>JAGIQG010000004.1:73907430-75152935 GCA_024679065.1 Sphyrna mokarran | reverse complement strand
CTGTATGTTATATTTGGTTCCCACTGATAATTGTCCCTTTTATGTAGCTGTGAAAGAAAAGCAATTCTGAAATATCTTACAATATGGTCAAGACAATGAACTACAGAATGACTTGTTGCACTTGTAAAAGGTGAAGCTAAACTGGACTTAAATTAGTTTTGTATCTTACTTTGCTACTGAAAACTATACAATTACTAAATACCAACCAAAAAAGATAGGTTAAAGCAGCATTTAGTTTTTTTACTTATCAGTATTGCAAGTAAGTTTACATGAACACTGCGATGAAGTTAGTGAAAATCTCCTAATCACCATACTCTGGTGCCACTTTGGGTACACTGAAGGAGAATTTGGCTTGAATAGTATTTTATATCTGGGCAATTTGCAGCTGTACATTAATGCAGTATGCCAATCTATTTGCCATAGGACTTGGCAGCTAATTCATATCAAGTTAATGTGAACCTGAGGCAACAGGTGAGAGTAGAGTTTGTGAAGGTTGTGTAGTTGAACCCAGCAAAAATTAATCCATTGGATGTATGGAAACAACAGTCTTGATTTAAAAAAAAAAAATTTCAGGTGTTTCATTTGATTATTACAATATGTTCTGATCAAAATTCAAGTTTTTAATTTTTCTAAGACAGTTATTGAGAACAACAAAGAAAATTACAGCTTAGGAACAGGCCCTTTGGCCTTCCCAGCCTGCACAAACCATGCTGCCAGACTGAACTAAAACCTCCTACGTTTTTGGGGACCATATTAATCTGTTCACATCCTAGTTGTGTACTTGTCAAGACATCCCTTAAGTCACTACCGTATCCACTTCCACTACCTCCCCTAGCAACAACGTCCAGGCATCCAGTACTGTGTTTAAAAAATCTTGCCTCGTACATCTCCCTTAAACTTTGCTCCTTGTACCTTAAACCTGTGCCCCTAGTAATTGACTGTTCCACCATTGGAAAAAGCTTCTGACTATCCGCTCTGTCCGTGCCTCTCGTAATCTTGTAGACTTCTGTCAGGTCTCCCCTCAACCTCCATCGCTCCAGTGAGAACGAACCAAGTTTCTCCAACCTCTCCTCATAGCTAATGCCCTCCATACCAGGCAACATCCTGGTAAATCTTTTCTGTACCCTCTCCAAAGCCTACACATCCTTCTGGTAGTGTGGCGACCAGAATTGAACACTATTCTAAGTATGGCTTAACTAAGGTTCTATAAAACTGCAGCATGACTTGCCAATTTTTAAACTCAATGCTCTGGCAATGAAGTCAAGAATGTCATCTTGACTACCCTTCCCACCTGCATTGCCTCTTTCAGTGACTTATACACCCAGATTCCTTTGCCTATCAATTCTCTTTACTGTATACTTCCTATCTCTATCAGACCTTCCAAAATGCTTTACCTCACATTTGTCCTGATTAAACTCTCTGCCCAAGTCTCCAACTGATCTACATCCTGCTGTACCCCCTGATGGTCCTCATTGATATCTGCAAATCCACCAATCTTTGTGTCATCCACAAATTTATCAGTCCAATTACATTTTCCTCCAAATCATTATAAACAGCAAAAGTCCCAGCATGTATCCCTGAGAAATACCATTTGTCACAGTCTCACTATATTTAACAGCTTTGCTTTGTTAAATATAAAAATAAAAGTGATATTACCCTTTCAATTGCCCCTTCCTGGCTTTAGTGCACCATTATCAGATCTGGCTACATTGTTGATTTAGTGTACCATGTTAACTCTGATTTCCACCTAGAGCAGTTGAGTACTGTTAGGTGCCTCTTAGTCGCTGTATTCCGCAGATTAGACAATTCATTTTGCATCCCACCACTTGGATATACTAACTTGCAATGCTGCTGAATGTGGATTCAAGCATTGGATATACCTCAAATATGTATGAATATTTTTAGGCTGCAGGATTTGCAATACGATGCTTAGATAAGCTTGATGTTGAGCATGATTGAAGTAAAAAAAAGTCTGATTTTCACTATTTATTTACATTTTAGGTCGGAGCATTAGCCAAATTGCAGCAAGGCGAGCTCACCATAAAGCTGGCCCTAACTTCCATGACAAGTATGGAAATGTGATCCTTATAGGAGGATTAACATTTGCTGTTTCAGTGTGGAGTTATGTAAGTTTCTTCAAATGCAATGCCAACTATTTTGTGATTTCAAAATCAACTGCCAATATCAGATAGCTGAGTTAAGAATGGACTGAGGTTTTTGCCACTCCTTGAGCTGGTGACCAACTTGATGCTACCTTATATGAATATTGCAGCATGGGGATTAAATTTGTATCCTTGTCTGCAGCAGTGTTTTGGATTCAATCTGGAATAAGGGATTTGTAGCATTTTATGGAGTGACTTATATCACTTGTTGCAACAATTTTCCAAAATTTGATCAAACCTGGCTCTTTTATTGATTATTCTGTGAAGTAGTGAGACATTGCAGGATGCTTGCAAGACTGGCTAAAAGATGCATTTGTTCAAATCTGCTGGCAAAGTCCAGTCTGCAAACTAGTCAGTTTTACAGGGCTTTTGGGCTGATTGTGTCTGCGCTGGCCATTAAACAGCCATTTATTCGAAGCCCATCTTCTTGACGTTACAAATGCCCTTTAAATGTTGAGGCAATGAGTTCTAGTTTCCCAGTGGATGAAGTTTCTCAAATTATCCTGCTACTTAGCATAAATCTATGTCTCCTGGTTATAGACCATGCACACAAGGGGAAAGTTTCTACTGATGTACACTATGTTCTGTATAATCTTGTGCACCTAAATTGGGTCCCTTCTCTGCTCTAAAGCAAACAATCCCAGCCTAACCAGGCTCTCCATAGCTGAAAGGCTCCAGCCTGGGCAACATCCTGGTAAATCTTCTGTGCACCTTTGTGCAATCATATCCTTTCTATTGAGCTGCATAACATACTCTAGCTGTGGCCTGATTTGTCAGCTGAGGGACGATGGTATGTGGTAATCAGCAGGAAATTTCGTTGCCCATGTTGGATCTGGTGCCATAAAAGATCATGGGGTTCCACATTCTTCTGATTCATAGGGCGAAGCCCTTCCAATTATGTACCACTTACCAGCTCTCTTTGATGGGACAGGACATAGAGTACTGGTGATGATGGTGTTTGGGGTATAGGCTGTTGTGCTCTCCCAATTTTGGCACAAGCCTTGATGTTAGTAGAGGACTTTTGTAGAGTCAACAGGGCTGGGTTTGCCATTGTCATTTCCACAACTAAATCTCAGCTGGATGGTTCATCTGGTTTCATTAAGTGTTGGATACAACCAAGTGTCTTGCTAGGCCACGAGATTAAGTTGCAGAGGTTTGGTCTGTAGACACGACAGCAATTATTTGAAGAGATTCTGAATTGATATGCGGCAATAACTCTCCCAAAAAACATTAGTTTTGATGTTCAACTAATTCATATTCAAGTTGTTATAATAGGACCAGAGCATTTAGCTTTTTAGAATCTCTTCTTTCATTGTTAGCTAATGGTTCATCTGCATCATGATTGTCTACAAAAAGCTTTTAAATCTGTTTTGAAAAGTTTCTTTTGAGCAGGAGTTCCAGATTTCCATCCTCAGGGGTGGGTTTGGGGGGGGGTGAGAGAGGAGTGCTCCTAACAGTAAGATCCCAGTTGATGTCATGTGGTTCCCAGGATGGAACCTGGTCTGATACATCCTAACTTTTGTTTTCTTTTGATGTGGAAGGCAGCTACTGAACACTGTCAACTAATGGATTTTTAAAGGGTGTTTAATTCTTTTGTTAAACCAGAAAAGATTTTACAATATTCCTTCCTCCTAGTTATACTTGTACAAATGCACAGAGATTTGTAAGGATAACCCAAGTTACAAAATGTATTTTAAATTCTAAATCAGTTCACAGTATTTCTAAACTAATAGATGAAATGCAGTCAGACATCACATAAATCAAATGACAGATGCCACCTAAAATAACTACTTTCTCTTGAATGTCTACATCAGGAATCTGATATTTGGGCCCCTCCTTCCAGTCTCCTGTACCATGGAGCACTACACACATTAAGCTTTTCAGCACAATCTTTGATACCCATAGCACAGGATGTATTAGTGTCACTGACCTTTGGATTACCTTGGATCTCTGATTTCTCAAGTGTTCATTCCTAGATCTGCTCCTTACGGCTCTGTTTTCAACTAGGAACCTCTGTCCTCATTCTTACCTTTACTGAACAAAACCTTTTTTTTTACCAGATTCCTGTTCTTTGTTCATGGGCTTAACCTTCCTAAAACTTTTGTCCCATTCCCTGATGTCTGGGACCTGTTTGGGATTTCCTCCCTCCTTTTCCCTGGACCAACAGCTTCCCTGAAAAGCTCCTTATTTCTAGATTACTTTCTTTTTATTGACTCAAATTGCTTTCTGCTTTGTAGCCTCTTGTTACTAGGTCCAGTTTTTATACCCTTTGTCTACTTTAGGGTCATAAAACCTCATTGCAATGCAGGTATCTAAACAAACCACAAGCAACTTTTTTAAAAATGAAATTAAAGCTGAAATACAAATTAAATTTAAGCAGTCAGTCTTTTCTTACCTGATGGCCAATGTATCCTTCTGAAGATATGGTCCCCTAAACTGGATATAATATTCTAAATGGGATCCAACCATTGATTTGTCTTACTGTTGTCTTGCCTAATCTCTCAATGCTAACTTAAGCCAACAAAATAGGTCAAACTCCTGGTTTAGATAAACTGAGGGCTCTTTGCAAGTTTGTTCTGGGTGACCTGCAGGAAAAACTGGTCAATGATTGAAGTGGAATTTTTCAGAGTTTTGTATAATATGATTGAATCATAATACATCTTCAGATAAATAAGAACCATCAGGTTATTACAGAGAAATTGTTATTGTATATAATTGATGTTTTCTACAGAGAAAGTAATTAATTTAACACTCACTTCAGTAAGCTAAGATTTGCTGAATCTCTTTGCTTGATATGATATCTCAGGTTGCATTGGAACTTTATCAATGGAAATCATAGAATCTCTATAGTGCAGAAGGATGCCATTCAGCCCATCAAGCCTACAGTGAGCACAATATAACCTATCTCTGTGTAGGCACACGTATTTAATCCTGGCACTAAGTGGCAATTTAGTGTGGCCCGTCAACCTGAGCTAAACATCTTTGGATTATGGGAGGAAACTGGAACATGTGGAGGAAACCCACATGGGTGGGAGAATGTGTGCAAACTCCAGAGACCCAAGCTGGGAATCTAATCCAGGTTGCTGGCGCTAAGGCAGTGTTGCTAACCACTATGCCAACATGCTGTCCAGTTGCTCAAGGACATGAGCTGAGAATTTTGGCAGGCTGTTTTATTGGGCTAAGTGGGACCAACAGCATCTGTGGCATTGTGCCCAAATCCTATTGTATCCTTTTTCAATACAGAACTTTCCAGCAGGGATCACTAGATAATTAACAACAGAATCCTTGATTTGTTTTCTTCCCTTTGCATTTCCCCACATCTTCACTAGCTGGGGGACACCAGAGGATGATTGTCCTCTTGTTGGTTATCAAATCTGATTAAACCTGGAACCTAACTTGTCTATATTGTATTTGTTCACTCTTAAGATTAAAAGTGGGGTGGAGCAGTTATGATCAAATGTATTAGGATTCCCCCTAGTGTCTGGTACTGGTCACCTGATAAACAGATGGAACTGAGTTTAAATATTCAATTTCGTGCATTAGTATTGGGACTGTTACTTTTAAATGTTTATTTAATTTGCAAAATTATAGCTGAAATTTGCCTGAAGCTGAGCCAAGTGTGTCTAAAAATACTTTAATATGAACATGCATGTTGAGCCTGCCCCATCATTGAGTAAGATCATGGCTGATCTGACCAACTTGTGTTTGTTAAGAACCTGCTTAGAAATATTCATCCACTTGCAGAGATACAAAAATTCAGGGTCTTGAGGAAAAAAATATGTACTCAATCTGTCTCAAATAGGTGTCCACTTATTTAAAGTGAACCTGAGTTCTAGATCTTTCCACAAAAGGAAATATATTTTCAGCATCCACCCTGTCGAGACTCCTCAGGATCTTTGTATGTTTTGATCGAATTGACTCTTACTTATCTAAACTCCAGTGAATATAAGTCCAGCCTGCCCTAAAGGGCTTGTCAGGGTTGTTTCAGATATTGAAAAATTGAATAGCAAATTTTTTTGTCTGAATGTTGTAACTTACCTGTTTGTTTCTTGCACTTTTTCTGTTTGCATGTAGGTTGCAACTCAGGCTGGGCTCACATGGAACTTGTCTCCTATTGGCAAAATCACCCCCCAAAACTGGAGGGAAGACTAAATGAACGGACCAAGTGTTCACAAGCAATTGCGTGCAGATGGGCAAATTTGCTTCTAGCCTCATGGGTTCTGCTGTACTGATTACCTCTGTATATTGGGTTTCATAAATCAATAAATTATATAAACATAAAAAACTGTTCCTTTTGGGAGGAGGTCTGATGTTTGAGACTTGCTCATTAATGAACATATAAATTTAATAACTTGCTTGTCAATTCTGCTGTTCATTTGCTGATACTTTAAAGGCTATTGGCAGTTAATTTAGCAGACTTTTAAAATGAAGTGGTGTTATGGCTGAGGCACATGGACAAGGAGCAGAGGAAGTGAGAACCCAGAATAAATTTGTATCAAATTGCTGAGGGAGGTTACTGATGTGGAGGGATTTGAAAACCCTTAAGATTTGAAAATCAATTTGTTGGAGGACATTGAATCTGAGAATATGGGTGATAGAGCCTTAAATTGTAATTTGTATTTAGAGGAACATAGAATTATGAAATGCTGTGGTACAGAAGGTCATCATCTGGCCCATTGTGCCTGTGCCAGATCTGAATTACTCAGTACCATTCCCCACTCTTTGCCCAAAGCCCTGCAATTCATTTCACTTCCAAAATTTTATCCAATTTCATTTTTTTTGAATGCTTCTACTGTCCTTTGGGAAAGTTGCTCTAGATAATCCACACTTTTTTCAGAGTTTTTAAAACCTTTTTGCCACTGGAAACAGTTCTATTTACCTCATCAAAACCCTTCATGAATTTGAATACCTCTAAAACTAGAAAATCAACCATGGTTTTTCTATCTGCTACTGAGCTCCCATGTCCTTGGTAACATCTGAGTAAATCCTTGCACTCACCAATGTATTGACATTCTTTAAAATTTCTTATTGAAAATTGGCTTACTTCTGCTATAGCCTATTAACTGATTTCACACATTCCTTGCTTCAATTCTCTTCAGCCATTCATGCTTTTTAAATGGTTTTCTCAACACTTTGGTAATGGTGTATAAGAATGGTAGAAATGCACAGAAGTATAAACCATGCTGTTGGTTTTTGTCCAACCATGTGGGGTATTTCATAATTGGGGTTGACCTCTGCTGTCAACCTGTCCAACTGCCAACAAGGACTGTGGCTTGGGCTTTATCCACATTTAATCTGGAAGGGATGCCCACCAAGAAAACTAATTGATCCTGCACACCTCTGCAATGTTGTAAGTTAACAAATATATAAAATGATTGTTGACTTATTTGGAAATGCTGATCCTCATTTCTCTGCCCCACCTAAGCACTTTGATCATATTTATGGAGGGTTACAGTGTAAATAGAACACCAAATGGAGTTTTGAACTAGTTGAATGTGACTAAACATTAGTGGTGAGGTAATACTGCAGTTAATAGTATTGAGGAAGGGGAAATGGTTGGCTTTCAAAATATGGGATGCCAAGTTATGGTCATGTGTGTAATTTCTTCCTTTTCCATCTTGCTTTTCTAACCAAGCTGAATCAAATTTGGTGCAAATCCCAGCTAAAAATTAGATTTTTGGAATTCTTAAAGGCAGGGGTTGAAATACAATATGGCATTGGTGAAGCAAGAGTTGTACTTCACTGACAAATTTTGGGTTCTGGAAAATCTACTGACATTTAGATGCATTATATATAGATAACAGCAATTTTTTATTGCATAATTTAGATATAAAAATTTTTAAGATTAAAAAGATAGTACATATAGCCAATAGCTGTTTTAGGCTGTTACTGTTCAGATACAAAAACAGTTCTTGACTAAAATTATAGGTCTATAGAATTCAAGACAGAGTATGGTAATCATTGTGACAAATTCAAGTAGTATTGAGGGACCACAATGTCTACAACTTTGAGGAAAAGTCAGATTATGAAAGAACTGGCCAAACACTATCACACATGCAAAGTCCTACAAAAAGAATGCTCTCCAGATGTTTGCCTGCCCCTTTTTATGAATAAGGACTTGAATAGCAAACATATTTGCCACTGAAAAGAACCTGACCTAGTCTTGAAGCTAATGTTTTTTTGGTACAGATTGCAAATTATTTCATTTGTTAGCTGAGTGAAAGGTCATATGCTAAAACTCAAACAAAAGCAAGTTTTGAAATACTGATTGTGGATAATGTATATAATCTAGCTAATTTTAATTTAGGCTTGGGTATGAACCCCACTTGTAAATTGCAGGAAGTCCTGAATTTGATTCCTAGCCTTAATCCTCTTCATGTTTTACATAGAATCTCTTTGGTGCAGAAAGAAGCCATTCAGTTCATTGAGCCTGCACTGCTGATTGATAGTCTCAGCTAGGCTCTATCCCTAAACCGATGTATTTATCCCACTAACCCCTGACATTAAGAGGCAATTTAGCATAGCCAAAAAACCTAACCTGCATATATTTGTATTGTGGAAGGAACCTGGAGCAGCTGAAAGGTTATCAGCTATTCAGTCTCCCAAAATATCTTGCAAGGCATTGTTACTTTGCAACTATATTCTCCTCTGTACCATCTCCCCTACTGCTTGCTGTGCAGAATTTGGAGGTTAGATTTCTTACAGTACTGAGATAATGTTGGTCAGTGACAAAAAGTGCTATGTAAGGATGATTGATAGAGATTATTTCAAATAGGAATGATAAATATATATGGCTGAGAAATCTGGATTCTATACAGATGTCACCTCAACACAAGGAGAGGTACCATTAATGCTGTCAGAGATGGCTTGTCTGCATCAGATGGGAGGACAGGCATGCTAATATCTGCATCCTTGAAGGAGCCCAGAGCACTAACATTGAAGCTATGGACGTCTGAACTCAGCCATGTGCTTAAGATGCCAGAATCCAGCTCCAGCAAGGCACTCTAACACAAAGAGATCAAAGGAAAGTGCTTCGAAGATGCTCTGAAGGTTTACCTCAGGAAATGCAACAAAAATATCAATGCCTGGGGGGTCCTTGCACAGAAGAAACTCATCTGGAAGAACCTCCTGATTGAACAAAGAACAAAACAGCACAGGAAACAGGCCCATGCTGCCACCCCAATGTTCCCACCTCTATCTGTGATCCCTATGTTTATAGATCTATGGATTAAAAACTAAATTCGAGACAATTTGGGGAAAATCTGTTTTGCCAAAGAGCACTGAGAAAACCCACACAAGCTTGGGGAGAATGTGGGAGTTTGCACAGATACAGGCCCAAATCCATGTATCAGCACAGCGATAGTCACTGAGCTATTGTGTTGCCCATCAAATGGTCTAGGTCAAGTGTACGCTAACGACGTGAAGCACTAGGATACTCTCTAAAAAGAATCCAACAGCAGCCCTCTCACGACCCATTGCGTGTATGCCCCTTGTTAGACAACAAGGTGGACCAAAGCACCTGTAGGATAAAAACAAGTACATCAATATCATCATCTATTTACACACTTCCCAGGGACTCCCAAGGCTCATGATCCCTATTTTAAATCAGTTTTCTATACCCCTCCATTCCCATTCTGTTCATGTGCCCATCTAAGTATTTCTTAAATAACTCCAGAGTGCCTGCCTCCACCACCCTCTGTGTGGAAAAAAAAACTCCCTCTAGCATCCAAATTATACCTTACTCCCTCACCCTAAGCCTGTGACCCCTCGTACTGTTTGAGTCCATCGTAGGAAAAAGCTTAACCCTGTTTATCTATACCCCTCATAATCTTGTACATCTCTATTAGATCTCCTCTAAGTCTATGTCTTTCTAAGGAAAACAGCCCCAATTTGCCTAACCTCTCCTCGTAACTCAGACCTTCCATACCAGGCAGCATCCTGGTAAATCTCCTCTGCACTCTGGCCAGAGTCTCCACATCCTTCTGGTAGTAGGGTGACCAGAACTGGACACAGTATTCCAAATGAAGTCTAACCAATGTTTTATACAACTGCAACATTAAAGGCCAGCTGTTGTACTCTATATCCCTTCCTATAAAGGCTAGCATACCATATGCTTTCTTCACAATCTTCTCCACTTGCTCTGCTACCTTCAGAGACTTGTTCACCTGCACCCCCAGGTCCCTCTGCATTTCTATACTCTTAATAGGTCTGCCCTTTATCATATATCTCCCCTCTACATTCTTTCTCCCAAAATGTATCACCTCACATTTATCAGGATTGAATTCCATCTGCCATCCATCTACCCAAGCTACCAGCCTATCTATGTCCTGCTGCATCGCTTGACAATGCTCCTCACTATCCGCAAGTCCAGCCATCTTTGTATCGTCTGCAAACTTGCTGATCATTCCACTTACTCCCTCTTCCAAGTCATTTATATATATTACATATAGAAGAGGTCCCAGTACCGAGCTCTGCAGAATGCCACTAGTGACCGACCTCTAGCTAGAAAAGCACCCTTCCACTATCACTCTGTCTCTTATTACCAAGCCAGTTACTTATCCATCTAGCTACCTGTCCTTGTATCCCATGAACCTTGATTTTTTTCAACTAACCTCCCATGAGGGACTTTGTCAAATGCCTTACTGAAATCCATATAGACGACATCAACTGCTCACCCTTCGTCGACTGTTTTCATCACCTCCTCAAAACATTCTGCCAGATTTGTAAGGCACAACCTCCCCTTAACAAATCCATGCTGCGTATCCCTAATCAGATCACAACTCTCTAAGTGCCTATACATCCTATCTCTAAGAATCCCCTCCAACAGCTTCCCTACCACTGACGTAGAGAGACAATTCTTTGAAAATACCCAGTGGTATAAAGATGCCATGAGAAAGGAATGCCAGTGATCTAGAGTCCAAGGACTAATACTACCTCCTGTAGTATTATTGCTATCTGCCAGGTGTGCAGTTGGAGGAGCAGCTTTAGGATTGGGCTCATCAGCCACACAAGGACCCACAGAACCCATGACTAGTGACACAGTTTCTTAAGTGGCCACACTTGTTATTGAACAATTGCTGAAGAAAACTTGTATTTTTACAAATGCGAAGATAAGAGCCTTTATGTCCAACATCATTCCAAAAATTTATAGGAGGTAAAAAATCAACAAGGCGTTTTTCTTTTCTTGTTTTCTTTTAATTGTGCGGTATTAGCATCGGGCTTGTTTTTAATCTAATAGAGAAAAATGGGCTCCAGTACAGTCTTTAATCCAAATACGGTACCTCAAAGTGCGGTGATGCAATAATGAATTAGGTTCCTGACTCCTGTTTACTATACAGCAGGTATTGCTGGACGTGTGGAGACAGTGCATGAAGATAGGAATCTGTTCGACTAATGCCAAAACATGGTGAAATCGTTTGCTGACACTCGAGGCTTACACATAAATGTCCACTTAGATGTCAGAGTGAAGAGGGAAATTATCTGTGCAGTTGTAATCAGCATGTGAATGCCCTCAGGATAATGAAGAAATAGGATCAAGTTTAGGATGGAATTAAAATTTGAACAACAGTTACTGATGAACGTAGAGCCCAGGAGAGAAAAAAAATCTAGTTTTCTAATACACAGATCTTTCTCATTCAAATCTTCCAAATGGAATTTCTCAGTATTACAGAGCTTTCCTTTTCATGGGGATTTAAAAAAGTAGTGTCATTAAAAGCACTGTGGGACAAATGTAGCAGTGGGCAAACAATGAACAGGTGCCTGACCTGGAGGTTGCTGCGGAATGACATTGAAACCACTGTGTACAAGGGAAAGTTCTGTCAAAAGGCATCTGCAAATGAAGGTAGCCAAGAATGGGGAATAATTGTTAGTGTTTTCATAGAATAATAAGCAGATGGTGGTACTTTGAAAGCAGGGACTATCATGATTCTTCTAAAGAGCTATTCAATTAGTCTTAATCCTGTGCTCTTCTTACACATTCTGTAAAGTTTTCCCGTCATGTATTTATCCAAATAATTTTTGGAAGTTATTGAATCTGCTTCTACTGTCCTTGTTGGGCAATGCTTGGCAGCTCACATCAACTGTGTAAAAAAAATACTTTCCTCATATTGACTTTAATTATTTTGCCAATTCCTTTAAATTAGTGTATTAGCCACACTCTTAAAATGTTTGTTTCAGCTATGCTGTACAATAAATAAGTACCAATTTTTGACCAAATGCTGGATGGACTTGAAACTGGGAGAGTTTCAGATCTGTCTTCTGGTCTGTTTATATGGTTCCCCCATGCACATAATGCCTGCAAAATTCTAAGCAAGCCTACTGCTCATTGCAGAAGCATGTGGGTAGGGCTTAACACATCCAAAAGCTTGCAAATGGAGATAGTGTGCATGTGTGGGCAGCCTGAAACAGCTTCCTCTCTCTGCAATTGCATGGGTTGACAGCCTGCGATACAATCCCTGCTGACCCTCCCCAGCCACTAAGACTGATACTGAACCCTCCCTCCCACCGATTGCTGCAGTGACAGCGGCCCCCCTCTCCCTCTCCCCACTGATTGCTGCAGTGTGGCAGTGGGCCTTCTAGCATTGCTCAGTGGACACTGTCCAGGTATTAGACTGGCATTGCTCAGTGCCAAGGTGGCACTGCCCGTTTGGCACTAGCCAAGGAGCACCCCATTGGCCTCCTTGAGGGGCCTCAATGGCCTCCAGTTCCACCGGTGTGGTTGAGTTGACTGCTCCCTGATCGTGAGGAGCATGTCTATTCCTCACTGGCGAGAACCTTTCCCACCTGTAAAGGCAGACGAGCCCGGACATTGAGTGCCAGGCTCAATGATGAAATATAAATACTTCTTTAAATAAATTTAAATACATTAATCTGCTTGCCCATTTCCAATGAGAGGCTGACTGTACCAGTGCAAAAGGCGCCATTGTGAAAACCCACACTAATAGCTTTATGCTGCACTTTACGACTGTGTTGTGCACAAAAACGGACACAATGCGATGGTAAAATCACCCCCATTATCTCCAATTGAACATCAGTTCATATTCAGCATAATACTACACTCCCCACAAGGTGGAGTCAGAGCATAACTAGCAACGAGCAGAGTGATTACAGGATTATTTGAGCTAATTAGAGACATGAGCTCCTGGATGCAGAAAATCCCAGATCACTCTGCACCTCAGAGCTCTCCAATTTCCCACCATTTAGATACAACACCTTTTATTTTCCTGTCAAAATGAACAATTTTACATTTGCCCACAAGACACTGGTCTCCCAGCACACGTCAGCCATGCCAAGCAGCGCACCATTGTCACAAAAGGCTGCAGTAAGGAGTAACCAACTCAACTTCTTCCTCAGATCTTATGGATTTCTCTCAAGCCAACTTTACTTCAAGTCTGCTCCCTGCATCCTTTGTCTTTAAGTTGGAGTCTATTTATCTCCTCCTCGCTTACAACTTTACGTAATAAAAACTTTTCAGATCTTTGTCCTTGGCCTTTAGGACTCTCTTCTGGGACCTCTTTTCGCTCTACTCTGGTTTTGAGACCTTCTTGTTTATTTGTTTTAAGTTTAAAGTTTATTTATTGGTGTCACATTAGGTTTACATTAACACTGCAATGAAGTTATTGTGAAAGTTCCCAAGTTACCACACTCTGACACTTTCTCGGGTGCACAGAGGGAGAATTTAGCATGCCAATTCATGCAATGGCCATGACTGTGGGAGAAAACCCACATAGACACGAAGAGAATGTGCAGACTCCACCCAGACAGTGACCCAAGTCAGAAATTAAACCTGGGTCCCTGGCGCTGTGATGCAGCAGTGCTAACGACTATGCCACCGTGCTGCCCACGGGACCTCTCCCTCTTTGTGTCCTGCTGGTTGGGACACCTCTGCAAGACATTCCATTTCAGGTAAAACTTTTTTCTTTTTTACATCACAGTAGTCAACTCTCAGGATGTTAGTAGTGGGGATTTCAGCAATACTAATCTATTGAATATCAAGGGGAGATGATTAGATTTTCTCTTGTTGAACATGATCGTTGCTGGGCGTGTGTTGTAGCATGAAGGCCATTCACCACTTATTAGCCAAAGCCTGTACGTTCTCCAAGTCTTTCTGCACGTGGCCATGGACTACTTCAGTGTCTGAGCAGTTGCAAATGGTTCTAATTGCTATGCAATATTCAGTGCATATCTCACTTTTGACCTTACGCTGGAAGGAAGGCCATTGATGAAGAAGCTGAAATGGCTGGATTTAGCTCTGGTGCACAAGTTATCATGACCATAAGTTGGAGTATTGCCAACCTGTGTACGGGAGCTAGCCAATCATCTAACCAACTGCACAAGTAAGCAATGACACCAGCATTTATCCAACAACGTGGGTTTGCTGTATCCAGTACATTCAGCTGTTTCTGAAGGTCATGTGGAGTGAAGCGAGTTGACTGGTATCAACGATGTTGGTGATGGAAATCAAGTAGGATCATTCACTTATCCTAGAATCATTGAATCCCTACAATGCTGAAGGAGGCCATTTAGTCCATTGATCTTGCACCAACAGCAATTCTACCCAGGCCCTATCCCCAGAACCCGATGTATTTACCCTGCTGAAACCTTGACACTAAGGGGCAATTTAACATGGGCAGTCCACCTAACCTGCACATCTTTGGAATATGGGAGGAAACCGGAGCACCCGGAGGAAACCTACACAGACACAGAGAAAACATGCAAACTCCACACCGACAGTCATCTGAGGCCTGAATTGAACCCAGGTCCCTGGTGCTGTGAGGCAGCAGTGCTAACCACTTTAAAATCCGGTATCACCAGGTGAAGCTACTACACTAGGCCGCTTGTATGTTAACTGATAAAATCAGCAGACAATAGACAGAGGTAAGCATTTCCACAATGAAGTGATCAAAACAAATCTCCAAAATGTGAAGCACTACTACAACCACTCAAGGAAATTAGTGGAAAGTCAGGTAATTGACAAGAGGAAACTCCAGGAACATTTGTCCAAGAGACAAGAATGAAGTATTTTCAAGTGTCTTTAGACAGAAAAGAATTGACAAATATGTATTTTTTCCTTGTAATGTTTTTCCCTGAAGATGCTCCTCAAGCGGGAGTATAATTCCATGGATTCCACCTTTTTATAAGAAGGTAAGAAAAAAATTATTTGAAACTAAGTCTTATGTTACAGCCACCAAACGGACTCTAAATATTCTGCACTATCTGGCAAATTATTCCAAATATTTATGAGACATTGGGTAAAAGAGTTCTTCCTGATCTGCCTGTACTAAAGTTTCATTGATTTCTATTTATGTCATCTGGTTTCACTTACCTGCCTTATTTTAAACTTAGTATTCTGGAACTAGTGCTAGTTTGTGTATAATCAGTTAATCTAGAATTTATAGATGATTAACTTGCTCACTTGCTTATGATGTCCTGAGTTTGTTACCTTTTAACATTGAATCTGTGATGATCTATTCTGATGGTTGTATGGGTTTTATTAGATCTGGCATGTTTGCTCTCTGCAACAACGAATTCTGTGATTTTATGAAGCTTGGGTCTGCTGCAGAGAGAGCAGTGTTGCAAATTTACCCAGCTATGGGCAGAATTTTATGACCTTGCTCGAATGAGACTGGAAATTCCCGCCTGAGAGGTCAACCTACATTTCCGTCGTTATTTCTTGCCTACTCCGATTCTGTGGCAGGCAAGATGGTAGAATTCTGGTATATGTCACTTCATTAGCAGTGACAGCGATGTGCTAAAAAGAGTGGTTCAGTGATGTCCATCCCAGAAACTCGAGCAGATAATCTCAGTTGTCATTCCAGTGTTGTGTTGAAAGAATGTTTCGTTGTTGTATTTGCCATCTTTCAGGTGAGATGTCATGCTCAGGGCCCGAAACAGACGTGAACTTGCAGTAAATTTGGCATTGGGCCTTTAACGTGATCTGCACCTGAATCTGAACAGATTGCAATTTTACCGACACCCGATTTAGGTGCGGGTCCAGTCTGCACCCAAAACGGGCGGTCCAATGATTTAAATGCATTAGCATGCATTTAAATTGATTTCATGAACCGTGCACCCAACTCTACCGCCAACTCCCACTTTACCGTGCAAGGATCCATTCTGGATCCGCGCTGTAAGCAACCTGCAAAATAAAAATCCAAAGCCAATTTTTATTCTGCAGGGGAAATTCTGAAGCCCATCCTCCCCAAACATTCTTCGCAGACCCCTCACTAATCACCCCGGCAAAGCTCACTCCTGGATCAGATTCCCTCTGAGAGGCAGGCTACCCTTGGCAGACCCCCCCACCTTGCGATCGGACCCCTAGGAGGCAGCCCCACCCCCTGCAATTGGACCCCCATGGGAGGCAGGGCCCCCTTGGCGGACCCCCCACCCCTCGCGATCAGAACCCCATGGGAGGCAGGCCCCCCTCGGCAGAGCAACCCCCAACCTTTCTCGATTGCTACTCTCCCTCCATGATCCTTCCAACCTTCAGCCCTTCGAGAGCCTGCAGCACTGCCCTGGCCTTCGCTGGCATCTGCTGGAGGAGGGGAGCAGGCTCAGATGGATCGCTGGCTGGGGAGTGGAGGATGCGGGTGAGGATGGACTTGGGAGAATCTCGCAAACTGAAAATAATGTAGCATCTTCTTTGGGCTGCCTAATTATCTATGGGAAAGATAATTAAACCACAGTGTCCTAGCGAGCAATTAGTGACCTGTGTGTCCCTGTAGCCATGAGCCAGGTGTTCAAATGTTCACAGTCATGTGGTGAACTTGGAAGATTTATCCCTGTGGTGGAGCTTAGTTGGAAATAAGATTCAAGGAGATTACTAAACGTGGGAAATCAACCATAGTGAAAAAAAGTTTGTGTTGGCAACTCTTCTCTCACATTGCATGGCAGATGCGCCCCTACTTATGAATATGATTTGCATGGGCCATGTTGGGTGCAGCTAATCTGCCTCTGGAGCAGCCTTGGATCTTTCTTTCATCTTGTCTTCATCTGAACATTGCACAAAATTAAAGGAATTATCTTTGGAAGATAATGTCATAATTATAATCGCAGGAACTAAAAACCCGAAAGTCAAAAATTTGGGAAATATTCCAAAATATGGCTGGGGGGATATACATTTTGAAATATTTTCCCAAATTTTTGACTGTCAGGTTTTTAGTTTCTGTGATTATAATTAGCTTATGGCTAGACGGACAAACTGGTCACTAATTGCTCACAAGGACACTGTAGTTTAATTAACTTTCCTGTAGATAATTACACAGCACAAAGAAGATGCTATATTATTTTCAGTTTGCGATATTCTCCCAAGTCCATCTTCCCCCACCATCCTCCACCAACACCCTTACCTCCCCCTCAACCAGAGATCTATCTCAGCCCGTCGCCTCTCCTCAGGTGGATGCCAGCAGAAGGCCAGGAAGATGCTGCAGGCTCTCAAATGATTGCAGGTCGGAAGGATGGTGGAGGGAGTGCAGTGATCGAGGTAGATTGTGGGTGTGATCTGCCAAGGCGGGAGCCTGTCTCCCAGGGGAGTCCGATCGCAGCTCTTCCTCCCTCCATCCTCCCATCTCCCCATCCCTCTGTCCCTCCATCCCCCCATCCTCTCCTCTGCTCTCTCTGCTGTTTTTCTCTTTCGCGCCTGGGCACGCTCTTTCAGATACTTTTTTGAACTGCACATGCACAGTTCAGAGCTCCGATCATTCCGGCAACACTAAGCCCTGTCCACACTACGGATCGGAGCTGGCAGAAAGCGTATAGATGTGCTGGAACAAGGATTCTGCTCTCGGATCCATAACACGACCGGATCTGGCCTTTAGGCTCCGATTGGTAAAATCAGGCCCTCAGGCTCACCTGCCCTCAGGTGGACAGAATAGTACTATCCCAAAGTATTATTCATGGGAAGAGCAGGGGAGTTATTCCCAGTGTTCTGGTCAATTATCTTTCCATCAATGTTTTGAAAAATAGTGGACTTTATCACATTGCTATGCTCAGATTAGTTACTGCATTTATTACATTACCAAGCAACTACTGTGCACTTCAAAAGTACTTAATTGGCTATAAAACACTGGTATATCTTGAGATTGTGAAATACACTACATAAATCCTTTCTTATGTCCAGTTCTCTGCAGGAAGCCTTACTTGAATTGTATAAAGTTCATTGATGCTTATGAGATAAGGCGAGGGAGGCAATTTGTTGCACTTATTGGACCTGATTTCACCATTGTGTGGAACAGGCATGAAAATGTGGTAAAGTCGCATGTGAGGCCATTAATGCAATCCTGTGTCTGTGCAGATGGCCACCTTACTGAGGCCCGAAAATGGCCGTGATCCGATTCCCGCCTGAAATGGGCGCAACAGCAATTTAAATGCATTTGTTTAAATTGCATTAATTTAAATGCAATTTAAATTTGCACCACTGCGCAAATTTACCACCATGTTTGGAATCGGGCTGAAATGGACATGCTAAGTAAAAATCTGTTTCAGGTTCTCCAGCTGCTGAAGAGGTAAGTTCAGAGCTTCCAAAAAACTCTCTGACTCAGATTGGTGGAAGGGGGTGGGGAGAAGGGGTGGATGGAAGGGAGATGGGCCCGATCATTCTCTGGCGTGAGGGAGGCCCGATCGTTGTCTGTTGGGAAGGGGGGAGGTGGTGGTAAGGAGGGCAGATCATTCTCTGATGAGGGGCTTGGGAGGGAGGAGGAGGTGGGTAAGATGTACCTCTGTGGTGGGGGAGGTGCGATTGCTCACTGGTGTGGGGGACAGTGGGGGAAGGGGGAGGAGCGGGGGGTCTGCTGCCACTCTGCAGGTGATTAGTGTGGGGGAAGGGGATCTGGGTAGCGGAGGGAGTGGGTGAATAAAAGAGGCAGTGCTATCTTTGGGGACCTTCGCTCTCAATTTTCATTCCCAGGCTGCTTTATCCGAATTTTGCAGTCTGGGTATGATCTGACACAAATTTTTCAAATTTTTTTTGAAACCGTGCATGCGCAGTTCAAAGCTCTGATCATTTTGGACGTGCTAAGCCCTGCCTATAGTGTGATTATTTTTTGTTGTTTCAGGCTAAGTGTGTATGGGAGCGCCAGAAAGCAGATTTCCAAGCCGGATCTGAATTGTGCCCAGAATTAGCACTTAGAATGAAAATGGTAAAATTGGGCCCATTGTTTCAATATGATTTCTTGTAATCCTCTAATTTGTGTCTTTAATCTATTTAAAATCTTGTATATATTGCTGATGAGATTCCACACTTTTTTCCCCATCTTTCCTCTGGGCCATAGGTTTTCAAACTGGTATAACCTCATAATGTACCTTCTTTTGATATACCTTCCTGAACAACATTTACTTGCACATTCCTATGTTGAAGTATGTTTTTATAATCACTGCAATTCCTAATAATATCCAGGAACAGGAACTACTCATCTACCAGCATTTGCACAGTTGCTTCTATCACTGACATCATTGTTGTGTGCCCATTGTCCATGGGGCCCTCACTACCCCCTTACTGCCTGTCCTGCTATACTTTCAATTGCCTGCTCACCTCCGCTTTGCTGCCCTGTCCCCGGCTTCTCACTGACCCCTTGCTTTCGACTACTCTCCTGCCCTACTCCCAACCTGTGTTTTCCAGCCGGTTCCCACCACCTCACTGATCCATTCACCTGCCCCTCTCTGCCTTGCTCCAGCCATCTCTTGCCACCTCACTTATTGCAAGCAAAGCAGTGGTGGCTTGGGAGAGAGATGGTGATTGGGGGGATGGCAAGGAGTTAGAATAGGCTGGCAAATGAGCTAGCAAGAGGTTGTGAGGGTGGCAGCCAGAGAAAACAGTGTTCTGTGCTCTTTCTGAACTGCATTTGATATGTGCAATCTTTAATGGAGGCTACCTGAGGTGTTGCTGATGATGAAGTCACAAGGACTGCAACTGTATGTGTAGGGAGTCATCCTTTGCAGTTACAGTGCCAACAAACACCCCCTCAAAATAAATTTCAGTTTTCATCTTTATGTGGAGAGCTAGTTTTGCTAATCCATTTCCATTTAGAAGCATCATAGTTACAAACTATCCTATGCTCCTCAATAATCACGCATCCGCAAAGGTTACTCAGTTAAGCTTCAGAATGAGAAGTCTACCTATTTTCTTTCTTTGTAGCTCAGTGGCACAAAAACTTCAAACTTGGCCAGATCAGTGAACTCAGCACAGCCTGAGAATAGAACCCAGTGGGCCCTATTTTACTATTTTGATTCAAAGTGCTGGGCAGACCTGAAACTGGGATGTTTCAGACCCAGTTGTTAGACCCGTTCTCAGACGCCCCCATACGCACTCTGCCTGAAAAAATACCAGTGAGTCCGAATAGTGCTGCACAAGCCTGTGGCCAGGGCTTAATGCACCCGAAACTCTGCAGCTCCAATTGGCGATGCCAACCGCGCATGTGCAGGAAAAGATGATAGAATGTGACTCCCCTGTCACATCCCCCTTGAGCTGGAAAATGCCTCCCTGGAGCCCATAGATGCTACCCCACTTAAACAACATTACTGATCTTCTCACCTCCCCCGCCCCACCACCCTCCTGCCACCCAGACCGATTGTGGACCCCTCCCTGTTTCCTCCCACCAATCTCAGGCAGAGTAGCAGCAGACCTCCTTTCACCCCACTGATCTCAAATAGAGTGGCAGTGGACCTCCCCCTCCCCCGATCTCAGGCAGAGTGGCAGTGGACCTCCCCTTTCACCCCCGCCGATCTCAGGCAGAGTGGCAGTGGATTCCCTATAGCCCGACCGATCTTGGCAAAGTGGCAGCGGCCCCCTTTTCACCCCCACTGATTTCAGGGAGAGTGGCAGCCAACTCTGTTTCCCCTGCAGCGATTGCAGGCAGAGTTGCAGTGGACTCCCCTTCCCCTCCACCGATCTCAGGCAGAGTGATAGTGGACCCCTTTTCACCCCCACTGATCTTAGGCAGAGTGGCAGCGTACTCTCTAAGTTTTCCACTCATCACAGGCAGAATAGCAGCAGACTGTCCTGATCTCAAGTAGAGAGCTGTTGGACACTCAGCACTTCCCTCCTCGCTAACTGGACCGCCTGAATCAAACTTACATGGAGCATGTCTGTTTCACACTATTCTGGATGGGCGAATGCAGAGGTAAATGGGAAGTGCCAGTAAAAATTGGGCGTGCAGCACATTAAGTCAATTTAAATGCTGCAAATTCATTGAAATGGTCATCGCGCTCATTTTGGACATGGTCCTGATTGCGGCCATTTTCGGGATTTGGTAAAGAAGAAGCTGATGCGGCAGTGGGTGTGGATTGTGTTACTCACCTCATGCCCAACTTTACCAAGTTTTTATGCCCAAAAATGGGTTAGTTCACAAACATGACATATAGAGGCAAAGACACAATTGCAAGATAATTATAGATTAAAATGTGAAGAATGGTTGGAATGTGAGACTTTGCAGGTAATCAAGTCTTTACACTGTGATAGTCAGTAGGATTTTGCAAACGCAGTCAATATGGTGATGGTTACAAGTAGCGTGTGACATGAACCCAAAATCCCGACTGAAGTGTGTGGATCTTGGCTATCAGTTTCTGCTCAGCGATTCTGCATTGTTATGTGTCTTGAAGGCTACCTTGGAGAATGCTTACCCAAAGATCGGAGGCTGAATGTCCTTGACTGCTGAAATCTTCCCTGACTGGAAGGGAACACTTCTGTCTGGCAATTGTTGTGCGGTGTCCATTCATTCATGTAGCGTCTGCATGTTATCGCCGATGTACCATGCCTTGGGGCATCCTTTCCTACAGCATATGAGGTAGACAATGTTGGCCAAGTCACATGAGTATGTACCATGTACCTGATGGGTGTGTTCTCATGTGTGATGGTGGTATCCATGTTGATAATCCAACATGTCTTGCGGAAGTTGTTGTGGCAGGGTTGTGTGGTCCCTTGTGGTGGCATGGTCACTGTTCTCCTGAAGGCTGGGTAGTTTTCTGTGAGCAATGATTTGTTTGAGGTTGGGCAGTTATTTGAAGGCAAGTAGTGAGGGTGTAGGGATGGCCTTGCAAGATGTTCATCATCACTGATGACATGTTGAAAGCTCTGAAGAAGATGTCATTGTTTCTTCGCTCCAGGGAGGTACTGGACAACAAAGGGTACTCTGTCTGTCATGTCCCGTGTTCATCTTCTGTGGATGTCAGTGCAGTTTTGCATTGTGGCATGTCAGAACTGTCGATTGATGAGCTGAGCTCCATATTCCATTCATATATGAGGGCGTCTTTCAGTGCCTGCGGGTGTCTGTTGCATTCCTCCTCACCTGAGCAGATCCTGTGTATATGGAGGTCTTGTCCGTAGGAGATGACTTCTTTAACGTGTTTAGGGTGGAAGTGGGAGAAGTAGAGCATCATGAGGCTATCGGGGTTTTGTGATACAGGAAAGTGCTGAGGTGATTGTCGTTGATGGAGATGCGTGTGTCCAAGAATGCAACCAATTCCAAAGAGTAGTCCATGGTGAGTCTGATGATGTCATAATGTAGTCTTTTCAGTGATTCTTTGCCCTAAGTCCAAAGTAAGAAAATGTTGATGTATCTGGTAGTGGGCATTGAAATTAGAACAAAATTTTGTATAAGGCCACTGAACACAGTAAAAATGAAATAGGAATTTAGATTGAATTATTCTTCACGAAATGTTCTTCTTTCCTAAAACACTGTCAGAGTGGGTATGGTTCCACAGGAATTACCAGAAAGATAATAGCACATATGGAAATATACCCCAGCATGAATTATTGTCATCAGAAATGGGGAAGGAAGAATTGATTTTAATAGGCTATATTTAATGTTTCTCTCTTTTAGGTGTTTATGATATGAGACAAATTGCCTGTATATTAGCAAGGTTTTCACATAACAAAATATCCTAATATGCTTTGCAGGAGGAGTGTGAGTTCCATTCACAAGGGTTCCCATGAATTTTTCCAAGTACAAAATTGCAAACAGTGAACCTACATATATACAGAGGTGGCACAAGTGCAAGTGCTCTTTCTACCTTGGAATGACATGTAAAGGTGAAAATTTAACATTCTAAATCGTGGACGAGTGAAGTTTTTGGAGCCGCAAACCACAACTACATGTACAATTATGTTCACTTGGATAATGAAATTTGCGATAGAATGGAGATGAATAATGGGAGTTGATTGTACATCCTAGTTTCCTGGATAAGCAGGCTTCAACAACATTCAAGGAGTTTGATGCCTAAGGACAAAGCAACTGCTTAATCACAAACCTATTCACCACCACTATGGCTACAGGATGTACTGCAGTAACTTGCCAAGGTTCCTTTGACAGCACCTCCTAAACCCATGACCTCTCCAATCAAAACAGACAAGGGCAACAGGTGAATCAGGACATGACCACCTGAAAGCTGCCCTCCACATCCCACACCAATTGGCTTGGAATTATATCAATGTTCCTTCCTTGTCACTGAAACTCACTCCCGAGCAGCACTACCGACATCAGAAGAGTTCAAGAAGCTTGCCCATCACCACCTTCTAAAGATCAATTAGGGAGGGCAACAAATGCTGTTCTAATCAATGCTCACTTTCCATGGATGCAGTAACAAAAGGAAGAAAATGCTGTGAATGCTTGGTATTGCATCATCTATCAGGAGAGTTAACATTTCAGCTCGATGAGCTTTGTAACTGACAAAACTGGGAAGTGCATTGAAGAAGCATACATGCTAAAAATGTAAATATTTTGTTCAGAATTTTTACATTCCTGGGCTATGAAGTTGAATAGTTAAATATTGGGCATTGCAGGCACAATACTCAGAAAACTTAGAGTGACTAACACTTGTTTAATCAAGACAACATCTGAGAAGTCAAAGCTTGTATCAGCTTTATAATGTCCAATTCACCTTAAGATTATTTGTACTTACTGCAGTAAAACAATAAAGTGTGAACTTTGGTCCAAGTAACCTTTTCATTTTGCAGATAGGAATGATTTGCTAATAGGAATGATTGGATAAAGTCAACACACCTGCCAAATTAAGGACATTATGTTGAGGAAATCTGTGCCCCTAATTTAAAAAAATAAATAATTTCTTAACCTAGTTCCTCTGATGATTAGGGATGTGGCCTCAGGTCTTGACATATCTGAAGGCGTTACCTAAATATTGCATGTACAATGTTACAATACACTAGCATGGGTCAACCCTATTCCATTACCAAACAAAACAAATTTCTGAACTGGCTCCAATGTCAACATATTTTGGAAAGTGGAATCCTGACTATATTCTAAATATAGCCTTCCCAACAAGATACATAGGGATAAAGTAGCTCGTTTAGATTAGTCAAATATCCTTGAGATGTCTCCTTGTATCTGAGTAGATATTTTGGAAGCTACTTCAGATTTACTGCATTCTTTGTCAATAATTGCAAATCACTCCCAAATTCCATTCTCGGAAACAGCCACATGTGCATTAATCAGTTTTACATTTGTGATTATTTTGTACTGAAGATGCTATATACCTGTGAACAGATGGGTAAAGTGAGTTGACACACAAGTCACTGATATACAGGATTGCTCTTGGTAGCAAGCAGTAAGATTATTTTCTGTTTGCTGTTGTGGCAAAAGATGTCTAAAAATCCTGCAGTAACTCATCTCCTGATTCCCTAAAGAAAATGGGAATAGGGCCTGGGTGGGGTTGTGGTTGGTAGAGACCTGATGTGTCGAATGGCCTCCTTCTGCCTCATCTCAAGGCACAAATCAAGAATGTGATGGAATACTCTCCACTTGCCTGGATGAGTGCAGCTCCCACAAAATTCAAGAAGTTTCACATCATCTAGGACAAAGCAGTCTGCTTGATTAGCACCTCATCCACCACCATCAACGTTCATTCCCTCTACTGCTCACACATCATGGCAGCAGTCTGCACTGTCTGTAGAAGGAACTGCAGCACAATGGCACAGTTGTTAGCACTGCTACCTCACAGCACTACCCTCACAGTTTGCAGATTCTCTCCGTACCTCCATGGGTTTCCTCTGGATGTTCCAGTTTCCTCCCACAATCCAAAGATGTGTGGGTTAGGTTGGTTGGCCATGCTAAATTGCCCCTTAGTGTCAGGGGGATTAGGAGGGCAAATATGTGGCGTTATGGGATAGCATCTGGGTGGGATTGTTGTCGTTGCAATTTGGTGGACTAAATGGTCTCCTCCTTCACTGTAAATTTTATGAACTCACCAAAGTGCATTGAACAACACCTTCCCAACCCACAACTGTACCACCTAGAAGGTCACCACCTGTAAGTTCCTCTCCAAGTCCTGCACCAACCTGAGAAGTATATTCCCATTATTCCATACAATATTCTATATTACTGGGAGGCAGCACGGTAGTACATGGTTAGCTCTGCTACTCCACCACGCCAGAGATCTGGGTTTGATTCCCGGCTTAGGTCACTGTTTATGTAGAGTTTGCACCTTCTCCCCATATTCACCGGGTGTTCTCCCGGTGCTCTGGTTTCCTTCCACATTCTGAAAGATGTGCTAGTTACGTTCATTGACTCAAACAGGCGTTGGGATGTGACGACTAGAGGAATTTCACAGTAACTTCATTGCAGTGTGAATGTAAATCTTACTTGTGACTAATAAATAAACTTTTTCTTTTCCAGTCACTGGTCAAAAAGCTGAAATTTTGTCCTGAACAAAACTGTGGGTGTATTTTCCTGCAGTGGTTCAAGAAGGTAGCTCACTACCATTTTCTCAAGAAACAATTAGGAGTGGGAACAAAGTTGCTGGCCTATTCAGCGATATCCATGCCCTCTGAAATATTTTTTTCAAAAGCTTCTGTTACATTACTTGAAGTTGTTCCTTGACATCAGACTCCACTTCAGCCATATGATCTTAGTCATCTCCAAAGAATGGCAAAGCACCTCCTCATGGACCCTTCCCCTGGCCTGTCCATGGCAGGCATCTAAGTGTTAGACATCTTAGCTTTATAAGTAGTTAATTCTAACAGCGTGATATGCTAATAACACACAATATATATAATCACAGGAAGTGATGCAATGTCTTATGATTTTTTCCATCTCATCTTCAATCTTGTGATTAAGATGTATTCATTGTTAGAAATGTTGCAATAAATTTTGCATTTTCCTTACCTCAGAAGATTTTCCAAATATTTGCACAATTAGACAGAGAATATTACATGGTGGTACTGAGTGAAAAAACAAATATGGAAAAGTTTCTGCCTCTAAGCAGATCACAGGTTTCAATCAAGCATTCCTGGGGTTGAAATGGCACTGAATATATTGTACTGAATTGGGCCACGTGCAAAGCTGATATGGTGACAAAGAACCACCCTTATATGGTGACAAAGAACTACGCGTCAGCTTGTTAGTACAAAATATTTATTCGCACAAGAATTGATATTAATCACCCACACGATCAACACTAAATTATTTACAGAGTACTAAAGTTCAAGTTCAATACTAGACTTTTGTGTGATTGGCAAGTACACAGGCAGATATTGGTCTTTATCTGCGTATTGGTTTTCATAGTCCTCTGTGTAGTACAGTCCTTCAATTTGGTCCAATACTCTATCTCTGGTCTCCCTTCTGTCATTGGTATGGTGGTTCTCCTCATAGTGGTAGCTGCTGATGGTGGTTACCATTGTTGTTGTTCTTGAGAGAGAACGATAGAGAGTGCGATCGTTCCATGGTGCAGCACCTTCTGTCTCTCATTGGTTTTGCACCCTTTTTTGGTCATTGCCAATCAATCGATCAGGGCTTGGTCACTCTGATCAATAGAGTTCAATCAAGTGATGCCACACCGATCTCTGGGCATGTACCCAACAGTAAGAAGTCTCACAACACCAACTTAAAGTCCAACAGTGTTAAAATAAACCTGTCGGACTTTAATTGGTGTTGTGAGACTTCTTACTGTGCTTACCCCAGTCCAATGCTGGCATCGCCACATCATGTGTACCCAATGGCCATGTCTGTAGGTACTAGAGGACACAGGCCACATACCTCCCTCCCAAATAAGGAGTTAAGGCACCCTCTGTTTGATAGACAACTCTGTTTGACCAAAAAGTGTCTGTTGTCTTTGAGATGGGCTTATTTCCTGTGTATTCGGTAATCCGGAGCCGCAACCTGTTTATCTCTGTCATTTAAAGCTGCAACCTGTCTGTTTCTGTACTTATCCAATTAAGATGTGGAGATGCCAACTCAACAGGGATCTTGGGTTCATGTCACACTATCTGTAACCCCCATGACTTGCCTGAACTTGCAACATCTCACTTTACTGTCCTGTGTGGAGACAATACACATCTCTTTAACCTATGCTTGATGCTATCTCCACTTACATTGTCTGCATCTTTAAGACACTTTAACCCGGTGTTGTGAGACTTCTTACTGTCTTGGCCAATTATCCCAGTGAGCTTTATAAATTGCCATCTTAGGATGGCCTATTTGATCACATACTGAATTGGCCATGTGCAAAGTTGTGTGGCAAATAGGTCAATACTCTGTTGTACATGATGGGTGGCTGTAGAGATGATATACTAGACAGGCAAGGAATTGATGCAGGGAAAGACATGGATAATTAGGTCACAAAAGCAGCCTGAGTGATGGGAAAAATCACAGGTCTAAAAATTGTCCTAGCAAAGAGGATGTTGATGGGGTTTTCAAGATGGCCAGGTATAGCCAAAATTTCAGACAATACAAGACTCACAAAGCTAGTGTCTCAGTTTAAAGGCAGAATCTTCATTTTGACCAGCGGCCGCTACGAGAAATCATCACAGAGGTGTGCAACTCCTGAGATGGAATGGCAGGACCTATACAATGAATTCTGACATATACAATTCAAAACAGATCAATTATAGGTTTTTTTATCAGTTACTTCTGCCTTTCATTAGCATTAAATCAATCATCTTCAATATACATAAATCAACAATAATACCTGTCATATAGTTTAGCCAACTGATCTTACCATTCTGGCATAATGGTATTTCATTTATTTGTAAAATCTAGAAGCTAACTCCTGTCTTGGCCAGCCCCACTTCCTGTGTTGCCTAGTAACCTCAGATGCTCACCACAAAGTTCAAATGAATATTCCAATGGGGTCCCCTATAGGTTACTGCCAAACCAGGTTAACACATGACTTCATGTCTGGGCATGCATCCATCTTATCTGGACAGTGAATAAGCCCAATTCATGAAATTTAACTAAGTGTTCTGAAAGTCTGCTGATAAAACCTTGCATATTACCAAGGCTTCAATATTCTCTTAGAATATAGCTCTGTCCTAAGCCTTTCACCATTATACTTTGTCACAATATTTCTTTGGCCATAGTGAACAATGATTCTTAAAAATACATAAATATTTTAAAATATCAGCAAGCTGGCATGGTGGCACAATGGTTAGCACTGCTAACAGCACCAGATCCCAGATTCAATTTGAGCCTCAGGTCATTATCTGTGTGGAGTTTGCATGTTCTGCCCATGTCTGCATGGTTTTCCTCAGGGTGCTCTGGTTTCCTTCCACAGTCCAAAGATGTGTGGTTAGGTTGATTAATCATTCGAATTTGACCCTCGTGTCAGGGAACTAGCTAGGTTAAATGCATGGGGTTATGAGAAGAGGGCCTGGGGGGAAATTGTGGTTAATATAGACTTGATGGTTAGGATTACTGTACTGTAGGGATTCTATTCTATGAATAGAACTGATGTGTTTTAAATCATGATCACTTGTTCAATCTTTTACTGCATTTTACATGTGTGCAAACTGCTTTCTTGTTGGCTTTTAATTCTGTTTTAGTCATTTAACCCAATGCTGGTGGTTCTGTCAGTGCCTTAATGTCTAATAGTTTAAAAATCTTCACGAAACTATTAGGATTTTCCCCTTAGAGAGGCCAAATACCATTTTTTTCAGAAAGAAAGGTCACGTTGGGCCCTATAGTCAGAAGAAGCCTATACAGTATGAGCAAAAAATGTGGTAAAATCCATGAAATAGAAGATATCAATGATGTGAGAATGCTGTTCCTTGGAGAGATTGAGGAACCAAGTGGAGTACTGATAGCCTGGTAGAGTGAAACAAGATGAACATGCTTTCGTGAGACACATTTGTAGCAGTACTGGCTCTTTCTGATACTGAACTGTGGCTAGGGAAAGGTTCTCTTCAGCTGTCAGACATATAACTACACAGAGGTGTAGAACTTGTGGTTGTAGTACAACTGAATGCAACTCTTTAATGTACAGATAGAGAAATCACTAAAACCATGCATGTGATACTGAACCGGAGTAGTTCACTCTTAAGCAGGAAGGCCTGATTTTCATCTGATTTGCAGACAAGAGGAATTGGGAAGCTGAGAAGATCAGCCCAAAATCTTCAAAACTGTATTTCCACAGATCTTCACAGGACTAGGAAAACTGAATGCAGCATACCATGTAATATCCAATGTCGTTATTTATACCCAGAGAAGTTGGTCATCCATTCTTGCCAAAGGTAAAGAAAGTGATTTGACTCCATTTTGAAGCTACTTCATCTGTGGCAGAACCAACAAGCTCATGCTTCGAGATGGTCTAAATGCCAAAATCCAACAGATCTATCTGAGCTTTTGTAGAGCTTACCCAACTGAAATAAGTTGTCAAACCCAAAGTTCTTGCTATGTTGTCTGTGAACAAGAACTTAGTAAAAATTGGGAAAGGGTTTAATCTTCACAAAGCTAGATGCTAATTGTGTTTTTGGCAACTACCTCTTGATGAACAGTCTATGTTGCTTACACCTTCAGTACACCACTGGAGACGTTTTGTTTCAAACATCAGCACTAGAAATCTTTCAGAGGACACTGTCAACCACCTTGAAGGACTGGCAGCATGTCAAATGAATGATGTCCTGGTTGATGGATCCACTCAGACAGAACATGATGCTTAAAGGAAGCAAGATTTACACGCAATGTTATGGTATGGCAAGTGGTAATTGCTGGAATAAACAAATCCCAAAGGAAAACTTGATCAAGCTATCAGAACGATGTACAATGTGTATTTTATTACAAAAATTATGTGTACTGAAGTCAGGAATAAAAATTCCAATACCACTTTTGGAGAATTAATAAATGAGACTTTTTGAGTTAGTAAATGATTTATTAAATATTATTTATTAAATCTACCATATAGTGCAAGAAGCAATATTTTTCACTGTATCCCAATACATCCGGCAATAATAAATCACATCAAGTTTTGATGGTCCCCCTTTTTTCAATTAGTTGAACTTTTTTATATCCAATTTAATCCAAAGTCCCAAAGTCTCAAAAAGTGAGACATTTCAGATCCAAGCTACAAGACAGACTCACCACTTTCTGTTTTGGGCTTAATTTACATATCCAAGCTGTTTTGGAGCAGGATTATTTTATTTGCATCTTAGCCAAAAGGCCAAGATGCTGCTTTAAAAAATTGTTTGAGATGAAGTCTCAGTTTAACCTCATGACTTCAATCAAGTGCAGGACACCAAAACTATACTTGATGTTAGCCAAAAGGTTTTCAATTAGAATCATAGAAACCCTATAGTACAGAAGGAGGTCATCAGGCCCATCGATCCTGCACCAATCACAATCTCACCCAAGCCCTAGTCCCATACCCCTACACATTTACCCATTAATCTACACATCTCAGGACACGAAGGGTCAATTTAGCATGGCCAGTCAACCTAACCTAAACATCTTTGGACTGTGGGAGGAAACCAGAGCACCTGGAAAAACCCACGCAGACACGAGGTGAATGTGCAAACTCCACACAGACAGTGACCCAAGCTGGGAATCAAACCCAGGTCCCTGAAGCTATGACCAGCAGTGCTAACCACCGTGTCGCCGATCAGTTGAGTACTATTTCAAAATAGTTGAGGCTCCAGTGTTTGGTGAGAGCCAGTTCGTCCCCTTTACAGGTTCCCAGCGCCTGACCGTCCATCTTTTGATTGACAGGCCTTGCGCAGTGACGTCAGTACACCCGTCCCGCCCCACCGTCATCGACGTGTATGCGTAGAATGGGTTCCGCCCCGCAATTCCATTCCTCCGGGAAGCACTGGTTGCGATGATTGGTTCCGGATGTACGACAGGGTGATCGCAGGTACTGTGTGGCAGGGCAGTGAGGAGAAGGTGAGGTGCTGCTTGTCCTCGGCTTGAAGGCCTAAGGTAAGGAGTAGCTGCCGATGTTCCAGTGCAGGCATAAAGCTTTGTTTTTAATAAAATGCGTTTGTGGGTGAGATCCGGGATTGGAGCTGACGCTGGCTCCAATTCGTGGAAATAAACAGGAGGTTCAAACGGAGTTGGATGAAAACAACAGTGTTTAACAGGGGAATTAATGATAATTCATTAATACATAGGAGAGTATCAACAAATTGATTTACAAGAACTATAGTAAAAAAAAACTGCAAAATGGAATGATTTGGATGTAAGAAATTAGTCCAAAAATGTGCGGGTTATGTTGATTGGCCATGCTAAAAATTGCCCCTTAGTGTCCTGAGATGTGTAGGTTAGAGAGATTAACGAGTAAATGTGTAGGGATATGGGGGTAGGGCCTGGGTGGGATTGTAGTTGATGCAGACTCGATGGGCCGAATTGCCTCTTTTTGCACAGTAGGGATTTTATGATTCTAAGCATACATTGACAAATCACACAGATGACGTTTTTAAATTAAATTGAAAGCTAGTATTGTAAGAGTTCATATACGCATTGGATTGTTTAATACATAGTGATATTGAAAGAACAATGTTATAATGTAGGAAAATATTCTAAGTCTCCACAGAAATACAATCAACCAAAAATTCATATGAAGTAAAGAAGTGGCCATTGACCAGATGCTTGGTGAGAGGGATAGGCTTTAAGGAGGATCTTAAAAGAGAAAGAAATAAATTGAGTGCTTAATGTACTAAATTTCAGACTTTACAGCCAAGCTGGCTAAATCTGAGCTATGGGATTGTGAAGGCAGGGGAGATGGTGTGCCAACAAGCCATAGTTTCAGGAATGCAGGATTTTTGAAGAGGTGTAAGACTGGACGAAATGACAAAGACAAGGAATGAAAAGCAAATGAGGGATTTGGACACAAAGATCAGAAGTTGAAATTCAAGACATTAGTGATCCAAATAAAAATGCAGATCGGGAGCATATTAGTCGTTGAATGGATAGAACTTAGTGCAGCCCATGATATAGGCAGAGCTTAGATGCAGTCAAGTTTTTGAAAGGCAGAGTATTGAAATAATCGAGTTTGAATTTAAAAGCATGTATGAGGGGTCTAAACTTGGTAGGCATCAGTGGGAGTGAAGATAGTGATATTTATGTGGAAATAACCTGCATCTATATAGCATTTGTAACATAGTGAAGTTGTTTTAAATAGACAAAGATCTGTTCAGGTTTGAAGCTTAGCTCAAGGTTGTAGAAAGTCTGATTCAGGTTGAAGTGGTGGCTGGGTCGGGTAGTGATAACAGTCCTGAGAAATCAGTATGTGGCATGAGTTGAAAACAATATTTTTTATATTGCCAGTATTTCATTTGAGGAAATTATGATTCACCATTTGAAGATGGCACAGTGATTGGCACTGCTGCCTCACAGCGTCAGGGACCCAGGTTTGATTCCTGGGTTGGGTCACTGTGCAAACTCACTTAGATATTCTCCTGTGCCTGCATGGATTTCCACCGGATGCTCTGGTTTGCTCCCACAGTCCAAAGATGTGTTAGGTAGATTGGCCATGCTAAATTTCCCTTTAGTGTTGGGGGAACTAGCTAGGATAAATGCATGAAGTTATGGCAGTAGGGCATGGGTGGGATTGTCGTCGTTGCAGACTCAATGAGCCGAATGGCCTTCTTCTGCATTGTAGGATTCTATGAACCATGAACCAGATGTCAGATAATCAGACTGACAACACCAAGCCACTGGTGAGATCAAGGGAAGATTTTATGAGATTGAACTATCATGTCAAAAGCATGTTTCTGAATGATGTCACTAATACTAGGAGGGGAAATATAGAATATATCCTTGATAGATTCTAGATGTCATCGTCAGTGCTTGAAATTGAGAATGATGTCTGTCAGGTTTGATGAGTCTTCAGTTGATCAGTGAGCCCAGTTCAACATGCACAAGTTCTTCTGCGGTTAAGGCAGAAGGGAGAGGAATTTGCAACCCCAGCTTGGTTTCTTTCTCCTTCCTCTGCCACCACCATTCTACCTCCCCTAAAGTTGCTCCATCAAGTTGCCATCTTGCCTTGATGGAATAGGTGGAACCACAATAAATAACCCCTAGCCTTCTCCTCCCAGTCGGTGGTGTTTGATGCCTCTGAGCTTTAGCATGGCTTTGAGCATTTCCTCACACCTTTTCTTTTGGCTGCCCTTTGAGTATTGGTCGGTGGAGAGCTGGGAGAAGAGAGCTTGCCGAGGGAGGTGGTTTCCAAATATCCAAACACAATGGCCTGTCTGTTGGAGTTGGTTCTGTGGGAGCTGGACTTTGATGCTGGTAGATGTAGCTTTATGGAGGATATTAGTGGAGATCCTCCCATTTGATGTCCAGGATTTAATGCAAGCACTGCTGATGAAAGCTCACAAGAAACGTAATGTGGCGTTAATTGTCTGGGTTTCTCTACAGGAAAGAAGGGTGGTCAACACAATGGCCTTATAAATAATATGAATATAATAATGTGAAGGTGGGAAGAAAAGCCATTGCAGGAAATTATTTGATAATGACAGGATGGGCAGGAATGGAATGATAGCAATCTTCATGCTTTGTTGGAAATGAGGACAAAGAATGTAAGAACTAGGAGTAGGCGTAGGCTATTTGGCCTCCCGAGCTTGCTAGAGAGAGGATTTTAAGAAGATGATTAGCAGAGGAGCAACAAAGCCTGGTGTTATCTTTGCAGGGTGTTTTAAGCTGAGAATGAATAAGTATTTAACAATTACAATGCAATCTCATTTTATTTTCCCTATATTGTTATGTAGAAGGAAGCCTGTGATATTCAGTTATCGATTTGCTGTTCTCTCCTGGAGATTCATATGTATGGCTGTACTCCTACTGATCATTTTTCATAAGTTTTGAAAAGATCTTTGCTGCACTTCTCGATTTTAAAGAGTGGACTGCTCCCCCATGGGATCTCTACATGGCAATGCCTCTGATCGTGCATCGCATACCAGTTTCAACTGGATTATGTGCTCATGTTTGGACTTATTATTGAATCCACACACTAGTGACTCAGGCAAAGGGATAATCAAATGCATTGAGATGATAATGACTTTGCATTTTGTCGGGGCACTGTGTACATGGTTTTGTAGTGAGACATTTTATAGAATTTTTCTATAGTTTTTAATAATATAGTTAGTCTATGCAAAGAAACCACACTGGTGGCTTTGTGGTAAAAAGATATTTCTGTAGAACTTTATTATAGTGAGTGCTTGTAATATACATGTAATGTCTGGGGGAATTGTGGTGTATGATTGTGTGTTCTGGTGAGAAATATTTTGAAGTATATCAGGCTGGAAGGAAAATTGTATGGTTTAGATTATTTAAATCTGATCACGTATACTTGGGAATGAATAATAGGCTGATGTGTAATTGAGCAGTTTTAAAAAAACATATGATAGTATTCTCACTACAGCGAGTTGCTGATTTATATTTAAAGTTTATTCATTAATGTCACAGGTAAGCTTACATTAATATTTCAATAAAATTACTGTGAAAATCCCCCAGTCACCACATTCTGGTGCCTGTTTGGGTACACTGCAGGACAATGTAGCATAGCCAATGCACTTAACCAGCATGTCTTTCCAAAAACAGGAGAAAACCACAGCACTCAGAGGAAACCCATGCAGACATGGGGAGAATGTGCAGACTCCACACAGCCTGTGACCCAAGGCCTGAATAAAATCCAGGTCTCTGGCGCTGTGAGACAGCAGTGCTAACCTTTGTGCCAGCCTGACGTTTAGATAACCTTTTTTTTATTGATTATATAAGTTAGTGATATTTTTGAGATCAAATTGTAATTATGCCATATTTTCATAGTAAATATTAGTCCATTTCCCAACCTTCCCTTCAAATGGTTTGTGCTCTTTGTGGGAGAGGGAGAAGGGCAGGAGTGAGCCAGGCAGGAAGAAAGTTTGAAGGTAGACAAAATTAAAAGATGGCCTCTAACTTATTATAATTGATAATTGTATTGTTAATTTTCATCCAAACAACAATCATGGAAAAGTCATCCTTAATAATTCTCCTTATGACTTACCTCTTTGACCAGAAGCTTAAATGGCTTAATTGATAGCTTAGTAGTTATTAAGTCTGAGTTGGAAGGCCCTGGTTTCAAGTCCTACTCCCAAGACTTGTTGGTTACAGACTGATCATTCACATGGCTCAAAGTAAATTGTTAATCAGTTTCAAAATCTTTGCAGTGGTCCACACTATTTGCCAAGGAGAGAAAATAGCATAAAGTTGTAAGAAACGACTTGAATCGATCCCTACTTGAATCAACCGATGTTGTTCGGTGTCACATTTTATTTCTTAATAAACTTAAACTGTGAAATATCTTGGAACATTTTGTTGCATTAAAAGTGCTGTATGCAAGAATGTAAGAGATAGAAGTAAACTACACAGCCCATCAAACCTGTTCTGCCATTCTGTACGACGATGGCTGACCTTCGACTTCACTTTCCTGCCCAAGAAACTCTAATTCCAGACTTAAATATAATTAACACTGGGGCATTCATAGCCTTCTAGGATAAAGAATTCCAAAGATTCATAACCTTTTGAGTGAAGAGATCCCTTCTTATCCCTGTCCCTAAATGATCAATCATAATCTTGATGCTGTGCTCTCATTGATTCCCCAGACAGGGAAAACAGCCTCTCAGAGTTTACTTTGTTGTGGCCTTTCAGAATCTTCTATGTTTCAATGAGATCACCTCTCATTCTTCTAAACTGCAAAGAAGGTGGCCCGATTTACTCAACCTCTCATCATAGAACAACCCTCTCAACTTCAGGACCAATTTAGGAAACCTTGTTGTTGTCAAATATTTGTTCTGAATTTCATAGAAAGCTATGCACGTGCAAGCCTATTACAGACTTTCTTTAGCATATCTGCTGAATTTATTGAAACGCAAGTAATGTCTGTGGAGTGTAGCGGAAAGCATTGTTTGCTAGATCTTGTCTTCCCTGGAGCCATTTAGAAGCTTTAGTTGTAGTCCTTTTATCTGACTATCCATTTATCCTTGCTATTTACATTTCCAGTGATGTGAAGACCAAAGAAGAACGGGCAGGAAAGGCAAAATGAATTCCATCACCATCTCTGTGGAGGGAATGACCTGCAACTCCTGTGTGCAGACCATTGAGCAACAAATTGGAAAATTACAAGGAGTCGGCAAAATAAAGGTGGCTATTGTACAGTTTGTTGAGTGCAACTACTTTCTTTCCCCCAATGTTTTGGAGGATTTTGGTAAAATGTGATAAGTATTCGAAGTAGAGAAAGATGCATAACTATAGAAGAGACTGTGGAATAAGGTTTAGATTTAATTTGATTGCTCCAACATGAGCTGATGCAGCAAGGATAGACTGAATGATTGCAGTCTGTGCTATGAACTTGTACACTTCTTAAGGTTCTTTTGAAGTCCACTTTTAAATGCTGGTTTGCCTTTCTGTACCTGTACTAGATGAAGTCATGCTACTTTTCCAATAGAAGAGAACAGTGACCTTGGCGTTGATGAGTAAACTGTCATTTCTTTAGTGCCTTTTTCTCTCTGACCTTTTTGAAAGCCATGCAACTAAGTTTTTTTGATTTATGTGACGTTCTGACCCTTGTGATTTAAGACGGTTGTTAGAGTAATAATTCACCATTTGTATTTGTCTTTAATTGGGCACTATTAGGAAAGGCATTCCAAAGTCCCCTCAGATCTTTGAGAGCAAAGCAAATATCCTTGCTGACTTGTATACAGGGTGCAAAAGGTTATAATTTACAAAAAAAAAATCATTGTTGTTTTTAATGGAAATGGCATTGTGTATCCAGACTTTTGTGATCAGTCAGGTCAGTACAGGAGAAATTGAAAGTTTTAGGTGTTATTGTTCAAAATAATGTCAGGGACAGTTAGGTATGTAAAAAGCCTGAGGGCAGGATGACATTAGAATTTATTACAGGCTTTCTTTAAATACTGAATCCAAAGTTACTGGTAAGATCTTAACAATTGGCGTTTGAAAAAATTGATTTGATTTGTACTTTGGCCATGAAATTCTCAGATAATCAACTACAACATTGTGCTTCAGAGTCTGCGTTGATTGGTTCTTTTAGTATTAAAAATTAATCAAAAACCCTATGAAATCTGTTGGATGTGAACATAGAAGCTCAAAGAAGATAACTCAAGTTTCACTTTCGTGCTTTTTTATGTCAGTTGAACTACTTATTTAAATTGCTGACAAGGGAATCTATATGCTGGAAATCTAGAGTGACAAACATTCCTGAAATGCATTGATCTGTATCTAAAAGAAAATGCATTAAGATTTTAGGTTCAATCCCTCATTAGAACAAAACAAAAGAGTTGTTGAGTGGCCTTTGGTTAAAAAAAATGCTTGAAACTATTATAATGTTCTTTAAACAGGCAAAGTCTGTGCTGTTGAAACTACTGCAGGATTACTGATAATGGATGAATATTTGATCTAGAACTCAGTTATCTAACTGGCTGGGTAGGGGTCATAGTTATTATCAGAGCTGGTCTTCTTTGGTGTTCTTGAATCTATGGCTAACCTGACAACAGGAAAATGGTCAGGGAAAGTGTCAATCAGCAGATTAGCTGCATTCATTCTAACAGCAAGAGATTTTGCTATGTGTGAAACAAATGTATGCTTTATTACCTTTATCTTAATATATTTGAATTACCTCTATTTTCATAGTAAATTTCATAGTAAAAATATCTTTCTCTGCTGAATATTTTCATAGTAAAAATATCTTTCTCTGCTGAATGAGGTGAAAACTACCTTCTACTTTTTGAACTGTACTTCATGCAAGAATGGAGGGAGAAAAGAGAGAAACACAAGGACCTGCCTGCATTTTATCACCATATCTGGGTTCTGATGCAAATGCTTTAACTTAACTGAAAGTGGCAACACAGTGGATAAAGTAGTCAAGAAGCTTTTGGAATGCTTGTCTCCATCGGCCAGGACATTGAGTTTAAAAATTGGCAAATCTTGTTGTAGCTTTATAGAGCCTTAATTAGGCCACACTTAGAATATAGTGTTCAATTTTGGTCACCACACTACGAGAAGAATGTGGAGGCTTTGGAGAGGATACACAAAAGATTTACCAGGATGTTGCCTGGTGTGGAGGGCATTAGCTATGAGAAGAGGTTGGAAAAACGTGGTTTGTTATCACTGGAACGATGGAGCTTGAGGTGACAGAAGTTTACAAGATTATGAGGGGCATGGACAGAGTGGATAGTCAAAAGGTTTTTCTCAGGGTGAAAGGATCAATTGCTAGGAGATATAGGTTTAAGATGTGAGGGGCAAGGTTTAAAGGAGATATACGAGGCAGGTTTTTTACACAGAGCGTGGTGGATGATCAGAAGGGAGGTAGTGGAAGCAGATACAATAGAGACTTTTAAGGGTCATCTTGACAAATGCATGAATAGGATGGAAATAGAGGGATATGGTCCCCAGAAAAGAAGAGGCTTTAGTTCAGTCGGGCAGCCTGGTTGGTGCAGGCACAGAGGGCCGAAGTTTCTGTTCTTATGCTGTAATTTTCTTTGTTCCTTATTTTTAAAGCTGACGGCTTTTCTAACTATTACGATTTTTTCCATGAACAATCAAATAAGTTCCATTTCCCTTTCCATTGACTACAAATTGCATACCTTGCACTCACATGATCTCTGACTGCCAAGAAACTGATTTTGATTCTCTGTCTCGGTTTGGCTTGAGTTGTTTTTTCTGCACCTTGTGGCTTCTAAAATAGCAGGTTCTGTGACTTTATGGGTGAAGGAATTATTCCATTTCCGTGGTTTAAATTGATCTTTGCTCCTATTTTGCTCTCAACTATTTCCTTTGGCTCTGACAAGTATTGTGCCACTCTTTGTTCCTTTTCAACATATAAGCATTCCACTTTATATCTATAAACCTGAAACGACTGCCGTTACAATTAAAATGAAAGTATTTCCAAATTGTTTTGTTGAAAGAGCACCACAAATCAAATGCTGCATCTTTATTTGCAGCATTCCCTGAATGAAACATCATTATGCCAGAATTAGTTTATGTAAAGGTTACTCTGACTTTCCTGCTTTATTCAGTGTTTGTACGCACTTGTGATGTGGCGCTGAGGCATACAGTTCAGAAAATTCCCAAATTACTGGCCTGTGCTGTCTGCTGACATCAGCTAGGTTAGAGTGGAGGTACACTTTATTGTCTCTAATACCGTCAGACCAGGGAGAGGAATAAAAACAGCTTCTAATTGCTCTCCAAATACCTCTGCTATAAATTTACATGTCAATGCCAGATGAAGGAAAGGTTGGGCACAGCAATGATGGGTATCATCCTCCTTGCCTCCCTGTTGTGCTCTTCAGAAATTCCTCCCTCCTCAACTCCCCCTCCATCGTCCCAAATCAGTTGCTCATTAATGGCCACTCTTCTTGATTCCTTTCTCTTCATCATGTCTATCTCCCATCAGACATTCCGGTTCAGATTCAGCACTACATTTTATCCAAAAATTTCAGTTCTACCAATGACATGAACCCTGACAGCAAAAATATATCTCTTGTACTTTCTATAAATCTGTATCCTCATCTCAATTACTCAAAAGTTCACTTGACTTTGTTGTGGGCTTGTATTCAGAAGGATGTTTGTGAAGCACTGCAACAACTTATGCCTAGCAATGATTGTATCTTTATACTGATTATTGAGCTCTCTTAGTGATGTTGATATTGAATTAGTGTTTTAAATCCTGGAAATGTTGCATGATGTTGCCCTTATACAATTTAGCCTTAGGATAGTATTAGTCTTTTAACCACATGCTATTCAATCTTAAATCATCACAAAATTTAATTTTTCCTCATGAGTCATTGATTTATATTGGGAATTTCAAATTTAGAACTTCAGTTTTGGGTTTGCTAATTAGATTTGTAGCCTCTATAACTAGACAAATCAAATAAACGCCTGCCTTGTTAAGCTTGAGGAAATGCTAGGAGATAATATTGTGACCATTGTACCCTGGTTAATTATTTTATTGCCATAAATTATAATTAAAGCATGGCTTGTAATCAATTTGTGATTCAATTATCTGTAGTTATTACCATGGAGATGTTGAAACCAGGGTTTTATTATTCCAAAAAAAAGCTATTTAGAGTGACTAGTCTGTAAGTTAGGGCTGTAGGGCATAAAATGGGCCTGAGAAGAAATGAGATATGATGCAGTTCCTCTGTTGCAGTTTGTGAATACTGACTAAAGACTCTCAATAAGGTTTTCTTGCTAGACTGAAGTTTGAAATGTATGTTTCTATTCTTATTTCTTAATGGTTGTGGTATTTTCAGGTGAGATCTGGTGAACTGTGCCAAATAGTGATTCTGTCAATGAACTGCAGTGTTTCAGGAAGACAGCTCAGCACCACCTTGAGAGCAAACAGTGGTGGGCAATAAATGCTAGTTTAGCCAACAATGCTCACAAGCAATGAATGAGTAAAAAAAATTCTCTTCTATGTGACATATAGTTGCATGGAGCAAGGAGGAAATTTGATGCTTTTTGTTTCTCTCTATGGTTCCTCTTTTTCTTTTCCCTACGTATGCATTTCTAAAGGGAATGACTTGTGCTGATGTATATTTCCACAGGCAGTCACTCCTTCTCTGCCTCACTCAAGTAGAAAGTCTTCATGTGAGAACTCTAAATAAATGACTTGGCTATGGGGTACATCATAGCTGAGACCAGTCCTGCCCTTATTCCCATGTTCATATATGCACTTTCTGCTCTACGTTACTAGTTGGTGATCAGGATTTTTTTTTTTACTTTCATCTTTTAGCTCTTGATCTCAATCCACAGTCAGAATTCGAGATTGAGGATAGTGAACTCAGGAAAAAAAACTAGAACCGAACTTCCTCCATTGTCTGTATGATATTGGCACACTTGTGTGTGCCTTTACCTAAATTCAAAGTAAATTTTGGTAAATTTTGCTTACTTGATTTGTAGCTCTGTGCCAGATAAGAATGGGTTTTGTCATCAGCTACCCTGATGGCCACAGCAGATGAAGACTCAGATTTTTGTATCCAATTTTTTTTAAAAAAAAGGACTTTGAGTTTCACATTTTCATTTTGTTGCCTAACTAGTTATGCTTTCCTTATTTTAATTGAAGGTCTACGTTATATTTTGGAATTCTCAGATTTAGTCTTTTTCAGATTAATTATAATGGTCTTAGATTTAGTTTGATTTAGTCCTCACTTTTGATCGTTGACAGTAGTTTGATCAGTTTTCGTTTTACAGTTGAATCCAGTGCTGAAGTAAACCTATTTGACTGCAGCCTGAAACCTTGCATCTTGAGCAACAATTCCTCCTCTTTACCCAGCTTTGTTCAGATTGCCTAACAATTTTCTCCTTGGTATCTTGCTAAATCCTGAACTTAATTTGAATCCCCACATCTGGTCCTTTTGGGACGTCACCAATTACATTCCAATTTTTCTTCCATTGCTGCCAAAAACTGCATTCACCTGGAAGTTTATTTGCTCAAATTGCACGTACTTCTGACTGCCTTTGCTCCATTCTGCACAAATTTCAACTTGCCAGATTGCTTTTACTAAATTTTAACCATGAGCAGAGTGAATCGCAGCAACTGCACTCACCTGTTGCAGAGCCTTCAGCATTTACATTTTGGAGCTGTAATTAAACTTGTTTGTTTTGTTTGCTTCCCTTCAAAAATCTCCTCGAAGTGTACTTCTTTAACTACATCATTTGTTGCTTCCCTCATTTGCCCCCAATTTGGTGTCCTGCAGTGCTCCTATGTAGCACCATGGGATGTTTGTAATGTGAGTGATGTTAAATAAAACCTTGTTTGTATGGCAATCTGCTGAGAACACTGTTTGCTGAGAATATTTGGGGATAGCAAAGCAAAGTTGATTTCCCAATTTTTAGAAATCATTTAACAGTTATTGCCATGGATGAAAAGTTTGTAGTTTGGTTGTTTCTTAAACTTGCTCATAGAAGTCCTGATCCATGGGTATCATTTTTTAGGATTGTTGCTCTAGTTATTACACTGTCTTTCTATGATACAAGTCTTGTATGTTAAAAAAACTAATTTTAGAGCCCAAAACAATTATTTTTCAATTTTTACTCTGAATAAATTCCCAGAAATCCCAATGGTATTGAATCTTCTCAATGCAATACAAGGATGGTTTTCATGTACTGAAATATATTTGTTAGCTGTATGGGAATGCTACACAGAGATTTCTTCAGTTAATGAGTCGGAATTTGGTTTATCATATAGTTTTCAATAGATTTGTTTGGAATAGATTTTGTGCATTCTGAGACATTAAGGGAGCCCTGTGTGGAACTGACCCATACAAGGCCAGAGATTTTGATATGATTTCTTCTGCTCTTCAGATAAGGTTCGAAGCTCTGGTGCCATTTGCCCCTCAATTCAACATAAAAAGATTCAATGGTGCTCATGAAGAGCAGGGAGATTTGTCTTGGGTCTCTTGGCCAGCATTTATCCTTTGAGCAACATCATTTGATAACAGAATACTTAACCATTATCACTTTGCTGTTTGTGGGAGTTTGCATTTTTTTCTACATTACGACTGTGACTACACTTCAAAAATACTTCATTGGCTCTGAATTACTTTGAGACGTCCTGTGATTGTAAAAATAGCAATATGAATGAAATAATCTACATAAATACAAGCCTTTTTTTTAATAGCTGATGACTATTTATCATTGGCTGCGTGGAAACTACAATTGATCTTTAAACACTTGAGTTAAGGAGGAAAAAAATTGCTTCCATTTGTTATGCATTGACCTTTGATGGAAAATGTGATGGTTTTGGGGAATTGTGAGGCCAAAACAAGACTCAGCTTTCTTGCTGTGCCTAATCAAAGCCTGCCCGCCATCGCTATTAAAGTGGACGTACGAGGAATAACTATCTGACCCAGTTATCAGAGCGCAGTACCCTAGTCAGTGAATTAAGGAGAGAAAAAGAAACTGTTCACATTTTAAATGGAATTTTAAATCCATGGAGCTCTCCAGTCTGTTTTGGATGATTCAAAACGAAGGCTTGACATGCACCACATCTGTCTATCCCCTTACTGCAAGCGACATGGCTTATTTAATTTCAAATGCATGTACTCCTATTAGTTTAAATTTACTTATTTCAAATTACTTGTTAATGCAAGTTCAGATCTGGGTTTTAAAAAATCTTGTGTTGTGCTTCAGTTGCTTGCAGAAAAGTCGAAGTCCATATTCTCAATCATGTAGTAGAATTTGAGAATTGATGGGGCTATTCTGAATGTGCTTCAGGTAACACATTTTATTTTGTTGCTTATTCAAGGACAGGTCATTTAACATTATCAAGTAATCCATAATTGGAAAGTTTGTGTGATGATAGCAAGAGCATTTTTATTGGTTATGCAACAAAAAGATTGCACTGGGTTGACATTGAAGATATAATATTTTCTTGCAGGTTGACCAACAGTGGTTCAGCATTTGCCATGTATCTGAAATGTATTTACTTTTAAATCTTTTGCGTAGTCAGTGGGTTGACTGAAATTATGTTGGACTTTAGACTGTCAGATGGATGATTGAAATATATGTGGCTTCGTGTGGAATATGATCACCCAGCAGCTACCCTACTGTGCTAATTGGTGGCAATAAACATTGGAACAACATTGCAAACCTTTCTAAAAAGATGAAAGAACTGAAAAACTGCTTTCTTAAACATTATTGAGCTTTATGTATCTCCTGATCGATGCTTTGCTCAAAATGCTGAGCTAACATTGCTTAACTCTTGCTCATTTGTTTGATGTTTGCTTCAGAAAAGGGACTGTAAAGGAAATCCAGTATGTTAGCTCAATAGAACTCCAGTAATGAGGTTAGGATCTCTTTACAAATCAATGTTTTTTTTTCATCAGTCTGTGTTGGACTAACAGGGGACATATGCTTAAAGTTGACTTTCGCAATGTAGGGACCGTTCAAACCAATTTTAGCTCTGTTCTTGCCCACATACCAACATGAGTACTTTCAGTTGTCTATACTTGTTAACAATTGGGTATAAAAACCATCCTGATTTTTTTTTGGTTTTCCCTGTTCTTGGGGTGGGATTTTATAGTATACAAGACAAAAATAAATATTTTAATACAATTAATTTCAATGAGAATGCAGTAATCTGCTATTCTATGAAGTAGTGAGTTAACGTACAAAATTGAAGTATATTTATGTTTGTGTATTTATTTTTCAGGGAGTAGTAGTTGACAAGTCATTTGGTTTCTTCATACTTGTTATCAAGCTCAACAAGAGCTCTGTAATGTTTATTTTTAATTAGAAAGGAAAAGATTATTTTCTAAATGAAATATAAATAAAGAAGTGAAACTGGATTCTTTAATGTTAACCTGAGCTTGAGTTTAAACTTGTTAATATATTAATGACTGAGATAAAATAGGAGTGAAATTTGTGCTGTGTTCACACCATTGCACAATTTTGGGTGTGATATAAACACATCTGTTTCCCTCAAACACTTTTCCCCTTTCTCCAACTTTCTGGCTGCCTCCTGTGAAATAACTGCTTCAAGCTGGAGTGCAGTAACATAGGTCTGGATTCCATAAGAAATAGGAGCAGAAGTTAGCTGCACTATCATTCAGTAAAATCATGATCTTATCCCCCAACTGTTCTGCACTGTAATGTTCTATGTTCTAACATCTCACTTTCCTGCCTGTTTTTCATAATCCTTGATTTCTCCTATACTCCCAAAATCTGATTTGGCTTCAAGTATACCAACAATCGAGCAGTCACAGGTTTCAGGGGCAGAGAATTCCAAAGATTCACAATTCTTTGAGTGAAGAAACTTCTCCTTCTCAGTCTTGGGCCAAGGGATCAGTTCTGGCTTCTCCAATTCTGGGAACACAATGTCTTAGAATCCATCCTGGCCAGTCCCCTCAGAATATCGTATGTTTCAATGAAATCACCTCTTATACTTCTAAACTCCAGAGGGAATGGGACCATTTTACTGAATCTCTCACCATAGAGAAGCACTCTCATTTCAGGAATCAAATATAGTTAACAATCACTGTACAATCTCTGAAGGCAAATATATCTTTCCTTAGATAAGGAAACTAAAAGTGTGCGCAATTCTTCAGAGATTTTGCCTAAGTACTTGGATATCAGGTAGTATGCTGCATGTTGGTCAGTTGCCTGATCTTGGAGCATGAAACTTTTCTCATCTCACAATCTTGATGCAACCCTGCTAAGACATGTGAATGCACTGGCATGCTTCATCACTTGTTGATACAGAATCTGCTTTTAATGTCCTGCAACTTTTCATTGCATTATTAGGGAAGTAGGGAATATGATCCATTGCTTACCAGAATCAACAAAGTTAATTTTGAAACCCTGCTAAGATTTGGTGACTTGACATAGAACTGAGATAATACTAGAGCCTGGAACTCCTCTAGGGTGGCACAGTGGTTAGCACTGCTGCCTCACAGTGCCAGGAACACACGTTCAATTCCCAGCTTGTGTGACTGCACATCATCCCCATGTCTGATTGGGCTTCCTCTGATTTTCTCCTAGTGAAAGAAATGTGGTTTAGGTTGTTTGGCCATGCTAAATTCTCTCTCAGTATATCTGAACAGGTACTGGAGTATGGCAACTGAGGAATTTTCATGATAACTTCATTGCAGTGTTAATGTAAACCAACTTGTAATACTAATGAATAAACTTTTGGTTTTTTCAATATGTAATATTTTAACATTTTAGAATATTAGGAAAGCATTTTTCATTGAATTTTCACTAGCAGTTGTACACCATGTTATTAGGCCAGAGGTGATGTTGAAAATTAACTTATTGGCAAGAATTTTATATATTGCACAATTTGTAAGCTATATTTGTTGGACAAATTACAGATGTCAGTGCAAAAGGAAGAAATTCCTGTCTCCGTTGAAGTTATTATTTCAGATAAAGTAACAATGTTAAAGTAGATAAATGATAAAACAGTTGAAAATGTTGAAACTTCCTCCAGGAAAAAAAACTGTGACGTTATACAAATAATTGCAAGTTTGCAATGTTGCAAAGGATTATCTGACCTGAGACCTAATAAGTGTGCTCTTAGGCTAATTGGCAAAACAAATTCTCCCTGAATTGTCTCAAATTTGGTTTTTAATCCATAGATCTATAAACATAGACAGGGATCACGGGTAGAGGTGGGAACATCGGGGTGGCGGCGTGGGCTTGTTGGGCCGAAGGGCCTGTTTCCCATGCTGTTTTTTGTTCTTTTAGAAGTGTTGCAGTGATTCGGGTAAGAGAAACAGGAAATGCCTAGTTTTCTTTTCAAAAGATCATTGTTATATTTAATAGAAGGCATGGTAGCACTGACTGTGACAATGTGCATGTTGTATTTGCTGTTTGAGAAATTGGTGCAAAATCCAGAAATACATGGCATGTTCTTCAACATTTGGGAAGAAAAAAAGTTAATGTTTCACAAGGGCCTGTTCCTATGCTGTATTGTTCTTTGTTCTTCTATCAGAATTGGATCCTTTGCTATTGAGGTCTCGCCACATTCAGAGTTCTGACAGGCCTGCAGCATATGGCCAGCATTTCATGTTTTCACTTTGGATTTTTGGCTTTCACTTTTTAATTTAGCTTGATAGCAGTGATAAATTTCCCAAATTAGAAAGCATCATTTTGAGATAGGCTATTTCGAAATGACTCTGAAACAAGCTATGGCCAGGAATTTACAGCCTCTCCTGCCTGCGGGATCCCACCAAAGCAAATGTTAGTTTAAATGGCAGCCTAATCTGCTGGCAGGAGACCTGCCATTGGGGAAGCATAAAATCTGGCCCATGTGTACTTCAAGTCTATGTTGATTTTCTTAAAAGTTCGAATGTATTTATTCCTTTACAAAGGCATTTGCAGAGTTTCTCCTTTGCTTGCCCTTTCCAATTTCAGCTATGCATAAGTAGTTTCAGTAGAAAAACGAAGTGACAAAGTTGGGAGGGAAAAAAGGCTCCATTTAAATGGAGCTAAACAAACAAAGAGATGCAGTAAGGCAGGCAGTAATTTTTCAATTCTGTCTCTGATTTAAGCTTCAGCTGATCTTTAATTCTTTCTGAGATGTGTAGAGATCAGTTGTGCCCTGTGTGTGGAATTGGTTGCCGTTTATGGTGATAGAGACAAATTCGATCGGGTCTTTTAAGAGACTTCTGAATGAGTACATAAGCCTTAATAGGATTGAGGGTCATAGGTAAGCCTAGTAGGTATGGATATCATCAGCGCAACTTGTGGGCCAAAGGGCCTCTTTGTGCTGTAGTTTTTTTATGTTCTATGTTCTATTACAAAATCAGCAAATCTGAGCATAGAATAGGGATCAAACCTGAAACTTTCTGGTTTATTTATCTCAGTGGCCCATCAGATGATGTGCATATCTATTGAAAGGGAGCTGGTCATACATAAAAACTATAATCAAAAAGCTTTGTTGGGCTAAATTAAACAAAATACTGCAATGCTTGAATCTGCCAGACCTGCTGAGTTTTTCCAGCATCTTCTATTGTTGGGCTAAATGTTACTAAGTACAAACCCAGCAATCTGGCTTTAACTGCAAGATATTTACAATCGCTTGGTTGTGTTATAATGCTAAAAGCGAAACTGCAGATGTAAAGCCTATTTGAAACTAACCTGATATACAATGTATTTGGAACTGTTTGTTCCAAATGCTTTCAAGCATTAGTTTACTTTGTTATTAGCCATTTTTAAAAATTCATCTATGTGATGTGACTGAAGCCAGAATTTATTGCTCATCCCTAACTGCCTTTGAGAATTGAGGTGAGCTGCCTTCTTGAACTACTATAGTCCATCTACCTACACCCACAGTGCTATTAGGGAGGGAGTTCCAGGATTTTGACCCAGTGACAGTGAAGGAACAGCGATATATTTTTACATTTGGATGGTGAATGACTCAAAGGAGAATCTCCAGGCGGTGTTGTTCCTTGGTATTGGCTGTCCTTGTCCTTGTAGATGGTGGTCTTTGTGTGTTTGGAACATGCTGCCTAAGGAACCTTGTTGAGTTCCTGCGATATGTGTGCTATTACTGTTCTTTGATGATGGAGAGAGTCGATGGGGTACCAATCAAGCAGGCTGCTTTGCCCTGGATGGTGTCAAACTTGAGTGTTTGGGGCTGCGCTAATCCAGGCAATTGGAGAGTATTCCATCGCACACCTGCTGTCAGAGAGCACTATTATCACATGACCATATGAACATGTGAATTAGGATCAAAAGCAGGATACTCGAGTCTGCTCTGCCATTCAATAAGCTCAAGTCTGATTTTTTTTTTTTTGTTTCATTTTTAAGTCAAAATGGCCACCAAGGTTGTTTGCATTGCATTTATTTCAGGACTGTTGTATTATTTCAATTTAGGTTTTGTCCCATTTTCTATTTCAGACTTTAATTGAGAAAACTATGAAGCGTAAACTCGATATTCAAAACACTATAATTGGCCAGAGTTTTAACATCAACAGATTGTCATGTAGCTGAGAATGTTCAATGTTTTACTTTCATAAAGGATAAAAAATATTTTTATCTTCTTCGCTTTATGTTTAGCAGTTGTTGGAATTAGCTTTTTTTCCCTTCTGGGTTTTTAGCATTTCCTTATGAAACATTTTAACTAATATTTTTTCTGCGCAGGTGTCCCTGGAAAACCATAATGCTGCTATCGTGTACAATCCAGAGTTTCAGACCCCAGAGTCACTACGGGAAGCAATTGATGACATGGGATTTGAAGCTACATTAATGGACACAAGTCCAATGCCTATCACTCCAGAATCAGCCCTTCTCAACAGTGAGAAGGGACTTTCTCCCCAGCCTGGCCAGCAGACTGTAAACCAAATGCCCAGCATAAATGACAGGGAGAGAAAAAGGTTACTTGATGAAAATTATGCAGCCTTTATTCCCACCACGAGTCTGAACGAGGAAATCATTGACTTGGCTGTGGACAGTTCTCCGGTGGACAAGAAATTACTAATGCCTGAAGAAACTTGGATGAACCAGGGCAGTGAAATGGTAGTCAAAATGAGGGTTGAAGGAATGACTTGTCATTCCTGTAGCAGCACGATTGAAGGCAAGATTGGGAAGCTGCAAGGTGTCCAACGCATTAAAGGTGAATTATTAAAAAAATATTGTTTATTTTCTTTGTACTCTGCACGTTTACTGGAAGTGGCAGGCAGACGTTTGCACCGGCAAAACCATGGGATCAATGTGCGGATGAGAAAAGATGAACCGAGCAAATAAAATAATAAAACATAATAAATTAATTCAGTCTAAAACAGGAGAGCAGAGTAGAGTTAAACATACAATCCAAAGAAAGCTTTGTGTAATTTTACTGGGTTACAAGCAGCCGCCATCAAAGGCTATGTGTTCTGTGTTTTACTCCTATAAACAGTGCTAAATTCAATCAGTTACTTCTTCAAGTAGGCACTTTATTTATCTTTTTAATTAATATATATCTTCAAGTCAGATTGCTTACATGTATAAATTCCCTAATTTTACCTCTTGATCAATAGCGAAATGCAAGGAGAAGCGATCATTGCACTGTTTGTATTTCAAGAGTACAGGATTCTTTTGAGAATGATGATTATTTTTCTTTCCAGTTTACGTATTTGGAAATGTTATCAAGTCACTATAAATGGTGACAGTAAAGTATATCTACTGTTCATATGAATTAAAATGTACACCCTAATTTGATCTGTAAAAATGTTTGAATTTGATGTGATTTGATTTATTATTGTCACATGTATTAGCACATATTGAAAAGTATTGTTTCTTGCATGCTATACAGACAAAGCATACCGTTCATAGAAAAGGAAACAAGAGAGTGCAGAGTGCAGTGTTACAGTCATAACCAGAATGTAGAGAAAAATCAACTTAATACAAGATGGGTCCATTCAAAAGTCTAATGGCAGCAGGGAAAAAGTTGTTCTTGAGTTGGTTTTCCCTGCTGCCATTAGACTTTTGTATCATTTTCCGTATGGAAGAAGGCAGAAGAGGGAATGTCCGGGGTGCATGAAGTCCTTAATTATGTTGGCTGCTTTGCCAAGGCAGTGGGAAGTGTAGACAGAATCAGTGGATGGGAGGCTAGTTTGCTTGATGGATTGAGTGACATTCATGACCTTTTGTAGTTTTGTGTGGTCTTGGGCAGAGCAGGAGCCATATCACGCTGTGACACAATCAGAAAGAATACTTTCTGTGGTGCATCTGTAAAAGTTGGTGAGAGTCGTAGCTGACATGCCAAATTTCCTTAGTCTTCTGAGAAAGTAGAGGCACTGGTGGGCTTTCTTAACTATAGCTTTGACGTGGGGGGGACCAAAACAGGTTTTTGGTAATCTGTATACCTAAAAACTTGAAGCTCTTGATCCCTTGTACTTCGTCCCTATTGACATAGACATGGATAAGTTCTCCTTTATGCTTCCTGAAATTGATGAGAACCTCCTTCATTTTATTGACGTTGAAGGAGAGATTATTGTTGCCGCACCAGTTCACCAGATTCTCTATCTCATTCCTGTACTCTGTCTTGTCATTGTTTGACATCCGACCCACTATTGTGGTATTGTCAGCAAACTTGATAATTGAACTGGAGGGGAATTTGGCCACACAGTCATAGCTATATAAGGACTGTAGTAGAGGGCTGAGAACACATCCTCATGGAGCACTGGTATTGAGGATGATGGTGGAGGAGGTGTTGTTGCCTGTCCTTACTGTTAGTGGTCTATGAGTTAGGAACTTCTCGATCTAGTCACAGAGAGAGGTGCTTGGGCCCAAGCCACAGAAGTTGGAAATGAGTTTCAAAGGAATAATGGTGTTGAAGGCTGGGCTTAGTCAATACATAAGAGTCTGACATTGGTATCTTTGTAATCTCGCTATTATAGGGTTGAATGCAGGGCTAGGGAGATGGCATGTGCTGAGGACCTGTTGTGGTAGTAGGCAAACTATAGTGGATCAAGACAGTCCGGGAGACTGGAATTGATGTGTGCCATGATTAGCTTTTCAAAGCAGTTCATAATGATGGATGTCAGAGCCACTGGACAATAATCATGCATGAACTACAACTGAGATTTTATGTAAAAGAAAGTTGCAGAAAGGAGTCTAGTTATTTCCCGATGTATTTTCTCCATCTGACCTTGGGGTGGGGGGAAAATGAGTCAAACAATTGTCAATCTAGACAAATATCCAACAACAATAGTATTGACCTTGGGGCTTACTGAAATGTGTCTCCTCCTCAGCCCTGACAAAAATATGTAATTGTATATTTTCTCAGTCTTTTGTTTATTCTGTTATTCATTCTAATTTTGTCTTGGTGTAATTTGACTGCCAAGTTTTACTGCATGGCTTTGCATCATGTAACTGGGTGGGGATTATGAGATTATAATGCTTGACCAATGTTTGAAAATATGTAATTTCTTTAAAACAAAATACTGTAATGGAAAAGTATTAGAGGGGAAAAAATGAAAAGTGATTGGAAATGGGAGTGTATCATCAAAAAGGAAAAGATAGATTAACATTCCAAATGGGATACTCTTGTTTAGATGAAACATTGCTCATAAAATTCAAAGATGTCAGTTGAACTGTGGAACTTTTCTGTGTGTCATCCTTACCTTTTTGAATGCTGGCTATTTTGAGGTGCATTTGCACAAAGTTTGTTTAGACTCTCTGGTCTTTGACCAAGTGGCATTCTTCAAATGTGTGTGCATAGGTGTTGGCTGAATATTGGCTGACTCTTGGTCAACGTGAATTTGGAAGATCTAGGAGTCAAGCCGAATTGGATTCTGGCTTGATTTGCAGCCTTAGCCAATGAAGAATTGTTGGAACCTTTGTTAGTCTTTCATCTCTAGTCTGAAACAGGGACTCCAATTAGAGTTTTCCAGTCTGTTCAATTTGTTGGTCTCAGTTTGGAATTAAGCTAATACTCTTCAGTTTGTGCAGCTTAGTGCTGCAGCTAACTTTTTGTCCTTTAGGCCATTAGGGAGAGCACAATTCATTTTTAACCTTGATTGTTGAAAATTCACGTTCTACATTTTTTGTCTAAGTTTACATAATGTTTGAATCAATTTAATTCATATTAACCAGATGTTTCTTTTTAAATAGTTTCTTTGAGTAATCAGGAAGCCACAATTATGTACCAAGCTCACATCATCACACCAGAGGACCTCAGGACTCAAATTGAAAGTGCTGGATTTACTGCCACAATCAAAACCAAGGCCAAACCTTTGAAGCTTGATTTTGACATTGAGCGCTTAATAAATGCAACTCAGGTGACCAAACTTGACCCACAGGAGGTGACCGACAAATCAACAAACTTGATCCTCAGAATTGATGGCATGCACTGTGGCTCCTGTGTAACAAACATTGAGAGTAACTTAGCAGCACTCCCAGCCGTACATAGCATCAAGGTTTCTTTGGAATCTAAAAGCACTACCATACAATACAATCCAGCCATGATTACTCCAGATGCCTTAAAGCAAAAAATTGAGAGCCTGCCTCCAGGAAATTTCAAAGTTTCACTTCCGAATGAATGTCACTCTGAAAAATCTACGCTCAGTGCTGCTCAGCATCCTTTGGTATCTTCACCACAACTGCCTGCTTTGGAGTCAAGGAAACATCGGTTGAGCAATGTGACGGTGATTGATATTAAAGGAATGACTTGTAATTCTTGTGTGAAAACTATAGAAGAAAACATTTCAAACAAAAGTGGAGTGATATCAATTCATGTTTCTCTAGCGCAGCACAGTGCAACTGTGGAATATGATCCTCTCTTTACCAACCCTGAGGAGCTGAGAGACATGATAGATGATATGGGATTTGAGGCCATTCTTCCTGGTAACTCTTTTTAATTTATCTAATTAAAAGTAAAGATCAATCCATCCTAACCCACTTGATCTTAAGGGTGAAATACATGGTTGGCTCTCAGATCAATACCACTCTTGGCATACTGCTTGGAGCCATAAACATGTTTAGTGGATATGTCCCATCCTTTTTGTTTGTGATCTATTTGGTATGAGCTTTATCCACATACAGTATTGTTGAGGGACAAATTAAGCTATACGGTATTACTAGAATGCTGACGTTACCTTCTTAGGTTTTATGTGCCTCCCTTGACTGGAACAAAAAGAATCATAGCCGAAAATTTGAGTTTCTGCACAGTAAGCATAGTGTTCTCTCATTTATCTTTCTAAATAAATGCAGAGAGCAAATCTTAGTTAGTAAATGTGCTGCAGATAATAGAAGTGAGCCATACAGCTTTGGAAACTCCAAATGTGAATGCGTTGTTTACCTTAGTCTACCGATCTTGGTCTAGGGTACTAATAGGCACTTAATCCAAAGGCAGTAAGGATAACTTAAGGAGGGAAGAAATAAGCTTGCAGTGTGTTATGAGAGAAGGGGATCAGATTTGGTTGTGATGTCCCTTCTTTATGTTTTAGTCAGCAAATGCTCATTCCTCAGGCCCATATTTTGATAAAGGAGTGATGGGAACCATACCACCTCATGAGTCCTTTAAGAAAAGATTTCTGTGCATTGTAAAAATGGCATTTTCCTTCCGCCCTGACCTGTAGTTAATTCCAGTCCAAGGAGAGCAGACCCTATATGCCTGTGTAATATTTCCATTTCACGCACCAGTATAAGGTGTTGCTGTTTTGTTGCCATTGCTGAACTACCAAACTCTTTTGTAAGTTGTCAAGATTCTTTATGATATAATTTTAGACAAACCTTTACTTGGTTTCTAGTAAGCAGAGTGGCAGCAGTACAGCAGCAGTGGTGCGGGCAAAGACATGTTAGCGCACTATAGCTGAGTAAAACCACTTAATTGTTTATATTGATTGAGAAAAGTGGAATAGTTACTGGCTTTGATGAATTCACACACACATTCTATAATGCATTTTATAGTAACTGAAAATGCTATGCAAATTGTATAATTGCAGCAAGTACAGAACCTGCAGTGTTACCAGCAGAAATTTTGCCGAAAGTGTCTATAAAAGACAAAAAAATGAGGAATGGGCTATGTGAAACAGGGATGACCTACGTGAAAGGAGAGATGCTATCACAGGAGTCGGGCATCACCCAACAAAACAGAGAGGCTGCTGTGCCAGAAAAATGTTTTATTCAGATAACCGGCATGACCTGTGCATCCTGTGTGGCTAACATTGAGAGGAATTTGAAACAGGAAGATGGTAAGAACATTTGAATTGATACAAGTCTTTTCACATATTTAATTTTAGTTTCATTTCCTCTGAAATCTTGCAAGTTGCAACATTCTATTGTGTGAAAGTGAGCAACAGTGATTCTACCATTTTCCAGTGCCTGAAGCCATTGATTAATAGTATTGCTACATTGTCTACATGCTGCAGCCTTTCTTTAGATAATTTGGCATTTATACAAAGAGAGCATGGAGAATGTAACATCTCTATGCTTACTCCTTTCCTCATCTGAAGCTCATAAATGAATGTAATGATGAAGGATGGGTTTCTATTCCATGGCAAAGATTGCTGGGGTCTATATTAATGCTACTAACTGTGATCTTGGCTGAAATCAGCTAACTCTGTAAGAAGGAGTCAACAAGATCAACATGAAGCATAACAACTTTTGTTTTTGGATGCTAGCTCATCTACTGTGCAATTGCAGCTTTTTCTTTTTAGTTAAGATATCCAGCATTGTTTCTTTTTGTCATCATAACTGCAGAATAGTTCCCTGGTTAGATCTGAATTGTGTTGTGATATCACAATAAGCTCTCGGCTTTCCCACATCAAGTTTTCAACCTCTCTCTCTTTGAATAGAATTTTTCTTGTTTCTCAATTTCATTATTACTTCAAATGGGATTGCATTTCTTTCATGTTTCTAACTCGAAGTAAGCCATCCTATTTGCTCCAACTTCTCTTTACTTGGCACTCATCATACAGTTTCCAGCTCTAACTCATTCTTGATCAGAAAAATCATAAAACTACATCCCAATTTTGTAATTTCTTTAATTCCTGCAACCAACAGACTTATAAAACTTAACTTTTAATGTCCTGCGATTAAAATTACCTCTGAAGAACACAATGTTGTTCCTTCCAGTCTAACCCGAGCCAATCAATCTTGCCAGCTTAATTAAATTTAATTTCACTTTAGTATATATTAGGTGTGAAGAGAAAAGCATTTTGTGATTCAATAAGGGGTTATAATGTAATTTTGGCTTTCAGATGACATCCTTAAGTACTCCAGTCATCCTTGACTTTCTTTTGAATCACGCAATTAAATTATAGTCGTCTTGGTCATTTTCAATCTTTTGTTTCATTTCTATTATTTTATTTAATTAGTTTATGTAAGCATCTAAGATGATATTTGCAGATTTTAATTTTAAACTGATATAAAACTGTGTTAACTTTATAAAATAAATTTCAGAAACTTGTTTTCCAAATAATATCGATCTCGACAGACAGTAGGGTTTTGGTATCAGAGAAGTGTAATGTTTAATTTTTGTATTTATGCATCTATATTAGATATGTTTTGCATGTATGACCCCTAAGGTACTGTTTCGTGGCTTATCCCTGCTGTGGACTTTCTTCCGTTTGTATATTTTCTCCTCCCCTCCCCCGGCTTTTCTGTACTTAATGTGACATTGAAGTTTGGTCTCATATTAGCCTGTTCCCACTGCACTAAACTTCCACATTGCATCAATCCAATAAATATTTTATGGCACTGCTGTAATCTAAACCTTATTGCTAGATTACGTTTTCTCACACTATAGACCAAGAATTTTCTAATCACTTTCCACACAAAGTATTTATTGTTGATTGAAATAACATATATTTATGCAATTGTATAAAAAATGACTGTATTTTCTTTGTATGTTTCGTATTGAATATTTCATAATTTTCTCCAACTCATCTAGTTTAATTATGATGAATAAGGTACACTGATTTATTTCTTTAAACTTGATGAGAGAGTGAGACTGTTTATGTATCTACAGCAATTATATGCATGGATTCTATTTATACATAGGAATATGCCATTGGTTTATACATGGTGCTGATAGTGCCAAGGTCATGTTTTTAGTTCCTGTGCAGGAGATTAAATATTGTTAAAAATTTGATTATTGTTTTAAAAAAAAAAGATACATGCTGCCAAAGCTTTTTGTCTTGCACTCATTAGGACAGATTTGCAAGAATACCAATTGTAACTGAATAATAATGTACTCTGCATGAGAAGAGACTACTGATTGGTAGAGGAGTTGCAGTGGAGAAGGCACAAGGGAATAATTAACTGCCAAGTTTTGATTTAAATTCAAATTGGGCAAATCACCTCTTACGAATCAAGGCATTGTCTTGGGGAATGGCTGCTTTATAAATTTTTGTTTAGTTGGAAAAGGTACAATGAATGGACATGCTCCTGTCTGCAAGGACAAGGTCTGATGTGTGAAGTTATGCAGTTTCTAGCACACGATGTGATTTATTTATTTTACCTCAATTCTTGCCATTACATTACTGTTAAAAATCTGAATTTAAAATTCACCTTGATGTTTTAACTTCCTGTTGCTGAGTTTTTTTCCTTAATGCACAAAATACATTTTAAGCCAAGGTTCATTGGTGCAGTAAATAAAAAACTGAGATGATACTATCTAACTTCTTGCATCTTAGTCAGAAACACTTTTAACTCGCTAAGCAAAATATTAGCAGGATGTGGATTTTGATGGTACCTATACCAAAAATGTTGAAATTGTTTTGAGTGTTAAAAGCAGGAATCCCAATACAGCATTTTAACTGACTGTGAATTTTGCACTTTTGATTCTGCCAAGGAATATATTCTGTATTGGTCGCCCTAATGGCTGGAAAAGCAGAAGTGAGGTATAATTCAAGTATCGTAAAGCCTCCAGACATTGCTGAGTTCATAAATGAACTGGGTTTTGGAGCCTCTGTGCTAGAGGACTACGATGGATCAGATGGGCAGTTAGAGCTTGTTGTGAGTATTCAATTCAAACATTGCTGAATTGTTCTCCATATTAAGTGCAGCAATCCCAATCACTCAAAACTTTCATAGTGAGATACGTGGCTACTGCCAATCCTGACCTGCAAGATTTTTAGATGTACTTTATTTTCAAGAAGGTAAAACATTTGAGATTGAGGGAACTGTTACTTTAGGTCTCGCTGGAGTAATTGAACTTGCAAACAATCAGCAGGCCAAATATTGAGTGTTATCTGGAGAAATTTTAGGGGTGATTTGTTGTACTTTTTTGCTAATTGGTGGTGTGCAGTCAGGCAGCGTAGGTAGAAGTTTTGCCACCTTAAGTGGTTTGTTCACATATATCCCTGGATCTCTCTGTTCCTGAACCCCTTTGTTAATTGTATCTTTTTTTATTTCCTTATTCTTCCTATCAAAATATTCCACTTTACAGTTCTGTGCTTTCAATTTAATCTGTCACTTGTCCACCCATTCCATCAGTCTGTGTACTCTATTGTTCTCAACAGTTCACAATGCTACAAGGTTTTGTGCCCTCTGCAAATTTTCACTTGCACCTAGTGCTTCAAGCCTGGATCATTTAAAAAAGATTAAGAAAAGCAATACCCTAGTAATGAGCCCCATGGAATCCCACTGTGTATGTTTCTTCAGTCTGAGAAACAACTGTTCACCACCACTGTTATCTGTCACTCAGCCAACTTTGTATCCATGTTGACAATATCCATTTTATTCCATGGGGCTTTAACTTTGCTGGCAAGTGTTATGTGACACTTGATGAAACATGTTTTAAAAGTCTGTATTTGTGATATTAACTGCCTCACCGTTATGAACCCACTTTGCTACCTCATCAAAAGAAACTATCAAATTCTTTCACTTCTACTTAGGTGCGAGGAATGACTTGTGCCTCATGTGTTCATAATATTGAATCAACACTCATGAAAACCAAAGGTATACTCTATACATCAGTAGCTCTTGCAACCAATAAAGCTCACATCAGATTTGATCCTGGGTGCATTGGCCCACGTGATGTTATCAAATGCATTGAGGTGAGTTTTGATTGATTATTTTAATCTTTTGTGTAGTGGATTGGTAATTTTAAGATGGTTTATAAATATATTCTAATTGTTTATTGCAATATAATATATTATGCATATTTCTGTATCTGTTCACCCCTGAAATGGCCTGAGAGCAGGGTCATAGTGTCTGTATTTGATTTGACTGCATTTGATACAGACTCAGCTGGCTTAACTCATGTTACCTGATAAACATGATATCAAACAGATGCTTGTATTTTGTGTATAGCATTGTAAATACTGTGGACGTCTTAAACATTCACACTTTCCATCATCGTTATTGTGGTATGTACTGTGACATGCTGCACCAATTCACCAGAAAAGTTCAACAACACTCTTCAAACGTATAACTTCCAGATAGATTATCAAATGCAGCAGATACATGGAAACACTATAACCTCGATGTTCCCCACTATTTTATACATCACTCTGACTTGGATGTATATCACTGTTCCTTCATATTGCTAAGTTAAGATCCTTGAAAACAGGAGGTGTACCTTCACCATAAAGACTGTAATGGTTCAAGAAGGAAGCACACACCTTCCTGACAACTGCTGGGGGTCACCAATAAATATTAGCCCAACTAATGATGAGCATCTGAATAATATGAATGAATTAAAAATCTTTACATTGCTAAACATGATTTCTGTACAAATGCAGTTGACTTTGTCAGAGTGATGAAACGGATTAGTACCATCATGTTAGAGCCCTGAATTTTAATTTGTCTATGCAGGATCTAGGCTTTGAAGCTTCCTTGGTCAAAAAGGATCGCTCTGCTAGCCATCTGGATCATAGGGAAGAAATCAGGCGGTGAGTTCTTCCGCATAGTATGTTCACCTTCAGATGATTAGATTTATGAAATGTTGAAACTGAATTTGATGGACTGGACAAGTAACAGAAAAGGCAATAGATTTTGAGACATACTGCTATAGCTGAAGAGTTTGAATGCAGACTTGCTTACCTTTTATTTCTGTTCACGTGATTATAGTCATAGAATCACTACAGTACAGAAAGAGGCCCAGTGAGTTTGTACCAAACACAATTCCTCCCAGGCCCTATTCCAGTAATCCCCATTTACTCTGCTAATCGTCCTGATACTAGGGTCAATTTAGTATGGCCAATCAATCTAACCCACACATCTTTGGACTGTGGGAAGAAACTGGAGCACCCAGAAAAAATCCATGCAAACGCAGGGAGAACGTGCAAACTACACAGACAGTGACCCGAGGCCACAATTGAACCTGGGTGCCACTGCTGTGCCACAATGCCGTAAGTTGCATTTCATCACATCATGGTGCCATGATTAGCTCAAATGCGTGCCAAATTTTTATTTTGCTGGATAATTTGGGGAATCATCTAGGTTCCAAATGTTATAACTATTGGATCTGCTAGAGTACCATTTTGTAGAACAAATAAAGATTTGCAACACAAAAGGAAAGCATTTAGTCCATTGAATTTGTGCCAGACCTTTGTCAGAGCAATCTGAAACTAATCCCGTTGCCTACAGTTATTTTCATACCCTTATATATTTCTTGGTTTCAAATATTTATCTAGTTCTCCTTTGAAAAATGCAATGTATTGTACCTCAGATCTTACAATGACAAAATATTCTGTCCTCTAGCAACTCTTTGTGTAAAGAAATTTTCTCTAACCTCTCCTCGTTGACCCATTGCTTGTGTCATTCTTGGTGTTGACCTTAAATTGATTTTCTGTTGATTTCCTGACGAGAAAAAGTTGTCCTTCTTTATTCAATCTGTTATAACTCTTCATAATTTTGAGAGCTCTGAGATTTGATAAAGGTTTTCAAATGTTTTTAAATGACCACCAAATTAGGCAGTGAATTCTAGTCGCCCACCACGCTTTGGATAAAAAAGTCTTTCCTCATATCAACTCTAATCCTTCTATCAATCACCTTAAATCTATGTGCCCTGGTAGTTGGCTGTTCAACAAGGGAAACCAGTCTTTCCTGTCTATCCTTTCTAAGCTCCTCAGTATTTTGTGCATCTCAATCAAGTCACACTTAGACTCCTCTATTGTAAGGAAAACAACTGTTGCCAATCCAGTTTTTCCTCATACTGCAATCTACAAACCTTGGCAACGTTCCTGTAAATCTCCTCTGCACTGGCTCAATAACAGTTGTGTGGTGAAATGTGATCAGAACCAATACTTAGAATTCCGGTTGTGGCTTGTAGAGTTCCATCATTGCATCCCTGATTTTGTATTCAGTACCTTGCCCAATAAAGGAAAGCATTCCATATGCTTTTTCACCACTTTGTCAGCTTGTACTGCCACCTTCAAGATTTGTGGACATGCACTCCGAGATATCTCGCCTCCTAAACTCTTCATATCTTCCTGTTTATTGAGTGTTCCCTTGCTTTGTTTGCTCTCTCCAAATGCATTCCCTCATTTTTTTTTCTGGATTGAATTCCATTTGCTATTTCTCTATCCACTCACCCAAATCACTGAAATAATTTTCAAGTCGGCAGCCATCCTCTCAATATCAACTACATGGCCAATTTTTGTATCATCTACAAGTTTCCCAATCATAGCTGTTACATTTAAGTTTAACTCAATGTACAATGACAAATGCAAAGATCCCAACACCCAATCCTGTGGAGTAAGGCACTCCATGTTAAGGGAATTGTAGATGTTAATTGTGTCTTTGTGCCAATATGAGTTTGTTATCATTAGATATCATGGAAATACTACAGTGTAGAAGGGGCATTTGACCCATCGAGTCTGCACCAACAATGGTCCCACCTGGGCCTTATTCCACTACCTCACATATTTACCCCACTAATCCCTTTAATCTATACATCCCAGGGCATTAAGGAGCAATTTAGCATGGCCAATCAGCCTAACCCGCACATCTTTGGACTGTGGGGGAAGAAACCCATGCAAATACAGGGAGAATGTGCAAATTCCACGCAGACAGTGACCCAAGCCAAGAATTGAACCCGGGTTCTTGGAGCAATAAGCAGCAGTACTAACCACTGTGCTGCCCATGTTACGTTGATGCCTAGTGTCTGAAAATTGTGGTTAATTAATTATTCATCGATAATCTTGAATTAGTATTGTAATTTAGTATTCATCTGATCAAACCACAAGTAACATGGTTTGAACTAACTACATGAAGATTTACCTGCTTTTTAGCATAATGGCTGTGGGCACTTGTTTGTATAGAAAAACTAGGAACGCAGTATGAATAAAAAGCTTATTTTGTATGTGTTGGGGTGGGGGGTCGGGAGAGGCAGGTTTCATGTTCAGATTATTAAAATTTAATGTTTTATTCCATCTTATGAGACAAATTTTGCACAGATTGCAACAAGAAAGGATGTCACTAACCGGGGGGCATCAATTTAACATGAAGAGCAGGAGATTTAGAGGACTTTTGCGAAAAATCTTTTTCATCCAGAGGTGGTGGGAATCTGGAACCCTCTGAAAGAGTGGTAGAGGCAGGAACTCTCACAACATTTAAGAAGCATTTAGTTGAGCACTTGAAACGCTACAGCACACATGGGTACAGACCAAATACTGCAAAATGGGATAGATGGGTGCTTGATAGCCAGCACAAACACAATGGACCAAAAGGCGTCTCTTTGTGCTGTAAAACACTAATTTGAACACCAAGCCTATCTCTGTCTCTCTACCCACTCCAACACACAGAAAATAAGCTTTTTGTTCATATTGTGTTCCCGGTTTCTCTATACAAGCAAGTGTCCACAATTGTTATGTTAAAAAGCAGACAAATCTTCATGCCAGTTAGTTCAAACCATGTTACTTGTGGTTTGATCAGATGAGTACTACTAGTACAGATTCAAGATCATTCCTGAATAATTAACCACAGTTTTCGTATTTTTCCACTTTGGGTAACTAGTCCTGCAACAGTTGTGTGCAACACAAATTAGATCCTGTGTAAGGCTTGCATTTTACATCAATACTGCTAAAGTGTAATAGTTCCTTTAGACACACCAATATCCTTCTGATTTTGCAAATTGAGAATCGATGGAGTGAGAATCATTGGCAAGTATTATGAGCATTGGATTGAAACTAACCAAGCTCATTGTAAACTTTTTTGTGCATGGTTTTGCCATAAAGTTGAAAGGAAAATGCCATCTAATTCAGATCTGATGAGCTTTTTTTTAAGACTATATATTTTGACCTGTTGAGTTCTGATAATTAAAGGGCTTTTATTGTGACTTGTTTCTCTCAGGTGGAGGAGGTCCTTCTTGATCAGCCTATTTTTTTGCATTCCTGTGATGATCATGATGATTTACATGATTGTTGCAGATCATGCATTCTACAAGAGTCATCAGAATGGCTCAACTATAAATGAGCTTGAAAAACACCATGCCACCATGTTTCTGGAGCGACAGCTCCTTCCTGGGTTATCCATTATGAACTTGCTGTCCTTCTTGCTCTGTGTTCCAGTTCAGGTATGCATTCTTTCTGATATGGGTATGTTGAATTTAATTTTTAATCTGTTTCTGGATATTTGAACATGGAAAGTGGCTATAATCCTGAAATGCTTTGAAATTGAGATTCTACCATTAGCAGTTAGCCAATTAAACATGTGTTTATATGAAAGCTTTTTTTTCAAGTCAACAACCTTTCATCACTTTGGCCAGTTTTACTTTTTCCCAGTTTCCTTTGCCCAGCTGAGGGATCTGAGGCCCATTGCAGGACCTTTAGCTCTGTTCCATTTTAATTATCCTGCTCTGCACAAATTAAATATTAAACATGCACTTTTCAGATCTATATGATGCCATTTCATATAACTGCATGACACTTGCTATTGAGCCATCAAGAAACATTGGAAACATTCTTCTTAAAAATAAAAAAAAAAGGAATAGAGAATTGTTTCCTTTCAATATTCCCATTTTAAAAGTGGTCTGCCTATGCAAATCGCAGCTGTGCATTTCCACTCACTGGCAACAAATATTGGCTGAGGCAGTAGGGATTCCTTAAGACAGCTGTGGAGGTGAGTTTGGGTTGAATTTTTGTGGTGTTCGAGATGGCTAATGGTAACATTCACAAGTCTGAAGCTTGTGGGTTTGGGTTCAAATTCTATGCCAGGGTATGTTTCATTTAAAAAAAGGAAACTTAATGACTGATACCAAGTGCTCAATATTGCAGAAAACACAGGGAAGAATAAAAAGTGAAATTAGAAAGGAAATTAGAAAAGCTAAGAGAGGGCATGAAAATACTAGCAACTAAAATCAAGGAAAAACCTAGATTTTTTTATTGCACAAAGGGCAAGAGGATAACTATACAAAGAGTAGGATCTATTGGAATCTATTTGCATAACCTGTGTGTGGAGGGTGAGAATACTGGTTTAGTTAATGAATAATTTGCATCTGTTTTTACAAAGGAGTGGAACAATACAGACATTGTCTGCATTGAGAAGAAGTGTGAAATATTGGATAAAATTAACAGTGAGATGGGAAGCATTAAGAAGGTTTAACATTTTTGAAAGCGGATAGACCCAAGGCTTGGATGTAATATATCATCGGCTGTTAAAGGAAACAAAAGAACTAATTGAGGCTCTGACCATCATTTTTCAATCTTTTCTAGCCACTGGTTCAGAGTTGACATTATATGATTAAAAAGTGGAAAGGGTTAGACCATATAATTACCGACCAGTCAGCTTAACCTTGGTGGTGGGAAGACTATTTGCAAAAATTTTGAGAGACAGGACAAATCTTTACTTAGAATCTATTAAGGGAAGATCATGTCTTACTGGCATTGAATTTTTTGGGGAGATATTTGGAGTGGATTACGGTAGTGTGTTGATTGTCATCTATACAGATTTTGACAAGGCTTTTGATAAGGTGCCAAATGACTGGCATGAAAGAAAAAGCCTGTAGAATCCAAGGCAAAGTGTCAAGATGGACCACAGAGATAGAAAGCTGAAAGGTAATGGTTGTGGATGGAAGTGAAGTTCTGCAGGGTTCAGTGCTTGGTCCCTTTTTGAAGTATATATAAAGATATTATTAATGCTTGGACTTGAATGTAAGAAATATGATTAGGAAGTTATAGGCGATACAAAATTAACTGGTGGCCTCAGGAAGATAACAGTGGTGGAGTTAATGAGACAGAATAGTGAGAAATGGAGCTCAATCAGAGAAATGTGAGGTAATGCACTTGGGGAAGACTAATAAGGAAAGGAAATAGACAATATTTGGTTAGATATTGAGAACTATAGGGGAACAGGTGGACTTTGGAGTGCATGTCCATAGGTCCCTGTAGGCTGGCCAGGTTGATAAGGTAGTCAAGAAATATTACAGGATACTTACCTTTATTAACTGAAGCATGTTAATATAAAAGCTAGGAGAGTATGGTGGAACTGTGTAAAACAGTGGTAACCTGCAGTTGGAATAACTTCTGGTTATCACACCATAGAAAAGTTATGATTGTACTAGAGGGGGAGGATTTATGAGGATGTTGCCTGGAGGAGAGATTGGATAGGCTAATGTTGTCAACTTTGAATCAGAGGAGGCTAAGGTTGGAGTAAAATTATGTTTAGATAGAGCAATTAGGAAGCCCCTATTCCTGTTAGGGCTGCATAACATGGGACATAAATTTAGGGGAAAAAGTAGGAGGTTTAGGAGGAATTTAACAGAAATTTTTTTCAGCGAGGGAGTGATGACGTGATGGAGGCAGGAACCAACATAGGATTTAGAAAGTACTTAGCTATACACTGGAAATGCTGTAAGTCAACAAGGTTTTACACCAAGATCTGTAAAATGGATGGCTTCTTGTTAGCTAGAATGAACAAGATAGGCTAAATAGCCTCCATCCATGCTGTGAATTTCCTGTGAGTATGACTTTTTGTTGGAGGTGCCATTTTTTTAGATGCAATGTTAAACCATCTAACCTGACATATAAGGAAAGATTGGTCAGTTAGGGTTGCATTCACTGGAATTCAAAACAATGAGGGATGATCTCAGAAACCTATAAAATTCTAACAGGATTAATCAGGGTAGATGCAAGAAGGATATTACCGATGATAGAAATGTCCAGAACCAGGGGTCACAGTATGATGACACAGCATAGACCGTTTAATACTGTGCTATTTTGAAAAAGTAAGGATATTCTCCATCGTATACTGGCTAATGTTTATCCTTGATCACTGTAACAGAAACAGATTATTTGGTCATTATCTCTTGCTGTGCACCAATTGGCTGTTGTATTTTCTACATTTGATTTTAACACAGTTCCAAAGGATTGGAAGGTGGCAAAAATAGCCATAAAAAAGGAAGACAAGAGAAAGTGGGAGAGTTATAGGCCAGTTATCCTAACACTTGTTATAGGCAACATGTGGCAATCTAACATAGGGTTATGATGACAAGGCACTTAGAAAATGATTAAGCAGAGCCAACAAATTTATGGAAGGTTAATCATGTTTGATGAATCTGTTTGTTTGTAGAGGTGACTTGAATGTTAGAAATTGGAGAGTCAATCGATGTCATGTATTGGATGAGTCACAAAATTAAGACTCATGCATGAATTGTGACTTGGATTGTGGAATGAAAGCAGAGTAGGGATAAAAGCAATGTTTTAGGATTAGCAAACTGTCACTAAAGTAGAATTGCAAAGTTCAGTTCTTGGACCTCAGTTATTTATTGTTACTTTGATGATGAGATGGAGGGTAAAGTATCCCAGTTTGCTGCTGATACGTAGTTAGGTGGGAAAGTAAGCTGTAAGAAGGACACAAAGAAGTGACTGAAAAACACAAATTAGTTGAGTGGCCGTGAACATGGTAGATGCAACACAATGTGGCGAAGTGTGATGTTGTCCGCCACAGTAGGAAAACTAACACAGCAGAATATGTTTTGAATGTGAGAGACTGGGAAATGTTTGCATTTAGAGGCACCTAGGTGCTCTTGTTCACCTATCCAGAAAGTTAACATACAGATACTGTGTCAATGCAACTTTTCTTAACAACAAACAATTAGCTTTTGTTACCAATGGATTGGAGCCTGAGTAAATGAATCTTACTTCAATTATGTAGAGCATTGATGTAGCTATACCGGGAGTATTGTGTGTGATTTTTGGTCTCCTTATTAATGGAACAACATATTTTCCTTACAAGGAATGCAACTAAGGTTAGACTGGTTCTATGATTGATGGGCTTGCCCTTTGAGGAAAGTTGAATAGGCTAGACTTGAATTCTCTGCAATTGAGAAGAATGAGAGGCTTGACCAGGTACTTTTTCCTAGCTTGGGATGACTGTCTCAGAATAAGGGCCAGCCATTTAGGATTGATATAAGGAGAAATTTCTTCACTCAAAAAAGGATTGTAACTCTTTGAATTTTCTACCCTATGTGCTGTCGATGCTCAGTCATTGGGTATATTCAAGACAAAAGCCGATTAGATTTTTGGTACAAAGGGAATTAAGGGATAGAGCAATGGATGATGGAGTTGAGGTAGGAGATCAGTCATGATCTTTTTGAATGGCAAAGCAGACTCGAAGGGCCAAATTACCTACTACGCCTATTTCTTATGCTCTTAATACAGCAGAGTCTACATTCCAAAAACATTCAATTGTCTATAAAGTACTTGGGGCTTCCTGAAGTTGTAAAAGGCACTGTATCAATGCAACTTTTCTTTGTCCTTCAGTGTTGTTATTAATTGGGAAGAGGCAATGCTAATGGTGGCTGAGAATTTTATATATTTTGTTCTTGTGCAGCCTCAACTCTTCTGGATATAAGTTTTTAACTAGAAATTCTTTCAGTTTGTAGGTGGATGGTACTTCTATATTCAAGCGTACAAGGCACTCAAACACAAAACTGCCAACATGGATGTGCTGATAGTTCTAGCTACAACTGTTGCTTTCTTGTATTCATGTATAATTCTGGCCATTGCTATGGCGGAAAAGGCCAAAGTGAACCCTATAACTTTCTTCGATACGCCTCCGATGTTGTTTGTTTTCATTGGCTTGGGCCGGTGGCTTGAGCACATAGCTAAGGTGAGAAAAGAAAAGCCTAACTTTAATAGCATTGGGATTTGATTTCTTTTTGTATTAGTTCCCTATTTTCCTCCTCTCTCTCTCGATGATGCAGGTACTAGCTTGGGCATATGTACAATATGACTGAGTTGCAAAATCTCACTCAACTGACCAATATTGATGAGTGAATTTTGACAAGCTCTTTGAATGGGGTGATGTTGTGACTGAGCCTGAAGATGTCTTCATCCAAAAATCACATGCACACCTTAAATTGGCTTAATTGCCTCAAGATGGAAAGCCTGATCAATGTTTATATTTTTCTTCTGGTACTGAGACAGATTGCAGTACTGTTGTCTTGGCTAAGCTCAGATATGGAACTAAATATGTTACTTTTTGGCCTGTGTTGTTCACCAATTCCCTGGGTCAGCAAAGGGGTTTGTAGCTTAAAGTCAATAGAACATTGGCTCATGTGTTTCTCAATAGGTGGCTCAGCTTGATTTCCTGTGCATGTTTCCAAGAGGCTTATGGAAATCATTTGGTTGTGCTTGGCAGCATAAAATTGAAAGAGCAGCAGCACTGTTGCTCTGTCACTTAACCATCAAATTATTTTGTTTTTAATGTATATGCTGCTGCCCTGCAGTTGAAGAGAGCTGATTTTTTAAATTGTTGCAACTTTTCTAAATATGTAATTTTAAACATTGGATTAATAAAGATTGTTTTTGTAGAGCAAGACGTCAGAAGCACTTGCGAAGCTGATGTCATTGCAGGCGACTGAGGCAACTATAGTGAAGATAAATGAGAACCGTTCCATTTTAAGGTGCGTGGTTTTATATAAAAAAAATTAACATGTATAATACTCATTAAATGAACAAATTTATCTTGCCCCTGACAATTATTTTGTGATACAAATTGTATTTCATAGTTGCACAAGAATAATTTATTAATTTGCATTGTTTGGGCAAATTCTGACCTGATTATTATCATTTCCTTGTCTCATTAGCGAGGAGCAAATTGATGTGGAGTTGGTGCAACGAGGGGATATTGTAAAGGTAGTCCCAGGTGGAAAATTCCCTGTAGATGGCAGAGTTATTGAAGGGCATTCAATGGCTGATGAATCTCTGATTACGGGTAAGGACAGAATAACATTCTATTTCGGCATTTCAAAAGATGAGCAATGTAGTATTTGAGTTTTCAGGGAGTGCAAATTGGAAGTGCACGCAAAACATTTTTTTGAACTCTGTTGTTTTAGTTTGTAAGGTATCTAGAAGATCCAGGCAAGGTCCAGGCATTTTTTTTAGGTTATTCTCCATGCTGCATTAGTAGCAAACAACGTAGAAAAAGCATGGTAACTACATTGTTTCATGGAGGGATATGTATTTGATTACTGGAGCTATTTGCAGTTAGATAATGTTAGTGTATTTTGTGCTCTGTTTTGTTTGCAGGTGAAGCAATGCCAGTCACTAAAAAACTGGGGAGCAGCGTGATCGCAGGCTCCATTAACCAGCATGGAGCTTTATTAGTTGAAGCTACTCACGTTGGTTCCGAAACCACCCTCTCCCAGATTGTGAAACTTGTAGAAGAAGCTCAAACGTCTAAGGTAAACTCTTTGTGTTCATTGTTTCTGACCTTGGTAATCCATCACGGGGATTTCTTTTGATGGAATCTGAAAAGTAGACATTATCTGGAATTCCTTTTTAGTTTTGCTTTTCAAATTCTTTCACTAATTTGTGATCAATGTTTTTTATTTATTTAAATCCCGGGCCTTTTATCTCCCCTTCTGATTTGAGACCAATGGGAATCATTTTAGAGGAAAATGCTGTCTACATATGCTGCATTTGGACATGGACTGCTTCAGAATCTGATAAATTGTGAATGATGCTGAACAATGTGCAATCTTCAGTGAATATCTCACTTCTGACCTTATGATGGAAAGAAATTAATTGATGAAGTAGCTGAAGATGCTTGGGCCTAGGACATGCCTGCGGTGAAGTCTTGGAGCTGAGATGACTGACCTCCAACAATCACAACTACTTTCCTTTGTGGAATGACTCCAACTAGCAAAGAATTTTACCATTGATTTCCATTGTCTTCAGTTTTGTTAGGACTCCTTGATACTGCACTCGGTCAAATGCAGCCTTGATGTCAAGGCAGCCACCCATATCTTACCACTAGAGTTCAGCCATTTTATCCATGTTTGCAGTAAGGCTGTAATGAGGTCAGGAGTTGAGTGACACTGGTAGAACCTAAACAAATTGTGCACATTATTGCAAAGCGAGTGTCATTTGGTAGTATTGTTGATGACCCTTAGCATCACTTCACTGACGATCAACAGTAGATTGATTGGGTGGTAATTGGCTGGGTTGGACTTGTTCTGTTTTTGTGTGTAGGACATACCTGGACAATTTTCCATATTGTTAGGTAGATGCCAGTGTTGTAACTGTACTCAAACAGTTTAGCTAGATGTGTGGCAAGTTTTCAGTATTATTACCAGAATATTGTCAGGGCCCATAGGCTTTTGCAGTATCTAGTGCCTTCAGCCATTTCTTGATATCATGTGGAGTGAATCAAATTGGCTGAAGATTGGCATCTGTGATGCTGGGGATCTCCTTGGAGGCTGAGATGGACTATGCACTCGGCACCTCTGACTGAAGATTGTTGTAAAAATTTCAACCCTATCTTTTGCACTGATGTACTGAGTTCCCCCAGCATTAAGGATGGTGATATTTGTGGATCTGCCACCTCCTCCAGTGAGCTATTCTGTTGTCCATTGTAATTTACAGCTGGATGTGGCAGAACTGCAGAGCTTAGAACTCATCTGTTGGCGGTCTCTATCACTTGGCTGTCTCTATTACTCGTTGCTTATGAATATGGCGTGTGAGTAGTTGTGTGTTATTGCTTCAGAGATTGACACCTCATATGCTATCTTAGCATGTCCTCCTGCACTCTTCATTGAACAAGGATTGATTCCCCTGGCTTAGTGTTAATGGTAAAGTGCTACATGCCGAGCCATAAGTTGACACATTGCAGCTGAGTACGATTCTACTGCTGCTGATGGCCCATAGCGCCTCATGATTGCCTAATCTTGAGTTGCTAGTTCTGTTCCCAATATATCCCAGTTACCACGGTGGTAATGCCGCAGAATACAGTGGAGATTATCCTCAATATGAAGATGGGATTTGGCCTCCACAAGTGATGCTCACTCCAACCAATACTGTCATGGACAGATGCATCTGCAACAGGCAGGTTGATGAAAATGAAGTCATTTATTAATTTTCTCGCTACCTGCCATAGACCCATCTAGTGGTTTTGTCCTTTAAGAATGGGTAATAAATGCTGGCCAGCCAATGACACCCATATTTCACAATGAATTAAAAAAAACTTGACCAGCCTGTTCAGTAATTGGTGGAACTGAAGGAAAGGTGCACTCCTCCAGTCAACACTAAGAGATCTTTCCAGAAATGGTAAATAAAATGACTTTTCCAAAGCTACTTGGAAAACAGTTAGTTTCTCTTGCCCTTCCCAAGGTAAATAAAAACATTGTAGAAATAGGAGAGCTACTCTGTATTGTTCATCTGTTCAGGTTTTGGCTTTTTATGACCTTGGCCACAAAATTTATATGTTTCTTATTTGTATCATTCCTTTGTTGCTAAATGTCTCTATATCATTGCTTAGTATAGGATACAACTTTCATCCATCATTTGTCCCTGACTCAGACAATCTTGTGGGATTCAGCTCATGGTAATAACTTTGGGAGATGCTGGAGCTCTTTATGTCCCCTGCAAGTTGGTCACTTGCGATGGAGTGAAGAGAGAGATATTCCTGTGATACTTTATAATATCATAGCATGATATCAGTAATACCTCGAGGTTTTTTTTTGTTACACGTTAAACTTGATGGTTTATTATTAAAGGAGAAATAATGGAAAATATATCATGTGATATAATACTAATATCTGCATCTTGATACCTTCTGCTGTATTTGGGCACATTTATACATTGTGTACCATCCAGAAAATCCTTGAATTGGTGGTAAAGGCTGAAAGAATATCTTCCTCCCTGACTGCCACCTCCCATTCACCCAGATTTAGATGATATTCATTTCTCTAGACTATTGAAGTTTAATACAAACTCCACAATTTATTGTGTTTATTTTTCAGGCCCCCATTCAACAGTTTGCAGACAAGTTGAGTGGATACTTTGTCCCTTTCATTGTTGGTGTTTCTGTTGCTACTTTAATTGCCTGGATTATCATTGGATTTTTCAATTTTAACCTTGTGGAAGAATATTTCCCTGTAAGTATTAGTGTTTAAGCAGAATGACGTGCTTGAAAGTTGGTGAATATAGATGATTCTGTTTGAAATCAGAAATATAGCCATTAAGACTAGAACATTGCCAATACCTCATTTGGTGATGTAAATACCAACATTGGTCCGAGTATTGTTGCCACAGATGCAATTTTGAATGATTGTGTGGACTTTGTTTTAAGATTTAGCTGTGTCTTACTCCTGATGATTTGGCTGATAATGCAAAAGTATAATGGAGGCATGCACATCGGAGTATCCCAGGCTTTGCTCTGTCTGGCTAGTGTGTTAAAACAGATTTAAGGCCAGAAATTGGTGACTGTTCCACAGATTCCCGTTATAACTTCAGTCAAAGTCATACAAAAAAACTATACACTGGATTCTAGCTTTGTGCCTAGCCTTTCTGGAAAGCTTTAATGAGACCACTCCATTTATTACGTGGCTATCATAATGTAGTAGAACTGCAAGTGCTTGAGTTATTGAACTGCTTGATTATCCTGGAATGCCTCCATTGGTTGTTATTGTTATAGCTAATGAGATTAATGATACTGGTCAAATTAATTTGAGAAGTAAACCACACATCCCCATGTTGGAGATTATTGTTTAGACTCTGGGAGATCTTAAAAGACATATAAAAGGTGCTGCCGCCCTGCCCCCCCCCCCCTTCCCCTTTTAGAGGTGATGGAAGCAAGGCACATTAGCAACATTTAAGAGACATCAGGATGGGTAGATGAATAGGGAGGAAATAAAGTGATTCTGAGTAAGGATGGAAAGTTTTGGGCTTAGAGGGCTGAAGGGCCTGTGTTTGTTTTCTTTGTTCTTTATTATTATTATATCTGCCAGTTGAGACTGACTTGACTGTTTTTCCTTAGGGTTACAACAAAAGCTTGTCGCAACCAGAGGTGATTGTGCGCTTTGCATTCCAAGCCTCTATTACTGTCCTCTGCATCGCATGCCCCTGTGCATTGGGATTAGCAACACCTACCGCAGTGATGGTGGGAACTGGAGTAGGTGCACAGAATGGCATCCTAATTAAAGGTGGGGAACCATTGGAGATGGCACACAAGGTAGGCACAATGAAAATCTTAATGTCAGGACAAATGCTGTATAATTGTTGTGCATATATATAAACTAATATTACATGTTAAATCTTGTGGATTTTCCTGCTGGAGTCTGTTGTCCATTGGTGTTTGTTAGGACTTCTACATCTGGCATTTATTTTTCTGCAAATAGAATTCAAGTGCCCTATAAATTTCTCCCATTCATATTGTAAACAGCAAAAACAGCAGTGGGGAAAAGAACTTTAAAAACAACACATTGTGAAATAATTATCAGAAATGAATTAGGTCTGTGTAAATATTTTTCCTCCATGTTTCAATGAAGTCAGAGGAAAAATACAGTATCTCTGCAATGCATCCCTGATACATCAAGTTCATAACACTGATACATCCTCAATGTATGTGACAGCTTGTATTTCTATAGCACCTTTAACGTAATAAAACATACCAAGGCTCTTAGATTATAAACCAAAATTTGATGTAGGTGATATTTGAGTAAATGAAGAAAAGTTTGATCAAAGGAGGGTGGAAAAACAAAGAGGATTAATGAAGGAATTCCATTCCTTGGGGCCAAGCAACTGAAGGCACAGCCCTTAATGGTGGAGCAAATAAGATCAGTATGCTCAGATGAATGTGAATATCTCCAAGGGTTATAGAAGTGGAAAAGATTACAGAGCGTTAGGGAGGGATTGTGACATGAGATATACAAACAAGGAAGAAAATGTTTAAGCTATAGTGCTGCTTGTCCAGAGGCCAGTCGGGTCAGCGAACCAATGGACGTTGAACAGGACTTAGTGCGATAAGGGCATTGGCAGCACAATTTTAGCTGTTTCTTGTCTACATAAAAGAATTGTTCATTGCGGTTAAGTAAGACAAGAATGTTCTTTCGATTTGGATTATTGAGCTGCACTGTGGTGGCTTTGTAATATTTTAATGTTGTTATTTCAAGAACCCCATAAAGTCTGAGCATAATTGTGAAACCAATTTCTGTGCAAGCTATCGAAAATTGTTTATTATTCTCTATAATTTGTTACATGCTTAGATCTGCAAATCATATTACCTCCAGTCTACTTAGTCCATTCCCAATAACCTTTCTAGAGCAACATTGGCAGAAATCTATGAAGAAATTGATTTAATTTTAACCACAAGTGATATCTGATCTGGGAGAAACATGGGAAGTGGCAATTGAGTTTACTACTTTTCCAATTAGCATAACAAGAACCTTATTTTCATTGACTTCATCACGCCAGTCCTCTACTTTCATAGTCTACCAAAGCAAATTTGCAGTCTCCTATTAGCTTGGTAGTCTAGTTGAAATTACTACCACGTGGACTTTTCTTTTGGCAAAATTAAAATTGGGTTTTTAGGCCGAGTGTTCTGAATTTAAATACAGTTAGGCAGTGGATTGGATTGGACATTACTGTATTGACATTGATGTTTCAGTACAATAATAACGTTTCTGTCTTATTCAGATTAATACGGTAGTTTTTGATAAAACGGGAACAATCACGCATGGAACACCCCGAGTGATGAACCTGAAGATGCTGTCAGAGAGTAATTACATATCTCAGAAGAAGCTGTTGGCCATTGTTGGCACTGCAGAAACAAACAGTGAACATCCATTAGGTGTAGCAGTAACCAAGTACTGTAAACAGGTATAATCCTCGTTTATTCATCATGTCAATTCACCATGAGCAAATTTCTGATTGGCATGTTTTTTAAAATCAGAAATCAATCTGTAGAATAGTATTACTGTATTTTTAGACTGGGAGTGTGTTTTCAGTATAAAATATCTCTTACAAATGAGAGATGTAAAAGTGGGAAGGCAAGCAGGGTGCAAAATTGTACATAGAATCCCTACAGTGCAGAAGGAGGCCATTCAGCCTACCGAGCCTGCACCAACAATAATCCCACCCATGCTCTATCCCTGTGTCCAAATATTTACTCTGCTAATCTTCCTGACAAGATGGATTAATTTAGCATGACCAATCAATCTAACCTGTATGCTTTTGGTCTGTGGGAGGAAACCAGAGCACCCAGAGGAAACTCACGCAGTATTTGAATATCAACACATATAAGTTTTTTAAAAAATATTCAGTTTTTCTGTCCAAGATGAATAACTTCACACTTCCCTACATTATGCTCCCATCTACCACCTAGTTGTTCACTGACTTGCTTCGATCTCTTTGCCTCTCTGTGTCCTCCCTTTCCACCTAGGTTGGTATTATCAGCAAACTAGGATACATTGCTCTCTGTTTCTTCATCTAAGTCATCAATATAAATTGCAAACAGCTGAGGCCCCTGCATTGAGTCTTGTGGCATCCCACTATTTATTGCATATCAGCTTGAAAAAGCCCCATTTCTGTCCACTCTCTGTTTTTGTGAAAGTTCTTTCTGAAAGTAAAAATGCAGCCATTAGCAGCCTATAGCCACAGTGTATATTGGTAAAGCTGCAATTCGGTGTTATCTCATTTTCGTACGATTGAAAATATAAAACTAATTTATTGATGATGTAAATTACTAGTGACATATCAAAGTGATGATTTCTAAGTCCACAGTATTGTACAAAAGAAAAAGAACTGATCTTGAAAGCAGCTGAGAGATTCAGACAACAGTTGAAGGAGCTCCTGATCACCTATGCTCATCTGAGGAGGGATGTTCTTGCTCTTGAGGGAGTGCAGCAAAAATTTACCAGACTGATTCTGGGGCTGGCAGGACTGATGTATGAGGAGAGATTGATTAATTAGGATTGTATTCACAGGAGTTCCGATAAATGAAAAAGGACTTATAAAATTATAACAGGACTAGATAAGATAGATGTAGGGAGGATATTCCTCATAGTGGGGACATCCAGAACCATGGGTCACAGTCTGAAGATTCAGGGTAGACCATTTAGGATGGAGTTGAGGAAACATCTCTTTGTTCAAAGAGTGGTGAGCCTGGGGAATTCATTACCACAGAAAGTAGTTGATGCCAAAACATTGAATGTATTTAAGAGGTGGCTGGATATAGCACTTGGGAGCGAATGGGATCAAAGGTTATGGGGAAAAAGCAGGATTAAGTTATTGAGTTGGATGATCAGCCATGATCATAATGAATAGTGGAACAGGCTCGAAGGGCCAATTACCATTTGAGCCTGCTCTGATCTCTGTTTCTTGGTATCATGTTAGCTTCCTTAATAACTGTGGCAGTGTGTTTTGATTACCTGTGGGTTTCTTTGTGTTTCACACACATATTACAAGAGGGAATAACAATGAAGGAAAGTGGCAGACGTAGTAGCTCACAAAGTAGAGCAAAAATAACTTCCTTTTCCCCCAATTCAGGAACTAGGTTCAGATGTGCTTGGCTCATGTTCTGATTTTCAAGCAGTTGCTGGCTGTGGCATCATGTGCAAAGTCTCCAACATTGAATCACTACTCACCAAAAAGAACCTCGACGTTGAGCACAACACGATGCTGATTCGGATCAACGAGAGAAGCTGTGGTGATGGCTTGTCACATCCTTTAATTAAAGAGCCCCAAGCAGAAAGTAAGTGACTTTTCTCGTCTGTTATAGCATAACAAAACATGACAAGTGGTGCGATGTTAATTCAGATAACTTCTTGTTAATGTGCAAGTTATTGTGACAATTGTCAGGCAGAGGTCAGGAATTCCCCACTTGAGAGAGACAGTAAATGAGGACTTTCTCTTTCCCTTGGACATCTGCCAGCAGCTTGCTAGAAACTGTTCTTGTGTGTGGCCTGATTATGGGTAGTCAATGTTGGAATACTAGAGCTATATTCAAAGCTTTGATATTTTGTGGTGTATAATATCATTTCTGTTACATTAGTGCTTAGTCCTCATGCTCTGATATCGGATACCACTTGCCATGATGAATGAGCACAATTTAATTTGTATTGAAAACGTTTAAATTATTGGTGTATTCAAATTGTATTTCACAAAATTGTTTTTACTCTATTTCTATTCTTGTGGAAAAATATTACCAATATGTTTTAGTAGTCACCAGACTATTTCCTCTGTTTTCTTTACTTGGATCTTTTAAAATAATGAACTTAGTCATTCTGGAAAGTTTGCTGTGCAGCTGTTAGGGTATCAGATCAGAAACCCAACAGAATCACAGAATACAGAATTCAGTTCATCGAGTCTGTACAACGCATGAAATACCCTGACCTGTCCATCTAATTCCACTTGCTAGCCCTTGGCCCATAGCCTTGAATGTTATAGTGTACCAAGTACTTATCCAAGTATTTTTAAAGGATATGAGACAGCCCACCTCTACCACCTTCCCAAGCAGTGCATTCCAGATTGCCCCTACGCTGTCAGTAAAAAGGTACTTCTTCAATTCCCCCCAAACCTCCCACTTTTAACTTCTGTTCCCTTGTAAATGACCATTCAACTAAGGGGGAATAGCTGCTCCCTATCCATTATCCCTATCCATGCCCCTCATAATCTTGAGCACCTCAAACAGATCGCCCCTCAGTCTTTTCTCAACATGTTATGAGGACATTTTGGACCTCAACAATTCTTCTGTTTTGGCATTAATGTGTGAATAGGATGGTTCACTCCAGGCACAATTTTAGCAACAACCATGGAGCTTTTAGCAAAATAAACTTTATTTAATAGCATATTTTAACTGTAAAAATGAATTTGCTAAACATTTAACAATTGGAACAATACTTAAATATGATGAGATACAATTCTTAACTGCTATCCTATCGCTGAGTTCCAATCAAAATGCCCCTTATAGACTTAAACCTATCTTTATAATTAGTTAGCAAAAACAGGCATACTTGCTTGTGACTTAGATTAGCAGTCCTGGAGCTTTCAAAAAGCCCCTGAAGAGAGAGAAAAACAGAGACTTACTTATTTCTTCCAGCACGTTCAGGCAGCAAGTGCTTGTATTATAAATAAAAATGAAACTCGTCTTTTCTGCAAGCTTATCTCTTCCCATTAAGAGCATGGCTCTGTCCCTGCCAATCATCCTAATCAAAACTTACATGACTCTGCATATGTACTGTAAAATCCCAGGAGAAGCTAAATAAACAAAAGGTCCATTAACTCTACAAAGAAACACATTCCCAGCTAAAATCGGTTACTGTCCTGCATTCTCAGCATGAATTGACTCCTGCAATAAAACATGCCTTTTAAAGCAGCCCCACGTTACAAGTAAAATATGTCAAAATAGCACAATATCATTATGCAGCAATTATGGTATGAATTATGGTATTCAATTCATTACTTAAATTTTTACAGATCAGTTTAGTGTTTCAATTCTCTCCGACACAGATTCAGGGAACTTGCAGATCTTTTCGGTACTAATTGGAAATCGTGAATGGATGAAGAGGAATGGTCTGCATGTCAGTAATAATGTGGATAGTTGCATGATGGAACATGAAAGCCGGGGACAGACAGCGATACTGGTCTCTGTAGATGGTAAGAGCATGAGCAATTTCCCATTTCAATTAGAAGTAATCTACCTTGGAATCAAAGCAGGAAGATGTATGTATGTGGAAGTTTAGTGAGAGGAAAGCGTTGAATTTGACTGTGGAAATTTAGTGATTCTGCTTTTTCTTCTTGCACAGGACTAAACATAGCTTGGCAAAGTAATGGAAGTCTGCTGAATTATGTCCCCAACAAATCTTGCAGTAAATTTTCTATCTACCACCTTGATGTTAAAATAGCATTTTCATCGAAAATGTTATCGAAATCATAGGAAATCACAGAAGGAGATCTTTTGGCCCAACCAGTCCATATCAGTGTTTATGCTCCATTCAAGCCTCATCCCATTGTTTCTCATCTAAATCTGCTGTTGCAGCAATTTTTTTCTTTGTCCTCAAATACTTGTCTAGCTTTCCCTTAAATAGGTTTACACTGTTTGTTTCAATCACCTGTTGTGGTAATAATTTTACCCATGTGTTCACATAATGTGTTTATCATAGGAAAATACCCAGAACTGTGCACAGTACTCTAGCTGTGGTATAATATCTCCATCATAACTTCCCCAGGTTCTTCACAGTGATGTATTCGATCTCATGAATACTAGCTTTATCAGACAACTACATTTTAAAATGTCCCTTAAATCAAAGTAACATAAATCGAATAGTTCTGAAAATAAATCAAATAGTTCTATCTCCTCTGAATCTTCTGCCCCAACCTTACATCTATGTCATCTGGTTATTGATATCCCATCTATGTCTCTTATAATTTTGCACACCCCAATCAGGTTGTAACTCAGCCTTGTCTGCTATAAGGAGAATGCTGCCAGCCTAACCAACCTCTCTTCATGAAATCCTCCAGCCCAGGCAACATGCTGGTGAATCCCTTCTGAGTGTAGTCACGTCCTTCGTATAGTGTGGTGACCAGAACTGCGCACAGTACTCTAGCTGTAGAATAATAGCTCCATCATAATTTCTCCATTTGTGTATTCTACATCTCAGCTAATAAAGGCAATTATTCCATATGCATTCTTAACTAGCTTATCTACCTATCCTGCGATCTTCAGGGACATTTGGAAAAGCACCTGAGTTTCTTTTCATGCTCTTTATTTCCTAGCATCCTATCATTTATTGCATATCCTCTGTTAGTAGGAGAGGAAAAATGAAATTGTCTATTGGAAAAATAATTGAAACAAAGCTGACTAAATTTTTTAAAGGTGTCGGTTACAGGAGTCTCTGAAATTCTGAGTTGTCAAGATTGTCATGATCTCAAGGGAAGAGATTGTACCTTGTTGGTGATGATGATATCTGGTAAAGCTTAGATGGATTATAATGATTGTTGAAGAATGCAATGCAACTATCAGTCAAGGATTTTCTCAAAACAGATAACTAATCAGGAATGCCACTTTGGCACAACAAACTAAATAAATCAAATGCAATCACATTTACAATTGTAATATCGGGTTTTAAAACTAAAATGAATTCTTCATCATCCCACCTCTTGCTCCTTCTCCATAGTCCACCATGATTTATTTCGCTATTGTTTCCTTTTGTTTGAAAAAAACAGGAGTACTGTGTGGAATGATTGCAATTGCAGACGCTGTGAAGCCAGAAGCAGATTTGGCTGTGTACACACTGAACAGTATGGGCCTGGAAGTGGTTCTTATGACTGGAGACAACAGTAAAACAGCCAGGACCATTGCTGCTCAAGTGAGTCAATTTTTAAAAAATTTTCAGTTATATTTCCCTCAAGTGGTGCTGACAGGTGTTGATAACCATTGACTCTGCTCACCCTGATAAAGGAGCAACGATTCGAGAGCTCGTGATTCTAAATAAACCTGTTGGACTTGAAAATGATGTTGTGAAACTTTTTACAATAGTAATTTAGAGCCTTGCCTGAGTGATTATTCAAGTGCAACTGTTGAAAATTGGTTTTGGCATGCTAGTTAACCATGGGAATATCATTGACTAGCTTAATTCTGCCTTCATTTGGCAAGTTAACTGATTAACCCATTTTTTGAGATCAGCATATTGTCTGACTTCTATTTGCCGTATCTAATAACCATGATCAGTTGTTCAGCTGTTAAGAGGATGCAAGCGATTTTGCTCCACAGGATAGGGAATTCGATGAATAAGTCCGGTTCCCCTTCAAACAACTGATTATCAAGTGGCATAGGCAAAGATACTCATTAGCATGGTGCTTGGTATGTTTTTTTTTTGAAAAGGGGAAGAAAGCGTGGGAAAAATGACAAAACTGTGTGAACAAGATAATGTGCTTCTTTTTTGGCTTATGTGAAAGATGATTGCTATAACTTGATTTATTGGCTGTGTGTCAGGTTGGCATCACCAAGGTGTTTGCTGAAGTCCTGCCCTCGCACAAAGTAGCAAAAGTGGAACAGCTGCAGCAGCAAGGGAAGATTGTGGCAATGGTGGGCGATGGTGTGAATGATTCCCCAGCATTGGCAATGGCTGACATTGGAATTGCCATTGGTACAGGCACGGACGTAGCCATTGAAGCAGCTGATGTTGTCTTGATTCGGGTAAGAGTGTCAATATTTATGATTGTTTCTTGGCTTTTTTCAACTAAATACTGGATTTCCTTGAGATTGGTTTACCTGACTTGGAGTTGATTACTTGCAGCTGTCTGCTAATCACCTATAGCCTCCTTTTGAGGCTATGTATTTGCTCAGACTTAAGCTAAATACAAAAACTCAAAATGCAGTGTACTGTTTTTGAAGATGTGACTTTATTTAATTGAATGGGAGAAAGATACGAGGAAGCCCCGCACTTAAGGTATAGAATGCAGGCAGCCAATATCAGTCTGTAAAACAATGCCCCCATGATGACAATTATACATTTACCAAATCATATTGCCCACCTTTTTCAGTGGGCATTATTCAGTAAATGTTAATACAAATGTCAATAACCTGTCGTTAACTTCAGCCAATAACAATACACATCAGGATTTCATTTGTCATTAATCAGAGATGTTATCTCTCTTATGAGATGCTGGACAGTGAAATGGGAGAATAATTCCCACTGAACTGAATCCATATGACTCTTGTCTAACTCTGAGAAATTCTTTGTCTGCTCACCACTTGCATTATCTCTTGGAGTTGTATGACTCTATTCATAAGGCTAATGTTTGTTGCCATCTTGTTACCGACCACTACTGATAGCATTAGTGCTTTCAGTTAATCTGTCTCTTATCTCTTCTACAGACCTGCTGTATTTTATCACTGACTGAAATTTCACAAAATGTAACCAAAAGCAAAACACATCCATCTTGTAAACTCAAAATACATGTTTTAAATGAGAAATATTTGCTAATCATATAGATCTGTCTTTTATGGTACAACTCTGGCTGGTTTATGTTCCATAATCTAAGATCATTCATCCTAAAGTTAGTGTTGTGTTAGTGTTCCTAAATCTATGGCTGTATATTTATTAGCCTAATTAATGCCCCTCCCCCCCGCCATCAGTTTCCCTCTTTTGGCCATTGATCAAGGACCAACTAAAGCCACTAAATTGATATATCTAATTAACTGCTCTTAATCCTTAGAAAGTATTTCGACTTTCAAATTTCTCCTCTTCTGCCATCACTGATGATGTTCCTCCAGTGGACTTAGAAAGTTCTACACTTCCATATTTGATCAGGTATACAGTCACTACTGACACTAGGATCACAATGAAAATAATGTAATCCTAGATAGGCTCTCTTGCCTATCTAACCTGAGAGCCAACTACCCAAGGTAAATAGTTCAGGGTCTTTGAGTTTCTCCGCTACCTTCTTGATGTGTACAGTCAGATTAGTTATGTTTACTGAACTATCTGGTATGTAAGAGCAACGCTGATCGAATTACTGCACAAATCATTCCCTTGCTGCCAAGACACAATCTAATGCCATTATAATCCCTCCGAATGCATGGCAACCATCACACCGTTGATCTTCGGGAGGGCAGTTTCTGTTTTGGCAACTGATTCCCAACAATTACCTCTCACATTGTTCTAAATACTCTATATTGGGGAAATTTTATACCGAAAACCATTCTCCTGTCATAACTCGCCAACATCTTGGCAGAAGAGGGAGTTTATACATGTGCAGAGGTTTCTTTAGGGCAACAAGATCCTTTCTGTCCAACAGGGAGCCAAGCGGAGGCTCCATCTCCCTGAATCCAATATATCATTTTTAATTTGGATTTTATGGTTCATTAAAGCAATATATATTACATGACTGGTCATTACTGAGTGGGTTCAGGCATAGCATACTCCTTGGACTTGCTTTATAATCATTTTCTTTTACCCCTAAGGTTTTCCTAGAATCTCCCAATGTTTCTGTGAAATAGATTTCTTTTAGTGTAGGTACTAGCTGCTTTAAATCTAAATCTAGACTAGGAGCTGATCCTATTAAATTATAAACAAGTGTGTACCCTTACATACAGCCTTCCCGCACAGGCCTTACTGTTGTGAAACTACTCCCTTACCTCCTAACTTAAAAATCTGAATATGTAATGTCCTCATGTGTGCCAAATATAAATATTAGCCTGTGTTTCCTGAGGAAGATGTTGAATGATCTTAGATGCTAATCCAGTTTGAGCCAATATCTGTATATTAAATACCAGAAAAATGGAAATACATACATTCTTCATAAAATTGCCATAATTCTCCCTTTACATAAGTTTTGACTATTGGTCAATGTTAAATGAGCAAAGTTCAAATATATCCCACATTACAATCACGGTATACTTGATACGGTCTTCTTTTCATCAATGTTAGGTGCAGTCCTGTTGTCTTGCTGCTGGAATGTGGACTTGGGCTTGGTTTTTCTTTTTCCAAGAGTTCTTACAAATCTATAAAACATAAGTCTGTTGCTTCACAGCAATAGGTTAATTCCTTATCAATTCAATCATTCCTATCTCTTCCCCTCTAATACCGCCCTCCCCCCGATTTATTTTGTGCTATTATCCGACTTAATTTAATTGCTAATCTGCAAATTCAAATTACTCCAGCGAAGTTCTCTAGCTACTACAAGATGCTTACCACTTCAGGATTACTCATTGAGATATGGTTTTAACTGAGTCCAGTATTGCCATTGTGGGCTGGGCTTTTCATCAATGAGAGTACATGTTTGTCCTGCAATGATTACATTGAGGACCTCCCCACTTGACCCTAGCCCTTTCCTTTCTATCATAAGTTTCACCATTACCTTATCTCCTGGTATAGGTAATTTAGGAGTGTCCTTCTTGCTGGTTTTGTCCAGTTGCTGTGCTGCTGTAGGATAATCACTTGTCTTTTAAGAGAGTGTAACTAGTTAATTAAATCTCTTATGCACTGAAACACTGTGCTTTGGCTGATTTTAAGTTCTCCCTCACTCAATATCGTATCTTCTGGGAGGCATATTGCTCTTCTGTCGTCAGATCAACAGGGATTACCTGTGTTCCTTGAGAAGGAGTAGCTCTTTGTTGTAATAATACTGCAGGCAAAGCCTGCACCCAGTTGTATTTCCTTCCTGTAAAATAGTATTAGCTAGATTTTTCTTCCGTTCCACCATTCCTTATCTCTGTGGGTAGTATGGTATGTGAAATATTTGCTTTATTCCCAATATTTTACAGGCTTCTCTTAAAACTTTCCCCGTGAGATGGGTTTTCTTACCTGAATCTAGCTGAAACGGCATGCCTATTAACTTATTTACATATCAAAGCCACGGTTTTGACTGTAGCATCTCTGCATAGAAATGCCTCTATCCACTGAGTAAACTGATCAATAATTACCAGGTAATAGGTGTTCCCTTGCACTCTGGGCAAGAGTCCTGTAAAATCCCATGTCCTTTAGGCTGTGGTTGATTCCCATCTTGACCTTGCAGGGACAACCTGGTTTCACTAGGGTGTGCACTGCAGACACCTTTGACAAGATGTGCTCATGTGCTCGCTGCCTGTGTGTGCTAATCCAAGATATGCCTCCAATAAGGTCTGTTGTATCACTTCTGGGATTGTTCTGTTTTCCCTTCTCCACATGCTGTCTCGACCTCTCTATCCTCCAAGTTGTTCCCGTTTTCCTTTCTCTGACGCTTGTTCCTGTATCTATTTCACATCAATGTAGAATGGCCATTTCCAAATTTCCAAAAAGGAGGCCATTGCATGTAGAACATAGAACATTACAGCGCAGAACAGGCCCTTCGGCCTTCGATGTTGCGCCGACCATTATAAAAAGCAATGACCCTCCAAACTAAACCATTCCCTTCTCTTCCATATACTTATGTGATCATAGGTTACCATATATACACACACACACACAGTGCATTTCAAAATATTTTTCTAAAATTTAAACTGCATTGCAAAAACAACAAATGCAAACAGATGATCACTTCAGTTACTTATTTAATAAAAATTCTAACATAATACTTTTTTTGCCTTATAAATACAACAAAATTCAAAATCCAGTAAAAATCGAACTTCTAGATATTGGTGTTGAGACAGATTTCAGTGCCGTGAACCACACAAAGTTTTCACAAAGGAACAGCAAGCAATTAGGAAAGAAAACAGCTTGTAGACCTTTTTTTGCAAGAAGATTGGAGGATAGAGAAGCTGGGTCCCATGATCAGGTATTGAGAATGTTTGAACAAGGGACCCTTATACAGAGTTTTTAAGAGACTGCACCTGGATCACTGAGCAGCTTTGGTACCTATATTTAAGGACAGAGATACTTGCATTTTTGGTGGCACAGAGAAGGTTCAATAGATTGGTGGCAGGATATGAGAGGGTTGCCCTATGATGTGGGATACTGGATAACTTGGGTCTGTATTCTCTGGAATTTAAAAGAATGAAGCAAACAGGGTTAAAAAGGGAAATGTGTGGTAGACATGGAGGGTTGAATTTAATGCCCCCTCCCATGGTGAGTTTGGTGGTGAGACGTGTAATTGGGTAGCAAGGTGCCAGTTGCATTTCCTAATTAATCTTAGGCAGGGAGACTCATGGAGAAACTTTGTTTCCTGCTGTCAGTTGAGGCCATCAAAGGGTTTCATCTTACCCAACACTGAGCTGGAAACCTGCAGTGCTCAGGAAATCTGAGCAAACCTTGTCAATGTTATGTGTGGGCTTCCCAAGACGGTCCCTTGTTCAAAAACACTCCTTTCCTGCTAAAGGGATCCTGCATCAGGAAGGGGCTTCTGTTGAGAAACCCATCTCTCCCTTACCTCTGAAATCCCTTACCTCCCCCACCCCTGTAACCCTCCTCCTAAACCAAGAACTCCCTCTCCTTATCACCTACCTGCAGCCTGGGTCTCATTGATGCTGGCACGAGGTGGATACATTACCAGCAGCAGTCACCGACTTCTCAGAGGTGCTGCCAAGCAAGGAAGAACTGCTGGCCTCTCATTGGTCAGCAGTTTTGGTGGGTGGGATATCCACCCCCTGAGGTCTTTGATCCTGGGGTAGGCTGGTCTGTGATGTGCCTGAGTGGAACAAGATGCTTTTCCAAAAAGAGGTGACAGGGGACTCTTGTCAGTTGCCCATTCAGCTAGTGAGATCTCCAAAAAAGGACAAATTAACATCCAGCTCAAGGTGGTGCCAGACAGAGTTACTCAAAAATAGGACTGTCTGACCTAAAGTTGGGTATCTGGCCTACCTACATCAATGTCTGTGACTTTCCTGGCTTGTGCTGCTGCCACATTTGTTGTTTGGATTCCTTCCAAATTCTGTTCTAAAAGGTTGTTAGGTGCCTTTTCTGCTCTACTATTTCCTTCTTAGGCCTGGGTGGAAATCCTCTGTATTTTTATTATTGCGGCTTCTGAGGGATTGTAGTAAATTCCTGATTAGACATTCATGCTGGGTATGTCTCCTGCTAAGTGTTACAAATCCCCTTCTTTCCCAAACTGCCATGTAGTTATGGACTACGTGTATCAGCTGTCTATGAACACATTTACTCATTTTCCTTTATCCCATTCTAAAGCATTGGTCAAAGCTAACAACTCTGCTGCTTGTGCTGAATCGCTTCCTGGACTTTGTTCTCCTGCAACCAGTGTTCCTTAGTCATCCCCCATGCAGGGTTGGCCATTGACATACTTCCTGCTTCCATCTACATACAAATTAATCACTCCCTCCCTGGTGAATGGTTACTTTGCTAACCCTTCACTCCATCCTTCTGTCATTTCTGCTTTTCATTCATACTCTGTTAACCCTCCTGCAGGATTTTCTGTTAGATATCTGCTGACCTCTACATGTTTGTCTCTTGGCAAAAGATTTGCCTCTTGCTTTGAACATCTTCCATCAGAAACGATTTTTAATCTCCCTGCTTCTAAAAGTGAACGATTGTGTGTGGGGCTGAAAGAATTATTTTTCCCATTAAGATAAGTTGCTTGGACACACTCTCGGCCCAGGAGGCACATGTTAAAGCTCTCACACGTTGATGCATTTCCTTTCCACTGAATCTATCTATTCCCATGCCGCTGGGTTACTACTGCTGTTTGTGCTCTGTCACTCTCCTGATAAAGAAATGTGAAATAGCTTGGTAAGATCCAGTGGACTCAGAGCTTGGGCTCTTGCCATGGCTTGCTTTAAATTTGAAAAGGCTTGTGCTTCTGTCTCTCCCCATACTACTTTCCCATTACTAGTTTTTTTTTCCCCCTTAATCAGGTCCTGTAAAGGTTTGGCACGTAAAGCGTAATCCTCCCTAAAATTCCTGCAATTTTTGAAAGGCTCCAACATTTATCTTACCTCTTCCTGATGAGAAGTCTTTGAACTTAAAATATAACCTTCAAGTGGTCCTCTGGAATTCCTCTTTTTCTTCCCAACTTCTACAACATAGTAACATTTTTGAAACAGAAATCAAACCTTCCAGTTTGATTCTGGGCAGTAACTTATTTTAGTTGCTTGTTTATTTTCTTAAATAACAACATCGTTGTGAAGAATTTTCCCAAGTTCAGGAAGCAGTGTTGTGAGCTTTCAACTGTCCATTAATGTCTATTTTATCTTTTTTTTAAAAGCTTGTTTCTTCATCCATGGCTATCACCCAAACTGCGATTTCCCTTTAAATGTCTCTTTTTATTACCATTGTTGTTTCCTGTATTCACCAAATAAACCCCATCTTTAATCCTGTCCTACTCCATCTACTATCATCTCTTCCATGATGTCTCTTTTGTTATCCTATTCATTTCCCACATTTCATCTGTACCTCACTTACCTGTTCCTTTCTTTTAAGTGATCATTTATTCTACTGGATCATTTCTCCTACCTTGCTTTCTTATTATGATCTGCCAATCATTACACTCACACTCCCATTTTATCTTCACTAAGGTAACCGTTCGCCAAATGCCTGAATGCTCTCTCCCACTTCTGCTGTGTTTTGATTCAAGTTTGTGATTTTACTATTTAGAGGCTACCACAGTATCTTAAAACACAAAGATTCATTTTGTGTGGGACAGAATGGGTTAACTCTCAACTTGTTTCAAAACGGGGCACCGTATATTTTCTGAGCTGAACGTCATCACGTCAAAACCCCGTACTCCTGAATCAAAGATTAATCCCTATCTTTTCAATATTAAGATTATCCAAAACAAAATTTATCATACTTTTAAATATCCTAATTCTCAATCATACCTGCTAAAGACTCTCTCATCCTCTTCACCTTCTTACAACTTTTCTCACACAACATTTTGCATTTTTAGACCAGTGCAGACACAAAGAGCTCAAATCTCTGTTAAATTCTCATCTTTTTTCTAAAGAATGACCTTGACCATTGTCACCCCAAAAAATCGAGGAATTCAAGACTTTAATATCTTTCTGATTTTTAAATTGTCTGCATTAGTCTGAATTCTGCTATCACCTGCCATTCCAAATCATCCACACGAGGGTGCCCTTGTTCTCACCCCTTGTCTACTGCTCTCGCCCTGCCCAAACCAGATCCCGTTGTGCTCTTATTTTTTAACGCCTTACTTTCCTGTGAGAATTTCTCACTATTAACTCTAGCTTTCTTTCCGCTGTCGTCTCCGCAAGCTGCCAGATTGCAATCTGCTGCTTTGCTGTGCCCCGGCTCTGTCGCCCAATGTTAACCCCTTGAGTCTTCCTCTAAGCCCACTCGAAACCTTTCCAATGGCGTTATCCAGTAAACGTTAATACAAATGAGTGAATCCTGCCATTAACTCCAGCCAATAACAATACACATCCTGACCTCATGTGATTTCATTTGTCATTAATTATAGATATTACTTCCCTTCTGTTGCACAGCAATGTGGGACACTGCAACGGGAGGATGATTTCTACTGAATTGAACCACATGACTGAATATTCCTGGGTATAAGTGTTCCTGGCGTGACAAAGGAGGTTCTAGAAGAGATGAGGGAGTGGCGTTGTTAGTTAGGGAGAGCATCACAGCGGTACAGAGGGAGGACAATACAGAGGAGTTAGGAGTGGAGTCACTGTGGGTAGAGTTGAGGAATAGGAAGGGGGTGATTACTATGCTAGGGGTGTATTATAGACCATCCAACAGTCTGCGGGCAGTGAAAGAAGGCATATGTAAAGACATTTTGGAGAGGTGCAGTAAGAACAGAGTCGTTATAGTGGGAGATTTTAATCTCCCTAGGGTGGATTGGAAAGTCCGTAGAGCTGGGGGTTCGGACAGTAAGCAATTTATAAAATGTATACTGGAAGGATCGTTGGAGCAGTATGTGGCTAGCCTGACTAGAGAGGGCACTACTGTGAGCCAGGGCAGGTGGTTGATGTTGTAGTAGGGGAACATGTGGCTAACAGTGACTACAATTCTGTTAACTTTAGGATACAGATGGAAAAGGATGCTTGTTGCTGTGGGGGGAGGTGCTGAATTGGGGGAAGGCTAACTACAGTCAGATTAGGCAGGAACTTATGGAAACTGATTGGGAACGGTTGTTCGAGGGTAAGTCCACGCTAGGCACGTGGGAGTCTTTCAAGGGAATACTGAAAATGTCGCAAGAAAGATATGTGCCGGCTAAGGGGAAAAATGGGAAAGGTAGGATTAGAGAGCCGTGGATTACTAGGGATATTGAGGACTTGGTTAGGAAGAAAAGAGAGGCGTATGTTAGGTCAAAGCAGCTGGGAACAGAGAGAGTGTTGGAAGAATATAGAGAGAGTAGGAGGGAGCTCAAACAAGGAGTTAGAAGGGCAAAAAGGGGACACAAAATGGTTTTGGCGGATAGGATTAAGGAAAGTCTAAAGGCTTTTTACTCCCATGTTAGGAATAAAAGGGTGGTTAGAGGAAAAATCGGACCTCTTAGCGACAGAGGAGGGGAACTGTGCTTACAGCCCGAGGGAATGGCGGAGATCCTTCATGAATACTTTGCGTCGGTATTCATGAAGGAGAGGGGCTTGTTGACCGGTGCTGTCTCTGAGGGAGCTGTGTACCAGTTGAGGGAAATATGCATACCGAGGGAGGAAGTGTTAGAGCTTTTAGGTAGCATTAAAACTGATAAATCTCCTGGGCCTGATGGCATTTATCCCAGGCTGCTTAGGGAGGTACGAGGTGAAGTCGCTGGGCCTCTGACGCAAATCCTTGTCTCTTCTTTGGACACAGGTGAGGTCCCAGAGGACTGGAGAATAGCTAATGTTGTACTGTTGTTTAAAAGGGATAGTAGGGAAACCCTGGAAATTATAGGCTGGTGAGTTTGACGTCAGTGGTAGGGAAGCGGTTGGAGGGGATTCTTAGAGATAGGATGTATAGGCACTTAGAGCGTTGTGATCTGATTAGGGATACACAGCATGGATTTGTTAAGGGGAGATCGTACTTATGAATCTGGTAGAATTTTTTGAGGAGGTGACAAAAACAGTCGACCAAGGGCGAGCTGTTGATGTCTATGTGGATTTCAGTAAGGCGTTTGACAAAGTCCCTCATGGGAGGTTAGTTGTAAACTTCAAGGCTAATGGGATACAACGACAGGTAGCTAGATGGATAAATAACTGGTGTAGTAATAGGAGACAGAGAGTAAGAGTGGAAGAGTGTTTTTCTGGCTGGAGGTCGGACACTAGTGGTGTGCCGCAGGGCTCGGTACTAGGACCTCTTCTATTTGTAATATACGTAAATGACTTGGAAGAGGGAGTAAGTGGAGTGATCAGCAAGTTTGCAGACGATACAAATATGGCTGGACTTGCGGATAGTGAGGAGCATTGTCAGGCGATACAGCAGGATATAGGCTGGTCGCTTGGGCAGATAGATGGCAGATGGAATTCAATCCTGATAAATGCGAGGTGATGCATTTCAGGAGAAAGAATGTAGAGGGGAGGTATATGATAAAGGGTAGACCTATTAAGAGTATAGAAACGCAGAAGGACCTGGGGGTGCAGGTGCACAAGTCTCTGAAGGTGGCAGAGCAAGTGGAGAAGGTTGTGAAGAAAGCATATGATATGCTAGCCGTTATAGGAAGGGGTATAGAGTACAAGAGCTGGCCTTTAATGTTGCAGTTGTATAAAATGTTGGTTAGACCTCATTTGGAATACTGCATCCAGTTCTGGTCACCTTACTACCAGAAGGACGTGGAGACTCGAGAGAGTGCAGAGGAGGTTTACCAGGATGCTGCCTGGTATGGAAGGTCTGAGTTATGAGGAGAGGTTAGGCAAATTGGGGCTGTTTTCCTTTGAAAGACATAGACTTAGAGGAGATCTAATGGAGGTGTTCAAGATTATGAGGGGTATAAATAGAGTAAACAGGCTTTTTCCTAGGATGGACTCGAATAGCACGAGGGGTCACGGGCTTAGGGTGAGGGGGGGTAAGGTATAATTTGGATGCTAGAGGGAGTTTTTTCACACAGAGGGTGGTGGGGGTATGGAATGCACTGCCAAGTGAAGTGGTGGAGGCAGGCACTCTGGAGTTGTTTAAGGAATACTTAGATGGGCACATGAACAGAATGGGAATGGAGGGGTACAGAAAACTGATTTAAAATGGGGATCATGAGCCTTGGGAGTCCCTGGGAAGTGTGTAGATAGTTGATGATATTGATGTACTTGTTTTTATCCTACCGGCACTTTGGTCTGCCTTGTTGTCTAACAAGGGGCATACACGCGATGGGTCATGAGAGGGCTGCTGTTGGATTTTTTTTTTATATAGAATATCCTAATGCTTCACATCGTTAGTGTACGCTTGACCTGGACCATTTGATGGGCAACATGACAGCTCAGTGACTATCGCTGTGCTGTGCAGATGCATGGATTTGGGCCTGTGTCTGTGGGAGTTTGCACATTCTCCCTGTGCTTGCGTGGGTTTTCTTTGGATGCTCCGGTTTCCTCTCGCATCCCAAAGATGTGCTCTTAGGCTGATTGGCAGAACAAATTCTCCCTAAATTGTCTCAGATTTGGTTTCAATGCATAGATCTATAAACATAGACAGGGATCACGGATAGAAGTGGGAACATTGAGATGGCGGCGTGGGCTTGTTGGGTTGAAGGGCCTATTTCCTATGCTGTTTTGTTCTTTATTCTTTGACTCTCATCCAACCCTGAGAAATTCTTTGTTTGCTGGCCACCTGCATTATCTCTTGGAGTTGTATGACCCTATTCATAAGGCTAGCATTGGTAGCCATCCTATTCCTGACCAGTGCTGAAAGCGTTACTGCTTTGTGGAACTGTTGTCTCTTATCTCTCCCACTTGGGCCTGCTGCATTTTGTCATTGATTGAAGTTTCACAAAATGTAACCAAAAGCAAAACACATTCATCTTGTACATTCAAAATAATGTTTCAAATGAGAAATATTTGTTTATAGCACAGAACTGTCTTTTATGTCAATAGCTGGTTACGTTCCCATGGTCCAAAATCATTCATTCTAAAGTTAATGTTGTGTTGGTAAATCATTCTTGTATGTTTATTAGCCTAATTAGCCCCCCCACATCACCATTAATTGCTAATATTATGTGATACATTAGGAAAGATTGCACAATAACCAGTAGCTGTTCAGATTGAAATATGTGCAGTGCACTGTTGATGATGAAAGCAAAACCATGTCAGCTCCCTTCAATGTCAAGGTGACTTCTAAACTGATAGTGAACTTTGCAGGAGTAGTGACAGAAGCCACATCTTTCCCAGAAAAAAACAATTTGAGAATAGCAATGAAAATGCCTGAGAGTGGACATATGCTGACAGATAAGAGAATAAGAAAGAGTGAAAAATACCTTCTTTGAGTTATATTGAGTATACATTGAGTCAAATGAACACTGTAAACACAATGTATTCAAATGTTCATGCCTAGTCCAACTGAACTACTGAAGTAAAAAAAATGATGTGTTACCATCAATGGCTGGACGTTTTAAGGAGTTTGAGTCAACAGTTTACTGTTCTTGTTGCAAGGTCTCTACGTAACAGGAATGCAAAGTTCGTATTTTGTTTATTCCTGTTATGTTTTCTGGCTGTTTCATCCACTTAGAATAATAAGCATTAACAGTGCTGGAGGACCTGTGCCATCTAGTGACATAAATGAATTATGTGGTTAGCAAGAGAGGAATTTGCAGAGATGACTGAAGGCAAGGTTGAAAAAGAAAGCTTTTTTGAGAAGGTGTATCATATTGGGAAGTGACTCAGCAAGAACATTCCAGAGTACAGGACCAAGATACAGGACCAATGAAGACTCAGCTACTGAAATGAATGAAATTGAAATGGAAAGGTAGGCAATGTTTAAAGTTTGAGGACAAGCACTGATACAGGATGCAGATGCAAAATTGTACAAGGCTTCATTGTAATCTGAGACTAAAGATCAGGCTTTTGATGGGATTCATCTGCTAGTGAGCGAATGATAGTTGACAGGTGCTGGAATGACAGAAGAGTGGAATTTGGCAAGAGAAAATAAACTGGGTTTATGTGGGATCAACCATGAGACACAAGGACAAAGTGCATTAAAGAAGGCAGTCACAAATGTGGCATGTTGTAGGAAGCAATGGAAATGGGTTGTGATGCCTTGGTAAATCAGACCTTGAATTAAAGACTCAAGCTCTGAGAAGGGTTTCCTTTGCAAAGAATATTTATGGCTGGGCACTAGGCATTTTTTATGAGTAACAGAGTCGAATCCCTGTGTGCACTTGCACTTATTTTTTCAAAAATAATATAAGTATGAAATCAAATCAGAAAGTGCCAGAAGTACTCAACAGATCAGGTGGCACCTATGGTGAGAATTAAAGTTTGATGTCGATGTCCTTTCATCAGAACTGTCTTCATTATCATTTTCATCATAATATGAAATTATAATATTACGTGATTCAGTAGTTAAGGTCGAGATATTGTCAAAATGTTACTGAACTAGTAATCCAGAGCACGTCGGTTTAAATGTCATTGTGGCATCTTACAATTTGAATTAACCTTCAATTAAAAAGCTGGAAATTAAAGAAAAGGCCAGAATTAATAACAGTGACTATGACACTGTTAGATTGTCATTAAAACCTTATCAGTTGATGAATCAGATCATTGAGGGATGATATGATAGAGGTTTACAAGATTATGAGTGGCATGGACAAACTGGATATCATGCTCTTTCCTAGAGTAAAAAATAAAATACTAAGGGGTCATAAATTTGAGGTGTATGGGGAAAAGTTTAGAGGAGATGTGTGAGGCAAGTTTTTTATACAGAAAATGGTGAATGTCTGGAATGTACTGCCTGGGGAGATGGTGGGAGCAAGTACGAAAGGGGTATTTAAGGGGCAACTAGGCAAATACATGAATAGGATGGGAATGGAAGGATACAGATTCTTAAGTGCATAAGGTTTAATTTAGGCAAGCATCATGATCGGTGCAGGATTGGAGGGCCTGTTCCTGTGCTGTAGCTTTCTTTCTTCAATTCTTCTTGGAACCATTTAGGATGGATGTTAAGCTGATGTGCCTTGTCAACAATGTCCATATTACAAGAACAGGACTTAATAGTGAAATGAAGTGAATCTCAGCACCTCTTTTCCTATACAATTATTCTGCTTTTGGTTGAGAGTAGCACAGGGTGTGGCAATGATTTTAACCAACTGATTGATAATCTGCTAAGACCTGCTGTTGTGGCACATATTTGAAATCTGGACACAAAGACAACACTGTCGAGCCAAACAGAACATGAGGTTTTACCAGATGCGTTCACAGATCACTCTCCAAGTGTGGCAACAACACTATGGTAATGTTTTCTTTCTTTATTCTTCTTTGTTCCACAGAATGATCTCCTTGATGTAGTGGCAAGTATTCATTTGTCCAAAAAGACCGTCCAGCGAATTCGGATAAATTTTGTGTTTGCTTTAATATATAATATTGTTGGCATTCCCATTGCTGCTGGTAAGTGTCATCTGCATGTGTTCAGTTTTTTTAAGCTTCCTGATTAATGTATGGACAAAATAAAAACAGGCAGAAATATTCTGATTATACAATAAGGCACTACATTATTTAAAGCATTTTGACTGAGAAGTGGAGGATGTACAAAGGTTAAATACTTCTGTAACCAACTTTATTCCATGAATGAGTGGGGATTCAATAAGTAATTGCTGGTTGTATGGGGAGATTTCTGTTTGTAAAGCTTGAATCATGCTGCAGTGGCTTGTCTAAAATTGTTGGCCTTGAACATTCATGTAGTGACAATCGGCTGAAGTCATGTGGGAGATGGGGAGGGCCAATACCATAGTTAATCAGGAGTTAGAAGTGATTTTAATTTTTCTAACTTTTCCTGGGTAACCATTTTGGTCAGACAGCTAGAACTATCCAAACTTTATGATTTGGATTTTACTTTTGGGTGATTCTGATTGTCGGCAATTGCCTATTTTCACAGTAACTTCATTACAGTGTGAATGTAAGCCTACTTATGACTAATAAATAAACTTCAATGGGAAGGTTGAACTTAGTTTTAAATCCAACCGATTTATTTGATAGTAAACTCGCAAGCTTTCAGCTTTATGGCTTTTGTCAGGTGAATGAGATGTTCTGGTCTGTAATAGCACACATATCAGCACAGACAGTTTACAGATTACTGATTAGAATGCGAATCTTTACACCTAACCTGCTATTCAAATCTTAAAGTGGCTAACAATGTGAGTGGAAGGAGCACTGAGCACAGGTTAGAGAGATGTGTATTGTCTCCAGACGGCACAGTAAGTGAGGTTTTTTTGCTAACCCAGGCAAGTCAAGGGGGTTACAGATACTGTGACATGAAGCCAAGATCCCTGTTAAGACCGTCCTCGTGTGCGGAACTTGGCTATCAGTCTCTGCTCGGTGGCTCTGCGCTGTCGTGTGTCGTGAAGGCCCCCTTGAAGAACATTTACCCGAATGTTGGAGGCCAAATGCCTGTGACCAGGCATTCGGCTAATGAACCAGAACAGCCAACAGAAGGATCCGCAGTTCAGCAACCGAAAAGGAAGGAATCCAATTGGACTCCTCCGGAAGGCTGCTGTCCCTGACTGGACATGTATGCCCAAGCCATCAGTCTTGCAGCGGACACTGAGGAATTCATCAGGCGAATGAGGCTGCTGGAGTTCTTCCATAAACCCCAAGAGGCCAATAATGAACACATTGAGACAGCCAATGAACCAGAACAGCCGACAGAGAGATCTGCAGCGCAGCAACTGAAGAGGAAAGAGTTGGATAGGACTCCTCTGGAAGACTGCTGCCATCAGCTTGATGTGCCCAAGCTGTCAGAAGGTGCTTTAACACCAGATTCATCAACCGCACATACAAGACAGTCCCGAACATCATCCAAGCACAACGCAACGCCATCCGTGCTCTCAAGACCAACTGCAATATTGTCATCAAACCAGCAGACAAAGGAGGTGCTGTCGACATACTGAACAGAACAGATTACTGTAAAGAAGTGTACCGACAACTAAACAATGAGAAATACTACAGCAGATCTGATCAAAGAACACACTCGTCAACTCAACACTCTGATCAAAACTTTTGATCTGGACCTTCAGAGCACCCTCTGGGGTGTTCACCTTCTGGGCCTCCAACATTCGGGTAAATGTTCTTCAAGTGTGCCTTCATGACACGACAGCGCAGAGCCTCTCATTCCACGTACTCCCTGCATTGGAGATCTCTACTGTCTCCCAAAGATACACAAGGCAAACATACCCGGCTGTCCCATCGTATCAGGCAATGGAACCCTGTGTGAGAACCTCTCTGGCTATGTCGAAGGTGTCCTGAAACCCATTGTACAAAGAACCCCCAGCTTTTGTCACGACACTACGGACTTCCTATGGAAACTCAGCACGCGTGGAGCAGTTGAACCAGGGACACTCCTTGTCACAATGGATGTCTCGGCGCTCTACACCAACATCCCCCACGACGATGGCATTGCTGCAACTGCCTCAGTACTCAATGCCAACAACTGCCAGTTTCTGGATGCAATTTTACAACTGATCCACTTCATCTTGGACCACAATGTCTTCACCTTCAACAATCAGCTTTTCACCCAGACACATGGAATGGCCATGGGGACCAAATTCGCACCTCAATATGCCAACATCTTCATGCACAGGTTCGAACAAGATTTCTTCACCGCACAGGATCTTCAACCAAAGCTATACACTAGATACATCAATGACATTTTTTTCCTTTGGACTCATGGTGAACAATCATTGAAACAACTGTATGATGATATCAACAAGTTCCATCCCACCATCAGATTCACCATGGACTGTTCTCCAGAATTGGTTGCATTCTTGGACACACGCATCTCCATCAAGGATGGTCACCTCCGCACCTCACTGTACTGCGAGCCGACAGACAACCTCACAATGCTCCACTTCTCCAGCTTCCACCCTAAACACGTTAAAGAAACCATCCCCTATGGACAAGCCCTACGTATACACAGAATTTGCTCAGATGAGGAGGATCGTGACAGACATCTCCAGACGCTGAAAGATGCCCTCGTGAGAATAGGATATGGCACTCGACTCATCGATCGACAGTTCCAACGTGCCACAGCGATAAACCACACTGACCTCCTCAGAAGACGAATACGGAACAAGATGGACAGAGTACCCTTTGTTGTCCGGTACTTTCCCGGAGTGGAGAAGCTACGACATCTTCTCCGGAGTCTTCAACATATCATTGATGATGATGAACATCTTGTTAGGGCCATCCCCCACCCCCCCACTTCTTGCCTTCAGACAACTGCGCAACCTCAAACAGACCACTGTTTGCAGCAAACTACCCAACCTTCAGGAGAACAGTGACTACAATACCACACAATCCTGCCACAGCAACCTCTGCAAGACATGCCGGATCATCGACATGGATGACATCATCAAACGTGAGAATACCATTCATCAAGTACACGGTACATACTCTTGCAACTCGGCTAACGTTGTCTACCTAATACGTTGCAAGAAAGAATGTCCCGAAGCATGGTACATTGGGGAGATCATGCAATACTACAACAGTGGATGAATGAACATTGCTCGACAATCACCAGGCAAAACAGTTCCCTTCCTGTGGGCGAACGCTTCAGCGGTCATGGGCATTCAGCCTCCGACCTTCGGGTAAACGTCCTTCAAGGGGGCCTTCACGACACACGACAGCACAGAGTCGCTGAGCAGAGACTGATAGCCAAGTTCCACGCACATGAGGACGGTCTTAACAGGGATCTTGGCTATCTGTAACCCCCATGACTTGCCTGGGTTAGCAAAAAACCTCACCTACTGTGCTGTCTGGAGACAATACACATCTCTCTAACCTGTGCTCAGTACTCCTTCCACTCACATTGTTAACCACTTTAAGATTTGAATAGCAGGTTAGGTGTAAAGATTTGCATTCTAATCAGCAATCTGTAAACTGTCTGTGCTGATATGTGTGCTATTGCAGACCAGAACACCTCATTCACCTGACGAAGGCCATAAAGCCAAAAGCTTGCAAGTTTACTATCAAATAAATCGGTTGGATTTAAAACTGGTGTTGTCAGACCTCTTATTGTGTTTACCCCAGTCCAATGCCAACATTTCTACATCAAGGTTGAACTTGCCAGGCATTCTGGAGGTTATTACGGGCCAACTGTTTCAGGGTTACTTCCTCTATATCATTCCTTATAACTGTTCACTCTGATCCTGAAGATTAATTAATTACTTTGGCACCTGAATTGCCCCCCTCATCGCCTCTTTGTATCGCAGCAACTTTATCTTGTCGGCATCCTGTAGCTTTGGCAAAGCTTCTGGCCTTTCAAATTCATGATTTAATGACATAATCCAGCATCTTATTTGTTCCGTTTTGATAAGTCAGTTAACACCACTATCTCTATTTTCTTTGGCAAGCACTACCTGACTATGGAGTATGTGTGCCTTTGATTCTTTCTTCCGAATTTCATGACCTTGAATTTACCCATAATAAACTTTGCTTATCACTGATGAGCCTGGTGCAATCCTGTCAAATTCTCTTTTTAAGGTATTGGCTGCTGGAGTCCAAATTTGAATTCTCCCACACTACTATCCCTATCCCAAAAACCCAGGTTCATGCCACATTAATAGCTGCTTATCTGTTTAACAATTACAGCTTGATTGCACACTTCAATATTCAACAACTGAATAAAACAGTTACACTCAGTAATCACTACTGAATATCTCGTATTTTTCGTGTTAATTTTTCCTCCGTTTGTTCTTTGTGTGGACCACAAACTTTAAGTTGGCCACTATCAACAATGGATTTTTGAAAAAATACATATGGAGATTTGCCTGGCCCAAATGAATATTTCCCTAGGCATTTAGAATCAGCAAAGTATTACTAGTATTCATACATGATGTACTACATAGATCCCCATAATTTGAACAATTATATTTGTGTAAAAAGGTAAAAAACTTGTAAAGTTCACTTGTTGAGTAATATATTTCAGGACAAATATGAAAGTAGATGAATTCTACCCTTTCTCTGATGGAGGCTACATTCTTTGCTTTTCAGGTGTCTTCTTACCCGTTGGATTGATATTACAACCATGGATGGGATCCGCTGCAATGGCAGCATCATCTGTTTCTGTGGTGCTTTCTTCTCTATTATTAAAGCTGTAAGTCTTTGCTTCTTTTAATTGAATATTCTAGTGGATAATTGATCTGAGGGCTACTGACATGGAGAGAAGCAGAAATTGACCAGGTAACTCCAATAACACCTATTGAGCAATGAGTAGGTGTTGAATATGGCAACCTTGGAGTGTCATATGAATAGTGATGAGTAGAATGGTGGCTAGTAGACTGCATCCATGCACAGTAAGTGCATATATATCAGAAAAAGCGTTGGTGCATTTCATTGTTGAATTCTGTTGTTTACATAATTTTCCTAATTATATTTATTTCCTTGAAGTTATTGTTTATGTGACCCACTTTTATAGCACTGTAATCTCTCCTTTTTTCTTTTCAGTTACAAGAAACCCGATCCTGCCAGGTTAGAGAACAGAGCTAGGAATCGCATGAAGCAGAGGTCTCTGTCGGACATCAGTGTGCATATTGGTATGGGTGAGGCTAGGCGAGAGTCGCCAAAGCTAAGCCTGTTGGACCGAATAATACACTACAGCCGAGCCTCCATTAATTCTCTCAGGTCTGAAAGGCGCTCCGTGACCAATATCCCTCTACATGATCCGGATAAAAATAATCTCCTTTTGGGGAGAGATGAGGATGATGTAGTTTGAGCAAAGCCCTTGTTGAATGCAGGAGATTTGCAAGATCTGTTCTCCCGACTACAGTGTCTTCTTAGCCTCTATATCTCATACATATAGGAGTCTCATGGAGAAGCAGAGGATGGGGCAGATGTGTGTTTTATTAAGAGCTAGTATACTTGATACACTACTATATAATTGTAATTTATCACTTGTTATCAAACTTTTCGTTTTAACTTCTGCTTTTCAGACTCCTGGCAATCTCACTTTCTGCACCCAGGAGGGAAAGGATGTTTCAACTAACGATCTCCTGATTTTTCAACTGTGCATGCATTATGAATCTCTATCCTCCATGATCAAACGGCAGGAATTCTGATGGGCATGTTGAATATCAGTTTTTCTTGCTCTCATACAGAACTCCATCTCCATCTAGAAGCCCAACTAGGAAACCTTTAACTTGCGCCATTGAGGGCAGGCGAGTTTTGAAATAGTGCCTATGGCACCCTTTCTTATCTAGTAAGGACCAAATTCATCCTTTGAGCTGATTCCTAACTATTTCAAGCTTCCATGTCCCTATATTTTTCTATTAATGAAAGGGTAATGCAATATGTAGGACAAGCCAAAGCGACCTCAGAAATCCCAGATTCTGTAATAATGGCTGAATCTGATAAACGGGTATGTGGTGTGATTAAACAAACGTAGCAGACATATAATATGATGGAGATGCTATTCAACAAAGGCTGAGCAGTGAGTTCTGTTTCATAGAGATCATACTCTTGCTATGATCTCAAATGGTATCTTACTATTGAGGTTCCAGATTGAAAATTATTCTAAATGCTGGATCCATTTTCCAAACTGTTATGCAAAAGAAACTTTACTGAACAATTTTAAAAATGCTGGTTAGCATTTGTATTGTATCTTAGATGGAGCTGTGTACAGCTTTATCATTTGTGTCTAAATGAAGGCTGAGTATAATTGTTACTAAACAGAGCAGCTGTTCTTTTACAGCATCGTCCTTCTGCCCAACACCTCACTCCCTTTTTTTTTAAAAAGCTTTCTTATTGATGCCTGGAATATTTTTTTAAATGAGGAACCAGTCTATCCATGTTGGATGGATTCTTAAAGAGAAGATTAATTCTACAACAGTTTTTAGCAACTGCTATTAATAGGATTGAATTTGTTGCTCTGCCCTTCCCAGCTGCTCCCTGAAACAAACAGACAGTTTAATTTTAGAGAAAAATCCAAAATTTGGAAGGATATTTGCCAGTAGGGAAATGAGTTGTGATTTTTTTTTTAAACATCACTTGTATATACTTAGTGCTGTAACTGTATCTTGGATTACAGTGTAATGTTAAAGTGTCTATTGTATCACAATGAAGTACTTTATTTCTAGTTTTGCAAAAAAATAAAAAGTTTCTTCCCAAGAGAATGAACTACTTCAGCTAATCAAAAAGGCTGTAAAGTTAAAAATCTTTTAAGTTAAATGCAATTGTAAAACAAATGTGTCTCTGTGTTTAAAAGTCAGGTCACTCCAGTTTTGTATAATCAATTGTGAGAGATGGTAGAACTTCTAGGAAACACCATTCAATTTGCATGAGTTTTATGCTAGCTAGCTTGTAGAATCTAATCACCATTGAACCTTTCATCTCATTGGTTCTTTGGTCTCATGACAACGTTTGTAGGCCTTGAAGCAATGTAAAGATGCAACTTGTACACTAGGTTCTACGATAATGGTTATTAATAATTGTCATTTTCCTCTGGTTTTTTTATCTGCTGTGACTTGATCTGTCATTATACAAATGCTAGGTATCAGTTACAAATAACACATCCACTTTGTTTATCCTCACAATTTAGTCAATTCACAGACGGCTGAGATATACAATTGCTTCACTTCAAGTTTTGTTCGTTGATTTTCTTCTATCATATCATGTGCTTTTTTTTTTCTCACTACTATATCATGCATACATTGATCTGTGGACACCCATCTACCTAATAATCATTTCAAGTTATAATGTTCAACCAATCTTAAATTATCCTATCGTTGTGAAGAGTAAACAGATTTTTTTCCCACTATTTCTTCTTTTCTAAGGGTGCTGACTTTAATATTGGGATATTAAACTAGCTGCTCTTTGGTACCTGACTTGCGTGCATATTCCGATAATGTGAACCTAAACATTATGTGCCAGGGCCATATCAGTTGAGCCCAGTCCTACCAAAGTACAACTTCTACATACACATTTTGCAGCAAGGACCATGAGATAATGTTAAGGAAAAACAGTCAATTCTGACCTATGCCAGAAGCATTTAGGCCGTTTCTATATTACTCTAAATAACATGATCTCATTCATCACAGACCAAGATTGAACCAATTGATCTCTCAAACTCAAACTTGATAGTAAATTAATCCACTGAGTTACCAGTGCAGAAATGTTAATACTAAACTGCAACTTAATGCAAGAAATTATGAACTTCAGCAAATGCTGCACTACTATCCCAAAAGAACCACCAGATATTCAGTAAGGTGTAGACGATAATGATCTTGTGTTTTTTTTTTAAATCATCATATGATGACATTGTGACATTTAATAATTCTATTGGAGTATATGGTAACTTGTAACTGATATTAAAGGAATAGTAGTTAATTATTTTTCTAGTAGAATGTAGAAATATATATATTAAATCCACAATTTTATTAATGTTACAAATCAATTCTAGTCATTTAGTATGTTAGCATTACATCTGAGACTATAGGTGCAATGACAATTGCATTGCTAAATTCAATAAGAGTGGATATTTTCTATTTAAAATAGTAGATGCTTTGCTTAGGGGGTTCCCACTTTGTTTTTCATCCTCTCATAACCAGGAGATCATTAGGTAAAAGGGAGAGATTCAAGAAAGGTGAATATAAATCCCCAACTAAGAAACAGATTAAAATGTATTTATAAAAAATGATAAATTAGATCAATGGTTTTAAACTTGTATAATCTCATTTTTAATGTCTGAAATTCTTGAAATTAAATTAAAAAATTGTAAAGTTAGAATGTTGGTGCTGATGTTGGTATTCCCCTCAGTAAGAAATGCTTTGGTTAAAATTAGAGGAGCTTATTGCTTTGGTTTTATGTTTTAATGCAGGAATCATCAATGATGTATCCAAGATAGCAATGCAGCAGATAGTTTTCAATTGAGGATCTGCTATATTAACACTATTCTTGTCCTACTGTTGACTCTATCAATGTTTATATATTTATTTGCTTTTATCTTTTTAAGCAGTTGGAACTGAAACCTTGAATTGGTTTCTTACCTCTTACTGGAACATTAGGTTATTTACCATTGGTACTTAAATATATCAAAGACAGTATAAAATTATTATGTCTGCCTCTGTTGTAGTATAATATGGAATACCTTGCCAAAGAGCCTTACCTCCAGTCTGCTCACAGGAGCATGGAAGATTTTATTTATTAATCAAATAGGAAAACATTCACAGCTATATCAATTTCCAGTCTCTTGCACTTTGTATCCATGGTCTCAGACACAAGCTATGAACGGATGTGGAAGGTCATGTTGCCAAACTTAGTACGTGTATCTCAGAAAATTATTACTGTTCCTGATCACAACCTTCAACTGTCTCCTAAATGACTGAAACAATTTTTTTCCTCAGGATTCTACCCAAAAGCGCTTTTAATGCACTCATATCATCAATGAAGGAGGACTCCTTGACATTGGTTCTAAATTCTCCCTCTGCTACTTGTCTGAATTTATGGCTCTTTCTTCTTTTAAGACGTACCTCAATGTATGTTCTGGGCTTCTTTTCTAAGGCATTTACTTATTCTTCTGCAGCATTGTCTTTCAAGGCTAAAGAGTACATCTCCCTCAAAATAGTGTTCATGTACATATCAATATATAAGAGAATCTTTAAGTTGCTTACTTGCAGGAATCAATTTTGAGTCAATGTACTGTCTTTTGGACAGGTTTTAATTGATTTTTGTTTAATTTGACACTTTATATAGTTTTTCATTAAGGTTCGAAATAAACCCATCACACTCCTCACCAAGTTTTAGGGTGAAGTTTGCACATATGTGAATGTAACAGAACTGATTCCAAATACTTTTTTCCCTAACTTTAATTTTTTTGAATGTGTGCTTTCGATATATTGTAAAATAAACTTAGCGTTCTCCCAATGATCTGAGAATGTTGTGCCACAATGAATTAAAATGGGAATGAATAAAACAAATCATTTAAGCATTGAATTGTCCTATTTCTGAGTAGGATAGCCCATTGCTTTAGTTGTAACATTCTTGTCCTAAAGTGAGTTTTAAAAGCACCTAATAATTGTGCAATTAAATTATTATTACTGTTGAATTTATTTATGTATTAAATAATAAAGCTTCTGTTATCTCTGGAGGGAGAATATGTGCCTTAAATATAAGGTATGCTTTGAGTGTTTTTTTGAATAGACTTAAGGGATGTACTTCAAGAAAAACATTCCTTGCTTCATCTGGTTGTACCCCATTTTCAGCCCTGATATTTTGAAGTCTGAGCTTCAAGCAGCTAGACTATTCTATTCTGAACTTGTACAGCAATGAGAAAATGTGTTTGTTCTGGTAAAATTAATAAAGGCATTGGGCAGTTTTGCCCGTAGATGCGGTGGGTAACCACTTGAACAATTCTACAATTAAAAATGCCTTGTTTTGCCTTTGAGACATTGATTATGATGCATTTATTGATATTTTACATTCTATTTTGGAATTGTTGCAAAGTTGAGTTTGTAAAGAATGTAGGGAAAATGCTCAAGGGTCAAAACATTGTGTGGTCCCTTTAAAAGCTGGTTTTGGTTTCAGCACTTGGAGGTTTAAAATGCAAAATACATACAGAATCCCAGACTGAATCCAAGGCCAGACCATAGGATTGCCTTTGTAACGGGCTTCTGACATTTGAATGTTTCGATTTTGCCTATCAATTTAACGCAACCATTCAGCTACAAAGAACTGAATTTGATGATGCTGAAAAAGATCAGACCAACTTTGTTATATGAAGGTTGATAGGTCATCTCAGTCTAAAGGAGAGTGCAAGAGGAAGACAGGAGTTAGCATCTGCCAACTCTCACGTCGAGAGAGCGCAGCTGTCCACCCTGCCAGGTGTATGTATCTCTTAAGAGAATGCACTATCTAACCAGTGAAAGGTATCAAAATCTAAAAGAATTCAGGTACAGAGAATTCACAGAAGAACTCAAAAGTTTCTGAAAGCCACAAAACCCGATTGTATTTTGAGAGTGATGGAATTCTGTTTATATTTTTGGTTAATGAATGACTATTTATTTGAACAGCATTCCAGTAAGAATCTTATTTTATTTGATATGTTACTTGTTTAGTTAAAGTTCCCTGTTAGTTAAATAAAGTGAACATCAGGTATTTTTGTTAATTACCCACTAAACATTACTGAAGAACAGTGAAACTTCCCACACACTTTGCAAGGGTGAGACATTCCTCTGGGGGATTTGGCATTAGATCTTAAAGATGAAATACCTCCGCATCATAACAGAGTAAGTTGAGCTAATTTTGTTTGTAAACTAGTTGGTGCAGTAGTAGCTGAAGCTTATGGAAGAGTAAAGAAATTATGGACAACATGTTTCACGAGTGCACAGCACTTTCCAAACCCATGACCACTACCACCTAGAAAGACAAGGACAGTATACACAAAGGAACACTATCCCTTGGTAGTTCCCCTCTAAGCCATTCACCATCCTGACTTGGAAATATATCGTAGTTCCTTTGCTGTTGCTGAGTCAAAATCGTAGAACTCCTTCCAGCACTGAGTGTGCCTACACTACATGGACTGTAGCAGTACAAGAAGGCAGCTCACCAACAATTAGGGATGGGCAGAAGTGCTGGCCTAATCAGCAATGCTGTTGCATTTGAGTTTTTTAAAATCAGTTAAACATGCAGTTTTCAAGTCACTGTTAGAGCAGTTTGTGAGGACTTTATTGACTGGGGGTACAATGCTTTTTTGTATAGATTGCCACCATATTGGATAGAATTCTCCTATGGCTCCACTGGTAGATTAAATGGCAGTTAAAGGTGGGGGAGAATTTGATGGGAATCCAAAAATCACTTTTGTACGAGTGTGAATTTTCTGTGGGATCTTCTGCTGGCTCCTGCCATGGTGGAGCAGGAAACCTGCTGAAACCAGCATGAAACTGATAGGATGCAGGCAAATGCCTGACCAGAATCTTTCAACCATGCTCAATTCTCCACAGCACCTATGGGAAAACGCACTGGTTCAGAATGTGGAAACGTGAAATCAGGACTTAACCTGAGCAATGTATGGGCTAAGCCTGGAGTTCAGAATGGTGGCCATCTGCAACCCAGAGCATCACAGAAATGTGTGGAGGAACATCAACGGGTGGATCTAATATCCAGCCGCAGAGTTCCTGGAGAATCACCCTGCCACAGAATTTGGCATAAAATGCCGGCATGCATAATTAGTGAAGTTGGGGGCCAGAAGATAATGCTGTGATTTCCTGCTGATCTTCACAGCAGAAAACACCTCTCAGTCCTGCCCCTGCACAGGACTTAATCCCAGATGGGAGAATTCCATCCTTTTGAATTTGCAAGAAGCGTAACCAGTTAAGTAATGTGCAGGATAGTGGATGGCACCAATGGATTGGTGAGAAATGCAAGGAAAATAACTGACATGGTAGTTACTATTGTCTTCAAGAGTAGTATGGAGATCTACAAGGTGTGTGATGAAATGTTCATCACTTGCCAGAAAAGGTGCATCCACAGTAACTTATTAAGTTTTGTTGGCCTGTAACTAAATTAACATTTATGTTGCAAGCTTCATTGCTTATTTTTCAGGCTATGAGTGGATATTGGTATGAATCCAACATGGACGTCAACTTAAGAGGCTTCATGAGTCCTCTATATAGATGGTGGGGGAAGTTACAAAGACAATCATTTTAAATAACAATGGGCAACATCACAACTTTGGGGAAATTCCTAAAATAAATAAAAGTATAATTTTCAACAATGAATGTTTTACTAATGGCACATCAGTGGATGTTTTTCGACTTGTCTTTTCCATCATTTCATCCAACCTGGGCGTATTCAATATATTTTATTAACTTAATACACCACTTGTTAAAATTATGGACAGAACAATATCAACTAAGCAATAAGAACAAAAGAAATATGAGCAGGAGTAGGCCATCTAACCCTTCGAGCCTGCTGTGCTATTCAATAAGATGGCTGATCTGAAAGTGGTTCAGTACCACTTACTCACCTGCTGCCCATAACCCTTAATTCCCATATTGATCAGAAATCTATCTATCTGTGACTTAAACATATTTAATGAGGTAGCCTCCACCGCTTCAATGAGCAGAGAATTTCAGAAATTCACTACCTCTGAGAGAAGAAGTTCCTCTTCAACTCTGTTCTAAACTGACTCCCCCCTTATTTTGAGGTTATGTCCTTTAGTTCTTGTTTCTTTTCTAAATGGAACGAATCTCTCTGCCTCTACCCTATCTAGTCCCTTCGTTATCTTATATTTTTCTATAAGATCGCCCTCAGCCTTCTAAACTCTAACGAATACAGGCCCAATCTACTCGATCTTTCCTCGTAAGTTCCCTCATCTCCGGTATCAACCTGGGGAACCTTCTCTGTACTCCCTCCAAGGCCAATATATCCTTTTGCAAATAAGAGGACCAAAATTGTACACAGTACTCTAGTTGCGGCTTCATCAGTACCTTGTACAGTTGCAGCAAGGCCTCCCTGCTTTTATATTCCATCCCTCTTGTGATAAAGGCCAACATTCCATTTGCTTTCTTGATCACCTGCTGCAATTGCAGACTGAGTTTTTGCGATTCATGCATAAGGACCCTCAGGTCCCTCTGCACAGTAGCATGTTGTAATTTTTCACATTTAAATAATAGTTCATTTTACTATAACCTCATACTTGCCAACGTTATATTCCATTGCCAGATCCTCGCCCACTCAGCGTATCCAAATTTCTTTGCAGACTTTCCATGTCCTTTACGCAATTTGCTTTCCCATTCATCTGTGTCATCAGCAAACTTTGTTACCCTATGCTTGGTCCCCTCCTCCAGATCGTCTATGTATATGGTAAACAGTTGAAGCCCTAGCACCTATCCCTGCGGCACACCACTAGTCACCAACTGCCAACCAGAAAAGCACCCATTTATTCCAACTCTCTGCTTCCTATTAGATAGCCAATCCTCAATCCACGCTAACACATTACCCCCAACTCTGTGTGCCTTAATCTGCAGCAACCTTTTGTGAGGCACCTTATTGAACACCTTCTGGAAATCTTAAAAACACCACATCTACTGGTTTCCCTCTGTCAACCGCACTCATTACATGTTCATAAAAATCCAGTAAATTTGTTAAACATGACTTTCCCTTCATGAATCCATGCTGAGTCTGTTTGATCGAACCGTTCTTTTCCAGGTGTCTTGCTATTTATTCTGTAAATGATGGATTCCAGCATTTTCCCAACTATGGATGTTAAGGTAACCAGCCTGTAGTTACCTGCCTTTTGTCAACTTTTTTTAAACAGCGGAGTAACAGTAGCTGTTTTCCAATCAACTGGGATTTCTCTAGAGTTCAGCGAATTTTGATAAATCACTACTAACGTATCTGCTATTACTTCTGCCATTTCTTACAGTACCTTGGGATGCATTCCTTTCGGGCCTGGACTTTAGTCCCGTTAGTCTACCAAGCACTACCTTTTTAGTAATAGTAATTATTTTAAGGACCTTATCCCCTACAGTCCCACGACTGTTAATGTTTGGTAAGCTATTTGTGTCCTCTACTGCGAAGACCGACACAAAAATCTTGTTTAAGGCCTCATTCATTTCCTCATTTCCCATTATTAAATCCCCCTTCTCGTCTTCTAAGGGTCCAACATTTACTTTAGCCCTCCTTTTCCTTTTTATATATTTGTAAAAACTTTTACTATCAGTTTTTATATTTTGCGCTAGTTCAGTTTCATAATCTATCTTTCCTTTCTTTATCGCTTTCTTAATCATTCTTTGTTTTTTTTTTAAGGTTTTCTCAATCTTCTAATTCCCCACTAGTTTTGGCCACTCTGTACACATTGGTTTTTAATTTAATACTCCTTTATTTCCTTCGTTATCCACGGCTAGTTATCCCTTTTCTTACATTCCTTCTTTATCACTGGAATATATTTTTGTTGAGTACTGATAAAAAGTTCCTTAAAAATCCTCCATTGTTCCTCAGCTGTCCTACCAACTAATCTGTGGTCCCAGTCTACTTTAGCCAATTCTGCCCTCATCATATCATACTCCCCTCTGTTCAAGCAGAGGACAGTGGTTTGGGATCCTACTTTCTCACCCTTCATCTATATTAGAAATTCAACATATTGTGATCACTCAACCCACAAGGATCCCTCACAAGAAGATCTTTAAATCTACCTGTCTCATTACACAGGACCAGATCCACGATAACTTGCTCCCTCATAGGTTCTGTAACATTGTTCAAGGAAACTATCCCGACAACATTCTAAGAACTCTTCCTCAAGTCCACTGCGTCCGACTTGAGTCAACTAATCAACATGCAAGTTAAAATCCCCCATGATTATTGCCGTTCTGTTTTTGCATGCATCCATTATTTGCTTGTTCATAGCCCACCCCACCTCAAAGTTATTATTTAGAATCTATAGACCATGCCCACCAGTGACTTTCTCACCTTATTATTCCTTAGCTCTACCCACACCAATTCCACATTTTGCTCCTTAGAGCCTATGTTGTCTCTCACCACAGCCTTGATTTTATCTTTTATTAACAGAGCTACCCAAATCCTTTTTCTTCTTCCTTCCAAATTGTCTGATACCCCTGGATATTCAGTTCCCAGTCCCGGTCACCCTGCAACTACATTTCTGTAATGACCATTAGATCGTACCCATTTGTACTGATTTGTGCCATTAACTCATTCACTTTTTTTCAAATGCTTTGTGCATTCAGGTAAAGTGTCTTTATGTCAGTCTAGTAGCGTTTCAATTTGTTGAAACGCTACTAACGTTTTTGTTGAAATGCTACTAACATCTCTTGAGCCCTCGACTCCTTTAACTAGTTGAATGGCCTCAACATTAACCTGCACCTGTACCCACTCCTTTACCTTTGATTTTGTAATTCCCCATACCCCTGAACCCTCCCCTCCACTATTTAGTTTAAAGTCCTATCTACAGGCCTGGTTATACGATTCGCCAGAACTCTGGTCCCAGCATAATTCAGACGAAGACCATCCCATCTGAACAGGTCCCATCTTCGCCAATACTGGTGCCAATGTCCCATGAATTCAAACTCATTCCTCCCACACCAATCTTTGAGCCATGCATTCACTTCCTTAATCTTATTGACCTGCACCAATTCGCTCGTGGCTCAGGTAGTAATCCAAAGATTACCGCCTTATTGGTTCTGCTTTTTAATTTGGCTCCTACCTTTTCATACTCCCTCTGCAGATCCTTGGTTCCTGTTCTGCGTATGTCGTTGGCACCTATGAGGACCACGACAACTGGATTTTTACTCTCCCACTCCAAGTTGCTCTGCAGCCCAGATGAGATATGCTGGACCCAAGCACCAAGCAGGCAACACAACCTTCAGGATCAGTGTCAATGCCCCTAACTACACTATCCCCAATTATCATTATATTTCTTTTTACTTCCTCCACTTCAATGGCTCCCTGCACCATAGTGTGGGCAGTTTGCTTGTCCACCTTGCAGTCCCCATTCTTGTCCACATTGGGAGCAAGAATCTCAAACCTGTCATACAGATTCAGAGACTGAGACTCTTTGACACATTTATACAAACAAAGCATATCAGTCATAGAGAAGGAAACGAGAGTGTGCAGAATGTAGTGTTGCAGTTATAGCTAAGGTGTAGAGAAAGATAGAGTTACTGCAAGGTAAGTCCATTCAAAAGTCTGACAGCAGCAGCAAAGATGCTGTTCTTGAGTTAGCTGGTATGCAATCTCAGACTTTTGTATCTTTTTTCCAAATGAAGAAGGTGGAAGAGAGAATGTCTGGCATGCATGGGGTCCTTAATTATGCTGGCTGCTTTGCCGAGACAGTGGGAAGTATAGACAGAGTCAATGGATGGGAAGCTGGTTTGCATGATGGATTAAGTTACATTCACAACCTTTTGTAGTGTCTTGCGGTCTTGCACACAGGAGGAGCCATACCAAGCTGTGATACACCAGAAAGAATGCTTTCAATGGCACATCTGTAAAAGCTGGTGAGAGTCATAGCTGACATGCCAAATTTCCTTAGTTTTCTGAGGAAGTAGGTGGATGGGCTTTTCTTAATTGTAATGTTGACATGGGGGAGCCAAAACATTTTGATGATCTGGACACCTAAAAGCTTGAATCTCTCGACCCTTTCTACTTTATCCCTGTTGATGTAGACAGATGTGGAGATGCCAACATTAGACTGGGAGAAACACAGTAAGCAGTCTCACACTAGATTAAAGTCCAACAGGTTTATTTGTAGAAACACCACTACGTTTGCTACAAATAAACCTGTTGGACTTTAACCTGGTGTTGTGGGATTTCTTAAAATGTAGACAGTGACATATTCTCTTTTACGCTTCCTGAAGTCAATGGCAACCTCCTTTGTTTTGTTGACATTGAGGAAGAGATTATTGTCACCTCATCAGTTCACCAGATTATCTATCTCATTCCTGTACGCTGTCTTATTATTGTTTGAGATCCAACCACTATGGTGGTATCGTCAGCAAACTTGAAAACTGAATTGGAGAGGAATTTGGCTACACAGTCATACGTGTATAAGGAATATAGTAGGGGGCTCAGAACAAAGCTTTGTGAAGCACCGATGTTGAGGATGATGGTGGAGGAGGTGTTGTTGTGTATCCTTACTGATTGTGGTCTGTGAGTTAAGAAGTTCAGGATCCAGTCACAGAGGGAGAAGGTGAGACTCAGGCCACAGAGTTTGGAGATGAGATTAGTGTGAATGATGGTGTTGAAGGCTGAGCTGTTGTCAATAAATAGGAATCTGACATAGGTATCCTTGTTATCTAGATGTTCCCGGGCCTGGGAGATGGCATCTGTTGTGATCTGTTGTGGCAGTAGGCAAACTGTATTGGATCCAGATAGACTGGGAGGCTAGAATTGATTTGTGCCATGACCAGTTTTTTGATACACTTCATAATGATGGATGTTAGAGCCACCGGTCGATAGTCATTAAGGCATGCTGCTTGGTTTCTCTTAGGTACTGGGAGGATGGTTATTGTTTTGAAGCAGATAGGAACCTCAGATTGTTGTAAAGAGAGGTTGAAGACATCTGTGAATACCCTGTTAGCTGATCTGTGCAAGATTTGAGAGCTTGCCTGGGTACTCCATTCGGGTCAGTTGTTTTTTTGTGAGTTGACGTTTGAGAAAGCTTCTCTGACGTCTGCAGTGGTGACCCCAGATACAGGTTCATCCAGTATGAATGAACCATCCAGGGTGGAGGGCATGCTTTGCTCACCTTTTGCTCAAAACAGACGTAGAATGCATTGAGCTTGTCAGGGAGAGTGTGTTGGAGCCAGTGATTTTACATGCCTTCAACTTGTAGACCTTGTCATATTCGGTGTGGTTGGTGTGGCTAGCCTGGGACACTGGTACTGAGCATTTGCTCTCGGGTCTGGCACTATCTCTACAGAAGCTGTCAGTTCTACTGGGATTTTCCAGCATTTTCTGTTTTTATTATATATCCACTCGCAGCTTATGAAGCAAAATATATCACTGAGCTATTTGGAGATGATAAAGTTCTAGATGACCACAGATATTTATGTTATTTTCAATTTGAACTTGCTGCAGATCTCTCTGGATGCATGAAGAACACAGAATGTTCTTCATACATCCCAGATGTGGTACTGAAGGAGTTAAACACATTCTCCAATTATAAATAACTTAAGTGCAATATTTCCAATTTCACCGACAAAATCGATCTGAGTAATGAATACCTTATTACTATTATACTGAAAATCTGTATAATCCTGTTTGGGGAGTGCTATTCAGAAAATGACACAATAACACATGAAATTTTGAACTGTCTTTGTGATATTTGCTCAATGATCAATAAACTAGACCAGCGAGTTCCAGATTCCTTTCTCTGTCACTTGATTTCCATTCAGATGGTGAGTGTTATATTTATGGTTTTCTCTAAAATCTTTTCTCATGAATGGCATGAGTGCAGTATAACCACCGAAACTGTATATTTTATTTTCTGCCACATGATGTTAGTATGGGCCAAAGCAGCTCAGTTGATCAGCAACCATTTACCATCTCAAATATTCACTCCATACACTGCATACACATAGTAGTAACAGTTTGTACAATATACAGGGCGCACCGCAGTAACTCATCAAAACTCCTCTGACAATTTCTTCTCGGTATACAACCTCTACAGACTAGAAGAATAAGGACAGGAGATACATAGGAACACCATCTCCAAAGTGCGTGCACACCATTCTGATTTGGAACTATACCATCCTTCATTCACTATTGCAGGATCAGATTCCTGGAACCTTCTCTTTGGCAGCACTATGGATGTGCCAGCACAAGAATGTTCTTTGTTTCAAAATGATGGCTCAACACCATCTACTCAAGTGCAATTAGGAATGGGCAATAAGGGCAACAAATGCTGGCTTGGCCAGTGATGCTGACATCTGTTGAATGTTAATATAAGCTTACTTGTGACACAAATAAATAAACTTTAAACACGTTATGAAAGAATAAATAAAAACCCATATCTCACTACACAAGAGCACAAGAAATAGAAGCAGAAGCCACCAGACCCTTTAAGACTGCCCCACTATTCAATACGATCATGACTGATCTATGCTGGCCCCAGCTCCTTTTCTGTGTCATTTCCCCATCTTGATCTATCAAATATTACTTCCCACTTTATATAATCTGATGATCAAACTTCCACCATCCTTTCAGGCAGAGAATTCCAGAGATTCACCACTTTCTGTGAGAAGGAATTTCTACCCAGTTCAGTTTTAAACAATCTATTGAATTTGAAACTATGTCCCCTTGTCCTTAATTCTCCCATTAGTGAAAACATCTCAACATCTAATATGCCAAACCCCCTCACGATCTTATATGTTTAACTACGGTCAACCCTCACTCTTCTAAACTCCAAGGAATACAGACCCAGACTATTTAGTCTCTCTTGACAGGACAACACTTTCAAACCAGTAATTAGCCTGCTGAATCTCCTTTGGACTGCCTCCAATTTTACTATATCTCTTTTCAGATAAGGGGGACTAAAACTAAGTATTCAAAGTGAGCTTCATCAACACCCTGTACAAATGCAATAAGATCTCCCTATTTTAAACTCCATGTCCTTTGCAATAATTAACTGCTATTGTAGAATGCCTATTATGCAAGCAAGTTTTAATTCTGAGAAATGGGTTGTAACCTGGTAAGATGCTTCCAATTCTGATACCATTGAACTTATCAATCTCTCAACTTATCCAAACTGTTCAATCATCTTTCACATTGATCTGTTATGTCTTCAAATGTATCATCAATTTCCCTCTTCAATCTAGCTTCCTTTCTTCTCACATTTTTGAAATCACCCAGAGATAAGAAACACATCCCCTGTGACTGCTGTGTCTTACCCCTTCCTGTTCACTTCAATCTCTCTTCAATTCTCACCAAAGTTGATAGTTGCCTCTCTTTTATTATCCATCTCCAAATGACTACTTAATGGTTTCATTCCTACTTCTCCCAACAAAAAGCAATATATATCCAGCAACATATTTTCCTACCATTTCAGAGCAACTTCTAGAGGATTAACTTGATCTCTACCTTATCATCATCTGTGTTGAAATTGTAGTTTATTCCTTTCACAGGATGTGGGTGTCACTAGCCAGTACTTATTGTCTATTCCTAATTGCCCTTGACAAAGTGATGATGAGCACAATCTCAAGCTGCTGCAGTCCGTGTGATGCAGGTTAGAGAAGTTGTTCCAGGAATTTGATCCTTGGTACCATCATTTGCAGGTATTATATCAGCTTCCATATGAGTGCTTGCCAAGACAAAGCTTTATCTCTCCATCGCTTCGCTGAACCCTATGATTGCATCTGTACTATCAGACTGCTGTACTGGCATTATTCATGGATGGCTTAAAGTTTGTGAAAATGAACTAGGAAGATTTGACTTCGTAAAAATCATAAGAAAAAGGAACAGGAATAGGAATTCAGTTCCTTGAATCTGCTCTGCCATTTAATATGATCATGGCTGATCTCATCTCAGCCTCAATTCCACTTAACTCCATAAGCCCTTCAAACCCTTACTAATTAAAAACCTATCAAGTTACAAGTGGTGTACCTCAGGGATCTGTTTTGGGGCCCCTGCTGTTTGTAATTTTTATAAATGATCTGGATGAGGGTATTGAAGGATGGATTAGTAAATTTGCGGATGACACCAAAGTCGGAGGAGTGGTAGATAGTGAAGAGGGTGTTATAGTTTGCAGAGAGACTTGGACAAGTTGCAGAGCTGGGCCGAGAGGTGGCAAATGGAGGTTAATGTGGAAAAGTGTGAGGTAATTCACTTTGGCAGGAATAACAAATGTGTAGAGTATAGTGCTAATGGTAGGACTCTTAATAGTGTTGATGAACAGAGGGATCTTGGTGTATATGTGCATAGATCCCTGAAAGTTGGCAATCAAGTCGATAAGGTTGTTAAGAAGGCATACAGAGTCTTAGCTTTTATTAGTAGGGGGATTGAATTTCGGAGCCGCAACGTCATGTTGCAACTGTACAAAACTCTAGTGTGGCCGCGCTTGGAGTATTGTGTGCAGTTCTGGTCCCCGCATTTTAAAAAAAATGAGGAGGCATTGGAGAGGGTACATAGGAGGTTTACCAGGATGTTGCCTGGTATGGAGGGCAGGTCTTATGAGGAGAGGCTGAGGGATTTGAGGTTGTTCTCGTTAGAAAGAAGGCGGCTAAGAGGAGACCTTATCAAAACATATAAGATGATTAGAGGTTTAGATAGGGTGGACAGTGATAGCCTTTTTACTAGGATGGAGAAAGCTAGCACGAGGGGACACAGCTTTAAATTAAGGGGTGGTAGTTATAGGACGGATGTCAGAGGTAGGTTCTTTACCCAGAGGGTGGTAAGGGTATGGAATGCCCTGCCTGCGTCAGTTGTAGATGCGCCAAGTTTGGTGGCGTTTAAGAGGTTAGTAGATAAGTTTATGAACGAAAAGGGAATGGTTTAGTTTGGAGGGTCATTGCTTTTTCCTAATTGGTCAGCGCAACATCGAAGGCCGAAGGGCCTGTTCTGTGTTGTTATGTTCTATGTTCTATCCATCTCTTCCTTAAATTTACTCAAAGTCCCAGCATCCACCATGCTTTGGGGTAATGAATTTCACAGATTTACCACCCTTTGAGAGAAATAATTTACCTTCATCTCTGTTTTAAATCTGTTACCCCTTATCCTAAAACTATGACATCTTGTTCTAGATTGCTCTACAACAGAAAATATCCTCTTCACATCTCCTTTGTCAATCCCCCTTATCATCTTGTACACCTCAATGAGATCACCTCTCATTCTTCTAAACTCCAGGGAGTTTAGGCCTAAACTGCCCAATCTCCCTTCGTAAGTCAAACCCCTCATTTCTGGAATCAATCTAGGGAAACTCCTCTGAATCACCTCCAATGCAACTGCATCCCTCCTCAAGGAAGGGGATTGAAATCTATACAATCTTTAAGTACAATCTCACTAATGCTTTGAATAGTAGCAGCAACATGTCATTCACTTTATATTCTATTCCTTTTGCAATAAATGCTAAGATTCAATTTGCTTTCTTTATTACCCGATATACTGCAGATAAGTTTTTTGAGATTCATGCACAAAAACATCCTGATAACACTGCACTGAAGCACTCTGAAGTTTCTTTCCATGTAGATAATTTGCCTTTGTGTTTTTCCAACAAAAATGGATAACCTCACACTCATCTAAGATAAACTCCAACTGTTACATTTTGCCCATTCACTTAACCTATCCACATCCATTCGTAAATTTCTTATTTTGTTTTTGCAATTCACTTTCCCACCTATTTTAGGGTCATCTGTAAATTTGGCTTGGTACATCCTATTCCTGCATATAATTCATTAATAAAGATTGTAAATGGTTGGAGCCTGAGGGCTGAACCTTGTGGCACCCCATCAGTTTCATCTTGCCAACACAACCTAAATCATTAATACATATAGTGAATAGCTAGGATCCCAGAACTTTCTTTGTGGTACCCCCCAAGTCACTATCTGCCATTTAGAAGAAGACACATTTTTCCTATTCTTTGTTTGCTGTCTGCTAACAGTTTTCTATCCATGTCAATGCATGACCCTCAATCCCATGTGTTTTAATGTTACTAATCTCTTCTGTGGAACTTCTTTGAAAGCCTTCTGAAAATGTAAATAAACCACATCCACTGACTACCCCTCATCAATCCTGCTCATTACATTTTTGAAGAATCCCAATAAATTTGTCAAGCACAATTTCTTTTCCATAAATCCATGCTGACTCTGTCCATTCCTGCCCCTGTTTTCTGACTGTTCTGCTATAAAATCTTTGATAATGGATTCTAGAATTTTCCCTACTACTGACATCAGGCTTATTGATTTCCTTCAGTTTCTGCACCTCTCTGAAGCCTGTCTTCCCCAACATTTTTGGTCTGTTCGTTGTGAAGCTGGAACCAAAGTAAGTATTCAATTGGTAGCCATTTCTTTGTTTCCCATTATAAGTTACCCTGTTTCTGACTATAAAGGACTTACATTTGTCTTCACCAATTTCTTTTCTCCTCAGATAAGCCTATGCTGCCAATTGCTTCTGCAATTAGAGATGGGAACTATTGTTATCAGCGTACAATTATATATTTCAGCATCTCCCTGGGGCTATAGTTATAATCCCACCCCAGAGGAGACGAGACTTTTATTACAGGATTTGCATGACTCCCATCCAGGGCAAAGTGGGATGAAGGCTCTAACCAGAAGTTACCTCTTCTGTACGGGCATTGATAAAGAAATCAAAAGAATGGTTAGTCAATGCCCCAATTGTGAAGCTTAATAGGCATTGCTACCACCGGCGAATATGCATCCATGAAAATAGTCTGGTAGATCCTGGACAAAAATACGTATTAACTTTGCCAGACCATTTATGAGTGGTATGTTTTTTATTTTTTTTTAAGTAGGCAGTCAAGTCGATAAGGTTGTTAAGAAGGCATATGGAGTCTTAGCTTTTATTGGTAGGGGGATTGAATTTCGGAGCCACAACGTCATGTTGCAACTGTACCAAACTCTAGTGCGGCCGCACTTGGAGTATTGTGTGCAGTTCTGGTCGCCACATTATAAGAAAGATGTGGAGGCATTGGAGAGGGTACAGAGGAGGTTTACCAGGATGTTACCTGGTATGGAGGGCAGGTCTTATGTAAAGAGGCTGAGGGATTTGAGGTTGTTTTCGTTAGAAAGGAGGCGGCTAAGAGGCGACCTTATCGAAACATATAAGATGATTAGAGGTTTAGATAGGGTGGACAGTGAAAGCCTTTTTCCTAGGATGGAGAAAGCTAGCATGAGGGGACACAGCTTTAAATTAAGGGGTGATAGTTATAGGACGGATGTCAGAGGTAGGTTCTTTACCAAAGGGTGGTTCGGGAGTGGAATGCCCTGCCTGCAGCAGTTGTGGATGCGCCAAGTTTGGTGGCGTTTAAGAGGTTAGTTGATAAGTATATGGAAGAGAAGGGAATGGTTTAGTTTGGAGGGTCATTGCTTTTTATATTGGTTGGCGCAACATCGAAGGTCGAAGGGCCTGTTCTGTGCTGTAATGTTCTATGTTCTATAGTAAAATACGCACTTTCTAAATGATTGGATGTGCAGTTAATGAAGTCCACCATTGCCATGGCCACCTTTGGCAATTTAAGGAAAATTCATGGCATTCTGGAAATCTTAGAGTTAGACAAAGGCACAATGTTCACCGTGGAGGAATTCAAAAAATTTGTGAAATCAAATGGAAATTTACCATGTTAGGTCAGCACCATACCACCCAGTCTCAAATGTGCTAGCATACTGTGCGATTCAAACATTCAAGTTATTGGTGAAGAAAGCACCAGCCTCAGCTGCTATATATAGCCAGTTGTTTGGTGTCTTACAGCACCATGCCAAACATGACCATAGGCTCACTTCAGCTGAACTATTAATGTTACACTGTTTAGAGATATGGTTGGATATGATATTCCAGATTTGATGGGCAAGGTGGAGATTAGACAAGCCTCTTAGAAAAAAAATCATGGTTCAAGAAAAAAAAATGACAGTGTTCCAAGTTGAAGATTCAGTCACTGTCAGAAATTTTGCAACAGGATCGGCGTGGATGGCTGGTAAGATTGTGGAGAGAACAGGATTGGTATCCTATGTTGTGGAGGTATAAGGCTGTCATCTCAAGTTACAGGTAGCCCGCCTGAGAAGGACAACAGGGTCTGATACACGTGACCAACTGGTAATCCCTGCAGTAAATTCAAAATTGCCAGGATTGGTTACAGGCAATCCAGTTGTAAATGAAGAATTGGACCAACTGGTGGTTATAGTTACTGAGGAAACAGTAGTTACAGAGGAGGATCTTGATCCCAAATTGATGAGTTTGCCTTTTGCATTCATCTGGCATGATTCTCCGAATTCTGAAGAGCCTACCATAGAACTGAGGTGTTCTACCAGATCAACTAAACTTATGATGAGTTTTTCACTGGGCTATTCATAATGCTCTTGTATGCTATGCTAATGGTGTTCTTTTATTTCCTCCATTGGTGAATTCAGGAGTTACAGGGGGAAAGTATGTGGCTATGTGGTCATTTTAAGGAGACATTCCTTGAAGGCCATCTGATTGGGCTAGACCCTATGGACAGTTGAGGCGGCAACCTACAAGTTGTCCTCAATTTATTACAGCATAGTTTCAAAAAAGATTTTACTGCAGGGATTACCAGTTGGTCACATGTATCAGGCACTAAATGAAATGGTCATTTGGACTGTCTGTGCAGACATAGTGGACTGAATGGCCTCTCTCTACAATAACGTTGTGTTTTTCTGAGTTTAGAAGAATGAGAAGTGATCTTATTGAAACAGATAAAATTCTGAGAAGTCTTAACAGTATAGATACAGAGGGAATATTTCATATTGTGGGGGAAATCTAGAAACAGCCTCAGAATAATGGGCCTCCCATTTCAGCTGGTGGTGAGAAGGGATTATTTTCTCAAGAGGGTTGTTAATTTTTGGAACTGTGATAACTCCCATGAGGTCCATGGGGAGTCTTCCTATGGGATTCATTGAGTACGATTTCCCGTGGTAACAGGCAGTGACTTGCCAGCTGGAACTCATTACTAACCTTTTTATAAAGCAGACCCAGGACTGGGTCTACTGAACTACTTGTCCCAGTGTGTGTACACCATGGTCATGGTTTCACTTTGTATTCTGTGAATAAACTATGTTCTCTTTCAGTCAAACTTCCTGAGTTATTACAGGAATTCTATACTCCAGAAAGCACTGAATACATTCAAGGGTGAGATAGACAGATTTTTCATATACAAGGGAGTCAAGAGTATCAGAGGAAAGAGAAGCCAGGGCCATAGTCGGGTCAGTCATGATTTTATTGAATGGTGGAATAGTGTTGAGAGGCTGAATGGTCCACTCATTCATAAATTTATGTCCTTAAGATTAGAATTTGTGAAAAGCATATAACAACCTGTCACAAATAGAAAACAAAATGTTTTGTTTTCCTTTTTTAAAATCCTTCTTACAAGCATTTCTCTTGCGTTCCTTCTTGTTTTCCCAATTCCCTGACCATCACTCCTCTCCTCTCGCCTTTCTGCCTCCTACACCTAATCCCTGAATTCTTGGGGACTATGAAACCGGATGTGTTTCCATACCTTACTCCTCCCAAGTTTTAAAACTCATTCCGTATTAGGCTTCAAGAATTGAAACTGAGAGTACCGTCTGTTCTGGGGAAACCTCCCTTAACAAGACTGTGTCGATCTGCCTTGTCCTACTTCGTCCCCATCCCCATCCTTGCCCCCGTCCTTCACCCCATTCCGACCCTGTCACATCCCCGTCCCCACCCCCATCCCCATTTTGTCGTCCACCTCCACCCTCTTCCCCGTCCCTGCCTCCATCCCCACTCCCCACTCCACCCCACCTCCATCCCCACTCCCCACCCTGCCCCCACTCCACCCCACTCCACCCCACCTCCATCCCCACCCCCGTATTCGATGGAGAGATAGGAAATAGATGGCAGCAGAGGTCAGTAATAAGGGACCATTTTTTTTTCTGTCTCTTTTGTGGTGTTAAAATCAAAAGTTGATCCTTCTAGGAAAATATTTTATTTCTTTTGTAAACTGTGCTTCAGAATCAACAGAAAATGAGCACATGTTTAGTGAAAGAAGATAGCAATCTATTTTGAAGTTGCAATTTGTTTCTTTCTGAATGAGTGGATGAAGATGGGAGGGAGGAGGGGAAAGAAAGAAATTATCACTAACTTTATGCAGCAAATATGCTCTGGTCCATTGTTCACAATTTGATTGTCATTCAATTAATGTTACACAGCGACGTAACTCAAGACATGAACAAACTGAGCAAATATGTTGCAGCCCAGAGGAAATGTGACAGTGATTACCTCAGTTTCTTTCTGGTTAAAGGAGTGAACAGACCTCTTGGGAAGAGGCTGAACAGATTGGCAGCAGGAGATTGTTAGGAGCATTTTGCACACTTCCTGTAATTAAGCAAGTTGTTCAATTTAAACCAGGTGAATCTTTCACACTGCAACTCTGTATCATTTAGAGGCACTGCTTTAGCACTGCCTCTAATTTAGACAGCACTGCTGTCTAAATTTAATGGTTTAATATGCAAATAATGTACAAATATGCTGCAAACTTCCTAATGGAGCCTAATTCTTCCCATTTGAAATTGATTTCAAATGTCTCCTATTCAGTCTCTGTCTTGCAGTCAAACATATTAAATAACATTTTCTTCACAGTTACATTACTTGAAACATTATTTTAGTCCTGGCACAAGACACACAATTCAGAAAGATGGACATGATGAGAAAACAACTGTCCCCTTTCTAACTGCAAGTAGCTACAAAATAAAATGGCCTTTGCTGAGAAAGTTACATCAGCCCTTAAATGTTAATGAGATAGACATGAGTTACTAGAGCTGTAATGAATTGCAGATGTATATTTACAGACATGAAGACTCTACAAGAGGCCAGATTCACAGGAAAGAACAGGCATTATCGTTTGTGGAATGTCTCAGTTCTAACTATGTTCATATTCACAATCCAGCTTTGTGAAAAAAGGCTAGTCAATGTAATTTTTTTATCACTACATTGTCAACTAACCAGTTTATAAATTAGGAATTGTGATGGCTGATTTTGCTTTTAGATTAGATTAAACAATTCCAGGCTAAGACTATCGGAAAAATTACACTCGTTGTGGGTTTAGGAGCTCCAAATGACGGTGGCCTTAACTAGGAGAATTCAATTTGAATTGAACATTAGTTTCGTCATACAAGCATTTGCCCTTGAGCTTTCTTTGAAGGAGTATTTGTTGGAATCTACCGGAGTTTTGGAGTGTGGGAGGGAGAGACAGAGACAGAGAGGGGAAGGAATGGACAATGATCCCCACAGGACTTTGATGGGTGGGCTGATCATCAGTGGTATCAATGACAGGGAGTTAACACAGGATGTGGAATTAGAGAACTGCATAGGAAAAATGGAAACTTTGTTTCAGTTTTGGAAATGCTCTGATTTATAGGTTAGAGTCTCTAATTTCTTCCTTTCCACACAGAAAACATATAATCAGGGAGCAATTTGTGCACATTCATGTCAAGCATTCCTCCTTGTTTTGTGTTAAATGGAACATTTGTTTGTATTGTATTGTGACAGATTGGCATAGTAATTTTAAGCAATTGAAGGATAAGAAGAGAAACTCAAGAGTTAAATGCAACTGTTGCCCTGGCATATACAATTGGTTGTAATTAAATATTGTAAATGAGCATTGACAGATAGCACTTCTAGAGGGCAATGGGAGGGCATCAGAAAGAACCTTTCAGCTGAATGATGGAAATCACAGAGCAGTTGGAGATGAGCTATCAGTGGATATGAAGATGGCACAAGGCCAACAAGCGTGATCATGACAGTAGATCTGGTAGGAATAACTACACTCAGCAGCAGAATATTGAAAGAAGCAAACAAAATGAGTTCTATCTTTTAATATCTCTAGAACAGACCATTTAGAAAATATACATGGATTTTTCATATGGTATTGCATGTAGGGAGTTAGGGGTCTGAAGTTTATTTAATGAGTCCTGATTTTAACTCTGTCTGAGTGAATGGACTTTGAGTTAAAATTGGGCCTTGTGTATAATGTTCAGCTGCCCTTACACTGTACAAGAACTATCTGTGAGAAGGGTCGTGAGAGGGCTGCTCTTGGATTTTCTTTTCGAGAGTATCCTAGTGCTTCACGTCGTTAGTGTACGCTTGACCTGGACTATTTGATGGGCAACACGACAGCTCAGTGACTATCGCTGTGCTGTGCAGATACATGGTTTTGGGTCTGTGTCTGTGGGAGTTTGCGCGTTCTCCCCGTGCTTGCCTGGGTTTTCTCCGGGTGCTCCAGTTTCCTCCCACATCCCAAAAATGTGCTCTTAGGATAATTGGCAAAACAAATTCTCCCTAAATTGTCTCAAATTTGATTTTTAATCCATAGATCTATGGGCATGGATGGGGATCGTGGGTGGGGGTGGGACTGTCGGGGTGGCGGCACGGGCTCATTGGGCCGAAGGGCCTGTTTCCTGTGCTGTTTTGTTCTTTGTTCTTTAACCCAGGTTATTGTACTGCTTGTACACTCTTCAAGAATATTAGTGGCACAGTGGTTAGCATTGCTGCCCTACCGCACCAGAAGCCCAGGGTTTGATTCCCAGCTTTGGTGACTGTGGAGTCTGCACGTTCTTCCTGTGATGCGTGAGTTTTCTCTAGGTGCTCCAGTTTCCTCCCACAGTCCAAAAGATGTACTGGTTAAGTGCATTGGCCATGCTAAATTCTTCCTCAGTTTACCCGAATAGGTGCTGGAATGTGGTGACTAGGGGATTTGTATAGTAACTTCCTTGCAGTATTAACATAAGCCTACTTGTCACACTAATAGATAAACTTTAAACTTATAATTGCTTGTAAATCTCAAGCTGGAGCTCAATTATCAGCTTTCTTTCTTGTTTTGGAGATTAGTTTTGTGCATATAATACACTGTGGCATCTGGAGTGTGAGCCGTACATGAACTGTGTCAAACAGCTGTTATACGCTCTGTTTGAGACCAGAACCCTTCATTCCCCTGATGAAGGGGCAAACCCCGAAAGATTGTGAGGTTACTATCAAATAAATTGGTTGGACTTTAACCTGGTGTTGTGAGACTTCTTGCTGTGTTTACCCCAGTCCAATGCTGGCATCTCCACATCATTTCCAGATGTTAGCCAGTGTAGTGGAGAAATTATTTGTCCAATTCCATCTGCAGCTTAATAATACCTATTGCTAGCTAACTCATACCAATCACACTTCAGCACATCAGTGAAGTGAAAGGCTGTAACTCAATGGGCACAAGCATGGCTGAGAGTCTCTCAAGAAAGGGTATTTCTTGCCCGTGACATGCCCACCACGATCAAAGAGATGTGGCAGACACACACTTCCTAGCCTCAATCCATCTTCCTTTTGATTTGCCATCATAGGTCAAATATAATTAATACAGTTGAATGCCATAGAAGGAAGGAATTGTAACTATAGCCAGAATAATGGGCATTTATCTGCAAGATGTGCTGCCTGAGGGAACATAACAGATATAAATTCAGAAAGGGGAATCCCAAAATTTAATGGTGGGACATTCAGCAATGATAATGCCAATGTCAACATCCTGGGCATTATCATCCACCAGGAACTGAACTTGATCACTCATATAAATACTGTCATTACCAGAGAAGCCCTAGCAAAACTAGTGTCAATAGGAATCAGGCTGGGGGGGAAGGGGGGGAGTATTTCTCCAGGTTGGAGTCATACTTGACACAAAGGAAGATGATTGTGGTTGTTAAAAATTAATCACTTTCATTACAGGACTTCAGGCATTCCTAAGGATAGTGTCCTAGCCCAACCATCTCCAGCTGCTTCATCAGTGACCTTCCTTTCATCATAAGTGAGGAGGTTCGCTGATAATTTCACAGTGTTCCACATCATTCATAACTTCTTAGATACTGAAATAGTCCATGTTCAAATGCTGGTAGATCTGGACAATATCTAGGCTTGGGCAGACAAATGGCAAGTACCATTGATGCCCACAAGTATCAGATAATAGCCCTCTCAAACAAGAGGGAATCTAAGCATCAGCCCATGACATTCAATGACAGTACCAGTTCTGAATCCCCTACTATCAACTTCCTGGGGTTATCTTTAACCAGAAGCTGAACTGGACTAGCCATACAAATACTGTGTCTACAAGAGAAGGTCAGAGGCTAGGAATCTTGTGCTGAGTGGATGACACAGTGGCACACCATGCTACCTTATAGTGCCAGGCCCTGGGTTTAATTCTGGTCTTGGGTGACTGTGTGGAGTTTGCACATTCTCTTTGTGTCTGTGTGGGTTTCTTTCACATTGTTTCTTCCATAGTCCAAAGATGTGTAGGTTTGGGTTGACTGACCGTGCTAAATTGTCCCTTAATGTTAGGGGATTACCAGAGTACATATAGATGGTTATGGGGATAGGATGTGGGTGGAATTGTTTTTAAATTTATATCCAATTCAACCCAATCAAAGTCCTATTCAAAGTCTGAACAAGTGAGATATTTTAGATCCAAGCTGACAAGACAGACTCACCACTGCCTGTCTTGGGCTTGATCTACATTGTCCAAACTAATTGGAACAGGCATTACACCAAAGCTTGATTTCATTTGCACCTTAGACAAAAAGCTGTGATGCCGCTTTAGAAAATTACTTCAAATGAAGCCTCAGTGTAACCTCATGACTTCAACCAAGTGCAGGACACTAAAACTACACTTGATCTTAGCCAAAAGGCCAATTGAATTGTTGTCAGTGTAAGTGGCCTCCTTCTGTACTGTAGAGATTCTATGAGTAACTCACCTCCTGACCCCCTGAAGCTTATCGGCAACATATCATGCATAAGTCAGGAATGTGATGGAACATTTTCCATTTGCCTGGATGAGTGCAGCGTACATACACCAACAACTCCATTTCTAACCACATGTCCACCACACATATATTCACAGAGCTCCAAACACAAATATACACTCAGCACACATGCAGGTTTGTATACACCCACTCTCACATACACCCAACAACACATATACACAGTTTTACACACATATATACACACTGCTGACATATGCATACATATGCACACTCAGTTGCACACACAGAATTATGTATACATGTGCACACACACCCATGTTACAGTAACACACCATTTTCCTATTTCATCCTTCCGAACCAAAACAAAGTTTGCCAAAAAGATATGTTTATTAATTTTATTGCTAGCTCTAGTCAGCAGAGGGCGATACTGTACCAGATTTCACATCAAGTCCCAAATAAAGTATTGGTGGCAATGATTAAACAAAGATATTTGCTCAAATTAGTCAACTGGACGCATTCAGTGGTACACTTCGACCTTGTTGTGTTAACTATCTCTTTGTTGGCCCCCTGCAAAACAGTGAGTGGCAAGCAGATTATTGGTGTCTGTAACAAAAACCATAAATATTCTGAATTTTTCTTCTGGTTTTGCTTTCCTCTTTAAATGCTGATTAAGTTCCAAAGATGCTGGAAGTTCTCCAGTGTCTGGCAAGTCATGACTTTAAGACTTTCTATTTAAAATGATTTGGCACCAAAAAGCACAATGCATTCACTTATTGAACCATGGAGAAAAATGACCAACAAACTGATTATTGTCAGGGGAGGAAAGGACGGAATTCCGGCCTCAGCTGTATCCTGTCAAGCGAACTATGAATTTGCACCATGTGCCATATCCCTTTCTTAGGCACGGTGGTGCAGCAATCAGCACTGCTGCCTCACAGCACCAGGAAACTGGGTTCAATTCCAACCTCAAGTCACGATATGTATGGAGTTTGCTCATTCTCCCTAAGTCTGTGTGGGTTTCCTCCGGGTGCTCCAGTTTCCCCCCACAGTGCAAAGATGTGCGGGTTAGGTTGATTAATCATGTTAAATTAACCCTAGTGTCAGGGAGATTATCAGGTTAAATATGAGGGCTTATGGGGATCGGGCCTGGGTGGGATTGTGATCAGTGTAGACACAATGGGTCGAATGACTTCCTTCTGCACTCTAAATTCTACGATTGCACAATTGCAACGATCTAGGGACTGTAGGCTCAAGATCTTATTGCTAACTCTAGTCAGTAGAGGGTGATAGTGTACCAGATTAAAGAGAATCATAGAACGTTGATAGTGCAAAAAGAGTCCATTCAGCCCATCAAACATGCTGGTTCTCTGAATGAGCAATTTACTAAGTGCCACAGCTTTGCATTTTCCATGTGGCCCTGCAACTTATTCTCCTGCAGATAATGATCCAATTCCGGTTAGAAAGCTCCAGTCGACCCTGTCTTCACCACACTCTCAGACAATGACGTTGGCTTCAAAACACTCTCAGACAGTGGCCCTGTCTCCATCACATTCTCAGACAGTGATTCTGTCTCCACCACACTTTCAGACAGTGACCCTACCTCTACTACACTCTCAGACAGTGACCCTGTCTCCACCACACTCTCATACAGTGACCCTGTCTCCACTGCACTCTCAGACAGTGACCCTGTCTCCACCACACTCTCATACAGTGACCCTGTCTTCACTGCACTCTCAGACAGTGACCCTGTCTCCACCACACTCTCATACAGTGACCCTGTCTCCACTGCACTCTCAGACAGTGACCCTGTCTCCACCACACTCTCATACAGTGACCCTGTCTCCACTGCACTCTCAGACAGTGACCATGTCTCCACCACACTCTCATACAGTGACCCTGTTTCCACCACCCTATCAGAAAGTGATCTTGTCTCCACTGCACTCTCAGACAGTGACCTTGTCTCCACCACACTCTCAGGCAGTGACCCTGTCTCCATCATACTATTAGACAGTGACCTTGTCTCCACCACCCTCTCAGACAGTGACCCTGTCTCCACCACACTTTCAGATGTGACCTTGTTGACACCAAACTCTCAGACAGTGACTTTGGCTCCACCACACTCTCAGACAGTGATCCTGCCTTCATTATACTCTCAGGCAATAAGTCTGTCTCCATCACATTCTCAGACAGTGACCCTGGCTCCACCACATGCTCAGACAGTAACACTGTCTCTACCACACTCAGATAGTGATCTTCTTTTCACCACACTTTCGGAGAGTGACCATGTCTCCAACATACTCAGACAGTGTGCTTGTCTCCACCACACTCTAAGATAGTGACACTTTATCCACCATACTCTCAGACAGTGATCCTCCCCACCATACTCACAGATGGTGATCCTGTCTCAACCCCACTCTCAGATAGTGACCTGGATTCCACCCAGACAGCAATCCTGTCTCCACCACACTCTCAGACAGTGATTCTTTCTACACTATACTCGCAGACAGTGACCCTGCTCCAAAGCACTCTCAGACAGTGAACTTGGCTCCACCACACTATCAGATTGTGACCCTGTCTCCACCACACTCTCAGACAGTGATCCTATCCCATTGCACTGTCAGACAGTGACTCTGACTCCACCACACTTTCAGATGTGATCTTGTCTACACCAAACTCTCAGACAGTGACTTTGGCTCCACCACACTCTCAGGCAGTGATACTGTGTTCACCATACTCTCAAACAGTGAACTTGTCTCCACCACAGTCTCAGACAGTGATCTTGTCTTCAGTAAACTGGCAGACAGTGACTCTGTCTCCACCACACTCTCAGACAGTGACCTTGTCTCCACCACACTCTCAGACAGTGATCCTGTCTCCACCACAGTCTTAGACAGTGATCTTGTCTTCAGTAAGCTGGCAGATAGTGACTCTGTCTCCTCCACACTCTCAGACAGTGATCCTGTCTCCATCACACTGTCAGACAGTGACCCCATCTCAACCATACTCTCAGGCAATGCCCCTGTCTCCACCACACTCTCAGACAGTGACCCTGTTTCCATTACATCTCAAACAGCGATCCTGTCTCCACCGTACTTTCAAACAGTGACCGTGCCTCCACCACTCTCTCAGATAGTGACCATGTCCCAACAAACACTCAGACAGTAACACTGTCTCTACCACACTCAGACTGTCATCTTCTTTTCACCACACTTTCAGAGAGTGACCATGTCTCCACCATACTCAACAGTGTCCTTGTCTCCACCATACTCTAAGATAGTGACAGTTTATCCATCATATTCTCAAATAGTATCCTTTCTCCACCATACTCACGAATAGCGATCCTGTCTCAGCCACACTCTCAAATAGTGACCTGGATTCCACTGCACTCCCAGACAGTAATCCTGACTCCACCACACTCTCAGACAGTAATTCTTTCTACATTATACTCGTTGATAGTGATCCTGCTCTAAAGCACTCTCAGACAGTGAACGTGGCTCCGCCACACTATCACACTGTGACCCTGTCTCCACCACACTCTCAGACAGTGACCCTGTCTCCACCAACTCTTTGACAGTGACCCTATCTCCATCACACTCTCAGACAATGACCCTATCTCCACTACATGCTCAAATAGTAACCCTGCTCCCACCGCACTCTCAGACAATGACTCAATCTCCATCACACTATCAGACAGTGACTTTGGCTCCACACATTTTCAGACAGTGATCCTGCCTCCACCACACATTCAGACTGTGACCCTGTCTCCACCACACTCTCAGACAGTGAACCTATCTCCATCACACTCGAAGTGATGTTGTCTTCACCAAACTGGCAGACAGTGACCCTGTCTCCACCATACTCTCAGATAGTGACACTGTCTCCACCACACTCTCAGACTGTGAACCTGTCTCCACCACACTCTCAGACAGTGACCCTGTCTCCACTACACTCTCAGACAGTGACCCTGTCTCCACTACACTGTCAGACAATGAATCTGTCTCCACCAACTCTCAGACAGTGACCCTGTCTCCACTACACTGTCAGACAATGAACCTGTCTCCACCAACTCTCAGACAGTGACCCTGTCTCCACCAACTCTCAGGCAGTGACCCTGTCTCCACCACACTCTCAGACAGTGAACCTGTCTCCACCACACTCTCAGACAGTGACCCTGTCTCCACCACACTTTCAGACAGTGACCCTGTCTCCCTACACTCTCAGACAGTGACCCTGTCTCCACCACACTCTCAGATAGTGATCCTGTCTCCACCACACTCTCAGACAGTGAACCTGTCTCCACCACACTTTCAGACAGTGACCCTGTCTCCACTACACTCTCAGACAGTGACCCTGTCTCCACCACACTCTCAGACAGTGACCCTGTCTCCACTACACTGTCAGACAATGAACCTGTCTCCACCAACTCTCAGACAGTGACCCTGTCTCCACCAACTCTCAGGCAGTGACCCTGTCTCCACCACACTCTCAGACAGTGAACCTGTCTCCACCACACTCTCAGACAGTGACCCTGTCTCCACTACACTGTCAGACAATGAACCTGTCTCCACCAACTCTCAGACAGTGACCCTGTCTCCACCACACTTTCAGACAGTGACCCTGTCTCCACTACACTCTCAGACAGTGACCCTGTCTCCACCACACTCTCAGATAGTGATCCTGTCTCCACCACACTCTCAGACAGTGAACCTGTCTCCACCACACTTTCAGACAGTGACCCTGTCTCCACTACACTCTCAGACAGTGACCCTGTCTCCACCACACTCTCAGACAGTGACCCTGTCTCCACTACACTGTCAGACAATGAACCTGTCTCCACCAACTCTCAGACAGTGACCCTGTCTCCACCAACTCTCAGGCAGTGACCCTGTCTCCAGCACACTCTCAGACAGTGAACCTGTCTCCACCACACTCTCAGACAGTGACCCTGTCTCCACTACACTGTCAGACAATGAACCTGTCTCCACCAACTCTCAGACAGTGACCCTGTCTCCATTACACTGTCAGATAGTGACCCTGTCTCCACCACACTCTCAGACAGTGACCCTGTCTCCATTACACTGTCAGATAGTGACCCTGTCTCCACCACACTCTCAGACAGTGACCCTGCTCCACCACACTCTCAGACTGTGACCTTGTCTCCACCACACTGTCAGACAGTGACCCTGTCTCCCTGAGGTGTCATCTTTAAAATGAGGTATTAAACAAGGTCCTATCTATCCTATTAGGGTGATATACAAGTTCTGATGGTAACATTTTGAAAAACTGTAGATGCCTGTTTATCCCTCACCGAATGATCTGGGTATTATTATATTGTTGATTGTGGAATCTTGCTGTGTGCAAATTGGCCGCTGCATGACAACAGTCTCTACACTTCAAAAATATTAATGACCTGCCAATGCTTTGAGACATTCTGATGTTGCTGTATAAATGGAACTTCTTAGTCTCTCATGTTTTTTTTTAAACCAATGTTATGAATATTGTGATTTTTTTAGTGTGTTTGCAATATTTTGGTTACCTGGTACATCTGGTGCAATGCCTGCAGTGAGTGGGGTAGAGTGCCCACAATGGGTGGATAGAGTGTTTGCAGTGGGTGGGTAGAGAGCCTGCAGTGTGTAGGATAGAGTGACCACAATGGGTGGGATAGAGTACCTACAGAGGCAGCTACATCGCAGAGAACATTGCTTTCTGGAATGTGAGTGGACAATTTACATTTTGACAAATTGATGAATGAAAATTATGAAGTTAAACTATAAGTGGACAAATGAAGCAAAAGTGGCATGGGACAGAAAAGCAGAAAGGTTTAAAGGCTCAATCACTGGGGAAGAAGAAAACAAACAGATTGTTCAATGGTCATAACCTATTGATTGCCACATTTCATCTCATGGAGGCAAGCCGGGAAGAGATATTGCAGTGGAGTATTTTTAGCTGAAAATGTAATCTAAGGATAAGCTCAAACAGTCATACAATGGGACACCACGTACACCTTGCAATAACATTGAGGGTCACTGTTGGATATATTTATCCAGAAAAGGATCAGTGTAGCATAGAAATAACTGTCAGGTTCTGATTTCACATAGTTGAGCATGCTGACTGTGAGGAGCTGACTAACCTCTTTAAAGATGGCCCAAACTCACTCACTCACGCAAAATATTTTCAGCCCACAAGCTGCAAAATATGCATTTATATACAAAAAACATCAACATTATTATGCCTGCGTGCATTTTCAATTTACTAATCATTACAAAAACAGTGTGTGCTGGGAATCTGAAATATGAGTTAAAAATGCAAGAAATGTTCAGCAGATGTGACAGCAATAATGGAGAGAGAAACAGAGTTAATGGAAAGGGGTGAGCTTTCTGCAGGTGATGGGAGTCTAGGCTGCCAGCTGGAAAACCTAAGACCCATTTGCCTCCTTTGGGGAAGGCCGACAAATTATGAGCTAATCAGGCAATTCATTGGTCAGCACGGCAGGCTTGCCGCTGGACAAGGACCCCAGATGTGAAAGTCCCTGCTGCTGGCTGCTCAGCAGTGCCACTGCGGGGCCAAGGCTGCTGATGGAATGTATTGAAGAGGTGGCTGGATACAGCACTTGGGATGAATGGGATCAAAGGTTATGGGGAAAAAGCAGGATTAGGAGTTGGATGATCAGCTATGATCGTAATGAATGGTGGAACAGACCTGAAGGGCCAAATGACCTCCTTCTGCTTCTAATTTCTATATAATATCTATCATAGGGCCCAACTTCACGGGGTGATCTAACCTGAGGTAAGTGACGATTGTGGGGGTTTTGCACTTTAGGGGTTAGAAGGGGGAGGGTTGAGGAGGTAGGTGGGTATGGCAGCAAGGGCAGAGGGTTAGCTTTCAGTAGGCTTCTGTTCCTGATGCTGTGTTGAGTGCCTTTGAACTATGTACATCTCCTTCCCACTGCCCAGAAGATTACAAGAAACCTACATGAGTTTTGTATGTTACGCTCCCTGCATGGTGTTAGACCAACACTGAGTTAATGCCAGAAGCAATGGAAGGTTGCCCTTAATAGGGCATTAATTGCCCCTTCAGAACTTTAATTGGCAGCAGGAGGGGAGGACTGTCCAGGGGCCTTCTTGTCATGGACTTAATCAGAGAGGAGGCAGGTAGGTAGCAAAGTCCCCACTCACCAACACCCCTCCTCACCACCAAATCCACCAATGAACTTTGTCGAAAGTGAAAAATATTAGAGATACAATAGGTTTCTAACAAGTATAGAGACAGGGGAAAGTGTGGAGGGGCAGGGGAGAGAATAAATGGAAAGTTTTGTAATAAGGGACAGGATGAATTATAGGATAAAAAAGAATGATGGTGCAAGACAAAAAGGGGATAATATTAGGACAAGAAAAGATCGAGAAGCTGCAAACATTAACACTTTTATTTTTTATCCACAATAATTTTAATAAATTAATGCGAAAGCACTTATAATAAAAATTGCAATGTAAATTTGTCACATCGTAATTACGCCTTCCTGCCAATAGTATCCAGTTTTAGGAATCTCAGCTTCTCAGCTTCTATGATAATCTTTCAGTGTTATACAGCTTTAATTTAAACACCTTCCAAGCATTCCAGTTTAATAAGACAAACAAGGACAGGAATTCAATTATTCCTTTATTTAATGCTTTTAATATCAACTCAAACACAAACAGTTGCAACTCATTAGATCTTTACTGAACTTTAACTGAACATCAATTTTCAACTGCACTTTTAACTCTGAAACTGCACTAACTTTAACTGAACATCAATTTTCAACTGCACTTTTAACTCTGAAACTGCACTAACTTTAACTGAACATCAATTTTCAACTGCACTTTTAACTCTGAAACTGCACTAACTTTAACTGAACATCAACTTTTAACTATTTAAAATAGATACTACCGAGTTTAAGGAAACTTTGGCCCAGAGCATTGCTCTAGGTTTGTGGTTGATCAGTTCAGGAGAAGCCTCCATCAGATTGCTCTTGGAAAGTGCTGGCACAAGCATGATGCGCTGATTAACATCAATCCATCTGATACTTGGCTATAATTCCATGGCTACAAAATTTAAATGCAAAGAGCAAGATTGTTTGGCACTGTGAATGCTACTTTGCCTCCAAAATACCATCCAGGTCATATGCAGGCACACATCTGGTATGAGTCATGATGAGAATGTCACAAATGTAGGAGGACTGTTCAGCGTACGTATGGGAAGTGGGCAAATTGTGGCAGTAATCAACTGCTGCTGTTGCTCATAACTACTCCTATCAAGAGATCTGCTGCCATGATATATTATGCTTGTCTGCCTTGCACCATCCTCACACCCACATTGTCTCCCCTGCATCCACTTTGTGACATCTTTCTATCATCCAACTGCACCTCACTCTCTTTTCACTTGTCTTATGATCTGTATGTGGAGGTTGAGTATATGGATTAGCATCCACATTTTAAAGGCTTTTATTTCTTCCACAGATCTTTACTTATCTTCCTGATTTCTGAGGCAAACAGGGGAAAGTGGCTAGAATGTAGAATGTTAGGAGGTTTTCCCTTGTTACAAGATAAGTCTTGTAATTAACATATCTTCCACCTTCAAAAAATTACTTCTGGCTATGACTAACCTTCATCTGACTGCATTTCACCTATCTCTATTTGAAATGTGTTATTATTTCTTTATATTTTGATGTTCAGGATTGCTTTAATGAGATGACTCATATAGCTTACAGTTCTAAAATGATTGCACTCCATTTCTTTCAGTTTCTCAGGTTACTTAAGAAAGAATGAATGTCTCAAGTCACTTGGATGTATTCTTTGGTTTATATTTCTCTTATCGCTTCTTATTTTGTGTCTCCAATGGCTTTTCTTATTCTATCAATGCCTGGGGCTTTTCCTGTACTCCTCAATTTTAAATAATTCTTCATCGCCGATATTGAGGCACAGATAGGATGGATGTTTTTCCTAGGGTGGAAATGGAAGTGCCAATTACAAGGGGTTCAAGGTGAGAAGAGGAATGTTTAAGGGAGATGTGCAGGGGAGTGTTTTCAAACAGAGGGTGGAATTTTACCGCCACGTCTGCCCAAGTTTCACACCACCCTGCCCAAGGCCAACGAAGAAAGCTATTCTCTGAGTGCTGAGACTGTCCCTGGAATCAGGGCTGGCATGCCGGTAAAATTCCAGCCAGAGAATGGTGGAAGTCTAGAACTGCCAGAGGAGATGGTGGAAACAGGCATTTAGTGACACGTAAGAGGCATCTGAATGAGTAGATGAATAGAGAGGGATTAGATATAGACTGAGTAAGAGCAAAAGGTTTTGTTTTAGTTTAATTCGGGCATTATGAATGCACAGATTTGGGGGACCGGGTGGCCTGTTCCTGTGCTGTGCTTTTCTTTATATCGTAATGATTGATCCATAATTTGCATCTACGTTTTGAGGCCTACCATGATTTGGATCATCACACAACTCATGCAAATATTCCATCCATCTTTTTGCTACAGCATCCCTCTCAAACCATATTTTACCATCTTCAATGAACCCACAATTTGTTGTTATCCCTTTCTTTCTGTCTGTCAACCATTTCAACTTCTGGTGCCTAACTCTCATGTTGTGATTTCACTCTTATTTTGCGATTTCATTCCAGCTCCAATACTTCCTCACACATCTCCTGATACCATTTTGCTTTAGCCGCCTACAGGCATTCATTATTTTCGTTTCAAGTTCCTCATTCTCAGGTGTGTTTTCTTTTCTTTCCCCTTGCTGTCATCATTGTCAGTCTCTCATCTGTCATCCACTCGTTGGGCTCCATCTTTTGTGTCCCCACCATGTTTTCGATGATAGAGGGGGAGGGAAATGCAAAACAGGGTGGCTGTGTGACTTTCCACTTTCCTATCCAGCCCTGAGCACATCCCTATGATACGGGAAGAGTCACCTGTAGAAATTAGCAGCTCACCCGCCATATTTAAGTAACTAATCAATGATCAGATGGGCTTGTTAACAAGTCAATTAACACCAATAATTTGATAAAATAAGCAAAATACTGCTGATGCTGGAATCGGAAACAAGAATGGAAAATGCTGGAAAAGCTCAGCAGGTCTGGCAGCATCTGGAAGGAGAGGATACAGAGTTAACATTTCTGATCCTTTTGGCTCTCCATTAGAACAGACCCCAATAATACATTGCTCATGGCATAAATGGTTGGCATGAGCAGCTGGGCAAGTGTAGGCCGGTTAGATTGTTAAAAACTTTCTCCAAGGCTAGGGAAGTGAAGTGGGTGGGAGGGGGGGAGGTGGGAAGGGCATGGCACTATCTTCAGGAGCAGTCCATTGTGGATCAGAACCCCCTAAGATAGAACACCACCTTTCTTCCTATCCACCTGCTCCATTAAACACACCGTCCCAGACTTAACTGGCTCTGGGACCCATGGGCACCTTGTTCCTGGTTGCAGTCCTGGCACCACCCACGAATAGCCTTGCTGAGACTGATGGAACTGTAGGCCATTAGGTGGCAGTTCCCCAGAGTGGATGCCCCATCAGGGAGGGACGAAAGCCCCATGTTATGGCTGCCCGGTACACCGGCACAGAATGAAGTAGCTCCACACTAACTTTGCATCCAGTGGGGGTGAGCCATTCCCCCCTCACCCGCTCCCCTTATATTTTGTTCCTTGCCGCTTTTTCTTTTCTTACTTGTGAATGTTTCCGTTGTTTTTCCATTTGCTTTGTATTTCTGGTTCTGACACCGCAGTTTGTTCTGATTTCTCAATCACAAGACATTTGTACATTTTTTTAACTTTGAAGGTAAATGCCTCTCTGATGTTCTCATCTTTCATTATGTCAAGATCTAAATGGTAACTTTTTTTTTCATAATTTCAGTTTCACCTTAATTTTTGCCACAGGGAGACAATGATTTGTATTTGTACTTGCATTGGGATACATATGCATGTTTTTTATACTTTTTCTAAAATGTTGTTTCATCATTGCATAGCACCATAACACTGCGTTGACACTTTGGAGCTGAACACTACAAGCAACACCACCTCTTAAAAGAGAAAGGATCCCCCATAGCAGTGTTCTTTATTTATGGTTTGCTGCTAACTGTTTTCTGCTGGTACTTGCTGATATTGTTGAAGATTTTGCTGGTTTCTTGTGTTGTTAAATTTGAGGTCCAAAGAGACTGGTGTCGCATATGACATGTCCAGTACAGGTATATCATATCAAGTAGTCAATAGTTTTAAAAATTGGGCACAAACAAGCGTAGCTGTAACAAATTACGTGACTTTTGGTATTTGGAAAATGGACAGTAACTGCGTGTATCTCACAACCATTTATAGAATTCACACATCGCCTTGTTTAAGGAAGGGTCAATACCTAAAGACGGCAGAGTTTCCAGGCTGCCTGTCTCATGTTTCGGAATGGACAAAGGGGAGGATCAAAACTCAATGGCTATTGACAGCCTCCCTTTCCAAACCAGACTGGATAGATCATGGAAGTGTTAACCTAGCCGTGATTGAAGCTGGTTTCAATGACTGCATCCTTATTGACCCAGGACACAGGAGATCCGAACCATCAGTCATCAGCCAGTTTGAGAATCAGATTCCGAAATTAGTTGTAAGTAATTAAATGGCTGAGCTGTTTAATCTGTTCCACTTTCAACTTTCGCCTGAGAACCAACCTCCTAAATATTCAGCAAAGAACAAAGAACAACACAGCATGGGAAACAGGCCCTTCGGCCCAACGTGCCCACGCCGCTATTTTAATGTTCCGACTTTCACCCGTGACCCTTGTCTACGTTTACGGAAATCTGCATTGGAACCAAATTGGGGAGACAATTTAGGGACAATTTGTTTCGCCAATCAGCCTAAGAGCATATCTTTGGGATGTGGGAGGAAACCAGAACACCCGGAGAAAACCCATGCAAGCACGGGGAGAATATGCAAACTCCCACAGATACCAGCCCAAATCCCTGTATCTGCATAGCACAGCGATAGTCACTGAGCTGTCGTGTTGCCCATCAACTGGTCCAGTTTAAGCGTACGTGAAGCACTAGGATACTCTCGAAAAATCCAAGAGACCTCTCACGACCCATCGCATGTATGCCCCTTGTTAGACAACAAGGTGGACCGAAGTACCTGTAGGATAAAAGAGAAATACATCAATAACATGCACAACTTATGCAATTCCCAGGAACATCCCAAGGCTCATGATCTCTATTTAAATCAGTCTACTATATCCCTCCATACCTACACTGCTCATGTGCCTATCCATCACCTTGAGCAGTCATTGCCTCTACCATTGACACACGATAGCAGCAGTGTGCACCATTTACACATTGCACTAATGAACCTACCGAAGCTCCATCAGCGGCACCTTCAAAACTCATAACCTCTGCCACCTAAAAAGACAATGACAGCAGATATATGGGAACATCTGCAAATTCCCCTCCAAAGTCACACACCATTCCGACTTGTATCGTCGTTCCTTCATTGCCACTGGAATTCCCTTCTTACCACATGAATTGCAGCACTTCAACTAGGTAGCTCACTACCACCTCAAGGGCAGTTGTGGGGGGCTGGGGGGGCAATAAATGCTGGCCTAGCCAGAGATACCCACTTCCTGTGAAAGAATAAAAAATAATATATTCTGTTCTGCAACTGTGTCCCAGTCTCTGCTGGAGTTTCCCCTTTAAGAGGTGCAGGCAGACTTTAAGTAGAGCATGGTAGTTTTTCCTCATGCTAGCCCGTTATGATTTTGCAACCAGTGCTCTGACCTGTATCAAAAGCCCCTTTAGCTCTGGCTGTACATTGGAATCATTGAAATGAATTGGCAACATAAAGTTTGCAGGTTTTCTGCACTGTAAACTGTGAGTGTGGATTAATCATGCCTGCAGTCCTCATGCCCATTTTCAGATCTTATTGAATTTCACAGTGATATGATTCTATAATCCTAAAGTACAATGAATTCCATTTCTTTGCTTCTCCAATTGCACAGTGTTTTATTTAACCATGCTTTATAAAATAAAGGAATGTTTCTACTCAGCAATGTTTACAATACCCCACAAAGTACTCAGGCCAACACAAAAGGTGCAGTGTCAGGCGATGTTACTGCAGCCTGCAGTTAAAAAATTTCACAGCAGCAAATTCTGCTTGCAAAGCAGAAGAGAACATTCCTGGACAGTGTGATTTACATCTTGTCATCCCTAATGTTAATTCTAACCAGCTGTTCTTGATATTTTCTTCTGGGTACAACTCACAATAAACACATTTTTTCCCAAAAGACTGGCTTGTAGCTTTTGAGTCTCCCCTAATTCTGCAGCACCCTGACAAGAACAATCCTTTGTCAGTGGATTTCTCCTCTCTGATAACTCTGGTGACAGGCCACATTTTGTTCAAAAACCTCTTGGTCGGCGCCAAGGATAACTTGGAAGCTATTTCTCAACTCTAAACTGAACTGTCCTGTCTTATTTCTCAGTTGAGTGTAAAATTTGTGGGACTAATTGAAAAATAGAAACTAGAAATAGGAGTAGGCCATTTGGCCCTTCAAGCCTGCTCTGCCATTTATTTAAATTATAGCTGATCATTGAATTCAATATCTTGATCTTCACTTCCTCCTATATCCCTTGATCCCTTTAGCTCCGAAAGCTACATTTAATTTCTTCTTGAAATCAGATAATGTTTTGCCCTTAACTACTTTTTGTGTTAATGAATTCCACAATTCCACCACTCTCGGGGTGAAGAAATGCCTCCTCACCTCTGTAAGGTTTACCCATTATCCCAAACTATGACACCTAGTTCTTGACTCCCCCACCATTGGGAACATTCTTTCTGAATCTGCCCTGTTAGAATTTTGTAAGTTTCTATGAGATCCCCTCTCACCCTTTTAAACTCCAGTGAATATAATCCTAACTGACTTAATCTCTCCTCATATGACAGACCTGCCATCTCAGGAATTAGTCTGGTAAATCTTTTCTATGTTCCCTCTAAAGAAAAGACATTCTTCCTCAGACAGAGACACCAAAACTGCACACAGTTCTCCGGTATGACTTTACCAATGTCCCAGACAATTGTAGCAAAACACCAGATGTTCTGACCTCCATCCCTCTTTCTGCCAACAAAAGGGATTAACTAGTCATTGATCCTAGTTCTGGTTGTGAGATCCAGCCATGTGGCAGCTCTATTAAGCTACATTGCAATTGTTATGGATGGAGAAAAATGGTTTTCTCTCATCACTTGCTCGCAAGCAGAAACTATTTCAATTTTTAAAAATGTGGAGTGGCATGGTTTCCCAATCACTCAGGTTTTTTAATCTGATGTATTAATAATCCGCAGCAAACCTGAGTAAGGATTAACTCAGAAGGCTAATGTAATTTGACGTACAAAGCCCAGGGGAGGAGTGTTAGCAACTTTGCACACGTATCCATGCACACATCTACACGTGCACCTACACACGCGTGCACGCGCACACATGCGCCCGACATACGCACACACACACACACGCACACACACACCCGACATACGCATACACACACACGATATATGCACACACACACACACAAACACACACGACATACGCGCACACACATACACGACATACGCACACACACACGCACCCGACATACGCACGCACCCACGCATGCACTTATACATTCATACATTCATCCACACGCATACTCACTCGTAGTCATGTACCAACACAGATTCACGCACATACACGTACACACGATCTCTCACATACATCACACCAATACCCTCACACACTTTCACACTTACATATACACACAAAGACAACAGCACACACACTCATACGTGCACACGTACACTCACACGCATGCACACACACTCACACACACCTACAGGCACACCAACTAACTGCACATACACGCACACTCAAACTCATCCATACACTCATCCCCCCAACACAGATAAAAACCTACACGTGCACATCCCCCCCCACATACACACACAAACACTTACACACATTCACCCACATACAAATGCACGCACACAATAAAGGGGGAACAAATGGATGAAGGAGTTTTCCAGTATAAGGACCACAGAAACAAAATTAATTTATGCAATTCCAGAACCCCAACTAATAGACCAGCGAGGAATTTGTTCATGTAGGAGCTTGAGTTCTGCTGGCTGAAGTCCGAAGTAGTCATATTCATTTTTCAGTCAGTGCTAAACAAGATGAAACAGGTACGCAGAGACCAGATCAGTTCTGTTGATATGAAATCTTCTAGCAAAGACAGGCTTGATGAGTAGCCTATTAAGCTAGGGGCCAGCATTTTGGTAGCTTGCTAGTTGGACATTAAAATAGAAGACTGACTTAGTTCTCAATGGTAGATAGAGATGTCAAAATGGCCATTTGAATCATATGACCTTTCTCCACGAAGGCTTCGAAAGGATGCTTATCCAATGTCCGGAATTGGCTTTGACTTTTGGGCTGATACTTTCCCAGTCATTAGTTGTTGAGAGAATAACTATCCATATTGAAGGTCTGGTATTGGGAAGGTATTGTCTTGGCTCTGCTAGAAAGTGAATTTGCCAGATGCCATTGATTTCCCTTTGTTTCCCTTTTGAAATGGCCCTGGACAGTCTTATGTCTGATGTGAGTCTGTTAGCTGCTTAGTGGTCATAATGAGTTTCGAATTGTGAGCCTCTTGGTTTAGTGAATGTCAGGAGTCTGTGTGATGAGGTACGAGATTCCAGAGGCTGAAAAAATAAATTTTTTGTTCTTGGAATCCCTGGAAAATATCTCCTTGACAAAAGGCCAACTGTTTGGTCATATCACTCGTAGCAGCCATCTTCTGATACAGCAGGAATCCATTTTTAAAAATAGCAATAAGGATAGCGTTTTGGTTCTTGGATTTCTTCTCATGCTGTAGGAACGCAAGTGTGACTGGATTTTAAAGTAATCATTCTATATGAAGCACGTAAGTATGACCCAAGAGATGTGAGATGGTGCCAAACAAATATATCCTCCCCTTCAATATAGGTTTTGATTATAAGGCTAGAGGTTTCAAATGGATAGTACAAATAAGAATTGCAAAAGATTTATGCTGGTGCTTTATGACATGTAGACTGGTTGGAGAGATAAACTACTTCACTAAAGCATGTCTGTGGATCTCCATGCCATATGGTATAATTGTTTAAAATGTGGTATAAACCTACACAGAAAATTTCCACAAGGGTTGTCCAATCATTTGCCATACTTTACTGCGGAAGATCAGTGGCAACTATTTTGTGCTTTGCTAAGGTTTCTGACAATCTTATACTGATATTGGGAGAACTCCCACTGAATTCCTACTACACAATATTTGGAAACTAATATCTATCTGCTCACTTCATAACTTTATACTCAAATGGTCAATGGATTTCGTTGAAGGTAAATAAACACCCCAATCAGAGTAGTAGGGAATGGGATTACATGTTAATGTCCCAGGGTATTCATTTATAAAACATTGATCATTTCAATGCATATTTGCTTCACTTTATTGCGGTCCTTTAGTACATAATAAGTGATAGAGGAGCCGTGTTATATGATGCTGTGCTTAAATTCCATTTTGTATTCAGGACAGGATTTTACAGGAGAGCGAGGCAGTAACATTCCAATCTCAATCTCCGAGCCCCCTTCTGTAAAGGCTGGTACCAATTACCATCAGAGAAGATAGATTCCGATTGCTTGCGTATTTTTGGCTTCCTAATTGGTACATCTATCAATCTGACAGCTCTATGCTTGTCTTTTCTGTACAGGTAAGGGACTCAAAACAACCTTTTCGTTTGTCCTGATGCCCATTATTTCAAATTTTATCAGGAAATTCTAAAAATATATGCACTATGGTTTGAACAAGTCAATGCATCTAGAAATGTATGGGTTTTCCCCAAATATTATGATTAGTATACACAGGGAGGTGATGGTCTGGCAATGTTATTGCTGGAATATTAATCCAGAAGCTCAGCTAATAGGTTTGAATCCCATGTTGAAATTTATATTCAATTAAAAAAACCTGGAATTAAGTGTCTACTGATAACCATGAAACCAATTGTTGATTGTCAGAAAAACCCATCTGGTTCACTAATGTTATTTAGGGAATAAGATCTACTGTCCTTACTTGGTCTGGCCTACATGTGATTCCAGAGCCACAGCAATATGGTGACAACACTGCACTTGCCTGATGAAGACACGGGAGTGTTGAAAGCTCGCCATTTTACTATCAAATAAATCGGTTGGATTAATAATTGGTGTTGCTAAATTCTTACTGACTCTCAACAACCCATGGAAATGACCGAGCAAGCCACTCAGTTCGAGGGCAATCAGGGATGGGCAATAAATGGCCAGCCAGAAATGTCCCATGAATGAATTGAAAAAAAAGGCAGTCTATGGAATTCACTGGAATTGATCTCAACACTAGATTTAATCTACAAATTCATCCGTATGCAAAAAGAATCTCTGTGTGTTTTGCTTTCAAACAGTACAATTGACAGACATCACTTGGTTAACATATAACATCAAGAATCCTTTTTAAAATAGAGAAATTTTAAAATAGCAGAATATACGCTACTGAAGAACAAACAACAAACAGTTCAGCACAGGAATGGGCCCTTCAGCCCACCAACCCTACCCTGAACATGTTATCCTAGCTAGACCAACTGCTTGTATCTCTCTATTCCCCACCTGTTCATGTATCTATCTAGGTAAGCCTTAAATGCTACTAACATATCTGCCTTAACCACCTCACTTGGCAGTGCATCCCAGATACTCTGTGTAAAAAATCTCCCCCGCATATCTCTACTGAATGTTTCCCTCCTTGAACTTGTGCTCTCTTGTAATTGTCATTTTTGCCCTCGAAAAAAAGCTTCCATCTGTTCACCTTACTATGCTCCTTATAATTTTATAAACTTCTCTCAGGAAGTTGAGGGAAATGAACCAGCAGTGTTTCTAGCTGTAGCTGCCGAGGCACAGGACTTCGAGTTTAATTTCCCATAGCGTACAGAACTTCCGCAAAGGAGGCTGGTATTAATTAAGAGACATTATAATTGCTGGCTTGAAATTCTCAGGAAATGAAATATTCTGCAGAAGGCTTGAAGCAGAGGTGTGCTCAGATATCTTTCACTGGATGTTTCCATTGACCTGAACTAACCTGCTGCAGCTTTGATGTTTCATGCATCATTTGCTTTTCTCAAGTAGAAATTCTGTGCAAGAGCTTGGCACAATTAGAATAACAACGTGTGTAGCTGGCTATATAAGAAGGACATTTTTTCCCAATCCATCGACATGCTTATGCATGCAGAATAATTGACCTACAAGGACCTGACATGACTCATTGAAGGGACATGTGTTCTTGGTACGTGCAGTATTTCTCAAACGATTAAAAGTGCAGTTTTCAGCAACCAGAATCAAGGAAAAATGTTCAGTAGCAGTAAGGAGGGTTACAGACTTCTGCATCTTATTAACAGAGGCTGCACATACAGGCCAGGTCCACAATTTGTGGTTAGGTATATTGAAGATCCACGATCATGTCAGTAGATTTAAACATTGATATATTTGATGTTAATTATTACGGTTTTTGTTCATTGTGCAAATTCCCAAAATCAACATATGAATGTCGTGGACTTTGTGAGATGAATTTAAGGCAAGCTATGAAATCATTTCACGGGATTACACATTACTCACTGAGAGAGGAAAGCCTGCTTAGAACACTAATTCCAGTGCACAAAACAGTCTAACTGTGTGAATGTTATCCAAGTAATGTTACCACTTATTTCTTTGCTGGGTTATTGGAAGAAGGTGGGGTGGGATTCTCCCATATCCCTTGCCAATGAGTTCAATGGTGGACAGGGAGGAGAATACAGCGAGACACCCAAAATTAGTTTTATGATTGCATGAATTTTTTATAGGATCTTTTGCTATGTCTAACTGGGAAATTGCTGAAGGACAGCATGAAACTGATTTGCATCCCATTAGTGGGCTACAGATGAAAGCTGGACTGTCTTATTTCTCCCCCCCCCATTCTGATTCTCCATTATGCCTGTCAGAAAATATGCCAGTACGAGATACATCTGCAACAATGTGATGGGCAGAAGTCAGGCCTCATCAAAAGAATGCCTCTGGAATTTAGGATGGAAATTGTCAGCAATCCTGGGCCCCAGAACACTGCAGCAGAGTATTAAGGCTGCATCAATTGGATCTTCCAAATGCAGTGTCATCGACGAGGTCCATCTTCCAGCCTCAAAGTGTTACTGGAGATTCATCTTCTTTCTTCAATGGTGGATCAGGGTTGTTGGGCACCTTCTCAATAGGGTGGTCAGATATGATGGCAGAAATCACACCATCATACCTGCCTCACCATGGAATACAGTGCAAAATCACCAGGGGTATAATTAATTAGTTTGGGGATGGAAGGCATGGTATGTTTTCCTAGTGAATAACACTCCCCATTCCTGCTCCCATCACAGCACTTAGCCTCAGTATGGGAGCATTTTGCCCATGCTTTGTGTGTGCTCATAATATTTTTTAACAATCATAGATCCAAGACAACTGTAGAAAGATGCACAGCATCCTTCGGTGTTCTAGCTCATGCTATATTATTAAATTTTGGTGGGTAAAGTCAGGGTACCTTTTTAGATGATATGACACTTGAAAAACTCAAAGCGGTCCAATGGTAAATGGAATACCACAGGGGCAAACTCCAGATGGAAAAACCAGTTGAATTGGTGTGGCGGAATCAGTTCTGTTGAAATTGGGATACCAAACCAGTTGACCAGTCCAACTACTTAAATTGGTTCCAACTGACCATTATACTAGATTGGAGGCCAGCTGGATTAGGTGTTTTTATTGGCTCAACATTTTTTTAAGTTTATTTATTAGTCACAAGTAGGCTGACATTAACACTGCAATGAAGTTACTGTGAAAATCCTCAAGTCTTAAAGGCACCTAATCAGCATTTTCAGATTATGGGAGAAAACTGGAGCACCTGGGGTGAAACCCATGCAGACATGGGGAAGACACACAGTCTCTGCACGTATAGTGATCCAAGCCAAGAATGGAATCCAGATCCCTGGCACTGTGAAGCAGCGGTGCTAACCACTTTTACCTTGCCATCATCTGGTGTCAGTTGCAATCACTACAGACCAAGTCAACTGGTTCAAATAAAGCAGTTTCATACAAATTAAAGACTTGCAAAATGGAAAATATAAAAAAAACAACTAATCCATTACGATCACGTAAGTACCATTAATGGACAGTAAAATGATTAAGACAGCACAGTGGTAGAGTGGTTAGTGGAGCTGCCTCATAGTGCAAGGGACCTAGGTTCGATTCTGGCTTTGGGTGGCTCTGTGTGGAGTTTGCACTTTCTCCCCATGTCTGTGTGGGTTTCGTGCAGGTGTTCCAGTTCCCTCCCAGTCCAAAATGTGCAAGTTAGGTGGATAAGCCATGGTTAACTGACCCTTAGTGCTCAAAGATGTGTAGGTTATGTGGATTAGTCATGGTAAATGTGCGGTAAATTATAGGTATAAGGCATGATTAAAATGCTGTTTTGGAGAGTCGGCATAAATCTGATGGACTGAAAGGCCTCCTTCTGTACTGGAGGGAATCTTGGGATTATGTACTCAAGTAAAGAAAACACGCATGTTTTCTGTGGTTTGTGTAGATCGAATGCTTGATGCAGCTAAATAAACTGCATTGTAAGCTTCAAATTTTATTTGGATGCCAGGAGAATTCAATTAAATCACAGCTGCAATATGTTACATCTAGAAAATACAAATTCACATTTGAACACTATTTACACAATAGAAATTTTGCCAGATTTTAGACTTTTACTGAATGGATTCGCTCTCAAATACAGTTATTTATTTTCCGACCTCTTTTCTTACAGACTTTGCACTTAGCCCCTGGGTATGGAGATGGTGCGTGAAACAGGCTGTGACAAAATAATAGAAAGATGAAGCTTGGAATTATATGAACCTTGAATCATAGTAGAAAACGGACTTGGAAAGTAGTGAGAGAGATTCGTAGATTAGAAACATGGAACATCTACTGGAAAAGGTGACAACAATTTAAGATAAGAAATGCCTGTGAGTGTTATCTTTGTCAGGTCCCTGTATATTGTGCACTTTCAGTCAAATAGTTTTGTTAAACTGAACACAAGCAGACTATTACAATGGCTACTGTGAATTATGTAACCTTTAGCATTTTGAGCTTCAGTCAATGCCAAATTTCAAGTGAATATCTAATGAAATATGGACATTCACAGCCATCCAGGGAATTTACACTATCTTTTGTTTAAGGATGGGTCCAACCAAAAAACCTATAATATTCCATATAAACTGGCTCTTGTTTTTTCACTTTGGACAAATGAAATTCAGTATATGTAAAGTGGATTTGAACAGATTGTACCGACCTTCCATTGTATTATGACGATTTCTCATATCCATACTAGACTGGGTGAATCATAAGATGGCATGGTGGCACAGTGGTTAGTGCAGCTGTCTCATAGTGCAAGGGACCTGGGTTCGATTCTCGCTTTGGGTTACTCTCTGTGTGGAGTTTGCACTTTCTCCCCATATCTGTGTGGGTTTCCTCTGGGTACTCCAATAACAATATAGGATGATTAGAATCATCACGTACACCATTCTTTGTTTTGAAGAAGGACTTCAAACTTGTGGAAGACACATGATGAGGGAACCATTTTGCTGTCTCATTTTACAATCAGCAAGAAACTGCTTTCAGAGTTCTGCCAAGACCTATCAAACTAGCTATAAGTCACCTAAACAGCCAACATATTAAACAGCAATACCTTGAAAGTGGGAGATCCTACACAGAGAGAACTCCTTGACCTGTTCCAGTTAAAGTTCACCTAAGAACTAGTTCTTTAGAAATTCAACAACACAAAACCTTCACTTTACCAATCCTTTGTTTCAACTTCAAAGCATCGAGACTATCCAATAAGCAACAAGCCTGCTTCGTGCTAGTCTAAATCAGAGAATGGGATAATTGTAACAGTATATTAGTTTAATTCATATGTAATTTTTGTGTATTTGTGAGATGTCACATTTAGTACAGGGTGAATTTGTGAGAATTAATAGCCTTTTATTTAAACTCACAAAAGTTTGCTGCCATATTATTTAAGTGGGGAGAACAATCTGAGGGTAAAAATGTACTGATTTCAGACAATTAAAGGACATAGATAAATTCTGTTCATGACTTTAGCTAACACAACTTAACATCCATGAGAGTGGAGGCCTTGCAGTACCTCTAACATTGACAAATCCTGGGCACATTCCCCCATTAGAGGGTCATTAGATTGGTTCCACTGGTCGGCACAACATCGAAGGCCGAAGGGCCTGTACTGTGCTGTAATGTTCTATAGAATAAAGTGTCCCTGGGCATGATAGATCCCCAGATGGCAAAACCCAAAAACTTAAAGAATAATGAATCAGGACCCAGTTCAGGCTTGCACCGATTATTTAGAAGCTCTAAACTGCTGGTCTAATATTGAGAAATGAAGGGTCAAGAGAAAGAGAGAGAAAGTATACTCAGAGCATGCATGAGAGAGAGAGTGATAGAAAGAGACCGAAAAGAGAGAAAATGTGGTGAGAGCAAGAGAGAGAATCAGAGAGTGAAAGGGGAGCATAAAGAGATAAAGATATAGAGAAGGACATACAGAGTGAGAGAAATCCAGAGAGTGAGAGAGAATGGAAGCATATAAATGCAGCAGGAGATGAGATGACATGACCTGCTGAGGATTTCCAGCATTTTTAAATTTATTTTTATTTACCAACATCTGGAAGGTTTTGCTCTTGTTTCATTTTCAGTTCCATGTAGATTTATCAGGGGGCTGGTGTGGTGAAACTGACCACCTGTGTTACAATACTGCGGACAGAGGCTCACAAACACGTGCATATTACTGATCTAAAACCAGATCGAGATACTGTGGCACCAATATTGACTCAATGGTGGTCGTCATTGTAGAGTAAAGGGGGGATTAATCTAGTGCTAGCTATTGAGCATGCGCATAATGAGTTATGTCAAAATGATGTCATTTACAGAAGCAAGAGGGCTGTGAAGCTAATAGCTCCAGCTTTGCCTTGGTCTTAATTAACCTTAATAAATAGCATGTAAATAAATGTGTTTTCAACAAATGGTCATTTTCTCCAGTAAAATCTCATCTATCACTGAATCATAGAATTCTTACAGAGCAGCAGGAGGTCATTTGGCCCATCTAGTCTGCATCAACAACTATTCTACACAGGCCCTTTTCCTGTAACTCCACATATTAACCCTGCTAATCCCCTGACACTACGGGGCAGAATAGCATGGCCGATCCACCTAACCTTTACATCTTAGGAGTGTGGGAGGAAACTGGAGAACCCAGAAGAAACCCATGCATTCACAGGGAGAATGTGCAGACTTCACACAGACAATGACCCAAGCCAGGAACCCGGGTCACAGTTGCTAACAACTGTGCCACCACGCTGATCTGAGATTCATTAGTTTCTTATTCTAGCTTAGGATCGGCATGATAGCACAATGGTTAGCACTGCTGCCTCACAGAGCCAGAGATCCGGGTTCAATTCTGGCCTCAGGTGACTGTCTGTGTGAAGTTTGCATGTTCTCCCTGTGTCGGTATGGGTTTCCTCCGGATATTCTGGTTTCCTCCCACAGCTCAATGATGTGCAGTTAAGTTGATTGGCCATGATAAATTGTCCCTTCTTGTCAGGGGGCTTAGCAGAGTAAATATGTGAGGTTACAGGGATAGGATGGTGAGTAGGAATGATGTCTGTACAGGCTCTATTGGCTGAATGGTCTCCTTCTGCACTGTAGGGATCCTATGATAAAAATCTTAATAACAGAGGCACAGCCAGCAAAGCCATGGGTAATGCAGCACATTGCACAATGGGGAATGACAGTGGTGACTAAGCCTAATTGATACAACAACAAGCTGCAGCCCAATCTCCACATCAAGCAATGGAAATTAATTTTCCACAACTTTCAGAACCAAGTTTCAGGAAGGTAACAACTTAGACCTCAGAAGGAAAAAGGGAAATAAGAATACTAGTTGAAGTGTTTTCTTAACTTCTGGCTGAGAGCATGGCACTTTTCTTGGTGAGACCATAATCTTTCTTACACCAACCAACACATAGGTAGACAGTTTCGGAGGCTATGTCAGCTATTCGAAATTTCAGGTTCGTTCTGTTCCTCGTGAATGATTTAATTTAGGAAACTTGAGAAAGATGAGTCTTCTCGAACTGGCCGCTGACAAAAATAGGGCTTATGAAGGATCACTGATAGAATCAGATACGGGTATTAATCCCTATTGTAAATAAACCTCAGGAAATTAAAAATACAATGAAGATTGAAACACCGATTTTCATGTTGGGATGGATGAAAGAAACTTTATCCATTAGTTTTCACGATATGAATATATAGCCTGGGATGGTGAAGAACATGCCTGAATATTTTGGGACTTCTTCCAACTTCTTCATAAAATTTTTGGGCAACATTAAATTTTTTGGTTAACTTCTGCACACTGCATGTTTTCTTTGCAGATGGTGCTGCTGAAAATACACACACATCTGAAAATGAACAAATTCCCAATGCCGGTAGAAATGTGGCAGGAGATTTCTCCCAAAAGTCTTTCAACATGACCCCCCTGTTGCCTTGATGTATCCCCTGGGTCTTATAAACACATTCTCCCATACCTATGCTGCAGGATCAAAAGCAGATTGGGGGAGGGGGGGGAGTGTGGGGAGGTGGGAGGTAGAATTTTGATGGGCGACCCAATCTTTAGTTTCACATTGGCATGAATTTACAGCCAGGACTTACTGGAAGATGGCCTGGATTAAAAGCCCTCATTGACCCTGGACCTGGACCACTATAGTAGTGGATGGACAGAGCATCTCTCAGGTGTATCATGCAGCTTCAGTATCACCTTCCTGCCTCAGAGTAGTCATAGTGTTCATTTTCTTCTTCAATGATGATTCAGTGATACCTTTTCAATATGACATCCGAGCATGATGGCAGGACGTGAGCGATCAAGATGGCTCAAAACACCCGTTTCATGATTAGTTACACCAGGGATGGAAGATATGTTTTCCTGCTGGCCTCCGTAGCAGGTCCCCATCCCCTGCAGGTAATTAAGTGCAGTTACCTGGACTTAATTCCAGGTAGGAGGAATTCTGCCCATTTGTTAGGGAAAGGGACTTTTCAGTCCACCAAATTACTTCTCAGAAAGATATTTTCCAGCAATGTAACTCACCTATGCTTCCACTTCCATTGTCTGTATGGTTATTGTTACGTTAATGTATTCTGATTTGTTAATGAAGACGAAATCCCATGCCCCAGTTAGAATTGAGTGTGTGTTGTTTAAGATCTAAACAATGGCAATTATTTTGTTACTGCAAGTCCGACTTCATAGATGGGGCACTGCTGTGGAGAGATGGAATTAAAGAGAATCTAAAGCACTGGGACACCTGTAGAAAATTGATAGAGGAAATTACTGAGGACATATGTGATGGAGCCTGTTATGAGATTATGCCTGCAGATGGCAACAACTTAGTGCTAGAAATAATTTGTCATACATTATCAATTCTGATGGACTTCCAGCATCTAAGTCTTCCAAATATTCATTATGGTTGATATATCTAATGAGTAATGAATCCCAACCCCATCCCCCCATCCCCACCCCAACCCCTTCCACACTTCCTCATCTAAATTAAGACCAATGACTTTATTCTTGTTGGAATGTGGTTCAGAATGTGCAAATCCAAAATGGAAATATGCTTACACAAATTTACAAATGAAGTGGGGAAACTATGTAATTAAGGAGACTAGGGGTTATATGATTAACAGCAGACTGTTTGCATATTACTGCTTTGTGGATTTCAACCCATGCAGCAATGCAAAATGCAGTCAAATTCAATAGATATTGTGGAAGTTGGTGTTGTTACACACTGGGAAACAGCAGTTGGCTTGTCAAGTATTCAACAGCTTGTCAAGTATTCAACAGTCTGTGCAAGTTGCAAAGATTTGCTGGTCTCTGCATTTTACATGTTTCCTGAACAACTTGTCCCAGATAAGTGAGTGAGCAAAAATATGGCAAATGGAATTCAATATGGGCAAGTGTGAAGTCATCCAATTTGGATCCAAAACAAATAAATTGGAGTATTATGTATTGATGAGAAATTGTTTTAGGGTGCCAGGACAGAAATGCCAAAGTGTATTATGAAGCCAGACCAGACCCCAACTATTTTTCAATTTTTTGGCATAAATGTGAGGAAAGGGTGCTTTCACCTCAGGAATGACAAATTAGGGATCTTTTTATCAAAACCAGCTTTATTTATAACACAGTTAAATACTTAAGTGTTGAACAATGTTTAAACATGAAAAAACTCAATTTTTAACTCTAACTCTTCACATTCAGTTCCAACTAAGCAATATTTTTCTTCCAGTTTTAAACCACACTTTAAAATTAGCAAATCCATGCATACTTGCTTTGACTTCGGCTAACAGTTTTGAAGCTCCCAGAAAAAAAAAATTATAGAGAGGGAGAGTTGTTTATAGATTTCTATTTTTAAATAATCCTCTTCAGCAACTGAATCCACAAAGCTGCTCTTCTCAGCCACAAACTTAGCTGTTCTTATTCCTAGTATCACATGATTGTATAATCCTGTATACCTATCTCACCTTCCATTAACTTAATCAAGAAACATCTCAAGGATTCTTTCCTTTGGTAAACAAAAGTTCATTAAGTCTTCTGCTAAATAAATGCTTGCGTGGCTAAAATGAGTAATTATCCTGCTTTCCAGGATCTGCCAAACCAACTGATTGTAACAAAACACAAGCAATCCCGCTTACACATAAAATGTTAATAGTATTATTACATGAGTAACAAAATTGGGAGTCCACATGATGAATCATTTATAACAGATAACGGAACTGACAAGAAGTTTAACCATTTTGGAGGTATAGAAAAGATGTAGGTCTTTGAAAACTGTCAAGGCTTCAATCATGAGAACGGGCTGCAGAAACTTTAGTCTCTTGAACATAAGTGACTGAACAGAGAACTGATTGATAAATTAAAAATATTGGAAGGAATTAATAGGCAGACACAGATATTATTTCCTTTTATGGGAGAAATCAAGAGAAAGAACACATAGCCTTAACAAGTAAGCCAGGCCATTCTGTGCTGAAATCAGGAAGCACTCCACACAAAGGCTGTTAGAAATCTGGAATTCTCCCAGGCTGTGAATGTTGCAAGAATTGGATTATTGGATTTTTGTACAATGAGTCTATCATGAGCAAGGCAGAGTAAATGGATTGAAGTAAAACTAATATTTAAATCTTTAATCTTTAACGGGATCGCAGAACAGGCTCAAGGGGCTCATTCTTGCTTTGATGTTCCAAACTGTCCCATCTGGTCCAAAATCGATAATGAGTCTAAAATGTTGGCCAGTGAGACTTGCTACCAATGTGAGCTTCTAAATGAAAATAATAAACTACATTTGGTTTCTGTAGTTTTGAGTAATGCTCATTAGAACTTCTTTAATACTATCTCTCCACAGGAGCGTCCTTACCTATGAAGTCAGACTTGCAATCACAAAAAAATTGTCATTGTTTAGATCTGGCTCCAGAGATGTGAGAATGTAGGTACTTCACTTGCACAGGAAGTAGAGAAGATGAAATTATTTTCTGTAGAGCTGAAAAGGTTAAAGGGAGATTTAATAGGGCAGTTCAAAATCAGAAGCGGTTCAAATAGAATAAGTGTGGGGGAATTGTTTCTAATGACAGGAGGATCAATAACCAGAGGTAATTTGGAAAAGAAGCTACATCTGCCAATTCGCCATCCACTGCTGCATTAAGTGGGGAGTGGGAGGAGTGGTCATAGAGTTTCTTTATGCAACAAGAACTAAACATATTTTATGACCTTTTTTTTGTGAAGCAAGCTGAGGGAATACATGCCATTACAAAATTCCCCATGATGCAGGATTTTATTGACTGGACACATGTCAATTTGTGATTGATGGATGTCAATGCTGTAATTGATCAAAAGCACAAGGGATTTTAGTTCTTTAACGTTTAGCTGGTGTGTGACTATATTCATCCTATCTTGTAGTTGAGTACCGGGTTTCCTGGAAGCAGTCATGGTACTGTCATTCTGCATCAATCCGCATGTTGTGCTGATGGTATACCCTTATGGACTTCACCAATTTTAAATGGAAAACAAATTGCCAAACAATTTAGTACAATTTGAAATAGGACGTTGGATGGTTTGATAAAGTCTGTTTAGAATGTTTGTTTCATTTTGGTTTTTAGTTCAGTATTGTGGACAAGAGGACATTATGATGATCAGTGACAAGGGCAAGGTAAGACATGGGACTCTTAGTGAATAGAGATTTGGGATAGCATTTACTTACACTGGAATCAGCAGAGTAAATTATGAACAGTCCAGTGAGAAAAGTGTTTATTACGTGCTTACCTTCTCTTTTCCTACTCTTTCCCTCCTCTCTGGCTATTTGCCATTAGAGCTCGTGGCGAAAGCTATACCTTCATAATGGCAAAGTTGTGTAGGATGAAATGGACCATCATAAACCTCAATATCCAGCCTGCTGAGTACTTTTGGTTTCACCAGCGCAGTCAATACTTATGACTAAACAATCAACTAAATCAAACTAACTGAGGGCCAAATTAAAAGCTCTCAAAAAGAAAGGAACCACCCAAAAGTAAAAACAACTCAGAAAGGAAACTTAAAACATCAAACCAAAATGTGGTTAAAGGGGTCAATAATAAACCCCAGCTCTTGCGGTGTCCAATGAGCATGGGAGGCCTCAACAGTGCCCTTGGACGTCATATGCTCCCTCTCCAGGGGTCAGGGCAATCCAGGCATCTGAAATATTGCCTATGCAGCCCAATGGTTGACTCAATTAGACTTTGTGTAGCAGTGTGGCTTTCATTATATCCATATTATACATGATTGTGTCATGTGTACACTGGAGTCGTGAACTCTGAGGTCAGCAAATAACCCTTGTTGTCCACGACTTGATCTGCAGTTGTGCCTCAAATGCTGATGGCATAACAAAGAACAAAGAACAAAACAGCATGGGAAACATGCCCTTCGGCCCAACAAGCCCGCGCCGCCACCCCGATGTTCCCAATTCTACCTGTGATCCCTGTCTATGTTAATAGGTTTATAATCTATGGATTAAAAACCAAATTTGAGACAATTTAGGGAGAATTTGTTTTGCCAATTAGCCTAAGAGCACATCTTTGGGATGTGGGAGGAAACCGGAGCACCTGGAGAAAACCCACGCAAGCACGGGGAGAACGCGCAAACTCTCACAGACACAGGCCCAAATCCATGTCTCTGCACAGCACAGCGATAGTCACTGAGCTGTCGTGTTGCCCATCAAATGGTCCAGGTCAAGCGTATACTAACGACGTGAAGCACTAGGATACTCTCAAAAAAAAATCCAAGAGCAGCCCTCTCACGACCCATCGTGTGTATGCCCCTCGTTAGACAACAAGGTGGACCAAAGCACCTGTCGGATAAAAACAAGTACATCAATATCATCATCTATTTACACACTTCCCAGGGACTCCCAAGGCTCATGATTCCCATTTTAAATCAGTTTTCTATACCCCTCCATTCCCATTCTGTTCATGTGCCCATCTAAGTATTTCTTAAATAACTCCAGACTACCTGCCTCCACCACTTTACTTGGCAGCGCATTCCATACCCCCACCACCCTGTGTGAAAAAACTCCCTCTAGCATCCAAATTATACCTTACCCCCCTCACCCTAAGCCTGTGACCCCTCGTGCTATTCGAGTCCATCCTAGGAAAAAGCTTAACCCTGTTTACTCTATCTGTACCCCTCATAATCTTGTACACCTCTATTAGATCTCCTCTAAGTCTACGTCTTTCTAAGGAAAACAGTCCCAATTTGCCTAACCTCTCATCGTAACTCAGACCTTCCATACCAGGCAGCATCCTGGTAAACCTCCTCTGCACTCTCTCCAGAGTCTCCATGTCCTTCTGGTAGTAAGGCCACCAGAACTGGACGCAGTATTCCAAATGAGGTCTAACCAACGTTTTATACAACTGCAACATTAAAGGCCAGCTCTTGTACTCTATACCCCTTTCTATAAAGGCTAACATACTATATGCTTTCTTCATAACCTTCTCCACTTGCTCTGCCACCTTCAGAGACTTGTGTACCTGCACCACCAGGTCCCTCTACATTTCTATACTCTTAATAGGTCTATCCTTTATCATATACGTCCCCCCTACATTCTTTCTCCCGAAATGCATCACCTCACATTTATCAGGATTGAATTCCATCTGCCATCTGTCTGCCCAAGCTACCAGCCTATCTATGTCCTGCTGCATCGCCTGACAATGCTCCTCACCATCCACAAGTCCAGCCATCTTTGTATCGTCTGCAAACTTGCTGATCACTCCACTTACTCCCTCTTCCAAGTCATTTATATATATTACAAATAGAAGACGTCCCAGTACTGAGTCCTGCGGCACACCACTAGTGACCAACGTCCAGCTAGAAAAACACCCTTCCACTATTACTCTCTGTCTCCTCTTACCAAGCCAGTTACTTATCCATCTAGCTACCTGTCCTTGTATCCCATGAGCCTTGACCTTCTCAACTAACCTCCCATGAGGGACTTTATCAAACGCCTTACTAAAATCCATATAGACGACATCAACAGCTTGCCCTTCGTCCACCGTTTTCGTCACCTCCTCAAAAAATTCTACCAGATTTGTAAGGCACGACCTCCCCTTAACAAATCCGTGCTGCATATCCCTAATCAGATTGCAACGCTCTAAGTGCCTATATATCCTATTTCTAAGAATCCCCTCCAACAGCTTCCCTACCACTGACGTCAAACTCACCAGCCTATAATTTCCAGGGTTATCCCTACCATCCTTTTTAAACAACATGTGGATTGATGCAGAATGACAGTACATGACTTCAAACCCGGTACTCAACTACATAATACGATGAATATAGTCACACACCAGCCAAACATTAGAGAGTTAAAATCCCTTTTGCTTTTGGTCAATCACAGCATTGACATCCATCATTCACAAAATGACATGTGTCCAGTCAATAAAATCCTGCATCATGGGGAATTTTGTGATGCCATGTGTTCCCTCAGCTTGCTTCACAATAAAGAGACCATAAAATGTGTTTAGTTCTTGTTGCATAACGAGAATCTATGACAATCCCTCCCATTCCCCACTTAATGCAGCAATGGATGGTGAATTGGCAGATGTAGCAAACATCACCTAATTCAATTTGGAAGGAGCCAAATGCATAAATGTTCACAGGCACACTCACCTTCACAGCCACTGACAATGTGGGTTTTGCTCTGTTTTGAGACTGCAGTAGATAGAAGATTTCATTGAATATGTTTTGTCCAACTGGAAACGTCTGATGCATTTTTTGCACTGAAGTTAGAGAATTGTAACTCAAAATGAATGTGATCCCTGGTGGAAATTCTTCCCCTCCTTCTCCTTCCAGCATCTTGCTCTTCTCTGTTTCATCTCTATTCATTCTCCCTTAGATAATTAGGGATGGAAACTACTGAACCCACAGTGAGAACGGAGTGGTCTAATCAGAATTCTTAAAGTCAGGACAAAGTACTTCCTGCCATAAATTCCTTATGGACTTCACCAATTTTAAATGGAAAACAAATTGCCAAACACTTTGACAAACTAGCAAGAGCCAACAGCACTCAATTAATACCTGAAAATAGCCAATAATTTTTTAACTAACTCGTGAGAATCCTTCCTGCGTGTTTAGCCAGGCTAGATTATTTTCTGATTGCATAATTTAAAGGCTACAATTTTAAGATTATGATTCAGAGTGAGCATTAGCTAGAACACTGAGTTCTAGGATGAGAATGTAAATTGTATGCTGATTGATGTCATGATCTGCCTATTCTGTATATTGTTAGGAACACTGTGTAGCTTTAAATTTCATTGATATTTATATTTGTGTGTTCAGAAAAGTGGAACATGGTTTCAGGTTCCTTTTGTTTTTTGAGAGATTGGTACCAGGAAGTCTCTGCTAGCAAAAAAGGCAGGTTTTCAGGATTTGTTTGTATACATATATTTTGAGTGAGGCTTTACAACTTGAGATGGGTTATGATGTAGTTTAATAGCACGGTGATTTGGGGAAAAAAAACAAAGTAGAGAAAATGGTGCTGTTCACGAGTGACAGGTATTCAGTGAAACAGACAACAGGAAAGTCAGAAAGGAAGTTCAGAGTGAGCGTATCAGAGAAGGCAGGAGTTTTAAGCTCAGAAGAAATACTGAAAGGCTGAGTTTAGGGAACTCGTGTTTTTCTGTGGCTGAAATAGTGTGAATGCTCAGAAATCAGCTGAAAGTAACCATTTGCAACTTGGCCTGCCCAAGCAAAAAGTCCTGGTGTAAGATAGTGGTAAATCTTCACTGGATTTTTGTGTCTATAAGTATATTGTTGGGATAAAAGGATTAGTGTGAACTTGAATCAGATTCTGGTACTGGTATTGGAATCTTTCTATTCTGTCTGGTGAAATGTAGTTCACTTTTCCTTGCTAATAAATACCTTATTATTTATGTTAAAAGTTCAACTTGTGTGAATTTATTCCATATTTTTCCTCCATAGTTTCCAAAATAAAAACCCAGCAAAGTTAGGATCTTCCAAGTGAGGCTTTACTCTGGGATTTAACTTGTCCAGTATTAACTGGGATCGACACAATACTTGCAATGCACACTCTGTGCAAACACTAACACCCTATCCAAGATGGTATTTGGTGTGGCTAGTAATATGGTAAAATCGCTGGACGTCACTTTGGAACCAAAATGACACCCCGAATCCAGATGTGTGCGTATGATGGAACTGTGGCTTTTAATTTTTAGTTTGTGATTCTCAGACTCTCTCATTTTAAGACTGTGATCTTAAGATCCTAAATTGTAAAACATTATCACTCTTAAGATTCCATAATACCAGAACTATGATTCTAATTTTTAAAATAATTCTAAACCTCCATGATCTTAGGATTGTATTATAAGGTTATGATTCTATAAGTCGCGATTGTTAAGAATCCGTGATTCTAAGATCTTATCATTTAAGGCTACATCATGCATAATTCTAAGACTATACAATTTTAAAGCTAACTATGATCAGGCGGTGTAAGGTTCTGTAATTTAGAACTAAAGCTTTGATTCTAAGATTGTACAATTCCAAGCTTCGGTTATTTTCTGACTGTATAATTTTAAGGCTGCGACTCTAAGATTGCAAAACCCCAAGAATCTGTGTGTGTACGATCTCGCGTTGCTGCTCGGGATTTGATACTCGATGCTTGAGAAATGTTGTTTGAACCTTGCTACTACCACAGTGCAGAGCAGACAGAGTTAGTTCTTTTGCTGCCTGCTGTGTTCCCTGCTCTCGCTCTCCAGTTGGCTCCGCTACCTTTCTGGCATTCCATCACCCCCCACATTCCCGTTCAACCATGGTGATCAAAGTTTTTATCGCCTCCTCCTCTGGCTCCAAAGCGGTAAGAGAAATAAAACAAAAAAATACTCCGTAGAAATAATTTACAAACTGTCCTTCAGCTGGTCGGGCTAGAACAAAGAAAATAAACCAAAAATGAGTTAAGAGAGAAACTTCATTGAGAGGGATTTAATTTCTCCCCGGCGGGTTGATTGGTTGATTCCAGCATCCGCAGTAATTTGCTTTGATGTGATATTGATTGGGTTTTTGCAGCGAAGTTGAATGCTGTGTAAGCATTGTTGGGGGCGGTAGATGTTTCAATTTTAAATATTTGGGAATATTGTAACTTTTGTCCCTTTTTTATTTTCCCCCTGCACTGATGACAATGACTTGAGCAGAGTGTCTTAAAAACGAGTTGGATTTCCCGAATGGTTATTGATTCTGTTGCAAAACCTGTATGGCATAGAACGGGCAATGTACGTTTATCTCAGCTTATCTGGACAATGAGAGAGAGGGGGGTTTAAATGGCCTCTGAGCAGCGTTTCGTTCTGCTGGTTTTCAGGACACGCTTTTGTTAACCAGGGCTGACGAAACTTGGGTGCCCGCACCTCCATTTATGTTGAAGCCTCCGCTCATTCTGATACAGGACAGGAACCGTGCATGCAAAAATCCAAGTTTTTTTTTCGCAGAGTTGTGCAGTAATGGGAAGCAAAATGCAAGTTAATTTAGTAATGTAATATATCCCATGGCCTGATCAGTTGGTTCATGAGACTCCTGTGCCGGAGTTTCAGCTTGTTGTAGACTGGAACTTCCACTCGAGACAGCCAAAAGGCTGACAGTTGTTGTAAATACATTTAACTGTGATTGCCATAAATTTTAGCACGAGTCAAATCTCTGGTGAGATGTTTGAGCTTCTGGAACATGGAGAAAACAAGAAAAAAGGAGTATAACTTGGAGGAATTTAGAATTTTTTACAGTTGACAAAACCTTGCCGTCCACCATCAGAATGTTTGGGGAATTAAGTTTTCATCTGATTTATTATTGGAATGCAGTGAAAAGTATTGTTTCTTGTGTGCTATACAGACAAAACACGTCATTCATAGAATACATAAGGGAGAAGGAAATATAGTATGTGCAGAATATAGTATTACAGTCATTGGGTGTGGAGAAAGATCAGCTTGATATAAGGTAGGTCTGTTCAAAAGTCTGACCGCAGCTGTTCTTGAGTGGGTTGGTACTTGACCTCAGACTTTTGTAGCTTTTTCCCGATGGAAGAAGGTAGAAGACAGACGTCTGAAGTGCGTGGTGGCCTTGATTATGCTGGTTGTTTTCCCTAGATAGCAGGAAGTGTAGATGGAGTGAATGGAGTTTATGGTTCATGAAGTTACACTCTCCCTAGTGTTTTTCAAGTCTCCAGCCTTAGATTTTCACAGAAGTCAGACCTCAGCTCCAGATGGGACTATCTTGCATATTGAGATTTTACAATTTAATAAAAGGTAAACAAAAATCTGCATCTGTAGATCAATTTGTTTAACGAACAAATATTTTGCTGAAGACCTAGAGTCAGTTTGTTCACTTTATCTACTCTATCATCCCCATTGAAACTTGTGTGTTGTTGAAATTGAAGTTGCATTTTGGTTTTATCATCATGAAGAGAAAGAACCTGCACTTATGTAACACAACTGAGGCTTCATCCTTTGAGTGTACCTTTGAAGTGTTAGAATATAGGGGAACACAGTTTAACACATGGTCAGCTCTACAACCAATAATCTGATAAATAATCTGTTTTAGTAATCTGGTTGAAGGATAAATAATGGTTGGGATATTGAGAGCTTTTCCCTGTTGTTCTTCGAATAGTACACTAGAATCCGACTGAGAAGACAGACAGCTCTTTAGCGTAATATCTCATTGGGAAAATAATTGGTATTTCCCAAAAATTCACTGGAATGTCAGTCTGGATTACGTACTCAAGTCTTTAGAATGAGACTTGAATCTGTGATCTCAGACTTGAGATGAAACAACAACCAGTACTGATTGAGTAGCAATCACCTTCAAAGAGGACAAAGTAGTTTCCATGGCCAGCTATGTTCCTTCCACAATGAACATGGGGCAATATCATATATAATAGTTCCAGAGAAACAACATGAGGAATGAAGGAATAACTTATCAATAAATTAGCTAGGAGAGGAAGGAGGTGGTGCAAGAGTAAACTCCTGAAAGTGAGTCTAATGGTCATGGTCAGTGCTTTGTTCTCAAAGATATAAAGTGAAATAGAATGGGTGCAACCAAAACAAGTTGAACAAAAGCACAATACTGTCATCAGCCTTTGGTTAGTGGTGGCATTATCAATTCTGAGGGTTGGAGGCTGTGGGGCCAAACTCACAAGGCAAGGGCACATAATTGAGGCTGTGAAAATTTAGGGAATGCTGCATTGTTGAAAATGTCATCTTCCAGGTGAGATATGAAACCAAGACTTGCTGATGTCTTTAATTCACTCATGGGACATGGGCATCACTGGCTGGCCAGCATTTATTGACTATCCCTAGATAGCTGAGGGCAGTTAAGAGTCAACCACATTGATGAGGCTTTGGAGTCACGTACAGGCCAGCCCAGAAAAGGATGGTAAATTTCCTTCCCTAAAGGACATTAGTAAACCAGATAGGTTTTTTTGACAATCGACAGTAGTTTCAAGGTCATCAGTAGAAGGTCCCATGCCACTAACTGAAGAAAGATTTTTGAATTCATCTAATATTTAAGTCCAATATTTATCCCTAAACAGATTTAACTCATGGTAAATGTACAGGATTATAGGGAAAGAATGGGGGGAGGTGGGCCTGGGTAAGATGTTCTTAAGAGAGTCGGTGTAAGATGTTCTTAAGAGAGACCTCAACAGGTCGAAGGCCTTCTTCTGCACTACAGGGATTCTATGATTCTTTGTGATACTTTACACTATACTTGCTTGCAAAACAAAAATGGTGACTGTTCAATGGCTGTGTGTGGCAAAATGGGGCATAGATTAAGGGAGTGATTGTATAAAGTACTATATCCAGATTATGTTTGCTGTTAATAAGGGCAGTCTGAAAGAATGGGTCAACAAATAAGATGATCTATATTGATGACTTGGATAAGGGGACAGTGTTGTGGTAGCCAACTATAGAGATAGATGGAAAAGGAATTTGTGAAGAGAACATAAAGAGCTAAAAATTCCGGCTGTGCCCCAAAGTACCAGTGTCGGTCAATGTGCCAGTTTACCACTGTAGTTCCTGTGCTAGTCATTTTTGCAGGCTTTGGATCTGGCATCCTTCCCCCTTTGTGATGGGTAGCTGATTAGCCTTGTTAAGAGTTTCATTAGAGCCAATTACAAGAGGCAAATTATTACTTTCCAGCACTGCAGACAGACCGAGAGATTCTCTCTATCTGCCAGAGTCAGGGTGGATCAAACTGCTCTGGCCCCCAATACTCCCCGCACTCATCTCATCTCTTCACCCTCAAGTCCTATGCTCCTACTCTCACCCATAGTGGTGGCTGTATCAGTTTTTCACTTAAAGATTCAAAAATGTTGGGGAGTATTCATATTGCGGCATCGTCTCTGTTACTTACCTTTCAATATAAACTTCTACTGTTCTCAGCTGGGAAGCTTCTGGTCATTCACCATCGAGAGCCCACCCGCTATCCTTACACGGACAAGGAAAATCCCAGTGAGTGACTGTTTCACTATGAAGATGAGTTCAGGACCTGTGAACAGTCCTGATTCTTGATTCCCACTCCCCAAGGGAAAATCCATCCTGAAGATCCTACAAAGTGATATGTAGCAGTTAAGGCAGTGGGAAAAGAAAATGATGGATGTTGTATAGTGGGAAAATCTGAGGTTGTCCACTTTGGTGGGATGAATAGAAAAACATTGTTATTTAAATGGCAAGAGATTGCAGAATGCCGCAGTACAGAAAGATTTGAATGTCATTGCAAATGCATCACAAAACATTAGCATGAAGGTACAGCAACAGGTTATGAAGGCAAATGAAGTTTTGGCCTTTATTGGAAGTGGGATGGAATATTAAGCTGTAGAGGGCATTGGTGAGACCACACCAAGAGAACTGCAAATAATTTTGGTCTCCTTTCATCAGGAGGGATATATTTGCATTGGCAGCAGTTCAGTGAAAGTTCACCAAACTGATTCTTGGGATGAAGGGATTGTTTTGCGATGAAAGATTGAGCAGGTTGGGATTATACTGATTGAAGTTTAGAAGAACGAGAAGGATTTTATTGAAACATTTAAAATCCTGGGCAGACTAGTCAGGGTAGATGCTGAAAGGACGTTTCCCTTCTTGGGGGAAGCTAGATCGAGGGGGGGAGCAGTTTCAGAATGAAGGATTTCTATTTAAGATGGCAACAAGGAGAAATTTCTCCTTTCAGAGAATTGTGAATGTTTAGAATTTTTTATCTTAGTGAACTGTGAAGGCTGACTCCATGAATATGTTTCAAGGTTGAGATAGATATTTATTAACTATCAAGGAGTTAAGCATTATGGAAACAGCTAAGAAAATGGAATTGAGAGTAAGATCAGGCCAGCAGTGATGTTATTAAATGGCAAAGAAGATTTGAAGGGGCTGAATGCTCCTATTTGTTTTATTATGTTTATGCTGTTGAGATATGAAGTTAGAGGAAACTTAGTGAAGGATTTCAATGTGTTCTCATTGCATGGAAGGAAATTGCAGGAATGAGAAATGACCCAAGTGCATCAACATGGGTATGGTCATGCTTTCTAACAACTGACTTCAACATGCTTTCCCAGCAGATGAATAAGCTGAGTGCAAGTGAACCACGAAGTTGTGACATTCTTGACAAGTACAATTTTTCTTTAGTGCAAACATGATAGTTAATGTGACGGTACAATTGTCCCATTGTGTGTCAGCTATTTCCAAACCTGAAAGCGTCCATTTACAAAATGACAAAGAACCTTTCAAGAATGAATGGAGGTGAGAAATTGTCGAGAGGTATTTTGTGAACATGAGGAATTGAGCACCTTGGAGTAAAATTATTAGCTAAGGGAACAATGAATTGATTGTAACTTAAGAAGTATCTTCATACTTAACAACTGTCACCTAGCACCGTCATTATCTTTATTTGCAGGGAGGCCAGGGTGCAGTGGTTTTGTTGTTGGACTCATAAACCAAAGACCCGGAATAATGTTCTGAGAACCTGGCAGATGGTGAAATTTGAATCTAATAAAAATCTGGAGTTAAAAGTCTATGACCATGAAACAATTTTGTAAAAACTTATCTGGTTCACTAGTGTCCTTAGGGAAGGAAATTGGCTGTCCTCACCTGGTCTAGCCTATGTGTAACTACAAATACAAAGCAAAATGCCCTGAGGGATGGGCAATAAATGCTGGCCCAGTTAGTGATGCCCACATCCCATGAACAAATCAGAAAAAGTAACTGAATAGGTTAGTGCAAGAAATGTACTTTTATTTATAGTGCTTTTAAAATGAGATTCAGATTTAAGCAGGAGCAAAGAAGGAGAAAAAGAGAGATGATTGCAAATATGAAGCCTTTCAGGAGGTTTTTGGAGGTGGCAAGCATAAGGGGTTTAGGATGAGAGTTCCAGAGTGTAGGAAGCAAAGGTGGCTGGAAATATAACTGTATTTGAAAAGACAGGAATGGAAAAGGCCAGCTGGCTCAAGTCATAGAATCATAAAATCCTACAGTGCAGAAGGAGGTTATTCAGCTTCTAGAATCTACACCGACAGAATTCCACCCAGGCCCTATCTCTATAAACCCCACATATTTATCCTAGCTAGTTCCTCTGACACTATGGGACAATTTAGCATGGCCAATCCACCTAATGTGCTTGTCTTTGGACTGTGGGAGGAAACTGGAGCACCCAGAGTCTACGTTATTCAGTTATGGTTCATCACATGGATTCTAGTGCCCCCACCCACCAGCACCCATGAAATAGGCAGGAAAAGGCAAACAAATATTCACACACTCTTGGGCAACTCAAGGACAAAGGATATAGAAATACTTCTTAACCCTGTTCCCTTGAAGTCGAGTTGCAGAAGAAAACAATGAACAGAAAATAAATGATCTGAAATGTCACCTGCTATACGTGCCATAACGGTAGAAGAAAGAGGAAGGGAGAGCCCTTAGATCAATAGGAATATTGGAATATGATCTTGACACTAAAATAGAAGAGAGATGAAGGTGCTTGCAGATTCTGAATCAAGGAATTAAAGAATGGAGTACAATGGATGAACTGACTATTTTTATCTCATGCATCCCTGTTTTGAAAAAAGTGTAGCTGGGTAAGTTGCTTTTAAATGTTCATTGTCAGCACTGAACAGTTGCTGGACACACTCACAACAAATCTGTAATATACTGTAGACAGCTGTAATGACATCCATCTGAACTCAAAGGTACAGTCTCAAGAGGAGGAAATGTGCTGCTTCATGTTATTGCGAATCCCCTATTCCACTGAAGCACTCCGGTATGCTGGTGGTCCTTGGTGTTCTAGCCCACTTTTCTTCTTCACCATTCTGCGTCCCTTCTGACTCGTGCTCTTGGCCAGCAGGGTGTAAGAGACAGATGATTTCCTGCCCTCTCTGGCTATTGAGCTGCTCATTTCAGCCTTTATAGCTCACTGGCCATTTGTTGATGAGGGCTGATCACTGGTATGGTTTGCTTGGGCTGCTTCCCCCTGTATCTGAGGAAGATGTGATCACAAAAGCTGACTGCCTACTCCATTACTATTCTCAATTGAAATGACCTGATTCCTGGAAATTAGGAGGTGACGGGATTTTCACATGTTCTGCATTTCTTCACTTACTGACAATGCTTTTTCGGAAGTTTGAATGGGTAGAGGGGTCTTTGTGAATGTCATGGAATATTGCATTAATATAGCACCATTCACAACATCAGGAGTGCTTCACAGTCAAAAAAGAATATGGATAATATACACATGGTAAGCTTCCACAAGCAGCACTGCGACCAGGTAATGTTGGTTGAAGAATAAGTACTAAACAGGGTATCAAAGACAGCTTCCTTGCTCTTTCTCAAAATAATGCCATGGATCTTTCAAGTTCATCCCAGAGGGCAGATGAAGCAGAGTCTAATGCTTCATTCAAAAGACAGTGTCTTCAACTGTGAAACATCCACTCGGTACTGCACTGCAGTGTTGACATTTGCAAAGGGTTCCTTATTCGGGAAAGAATGAAAATCATGGGCTGATTCTCAGTCAGTGACTGATTTGATGCTTTAGATTTAAAATTAACACAATTATTGCTTTTAACAAATATTCATAGAATAAGAGAATCCCTACAGTGCAGAAAGAGGCCATTCGGCCCATTGAATCTGCACCGACCACAATCTCATCCAGGCCTTAACCCCACAACCTCATGCATTTACTTTAGCGAGTCCCCCTGATATTAAGGGACAATTTGGCATGGCCAATTAACCTAACCTGCACATCTTTGGACTGTGGGAGGAAACCGGAGCACCTGGAGGAAACCCACACAGACACAGGGGGAATGTGCACAGTATTCCAAACAACAAAATCTCTAACGTTTAACAGACTGATGGAGGTCACACTTTCCCTTTATAAACAGGTCCTAAAATAAGTTTACCTGCACTGCACCGGAGGGAGGCCATGCGTGTTGGAGGGAGTTGGGTTGACTGGGACTAGATCTGTTACTTTTATTTCATGGTTGTTAGTTTTGTTTGTTTTGCCACCAATTGTGAATTATCTGGCCTGCCACTTCCAAATTCACCCTTTGGATAATTCCCAGTGTTCCGCAGTGAGAATGGAGCTTCTTACAGCAAGATTGAGGTGGGGAGGTTATTTGGGTGCCACTGTTTACTGCTCACCGATATATCCCCACACACACATTCCAGCATGAAGCTGAGTTAGTGAACCTACGTGTAGGTCTGGGCTTTTTGAAATCTCCAATTTGCTTGGGAAGGCATTAACTGCACAAACAAGTGGGAGGAGGGGACTGTGCATGAGTTGAGAAAAAGCAGGTTTTTTTTAATATGAGAAGGAAGAGGAGCTGCTGTTAATAAATGATGTAGAGATGCCGGCGTTTGACTGGGGTAAACTCATGCACAATGAACGAAGGCTACAAAGGCCGAAAGCTTGCAAGTTTACTATCAAATAAATTGATTGGATTTAAAATTGGTGTTGTCAGACCTCTTACTGAGTTAATAAATGAACCACTGTTCAAAGGTGTGCTTCTCTCTTGTGGTATAGTTCATCACCGTGGTTACAGTTTGAGACATTTTGAACAATGAAACTTTTGAAAACGTGCTCTCAGCAATGAAATAGTTCCATGATGCACAGAGTCTCTGAGGGGAAAGTAGATTTTTACTTTATATAGCTTTAGGTTGACTATTTTTATGTTGCCCAGCCCTTTATTGGGCTGGGGTAAAAAGCAACTACTGTTTAGCCATTTTAAAGTCTGTGTTTCAGTTTACTTGAAAGCCACAGGATGATGCTGAAAGGTCATGGAAGAAAATGTTGGATAGGTATATTTCTGAGGCTTTATATATACATTGCGTTCTATGGCAAAGCTTTGCATTCTCTAATGACACTTTGTATATGGCATAATGAAGCTTTAGATAAACAATATATCTATGACCAAGATTTGTATATACCGTGCGTCTCACATAATGAAACTTTGTTTACCTATTAGATCCTTTTAAATTTGCAATGTGCAGTGACTTTTGAGGCAGAATTTCACACATATTTACATTACTTCTGCTAATGAAACCTTCTTCTGTGTGACTGGAGAATTGTGACACTGTTGACACCAAGGTTCTTCTCTGTTTCTATCTACCTGACATTTGTTCTGAGGTTGAGTTGGAATGCCCTTTCTACGCAACATGGTAAAATCAGAAGAATTTTGGACAGGATTTTCCCAAAAAATTCTAAATTCCCAATGCACGGAAAAATGGGAGTAAATCCTGCTGGTTTTTTCAGTGTGATTTCCAGAATGAATCTCCAACACTCTGTGCATCATGGAATGCCTCAGCAGGATTCACTCTGAAAATCAGCAGTCGGGGCCTATTCCCACCGAAGAGGCCAGAAGAATAGTGCTGAATGGGCACTGCTCACGTCGATCTGTTAGAGCAGAGTTGACGCATGCACAGTGACCCCCTTCCCCCTCATTGTGGGCCTTCTGATCGCTGGCCAATCCTGCAGTCCTCCCGTCACTGGCCTTCTGAACCCTAGACTTCCCCTGCCAGCCCAGATGTTCCAGTTCCTCCTGGATAGTCCCAGCACTTGCCCCCCCGCCCCAAACTCCACATGGTCAGCCCCGACAGCCCTCACTCCCTCTCTCTCCTAGTTATCTCAAATGCAACGTGGCACTGGGTACCAGCCCTACCAATGATCATTCCACCCCCTTAGCACTGCCTGGGTGTGCTAATCATATTAGAATCATGACTTTAATGTGATAATCAGCTCCATTGCTTTGGATGCAGTATCTTTCTGCTGGATTCTAGTATTTAGCTTTGAACCCTATGTGAATCACAAGGCCTCAATTTTATGCCTCTGGAACATTGTCTGTCTCTTCCATATCTGATGAAATCTAAATCCAGGCCTGCAGATTGGCTTCTTGGCATGTTCTCCTCCTGATCTCCAATGATCAGAATTTCATAAGTAAGGTCTTCTCACACACCCAGGAAGCTCAGAGCTTTCTAGAACCAAGAAATCCACTTGCTTATCACCAAATCCACCACCTCTAAGATGCGGTCTCAACACTGCCAGCACAAGCATTCAGAGACTGCACTGTGCACTATCTGCAAGATGCATTGCTGCAATTGGCCAAATTTTCTTTGACAAGGGACCTCCCCATGATCTCCACCATCAAGAACAAGGCACAAGGTGCTTGGGAGTACCTTTAAGTTTTTCTCCAAGTCACACAGCATCCCGACTTGGATATTTGCAGTGTCGAAGGGTGCCAGTTCTGGAATTCCCTTTCCACTTCATAGAATTGTGACAGTACCTGTCCCATATGGCTGAAGAAGAAAGTGAGCCACCAACTTCTTAAGGAGAAGGTGTGGGGAAAAGGAGATCAGTGAGTAAAAATGCTGGTCTTTCCAGCAATGCCCACACAATGAGCGGATACTTTTATTTATTCATTCAAATTCTGCTCATCTATCTCTTCTACCTTTGTGTCAAGGTTATGACCCACATCTCAGACCTTTCCATATCCTTGTTACAGCATTTATCTCTCCCTCTCTGTGGATCTCCTCCTGTTAACTCATTGTCTCTTTTTAAAAAAAGTTCTTAGCATCACAAAAAGGTTTACATTAATGCTGCAATGAAGTTACTGTGAAAATCCCATCATTGACTCAGTCACTTTTTGGCATTCTCCCTCAAAACCATTTTGGCACCTTCAGTTGTACCTTTTGTTTTTTTCCCTCCATATTATTCCTTTACTTGCTTGGTTTCAACCTTTATGATAGACTCTGTATAAGGTGTGTTATATAATACAAGTTGCAGTAATCCTTGTCTGTACAAAAGTATTCAACCTTATTATTCAACAGCTTCTTGTCTGGTTTCAAACCATTTTATTGTGTCTAGATTCCTAGCTTTTCCTTCATTGTTGGCTAGCAGTTGTCATCTAACCTTACACAAATGGATTACATTCTTTGTCACGTACCTGGTTGTTGTGAATCTCAATTTTCTGATTCTGAACTCACAGTAGAACTATCCCTTTTCCACCCTCTTAACATCGCCCCGTGCCCCCCCCCCCGCCCCCCCGCACCGCCCCTCCCTCCCCCAACTCCTTCACCTGCCAATCCCAAAATAAGTGCTTTTGTGCAGTCTGGTTTGTCAACACACTTGTATTTTCTTCAAGTATTCATTCCTTTTTTTTGTTTAAATTCAAAATCCAGTTTCCTATGGGCAATATTTCTAAAGAAAGAAAGAACTTGCCATTTGTATAGCACCTATCACAACCTCAGAACACTCCAAAAGTGCTTTTCAGATAAGTAAAGCTTGTTTGAATTATAGTCACAGTTGCAGCTTTAGGAAGAATGGCAACCAATTTATGCACAGCAAAATCTCACAAACAACAATGAGATAAAGGACTTGGTAGGTTGGCAGTTTTAGTTGTGGCTGAGAAAGAAACATAGAAGGATCTTTCAGCACACAGGAGGCCATTCAGCCCATCATTTCTGTGCCAGCTGAAAAGATTTATCCAGTTTTATGCCACTTCCAGCTCTTGTTCGCACCCTTATCAGTTATAGCACCTGAAGTGCATATCCAAACAATTTTTAAATGCAACGATTGTTTCCACCTCTCTTATATTTAATAAGTCACAGACGCCCATCACATACAAATTTAAAGTAATTGGAGTGAAAATTAGAGAACTTTACACAATATTCCAAATGTTCCAACATTCTAACATGACCTGCCAATTTTTATACTCTATGCTCTGACTGATAAAAGCAAGCAGGCCATATGCCTTCTATGCCACTTTACCTATTTGAATTGCCACTTTCAGGGAACTGTGGATCTGTACATTTAGATCCCTCTGTAACTGCTCCAAGGCACTTAGAGAATAGTCAAGCTCAGTTAAAATTTAGACTCATCAGGAAATACTAGATCTGATGACTGAAGAAATAGTTAGAGAGGTAGATTTTAAGGGGTGTCTTAGAGAAGGATAAAGATACAGAGAGGCAGAGAAGTTGGTGTTGTGGAGGGGGTTGGGGATGTGATGCAGTCCTAGACACCATGGCCTAGACAGATGAAGGTTTGGCTACCAATAGTGAAGCAAAGCAAGTAGGAGCATATAAGAGATCAAAATTAAAGGAGTGTGAAGTTCTCAGGCAGGTTTGGAGAGTTAAAGGTTACAGGGATAAGGAGGGGAGGGGTTAAGGGAAGATGAGAATTGAAAAATTGAGGCCACGTCGAATGGGAAGTCACTGTAGGGCAGCGAACACAGGAATGATGGGTGAAAACAGGGCTATGACCTCTTGACTCAGAAACTGGAGTGTTATCATCGAGCAAAAACTGATACTTGGCACATGGTCAGTCTACTTTCATTTCCTGTTCTTTTGAGGACGCAGTTGTTTTCTTTACAATCTCTCTGGCTCTGTTCTGTGAAATTTAGGCTTTGGTTTGCAGAGTCATTTTGAACACAATGCAATGAATAAAGACTTGCACTATAAGAAATATGCAGAGCTGGGGTAAAGCAAAAAAATTTTGTCAGGAAACTTCAAACTGTTTCCTGGCAATTATTCAAAAGCTCCTTTCTCCTTATCCTGTTTTCCTCCTTATTAAGAAGTGAATAATAATCTTATAGATGTGTTGAGCAGAATTTGATGGTATCAAGATCTTGCAAATTTCAAACATTTCACAAGAGTTTGAATAGTGTGATGCAATGGAGTTTGGTTCAGGGTGAGTTTGAGCTCCATCTGATGGCAGATAACAAGAACTGCAGTTTTTCATTGTACTACCCAGGTCTAATTTTTTTTAATAAGGATAATTCCAAAAGCATGCACAATAGCCTGTGACATGATGTTAAAGAAAGTAGTGTTAACTCATAGAATCTACAGAGTAGAAGGAGGCCATTCAGCTCATCGAGTCTGCACCGATCACAACCCCACCCAGGCCTTGTCCCCATAACCCCATGCATTTACCCTGATAGTCCCCTGACATTAAGGGGCAATTTAGCATGGCCACTCAACGTAATCTGCTCATCTTTGGATGGAAGGAAGGAGGAGTATCCGAAGGAAACCCACGTAGACATGGGAGAGAATGTGTAAACTCCACACAGTGACCCAAGCCTGGAGTTGAACCTGGGTCTCTGGCGCTCTGAGGCAACAGTGCTAACCTTTGTGCCACCATGCTGCTTAGTGTGTAAAAATGCATCCATGAATTGTTGCTTTTTTTTACATTTTTAAAAATGCTGTCTTTGTTGAAACTGAGGAGTTGTAAAAGACTCCCAAAGCCCTCCTAATTCATCTCTACTATCCTAATAGCCACATAATAAAAACAAAAATGTAGTGGCTTATTAATCACAGCAATCAGTCTTCAACAACTAGTGTACAACAAAGCCAGACATGAGATGAGGAAATCACTAGTGGAGGTCTTTGAGAATGATAGGCCCAAAGCGATTGATTCCTCCCAATGTTACATCTGCCATGTTCTTACTCCTATGAAAATCACCACAGATACTGGAAATGCAAGAAGGGAAAGGGCTTTGAACGTGACAAGTGGATATACGTTTGCTGAATAGGAAATTTACCTGCTCTCTGCTGCTATAGTGTGCTGTCTGATATTAAAGCTTCCTATTAGTGAGGAACAAGTGATATGGACAGTAGTGTTGACTGCATAGATCAAAAGGGAAAACCCAGGGCCGTGTGTCTCATGGTGATAGAGAGAGAAAAACAATTGCATGGTGAAGCGGGTGTGCTATGTTACACAAATACAGTCTACATTGAGAACAGAGGAAGACTTGTATTTATATAGCACCCTTTACAACTTCAGGATATCCCAAAACACAGCCAGTGAAATGCTTTTAAAAAATGTAGTCACTGTGGGAGCGCAGGAGCCAACTTCTGCACAGCTTCCAGAAACAGCAATGTTATAAATACCTGTAAATGTGTTTTATTGATGTTAGGAAGGGATAAATGATAGCTATAGGATCTTTTACATCCACCTGAGAAGCAAGATGGGACTTCAGTTTGGCATCTCTGATAGTCCGTGTGTACTGCATTGGGGTGTCAGTCTAGATAATGTGTCTCAGCTCAGTATCAATATTCTGGGGATTATCACTGATCAGAAACTGACCTGGGCCAGTCATATAAATACTATGGCTACAAGGTAGGTCAGAGTCTGACTCCTAATGTTTGTTCACCATGTACAAGGCACCAGTTAGGAGTGTGATGGAATATTTTCCACTGGCCTGAATGAGTTCAGCTCCAGTAACGCTCAAGAAGCTTGACACTGTACAGGACAATGCAGCCCACTTAGTAGCACCCCAATCGTCACCTTAAATGTTCAGTCTCTGTGTCACTGCCACACAGTAGCAGTAGTGTGTGCCATTTGCAAGGAGCACTGCAGCAAGCCACCGAGGCTTCTATAACCGCACCTCATTCACAACCTCTACACCTAAAAGGGTAAATTTCTCAGTTGCAGGGGAATACCACTACCTGCAAATGCCCCAACAAGTCACACAGCATCTTAACATGGAAATATATTGCCGTTTGTTCAGTATCGTTGGGTCAAAATGATGGAACACCTTTCCTAATAGCATGTTGGTATACCTACACTTCATGCACTACAATGGTTCAAGAAGGTGGCTCACCACCACTTTTCCAAGGGTAATTAGGGATGGGCAGACAATTCTGGCAAAGACAGCAATGGCCAGACCCCATGAAAAATTAAATAAAATTCTGTGGAGTAGTTTTTGAACTCATAAACCTGTGAGTAAGAGATGACAGTGTGGAGAAGATTTACAGCTGAATGGCAATGGAGAGAGGAAATTAAACTAATTCTGTGAGGTTTCAGAATTACATGTACTGTCAAACTAATTGTACAATTTGGATTTCCTGTAATTCAAACACCCTAAACTTCTGCTTTTGCCATTTCTTAGAAATTACAAGCCAGCACTGGCTATTAGTCATCCCCAAAAATCTAGGAAAGAACAAGTTTTAAAAAGAATATATAAAGAGAGGCACTCACAGTGTAGAAAGATTAGTGTGCAACAAAAATCTTTTACACCAACTTGGCTAAGAATGCAGTGTTGGTGTATCACAGATTGTAGAGGAAAATATGCAAATAGGAACAGGAATAGACCATTCAGCCCATCGGGTCTGTTCTGCCATAAGACCACAAGACATAGGAGCAGAATTAGGGCTATTGAGTCTATTCCATCATTCAATCATGGCTGATTTTTTTTTTCTTATTCCCCTATAACCTCTTATCCCCTATAGCCTTTTCCCTATAACCTCTGATCTCCTTATTAATCAAAAACCTATCTATCTGTGTCTTAAGAACACTCCACAGCTTTCTGTCACAAAAAGTTCCACAGTTTCACCACTCTCTGGCTGAAGAAATTCCTCCTCCTCCCTGTTTTAAAGGATTGTCCCTTTAGCTTGAGATTGTGCTCTCTGACTCTAGTATTTCCTACTCATGGAAACGTCCTCTCCATGTCCATTCTATCCTGGCCTCACACTATCCTGTAAGTTTCAAAAAAATCTCCCCCCCCTCCCATTCTTCTAAACTCCAACGAGTCCTCAACTGTTCCTCAAACGACAGCTCTTTATTTCAGAGATCATTCTTGTGAACTTCTTCTGGATCCTTTCCAGGGCCGGCATATCCTTCCTTAGATATGGAGCCCCAAACTGCTCACGATACCCCTTATACAGCCTCAGAAATACAACATGATCATGGCTGATCATCCACTTCAATGCCTTTCTCCCTATACTATCCCCAAACCCCCCAGAGACACACAACCCGCTGAGTAAAAACAAATGCCTCCACATCTTGGTCCTAAATGACTTCCCCCTTATTTCACGGGTCAGTGGGCCATGCATTTCACATGTGAGGATCTGCTCATTTATCTGATTTCCTGTACATTTTAATGGTTTTCCTTCTGCTTGCTTAAGTGATTTAACTGTTGTTGGTAAGAATGCTTTAATCTCTCCTGGTCTCTGTCTATTCCACTCACAGCTCTCCAAATACTTCATAAATTGTCATAAGCTTTGTAAGTCTTTTACAGTAAATATTCTAAAGATATCAGCAGTTAGCACTGATCGATCTTATCACTCTGTTCCTTTCATATAGGGAAAACATTTACACTTAGGCCTGTCGCACAGCCGTCCAAAAACACACTGAGGAAGTGAGCATGGCAACCTGTTAGCACCTGGCCACTGTGACAGTTCCTCATAGATAGTCTGGAGTGTGGTTTCTGATAAACGAAGCACAGCAAAACAAGGGGAAAGGGTGGGGTATGAATCAGGAGTTGAGGACAGTGTTGGGAGGGTGGGCTCTGGAATAGAGATGGGATTTATAAGTTGAGCACAATAAGAGGGGTTGGGGATCAAAGATAGTGAAGGAGAATCAAGTGCATGCCAGTGAGGGAGTCAGACCTTGAGGGCAGTGTTGGAATTAGTTGGGAATATAGGGAGTGAGGAGAGAGGAGGCGATTTGGAGATTAAGGGTAGTGGTAGTATATGTGGGAATTGTGGCTGGGAAGTGAAGGGAGGTAACTTAAAGTTCAAACATATTACACCCTGGTCTGAAACCAGTACAGAACTGATCCTTCCATGTAACTTTAAAGTTACATGGAAGGCTGTGTTGTAAATTACATAACTCGGATCTGAAAGTTAACCTCTTAAAGATTATTAAACTACATGTTGTTGAGGCTACATAAATTCCAAATTTATCCTGCGACAGAAATATTGAGAAAATGCAGAATCTTTGTTTCTCCACATTCGAGAAAACATTAAAGCAGCGTCAATCCTTTGGGTAATCATAATTGAAAACCAAATTCAAATGAAATGAAATTTCATTGGAGAGGCACATCTTCTCGCTTTGTAGAAAATAGAAATCAGAATTTGGAAAGTCTGATGATGATAGGAAAGATTGATGTGAAAAGAGATCAAGTCAGATAAAGAATAATCATTCCAAAGAGCCTCATGAACTGGATAATGTTCCATCAGTGAAGATGATCCATGCCTGCTGAGCAAGATTAACATGGAGGACCATGGTCACCAATGCCTTTTTAGAGCGTGGTAACCGAGGAGTTTGTTAATGACACTGCGGAGGCTGGCATTGTAATTGTTGATGGTGATTTCCTCAAACCTGAACAGGCTGGCACCCTACACCATAGACAGGTTGTAAGGAGGTGCCTGAGAGGAGAAGAGGGATTGGAGAACATTGAAGAGTTTAGGGCCTTTAGGATTGATGGACAAAGGCTGGCCTTGACTGGGTGGGGTGGAGGCAGGAGAAAGGCATGAGGGAATGATAACGGTGGTGTGGATGGACAAAAAGTCAAAATATAGAGTTTGGGATTGAATTTTTAGGGTTGGAGAAGAATCCGGGGGTAGAGATGAAACAATGAAAGGATTCAATGAAAGAATGGAAATTTTCAGAAGAAGTTTTTCCCAGACCGTGGCAGTGAATTGGGGATATTATGTGTCCTAATGTGGAGCTTGAATGGTCTGGCTGATGCCAGGTGTTTAACACACATTGAAAGTTTGAATGACCAGGATGTTATAAGAGTCACTGTCAATTGCTATTCGTTAAATTTCTCACAGCAGAGAAACTGTCTTGTACTTAATTTTTGAGTGGTACATTGCAGTGAATTACAAGCAGAAATGATGTTAGCTGTGCTGAAATCATGCTTCCACAATCTCAAATTAGACTGACAGGCAGTAGTAAACTTTGCTGGTAAATTTTACCGTATAATCATTCTATCGCCATGTCCTGTGCAATGTAAAAGCAGGGCAGACAAACTGTGACTATCATGTCAATGCGACTGATCAATTCACTTGTTATTGGCATCAATGCAGTGTCTCCTCTGTCCCTACAAAAGCAACTGGTTTGCCTCAGTTTTGTTTAGATTGACAAAAAAAGAAGTGTCAAATAGCAACAACCATTTCACAAGCTCTGTGCTGCAGAGTACAAGCCTGTCTAACAGCTGCTGAGAAAAATTCAACCCGGTATCCCTCGGAGAAGATCATAAAAATTTAGGATATGGACATCACTAGCAGGACCTGTATTTATTTCCCATCCTTAGTTGCCTCTGAGAAGATGATGAGCCCCTGCAGTCTGTGGTTCAGATATCTCCCACAGTGCTGTTAGATAACAAATTCAGGACTTTGAATCAGTGGTTGGATCATGTGTGGTTTTGAGGTGATGATGCTGTTTGTCCCCTGGTGCCTCACAGTTAGAGGAAAAATCAGACCTCTTAAAGTCAAAGGAGGGGAACGGTGCTTAGAGCCCGAGGGAATGGGGGAAATCCTGAGTGAATAGTTTGCGTCAGTATTCATGAAGGAGAGGGGCTTGTTGACCGCTCCTGTCTCTGAGGGAGCTGTAGACCAGATAAGGGAAATATCCATACTGAGGGAGGAAGTGTTAGAGCTTGTAGGTAGCATTAAAACTGATAAATTTCCTGGGCCTGATGGCATTTATCCCAGGCTGCTTATGGAGATGCGAGGTGAAATTGCTGGGTCCTGGATGCAAATCTTTGTCTCTTCTTTGGACACAGGTGAAGTCCTAGAGGACTAGCACGAGGGGACACAGCTTTAAATTAAGGGGTATGAGTTATAGGACGGATATCAGAGGTAGGTTCTTTACTCAAAGAGTGATTAGGGAGTGGAATGCCCTGCCTGCAGCTGTTGTAGATGCGCCAAGTTTGGTGGCGTTTAAGAGGTTAATTGATAAGTATATGGAAGAGAAGGGAATGGTTTAGTTTGGAGGGGCATTGCTTTTTATTTTGGTTGGCACAACATCGAAGGCCGAAGGGCCTGTTCTGTGCTGTATTGTTCTATGTTCTATGTTCTATGACTGGAGAATAGTTAACGTTGTACCGTTGTTTAAAAAGAGTAGTAGGGATAACCCTGGAAATTATAGGCCGGTGAGCAAGTTTGCAGACGATACAAAGATGGCTGGACTTGCGGATAGTGAGGAGCATTGTCAGGCAATGCAGCAGGACAGAGATAGGCTGGTAGCTTGGGCAGACAGATGGTGGATGGAATTCAATCCTGATAAATGTGAGGTGATGCATTTTGGGAGAAAGAATGTAAGGGGGAGGTATATGATAAAGGATAGACCTATTAAGAGTATAGAAACGCAGAGGGACCTGGGGGTGCAGGTACACAAGTCTCTGAAGGTGGCAGAGCAAGTGGAGAAGGTTGTGAAGAAAGCATATGATATGCTAGCCGTTATAGGAAGGGGTATAGAGTACAAGAGCTGGCCTTTAATGTTGCAGTTGTATAAAATGTTGGTTAGACCTCATTTGGAATACTGCATCCAGTTCTGGTCACCTTACTACCGGAAGGATGTGGAGACTGTGCAGAGGAGGTTTACCAGGATGCTGCCTGGTATGGAAGGTCTGAGTTACGAGGAGAGATTAGACAAATTGGGACTGTTTTCCTTAGAAAGACGTAGACTTAGAGGAGATCAAATAGAGGTGTACAAGATTATGAGGGGTATAGATAGAGTAAAGAGGGTTAAGCTTTTTCCTAGGATGGACTCGAATAGCACGAGAGGTCGCAGGCTTAGGGGTGAGGGGGGTAAGGTATAATTTGGATGCTAGAGGGCGTTTTTTTCACACAGAGGGTGGTGGGGATATGGAATGCGCTGCCAAGTAAAGTGGTGGAGGCAGGTACTCTGGAGTTATTTAAGAAATACTTAGATGGGCACATGAACAGAATGGGAATGGAGGGGTATAGAAAACTGATTTAAAATAGGGATCATGAACTTTGGGAGTCCCTGGAAAGTGTGTAAATAGATGATGATATTGATGTACTTGTTTTTATCCTACTGGTGCTTTGGTCCACCTTGTTGTCTAAGGAGGGGCATACACGCGATGGGTCGTGAGAGGGCTGCTCTTGGATTTTTTTCGAGAGTATCCTAGTGCTTCACATCGTTAGTGTACGCTTGACCTGGACCATTTGATAGGCAACACGACAGCTCAGTGACTATTGCTGTGCTGTGCAGACACATGGATTTGGGCCTGTGTCTGTGGGAGTTTCGCATTCTCCCTGTGCTTGCGACGGTTTTCTCCGGGTGCTCCGGTTTCCTTTCACATCCCAAAGATGTGCTCTTAGGCTAATTGGCAAAAGAAATTCTCCCTAAATTGTCTCAAATTTGGTTTTAATCCATAGATCTATAAACAGGGATCATGGGTAGAGGTGGGAACATCGGGGTGGCGACGCGGGCTCGTTGGGCCGAAGGGTCTGTTTCCCGTGCTGTTTTGTTCTTTGTTCTTTGTTCTTTGAGTTTGACGTCAGTGGTAGGGAAGCTGTTGGAGGCGATTCTTAGAGATGGGATGTATAGGTACTTAGAGTGTTGCGATCTGATTAGGGATACACAGCATGGATTTGTTAAGGGGAGGTCATGCCTTACGAATCTGGTAGAATTTTTTGAGAATTTGTTAAGGGTGAGCCGTTGATGTTGTCTATATGGATTTCAGTAAGGCGCTTGACAAAGTCCCTCATGGGAGGTGAGTTGAAAAGGTCAAGGCTAATGGGTACAAGGACAGGTAGCTAGATGGATAAGTAACTTGCTTGGTAATAGGAGACAGAGAGTAATAGTGGAAGGGTGTTTTGCTAGCTGGAGGTTGGTAACTAGTGGTGTGCCGCAGGGCTCGGTACTCGGATTGCTTCTATTTGTAATATATATAATTGACTTGGAAGAGGGAGTAAGTGGAGTGATCAGCAAGTTTGCAGACGATGCAAAGATGGCTGGACTTGCGGATAGTGAGGAGCATTGTCAGGCGATACAGCAGGACATAGATAGGCTGGTAGCTTGGGCAGATAGATGGCAGATGGAATTCAATCCTGATAAATGCGAGGTGATGCATTTCGGGAGAAAGAATGTAGGGGGGAGGTATATGATAAAGGGTAGACCTATTAAGAGTATAGAAACGCAGAGGGACCTGGGGGTGCAGGTGCACAAGTCTCTGAAGGTGGCAGAGCAAGTGGAGAAGGTTGTGAAGAAAGCATATGGTATGCTAGCCTTTATAGGAAGGGCTATAGAGTACAAGAGCTGGCCTTTAATGTTGCAGTTGTATAAAACGTTGGTTAGACCTCATTTGGAATACTGCGTCCAGTTCTGGTCGCCTTACTACCAAAAGGACGTGGAGACTCTGGAGAGAGTGCAGAGGAGGTTTACCAGGATGCTGCCTGGTATGGAAGGTCTCAGTTACAAGGAGAGGTTAGACAAATTGGGGCTGTTTTCCTTAGAAAGACGTAAACTTAGAGGAGATCTAATAGGGTGTACAAGATTATGAGGGGTATAGATAGAGTAAACAGTGTTAAACTTTTTCCTAGGATGGACTCAAACATCACCAGGGGTCACGGGCTTAGGGTGAAGGGAGTAAGGCATAATTTGGATGCTAGAGGGAGTTTTTTCACACAGAGGGTGGTGGGGGTATGGAATGCGCTGCCAAGTAAAGTTGTGGAGGCAGGCACATGAACAGAATGGGAATGGAGAGATATAGAAAATTGATTTAAAATAGGGTTCATGAGCCTTGGGAGATCCCTGGGAAGTGTGTAAACTGTGAAAGATATTGATGTATTTCTGTTTATCTTACAGATACTTTGGTCCACCTTGTTGTCTAACAAGGGGCATACACGCGATGAGTCATGAGAGGGCTGCTCTTGATTTTTCAAGAGTAGCCTAGTGCTTCATGTCGTTAGTGTACGCTTGAACTGGACCAGTTGATGTGCAACACGACAGCTCAGTGACTATTGCTGTGCTGTGCAGATACATGGATTTGGACCTGTGTCTGTGGGAGTTTGCGCATTCTCTCCATGCATGCGTGAGTTTTCTCTGGGGGCTTCGGTTTCCTCCCACACTCAAGATGTGCTGTTAGGCTGATTGGCAAAACAATTTCTCCCTAAATTGTCTCACAAATTTGGTTCCGATGCATAGATCTATAAACATAGACAGGGATCATGAGTAGAAGTGGGAATATCGAGGTGGCGGTGCGGGCTCGTTGGGCCGAATGGCCTGTTTCCCGTGCTGTTTTGTTCTTTGTTCTTTATTTTCCACATCTTTTGCCTAAACACATAGAGCAAAATTTTCACGTTTGAAACCTGCACATTTAGGTCTTTTTATTGAAGAGACTTGTTAATCAGTTAATACTAAAGAATGTGATGTAAGATAAAAATCAACCTCTGCTTAGTCGGGGGAGCAGGGGAGAGGTGGGTGGTGGGGGAGCTAAAATTGGCTTGTGTGCCTTGAGGTGGAGAGAAGGGAAAATCCCAAATGGAGGTGCCACCCCCTTGATCATTGTGCCGGGATGTCTGTGCGTGTTTGTCTTTGCGGACCCCTCCATAACTGTCCACAAATTATTCAACCCAGCCTGAGAATTTAGCGTAAAGGGTTCATGGCCAGGCTTGCCAGGCTGACTGGTTCAGGGAACTGTGCAGCTCAGTAATCTGAGCTGGAATTGTGCCCTGATCTTGTGCGGGCAGTGTCTAAACTAACATTACTCAATTAGGTCTCCAGCATGGAGCAATATATCACACGTGATATACTAGATGACCTGGTCATTATCACAACACTGATCGTGGGAGCTTGCTATGCACAGTTTGACTACCATGTTTCGTCCATTACAAGTGACCATACTTCAAAAGTTTGCCGTTAGTCTGTAAAGTGCTTTGGAACAACCTGAAATTGTGAGGGCCCGAAAACAAATACACAGTTTTTTTTTGTTTTTACATGTACTGCAGTTCACAGTTCACTTTTTTTTTGTTCTGTGTGGGCATCGGGATAATCGCTGTAAACTTTGCATTTGACTTTTTTTCCCCAAAATTTGGCATTTTTAACATTAGTGTCACTTTATCAATGGTGCAATAAAGAAACAGTTTGAATCTTATTAAGGAGATTGCCCCTTGTTGCGATGACCCATGCGCCGAGAAAAATAAAAATAGAATTGTGCAAAAATTGAGTGTCTCCTTTAAATGAATGAGGGTATTTTTTTCTTTTAATTGCCATGGCGTCTGGAGTTTGAACAGTGATTAATTCGACAATTAATGATGTGATTCCAATACACAGCAAGGAGTTTGCTGGGAACCTGAGTTACGTGATGAGGTGGGGGATTGTTTGGGAAAGGAATTGCTCTTTGAGTTGCTTCTGCATATCAAATCCCCGAACCAAAATTTTTAGTGTATAACGAGCAGCCAGCAGCATTTTCTCATTTCCTCAATTAGTCCTAAAACATTCTTTTGCAGACTGAACAGTTCCAGTAGTGTCTAAGTGTCACTCTGGTATTTTCAGTACTTCCAAGCTGAGACTGACTATTAATCTCATTCATGTCTGATTTTTTTTTTTCCTCTGGATTTGGATTTTAAAGACAGTGGAAAATGGCTTTTGCCCAATCTAAATATTATTGTATCCAGGACACTTTTAGTGTACCCAGTCCATGTTCCAGAATTTGTACCGCTTTGACCAACCATAAAATCCTTATTGAGCCCCCAAAAGACAAGTCATTTGAAAACCATAAAATTCTCGATCAGGTCATTCTGTTAAGCATTTGTAATAAAAATAGAAAATGCTGGAAAAACTCAGTAGGTTTCATGGCAGCCTCTGTGGAGAGAGCAATCAAGTCCAGTTTGACTTCTTTGGAACAGTCAAGAACAACTCTTCTCTTTGATTTCCAAAGATGGGTCATATTGGACTCAAAATGTTAATTCTGTTTCTCTCTCCACAGATAGAATCATAGAATCCCTACAGTGCAGAAAGAGGCCATTCAGCCCATCGAGTTCACACTGACCACAATTCCACCTAGGCCCTATCACCATCACCCTGCTTATTTACCATGCTAATCCCCTGACAGTAAGGCGCAATATAGCATGGCCAATCCAACTAACCGGCACATCTTTGGACTGTGAGAGGAAACTGGAACACCCAGAGGAAAGCCACACAGACATGGGGAGAATGTGTAAACTCACACAGACAGTCACCTTAGGCTGGAATTGAATCTGGGACCCTAGCGCTGTGAGATAGCAGGGCTAACCACTGTGCCAACATGCCAAACTGGCTGAGTTTTATCCGAGATTTTCTACTTTTATTTCAGTTCTCCAGCATTTGCAGTATTATGCTTCTGTTAGCATTTGTGTTGTCTCCTAACTTCTATTAAGCAAGAGAATCAAATAAATTTCAGGCAGAATTTGTTTTTGTTTGTTGTTAATGCAATGATGCCCTTCAGTGCCAAGTTCTATAAAGGTTTCCCTCTTGCTAATTTTACTTCTCTTTTCCACAATTCCTCAGCTAGGTCTTCAGTCTGGAACGTGGGGGTAGAATCTTCCCTGTCCTGCAAGTGGGGATGGGGGGTGCACGTGGAGTGTGGCAGGGGTTAGAAAGTGGGTCTAGGATGATTTCACACAGGTTAGAATGAGCAGCAGAGCTGACACGAAATTAGCGGCTGGCAAATCTGTGTAGACTTTTGGGCTGATTGAGGGTGCCACAGGAGCAGCAGACCTGCCTAGCCACAGCTCCCCCAGCTCCTCATCTCTGCCAAACATAACTGGCAGTGTAGGCCAAACCCAGTAGGTGTCTGGGGATAACTTTCAGTGATTGGCCTGGGAAACCTCAGGAAACCTCTCACACTCACCTCTGTATTGGAGCCACCATCAATGAGGCCACATGCAGATTCTGCTGCTAGCAAATAGTACACTGCCTTCCGCCATAGAGAATAACACCGTGAGAATCCCACTGATAGTGCTGCTACTCTCTAAGATTCGTCACTTATAGCATTTCCCCATTTGAGGGATGGAAAATTGATGTGTTCTCTGTTGGTTAATGGAGTAACTGGAATAACTTGGCTATCAAATACTCCTTTACCATTTTCTTCCCATTGCCCATTCTGTTGATTATATGTTTCACCTTTACTTCCATCTTCTCCTGGCTTTGAAGCAAAATCTGTCCATATCGGGGCAGCGTGGAGGCGCAGGGTGGCGTGGTTGGGGGATCTTGATGGCTTTGGTGGTAGCTACAATCTGATAGTCGATGTTAGGTCAAAATCCTGGAACTAACAAGAATGTGGAATTACCATCATCTTCCCAAGGCAACCTAGAGATGGGCATTATAACTTTAAAAAATGGAATATATTTCAATACATGAACTAAAGTTGCTATGTCACTTTAATCCACTGATAATGAGTAATGCTAAGAAAAAAGCATCCTAAAATTCCAGGTTCACAAAATATCAAGTAAGACAATTGACAGAATAAAAAATATAAATCAAATGGGCCTAGTTGCAGAGCTTGGCACCTACGTGACCCTGGCACGCACCGTCAAAAATCGAGCAGCAGTGTTTTGGAGAGCTTTGCTTTGGGGTGTTTCCTGCACTTTAAAGGCATCACCTGATGAAGTTGAGGAGCCAATTCCAATCGACTTCATGCCAAAGCTAATGGAATGAGCACCTCTGCTGGTGGGCATACTGTGAGTAGCTGCTACATGTTCAGCCTTTTGTGTCTGACTGCTGGCAAATTGACTGGCTGCGTAGCTCTTGAATTGCGATTGAATTTGAAATCAGGCTGCCTCTTGTTGCTACCAAATTTGGTCATTAACTGCTTGGCAACAGTTCAATTTGAAAATCTTCTGTTTTTTACTTTCCCATAAATGGAAGGCCATTGCTGCTGTTTTGATCTGGATTACATTAATATCCAAGCAACGGTCGCATTAGATCCTGAGCATAATTTATTGATAAATGATGTTCACATTGATTGTAACAGTGTGTGGGTAATATTCTGTTGCTGCATAAGCCTTAATTGATTTAATTATAGGCTTCACATATAGGCTCGGGAGGCTGTGTTTGATAGTATTGTACACTGTTTGATTGGATTAGTAGCATAGTTGAATGGTGCATTTTGATTCCTGGTTAATGGCATGTATATTTTGTTGCTTTGGTGTGATATACTAGACAGACTGGATGGGGACTGCCTTTGCACTGACCTGATAGACACTGCTCCTGCAATGTCACTCTGGACTTTATCCTACTCTATTGATTTTAACATCTCGAGGCAATGGCATTGTGCCATTATTCTCAAATGACCCCTCAATGGCCTATTGACGGCAATAGCAGAAGGTATTGAACTTTTTGTTTTTCTCCTGCTCCCTTCTGTTTTGCAAATGGTTTGACCTACTCATGACTCCATGAAATGAACAAGTATTTCCCCCTCCCGCACCAATGCAGAAAGCTGTTGCTGCTTTGGGATAGTTTGTTAATTTGGTGCTTTATGAAAACAAAGCTGGATGACTGCTTTTGCAATAGTTCCACGTTCGTCCCCTTCAAGTATTTTATTTAACCATTTCAACAAAATATGTTCCTGAACAGTGGAAAGTCATCATGACCAGATTTGACTATTTAAGAATTTTGTTCTAATATTGGTAGAGTTAAATACTTTTCTCCTTTTTCTTATTTTATTCCTGGACTAAGGCATAGGATGGTGGGATGTACTAAAACCTTTTCTACAGTGCCTCAGTAATGTACCCAATCTCAGACTAGAACAGTCCTCTCTACAACCCCACTGAGATATTGCTCTGTCCAGCATACCAACCATTTTGTGGTCTCCCTAAATTATGGACGGTTTTATCACACACATCAGCCAACATGCATCTCTGCAAGCATTGATGTCTATAAACAAGAAGAAGCTAAACTATACAGATCAGGAAAATCCCCGGCTCGATCTCTAGTCTGTATTGAGTTTTGTTAATCTTAAACAGAGCACTGGTGGGACACCACTGGTGCTGTTAGCAAAAGGATATTCATTGGAATTCCTGCTCCTGTTCATTGGGCAGAAAACCCTGTCAGAAAGTGCAAGTGCGATGCAGATGCATGGTGATACAGGATTGGACTGTGTTGGCAATTCTGCTGGATATCAATAGCCTATTGGCATTATATGTTATATAAAATATACAACACGGAAACAAGCCACTCCATCCAAAGGTCCATGCTGGTATTTCTGCTTAGTTTTATTCCTTTTGTTCTTCTATATCCAACTCTATCAGTGGAACCCACCATTCATTTTTCCCACATATGTTTATCAAACCTCTTCCTAAATCTTTTTTCTCCCTAATGCTTCTATATTATTTGCCTCAACCACTGCTGTGATAGTGAATTACATATTCTCACCACTTTCTCACTTTCTCCTGAATCCCTGATTGCGTGTTTTGTAACTATCTAATATTGAAGGTCTCTAGTTTTGCGCTTTCCACAAAATATGCTTGTCCAAATCTTTCAATTCAGATCACTCTTTGGCCTTCATTTTCAACAAAAAAAATTGAACCTGCCTGTAGGCACAATGGTTAGCACTGCTGCCTCACAATGTCAGGGACCCGGGTTTGATTCTGGCCTTAGGTGACTGTGTGGAGTTTGCACATTCTCCCTGTGTTTGCCTGAATTTCCTCTGGGTGCTCCGGTTTCCTGCCACAGTCCAAAGATATGCAGTTTAGGTCGATTGGCTATGCTAAATTGTCCCTTAGTGTCCTAAGATATATAGTTTAGGGGAATTAGTGGAGTAACTATATGAGGTTATTGGGATGGGGGGGGGTGAGTTTCTGTTGGAGAGTTGGTGCAGATTCAGTGGGCTGAATGGCCTCCTTCCGCACTGTAGTAGAATCTGATTCTTTTTTTCTTGAAAGGATGATCTTTCAGCTTTTGTATTATTTCTAGCAAAAGGAAGTTTAGCATCTTCTCCACTGCCTCTATATTGGTATTATAATGGTATTACAAGAACTGTGCTAGGTGTGATCTAACCGAAACTTGAAATAAGTTTAGCATAACTTCTCTATATTTCAAAACTATCACTTCAGAAATAAATCCTTGTACTTTGTTTTCTTTATTAAGCTGTCTCATTACTTTTAGTGATTGTTGTAATATACCTTTTAGGGATAAAAGCATGCCATCAATAATAGGGAAGTGTGTCATGTAATACAGTCTCAGTTTCACTTCCGCCTCTGAGCAGAGCACAGCACACTCAGCTCTGCTGTTGATGTCTTCAAGCCTTTCTACCTTCTCATAGATGCTGTCATGTACCAAGGTTCACTGAATGAACCCACACCCCTTATGAATGATTTTTGCCTTTATTATCAATATAAAAAGATGTGATTTGCATATTTGCTCCCTACTCTATTGGGATTCCTTTTCCTAGCAAAATGTATTCTTTATTTTGCTGAAATCCATTTGCAAGTTGCGTAACAGAAAAATTGACAATGAGAAATGAGACAGATGTTAAGCACGTGGACAGAGCAGGAGAAGCATGATGATGAGGAAAAATGCAGAGAAAAAGAGAGAAATACAAAAAACAAATAGGAAGACAAGGAAGAACCATGAAATCAAATTACCAAGGAACATAAAACTTTGGAATTAAAAGTATGATTTCCAAACTTGTGGAAGGCAACAAATGTGGAGGGGAAGGGCAGTGAGGGTCAATACGAGGGCAACAACAAATTACAGGAGAATATTGATAAACTGTCAGAATGGGCAGGTATTGCCGTCTGCAGTAAATGCTACTGAGCCAGCAATGCCAAGAATAAATTAAAACCAAGAGTGCTTCTCTCAGGCTCACAGAGGAAATAAGTGTTGTGGCCAGATTGGAAGGTGGGCCATTAATCCATTATCAAACTTGTATATCTAGATAGAACTATGATAGCAGTAATAGACAAAGAACATGTTATGTATCATTAAGATAATGACCACTAAAGGATCAGCACAGTGTATATTTAGTCTGTACTTTCAGAATGAGTAACTACCAGGCTGTGCACAAGCTCCTCAGTCACTGGGGCCTCTTTTATGTATTTCTGCATTAAATAATAGGTGTATTGGTTTCATTTGCAGATCAAGAAACAGCAACAGGAGGTATTGGATTACCTACAGGCCAACAAAATAGAGTTTGAAAGATGTGACATTGCAGTCAATGAAGAAAACAAAATGTTTATGAGGGAGAATGTTCCTGAGAACTGCCGACCTGTAAGTGGAAATCCACTTCCACCTCAGATCTTCAATAATGACCATTACTGTGGGGTAAGGTAACCTCTCATAAACATTGCTTCTTTTTAATATTTGTGTGCTTTCTTTGAAAATTCAATAACTTAATTGATTGACTGAAAATATGCTTCTGAATTTTAATAGGTAGGCCTGGAAAGGAATATTGGTGATATCAGTGGACGAATGTTTAATTGTGCAATATCACCTATGTTGGTGATTTTCTACCTCCTTAGTATTGTGTTATACATCCTTCTCTGCTCTAAAACCATAGCTTTCTCTCTATGCTTCAGCTCAGTCATACATGGCCGCTTGACCAGCAACTTCACTCCTGTCATTTTGACCTTGCATCTCATCTTCTCTCATTTTTAACTACCCAACCACTCTTCCAAAATTTTTCTCCAGGTTCCACAACCCAAGCCTCTTGTTTTCTACTCTTCTCCTACATGATTTTCCTTAAACTGATCTGCTCTGAGGCATCTTCCTGTATGTGAGGAATGCCTTGGATCTCCAGGTGGTTGTGTGCTTGTGCCTTTGCCCATTCTTGGAGTAAAGATATTAACCATTTTGAACCTATGTAAAAAATGATGATAAAGAAAGACATTTACATATCAGCTTTCTAAAACTTAAGATTCCTGTAATAATCTCTTTCTTCATCAGCTACTCTGAGTTGTAGTGTCACTTTATTGATTAAAGCTGCTCAAATGATTCAAATCTCCAAAATTTATTGTTATTTCTTTTAACAACCTTTTTAGTACCAGAAATCAACCCTGGATTTGAGAGAAAATGACATGGAGATGCTGGCATTGGACTGAAGTAAACACAGTTATAAGTCTCAAAACACTCAGTTAAAGACCAACAAATTTATTTGGTAGCACAGGCAACTAGCTTTTGGAGCACTGCTCCTTCATCAGGTAAGTGGAGTTCTGTTCACAAACAGGGCATATAAAGACACAAAAGACAAGATTTCGGTGGTCATGGGATTCAGTCTCTGATCTTCAGGTTAGCATTCTCCAAGGCAGCCTTCATGATACACAACAATGCAGAGTAGCTGAGTAGAGACTGATGGCCAAATTTTGCACATATGAGGACGGCCTCAACCAGGATCTTGGGTTCATGTCTCACTATCAGTAGCCCCCATGACTTGTCTGAGCTTGCAAAATCTCACTAACTGTCCTGGCTAGAGACAATACACATCTCTCTAACCTGAGCTAAACCCTCTCTCCATTCACATTGTTTGTACCTTTAAGACTTCATTACCTGTAAAGACTCGCATTCCAATCATTATTTTGTAAATTGAGTTTGTGTCTTTATATGCCCTGTTTGTGAACAGAACTTCCACTTATCTGATGAAGGAGCACCGCTCCGAAAGCTAGTGGCTTGTGCTACCGAATAAACCTGTTGGACTTTAACCTGGTGTTGTGAGACTTCTTACTTTGAGAGAAAACAAAGTTTTTCTTGATAATGGTTTGATATTGATGACATCAATGATTTCTGATTCTAACCCTGGCAAGCTTCATTGTTTATCATGCAAAGTTATTTGATCTATTTGTGCATATTTAATGCAATATATTGGTTAAAAAGCAGCAGTAAGGTGAGTACACTTCAGTGCAATGAGAACTGACATTTCTAAAAATAAAACTTCACATAAAATAAATCCTTACCTAATACAGAACATTTGAAATGAAGCACTGATGATCAAATTTAAAGATCAGAGACAATGGCTGGGATTCTCTGGCCATTCACGCCTCACAGCCACTGCCAGTGAGAACAGAGAATTTGGTGCTCGGCCAAATCTCTGTTCACTGCAGCGGGACTGGAGAATCTCAGCTCTGTGTGAGGTCAGAGAATCTGACCCAATGTGTGAGAATTCATCAGACGAGCTGTAAACATTTTACCAAAAACAATTCAACTGAGCAACACAGAGTTTAAGATGCTTTGAAACTTATTCTTGTATGTTTGTGTGGATTGTTTTTTCCCTACTGACTATAAAGTTTCCAAACTTTGTTTGGAGTTACTTGGAACTATTGACAAATTCCTAGGCCAGGATATCCCTTCTGGTGGGAAGGGTGGGCCAATTAAAGTGCCGTTTACTTGGTGGAATTGTGATATCCCACTGGGCATGAGGGACTTACAGCCTTGACCCTGCTTTACATTCCAGGAAGCCAGGTGATGAAGGATAGACCTGGAAGCAATCTTGATATACTTTGACTTTTTTTTATTTATAGATACAAATTCCCAACCCTAATCACATTTAAGTCTGTGTTAGAGTTAAAGTGAATTCTCCTGTTAATACCCACCCTCTGCATTCAATTGGACACAATTAATATAGAATTAACTCTATCTAAGTAAACAATAGAGTTTTTATTACTATCAAGCTTCTAAAACAAAAGAAATCAAAGACCTCCATATTCTTCAAGCACTTCATTGTGAAACATCCACACTTGAGGATCCTAAATAATTTCTTTGATAAACAAAACTAAATGAATAGACAAGTTAGACAGTTGACAATTTACATCCACCCATGTAACTTCAGAGATGTCATTACTTTCCAACATGCTCCATGTCAAGTTTTAGCTGAGCCTTTTTCATAGGTTTACTCAGCAGCAACAAAAATATCTCACCGTAGATTATGTCAATACTTATAAAATGACTTTAGTTATTTTTGATAGAAATATAACTCCCTTTACTCATCTCAATATACTATCATCATAAAACCTCCAGCAAATAGTACTTTTATATTCTTCAATCTTGCATTGATCGTCACCAATGAATAAGATAACATTTAAACCAATCTGTCCCATGTACTGTTGAAGTGCAAGCATCATTTAGTACTGCACAGTTAAAGGGATTAACTTGCTCATCATAAATTTCTTTGTGACTATTAGAATTTGTTTGGATTCAGCATTATTTTCATCTTCCTCACATGTCATTTAAAAAGGACCTTGTCTGCCTACTTTGGGCATAATGATACTTTGCTTCATACCTATTAGTTGTTCTTGAGATTTATTTGCCCATTATTCTGATTCCAGTTTTATTCTATAATGATGATCAAATGTACTAAAAGTACTTTCATCATCTTTCTGTTTGTACTTAACTCTGCTGTTGGATTGTTGCCTTCATCTTGCATCTGGATTATTTCGACTCTGCCAATCATTGAATCTTCTATTCTTTGTGTCACATTTGTTCCACAAAAGCTGAAGAAAATGACTTTCTCCAGGATTTTCTTAATGCAGCGCACATCTGATCAGAGTCTCCTTCACTGAGAACTAAACATCACTTAGTGCCAGTTGCCTTCCCAAATGAGGCAGATTGACACAATACAGTAATTTAAATGCTAGTACCAATCCAGGTAGCCCTGAATTAAATTTAATCCGTCTTTTATACTATATATATTACTGTGCATGAAATGGTAACTTGACAAGCAGGCACAATTTTACAGCCTCACTTGTCCTGAGACTGTAAAATCCCACCGAGATCAACGGACCTTCCCATTATCTGCCCCTCTCCTGCTACAGTTTCCATGGCGGGTGGTATGGTAAAATTCGAGCCAATCACATTCTGACCATGCCTCATAGACATTTAATAGATCTTTTTCTCATGTAGGTTTTATCCAAGAACCCTAACTAAATATCCAAACCTTTCTTATTTGGCAACTGATGGAGATGTACATCACAAGTAGTTTACCTTGTTTCCTGTTGGTAAAAGCATAGTCCATGTACACACTCATCCATTGGTCATATGATTCAGACTCCAAAACTGAAATTATCAAAGAGTAATCATACTCTGAAAATCTACGCTTGCTTTCTACCATTTTCCACAGTGGCCAATAGGGTTTTAGTTTTATGTCTCGAAGTTATTTGTTTCCAATTTTCACCTGAAGACAACAATGTAAAATTCCAGAAAGCAATATAGTTAAAGATAAAACTAGAGCCAATCTTTACACACTTCTAAGTTTTCTCTTCATTGAAATACACACCAAAAAAGTACTTCCAAACCATATACCCACTTTGTTCCTATGTATATGAACACAAGTAAACCCCCAATTGCCTATTGCCTGCAATAAATTAAGCACAAATAGCATGCAATTAATACCCAGGAATTCATTGGAACACATGATATATTCACAAGAAGTCACTGGAACCATTGACACACTCCAGAAAGTCCCCTGGAACCATTGACAACCCACTGGAAATTCTTCTGGAACTATTAGTACCTCTTTTGCATGCCAAATGAATAAACAAACTCAAATTAATTTAAGGACAAATTAAAAGGGGCAGCTCCCCAAAAGGATGGAGGAGCAATTATTGTTACACTCTCAGGAATTTTCCTAGAACAATTGTACACTCCTGAAAATTTTAGGACTATTGAAACACTCCCAGGATATTCTAGATAATTTTGGCATCCTGACTTTAGAAAGGATATAATTGCATTAGAAGTTTAAAAATGATTCTTTGGGCTGATTCCTGGCATGAAGACTTGCCTTATGAAGAAAGGTTGATTCCATTGACTTTTAGAAGAATGAGAGGTGATTTTGTTGAAAGATATAAGATCCTGTGTTCATTTATCGTTTAATATATATTTGAGACATCCATTTAGAGCTTGCATGACAATTTGAAAACCAGTTCGTTCTTCCAGATATTATTGAGAAATGTATTTATTGAAAAGTAGTAGAGAAAACAAGAGCTAATTGCACTCTTTTAAGAAGTGTTGGTAACCCAAGCTTCTGGATGCAAATTAATTGGTTATGTTTGTTGCAATGAGCTACTATGATCGTAGATGCACTGCCTCAAAGGGTAATGGAAGAAGGTTTAATTGGAAATCTCAAAAGGGAATTGCTTAAATATTTGAAGGGGAAATATTTAAGGTCCATGGAGCCATTTGGATAGCTGTTTTACAGAGTCAGCACAGACACAATTGGCCAAATGGCCTCTGTGTGTGTTATATCATTCTATGATTCTATCTTCTCTCTTTCTAGAACTTTGAAGCGTTTTTTGATGCCAGAGAGAATAATGCCGTGTATGCATTTCTAGGCCTGACACCTCCACCTGGATCAAAGGTCAGATTTAGAATAAGCTGAGACTTTCCATTAACTTTGATTGAAGTGCATAAACCAGATTTTTAAAAATTGATGTGAAGGATTGTCAGTTGGTCCCAATTGAACTGTGTAGAAATCACCATCAACCATGTTTTCATACAACATCTTAATATTTCCCATATCAAATTTTGCTTCTCTTTTTATTTTAGCAGAAATATTAATCCATGATCACAAAGGAATTTAATATGAATAGATACAAACACACACCAACATCACTCACAATATTTCTAGTCATGCGTTTTGAAATTGGCTTCTTTTATATATCTCTGAGAAAGATTTTCTGTTCCTTGATGTTTAGTAAGATTACCATCACTGAGCATGTCATCATTAACATTCTGGGGGTTACCATGAGCCAGAGATTTAATTGGAACTGCTGCATAAGCCCTGTGGTTACAACAGCAGGTTAAAGGCTTGGAATTCTGCAGTGATTAATCTCCTCTTGATTCCCAAAGCCTGTCCACTATCTACAAGGCAGAAGTCAGGCGTATGATGGAATACTCTCCACTTGTCTGATGCTCCAACAACATTTGAGGTTTGACACCATCTAGGACAAAGAAACCCACTTGATCATCACCCCACCTCAAACATTCACTACATCCACTACAGGCACGCAGTGGCAGCAGTGTGCGCCATTTACAAGGTGCACTGCAGCAACTCACCAAGGCTTCTTCAACAACACTTTCCAAACCTGTGACCTTTACCATCTAGTAGGACCAAGGACAGCAGAGACATGGGAACACTACCACCTGCAAGTTCCCCTCTAAATCACACACCATCCTGACTTCGGGCTTTATCACTGTTCCTTCAGTGTTCCTGGGTAAAATTCCCAGAACTGCCTTGCTTAGTACTGTGGGTGTCGCTAACCACATGGTGTATAGCTGTTCAAGAAGGTGACTCACCATCTTCCCAAGTGCAGTTAGGAGTGGGCAACAAAAACTGGCTCAGCTAGCAACACTCACATCACAAAAATTAGTTTTTAAAAAACCCTATATGTTTCTCCAGACTTAAGGTTTTCCAAGCTTGTTATACAGCCATGTAGTATGTACATACACTGAAGCTAAGGGGGCTTTATTCCTTTAGAGTGTTGATAGACCTTACAAACCAACTGACTGTGGGAAAAGTTTTCCCGTTCTGTCCGCCATCGGAATTGGAGCGGGTGAGAGGCTGACCATGGGAAGGCCCATTGAGCTCACGTGGGATTTTCCAGTTTCAGGGTGTGTGGCTAGAAAATCCTGCCTTGTGACGAAGCTAAATAGTGGACATTGAAATGGCATTGAAAATCAGTGCATGCTGCACTTCCCCAAATTTCCCTGTTCTGCTGTTTGATTCATGCCATCAATTTGTTTTAGGTGGTTCAGGTTTTCCACAGTGGAAGGGACTTTTCTATATTGAGTATTGTTATGTTAATATGAAAAGTGCAATGTTTATTCTGCACTGTTGTATAATTTTGCTTATCCTCTAATTCATGATACAAATACATGGATCATAACTTCTGCTCTCCTCTTACTGTTGTGTTTGATGTGTGACTATTTTCACTTCCATTTATTTTGTGCTGTTAAAGAGGTTGCCTATTTTGCCTCTGTAATAGCTAACATTAGAGACATTTATTTACATTTGATGTGGTGGTCTTTCATGCATCATAGAATCTTATAGAACAGAAGGAGGCCATTCAGCCCATTGTGTCTGTGTAGATTCTTTGGTTCAGCTATCCAATTGATCCCACCCTCTTTCTCCATATTTTAACCACTGACCCAATTACCTTTCAGGTAGTGCATCCCAGACCATAATAATATAATAACAATAATAATAACAGTATAATAACAATTATGTATTGGCAGAAAATGGGGTCGGACAGTGCTGTGATTCCTAATACAGTTGAGGTGATAGTTTGAGCCTATCATAGAATTATCATACCACTGAAGTACTACATGGCCACTGACCCCTGTTGCGATTGTTCCTGGATTTACATCACCCAAGTGGCAGCGTGAGTCAGGAAAATTCTCAGCTCTGTATACCTGCCTGAGAGAATGTGCATGCATTTCAATGTGAGATTTTCAATGTCTGGTGGTGGTAGGTTGTTGGTAGTGGGTGATGCCTGCAGACTGCAACACAAACCCAGGTAAGAATTTGGATATAGCCACAAGAGGTGCTAAGGCAGGCTAATTAAAAGGCCCATCTTGGTACTGTGAGACTTCATCCTAGTTGTAATGAAGAAAGGTTAGGCTTCTGTATCTCACTCCCTCGTGCTCCACCAAGTCCCTACACCCTAAGCATGCCGCCTCTTACCTTCTATGACTGGCTACAGCTCTCCACCTTACCATCAGGACCATTCATACCCCCTTGTCAAGCTATGGCATTTTTATGCCAATTCACCCACTATGTACCGTATAGGATCATCGAACTCTATAGTAACAATCAGATGTATGTAAAAAGGCTCCCAAATGAAGATAAATAATGAAGCTAGGTTGAGAGCCCAGGCATCGATTACTCGTGTTGAAACACCTACACACAAGAGAAAACATTGCTTAACTGATATTGCTGGGTTTCTGATCTCTACTGTCAAAAGCACAATGTTTCTTTATACACAGTTAAGGGTTTCATGTGCTTACACTTTATGTTATTGATACTTTAAAGGGTCTGGATAATTGACACCTCTATTGCTTTGTAAGGATTTTTTGAACAAATTGGAAAGTAATGAATGAATAACTTTTAAGATTTTTTTTGGATGGAAAGACAGCTTGGCATGGAGGGTGCATGAAGGCCATGGAGGTTAGATGCAAAGCCTGGAATGGGGACATCAGGAGGACGTTTTGACCTTATGTTTCAAATGTTCCCTTATGCAACTATGATTCACAAAATGATTCTGAGTGCTGTCTGTGATCCGTGACCCTTGGTAAAGCTGGCCTCATTCCATGAAAATTGCAGATTCCTACAATGGAGCCAGTCAGGTGCAGAATGTTGGGTGCAGGCTCATAATTTGAAGCAACCCCTTTAAAAGATACTCCCCAAAAATCAAAAGCCAGGAAAGCAGTCCAGAATCTTGGAATTGGGACTCACCCTCTTCTGATTGATCCTAACTTAGTGAAAATCCAAGCCTAAATGTGCCATTCGAGAGGCAAGAACAAAGTTGAAAGAGTAAGGCGGAAGGGAGGAAAATTTTTTAACCAAAAAATAAAGTTTCCTGTAAAATCCGGACTGTAAATTAAACCCACAAAATTGCCACAAGGCACACTGCTTGCTAAACGCAAATATTGGTCAGATAAGCGAGTCTTAAAAGAATCTCAGATTTATGTCACTGAAACTTGTATGAAGATGAGTTTAAGCGCTGCATGTAGTTTCTCACAATACTCAGCAGCAATTGGGACAATAGCTTACATAAGATATGGGAGCAGAATTAGGTCATTTGGCCTATTGAATCAGCTCTGCTATTCGATCACGGCTGATATGCTCCTCATTGCCATTTTCCTGCCTTCTCTCCATAATCTTTCAGCCCATTGCCAATTAAAAATCTGTCTAACTCCTCCTTAAATTTGCTCACTGTCCCAGCATCCGCCGCACTCTGCGTTGGCGAATTCCACAGATTCACAACCCTTTGGGAGAAGTAGTTTCTCCTTAACTCAAATTTGCTGCCCCTTATCCTAAAACTATGATCTTCACCCTAAAATGCCCCACAAGAGGAAGCATCCACTCCATGTCTACTTTATCCATACCTTTTATCATCTTGTATATCTCAATATATCTCCCACTCATTCTTCTAAATTCCAGAGAATCTAGGCCTAAACTCTCTTCATACAACATTTATATTTACATTGATATAAAATCTTGAGGCACTTCAAATGTCCCAAAGCACTTCCCAGGAATTTGGTCATTGAATAGTAGACGCATGGGTCAAACATCTGGTCAATGATTTACCATGGTCTGTGGTATATAAGTCGATATAACATATAAGTGACCTGATTTATTTTCCATACCAAAATGCATTCTTGGCATATGTGTCCAATTTCCAATGAATGGTTGCATGTTTAGAACTATACTCGCTTGAGGAATTAGCCTTAATTTTTTAGCTCAGATCTGTGTGTTTGGAATAATAAGTCTCGCCTTATAAGTCAGCACATGGGATCAAGTAGATATTGCAGAGGAAATGCGCAAAAGTTTAAGATATGCCCACTTAGAGAAGACTGCATGCGGTGACCAATGAGCTGAAGTGGGTCCTTCTGTAGATAGAATGAAGTACGAAGCTGATTTCAGCTAAAAAATCATCATATTTGTTAACATGTGAAATAACGACCGCAGAGAGAATTTGGCGTTAGTGAAAAGCTGGTGCAAGAATGGAAGAATGATTTGGTCTTCAATGAAGACACTCGAGATCAAATTCACCTTAAGAACAGGGAGCAACCTGTTCTTGGAAATTGTGTATCAGAATGGGTCCTCAAATCGTCAGAATGGTTTCATTGTTGCCAGAAATGCAATATTTATATATGCACTGAACAGGTCAAAACAAAGCCTGAGTCCAGCAAAGATTTCACAGCAACAGTTTGTTGCTTTATGCAGCAGGATCTGAATCATATCTAGGCTTGGGCTGACATTTGGCAAATAACTTTTGTACCAGACAAATGCTGAGTAATGACCATGTGCAACAAGAGTGAATCTAACCAACTCCACTTGACACTCAATGGTGTTATCATCACTGAATCCCCTACTGTCAACATCCTTGGGGTTACCATTGACCGGAAATTCAACTGGATTCACCACAAAAACACAGTGGCTGCAGGAGCAGGTCAAAGGCTGGAAATTCTGTGGTGAGTAACTCATCTTTTGACTCCCCAAAGCTTGACCACCATCTATAGGGCATAAGTCAGGAGTGTGATGGAATACTTCCCACTTACCTGGATGGGAGCAGCTCCAATATTCTAGAAGCTTGACCCCGTCCAGGACAAAGCAGCCTGCTTGATTGGCAGCACATAGAACATTGAACACTACAACACCAACAAGCCCTTCAGCCCACAAGTTGCGCCGATCATACCCATACCTACTAGGCCATAGAACTATCTGTAACTCCCAATCCCATTTAATCCCATGTACTCATGCAGAAGTCTTTTAAAAGACCCCAGCGAGTTCGCTCCACCACCACCAACAGCAGCCGATTCCATTCACTCATCACCCTCTGAGTGAAAAACTTACCTCTAACATCTCTGTACTTGCTACCAGCACCTTAAATCTGTGTCCTCTCATAGCGACTATTTCAGCTCTGGGAAATAGCCTCCGAGAATGCACTCTATCTATTCCTCTCAACATTTTATAAACCTCTATCAGGTCGCCTCTCAACTTTCATCTCTCCAGGGAGAAGAGACCTGGCTCCCTCAACCTATCTTCATAGGGCTTGCCTCCCAATCCAGGCAACATCCTTGTAAATCTCCTCTGCATCCCCTCAAAAGCTTCCAATATCCTTCCTGTAGTGAGGGGACCAGAACTGCACACAGTACTCCAAGTAGGGTCTGACAAGAGTCTTATAAAGTTGCAGCATTATCTCCTGACTCCTAAACTCAATCCCTCAATTAATGAAGGCCAGTACACCATATGCCTTCTTGACCACATCCTCCATCTGCAAGGCCAATTTAAGAGTCTTATGGACCCGGACCCCAAGATCCTTCTGCTCCTCACATCTACAAACATTCACTCTCACTACCATTGACAAACAGTGACAGCAGTGTACACCAGCTGCAAGATGCACCACAGTGCTCCTTTGACAGTATCTTCCAAACCCATAGTCACTACCATCTAGAAGGACTAGGGCACACGGGAACACCATCATCTGCAAGCTCTCCTTAAAGCCATTCACTATCTTAGCTTGGAAATATATTGCCATTCCTTCAGTGCTGCTGGTTCAAAATCCTGGAACTCCCTCCTTAACAGCACTGTCAGTGTACCCAAGCTATAGGTGCTGCAGCAGTTGAAGAAGGCAACTCATCACCACATCCTCAGATGTAATTAGGGATGGGCAGTAAATGCTGGCCTAGCCAGCGACACTCACATCCCATAAATGATTAAAAAAAAACATTGTTGAAAGATCCATGAATTTCTAAATGCCCACAGACTGAAGTGGAGTGGGAATGTTTGAAAACAGTTCTGATGAAAACCAGACTATAAGAAAATGAAATTCACAGTAGCACTCCTCAGTATGGCCAACTGAACACAAAGCTCATGGTAATTTTCAAACATAAAGCCACGCCAAAAACTATATTCTCTGCCAGAGTTTTTAGGCATATCCATGGCAGCAGGACAAGGATGGAGTCAAGATTTGGATCAATAATTTGAGGAAAAGGCAGTCTAGTGGCCCACATTAAGATCACAGTTTAGTAGAATGTGAATTGTTTAGATTCCATATAACTGGTGAGGTTAAGAGGTGTCAAAATGAATAAAACCCAAATTGCATTAATACCATGGGGTCTAACGTATGTAGTTTGGCCTTTGGCTATGTACATTGACAAACCATTTGAGGATCATGTTCACACTCAATGAAATAGGTTGATGGTTTATGGAGAAGAAAAAATTTGCAAAGAATGGCAAAAATGTTTGTATTTTGTGTGGTTTCCTCATCAAGTTGTGGGAGGCTATTAGTGTCCAAACTGTTGTCAGATTATTCAAAATCTGAAATATCTAATTCAGTGCTTAGAGAGGAAGATGATGTGTTGTGGATGGATAGTTCTGAAACAGAAAGTGCCCCAAATCTGATCCAAAGTGGGATCTTTGAAATGATACCATAATTGAAGTGATTTCAGATCAATTTGATGAAATCTACAGCAGATGCGGATGATAATGAATTTGACAGTTCATTAGGGTTGAAACTATCTTTACAAACTGATTTCATTAAATAAAATGTGACACGTTGATTTAATTTGAATTGCAGTGTAATGCCTTTTCACAGTGCAAAATGATGATTTTAACAAGATCAGTTCACACTTGTATACAAATTGCTTTTGAGGGATTTTGCAACGGTTGACTTGTACATTGTGATCTACAGTACATTTTGAGGGCATTGATAAAGAAGAGGGAGAGTTAAGGAGGCAGAGTGGCTAAGGGAGAGCATTCCAGAGCTTAGGCCCTTAACAATTGAAAGCATGAGGCATCAGTATTGGAATGAAGAATATCAGACATATATATGTGGCCATAATGAGACAAAAACAGAGATCTTGGAAAGTTGTAGTTTTGGGGGAATTTGGAGATAGGGAGTAGAGAGACTAATATTTACAAAGTGATGTAAATCAGTCTTGTAATCCTGGTGTGCTAGTGAAAGCATCCAGAAACAGGTTAGCAGGTTTGTCAATAGGGATTTTAAACTGCCAAATGAGCAAAGCTGGCCTTCATTTGAGAATTCTTTGTCAGCATGCTGCCGCAAATAAAATTCAATCCTGTGGTTAGTTCTCAAACAGAGAATTGAAACGTATGAAGAAGATGAGGCCACATTGGGGTATTTTCATTGAAGCAGATTATTAGTGAACTAGAATTTCTGTCTGTTGCCAAATGTAAAACTCTCCCCATCCTTAAAGCTGAGAAATTATTTTATATTTTAACAAACAGAATGTTAGTTTGTTATTGAGGATATATTGATAAGATCAGGGTTGATCCTGTGAAATTTACCATTTACACAGGGTAAATCTCAGTCCTGATAATGAGGTAATGAATACTTCCTGCTACCATATTATTCAGATTTTATTCGGGTATTTTTAAGTTTATTTATTAATTCACAATTAGGCTTACATTAACATTGCAATGAAATTACTATGAAAATGCTATGGTTGCCACACTGTGGTGCCTGTTCAGGTACACTGAAGGAGAATTTAGCTTGGCCAATGCATCTAACCAGCACGTCATTCAGACTGAGAGGAAACTGGAGCACTTGGAGAAAACCCATGCATATATGGGGAGAAGGTGCAGACTCATACAGACAGTAACCTAAGCTGGAATCGAACCAGGGATCCCTGGCGCTGTGAGGCAGCAGTGCTAACCACTGTGCCAACCTACAGTTATAGTTTGATGTCAGGATTAACACCCATCCAGTGGCTTCAGACATGGTGTGAATGGTTGTGATGCCAGCAGGAATGAATCTCTCCAGGCAAGGATTCAATATACGGGTCTGATGTGAATGGTCATAGTCGCAATTGAGCTGTTCCTCGTGTTTCACTTGTGTTCCTGCTACTTGTGCTGTGTAGAAATAATACCTTATCAAATGGTGGTTAAAAGGTCAGTGCATTTCTCGGGTGTTTCATTGATGGGAGCTTGGGGGGCATCCTTTCTTGAAGGATGACATATACTGTAATCTCTTTATTTTTATACCTGAGTTGAAGTTTTTCAGACTTTATCCAATATAATTCTGTGATGTTACATCAGCCACTAAGTGTTGTTGGATTTAGTCTGCTGTAACTCAGTACTTCACAGGAGATCTTGAGGTGTAGTGGGTAGTGTCCCAGCCTCTGGGCTCGAGTTGCACCCCAGCATTTTAATGGCCAAGGAAGGTGTGTTCATAATGTGGTCGGACATGCTGCGTATCAACTTGTAAATCCTTCCAAACATACCAATGGCTAGCAGCAAAAGTGAGAGAGACTCCTAGCCAGCCACTTTTGATGCACAGTGGCACCCCTCAGGGTATAAGCCTCTAGCAATAGACTGCTTTTCTGTAAATTAATTTTTAATCAGGTCCTGCAGATCCCTTGCACCCAAAGGAAATTTGGTAAAGTGTCGCTTTTAAAGGAAATTGATGCCAATTCTAGGAGACTCCCGGCTATTTATTGGGGGCTGCAACAAGTTGGCAACTCTTAATAAAACAGGAAAGCTGTCACCTCCAACCTGATGCGTGTGTTACCCCAACTCTCTCACTCTGCCTTCTCAATCCTATAGACATTACAGTCCCATAGCCATCCCTTTCTGTCTATGCACTTCCTCACATTCCTAACTGTCCACCATGACATCCCATCTCATCTGTATGTAATCTCATGTCTCAAAGTGCTCTATATCCAATTCATTCAATACATACCTTTACTCTCACTCATATCTCTCTTGTTTCCCTCCTCGCAGGAGGAGTGGAGAACGGAACAAGAGGCAGAGGCAGAGAATGAATATAGCTCTCCATTCATCTTGCTGTGGAGAATGAGTTGCTGGACATCAATGGAGTCCTGCCATGTGTGATCGTCACAGATGGAGAGAAACTTTTTCACTTCCTGCTGACATAATTTAATAAAAGATCATCACTTGGCATATAGCACTCACTTATATTGATTTGACTCCAGTGGTGGGTTAGTTAGTAGGTAGACTACCACACTACCAGCCCCCACCCCACGATGCAGAGATCCCCCCCTTCACTCTCCCTGCCTGGCTCTGCCCCCATTTGGCTCCACCCTTCATGAGACCCCATCCCATTGGCACTGCCCGTTGTCCAGAGAGCAGTGTTAGGGTGCCTCTCGGACAGTGCCAGGTTGACACTGCCAGGGTCCCAGGCTGGCACTGCACCCTCCCCCCAGTCTCTGACTACTCGGAGGGCCTCAATGGCCTCTAGTCCCACCAATGAGCCATCACGTCTGATTCCCTTTGGTGGGGACCATCTGTGATTCTCACTGGTGAAGAACTCCACATGTGAGGTTAGAGAGCAAAGTGAGCCTGGAATATTGCATCCCGGGCTCACTAATAATATTAAAATGAACTAATACGTATTTAAATCAGTCTTGCACTCTTCTCAGGCACGAAGCTGATTACATCAATAGAAATGGCCTGGGAGGATTGTGACTACCCTGACATTTTTAGCCTCCTGCTAAAATTTCCCACTTTGCTCGGTTATTCGGCCAGCGCAGTCAGATGGAAAGATCGCACCCATTGTGTTCTTCTGAACCATATTCTTCCCTGTCCCCTTCTCAGAATTTCCTGAATGTCCTCTTAAAATCAACTTATTTGCTGGTAAAAGGTTAATCAGTGAAGATTTAGCAGATCATCTGTATTCTAAGATATTTATGAAGCAAAATCTAGCCCTATTTCTTGCATTTTGAGTTCACAAAATTGCTCAGGGGATTTTTATGATTACGTAGAACCAATTCCTGTCTGCCATTTGGATGCATTGGTTGAGCAAGAGCAAGTCAAAATTGATCAGAAGTTTGACAACTGAATGCGATGCTTGGAGATCTTGGACTAATTTTAGAGTGGTGGAAAGGGCCCTCTAGGCTATTTAGCTTGTGTTAAAGTATCTGCAATGCTAAAGCAAAGTCGCCTATCTGCTCCAGCAAATCTACTTGCCTTCACTAAAGGAAGAGACAAGTTTATTTTTATGTAATGGCAAACGTCACTACGTCAATGATAATTATGAGACGGGCAGCACGGTGGCACAGTGGTTTGCACTGCTGCCTCACAGCGCCAGGGACCTGGGTTCAATTTCTGGCTTGGGTTACTATCTGTGCAGAGTTTGCATGTTCTCCTTATGTCTGCATGGGTTTCCCTGGGTGCTCCGATTTCCTCCATAGTCTGAAAGACATGCTAGTTAGATGCATTAACCCGCACAAGCGCCGGAAAGTGGCAATTAGGGGAATTTCACAATGACTTTATTGCAGTGTTAATATAAGCCTTACTTGTGACTAATAAATAAACTTTACTTTATAACTGTGCTCTTGTTCAGACACCAAATCCATTTCCAATTGCATCTGGAAAAGGTTTTATTTATTTGTTTACAGGATGTGGGTATTTATTGCCCATCCTTAACTGGTGCCGGTGAGCCACCTTCTTGATCCGCTGCATTTTGTATGGCTCCTATTCCAGGGTTTTGACCCAGTGATATTGGAAGGAGGGGCAATGTTTTACCCACAATAATAATAACTTGGGTGTCCCACTGAGAGACAACCACTACCAGATTACTGCACCAACCAGATTTCTCTGTACCTTGACATATGGCTTCCCTTTGTTAGCCTGGTCTTCCAAGTCCAACTTCTCCAGAAATATGGAAAGTATAATTCATTGCAGCAGACTGAACACTTCCCTTTTTATAGCATGAATTACCATATGATAAGTTTGATTGTCCAGTGTGATTATTAATGAATAGTCGGTAGGGGGCGGGGGTGGGGGGGGGTAGGTGAATGAGATAAGCAGGTAGTATGGCAGTGGGTAAGGTGCCATACTACCTGCACTTCAAGGTGGGTTGGGAAGGGTAATCAGCTTGGGGCCTAGTTAGGTTGGATCAGTGGGTAATTGGTGGTGGGGGATAATCAACTCTCTTTGGCAGGTAGTTTCAGGGGAGTCAGGGTGGTCAGATTGGGAGGGGGTAATGGGATGGTTGGGCTGGGTCATGGATTGGTCAGGTGGTTAACAGGATGGTAATGGGATAGTTGGGGCTCAAGAGTGTGGGAGGTTAGTAGTTACCCAGGAATTAGATTAGGATTTTCTGTCTTAACATTTCTTGGCTAATTATCAAGTTAAAAACATTGGATCTGTTTGAAATCTGAGACTCTATAACTTAGAATCAGAGACATTTGCGGAGGGTCCCATGGGAATCACCTATCAGAAGTTCAATTTCTGACTATTTTGGGCAATTTCCACAGAGGCCAATGCATCAGGACTTCCACAGGGTCTCAGCAGCCATCTTGAGTCTGCAATGATCAGGGTAATGGAAGGTCTAGGCCAATATTCCCAAGATTTAGCCAAAGTTAGCAGAATATGTAAATTGAGATTAAACATGCCAAAGTATTTCTAATTCAATGACAATGTCAGCTATAACTTAGTAACAGCACTCTTACCTTAGCCTCGGTGTGGGCTACTGTACTCATTCTGTCACTGGTTTTCATCAGAGTTAAAAGCAAGACTGAGGATGCTGGAATCTGAAACAACAACCAAAAATGCTGGAAAATCCCAGCAGGTCTGACAGCGTCTGTGGGGAGAGAGGATAGAAGCAATGTTTCGAGTCTGGATGACTGTTTGTCCTCTGACAAAGAATCCAGCCCATGAGATTTTTAAAAAACGATTTTGAGAGGTTTCATCCATTGTTCCAGAGTCTGTGCCAAAAAATGAAAAGCTCAATCAAAATTAGTGTAGTAAAATAGTTATCTCAAAATGCAACATTTTATTGGGGAAAGCTAGGTTTACAGTGTTTAAAATACTAATCGGTGTAATCTATTAAGAATACAAGTGTTTTATATAATAATATATAATGAATACACATCCTATTTGCAGACACTGCAAGGAGACTCACATTTATCTAGTATTTATTTTCCATCATTCTCAAAAGAATGAATGTGTATAGTGGAAAGAAGCTGATTAAATCTAAAAATGTGGAGGTCTTTAAATGTAGTGCAGCTACAGTACCTCAAAAATATTTAAATATTTAATATCGGCAATGCAGCATATCAGTGCAGTGATACAGAAACAATACACTATGGAATAAATGTGTGTGTCTTCTCTCTCCCAGTGATTTCAACCAGCAGCATCCAGAAATAGTGCCACACACAGGTATAGCTGTATTTAAAAGACATTATTTCATAGAATTGTCCATGTCATGGAGTGAGTCACAGCATTCCTTTTATGGGACAGATTTGCATTATAACAAAGGGACAAAATTATCAGCTTCAATGTTTACAAAACAGACTAAGTACTCTGCATGATTCACTCATGATAGAATAAAATTATATTTTGAATTGGTTAATAAGGCAGTCGGTATCTTTTATATAGAATAAACTTGAATGTGTACATGCATGTATGTGTGTGAGTGTATATGTGTAAGTCAGTATGATTGTAAGTGTGTGTATGTATGTGTGTATGGATTATGAATGTGTTTGTGTGTGAATGCTTGTGTATGTTTGTATTCGCGCGCATGTGTGTATGGATGAATTTGTACGTGTGTCTGGATGTGTGTATGTATATGTATATATGTATGGATGTGTGTATATGTGCTTATGTGTATATGTATGCTTGTGTGTGGATGTGTGTGTGTGTGAGAGTATATTGATGCTTGCATCAAATTTCAATAGAAATCATCTGACTTTTGAAGTAAAAGGGAGAAAACCAGCTATTTCTTATGGGGTGTTTTTTTTTCTGATTTTGATTATGTGGGTTCCCAGTGATCAGAGTTGTGAATTTATTAATTTAATGGGCAGACCCAATCCTTTCCTTTATCCTGCAACTTCAACACATTCCCTGCAGCCTCCACCCTGCCAAAGAATGGCCCTTAGACTGAACTTAATCAAACCATATGATCACCCCTATATCCTTAAAGTGATGGAACAAGTTGAACTCAGTTGCGCTTTGGCAGGTAGTTGTGTAGCCTAGCTTCCAGTGAGCTACGACCAACTATGAAGGTTGAAATACAATCAAACTGATTCAGAAACTATCTTTTCTAAAACCCAGACTGAACCAGTTTGCCAACTTCCCAACTGTATTCTAATTTCTACTGTTTGACAGTGTTTCTTTGCAGTTCTAAATAGCCGCCATGGCTACCTGCAAAAGGAAGCGGTGATTGCTGGTTGATTGATTGGTGAGGAGGTATAGTGGCAGTGAATGCACCATGGGACAGGAAGAGCTCAGAGTCACAGGAACACTTATACATCCATTCTAATGGAGGAAATGACAAAGCCATTGTAAATTCAGTAAAGATTGTCATGATTGTCATAATTGTCATTATGCTGCATGTGGGTCAGGAAGGATTAAACTGTAGCTTAATGGATGGTATATCATTCAGGATTCTTTCAATCAAAGCCAGGTACCATATTTCTACCTGTTTAAATTTCATACACTGGTTTGTTCTAAAATGTCACAGGCCTGTAGGTTTGGAAAAGAATGTTGAAGTGTTGGCAGACGATTCCCAAATCGGAATAAGATCTCTTCCAATAATCAATAAATAGTGGGATAGAGTACAAATTTGCATAAATCATTGGTTAGATCTCAGCTAGAGTGTTGTTTAGAAGTTTCTTTTATTAGTGTCACAAGTAGGCTTACATGAACACTGCAGTGAAGTTACTGTGAAAATACCCTAGTTGCCACATTCTGACACCTATCTGGATACACTAAGGGACAATTTAGCATGACCAATGCGCGTAACTAGCATATATTTTGGACTGTAGGAGGAAACTGGAGCACCTGGAGGAAATCCATGCAAACAGAGGGAGAATGTGCAAACTTCACACAGAAAAAGTGACTCAAGCCAGGAATTAAATACGGGTGCAGCCAGGCAGCAGTACGAACCCCTGTGCCGCTGTACCACCACACAGATAATCACCCAAATTGGAAACCTAAGCCCAGCACTCAGGAAGGCTATAAAAGTCATGAGCAGAGGGTGTACTAAAATGGTGTCAGAAGTGAGAGGCTTCAGTTAGGTGATCAGACTAGAGAACTTGGAATTGTTCCTCTGCAGGCAAAGAGGGCTAAAATAAAGGTTTATCAGAGCAATTTGATATTATGAAGAGTTTTAATGTCAATAAGTGCCACTTATTGGGTTGATAACTGAGAACACAAATTTAAACTGCTAGTCAACCGAGACGGGGAGATGAGGAGAATGTTAATGTTTTAATGTTAGGATCTGGAATGCACTGAGTGATAAATGTGCTGGAAACAGATGCAACAATAACTTTCCAAATAGAATTTGGAGATATACACTTGAAAAGGGAAAATAATGCAGGCCAAGGGGCAAGAGCAAGAGAAAGGGTCCAATCAGACAGCTTTTTCAAAGATAAGACAAAACACAAGAGGGTCAGTGGCTTCCTTCTGGGTAGTAAGGCTCGAAGATATCATTAAATGGCATCAATAACTTGGACTACATGCAAACCAATGGAAGCAATCATTTAAACTTCCTATGTAGTTTGCAAGAAGACCAAAGAATTGAATAGTCATATGGTGAGATATTCTTATGTTATGCCTGGCAACATTAATTAATATTTTTGCCTTTTTAGGAGGCCGAAGCCCTTGCAAAACAAGCATCTTAAACTCCAACTTCACAGCAACCAATATTATCAGCAAACCAGACTATTCCATTTTGTTTTGGGGGCCAAGTGGTTATTTAATAGGGAGGACCCAGTTGGGATTTATGGAAGTCTCTCTCGGTTAGTTAAAACACGCAGTAGATTTTATTGATAACTCGTATCTAGGTGACAATGGATCACCATGCTAATAGCAAACACATTATTGAATATAATTACTTTTTTTAATAGCTTATTTTTCTACATGGTCCTCTGATTTAAGCAGTCACCCAAAATGTTAACCAAAAAAAAATCCAGTCATGGTAAAAATTTTTTGACTTCAATTTTGTTATTTTCAAACTTTATACTTTTGATTTTGACAATCCCATAAAACAAACTCTTTTTGACACTGAAGTTTTAACTTTGAGAGGAATTTCACTGCTAATCCCACAGCTGTCCTCCTTTTCCATTCCCCATCAGATTATTTACCTCGTGTTGGAGCTTGTTTTATTCCAAAATGTTGTGCTGGTCTCCAATACCTGAACCAAAGGGCAAGTAAGGTAAATTGTTCCATTTTACTTGGTGCATTAAGTGGAGCTTATAATCATGTTGTTAAGATTTTCAACAGCGATCTCACAGGAGTGGCTGGAGCAAGACTGCAAGAATCTCACTCTCAGTAATGTCAGGTGAAGCACACTTAAAACAGAATTTCCTTGTTCTCACTCTTTTGTACAGCACTACTTGCTGCATCTGATCATTCTGGTTCAATGTGACTGACAGAGCGATGTTGTGTCTGGGTCTGATTTTAGATGCACCCAGTAATTGACAGGTCACAGTCCTCAGCCAATTCACTTCTGTCTACATTCAAAATGCTTTGATAAGAAAATAAAATTAAGCAGGCATTTTGAAATAGCTACAAACCAATTGTGCGATTATTCAATTGTTACTTCGACTTGGCTATTGGGATGTTTAAGGAGAAACCTCCCTCCCCAAAGATTCTTCATTTTCCCAGCAGATCAGTCTCCAGACTCACACCTTGATCATATTGGAAATTATTTTAGAATGCTTTATTAGGTTTGATGCTTTCAAAAAATCTTAAATGGATTGCTGAGAAGGAGATGCAAAAGCATTTCACAATTCCTCGCACTCCTTCTCAGTGTATTTGCAGGTTATTTTTGCAGCATCTAGCTTTACTCAGATTCTTAAATTATTTTCAGCCATGTCTTAAAGACCAGACAGCTTTGTGCATCAAACTAGCTTTAAACATAACATGGCAGATGCTCCATACCCTTCGTACCAATACAGATCCCATCACTTCTGGTTGGCGTCTTCATGCCAACACCATTTTCTCAATATAGTCTTCATGACATCCAGGAACCCAAAATATCAAAAAAAGTGAGGATATGTTAGACTCTATCAGCTGAGTGCAAGCTGATGTTATCATCAGATTTTAGGGGTTTTTTTTAGCCACATTTACCATTCAATATGTTTTCTATCAGATTGTCTTCAAAGATTTCAGTAAACTCCCTACCTATCCCCTGGAAATAATTCCCATTGAGGAAATGTCAGTAATATTTGTTGCTTCAATAAAAGTGATGTCAAATGTAACTGTCACATTTGCAGAGCAAGAGAGCAAAATTCTTAAATCCCCTGTTGTTTCTGACTATAATAAGCATAACATTACAGAGAATACATTGCGTTTATGATAGCAGAAATAGGCATCCAGCCCAACAAGTCTTTACCGATGTTTATGCTCTTCACAAACCCATCTTACTCCATATCATCCTGTCAACATATCCTTCTATCCCTTTCTCTTTCAGGTAGCTAACTTCCCCTTAAATTCAAATATGCTATTCATTTCCACTGCTGCTTGTGGTAGTGACTTCCGTATTCTCAGCACCCTGTGAGTAAGGAAGCATAGCATTCGAGACACTGCAACCGACAACCTTGAAACTGATGTTAATGCAGATGGATATTGGCTGTCCCTATTTTGGTTGGTACAAGTGATTGTCAGTTTCTAACATGAATGTTTTAAATGGTGGGTACTTTATAGTAGGGAGAGAATGACTTGAGATCACAAGAATGGAGATTGCATCCAGATTCTGCATTTGTGTGCTTGACTTGATGGAGGTCATTGTTGGAGTTCTCTGCCAATCTGCCCAGGTGGCTGTGGATTTATAATGTATACTGGTCGCAGGGTGCCATCATGTTGTAAAATGCCAACTCCCATCATGTCCATGGAAAGTATTACGTGTTGTCAGATTAGTACTTTCCATTGATTTGTGGGACATATTGTAGCTTACGCATTCAAATAAATCTTTATGTCTCTGCTTGATTACATTTGCTGTTAAAAACATGTATACTTCAGAAAGTAAACAAAAAATGAAATCAATAAAATATTACATTTGAAGGAATATTCATGAGTATCTTTGTTCAAGCCCTTTTGTCATAACTTTATTTGAACTTGATTTCTTCCCTCCTTAGATCCTGGCTTACATTGAGGTAGAGATCCACTAAAGCCCTCAACTTGCTGTGACTTTAGCATTGCACATCATCCTGTTTTCATACACTTTCCAAACACAAATACCTCCAGGTTTAGCAGTAACAAGTGAGGTTCCTGGAAATCTATTTTTTTACAACTTTTATACTGTTCTACATGGAGGCAAATATCTCAAGGCACATTGCAGGCAGGTGGACAGTGAATGGGAAAGAAAAAAAAGGAAGCCTTTGAAGGGAGGGTGATTATAAATTTATAAGTGTTATTTATTAGTGTCACAAGTAGGCTTATATTGACACAGCAATGAAGTTAGTGTGAAAATCCCTTAGTCGCCACACTTCGTTGCCTGTTCAGGAACTGATGGAGAATTTAGCATGGGTTAAGCTGAAGTTCTGAGTTGCAGAAAGCGGGCGATTGGAGGGTGTGGAGGATGAGTAGAAACTGTGCTCAGAAATGAAGAAGAATAGGATTCTGGAAGAAGGGAGGGATGAGGTCATGGAAGTTCAAGGTGTCCATGAGAAGCTTAAATCTGGTTCTGTAGAACATGAAGAGCCAGTGAAGCTGGTGAGATTATGAATAATGGAAACACATTTTAGCTGGCATAATTAGGGAGGACAAGTCCAGTTATAAACAGATGAAGGATTGGTTTATCTGGGTATGTAAAAAGTGCTGAATCAGATGAAATTATTTCTGAAATGTTGAATATGTAGTTCCAGGGTTTACTGCCTGACACCATGTAATTAATAGCATGTAATTTTCAAATAGTTGTATTTGCTGGCTCCTCACTGAATTATGATGCAACATGTTAATTGGAGACAGATGACTGCCATTTCCCTCCATTGGTCTGTGGAAAATAAAATGGGAAAACAGAGTGAGATTTCCAATTGTTCTTGACACTATTTCCGCCAGCATGTACATAATAATTAAACTTTCCCATTCCAAGTAGTTGAAGCTTTCTCAGTGAGGCAAGACTCGTATTATACTGGGCTGGAAAGAAGTGTGCCTATTATTTGCCTGCGAGCAATCTAGCCAATCTAAAATGATCTTCATTGTGCAAACAAAAGCACAAACACTCTGTTTTACCAGCACCAACAAACAAAAGTGCTAATTGCCTCATATTCAGACTCATTTGTCTTTATAGTGCTGTGATTTCTGCTGCTTCATGACAACATAGATAAGCAAATGAAGCCTCAGTTATAATCTATGCTTTAGTAGCTTCTATTCTCAAATATGACTCCTATTAGAAGAATAATAAACCATACTGTTAGATTTTAATCTGCCTTCTTAGGTTTCCTGTCATTTGTTTATAAATTCATTTAGCGCAGTCCCATTGTAATATACTCCCTGTTTAACAGTCACATTAAAGTACAGTCCCATTGTAATATACTCCCTGTTTAACAGTCACATTAAAGCACAGTTCCATTGTAATATACTCCCTGTTTAATAGTCACATTAAAGTACAATCCCATTGTAATATGGTCCCAGTTTAACAGTCACATTAAAGTGCAGTCCCATTGTAATATAGTCCCAGTTTAACAGTCATGTTAAAGAGCAATCCCATTGTAATATTGTCCCAATTTAACACAGTCACATTAAAGTGCAGTCCCATTGTTATATAGTCCCAGTTTAGCACAGTCACATTAAAGTGCAGTCCCATTGTAATATACTCCCCCTTTAATAGTCACATTAAAGTACAGTCCCATTGTAAAATGGTGCCAGTTTAACACAGTCACATTAAAGCACAATCCCATTGTAATATAGTCCCAGTTCAGCACAGTCACATTAAAGCGCAATCCCATTGTAATACAATCCCAGTTTACATAGTCCCATTAAAATGAGTCCCACTATAATATATTGCCGGTTTAACAGTTACATTAAAGCACAGCCATATTCTAACGTATTTTATTGTAGAGTAATTAGGAACAGGGTCCAACTTTATGGCCCAACACCTTGATATCAGCATCTTTGCAGGCAGGGGATCCATTATCTGCTCTGGTGTCCTGCCTGCACCCTGCCCCAGCTGCAATTATACCTGTCATGGTGGGAAGTGTTGGAAAGTCTGCCTACCTATGGGAAGTGTCTATCCTGGTAGCTTTCATTGTGTGAACTGGTGATGGGCAAGGAGAGGATGCCAGCTTAACAGACCTTCTTCGGCCCATAGATGCTCCCTCACCAACTTCAACTTACCCACTGCCTCCCTTGAATCCATGTATCCCTGGCACACCAACATCACTGTCTCCCCCCCACCCCCAACTGGACTCTTTAAATTGCCCCAAGTGATACTCAAAAACCTCCTCAATACTAACATTTTACTCCAGCTGCAGCTCCTCAGTCTGGTCACTGTTCAATTGAATGACAGCTTTCAGAAATGAGATTTCTTGCCAAGATGAAGGAAAAAGTCCCACTTCGAGAGCAGTTAATGCCTCTCTGAGCAAAGCTGCCAAAGACTTTCCGCAGTGAGGAAGATCAGAAACTCTTTAAATGCAGCCCATACTAAACTTACAGCATAACTGGACAAGGCCATACTGCTTCATAGTGCCAGGGACCTGAGTTCAATCCCTCGTTTGGGTCATTGTCTGTGTGAAGTCAGCTCCAGTTTCTCCGGGTGCTCCAGTTCCTCCCACAATCCGAAAGACGTACTGGTTAGATGCATTGGCCATGCTAAAATTCTCTCTCAGTGTACCTGAACAGGCAGTGCAACGTGGCGACTAGAGGGTTTTCACAGTAACTTAATTGCAGCAATAATGTAAGTATACTTACATTATATTTCTGTGCAGAAACAATCGGGCAGTAATACAGATTTCAACAACCCTAAAATTAACTAGGACAACATCAACATCAAAAGTACAGAGGATTCAAAATTCTTATTATTGGTGTTGGAAATGAATTGCAGCTGGTGGAAAGTTTGAGTAGTAATTGACATAATTCAATTAGATTTATGGTAGTTATGGAAAAGGATGAAGGTAGACCAAAAGTAGGAGTTTTCACCTGGGGAAAGGCCAAAATTTCATAGCTGAGAAATGACGTGGCAAAAGTGGACTGGAATCAGCCAGTTTAAGGTAAATCAGTGTCAGAGCTATGGAAGGTTCAAGGAGAAAGAAAATGTTCAGGACAAATACCTTCCAACAAATAAAAAGATTGGCAATCACAAATACAATCCTATTCTTCTCTCCACCTCCCCCTACCCTCCCTAAAGTGCAGAAAGTGTAGCTTAATGCAGAAGATAAGAGCTTAAATCTGAAGAACAGAGCTCAAAAGTGCAGGAAGTCTAAAGAAGTATGGAAGGTGTGATGGGTTTGGGGGGGTGAGGAGAAGGGGGGGTGAGGAGAAGGGGGCATGGTATTTCTGCTTTAGATGGCCTGGATACCCATTGCAGGCCCTTTTACAATGTTGGATCAAGACTGATCCCATTGTGCATTTCATTTTCTCAGATAAACAGCAGCCATACTGCTGGTTTTTGGAAGAGATATTTTAAAAGATGAGTAAAAGAATCTAACTCTGGAAGGAATGGAATGCTTCTCCTCGCTCCCCATAAAAAAACAAGCCAGTCCTCCTGTACACTCCTCCCCTTCCCCACCAGCCAGTTTTGCTCTTGCAGTGCGGTCGACACACTGACTGTTATGGTAGAGCTGCCATTTTAATGGTGCCTGGTTCTTTCTCACCAGTTTTGACATGGTGCTTTGTGCCTGATACTGATATTGTGCCCAAATTAGTCATCAATTTCGGGATCCACACTTCTAATGCTTGGAGTTCAAACTTCTTTTGTTAATTTTCATTTGTACACATTATTTGGATAATAGAAACCTAAAGAAGGGGAGTGGTGGGGGGAGTTCCGAAATCGACCATTCACTGACTAACACACGCCCTCACAATTTAAAGCATCTGCTTCTGGTAATGTTTGTGTTATTCAAGACATCACAGATGCCAGCCTTAAATAGACACAACGCATCAGTTAATATTTTGACATTTCCTGGTGATGGAGATAAGATCAGCTCTGGAATCTTTGAGCTACACTTGTTCTCAAAAACATTTCTTATTTATTCACCATTGGCTCTATTCTAAAGTAACGCTGATATGAATCACAGGTTCTATTTGAAGGTAACATTAAAGCAAAAAAGCCTTAATCTGTTCCATTATTAATATTTCAAAAAACGGTTGTGATTTTCAAATAAACTTGTTTATTTTGGTGATTATTGCAAAAGTGAAGTCCAGAAAACACAATTTTCCACAGCCTGTCTCGAGACTAATTTATGGATCCTTGGCATGATGCATATTTTGTGAAATGACCCCACTCCATTCATCATACTGCATTATGACAACCTTTGGCCTGGAAGAAGTATGGTAAGGAAAATTCTTTAAAATGTCTGTGGAATCTCTGTTTTTAAGAAGGTTTAAAAATGATCTTTAAGAGTTTGCAACAATTGTAAAAGAACCAGTTGTAACTTTCTTGGGTAATGAGAAATACCAGTCCATTTGACTTGGTGACTCTTGTCTATCTCAAGACAATAACAACACGAAGGAAGTTAAAAATGCAGTGTGGCCAACCACTGAGAAGACAGACAAAGAAGCTACTGCTGCAAAGAGAACAGGAGTTCTTGGACACACTGTGTGAAGTGGCTAAAGAAGTATAAAACCAAGAACACTTGTGAATAGTTCAGAGATACTGAAATGATGGGTATTTTACCAGAAGTGGTCAAAGCATAAACAGGTATTATTGGTTGGTTGATTGAAAAGGCACTTTGAAAGTGATACCAACAGGACTGCCATGACCTGAGAGAAAAATGAAGTGTGCCTTTCCAATCGCAATTGCACCCATGAAACTTTTAAAGTGAAAACTGCAAATGGATAGCACTCCTTCCCTTCCCTGACAATAGTTGAGCATTGGTGGCACAGTGGCACAGTTGTTAACTCTGCTGCCTCACACCACTAGAATCCCAGGTTTGACCCCAGCATTGGGTTTGCACATACAATTTCTTTAAAATATTTTAAACATTAACTGGCTTTCTGAGAATGGATTGCTTGTTCACTGCAGCCTGCTGATCTGCTTGTATCAAGACCACAAAAGTGGGGGGGTGTTTTTATTTTAAGGTACTCTCTATGCTTCTGAGGATAGGTCACGGTTTTCTCTCTCTGTGGACGGTCTGCTCAGTGATAGCATTTTTCTGTTTTTTTTTCATCAAGTAGACATCATGCTTTATGGCCAGGTTCAGCTGTATAAATAGGTTGTTGTCTGTTTCATGAATCATGGATGACTGAACATTCATGTAACTGTCAGCGTCCAATGCTGAAGGTCCTGGATCATCAACATTTTTCCATCTGATTGCACCTTTGTGAATCGATATTTAAAAATAAAATGCCTACAGCCCCACTGCTTCCAAATGATTTTGACCTGCTGTTCAGAATGCTCATTACTTCAGACAGATCAATTTTGCAGTTCACCATCTGCCAAGAAAAAGCCAGTTTAGCAAAGCTTAAGTTAATTTATTGATGGCAAATTCACATCAGATTCTTCAATACATCTTGGCCCTTTTCTCGCTGACTGTCTGCTTCTTTTTGGTCTGTTGACATTACAAATGATCAAATGGTTGTCCTCAGGTGATTCACTGTGCGTTCTGATAGCACACACAAGTCTACTGAGGCCCTCTACAGGATATGTTTTTTTCCTCATCCATCATTTCATGCAGCAAGAATGCTTTCCGATAGTCCAACCTTTTCACCAATTGTGAAGGAGCCTTTTTTTCCCCCAGTTTTGCTCTCCAATTAAATCAATCATCTACCTGTCATCTCACCCATTGTTTCTACATTCATTTGCTCCACCCCGCTAGTTTGCATTAGCTGTAGACTATTATCTACAAGATGCACTTACAACCTGCCAATTCTTTTTTAACACCCTAACTATCCAAAAGGACAAGGATAGAGGATGCATGAGAATATCAAAACTTACATTATCCCCTCCATGTCATGCACCATCCTGACATGGAATTATGTGGCCACACTTTCATCATTGCTGGATTAAAATTTTATTGGTTTTAAAGTAGCTATGGAGAAAGATAAGTCTGGCCGAAAAGTTAGAATTCTAAATTGGGGCAAGGCCAATTTTGATGGTATCAGGCAGGAACTTTCAAAAGTTAATTGGGGGAGTTTGTGGGAAGGCAAAGGGATGTCTGATAAGTGGAATGCTTTCAAAAGTGTGTTAACCAGGGTTCAGGGTAAGTACCTTCCTCTTAGAGTGAAAGATGAGGCTAGCACCAAATGGGGAACCCTAGATGACTCAAGATATTGAGGCCCTGATTAAGAAAAAGAAAGAGATACATGACATGTATAGGCAGCTGGAGTCAAGTAAATCCCTTGAAGAGTATAGGGAGTGTTGGAGTAGAGTTAAGAGAGAAATCAGGAGGGCTAAAAGGGGACACAATATTGTTTTGGCAGATAAGACAAAGGAGAATCCAAAGAGCTTCTAGAAATACATAAAGGGCAAAAGAGTAACAAGGAGAGAGTAGGGCCTGTTAAAGATCAACATCTGTGTCATCTATGTGCAGATCCACAAGAGATGGGTGAGATCCTAAATGAATATTTCTCATCAGTACTTACTGTTGAGAAAAGCATGGATGTTAGAGAATTTGGGGGAAATAAATAGTGACGTCTTGAGAGTGTACATATTACAGAGAAGAAGGTGCTGGAAATCTTAAAAGCGCATCAAGGTAGATAGATCCCTTGGACCTAATGAGGTGTATTCCAGGACACTGGGGAGGCAAGAGAGAAAATTGCAGGTCTCCTAGCCGAGATATTTGAATCGATAGTCACAGGTGAGTTGCCTGAAGATTGGAGAGTGACAAATGTTATGCCTTTGTTTAAAAAAGGCTGCAGGGAAAAGCCTGGGGATTACAGGCCAGTGAGCCTCACATCTGTGGTGGGTAAATTGTTGGAAGGCACCTGAGACACAGGATCTACCGGCATTTAGAGATACATGGCTTTGTGAGTGGAAAGTCATGTCTCACAAATTTGATTGAATTTTTTTGAAGGGGAATCAAGACAGTAGACGAGAGCAGTGCACTTGATATTGTCTACATGGACTTTAACAAGGTCTTTGACAAAGTACCACGTGGTAGGTTGTTGCATAAGGTTAAATCTCATGGGAGCCAGGGTGAAGTAATACAAGAAGTTATACAAGACATTAGTATGGCCACACTTGGAGTACTGTGTGCAATTCTGGTCATATTATTATAGAAAGGATATTATTAAACTAGAAAGAGTACAGAAAGGATGCTATTGGGAGTTGATGGATTGAGTTATAAGGAGAGGCTGGATAGACTATGACTTTTTCTCTGGAGCATAGGAAGCTGAGGGGTGATCTTGTAGAGGTCTATAAAATAATGAGAGGTATAGATCGGTTAGATAATCAATATCTTTTCCTAAAGGTAGGGGAGTCTAAAACTAGGGAGCATAGGTTTAAGATGAGAGGGGAGAGATACAAAAGTGTCCGGGGGGACAATTCTTTCACACAGGGAGTAGTTAATGTCTGGAACAAACTACCAGAGGTAGTGGTAGAGGCAGGTACAATTTTGTTTTTTAAAAAGCATTTAGATAGTTACATGGGTAAGGTGGGTATACAGAGATATGGGCCAAATATGGGCAATTGGGATTAGCTTAGGGGTTTAAAAAAAAGGACAGCATGGACAAATTGGGCTGAAGGGCCTCTTTCCATGCTGTAAACCTTTATGACACTATGATTCTATGACTTCCTTCCTTAACAGCACTGTAACGCACTTTCACTTCACAGATTGTAACAGTTTAAGATGAAGGCTGAGGTTCAGTTCTTTTTTTTAATTCATTTAAGCAGTGATGTGGTTGCACTGCTGCCTCACAGCATCAGAAAAATGGTTTCAATTCTAGCCTTGGGTCACTGTCTGTATGGAATTTGCATGTTCTCTCCATGTCCTCTGGTACTCTAGTATCCTGCGACAGAACAAGTATGTGCAGCTTAGGTGGATTTTCCACATTATGCTGTCCCTTAATATTCAAAAATATGTAGGTTGGTAAATTTGTGGGATATAGATAGAGGGGAGGGCCTGGAATGAAATGTTCCTTTGGCGAGTGGGTGCAGACTCAATTGGCCAAATGACCTCTTTCTGTACTGTATGGGTTCTATGTGAGCTTCACTAGCTAGACCAGCAATTATTGCCTGTCCATAATTGCCGTCGAGAAGGCACTGGTGAGCTGCCTTCTTGAACCACTGCAGTCCATATGATATAGGTATTGTTATAAAATAAAAGGTAGATAAATGTACCCTGACTAACTTTGATCAATTATTGGCATGTGCTCTAGACTATTGTCAGAATATTTATCAGCCAAGGGTGAAACTAGCGATCAGACAAAGTGTTAAACCAGATAAGACAGTCTGGTTCAATCAACAGGTAATCATGACAAAGACAGTCAGAAATTACCTGTAACCACTGTTCCCATGCTGCCAGAGAATAAAAGTGACTGGCCAAAGTATGTGACATTTACTAATAATGATTGACTGGTACTAATGATGATTGATTCATTTTTACTGGGATGAACCAGTAGGTGTGTAAAATGACTGTGGAAATTGTATAATTATACTGCCAATGTGATGTAATTTCAGAGAGGTTTTGGAATGCCCAACATATGTCTCCCAGCATATATCGTGCAATAAAAAATGTTTTTCACCACGATACTGCCATTGCAAGTTTTTGTATTAGCTAGAATTCAGCTCAATACTTAGCATCTGACAAAACACCTACAGAACTGGCATAGTTGGAAGGATTGTTCACAGGAATCTGGAGGCAGGACATGTCTCCTGAGAGTGGTGAATATATTTTTATTCAGGGAGTTACATGTCAGGCTGCCACAGCTGTAAGCTGAGTGATCAGGTGTTGTAGACACAGTATCACTGAGTAAAGAAGTCGTGCTTAATGCAGGGGAACAAGGACGGGGGCTCTTGTGTCTGCCTGAGGAGCAGAGCAGAACAGCCACGTGACAGGAGAAGATGTTAGAGGCTAAGTTGCACTCAATATGGGGACCAAAGACAGACTCTTGGATCGCCCTGAGTAGCAGAATGAAAACCCACACAACAGGGAAAGTGTCAGGGGATAATAACCATAAAAAAAGGTGATGGTTAGTCCAGGCCTTAGAGCTTTCCAGTGAAGGACCCAAGAACAATAATGATAGATATTATTTGGGGACATGAACTGCACCATGGTGACAGCCAGTCCAACTATGAGAGATCTCCATTGGGAGACTGAAGGAAGTTTAATACAAGCAGTAGTGACGGAGCATGGGAAAATAAAGAAAACACAGTGAGCAGAAAGTGTGGCGGACAGGGCAAACAAAAAATAAATCAGAAATGGCAGCAATCATTTAGCAGTTATCGTGAGAAATCGCCTCCAGAGGGAGGCATACAAAAAGCAAATAGCCGCAGCAAAGGCAGCACAAGAAGAAGTCATACATTCACCCGTAGCGCAGATGGTGACAGGATCATTATATTCTCCAACCCTGCATTAGGAGAAAAAAAAGGTGGGGAGGGGGTCTGGATTGGAGCAAAGGAGAGAGACAGAGACAGATGCAGAGAGAGAGGGAGACACACAGAGGAAATACTGTGAATTAATTGGCAAGATGCAAAAAATTGATTTGAGAAGACCTGAAGTTGAGCTGATAATTGAGTAGTTTTTTTGTATTTGTGTGTTTATATGGTCTAGCTGTTGTCACATTAGATTGAGAACATGAGCTGTTGAAGCCATTGTTTATTTTTGTAGAGTATTTATAACTGGAAGTAAGTGCTATGTTTTATGCTTTAGTTCAACTTCACGTGGGCTAAGAGTGCTAAATTTGTTAAAATTTAAGTTTAAAATCTTTTGGTTTTAATTTTTTTTTGGAGTTTCATTACAGTTTGGAAGAAAGAAGAATGAAGATCATTTACATTTGTGTGTGAGTTTAATAAAGTACTTGTGTGAATGTTTTTGTTATATTGTTTCTTTAATGCTTTAATGTTTGTTCCTCCAAATTGAGATTTTACAATAGTGGGTTTGATATAGAGTTTAAAATTAAATGGCAATTGGATTGGATTAAAGCATAAACCAAAATAAGATTCATTTTTGAAATTCCTTAATCTTCAATATAATTGATGGCCACATTTGTCCTCAAGAAAATACAGGATTCAACAGGGATTTTGAGGTCACTTGAAGACGCTGGAAGTGAAAAGTGACTTGTTTAAAATTTGTGAGCCATCTCCATAGCGTATGTTATGCTCCACTTGAAGGCTTGAAATGTTACCTATTTCAGCAAACTAGTTCAGTTGATTTGAGTTTACATCACTCTGAAACTTATGCCAACATTAGTTTATGTAGGCAGATTTGTGGGAAATAATTAAAAGTGCAAATTTTAAGTGTAGGCTAGAGGGATGTAGTGAAAATGTGATTGTTTTAATTTGGTAGGGTTAATTAAAAGTTGGGATATTTGAAATGATTATGATAAATCTTGTTTTGGATTAGTCTTGGATCACAACTTCTTGTTAGATTCAAAGACATATTCTCAATCCAAGTGTCAATGAAAAGCTAATTAGAGAATTAGATTCTGAGAAAAGAATTAGTTTTAGGTTCCAAATATTTGCCATAAAAGAGTGACAATGTAATGACATCCATTTGAGAATTTTACTCCATCCCTTTCGAAATTAGCAAAGTTAATTAATCAATTCTGCCCCAGCCAGCATTGATCATTGTACTTCAAGATTTACAATAGCTTTAAGACATTTGGGACTTTATTTCAAGATTTCCAATATAGCACAAATTATCCGCCTGAATCAAACTTGAGGAAGTGGGAGGGCGTTTAGTAGGGAGTTACAAAGGATAGAACGGGTAGGGGAATGGGAACACGTTAGAGGGATTCAAAATACCCCGGGATGAAAGCACTACTAAAGACTATTATAACAGAATGGATTAACTTAGAATAAGAATCACAGACTGCCTTATACATATATTTTACAGAGATACTATTTACATAGAAACACATATAACCACAGTTAGAAAGTTCAAACATGTATTTCTGAAAAGTGTGTTATTGAAAAAGCATACATTTTGGCTAATGACATAGAGTTCTAAGGCATCACAGGGAAGTAGTTAAGTTAAGTGAACCATATTCTTTATAACAATACACTCATAGAAGCATAGTTCTTATTGGCATAGGTCTAGACAGTCTGCATGAATAGAATATTTCATTAGGCAAGGACAAAGATAGTGATTTCCACCAGTTTAATGAATAGACAAAGTATTAAACCAGATAAGATGGTTTGGAGCAAGCCATGGGAAAGACAGTCAGAAATTACTGGTAACCACTGTTCCCCATGCTGTCAGAGAATAAATGTGATTGGCCAAAATATATAACATTTACTAATAATGATTGATCTGTACTAATGATAATAGATTCATGGCCGGCTGCGATGAGGCAGTGCGTGTGTAAAATGACTTTTGGAAATTGTATGATTATATTGCCAATGTGATGTAACTTCAGAGAGGTGTTGGGATGCCCAGCAGGTTTCTCCTAGCATGCATTAGTCAATAAAGAATGTCTTTCACCAAGATATTGTCATCACAAGTTTTTGTATTAGCTGAAGTTCAGCTCAATACTTAGCCTTGGAAAAAGCCTCTACAACCTGTCACTGAACCTGTTCAATAAGACTGGGACAGGCTGTTCCTCAATCTTTGAGTGTTGGCTGATGTTTCAAGATCTACAATGGCTGATTCAGGCTTTCACTCTTCTAGGGCTGGTTCTGATCTTCAGGTCATCTCACTGGGGTGGTATCTGGTTCTGGTCAGTCTGATGATGCTTGTTATGAGGTACAAGGAGCTGGAGATGGTGTGTTGCTTGACTGTAAGTCAAAGATTCTCTCTGAAGACACTATTGAAGAAAATGCAAAAGGTGGAGAAAGAGAGCTGGATTTCACAATGGTCCCTTCATGTCCTTTTTCAAGACTCTGTGGTCTGTGTCCAATCCTTGTCGCATTATGCCTCTGCCCTCCTACTGAGCTGAGTGCCGCCAAGTCTGCATGGCACTCTTCTGACAAAGCAGGTTCACTGAAGGTGTAAACAACAGTATATTCTGAAATAACTTGGCCATTAACTCCCGGCCAGGCAGTTCTAGGCCTGTCTGGTTTCAACGGGAAGTTGATTGTCCAAAGCCTGGCTACATGAGTACTGTCTGTTCCAGCTCTGCAGTTTGCAAATTGCTGAGTCTGGCTTGGTTTAAACTTGGCTTCTACATTTTGCAATTTATCTACACTGATGAAAATTATCAGTATTTCTGTTACAATCCTGGAGGTCATGAAACAATTGAACATAGTACCTCCACAGTGCTGATGGGGAGGGGAGAGTTTTCAGGTTTTGAACCCAGCAACAGCAATATATTTCCAAGCTGGAGGGGAATGTGCAGGTGGTAAAGTCTCCATTACCGGAATTCTACTGCCCTGCCCACCGTGGAATCAGAGAGGGTGAGGGACGGACAATAGAAATGTCCGTTGACCTTGAGTGGGAATTCCTGGTCTTGCTCAAGCGAGGCCATAAAATCCCAACCATGTGTCGATTGCCCATGTTCTCCTGGATGGTGGTGATTGTGTGTTTGGAAAATGCTGTCAAAGGAGCCTTAGTGAGTTGCTGCAGTGCATTTTGTAATGAGTGGCACTCTCACTGCTCTGTTAGAAGGTTGCAAATTCAAGTCCTAACTCAAAAACATGACACACTCTGGCAGTGCAGGGAGAGTGCTTCATACTTGGATGTCATATTTAAATGGTACCCAAAGTTACTGACTCTTGAACAAGATTCCCAATCTGCCATGGTAACACAGTGGTTAGCACTGTTGCTTCACAGCTCCAGGAATCTGAGTTCGAGTCCTGGCTTGGGTCACCGTCTGTGTGGAGGTTGCATGTTCCCCTCATGTTTGTTCAGGTTTACTCCGTGTGCTCCAGTTTCCTCCCACAGTCCAAAGATGTACGGGTTAGGTTAATTGGCCATGCTAAATTGACCCTTAGTGTTAGAGGGATTAGCGGGTATATGTGTAGAGATATGGGGGTAGGCCTGCTGAGATTGTGGTTGATGCAGACTCAATGGGCCAGATGGCTTCTTTCTGCACTGTAGGTCTTTTATGATTTTCCATAGTGTGCAGCATGGGAAGATCCCACTGTGATTTCACACCAGCAAGAAGACAATGATATATCACACAAGCCCAATTTTTGGACTTCATAGCAAATATTCTCTTTCCCCACATCCAACCCCGCCTTTTCAAGCATTGAACTCACCAGTCATCTCAGCTCCAGGGTGTTTTTGCAGAAGTTCCTCAGGATAGTGTCCTAGGCCCAACCATCTTCAGCTGCTCCATCTAATGAACTCCGTCATAAGATCAGAATTGGGGATGTTCGCTAATGATTGCATAATGTTTAGAACCATTTGTGACTCCTCAGATATTGAAGCGGTCCACATCCAAACAAGACCTTGATAATATCCAGGCTTGGGCTGACAAGTGGCAAGTAACATTCACATCACACAAATGACAGACAATGATCATCACCAGTGAGAGACACTCTAATCATTGTCCCTTGACATTTAATGATATTATCATTAGTGAATCACCCTCTGTCAACATCCTTGGGGTTACCATTAACCAAAATCTCAACTGGAATCACCACATAAACACCGGCTACAATACAGGTTAAAGGCTGGAACACTGCAGTGAGTAACTCACCTCCTGATTCCCCAAAGCCTATCCACCATCTGCAATGTACAAGTCAGAACTGTAATGGAATACTCCCCACTTACCTGGATGGGGGCACCTCCAACAACAGTCAAGAAGCTTGACACAATCTAGTATGTGATTGGCACCACATCTACAAACATTCAATCCCTCCACCTCCAATGTTCAGTAGAGCAGTGTACTATTTACAAGATGCACTGCAGCAATTCACCAAAGATCCTTAGATAGCACCTTCCAAACACATGACCACTTCCATCCAGAAGGACAAGGGCAGTAGATACATGGGAGCACCACCATCTGCAAGTTCCCCTTCAAGCCACTCACCATCCTGATTTGGAAATATATTGCCATTCCTCCGCAGTTGCTAGATCAAAATCCTGGAACTTCCTCCCCAGTGGCATTGTGGGTCAGTCCACAGCACACAGACTGCAGTGATTCAAGAATCCAGCTCACCACCACCTTCTCAAGGGCAACTAGGGATGGGCAATAAATGCTGGCCAGCCAACAATGCCCATGTCCCTCAAATGATTAAAAAAGTGATTTGAACCTCCACCATGTTATACATTTCCGCCTGCCACACCACCACCACATAATGGTGCATATATCGTCTCTAAGATGCAAACAGTAGTAAACATCCTTTGACAGAAAACCCATGGTCTCTACCCACTAGAACAACAAAGGCAACACAACAAGCAACTGAGAACACAACTACCTCCTCTCCAAATCACCCTGTCTTGGAAATAGATCACCGTTCCTTCACTGATGCTGGTCAAAATTCTGGAACTCCCTCCCTAACAGCACTGTGGATGTACCTACACCACATGGAACTCCCTATGTGCGTACCTACACCACACATGGAACTCCCTCCCTAACAGCACTGTGGGTGTATCTACACCACATGGACCTCCCTCCCTAACAGCATTGTGGATGCACCTGTACAGCATGAAACTTCCATGGACTGCTGCCATCTTTTCGAGCAAGCAGGGATGGTTAATACATGCCAGCCTTGCAAGCAATGCTGACTTCCCATGAATGAATAAAGAGAAGGTGAAGATTAGTCTGAATTTACTTGTTTGGAATTGTTTGGATTGCTGCTTTGTGCAGTTCCTGGTGTGGAAGCAGTAGGGGGCTATCTTTCACTGGAATCCTAGTACCTGAATAGAAGTTCTTCTGTACATATACAGTCAGCAGGTAGATCAGAGTATTTATACCTAGCTTGTGAATTATTTTCTTATTTTTTCACACGAGTTATGGCTGTCTGTCAGTTGGGAAGATCAATCAGTGATCTGTGAGCAATAGCCTTTGAGAGTTGTTTACACACTGGCCTTGTTTTTGCTTCAGATTCCGGCCCACCGTATTTATGGGTCAGAATTTGGTAATGATATCCATCTCCCTTATCCTGATGAGTTTATTGAGTCTTTTAGTCTACACAGTGGATACCAATCTCAAAACAGAGAAGTTTAAAGGACGGTCAAATTATGAAGGGCTTTGATCGGGTAAATAAAAAGAAACCATTTGTTTCCACTGGCAGGTTTGTCAGTAATGAGAAAATGCAATTTTAAGATCACAACCAAAGAATCAGAGGAGAGATGAAGAGGTTTTCTTTTAATATTGCAAGTTGCTTTGAACTGCAGTGAATAGGGTGGAAGTGTGGTGGAAGCAGATTCAATAGTAACTGTCAAGAAGTTATTTTTATTGCATGGGATGCAATGGCTAGCATCAATTGCCCATCACTAATTGCCCTCGCGAGGGTAGTACTCAGTCCCTTTCTGTGCATTTTGTGTGTATGGATATACTCATAACGCTGTTAGGGAATGCAAGGTGGACCGAGAGAGAGTGCAAAGGGAAGAGACTGCATTGAAAAGGAGACAGTAAATGTGAGTGGGAGTGAGATGGTGTGAGGGGAAACAGAGAATGTGTCAGACTGGTGACAGCTCTGAACATCTATGCGACTAGCTCCTTCCAGAGCCCGACCGGAGATGTCTGTGGCATCTCCCACTCTTCAGTGCACCTCTGTGTTAAGCAGGTCACTGAAGCCCTGTGTGCAAAGGTTGGGCAATACATCAAATTCAACCTGGACCAAGCCCATCAGGAAGCCCGGGCTGTGGGGTTCACTGCAATTGTTGGGGATGCCAAATGTGCAGAAGGTGGTTGACTGCATCCATGCCATTCTCGGTGCCTCCTACAGAATCCATGACAATTTGTCAATAGGAAGGGGTTCCACTTGCTGAATGTTCAAATCGTGTGTGACCTCAATATGACCATCATGCACATCGGTGCCGGATATCCAGGCAACGTGCATGACAGTTTCATTGTAAGGAGCTTGGACATCCCACAAGCATTTGAGGAAGAGTCCAGGCTGTGGGCTAGCTCCTGGCTGATATTGGTTACCCCCTTCTGATGTGGCTGATGACTGAGGTGAAGACCCGCAATAATGAAGCCCACATAGCCACCCACGCAACAGTAGAGAGCTGTACTGTGCTCTTCTTCGCGATTCAGGGGCCAGTGCCCTGGCACTGACCGAGACAGTGACTGCCTCCCAGGCTTCATGGCCATCAGCCCCTCTGGATCTGCGTCCTCCTGGGAGGAAGAGGGTGTCCCGCCTCGCCTCTGCTGCATCCAGTAGCCTCCCCAAGTCGTCCTCAGAAAATCAGGGGGCTGGTCAGGTGCACGTTGTCCTGTACCGCCTGCCTGTCCATTCTGGAGTTTTTAATGGAGCTGCCCCTCAGATCAGCTACAGGCAGTTTGGCAGAGCATTCCAGCAAGTTCCATGCAGTTAGCTTGTTCGCACTGAGGGGAAAGCAAGTGTTCTGCTGAGCAGGTGGGGTGGGTGGTGGATGAGCGCCTCAATGATTAGCGACGGGGGAGGGAGAAGGAGCTGGCACACAGCAATCGGAGTGTAAGTGAGATGGGGCCTTGTGCGGGAAGGTCCAGACTGTGGGTGTGGGGGATCACTCTGCCTAGTATCTGTCTGGCGGAGGGGGGAGGCTGGATGTGTCTGCCTAAGATCAGTGGGGGAAAGGGGGGAGGGGGCCGTGATTGGTCTGGTTGACGGAGAGTGGGAGGATAGGTGGGTGGGGCAATGTCTGTGGGGGCTAGGAGGAGGCATTATCTGATCCAGGAGTGATAGACGTGCTTTTTCAATTTTTTCCTAACTGTGCATGCGCAGTTCAGAGCTCTGATTGTTTCGGGCATGCTAAGCCCCTTCCACAGCGCGAATGAAACTGGTGATTTTTTTTTCTGGCTGAGAGCATATAGGGGCACCTAAAAGCAGATTTCTAAGTCAGATCTGCATTACACCCAGATTCAGCACTTCGAATGAAAATTGGGCCCACAGAGTTTCACAGTATGTGTTTAGCTGAGACATCCTCTGACGATATCCAGAAGCACTGAAAAAAGTGATCACCCTCTCTGCCTCCTCCTGATTGGTAACAGGATCAAAGATTATGCGGAAAAGGCAGGAGAATAAAGGTGAGAAACTTATCAGCCATGATTGAATGGCAGAGTCGACTTGAAGGGCCAAATGGCTTATTTTTGCTCCTATATCATACAGTCTTATAATGCTCATGATTTAATATGATTGCCAACTGCTGGTGAAAACAATCTCCCTTCTAAAAACATGCTTGTTCACCAGTTTGGGGAAAAACACACCTTATTTATTTCCAAGTTGAACTATACAGTGCCTTGCAGCCTCATGGTGGCAATCAGCTTCCAAGATGACTCTCAATATAAAAAACTCACACTTACCAGATTGATTCCTTCACCATATTCCCTGATTTGTTCCCCAGATCATGTGACCCTCTCTCTGAAGGCTGATCCTTAAGGGACAATCACCACACCTTCAAATACATCCATTCATTGGCGAAGTCAGTAATTTATAGTTTAAATTTACCAGACTTATAATACAAGTGATAAGCATATATCACAGAGTGAAAACGTTGGGAGATTCTGAATGGCAAAAAGGCACATGCCTTAAGTATAGTGCAATTACAAAGCCGTTCTTCAGTGATACGGTTAGGACAACCTGTGTTATCTTCACTATGCTGCTGAACAGTTTGATCTAACTCTTTCTTTGGACAATTTGTTTCCAATCAAAGCTACTAAACAGAATTGCTCTGAAACATCAGTAAATATAAAATTCCTTAGATCTTAGCCTCACTAAAATTTTATTCTTATTTCAAAGAACAAAGAAAATTACAGCTCAGGAACAGGTCCGTCAGCCCTCCAAGCCTGCATTGACCATGCTGCCGGATTGAACTAATATCTCCTACCCTTCCAGGGACCATATATCTATCGGCATATTCATATTCATCGATATATTCATATCAGATATTTCTATCGGCATGGTGGCACAGTGCTGGCACTGGAAGATTGCAGGGTAAACAATGGGTTTAAGGGATAGGGCCTGGGTGGGATTGTGGTCAGAGCAAACTTGATAGGCCAAATGGCCTCTTTTTGCACTGTAGCGATTCTATGATTCTGTTGACTGATAACAAACAAAGGGAAAAAAAATCTTAGAAATGTAAAGAGTTGAAAGGACCTTTGCACTGAATAGCTGACACAGCCAAAAATTATTTAACTTTGTTATTTTAAATTTCATCAAAATTTAATTAAAATTTTCATGTCTAACTTCCAATGAGGATACAAAGAATTCTTTGAAAATAGGGTGTATTATGAGAAAATAGAATTCCCCATTGTTCATTAAAGCAGTTCCGCATTGACGCTGTAAATGCTGATTGTGACTATTGAATTAATTTGCTTTATCGTAAGCAGTCAATCCAGCCCCACGTCCATCTGTTATAGTTCAGGAACAGAAGAGGAACAGGAAAGGGGCTGTGGAACATCAAACAATAGGAAAGAGGCAGAGCCTCAAATATTTTGGCAAATTTCAGAAAAATGTAAAAATTATAAAGCAGCAGTTGAAGGAGACTTCATTTATCATAATAGATTGTATTGGCACTTCCTGGTAAACCTTTGGTGGATAAAAATCGTTCTGGTAACTGTGCAAAGTGCAAAAGTATTTGGCATTATTACTTGTGCAAACTATAACACTGCGCGGTAGGCCATGGTATTAGGAATGGTGAAACTTTCCAAGTTGCACTTTCACTCTGCTGCTGATAGGTGAGTGGCACCCAGAACTCAGATAGAGTCCCTCTTGTCCTTGCTTTTCATTCCACTAGCCTCTTCATTGAAAGGATGATCCTCTACCATTTCCATCAATTCTTTTCACCAGCATGATGCCGCCATTCAACATATTTTCCCCTCACTCCCCTTATTAGTGTTCCACAGGGACTGTTCTCTCTGGGACACCCTGGTCCACTCCTCCAGCACACCCAACACCTCACCCCCCGCACCCCCCCCCCCCCCCCCCCCTCCCCACAACCGCGCATGACATCTTCTCACACAAGCGCAGAAGGTGTAACACCTACCCCTTTACCTCATCTGTGCTCACCATCCAAGGGCCTAAACACGCTTTTCAGGTGAAGCCTGTCGTGCACCTCCTTTAGTCTAGTCTATTGTATTCGCTTCTTCCAATGCGATCTACTCGACACTGGAGAGACTAAATGCAGACTGCGTGACCACTTTGCACAACACCTTCGGTCCGTCCACAAGCAGGACACAAACATTCGTGTTGCTTGTCATTTCAGCCCACCGCCCTGCTTTCTTATCCACATGTCCATCCTTGGCCTGTTACAATGTTTCAGTGAAGCCCAATGCACACTGGAGGAACAACATCTTACCTTCAGATTACCCTTTCAGTCTGAACATTGAATTCAACAACTTCAAAGCAAGAACTGTCTCCTCCACTCCATTTCCATTTATGTTATTTTATTTTATCTCATTTATTTATTTTCATTTCATTCATCATTGCATTTTTCCATCTCTATTAAAATCTCAACTTTTCAATTTTATCCCTCTGCACTGTCTTTCTTACCCCATTCTACTAGGGCCATCATTTATATATCTCAGGTTGTCCTTTGGCACTTGACTTATCTTTGTTCTGGCACTTACATGTTCTGATCTCTTAATAGCTGCCATCAGCACTCAGCCATGATCACCACCATTTATAATTCCCCTGTTCTGTTTGCCGATAACATCTTTGACACTCCCACCCCATTCCCCTTCACCATAATAGTATGAGCATCATCCTATATTCTAATGTCTTCAGCTTTGACAAAGAGTCATCCAGACTTGTAGAACCCAGTTCACCATTGCAATTTTCTGTTTTCAGGTGCAAAATCTTGCTAAAGTTGGGCATGAGGCCATTAACACGATCCATGCCCGCATCTGCGCAGATGACCACTTGATCAAAGCCTGAAAATGGCCATGATCCGAATCGCGCCTGAAACAGGCACAACAGCAATTTAAATGTATTTGCATACATTTAAATTGAATTAATGGGCTTCCTGGCCAACCTTATCAGCACTTCCACCTTTACCATCACGTTCATGCATCCTGATTAAGTGTGAAACAGACCTGTTCGGCAGAAGTCTGTTTCGGGTGCTGCATCTTCTGAAGAGGTAAGTTCAGAGCTTCCAATGGCTCTCAGATCAGATCGATGGTGGATGGTGTGGGGTGGGGGATGGAGAGAGAGGGGAAGGCGGGTCACATCATTCTCCGGTGGAGGGTAGGTTGGTTGAGAAGGGCGAGGCAGAAGAGCAGAGGCCCAATCGTTTTCTGGTCAGGGGAGGTGGGGAGGACGAGACAGGTCAGATGTATCATGGGTGGAGGGGAGGAGGGAAGGGAAGACAGATCATTCTCTGGTGGGTGAAGGGTGGGGTGCAGAGGGAGGCCAGGTCGCTTTCTAGATGCCTGGGGGAAGGAGGAGAGAGGCCTACTCTCTTAGGAGGGAGACAGGGGAGGGGGGCAAGGAGGACTGCTACCACTCTGTGGGCAATCGGTGGTGAGGAAGTGGGGCAGGGGGTTGTGTTCGGTTTGAGTCGTTGGGGGGGTAGTGTAGATGGATAAAGGAGACATTATGTTATGGGGGTGGGGTGATGTCTGTGGGAGCCAACATTCCTGCTTTTCACTCCTGGGCTGCTTCATCTGGTTTTTGTGGCCCGGGAATGCTGTGACAGGGGCGTGATTTTCAAATCGTGCAGTTCAGAGCTCCGATCTTTCAGGTGTGATAAGCCCCACTCACAGCATGATTTTTTTTCAGGCTAAGTGTGTATGTGAGTGCCTCAAAGCAGATTTCTAACTCGGATCTGAATTGAATCTAAATTCAGCACTTAGAATGGAAATGGTAAAATCAGGCCCGTAATGTTAGTTCTATTTTTTTTTCCACAGTTGCTGTTGGACATGCTGAAATTTTCCAGCATTTTCTGTTTCTGTACTTGAATTTGTTCACTGCCTCAATCTGTTGCATATATAAACTTTCAAAAGGCATTTGATAAGCTACATATATATTAACTGGACTTAGCCATGTGGAGTATAACTTCTGCTTTTAAACAGAGTGACATTGAAAATCACACCAAATAAAGCTGTGGTCAAAAGACTTTAAATATCAGAGATAGATCCAAAGAGTAGCAATTTGGTGGGGACCAAGGGGGATGAGTCAGATCTGGAGGCAACTGCTGAGAAATAGCTGCAAAGGAGGATCTCATTGTATACACAGTCAGACAGAAAATCGGAATGGAATAACAATGACGGTGAACACAGGGTGAAAAAGACAAGTAGAAATCACAAAAAAGAGAGGAACAAAACTTGTTCAAGGCTACATTCCTGGAATTGAGGTAATTTAAACAGTAGAAATAGAAAGCAACAATAAAACAAAACTGGCAAAAATATTGAAAAAAATGTCTGAAATGTGAAAAACATAGCAAGTCTGACATTCTGTGAAGAGAAAGAGAGAATGGCATTTTGGGCAGTGTTCTTTCCTATTGTGTGGCTACAATATACCATTTTTAACAGTTAATTAAAAGTGCTAGAAAAGATTTCGTCTGGAGCTATTTGTTTCAGTTTTTTCCCCCGTTTATTCTTCTCTTTTGCACCTTCACGACTTGCAATTTTATTTTATGTGCTTAAATCATTAATAGCTTACTTTTGATCCCACGTTAATTTATTTGTTGCCGGTGTAAACTGTTTTCTGATCTTAGTCCATCTTCCATTCATCTAAAATCTGATCAGAATCACAGATCTGTTACGGAGTGCAAGGAGGCTATTTGGCCCATCAGTTCTTTACCGACCAAGGTGCACATCATTTTAAGGAAGGAAATGCAAAATATAATAGGGGCAGTCAAACAATTTTTATAACTGAAGTGGGTAATTATTTGCTGGAGAAAAAAATTAAGTTGACAGCTGACAACAAGTGTGGTGCAATAGGAATAAATTGATAGTTCTTTCATGGGACAGCACCAGAAACATTGGACCAAATGAACTAGTTCTTTCCTATAAACTAAAGGGGCAGAATTTTATAGTCCCCCCCCCCCCCAAATCCCCTAACAATCTGCTGGTCTCACTAGCCAATAGCTTGGCTGGCATCTCTCTGAGATGTCAAAACCTGCTATCCTGCCCATTGTGCCAACATCTCTGGTGGTACTCTGGTTTCCTCCCACAGTCCAAAGATGTGCGGGTTAGGTTGATTGGCAATGCTAAAAATTATTCCTTGGTGTCCTGAGATGCATAAGTTAGTGGGTAAAATATGTAGGGATATAGGGGTAGGGTCTGGCTGGGATTGTGGTCGGTGCAGACTCGATGGGCTGAAGGGCCTCTTTCTGCACTTAGAGCTCTATGATTCAAATATGATCTGACTTCCTTGCCATATATTGTGCCCAAACCTTCTCCATTCACAAACTCTGGCACTAAAGTGGCAGATTTTCTTCATGGAGATGTTTGCAGTCCCAGAAATGCCCACTACTGATTGGCGGCCAACTGTCATGGACAGGACTTCCTGTCTCAGATGAGAATTCTGTCTTGGATGGATGGCACAGTGGCACAGTGGTTAGCACTGCTGCCTCACAGTGCCAGGGACCTGGGTTCGCTTCCTGGCTTGGATCATTGTCTGTGTGGAGTTTGCACATTCTCCTCATGTCTGTGTGGGTTTCCTCCAGGTGCTCTGGTTTCCTCCCACAATCCAAAAATGTGCAGATTAGGTTGATTGGCCGTGCTAAATTGACTTTAGTGTCAGGGGGATTATCAGGGTAAATAGGTCCTGATCAGGATTGTAGTCAGTGCAGGCTTGGTAGGACGAATGGCCTCCTTTTGCACTGTAGGGATTCTAAGATTCTATGAAAACAGTGACAGAGGTTGTGGATATCCCACACTCATTTCATTCAGGACACCCACATTGCCTTATCGTGTGGGGCTGCCTTCTTTAAAATCGGTCAGCTTGCAACTGACATTAAGCAACAACATCCCCTTCCCCCCCCTCAACCCTCCCACCCCCCTCCCAACTGAACCTCCACCCTCTGAACAATCTGCTTTCTGAAAGTAAAAGATACACTTCAGCAACCATGAAGAATGAATGAGGTAAGAGATAAATAAAGACTCATCTTAACGGAAGGTGAAGTGGAAATCCAACAGTTTGGGAGAGACATAACAAGGAATAAAAGCACATGTAGAAAGTAATCAGAGATGTAGAAAGATAATCAAGCCAGTCATAATAAATGTTGGAAATATATTAAAATAAAGATAGTTCTAAAGGAGAGCACGGGCCTTTTATAGACACATGCAAGCAAAACTATAAATGAACAAAAAGGAAGTGGTATATTTAGTTTAAATGAGTACTTTGTGTCCATTTTGACAGAAGAGGAAGATGACAGAAGCCAAGAGAATCTAAAACTAAGTCATATGGAGGAAGCTATAGATTTTCAGTTTAATGTCAGTTGTTGGGAAGTTACTGAAATTAATTTTCAAGGACATAATGACTAGATACTTGGACAAGCATGAACTGATCAATGAAAGTCAAGGTGGATATCTGTCAGATTGAGCAATCGTGTCTGGCTAAGCTGGTTGAAAGTTTTGGGCAAGTCACTAGCATTGGGATAAGAAAGTGCCAAGGAATATTGTCCTATTACAGTCTCAGCAGAGACAAATAACTTTATAAAATAAATTCAAACTTCGATTGCACAGTTGGAAGAGTGACAGACTTTGACTTTTATTATAACAAACAAGCTAAAAGCAACATTGGCTAAATTCTTAAAATTATCAAAATACAGCAGCTGCTGGTAGTCTTGTGGCACCGAAGAAGAAGTCTAAAAATCAGATCTGAAACATTCCCAGTTTCAAGTCTGCCCAGCACTTAGAATCAAAATGGTAAAATAGGGCCCAATATTTTGAATCTGTGTGGCTCTTCTTCAGTGTTAAAGAGAGAGAGATTTATTATGTGACCATAGTCGAAATGACAGATGGAAGTCCTGTTGGAGAGAAGAAAAGCACTTTTGCAAGGTCGGCATCCAAGGAAGAAAAATGGTAGTGAATTAAATTCTAAAATAAAAGCAAAATTCTGCAGATGCCAAAATCCAAAACAAAAACTCGAAAATGTTGGAAAAGCTCAGCAGGTCTGGCAGCATCTGTGAAGTGAGAAAATAAGTTAACAATACAAGCCTGTATGCCTCTTGAGCTTGGAGGCTGAAATATGCACATATGGAAGGGATATGGCATATGCAAAAGGAAGTAGATGGATGATGACTAATATCCATTTATCGAGCACATTTCAACGCTGCTGGTCTAGAAGGAAGAAAAAACTTACACAATTCACTGATAATGTTACGTTATGAAATTTACATACAGGTTTTGTTACAATCATTTTATTTTGAACAGTATTCTCAGAACCTTAGCTTAGTGAATTCTTGTTATGCCTAATGATTTTAGTTTACTTTATTTATTAGTGTCGCAAGTAGGCTTACATTAACACTGCAATGAAATTACTGTGAAAATCTCCTAGTTGCCACACTCCAGTGCTTGTTCGGGTACATCGAGGAAGATTTTAGCATGGCCAATGCACCTAACCAGCATGTCTTTTGGACTGTGGGAGAAATCCGGAGCACCTGGAGGAAATCCATGCAGATACTTGGTGAACGTATTGCCTCTGCACAGACAATGACCTATTGGCTAGAATTCAACTCGGGTTCCTGGTGCAGTGAAGCAGCAGTGCTGACCCAATATTGTTAACTGTAGCTCATTTATCTTTGTGAGGAATTTCATTTACTGCGAACCTGTTGGTTGCTCTGCGAATTTATTTTCAACCGTATGAATAGGGTTAACAAACAGAATGTGAAATTGTACAATTAAAGGACAGAGAGATCTGCAGACAACTCAGAGAGAAGAGCATGGCAATAACTTTGTGTGAATTGCAACCATCTTCTTGATAGGGTTTGTTACAGGGAATACATGTGATTGAAATAGGAATTGCTTTTTTTTGTGTGCAGTCCATTATTCTTCTCAGGTTGATTTTTGCCAGTTCAACAAGAGGAGAAACAATGTTTGACTTAGTCTTGGGAAGCAAAATTTGACAAATGACTAGTCTGAGAATGAGAAAAGAGCAAAAAGCAAGGTCCAGGGTGAAACTAGATTAGGATAACAAAGGATCAAATATGAAGGTGCTGGGCTCAAAAAGGCAACTATTCCTGAACCTGAGGGCGTCAGGACCAGATTAATGAGGCAGAAACAAGGCAACAGATCAATTGGGAGGAACTTCAATTATGACGTATGCAGAACAGAAAATTAATAATTCCTACTTAGTGAGTAGGGAGGACATTAAAGGAATGGTTAATGAAGGACTTGAGATACTGGTATTATTTACATCAGAACAATAAAAGCTAAGATGAAAACAGCGACGCTTTAAAATAGTATGTAGGTAAGACTGATCAAGTCTTGCATGACTTGAGTCCATACTATTGGAACTGAAAAAGTAGGTATCAGGCAGTTATAGATCTGCTTCTTTGCATACTCTGATTGATTGTTATCTGACTTCCTGCCTTGAAACTTAATGGGTACAGTCTTCCCTGAATTGCACAGTGAAAAGCTATGTGAAACTTGCCAACTCCACAGATGTCTTTCCTCCGCTATTTAATGGCAGTCTGTGCAATTTCAGAGTGTTGGCGAGGATCACACAGCCAGCTGGAGGATTGCAGCTGAAGCACACCAGCAAAGCAGGGAATCTGAGACTGGGGTGTCTCCTTTAAAGTTAAATTTATGCTCCCTTCCCCACCAGAACAGACATCGTAACACCCTTACAGACTTCAGAAACCTTCCTGTAAGTAACAGGAACACCCTCCAACTCCCACATGCAGAACAGGACCCACTCATTTGTACTCCCACATAAATAAGGGGAAACCTCTCACAGATGCAGGAGGGGAATCCCCCAACAGAGGAGCATAACAGGTAACGCCCCCGCAATGCCAGGGAACAAAGCAGACCTCAATCCCTGGGGCTACAGACACCTCCACATCTCGGAATGATCATCACAACCAGTTTTTGTTTTTGAAAACCTGTAACGATTTGCACTGGCATGATGTCATGGGTCGAAATTACAGGGTCATGCCCAATGATTATATGATAATTTAGGACATGAACCTGATTGCATCACTGGGAAGGTGGAGGAGGGATGGGGAACATCTCAAACTGAGGCCTCACCAGTGCAAATCCCATTTTGGCCATACTCACGAGATTTAGTAGTCATAATGGGATTTACGCCTGTGGCTAACATGGTCACTCGATTGCACTTGATATGTTTTGCATTGTAATGTATTTTGTTTGTTGGTGTTTGCTGTAAAGCTGTATTCCAAAAGTAACAAGCTTTTGAAGTAGTCAATTTCATGGAAGAAATGAGTGTAAAAAGAAGGAAATTAGTATTAGTAGGGATATAGTATTGGAGACATAGATAGGATTGAAAGTTCTTTAGATTTCTGGCACTTGTTTCTTTGCTGCTTATTGTCTGGCTTTTCTTATAACAAAGCTGTAAGAGATAGTCCCCCCTGCCCCCTTGCTAAGCTCCTGCTTCTGACAGAGTTGAGAGAGAAAGAGAACTGTTCTCTCACTAGCTTCCCAACCACATTTGCAATGAATTCAGCTAAAACACAATCATAAGATCTCTCTCTCCTAAAGTGGGCCCTAGTTGCTCAGAAACATCTTATTATTTCCCTAAGCTCGGATTTACTTTTCCAGTTGTAATCTCCCTCAGCACAATATAGTTGTGGTATAAACTGAAACTCAAAAAAAAACCATACATGCAAATATCTTCATTTAACATGCATGTAACGAGAGTTGTACCCTTTCCTATATCAAACACTAAATTAAACCCACTTAAATCTATAGGCAATAAAAAAAGTTACTTACACCTACCAATGTGTCCTGACACTAATTATACAGCCACTACCTGAAAAGTTAAAGTGAGGTGAGCTGGTTAAACAGTGGTAGGCTCACCCCTGAAACTTATGTGAAGGATGTGGCTTCAATGTTTAACCCATCTCATGGAGTTAGATTACTGATCAGTCCTGATCTCATTCAATGGTGGAGCAGACCTCGAAGGGCTGTTCCTATGTTTTATGTTCCTACTCTCAGTGCACTGCTATGTAAATCCCATGGACCTCTTGAATTTGGCTAATCTAACCATTGAAGCCCACCAACTTATTGCACTTCTATTTCTCACTGTCCTGTTTTGTGAGCTTGGGGAAGGTGATACTTCATGCTAAGTCTCACTGGTGAATTCGTTCTAAATCAGAAGACCAACGTCTTTATGACATTTGTGAAAATTATTGGGAACATGGATTTAAATTTAACACCAAGACTCCAGGGCTAGATAGGTGTCACAAGCATTAGTCCTCACTGAAATAAAGGTAAAAAACACTGCTTCTGGAAGATTCTGGTTAGACGTGTCCTTCTCTGGGAACTCTTCACTTGCTTCTTCTTGCAGAAATATATTGTGCTCTGCATGCCCTCCTCATTATCCCAGTCATGTTCATCTCCCAGAGGAAGCCTGACCAGGCAAAGGGTGGCTGGAAACAGCTTGTTTCAGCACACAACCTTTAGTTAAATAGAAAGCTACTTCAGCATTGGCCAGTCCATTTCCTTCACACTCTTTGAAACTTAAGCCAAGTATAGATAACATGTAGAATTACGCTAGTAATCACAATAATTAACTAATAACATGGTTCATGCCTCTTTTAAACAGTATCGTAGAGTGTGCCTTCATTCCACACATCTTTCTCAGCATTCAGACAGGACACTGGCTGCAGCATACAACTGGATATTGCAACACTGTCATCAAATCAGCTTTGATCCCTGATTCATATCATTATCTATTTGCTCTGCATGTTGCTGATGAGTAGTTGGGTGCACAAACGTCTTCATCAAGGTGGCGTTTTGCATGCTCTTAGTCAGAAATTTGCACATGCATCTTGGACTCCAACTTTGAGATTTAAGTGGCTATGCAGCACCTAAAAACTAGCATTGCCCATCCCATTTCAATTAGATATCTCAATGATTATAATTTCCTCCCAGAACATAGAGTTGAGAGACATAATGGCATTCTCTGGAACTTCTATGAAGCCTCCCAGTCATGTTAGGTCCCATCATTATTTGATTTGATTTGATTTATTATTGTCATGTATTAACATGCAGTGAAAAGTATTGCTTCTTACGTGCTATATAGACAAAACATACCACTCAAAGAGAAGGAAATGAGAGAATGCAGAATGTAGTGTTATAATCATAGCTAGAGTGTAGAGAAAGATCAACTTAATGCAAGGTAAGTCCATTCGAAAGTCTGACAGCAAAAGGAAAGAAGCTGTTCTTGAGTCGGTTGGTACGTGACCTCAACTTTTATATCTTCTTTCCAAAGGAAGAAGATGGAAGAGAGAATGTCCTGGTGTGTGGGGTCCTTAATTATGCTGGCTGTTTTGTCGAGGCAGCGGGAAGTGTAGATGGAGTCGATGGATGGGAGACTGGTTTGAGTGATAAATTGGGCTACATTCACAAACTTTTGTAGTTCCTTGTGATTTTGGGCAGAACAGGAGCTATACCAAACTGTGATACAACCAGAAAGAATGCTTTCTATGATGCATCTGAACAAGTTGGTGAGAGTCATAGTTAAAATGCCAAATTTTCGTAGTATTCTGAGAAAGTAGAGGCGTTGGTGGCCTTTCTTAACTGTAGTGTTGGCATGAGGGGACCGGGACAGATTGTTGGTGATCTGGGACACATAAAAACTTGAAGCTCTCAACCCTTTCTACTTCATCCTCATTGATGTAGACAAAGACATGTTCTCTTCTAACCTTCTGAAATCAATGACAATCTCCTTTGTTTTGTCGACATTGAGGGAGAAATTATTGTCGCTGCGCCAGTTCACCAGATTCTTAACGCATTCCTGTACTCTGTCTCGTCACTGTTTGAGATCCAACCCATTCCGATGATGTCATCAACAAACTTGAAAATCTAATTGAAGGGAATTTGGCTGCACAGTCATAGGTATATAAGGAGTATAGTAGGGGGCTGAGAACACATGCTTGTACGGCACCGGTGTTGAGGATGATCATGGACGAGGTGTTGTTGCCTATCCTTACCGATTGTAGTCTGTGAGTTAGGAAGTTCAGGATCCAGTCACAAGGGAGATGCCAAGACCTAAGCCATGGAGTTTGGAGATGCATTTCGTGGGAATAATAGTGTTGAAAATGAACTGTAGTCAATAAACAGGAGTCTGACACAGGTGTCCTTGTTATCTAAGTGTTCCAGGGTTGAGTGCAAGGCTAGGGAAATGGCATCTGCTGTGGACTTGTTGTGGCGATAGGCAAACTGTAATGGATTCAACTGGTCTGGGAGGCTGGAATTGATTCATGCCATGACTAATCTTTCAGAAGCACTTCATAATGATGGATGTCTGAGCCATCAGCTGATAGTCATTAAAGTACACTGTTTGATTTTTCTTAGGTACTGGAATGCTGGTCATGTTTTTGAAGGAGATAAGGACCTCAAATTGTTGTAGAGAGAGGTTGAAGATGTCCGTGAATACCTCTGCCAGCTGATCTGCATAGGATCTGAGTGCACATCTGGGTACCCCACCTGGGCCAGTTGCTTTCCAAGGGTTGACCTTCAAAACAGCTGCTTTGACATCTGCAATGGTGCCTCCAGATACAGGTTCATCCACAGCTTCCAGAGTGGAGAACATGCTCCCACTGACCTCTTGCTCAAAACGGACATAGAATACATTGAGCTCATCAGGAAGGGGTGTGTTAAAGCTGGCGATTTTGCATGCCTTCATCTTGTAGGCTGTTATGTCTCACAGACCTTGCATAGTTGGCAGGGGACAGTGTGGCTAACTTGGGACTCTAGCTTGGAGTCACTTGTCTAGTTGACAAAGATTTTGCTGCATCCAAAAAATTGATAACCTGATTAAATTGCAAATAATTTAGTTGCATCGTCGGTGGATATTAAATCCAGTCTGTGATTTTTGATATATTGGAAAAGGATTTGGGATCTGAAAGGTTAAAGTGTCAGCGATGTAATATCAGAAGCTTGCAAAACAAGGGGAAGTTATTTAAAACAAGTCATGTGAACAGTTTCGTTCTGAGCAATTATAAAGCTGTAACAAAGCCTCAGTCTTTTTTTTATTGGATGTTGACTTTTCGGGCAATGAACATGTTTAAATAGCATAGACAGGAAACGCTGTCTTTAGATCGATATATCGGAATTATTGTCTGCTGTTGGCAAGAATTGATACTTAATGAATAAACTGAGGCCAAGAGCAACATCTGTACTGTGATCAAATTCTCATTAATCCCCCATTGATAGGAAGAACACAGATTGCAGAACTGCTTAAATCTGGTAAGTGCTATTTGCCGATTTTATTCACCCGCTTGTGTTTCATCTGGCACTGTTTTGTCAAAGATTTCAAGAAGTCCTGTAACTTCGTTAAGGAGAACTTGCTTAAATTTAGTGAGTGCTTTAATCTGAAACCATTGGGTTGCTTAGTTTTATATGATAAACTGAACAAAGAACAGTACAGCACAGGAACAGGTCCTTCGGCCCGCCAAGTCTGTGCCGACAGATGCCTCTCTAATCTAATATTTTCATGCTTTTATGTGGCCCATATCCCTCTATTCACTGCCTATTCATATACCTATCCAGATGCTCTTGAATGTTGTTCTGCTTCCACCACCTTCTCCAGCAGCGTATTCCAGGCATTCACCATCCTCTGTGTGAAAGACTTGCCCCTTATATCTCTTTTAAATTTTTTGCTTCACGCTCTCAACCTATGCCCATGAGTAATTCGACCCTAGGAAAAAAATTCTAACTATCCATTCTATCCAAATCTGTCGTAATCTTTTAAACCTCTATCGGATTCCCCCTCAACCTCCGATGTTGCAATGAAAACAATTCAAGTTTGTTCCTGGTCTATATTCTCCAAACCAGGCAACATCCTGGTTAATCTCTTCTGCATCCTTTCCAATGCATCAAGATCCCCCTGGAAGTGTGGTGATCAGAATTGTACACAATAATTCAAATGTGGCCTAACCAAAGTCTTATACAACTACAACATGATGTTTCAATTCCTAAATTCAACGCCCTAACCGATGAAGGCCAGCATGCCATGTACCTTCTTGACAGCCTTGTCCACCTGAGTCGTCATCTTCAGGCAATATGGATCTGCATGCCTAGACCCCTCTGTAAGCTATTATCTCTAAGGGCTCTACTATTTACTGTATATTTTCCTTCTGCAGTAGACCTTCCAAATTACATCATCTCACATTTATCCGGATTAAATTCCATCTGCCATCTTTTGGCCCATGTTTCTGGCTGACTTATGTCCTGCTGTTTCCTCTGACAACCCTTTTCATTATCTGCTATTCCCCCAATTTTTGTATCATTTGCAAATTTACTTATAAGACTTCCTCGATTTTCCTCCAAATCATTTGCTGCAGTGTCTAATGCATTAAGGGTTTTGGCTCTTGGCCTATGTATTTGATGCATTTTCTGCTCTGGGGCAGTGTTTACTTTGGTTGAAATCTGGTGCTGACTATTTAAGTTAGGCAGGACAATGATGCAATTGCACAAAAGAACATTAGATTAACTAATAAAAAAACAAAGTCCACCCAGTTCACCTTCCACCATTCTGGCAGTGGCTTGATATCAAGATGAAGGAGATCATAGAATCACTACAGTGAAGAAGGAAGTCTTTCTGTCCATCAAATCTGCACCAACTCTCCCACACAGTATCTCACTCAGGTCCACACCTGCAGCTCCACATATTTATCCCAGCAATCCTCCTATCCTGCACATTTTGGGACACTAAAGATTAATTTAGCAAGCCCACCCACCTAATCTGTGCATCTTTGGACTGTGGGAAGAGACCAGAGCACCCAGAGGAAACCCACGCACATGCAGGGAGAATGTGCAAACTCCACACAGACCCAAGGATAGAACTAAACCTGGATCCCTGGCACTGTGAGGCAGCGGTGCTAACCACTGTGCCACCATGCCACTCTAAACAATTGACTTCTAATTCCAAGATTTTTCATCTGATATGAAGGGATTTGAACCAGGCCTCCAGAGTATTGCCTTGAGTTTCTGGATTACTGGTCCATAACACCACCACCTCCCCAGTACCTTGGGATGTTAACCAACTGTGCTGATTAATTGCAGTCAGTTCATTTACAATAGACTCCGATATTCGGAAAGGAAATCTCAGTGGTGGAAAATCATGGGGACCATAGGTCCAAAGACACCTAATTTTCAAATGCTACACTTACACATGTCACATGTCACCCCAGATATCAATAGCTGAATGAAAACTTGAAGTTTTGTATGCTATAATTGCAGCGTTACCAGGAAAGAGCCAGGCAAAATGACTCACTAAAGAGTTGTCACAGACCTATTAGGATGAATGGCCTCCATGTATGGTCAATTATGTAATAATATCTAATGCAGTACATGGTAAACTTCATTATGCTTCACCGAGTCTCCACGGAAAAAGATGCCATTTTCATTTGCTAAATTCTTTTGTGAGCAATTTGAAACATTTCGTTCAAGCTGAGTGTATTCCTTTTTGTTCATTTATAGAAAATGGAATTTGTTGGGCTGGGTCAGTATTCCAACCCTAATTGCCCCTTGAGCTGTGTTGCTTGTTAAGCCATTTCAAGAGACAATCACATTGCTGTGGATTTGGAGTCAAATATAGGTCAGACCACGTGAAGACAACAGATTTCCATCCTTGAAGGGCATTTGGGAACCAGATAGGTTTTTACAACAATCAACACAGATGGTCCAAATTTTTAATGAATTGAAACTTCACCATCTGCCATGGTGTGATTCGAACTCATATCTCAGACCATGGCAGGATGGGCATGGGCCCAGGAGGTAATTTTCAACTTGCTTCCTTGAATGGTAGCTGGCTGAAATGGACTCTTAACTGCCAGGCAATCTATCTGATATTTTGTTCCACTGACTTATGAATGATGTGAGCACAGTGTTTGATTCACTCCATAAAATTACTGTCCATTGGCCAAGTTGAAAATTACCACGGACCAAACTTAAACCTGGCAAGACTCACTCCGCCTTTCACTCCTTGAGTGGATGAAACAAACAGGGTGAGCCAGAGTCTGCAAGAACCATGTTCAATGTCTGTTCAATATCACAGGCACCTCCTTTGGGCTGTTGTACATACAAGGGGAGCTCAGAGCTGCCTTCTGCCTCTCTGCGATTAAATTAGTAAAGTAAGTCCAGCTCTTCCTGACCAATTTTTAGGCAGAGACAAAACATGAGAGACATTAGTTACAAATGATAAGCCCAACTCAATTGGCGCAGTGAATGAGTGTGATGGGCAGTCTCTGATGATAGTGGGGGTGCATCATCAGCCACTATCCAGGTGAGGTGGCCTCCTAACAATAAGATGTCCAGTAATTGTCCACCATTGTCCATCTCCTTCAGTGGGTGCTCAGAACTTGGAAGTTCTGCTCATCTGGACATCAAAAACCTTCAACCTTCTTGGCAAATGCAGCAGAGATTGCCATTTTGGATTAGGGCTCCTGATCAAACCAGGTCATGCTTTAACACTGAGTTGAGCAGCACAATATAACGATCGTAAGATGATAAGAATTAGGTGCAATTGTAAGTCATTCGGCCCCTTGAGCCTTCTCCTCCATTCCGTAAGAATGGTTCATCTGATGATGGCCTTAACTCCACTTTGGTTAGCTCAATTGGCTGGACATATGGTTTATAATGTAGAATAATGTGGGTTCAATTCCTGTACTGCCTGATGTTATTCATGAATATCCCACTTTCTCAACCTGGTTGTTCACCTGAGGTGCAGTGATCTTCAGGTTAAATCAGCACCAGTCACAGTAGTCATCTGAAGCTATGATGACTTTAACTCCATTTTCCTGCCTGTCTCCCAAAATGCTGGACTCCCTTGTCAATCAAAAATCTATCTAACTCAGCTTTAAATATATTCAGCTTCCATTGCTCATTCATGGAAGAATGTTCCAAACAAAAAATGCAAATGCTGGAGAAACTCAGGAAGTCTGACAGGATCTGTGGAGATGACCCTTCATTAGGGCTCTAACGAAGGGTCGTCCAGACTCAAAATTTTCCTCTGCTCGCTCTCCACAGATACTGTCAGACCTGCTGAGTTTCTCCAGCATTTTCTGTTTGTATTTCCAATTCAAGCATCCACAGCATTTTGCCTTCATCTTAGAGAATATGCCAAAGACTCACAGGCCTTTAGAAGAAATTCTTCCTAATTTCTGTCTTGAATGGGGGAACCCTTATTTTGAACCCATGCCCTTGAGATCTAGATTCTCCCACAAGGGGGGAATTTCAACATGAACTGTGTCAAGACCCCTTCAAATCTTATATATTTCACTGCAAGCACCTCTTCTATACTCCAATGAGTGTAGGCCCAAACTTTCCACACAAGGCAACCTCTTCACACCTGGAATCAGCTGAGTGAATCTCCCCTAAATTTTTCAAATGCACGTTTTCTTTTAATCATGTGAGCATTGCTGTCTAGGCCTGCATTGATTGCCCAACCCTAATTACCCTTATATATGTCACTTCTTAAGTAATAAGAGTAGAACTGTACTCAGCACCGTAGATATAGCCTCACCAGTGCCCTTAGCAACTATAGCAAGACTTATTTACGTTTATTCTCCATCCCTCTTATAATTCATATATTAGAACACCCAGATTCCTTAACGGATCAGAGAACCGCTACAGTGTGAAAGGAGACCATTTAGCCGATCGAGTCTGCACTGATTCTCCAACAAAGCACCTTATCCAGATTGTATCTGTGCAACCCCATGTATTTACCCTGCCAATTCCCCCTAACCCACACATCTTCAGACTGTGGGAGGAAATTAGAGCATCTGGAGGAAACTCATGCAGACATGGGGAGAACATGCAAACAGTGACCCAAGCCAGAAATTGAACCTAGTGCCTGATATTGTAAGGCAGCAATGTTAATCACTGTGCCACAGTGCAGCCCATTGTACTGCCATATCGCATTCTGCAGTATCTCACTGAATCCTATTTTGATTTTCATTTCTTTCAGCCAGAGTGGATAAGTTCATATTTTCCCACATCATGCTCAATCTGTCAATTTTTTACCTATTGTCTTATGAGGGTGAAGGCAGCCACCCCAATTCTGCTGCCATACCTACAAAAGCTGCAAACTCTACCCACCAAAAGGACAAGAGCAGCAGGTGTAAGGAGCACACCAACACTGTTGCCGTCACATGCCATTATAACCTGGAAATATACCACCATGCCCTCATTGTCACTGGGTCAAAATCCTTGAATTCCATATGTGCCAGCACTTCTCCATGGAGGCCCCTTGCATCTGAAATTTGCTGTGTAATCATTGCTGACAGGATTTGATTCCAATGGTAGTGAGGAAGTTTGCATGTCATTTCTTAAGAAAAGGAAGTATGATATTGAATTGGAATGGGGATTCCCTCAGAACTGCCTCCATTTCTCCATTGTAACCACTGCTCAGAGTGTGATGACCTAGTTTTAATATTTACAACAAAATTACATGAGTGGGAGCTGTTCTAGAACGTTCCTTGCCTCAAGAATTTGAAAGGCATCAGTTCCTAAAAGGGGAATGAAACCATTGTCACTCTAAAACAAAATACTGCTAAACCTTCCCTAGTGGATGTACTTAGAAATCTTAACAGCAAATGTGCAAAGTCAATCTCTCCCTTACTCTAATTCTTTGTTGAAGGTAAGATGGTCCTTTGGTACTTCTCTCAACTTCAACTGTCAGTTTGGCTCATTTCTGAGTGCTCTGGGTTCAGGTCAGAAAGTCATGGGCTCAAACCTCACTCCAAGGGTGACACCTCACTGAGGAATTAGGTGCTACCTTAGTAAGGGGGTACTTTTCTTCAGATGTGATGTTCAACTATTGAGTTGTCCAACTGATCAGGTAACTGTTAAAAATCTCTTGGCACCATTTGAAAAAGAGCCAGATGTTTGATCAACAAAAAAAATTTAACAGTGGTTGGAATTTTAAGCCTGGATGAGAATGCCCAGAATTAGGCCTTATTGGCCATGCCATCAGGCCAGTTCTTTGCCACTTTCCTGCCTCAGCATTTTCCTGGAACTGGGGTTGGAAGGGGGAAGGGCCACATCTCCAGAAGTGGCGGTTTGTTATTCGAAGAATCATAGAAACCCTAAAGTGCAGAAGGAAGCCATTAAGCCCATTGAGTCTACATCAACAATGATCTGACCCCAAACTCTATCCGGACAACGTCACACCTTTATCTCACTAATTCTTCTAATCTACACATCTTGCGATACTAAGGGACAATTCAGCATGGCCAATGCACCTAACCCGCACATTTTTGGATCAAACCTCTTTAAAGGCGAGTGTGGGATAATTTCAAATTTACAAGTCTAAAAGGTTAGACAGAGGGATCTTCACCTTGAAGCATTGCCTCTTACTTACCTAAAAAGATCTGTTTTAGTGTGTGACAGAAATGCTCCTATTGACTCTGAGAGCCTGCCGGTCCTCTGGCAATTAATTGACCAATTTAGGGAAAATCACTGTCAGTTGACACTACAATGCAGGCTTATGACCTCCATTTGACCTTGACTTTGGGGTCTCAAAGATCACTGGGAAAATGTCACACCTGAGATCTCGGTTTGTGCAAATGACTGCCATGCTTACCAACAATAACATGTTTAAAGCAATTGACAATCTGCACGAAATAAATGCTTGTTCTTGCTTTCTTCCCACAGGGGTCCATTTGCATGGAACATTCAGGGAGGCAGCAGCATTATATTGTCACTGGACTATTAGCCTAGAGACAGAGGATGGCCTAGCAAACTATTTAGTTCAAGGACAATAAGGGTGCACAATAAATGTTGGCCCAGCCAGCAGTGCCCATCCCCAAATGACTAAGAAAATCATTGCAGTCGGACCCAATATTATTGGGTATGGTAATTGGCTTCTCCAGATCCACCACTTGCCACAATATTTCTTTGTGCAAAAGTGGATCGAATTTGAGATTGTTGTGGAAGCTGACCTTGATTGATTTTGTCTAAATTTGGGCAGCTTTGCTATGACATCTTGCTAACCAGTAATCCACCTTTTGAAATATTGAGTCAGTTTAAAGGTTGCAGATGTCCCATGATCATAGAATTATAAAATCCCTACAGTGCAGAAGGAGGCCATTTAGTCCATCAAGTCTGCACCGACTACAATCCCACCCACACCCTATCTCCGTAACCCACATATTTATCTTGCTAATCCTGCTGACACATGGGGTAATTTAGTACAATCAAACAACTTAACCCGCACACTTTTGGACTGTGGGAGTTTTAACCCATGGACATTATCCTGGGTTTCTGGATTACCAGCCTAATGACAATATCGTTACATCACCAACTTCACTTACCCTTATGTTTTAACACTGAAGGACCAATTGCTGCCCTATGTTGATGACTTTGCGCATCAATGGCCATTTCTTACATTTGGGCTCAAACAGCAAGCATCAGTGTGTGCTCTTCGATCAGGGCAACACCTGTGTGGAGATTGATCTTGCCCAAAATTTCCAAAGGGTCACTATTTATTCTTTGACATATGGATCTTGAGGGTAATGGTCAGCAGGTGCTCATTTAAGTGCTACTACGTTAGTTGGCATTCAGTGAAATTCTGATTAATGCACACAAGTGGGTTGCCCATTGAGCTTTTGTTGGCAGAATGGGAGAAGCTCCAAAAATATTCAAGGCCCCAGCCATGTTTTATTGTTTGTTGCTTTTGTACTCCCCATCTCCTGAATGTTCTCACCAAATTTCTTTATTCTTAATGTCACCCAGGAAAATCAAAAATTCTTTCAGATATAAGTTGTTATATGCAATAGATTTTTGATGACAAATTGCCATTGGCTTCCATTTGGCTAACAAAAAGCTTTGTGTCTTAACAGCTTTCATCATGTTAGCTGAGGGATTCCTTACTAGGATTGGTTATAGCCATCATCAAAAGGAGTGCATCCACCAGGAGAACAGTTTAAACTCCAGGAGGAAACCCAACAGCAGGAATGGGTCTTGGGAAGAGCTCTTCAGTTCATTGGAAGTCACAGACAGTCTTGAACATGAAAAGTGTAGCACAGAAGAAAACACTCAATCCTCAGGTGGCACCATTCACAAGCAGGGAGAATCACTCCACTTTCAAAGTGAAAAGGCAGCAGCAGACCTGAACATCAGAGTGCCCATGTTTGAAAGAAAGACCTCCAATATTTTAGACATCCCAAAATCTGCCAGATACAGTGAAAACAATTTGGATTTGTACCGATCGTGGTCCACTACTTGTCAGAGTTACACAGATTTACAGATTGGAGGAGATAATGTTACACCCAACAGTCCTACTAACTCATGCTGCTTTATGGATCATGATTATGAAGTCTGTGACTGGCCCGCATTTCAGCTCAAGAACCGATCTGTGGGGCCATTCATACCTGGCTCTTTGTATGAATGCGGGCAACATTCGGGAACGGATGCATTCTTTAACAGTGACAAAAGCATTGCTTTGTCGAAAGAACCATTATCCAATTCTGTGCTTAACAGGTACATGGAGAATAAGATTACAGAACTCTACAAGCAGTACCTTGAGGACAACATGACAAAGTGCGCATCTCCAACAAAAATACTGGGCTCCCATTTTCTGATGACCAACATTGATCAAATTAGCCTGCAGATCTCTCATGAGAAAAATATGGAACCAACAAAAGCTAAGGATATTGTTCTAAACTGCCTTCTTAGTGTTGCATGCGCTACCAATTCATCTGATATCTGTACCCCAAATTTGCAGATATCAAGTCAACAAACTGATAAGCCACAATTATGATTTTAAACCTGCTTATCAGCTGAATTGCAATCCAATTGATCTCTTGTTTAGGAACTTTTGAAATCTGTCTAATTTAAACAGATGATCTGTCTGAAACTGTACTGTGCCATTCATTAAGTAATATCCATCCACAAATCTGCCTCTTAGCCCTAATTATCAGAACCAAACAGAGCTGCTCAATGTGCAGATTAATGAGGAATGAATTCCCTTATATAGAAGTTCATTTCAATGTATTGTACTGAATTGTATTTTTCAGTGTGACTCATTTCCTACTGAATTTAATCAGCATATTGCATAAAAACCTAAAAGCAAGTGTTAGAAATGCATGTTGCGCTTCAGACTTTGTCCCATTGTTCCAGTTCCAAAAAAACCTGATGAGTAGAATTTTTATTAATTATTGAAACAACGTAGTGGATTATTAGAGGGCAAGTATTTAAAAAGAGATTTTTTTCCCTGACAGATGATTGTTGCCCCATACTGGTCAACATGTTCAGAGTAACCAGAGATTATAGTTGTCAAAAAGTCCTGAAAACACAAATTGATCTTTAGCGGGAATACAGGACGTAATGGAATGATGAATTCAGTTCAGCAGGTTAGATTGCAGTTCCCTTGAATTGAATGAACTTCCAGTGCATTACCTATAGCATGACAGAATCACAGTATGGGTACAGCACAGAAAGAGGCCATTCGGCTTGCTTTGTTCATGGAGGCTTTCCAAATGAGCCATACAAACATACAAAATAGGAGCAGAAGTAGGCCACGCAGCCCCTTGAGTCTATTCCACCATTCAATAAAATCATGGCTAATCTGTTTGTGTTCAGTTCCTCAACTGCCCCACAGTGCCATTTCTCTTCCCCCTCCCCATCGCCCTGCACACACTTCTTTTTCAGATGATACAATTTGCTTGATTGAATCAACCTCCACTACGCTCTCAGGCAGTGCAAAAGAGATCTTAATCACATAATATATGAGAAAGTTTCTCCACCAGTCTCCATTGCTCCTTTTGCTGGTTATGTGAAATCTATGCTGTCTTTTTCATTATTCTACCAATGGGGACAGTTTCTCCTTATCTGCTCTTTCTAGACTCCTCATGATTTTTGAATACCTAAATCCAATTTTCTGAAACCTTCCCTTCTCCAAGGAAAAAAGTCCCAAAATCTCCAATCTATCTTCGTAACTGAAGTTCCACTTCTGCGGAATCGTGAATCTTTTCTGCACATAGACGGTTTTACATTTTTCCTATTTTGTGGTGCTCAGAACAGGACCCAATCTCCCAGTTGTGGTTGAATCATGATTTAATGCAATAAAGAACAAAGAACAAAGAACAAAACAGCACGGGAAACAGGCCCTTCAGCCCAATGAGCCCACGCCGCCACCTCGATGTTCCCACTTCTACACGCGATCCCTGTCCATGTTTATAGATCTATGGATTAAAAACCAAATTTGAGACAATTTAGGGAGAATTTGTTTTGCCAATTAGCCTAAGAGCACATCTTTGGGGATGTGGGAGGAAACCGGAGCTCCCGGAGAAAACCCACGCAAGCACGGGGAGAATGCGCAAACTCCCACAGACACAGGCCCAAATCCATGTATCTGCACAGCACAGCTATAGTCACTGCGCTGTCGTGTTGCCCATCAGATTATCCAGGTCAAGCATACACTAACGTTGTGAAGCAGTAGGATATTCTCGAAAAAGATCCAAGAGCAGTCCTCTCACGACCCATCGTGTCTATGCCCCTCGTTAGACAACAAGGTGGACCAAAGCACCTTCTTGCTCTTGTGTTCCATGCTCCCATTAATAAAGCCTAAGATATTGGATGATAACTGTGTTTTCAACTTGCCCTGCCACATTCATTGACATGCATATTTACACCTAGGTTCCTCTGCACTTGCACCCTCTTTAGAATTTTAACCTATGAACCCTGCAGAACACATTCAAACTGACATTACAGAGTACTCAAGAATGCACAATATAAAGAGAGATTTACCAGCAGATATGAGTTCCGGCCTGCAGCCTCCTTTATTCTCAACATCATCATTTCACTCATTCAGGCCACTGAGATTTCCACTTCAGCCAGTACTAGGTTCAGTATATTTTAGATATCAGAGATGGAGGTACTTATCTCCAATGTGCAAGTAAGTCACTGGATAGATATCTCCAGGGGATAGTAACATTGTGAACACAATACTCAAGCTTTAATACCTTAGGTCTCCAGATGGGATTTCTTCATTTGAAGTCCTACTTCCTCTAGTAAATGCTTATGAGCACAACTCACATATTTTAAAGTGCACAATCTTTTGTGTTAACTTTGTGAAAATATCTGACGTTTGACTGGAAAACAGGTCCAAATGCATTTCCCACCATATTTCTACCAGATCGTTGGAGATAATGGTGCAAATTTGTTCTATATCATTTCTAGAATCATAGAATCCCTACAGTAGAGAAGGAGGCCCATCAGTACATTCCTACAGTACATTTGGCCCATCAAGTCTGTACTGACCACAATCCCACTCAGGCCCTATTCCCATAACAGTACGCATTTACCGAATTAATCCCCCAAACACTAGGGTCAATTTAGCATGGCAAATCAACCTAATCTGCAGATCTTTGGACTGTGGGAGGAAACTTGAGCACCCAGAGGAAACCTATGAAGACAAAGGGAAAACGTGCAAACTTCATGCAGTGACCAAGGCCAGAATTGAACCAGGGTCTCTGGCACCATGAGGCAGCAGTGCTAACCACTGTGCCACTGTGCAGTCGATGGGACACTGACAGCATGATTTCAGGTATAAGTAAGTGAAATTTCCATCAGACCAAGAGTTGAATGATCAAAACCAATAGTTGGATATTACTCAATGCCAGTAAATGTTATTTTATTTTCTATGGTCTAGGAATAACAGAATTGCTGCTGTGGAACCCATTCATCCATCTGTCATCTCATGAGAGATTTCCTTGATCCTGGGATCACTTCACATTACCCTCACTCTCACTTGCAGGTCTTTACCGCATGAGAGCTGACCCATGACTGACTAGCTGCATGGGTATAGAACATAGAACATAGAACATTACAGCACAGAACAGGCCCTTCGGCCTTCGATGTTGCGCCGACCAATATAAAAAGCAATGACCCTCCAAACTAAACCATTCCCTTAGAACATTACAGCACAGAACAGGCCCTTCGGCCTTCGATGTTGTGCCGACCAAAATAAAAAGCAATGCCCCTCCAAACTAAACCATTCCCTTCTCTTCCATATACTTAACAATTAACCTCTTAAACGCCACCAAACTTGGCGCATCTACAACAGCTGCAGGCAGGGCATTCCACTCCCTAATCACTCTTTGAGTAAAGAACCTACCTCTGATATCTGTCCTATAACTCATACCCCTTAATTTAAAGCTGTGTCCCCTCGTGCTAGCTTTCTCCATCCTAGGAAAAAGGCTATCACTGTCCACCCTATCTAAACCTCTAATCATCTTATATGCTTCAATAAGTTCCCCTCTTAGCCGCCTCCTTTCTAACGAAAACAACCTCAAATCCTTCAACTTCTCTTCATAGGACCTGCCCTCCATACCAGGCAACATCCTGGTAAACCTCCTCTGTACCCTCTCCAATGCCTCCACATCTTTCTTATAATGTGGGGACCAGAACTGCACACAATACTCCAAGTGCGGCCGCACTAGAGTTTTGTACAGTTGCAACATGACGTTGCGGCTCCGAAATTCAATCCCCCTACCAATAAAAGCTAAGACTCCATATGCCTTCTTAACAACCTTATCGACTTGACTGCCTACTTTCAGGGATCTATGCACAAATACACCAAGATCTCTCTGTTCATCAACACTATTAAGAATCCTACCATTAGCCCTATACTCTACACATTTATTATTCCTGCCAAAGTGCATTACCTCACACTTTTCCACATTAAACTCCATTTGCCACCTCTCGGCCCAGCTCTGCAACTTGTCCAAGTCTCTCTGCAAACTATAACACCCCTCTTCATTATCTACCACTCCACCGACTTTAGTGTCATCCGCAAATTTACTAATCCATCCTTCAATACCCTCATCCAGATCATTTATAAAAATTACAAACAGCAGGGGCCCAAAAACAGACCCCTGAGGTACACCACTTGTAACCGAACTCCACGATGAATATCTCCCATCAACCACCACCCTCTGTCTTCTATCTGCTAGCCAATTCCTAATCCAATTAGCTAAATCACCCTCTATCCCATACATCTGCATTTTCTGTAGAAGCCTTCCATGGGCCACCTTATCAAACGCCTTCCTAAAGTCCATATATACCACATCAACCGCCTTACCCCCATCCACCTCTTTGGTCACTTTTTCAAAAAACTTAATGAGGTTAGTATGACATCCATTTTAAGCCCACAAGTCTGAGTTCTCAAGCTCTCATTTAGCAAGATCAAATGTAATCATCTTAGTGGCTATCATTCCTTCTGTATCCAAAACCACCCCATGATTGACTCTTTGGTCAATGTTTCATATGACTTATGGGATAGGATTTTATGCTTCCCCCTAATGCAGGTTCTGAGATGATGATGGCTGAGGAGTAAATTTGAATGGACTGGATTCCTCCAGGGGAGTTGCCCACCCAAACCCACATGCCAATTGACACTTGGGCAGGCAAGACCTCAAGTGAGAAATCTGCCCTTTCACCTATTAAACACCCACCTATTGGCCTCTTCTTGCCTAGCCTCAATATTTAGGCTGATAGGAGCAAGTGCAGCTAGGGTGGGATAGTGACATTAAGGGGGCGATCTTACCAAAAGAATTTTAAGTTCAGGGTGGGTGTGAAAATAGGAGGGTCTCAGATTTTTTTTTGAACAAATTTGAAAATACTATCTTATGCACTCAGTGCATAAAAAAGCCAACAGAAATGGTTTCTCACCTGTAGAGTTTTTACATCGCCCAAATACTGACTGGGAGCTGCAGAGGATGCCATTGTGCATGTGCAGCTCTCCAGCAGGAGAGACCTGTCATTCAGCCTCTACTGCTCTCAGCTTGCCTTCATAGCCTTCACAAAGCACCTCCTTGCCAGCTACCACAGAGGCCCGCAGCCAATCGCAACACATCCCTACTGATCCACCCACTGATATCCTTGTTTTTCCCTCTCCTGCGATCGACGGTCCAATCTTTCCCACTCTCCTGTGATGAGCCACCCAAGCCCTTTGTGATTGCCTGCCTGATCCCTCTGGGATCAGGTTCTGACACCCCCACAATTGGCTGCCCAATGTCCTTACAGCCTAGATTGTTCCCTTCCCCTCTCCTGATCACATTGTAGAGTGGGCAGCAGGTCCTGCCACCCCCAACACCCCCCGCCCCCCAAAACCAGACCGGCCATCCCCAGTTTGACCCAAACACCGCCCCCCCCCCCATGCCTGATCACACTCCCTTGGCACTATCCAGTGCTGAGTGGACAGTTCCAGGTGCCAGGCTCGCACTGCCCATGGGGCACTTTCCAATGCCCCCTCCCCAGGCGTCTCAATGCTTCAACCGGCGAGGCCATGGCAATTGGTTTGCATTGCTGGGGATCAGCTATGCTTCTTGCCAGAGAGAATCTCTCCCAGCGAGGTCTCATGGGCAAGTTAGCCTGGATTGTTCCGTCCCATGTTCATTATATCAATGTAAAACAGATTTTAAATATATTTGTGTAAATCTTTCAGCTTTGTGCCAGAAATGGGCACAAGGCTGATCTCGCTGGAAACCCAGTGCCAGCCAGACTGTGAGAGGTGAGAAACTGAGTATGATCCTGATTTCTGTGCTCTCTTGCAGTCTTACTGGCTTGCCCTGCCTACTGGATGGCAGGCACAATGGTAAGATCGCCTCTGAAATAATTTCTCCATCAAGGAAGGGAGTAGGGGTGGCCCCTCATTCTGAAAGCTACTTCAGAGTTGGGTGTCCCTCTACCCCTTGGACACTGGAGCTCCAAGACCCCTCCCCTCCTGTCCTGCCTGGGACTTACAAAGGCCCGGAAACTTAGTTGGCTGACAACCCTCACAGTGGGACCTTAGAACATAGATCATAGAACATAGAACACTACAGCACAAACAGGCCCTTCGGCCCACAAGTTGTGCCGAACACATCAAAACCTACCCAGCCATAGACCTATCTATAACCCCCAATCCCATTGGATCCCATATACTCATCCAGAAGTCTTTTAAAAGACCCCAGCGAGTTCGCCTCGACCACCACCGACGGCAGCCGATTCCATTCACTCACCACCCTCTGAGTGAAAAACTTTCCCCTAGCATCCCCTCTGTACTTGCTTCCCTGCACCTTAAATCTGTGCCCTCTCGTCGCGACCATTTCAGCCCTGGGAAATAGTCTCTGAGAGTCCACCCTATCTATTCCTCTCAACATCTTGTAAACCTCTATCAGGTCGCCTCTCAACCTTCGTCTCTCCAGGGAGAACAGTCCCAGCTCCCTCAACCTGTCTTCATAAGGCATGCCTCCCAATCCAGGCAACATCCTTGTAAATCTCCTCTGCACCCTTTCAATAGCTTCCACGTCCTTCCTATAGTGAGGCGACCAGAACTGCGCACAGTACTCCAAGTGTGGTCTGACAAGGGTCCTATAAAGCTGCAGCATTACCTCCTGACTCCTGAACTCAATCCCTCGATGAATGAAGGCCAGTACACCGTAAGCTTTCTTAACCACATCCTCCACCTGGGAGGCCGATTTGAGAGTCTTATGGACCCGGACCCCAAGATCCCTCTGCTCTTCCACACAGCTAAGACTCCTACCTTTGATAGTGTACTCATTCATCCCGTTGGATCTGCCAAAATGGACCACAACACATTTATCCGCGTTGAAGTCCATCTGCCACTTCTCCGCCCAGTCTTGCATCCTGTCGATGTCATGCTGCAACTTCTGACATCCCTCCAGACCATCCACAACACCACCGACCTTCGTGTCATCGGCGAACTTACTCACCCATCCCTCCACTTCCTCATCCAGGTCATTTATGAAAATGACAAACAGCAAGGGTCCTAGAACAGATCCCTGGGGCACTCCACTGGTGACCGACCTCCATGCAGAAAAAGAGCCATCCACAACCACCCTCTGCCTTCTGCAGGCAAGCCAGTTCTGGATCCACAAGGCCAAAGCCCCTTGGATCCCATGGCCTCTCACCTTCTCAAGAAGTCTTGCATGTGGGACCTTGTCAAATGCCTTGCTGAAGTCCATGTACACCACGTCCACTGCTCTTCCTTCGTCAATGTGTTCAGTCACATTTTCGAAGAACTCAATTAAGCTCGTAAGGCACGACCTGCCTTTTACAAAACCATGCTGACTATTTCTAATCAACCTAAACTTCTCCAAATGCTCGTAAATCTTGTCCCTCAGAAGCCTCTCCATCAGCTTACCAACCACTGAGGTCAGACTCACCGGTCGGTAATTTCCAGGACTATCCCTGTTCCCTTTCTTGAAAATAGGGACCACATCCGCAATCCTCCAATCCTCCGGAACCTCTCCCGTCTCCATCGACGACGCAAAGATCATCGCCAGGGGCTCTGCAATGACATCCCTCACCTCCCACAATAACCTGGGGTACATCCCATCTGGTCCCGGAGACTTGTCTATCTTGATAGCATTTAAAAGTTCTAACACATCCGCTTCCTTAATATCTACATACTCAATCTTTTCAGTCTGCCGCAAACTTGTAGTGCATCCTCCCAGATCACTTTCCACCGTGAATACTGAGGCAAAGTACTCATTAAGCACCTCTGCCATTTCTTCCGGTTCCATACAGACTTTTCCCCCTTCACCTTTTATAGGTCCTATCCCTTCTCTTCCCATCCTTTTACTTTTCTTACTTGACCTTCTTCCAAGGTTGGACAGAAGTCCTGCTGGATGCCAATTAATACTCAAGTGTGTTAAATAGTTTGGAGTTTGAGAGTTGGCAGCTGTGCAGAAGACAGCAGTTCTTGGGATGGCACTCTCCCATCGCTCACCACCCTTAAAATCTTATGCATAATCCTGTATGCCCATTCATAAGTATAGAGGAAATGTTCCATTTCAGGATAATCCAAATCTAGGGACCATCAGTGAAAGAGAGTCAATAATAAATTGAATACCAAATTAAGGAGAAACATCTTTGCCAAGACAACGATTAGAAAATGGAACTTGCTGACATCTGAAAGTATTGAGTTGAATATAATAGATGCATTTGAGGGGAAGCTAGGTCAGTGCTTGAGGAATAAAGAAATAGAATGATAAGCAATGCGGTAGCACAATGGTTAGCACTGCTACCCCATTGTGCCAGGGACCTGACTTCAATTCTGGCCTCGGATGACTGTCTATGTGGAGTTTGCATGTTCTCCCCATGTTTACGTGGGTTTCCTCTGGGTGGTCCGGTTTCCTACCATAGTCCAAAGGTGTGCAGGTTAAGTTGATTGGCCATAGTAAATTGCCCCTTCGTGCAAGGGCAAGTAAGTGGAGTTATGGGGCTAAGACCAGGATGGGATTGTGATCAGTGCAGGCTCAATGGTCCAAATGGCCTTCTGCTGCACTGTGGGGATTCTACGATTCTGTGTTATGGTAATGAGGTTAGTTGAAGTAGAAGAATATTGATGGGAGAAAGCATCTGTGGTGGATCTTAAACAATGACGCAGTCCCGACGGGCTTGAGTGATTTGTCCATGTGCTGTCAATTCTGTGTCATTCTCTGTAATTCATTGAAAGTAAATCTTACTGTTTTTATTCCATCACTTTATGGCATCTCTTTCCATTATATTATAAGACAAAATATGACATTTAAGGAGGTATTAGTTCAGATGATCAAAGATTTCATCGAAATGATGGGTTTCAAGGCAAGTCTTAAAGGAAGAAAGTGAAGGAAATAGGTGGAAAAGTTTAGGAGAGAATTTCAGGGTTTGCTATCTAGGCAACTGGAGGCACAGATACAAATGGCAGAGCAATTATAATCAGGAAATATATATGCAAGAGGGCAGGGTTAGAGATAACTCAGAGAGTTGTGGGACCAGAAGCCACGCCAGTGATCGGGAGGTGTGAGTTCAGGGAGGGATTTGAAAACAAGGATGAGAATTTGAAAGCCATGACATTACTCGGCTGCTGAAAAGGAAAGGAGTGATGAGACTTGCTATGTGTTAAGACATGGGAAGCAGAGTTTTAGATGACCTCAGGTTCACTGAAGAACAGCTGGGATTGTGTTGGAATAGTTGAGCCTTGAGGTAATAAATGGCAAGGTTTCAGTTGCAGATCAGTTAAGACCAGAGTGGAGTTAGGCAGTTTTACAGAGGTGGAAATAAGCATTCTTACATGTGGCCCAAATCGTCTCAGGATTAAATGTTACACTAAGGTTATGAACAGACTGGCTTAATTTCTGACTGTTGCTGGGGAGAAGGATGGAGTGAATATTGAGGGCATTGAGATTCGAGGGAGGACTGAAGACTTCTATTTTCATAAGGCATAATTGGAGGAAATTTCTGCACAAGTTGTGCTGGAGATGCAACCTGATCATTTAGTAATAATGGATGAGTCAAGAGATGTGATGGTAAGAGAGAGCTAATGATGTGCTTTCAAACGAATTGTTGAGAGAACAGCATGCAGATAAGAAATAGGAGAGGGTGAGAGATTCAAAGTCTTCAGTACAGCCAAGGGCAAACGAGTGCATCAAGACTTAGAGTGTAAGGTTGAGGTTAGGTAAATGAGGGATTTGGTGATGTGGTTGTTAAACCACTCAGTTACAGTCCAGTTATAAAAGACAATGCAAGTCCAACTTTTCCAGAAACTCACTTTATTCCCTTTACCATTCCACATACATGTGTCCAACACCCAATGCCACCTGTAACCCTTTTATATATCCCGATGAGAACTATTAAACAGTTAACATACACATTAGGTTCTAAAGTAGAAAATTGCAATTAACACATTCCTAACAGTGGGATGTTGGAGGAATTTGTTTCCGTTTGCTTTTTCTATCTTTCTCACTCTTCAGGATTGGTTGCTACCCTATGACAGGGAAAGGAATCAACTGTTTGGTGAGAATTTGATAAGTGGGTAAGTTCTGCTCTATCCTTTTAAAACAGTGCACAACTTGATGATTATTTCATAAAATATGGACAAAGCACTGCAAATGAATAAATAATTGAAGTAATAAATTAAAACAAATTAAAGATGGCAAAAAAGATAATGTGTAAAAGCTGCAGCATGTGGGATAGTATTATGATCTGGGACAAACCTGTCTGCAGTAAGTGTTTGCGGATTGAGGAGATTGGGTCCAATATTAATTTTTAAATGATGATCCAGCTGCCTCCTTAGGATTTTGGAGCTCAGTGTTCTCCGCTTGGACTGAGTCTAACTACTGCTTGCTCATGAAGGCTGACAGCATACTTGCTGCACTTCTATTGGCATCGGCTGTTCCAGTTTGGAAATATCCCAATCACTGAGAATTAGGGTCAGGTCAATACTCTGAAGGGTTAATGGCCTCCCTGATAACTGTACACGAGTTCAATGTATGTGAAGCACTGTGGGCATTTCGAAGTGAAGTGATGAAGCACATTTTAAATATATACTTTTCTTGCAATATAGTCGGCAAGTGGTATAATAGGTGAAGCAGGAGAACACCTATAGTTCATACAAAAGCATTTGCAATTTTGAGTGTCTGGGGCCTCTTAAAAATTATTGATAAGTAAAAGAAAATGAACACAGTGGATGCCAAGGATTTTTTAAAAATGTGTTCCCTCCTTCAGTAATAACTCACATTTTTATAGCACCTTTAACATTGGTAAAAATCATTGTAAAGCATTTTGCCAAAGAATTACTAAATGAAAATTAACATTAAGACAAACACTTCATCCCGAAAACAGCAGCTATATGGGACCCACCAGTAGTTTATTAATGGAGTTTATTTAGATAAATGTGAGATGATGCATTTTGGTAGATCGAATTGGGGCAACATTCTATCAGGCATGAATGCATCATCATGCCAGTCTGGGTTAATATGGTTAGCAAGTGTGTTTGGAAATCAGGAGTCCATTAGTTTTATATAAATTTATGGCAAAGCCTTGTTCTGCTCATTAGAAAAGCAATCGGCTGCTATAATATGTGTAGAATGGAATTAAACACTTTCAGAGTGAGATTTAAGCCAGCAAAATGTTGAGTTTTTTGTTCAGGCAAGCTATAATTGTGTCTGAGAATGGATCTAAATCCTGGCTGGTCAGTGTTTTTTGGCTGCTGGAAGTGTCTAGAAAGATGTGCAGCTATACTATATAAATTTATGATTCAAAAACCTGAAACCTTTATGCAGAGAGATCCATTTCTGCATTGAGCTGCTGAAGAGGCCAGAGCGGCTCTTTAAATTACAAGCCATGATCTGGATCCCAGTTGTGGCTGACAAGCTCCAATGCTGGGTACCCTACTCTATCGCTCTGATTGGGCAGGATATGCCCACTCTGCAACTTAGATCCCATCTGGCACTCTTGATTAACTCAACTGATGTTTTATTTGGCACCTATGGGTTGTGGCCTCAGAAGTCTGAATATCAAATGCTTCCAGATAGGTGGCTCACAAACTGCACTGGCACATATTATTCAGCCTCAGTGTTTGGAAAGGAAAGGTTTCAAGGTTTTCCTGGTAGGGGTCATGGGAGTCAGCAGTCACTGACTACTCACCCATTCATCATGATTTATGGGACCCACCAGTAGTTTACTAATGGAGTTTAATTTAGATAAATGTGAGCTGATGCATTTTGGTAGATCGAATCGGGGCAGAAGCTACTCAGTTAATGGCAGGGTGTTAAGGAGAGTTATAGAACAAAGGGATCTAAAGATACAAGTTCATAGCTGCTTGAAAGTGGAGACACAGGTGGACAGAGTGGTGAAGAAGGCATTCGGCATGCTTGGTGTTATCAGTCAGAACTGTCTGTGTGGAGTTTATGATGTAGAGATGCTGGCGTTGGACTGGTGTAAAAACAGTAAGAAGTCTGACAACACCAGGTTTAAGTCCAACCGATTTATTTGCTGTTTGAGACCAGAACACCTCATTCACTTGATGAAGAGGACGGCCTCGAAAGCTTGTGAATTTACTATCAAATAAATCGGTTGGACATAAACCTGTCAGACTTCTTACTATGCAGAGTTTGCACATTTTCCTCATCTGTGTGGGTTTCCTCCAGGTGCTCCAGTTTCCTCTCACAGTCCAAAGATGTGTGAGTTAGGTTGATTGGCCATGCTAAATTGATTGTAGATGCATAGGTTAGAGGTTTAGTGGGTAAAATATGTATGATTGTGGGGCTAGAGCTTGGGTGGGATTGCGGTCGGTGCAGGCTTGATGAGCCGAATAGCCTCTTTCTGTACTGTAGGGGTTCTATGATTTCTTTCTATGGTTTCACATAATTTGACTCTGTAATTGTGTACTGATTCCTGCTGTATCTCTCTGCACTGCTCATGAAGTGAAGAGCTGATAGCAGCCCATATTTCTGATTGCATTGAGCGCAGGAAGAGTGTTGTTAATGCAGCCAGAGTTATCAAGAACATAGTGGACCTGATTTTATCATTTTCATTTGAAGTGCTGAATCTGGACGTAATGCAGAAATCCACTTTCAGATACCCCCACACGCACTCAACCATCTCCATTCCCAAACGCGCATTGCGGGTGGGGGAAGGCCGCTTAGCGCAACTGAAATGATTGGAGCTCTGGACTGTGTATGCGCAGTTGGAAAAAAATTTTAAAAAGCACATCCGTGTCAGATCGCTCCTGGGCTGCAGAAGTGTTGGCCTCGAACAACTGCTTGATCTGCTTTGGTCCCGATCAAGATGTTGCATGCTTGTCACAATTTGACTGTTGGATGTGAGCCCCAATCCCAAATCGTGGTTTGTGTGTAAGTTGAGTTTGTACGTGTGTTGACGTATCGAAATCTGCTTTTCCTTCACCTTGTCACCTTACGATTTCTTCTGCTTTCACTCGGACATTCTCACTTAATAGCAGTGACGGCTCAAGAATGGTCAGCAGCATGCAAAAGTTATGACCAGTCATCAGGTTATTTGGTGTTTTTCTGGTCAGAGGGGGTGGGGTGGATAAATTAGTATAACGTAAGATATGAATGGATTATTCAGACACTTTCCTGTCCAACATACTAGCTCTCAGACTGTCCCTTAACATCCTGCTGAATCGTTCAATGCCACCAATTCGATTGTGAGTTATATCTCAGTGTCAGGTAGTGATGAATTCTATAACTTGCTAAGAATTCTGTGAATTGACTGTAGTCCATTGTCTGTAGTGATAGTTTCCGGCAAACCTCATTTTGTAAACAACCTGTGTAAAATGTCAATAACTAAAGTAGTTGTTATAGAATTTGTAGCAGTGATTTCTGGCCATTCAAACTGTGTAGGTCATGAGCTACAAGCTAAAGAAAAGTTGATTGCTGGTGTTGCTTGCACTCCTCCAGAAATATCTACTCTGAGTTGTTATGGTTTTGAGTTGTCTGCAGTGAGGTGATGAAATAGCTGAGAGTAAGGCTGTAAATCAGTAAGCTATATAGAATGGTGTGGTGCTGATATATGGCCTATAGAAGGACAAGTAACACGTCAACAGATGCACAAAGGTGCTTATAGTTGCAGCTGTATTCTGAAGTGCAGCCTTCCTTCCTACCTGCTGAGGTGTCAATTGAAAAACAAGTAAGTAGTAAATTTGACTTTAGGCAATAATATACATTGCACAATATCAACTAAGCTATATATGAAATACTGCAATGGAAAGGCAAATTGGGAGCATTGTTTAAATGCTCAATGAGTCAAAGTAGCTGATTTTACATCATTAAAATTATCCTGAGCCTATTTATTCAGGAGGAGGGAAATAATGGAATCTGATTGAATACTCACTTATATTTTGTTTTTAGGCAATATGTTTTGGATGAAATTTGAAGAGACAGGCTTCAGAATCTCTTACTTTCTACTTCACAGAGGTGGCAGTCCATGCTTTGTTGTTCCAGCTCCTTTCAGCCTGCGATTGGTCTACTTTGGTCACAGCTTGAAGGAAAGAACTGCTGATTGCAAATTAAGTAGTTTGCCTAACATCAGAATTAGTTGATTCATATGTCCTGCCAACAGCAACCTGCAAATATATAGCACCCTTAGTCTATTAAAATGTTCCTGAGCTCTTCACAGAAGCACCATAAAGCAACTGTGCTAGATAAGGTGAAATTTGATGAGGTATTGTGATGAATTTGGTCAAAGAGGTGTGTTAAAGAAGGAAAAAGGGATGAAGAGGGACAAATCATTTGAAAGAATCCCAGAGATCAGGCCCTTCCCAGCTGAAGGCAAGACCGTGATTGGTGGAGCAATTAAAAATGGGATACTCAAGAATCATAGAATTCCTACAGTTCAGAAGAAGGCCACTGAGCCCATCAAACTTGCACTGACAACAATCCCACCCAGGCCCTATCCCTGTAACTCCACATATTTACCATGTTAATACCGCTGACACTAAAGGGCAATTTAGCATGGCTATTTGACCTAATGTGCACATCTTTGGAGTGTGGGAGGAAACTGGAGCATCCAGAGGAAACTCACGCATACACAGGGAGAAAGTGCAAACTCCACACGGACAGTTACTCAAGGCTGGAATTGAACCCTGGTGTTGTGAGGCAGCAGTGTCAACCACTGTGCCATCAAGAGGGCAGAGTTATAGAAACACAGATATTTTCGGAGGGTGTGGGGCTGGAGGAGATTGCAGAGATAGCAAGACCATGGAGGGATTTGAAAATAAAGAAAAGAATTTCAAAATGGGACCATTTCATAACTGGGAGCCAATGCAGGTCAGCGAGTTCAGGGTTAATGACTTGGTGTGAGTTAGGGTATGGTCAGAACACTTTTAGATGACCTCAAGTTTATTGATGATTGAGTGTGAGAGGCTGGTTGGACAATGGCTTCTGTCTTCCCAATATTGAATTGAAGGAATCTTCTGCTCTTCCAGTACAAGAAGTCTGACAATTTGGAGACCGTGAAATGTTGAGAGATTGTAAAACTGGATGTTTTCCACATACATGTGGAAACTGACCTGTTTTTCGATCATATCAATGAGTAGCAGCATGTAGATGAGAAATGAGAATGGTTCAAGCAGAAGGGACACCAGTGTAATGGTGTTAGAGTGAGAAGAGAAACCAATAATGATAATTTTGGACTATCATTAAATAAATAATAATGAAGCCAAGTGAGAGCAGTCCCACCCTGTTGGATGACAGTAGAGAACTGTTAGAAGAGGATAGAGTAGTCAACCATATCAAAGGCTACAGACAGATCAAGAACATCGAGGAGGGACCCACAGACTTTGTCATTGTCATATAGGATACTATTTGTGACTATAACTGGGGGGAGATTTAATTGGAGGAATTCATGGAGAAATTTGAAGTTGTGGGAAACAGGCACAGATTTGGAAGGCTACAGCACTTCCTGGGATATGGAATGAAACCCGCCAGAATGATATTTAATTGCAAATTTATTTGCAGTTTTTGTGTTGATTGTGTTGATTGACAAACATGGCTTTGCATTGAAGAGTATATGAGTGTGTCCTGACAAACTTGTACTGATCATTATTACCTGATTACTGTGATTAGTTAGGTTTCTGAATGTGAACCCCTCACCCTTTTCCAATTTGTGCATCATTCAAAATGACAGTTGTGTATTCCCAGTAACTGCGCCATTCAAGTGAGGGTTGTATGTACAACTTGGATTGTCAAATGACTAAATTCTTGGCTTCACAAAGATTGTCTACCATCTACAAGATAGAAAACAGGAGGGCGATGGAATACTCCCAGCTTGCCTGGATGAATCCAGCTCCAACTGAAGAAGCTCAGCACCATTCAGGATAAAATAGCCTGCATGACTAGCATCTCATTCAGCACTTTAAGCATGCACACCCTCCACCACCGGCACACTATGGTTGCAATGCTTACTATTCACAAAATATAGTGCAACAACTCTCCAAGACTCCTTCAACAACATTTTCCAAACCAATGACCTCTACTGCTGGGATAAATAAATGTTGGAACAAATCGGTTGGATTTAAAATTGGTGTTGCTAAATTCTTAATAAATAAATGCAACAGACAAATGGGAGTACCACCACCTGCAAGTTCCCTCCAATTCACTCAACATTCTGATCTGGATTTATATTATTGTTTCTTTATTGTTGCTGGATCAAAGTGTTGGAACTTGCTCCCTAACAGCACTCTGGGTGTGCCTACACTGCAAGAGCTTTAGCGGTTCCAAGAAGGCAGCTCATTACCACCTTTTAAAAGGCAATTCAGGATAGGTAATGAATGTTGATCTTGACAACAACATTCACACCCCATGAATGAATAAAGGGAGGCTGGCATTGCTTACAGAACGATAACTGTGTTATTCAAATCCAACCTGGAAGTAACCCTAATCTGTTACTTTTCGTGTATTAGAAATTACTGTTGATGCTATGATTGGATGAGTGCTGACTGTTCATACGGAATTCCCCTGCCTGCAGTTTTAAGAAGTGGTGTTAACCTCATTGAAAACTAATTATAGTTCTTTTAAAATCATGGGCAGTCACATGGCATAAATAAGTTAAATATTCAAATGCTCTTCTCATGAACAATCACTATTAACCATCTATATTTGCAGTCATGGGAACAGATCACTTGCTGGTGAACAGATATATAAAAGCTTCTATTCCACTAGAGTTTACAAACTAAACTCCAATAATACATCCTGCAGCCAGTGGGTCAATAAAAAAAGAAAACCACACATCGAGGAAGAAACAAAGTTTTATCCTCGGTTTCCTTCCTGCCTCCAAACTATAGAATCTTCCAATTCAACCAGTCAAAATCAAATTTCATGGACCTTTTTACTGCTAAAGGTGCTTAACAATAAAGAAGGGAAAAGAATTACTAATGGAATGAAATATTGAGTCATGTTGCAAGGGTTAGGAGAGCGGAGAATTCACGCCTGGTCAAAAAGAAGGGTTTGAGAAGAACAAGGGTGAGGGAGCTGATTGTTGTGTCACCAATAGTCAGACAAGAGACAAAAGACTTGCATTTATATTGCAGTTTTCATGATCCAAGGAAACTTCAAATCCTTTTACAGTCTAGTTTGAAGTGTAGAAGATTTCCACGTCAAGGCTTGACAGGCAAGAATGACATAATGATTAGTAAGACGTCTCACAACACCAGGTTAAAGTCCAAAGGTTTATTTGGAATCTTGAGCTTTCGGAGCACTGTTTCTTCATCAACTGCTCCTTCATCATCACACTGACCTGATGAAGAAGCGGCACTCCAAAAGCTCAGGATTCCACATAAACCTGTTGGATTTTAACGTGGTACACTTCTGCATGTGTCCATTCCAGTCCAACTCCAGCATAGTGATCAGGTTAGCTGTTGGTTGAGGAATCAGGTCATGAGAGAGAGCTGCCCTACTCTTCTTTAGTATAGTGTTGTGGGATCTTTTAAATCTATTTGAGAGGGTAGATGGGGCCTCTGTTTAATTTCTTAATCAAAAGATGGCACTTCCAACAGTGCAGCGCAGCTTCATTGCTGTAAGTATTTCACTTCCTGATTACTGAATAGTGGGAGACATTTGAGAAATATCATAAGTAAAAGCAATGTCTTGGATTATGTGTAAAACATTTACCAATGAAATTAGGATATATGCAAAAACATAGTTGTGGTTGTATTGCTATGGCTAATCAACAGTCCCATCGCACAACACTGCTTTAAACATTAATTTGATAGTATTTAGTATAATGCATATTGATTTATATTGAATTAAAATAATACTTCAAATGCACTGCTAAAATACCTTCAATTCTCCCATAGAATCAACTTCCAAATGTTTATATTTGTAACATTTATGAAAGCATTAATGAATCAGCAGAGAAATTATGTGATGATTTCACAAAGACTGGTGTTCACAGGAGTATTTATTAACAAGTGAAATAAACCAAATATTTGAAAATATGAAACAATGAGCTGCAAATTGGCTTTTTTGAATCTGAGTTTTGACTTGTTTGATGATGATCCAGTTGGTTTCGTCATTGATCTATCAGTGAAGGGCAGCTTATCCGTCAGGGCCATTTGAAAGCTGTGGCATATATTTGTCTTTGACCTTTGCAGTGCTGTGGCCATGAAATTCAGCAGATCAAAACCATCCTCTGCAATCGTCGAAAAAAAACACCACAAGTTTTGGGAAGGGAAGGTGGAGGAATAGGGGTTAGGAAGATGGAGGAATATTCTGCAAAATGTTGAGTGGATTATTAAATTTAACCTAAAGCAGCATGGTTGGTGTAGGCATCATTCCTTTGGAATGAATTTCATCATGTAGAGATGTCGGCATTGGACTGGGGTGAACACAGTAAGAAGTCTGACAACACCAGGTTTAAGTCCAACCAATTTATTTGACAGTAAACTCACATAAGCTTTCCAGGCTGTCCTCTTCATCAGTTGAATGAGGTGTTCTGGTCTCAAACAGCACATATAACAGCACAGATTGTTAACAAATTAATGAATTTCATCCCCATTGCACTGATGGAGGGCGATGCTACGGAGGCCTTGTGCTGTTATGCTGGGTCATGCTGGAATATGTTGTGACACACTAGAGTGTAGTGGAGGATGTTGGGATGTTCTGGGGCATGCTGGGACATGCGGGGATGTGATGGAGGATGCTGACATGTTCTAGGACATGCTAAGATGTGATGGGACATGCTCAACATGCTGGAACATACTGAAATGTGACAGGGTATGCTGAGGTGTTCTAGGACATACTGGGACACGTCGGGACATACTAAGTCATGCTAGATGTGATGGGGCATGTTCAGATATGCTGGAGCATGCTGGGACAAACTAGATTTGATGCAAGATGCTGGGATGTTACGTGCTGGGTCATGTTCCGACATGTTAGAACATATGGGATGTGATGGGGATGCTGGAATGATCTAGGATATGCTGGGGCATGCCAGGACAAACTGATTCATGCTTGGATGTGATGGGTCATGCTGGAATGTTGCTGGAATGTGCTAGAATGTTCTAAAACTGTCACTGCTGCCTTTGTGTGATCAATCTGACCTCTCTGTAAAATGTAGCAATTTACATTCTTTGAGTGACCAAGTTTTCAAAATTGAAGGTAAGTTCATTTTTAGGGGCTTCAAGTATTGCAAAATGCAGGCTAGTCAGTATACCCAACTTATTATTTCATGTAATATAAACAATATTGGCCAGAATCTGTTGTCCATTCTTAGTTGTCTATGAGAAGGTGGTAGTGAGTTGCTTTCTTCAACTATTGTAGTCCCACTGACTACTAAGTACACCCACATTGCAGCAGGGAAGGGCATTCCAGCATGTTGACAAGATGTCTAATGATCTGGGGTGGATGGAAAAGGTCAGTGCATGCATCTTTACATCACATCATCTACATGCCAGATCATTAACCTCACACTGATCAATGCAGCACACCCTCATCACTCAGCCAAAGTACACTCTGTGACATGGTATGCACAATGTATCATCCAGATATTCCACTAGTGCTGCTATCCTCACATCCACCAACAATAGTGGTGATGTATTTCCAAAAATAGGATGATGAGTGACTAGGAAGTAGTGCCCTAAGTATTAGATGCCTTTGTCCTTCTATGTGGTAGAGTGCACGGGTTTGGAAGGAGCTGTTGAAAGGGGCTTGGCAACTTGCTGCAGGGAATATTGTAAGTACATATTATTGTCACGGTGCCTTGGTAATGGAGGGAGTGAATATTTAAGATGTAATGTAGGGTGCCAATTTAGCAGGCTGCATTGTCCTGGATGGGGTTGAGCTTTCTGAGTGTTGTTGGAGTTGCACCCATTCAGGCAAGTGGAGAGTATTGCATTACACTCCTGACTTGTGCCTTGTACATGATGGGCAGGATTTGAGGAGTCAGGTGGTAAGTTACTTGCTACAGAATTCCCAACCTTTGACCTACACTTATAACCATGGTACTTATGCAGCAGGTTCAGTCTCTAGCCAATGTCAAACTCTGGGATGTTGATGGAGGGGCAGACTTCAGTGGTAGTAATTTCACTGAGTGTCAAGGCAGGATGTTGAAGTTCACTCTTATTGGAAATGGACATTCTCTGGCACTTATGTGTGATTAGTGTGTATGCCGATTGGTGTTCTCCCACATTCCATTCATTAAGGTCCTTATCTGAGTCCCCTGTAATAGAACGCATACTCTTATCCTCCAGTGAGCTTAGTACTCAGGGAATGCAGGGGTCTTTGTGCATCATCAGTTCTGATCTTTCCCCCCTTTTATGCGGGACCTTTGTCCTGCAAGTGATCAGATAAAATGTCAGTGGTATAAGGCTGCTGTTGGTTGTTGAATAGTTGGAGGTATATGGAGGAAGTGAGAGGTGGATGTGAGGACAGCAGTACTGGTGGAATATCTGGATGATATATTATGCATACCGTGTCATAGAGTGGGCTTCTGGCTGAGTGGTGAGGGTGTGGTGCATTGATCAGTGTGAGGTTAATGGTTTGGCATGTAGATGATGTGATGTAAAGATGCATGCACTGACCTTTTCCATCCACACCAGGTCATTAGACATCTTACGGTACTGCTATTTGATCCTTGGTGGTTCCATTTCCAGACATTGACTTCTCTGGCTATCTGCTCCACTCTCTTGTGATAGACATCTTTGAGGGCTTCCTGCTCACTTGCTGAATGATGGTATCTCTCCTCCTGTCCACCTCCTCTGTTAATGCCACCAGTGTTGCATTTGTCAGCTTGGAACCCTCTTCCTGAACTGGTGTTCCATTTTCCATGCTTTAAATTCCAGCATCCTTTTTCAGTGCAGTTTCCATTTAAGAGGGACTGACTTCCTTTTAGAAGAGCAGGCTCACTACATTGCGTACCCAAAACACCGAAAGCAGAGGCAGCTGACAACACAAAGAGAAAAGCAGCAGCAAGGAAAATGTTTGGCATTTCACTGCAATCATGGCAATGAGATGTGGGCACCAAGGTTCTTTTATGCCCATCTTGGACAGAACTAGGAAGGGCAGATTGCAAATTGCTACCCCTCTGCCCAGAGAAAACAGGGCAGACAAGCGTTTAACCACTAGTACCCAATTCCTGCTGGTCTGCTTCTGTCAGTGCACTTCTATTTTCTTGACAAAAGAGGCCAGTGGTTTACAGTGACACCATGAAACAAATTCCCTTTTTTTATGAAATGAGATTGGGAGATTTTGTCGGGTTTTTACAAGTGTTTCTGGATTGTATTGCACAATCTAATCTGATCCTAATAAAGCACTTTGATTCATGTGCTGCAAACCACATGTATAAATGTCCAATGTGCTCTATTGCATTCTTGTAGCCAACATGGTGTTTCATTTCACCAGTTCGACCATTTAATGATGTCCACCACCAATCATGGGGAATTCCTTTCCATATTGCAAGCTTTGAGTGGAGCATGCAAGGGATAATTGCACTTCTCTCTCTTCAAGTTAAACAATAAATAAATTAGATTTATTCTGATAGTATTTACTTACGCATAGTTATAATTTCTTAATTCAGCTCAGCGTATCTGGATACACAATGTCAAACATCAATTAAGGTCATATTTGTACAAATATTTACACATATTATCTTTAATGTTTTAAAACAAATTACTTTCTATCACAGGCATGATAAAGTATGTGCTTGTAATATCATTCGCATTCACAGTGTATTCTAGCTTACATGTAGATATTGGTTAGAATTTTCCAGCCCTCCATACTAGTGGGATCTTCCAATTCCACTGTTGTAAACAGAGATTTCACCAGCTTTGCCGCAGGTTCTCCCATGGTGGCGGTGGTGGGAGGTGTGCGGCGTTGGCCGGGAAATTCCAGCTCCTGTATCCTAAATTTCACAAGTATAAGAAGAATTATCACAGCAGACAGGAAAACAAGTAGTGCATTCAGACCTTCAAGCTGTTCTACCATTCAATCAGATCATAGTTTTTCCTATATCTCAGTTCCATTCACCCATTATTGTTCCATATTTTCTTGATATCCTTTCCCAAAGTCAATCTACCTGTATTCCATTGGCCCAGAACTTATGACTTTCTGGGACTCTAGTTCCAGAGTTCCACTACCATCTACATGAAAAAGGTAGTTGCCTTACTTTACTTGTTGCATATGACTATATGGAGGTTGGCTGGTTTGTGATGCAGAGCGATGCCAACAGTGCAGGTTCATTTCCTGTACCAGCTGAGGTTATTTCTGAAGGCTCACCTACTTGTCCCTTGCCTGAGGTGTGATGATCCTCAGGTTAAAATCATCACCAATCAGCTCTCCACTAAGGGACTATGGTGACTTCACTTTTCATGCAATCTGGCACTATGTGAATTCAGTTTCATTATCTTATTGCGACCTCTTCCCTTCGACACATCTGATATTTGAAATGACAATGGAAAGACTGTCACTCATTCAGGAGTTTATCAACAGGTTACTCAGTCCGGTGAGTTCTCATTGGTATAGCTGCCTGGTGAGCTCTTATTGGTATATTTGTTCTCTTCCAGTTTGAATTCCTTTTCTCCTCATGGGAATGGGAATTGTAGGAAGAATTGGCATGCCTAAACGTAAAAGTAACAGTCTGTGCCTCCACAGTTTGCTACAGTACATTCCCCATGAACATTGCTGGGAACACAGCAGGCCATTTGGTCCATTGTATCTCTGCCGGTTCTCTGTAAGACCTACCCAGTTCCCTTCACTTGCCTACCCAGCCCCATAGCCTTGCAAATATTTCCTGTTCAGGTTTATATCTAATTCCAGGACTTGTCATGTTCCCTTTTAAATTGGGCGGAGTGGAGGAGTTTAACCTGAGTAAGATGCTCTTTTGGAGAGTCGGTGTAGAATTGATGTGTTGAGGGTTTCCTTCTGCACTGTGGGGATTCTATGATTCATTGACCATTCACATGGAGAGACTGTGATATGAGCTGATAAGACTTGAGCCCACACAAACCTCGCCAACTATACTTTAGTGTGGGAAGTCTAATTCATGGTCTTTGCTTTTACATTGCAAATCCTCTCTTTCAGAACAGCAAATGGTGCCTCAGGTGGAATCTTATTACAGTTACCCACTATTTACCTTTCTTTTCCAGCTATTTTGCTTTGGACAATAGCTAGTCTAGGCTTTGGCCATTGTAAGGTAAGTAGACCTAAACCTATATACAATGCCCAAAAACTGAAACAATCTGAAATCTGAAATGGAACTGACCTTAAAGAATTTAATTAAAGGATACTCCGCTTGTATCAGGGCTTAAAAGTTTGCTGTACTAAACAGAGGTGATTTGCACAGGCTTATTACAATTAAGCCAATGATAGCAAAGATACGAGGAGGAAAATGAATCATCAGTTAATAATAAGCATTGATGATAGAAAAACAGTTTGCATAAGAGTGCATCAACCTCAAGTGAAGCTGGCAGTGAATTGGTTCAATTGTGTAGCAATGGATATACAGGCTGAGGCCAGGTCAAATGTTATAGTTCAGTTCTGATGGCAGACAGACAAAACTTTCTCCTGTTCCTAAGTTGCTGGATTACTCTTTATCTTGTATCATACTCTGGCATGGTACTTGAGCATAAATAAACAGCACACTATTAAATATGCAAACATGTGCAGGCACACTATTAAATATGCAAACATGTGCAGGATGAAATTTGTTTCCAGGAAACCTGCAGCCTGTTTTAGACCTTGTCAAATTAACTATTGTATGTGTCAATAATGACATGTGCTGCAAAATAAACCTGCTTCAGAGAGCACAATGGTGAGAGGAATGTATAGTATGATGGGTTAACAGTTAGATAATGAGCTAGTGCTCAGTGTCATGATATAAAAATGTTATCAGTGGCCATGTGCTAGAGATGAGGTAGAATAAACAGTATGTACTCCAGAGATGTGCCTACTCTGTAGCGTCTCTTGTATATAGTGTAAATTAGGTAGTTTTGAAGGAACCAACTATAGTCAGTTTGAAAAAGATCCTTTCTTCCACAGTTGTACAGTCAGAATATGGAAGTTGCTTTCCAGTTATAATTTTGCAGACTTGTGCTGGATGGAATTCTTATTGTTTCAATTTAGGATTTCCTCCTGGTCTCTCCCAGAACTGTACATTTCAATGAAGTTATGGAGCAAAACGAGGCCAACTACATGAAAATTGCAGACCGTTTCCTGAAATAGTATACAGAAAATGCGCGGGAATTGGTGAAGAAAAATGCAGACAGCTCCATCTGAATAATGTCAAGCATCAACAAGGTAGGACATGGAGAGAGTTCCACACATAGCAATGGAAAGATACGGTTCAGTTTCTCAAGCCATTTCTGTCATTCAATTAGCACATGATCTCTCTCATGTTCTTTCTACTCTATCTGTAGTTGTTTAATAGCCTTCCCAAATAAAAATCCATGGGTCTGAATGATTTCAATTGATCCAGTATACACAACCTTTGTTACTTTCAGGGGCTCTGGACAGTCTCCCATATGCACATATAGGCTCTTGATCTAATTAAGCTGCCATATTAAAATAGTCATCCTTGTGTTCTGATTATTTCCCACTGTTGTCCTCTCCATTGTGTAATCTCCTCTAGTCCTACAACCTCCTGAAATCAGCACGCTGTTTCAATTCTGGCCTCTTGTATACCTTTGATTTTCTTCATTCCATCATGAGGGATTGTAGTTTCAGCTAAAGAGATTCAAATTTCTAGAACCTACTGTCTGAAGTTCTCCACCACTCTCTTTTCCACTTCATTTCAGTCACTTTTTAAAACTGACCCCAGGTTTCTTGATTGCCTGTCCTAGTATCAACTTGAGTACTCAGTATCAAATTCTGCCTGTAATGCTCTTGGGACATTTCTACTCCATTAAAGGCCCTATGTAAATGCATGTTGTTGTTTTGGTGACTTGGGCTCAGATTTTCAATTCGTGTTACAAAGTACTTCTGCTTGTACCAGTGATTTACCAACATTCAATAATGGGAAGTATTTAATTATAAATATTTCCCTCCCTTGTATTGAGCAAGGCACCACAGTGTCTCTTATACAATGTCAATACTGGCATGTGCTGCAGTACATGTCCCTGCCCCTATTTAACACAGTTGGGTATTGAGAAGGGCTAGGAAGGAGTGCAATACTCCCAGGCTACCAACATCTGTGCCTGGGAGACAATCATCAATTGTCAGTGATGGGAGACACGAGATAATCAGGTAGAGTTGGTGTCCCTGTGTAAACAGGCCACTGAGTCCTCATAATTCTCTCAAAATTCAGATGTCTCTGAAATGTTATCACGTGCCTTTTCTTTTTCTCAGTAGTAACTGAAATTTTAATGTCCAAATTAAAGATTTAGCAAAAATAAAAATTTTGAAAGGGACTACATTTCGCAATAATATGATTGCACTTATCAGTTGAATCTGTGCTGCATCTTATGGATCTTCGTTGGAGTTTTTTTCTTGTGCCTCCTCCGAAAGCTTGGTTCTGGCTTGACAATGTTTGACCAGAGCTGTGAAATAGAACATAGAACAATACAGCACAAACAGGCCCTTTGGCCCACGAGTTGCGCCGATTTACCAATCCACAGACCTATCTATAACTCCCTATCCTATTCTTTTTCATATACTCATCCAGAAGTCTCTTAAAAGACCCCAGTGAGTTTGCCTCAACAACCTCCAACGGCAGCCAATTCCATTCACTCACCACCCTCTGAGTGAAAAACTTACCCCTGATATCTCATGGTGAGCTGAATCTGAATTCTGCAAATCAAATATGTAGCCTTGCAAAAGACTACACTAAGGGATATTTATTTCTTCAAATTCAAGGGGATTTTGTTATAGATTTTCCAAGGTGATTTGCAAAACAGCTAAAAGACAATTCTCAAAAGCTGAACCGGGTGACATTCACGTCACTAGGAAACGCAATGAGGTGTGTCTATTGCTTAAAGTGCCTTTATTGCATGAGGGGACGAGAGGAGAGAATCCTGAGACACATTTTTCCCCACAAATGCCCCCCTCAAACATAGCTAGCTGCATTTGTTGGCTGCATCCCTGTCAAACAGTGCCGTAGCCACATGTTACGTTCCAGTGGGATAGAAATTGTAAAGTGAGAGAGAAGCAAAAAGAAGATTCATGAGGAGCAGAAAATTCTGACAGCAGCAGCAGAGAGAAAGCTTTTGGCTGGAATGTTATGACCATTCCTGTTGGTGGAATATTCCCATCTTGTCACAAATTCTCTGACTTTGATGCAGCGGGAGCTTGAGCGATCGTTAAGATAGAGCCCTACTTCTCATTAATCTGGAAAAAATTTGATGTCAAGACTCTGGAGTGAAAATAGGTTACTAACTTGTGGCACCATCCACTTTCATCAAGTTTACCACAATTTTAAATAAAAGGAGGAAAGATAGCAATCATTGTGTTGATTAAAACCTTTTCTCCAGTTGATTCGCAGACGCAACATAGATATTTTTGAATAAATCACTTGTTTGTTTAACAAAATATAAAATCCCACTGCTTATCACTGCTATACCCTGTTTAAAATGTATAAGCAATTCTACTTTCCTTTGCTGCCACTAAAAATTCTTCAGCATAGGTTTAAACAAACAATACTTACCTAATGACTTCTGGTAAAGTTGTAGAGGTGTCACCACTTAATTGTACAGGCCAGACATGAACAGTATCGAATTCCATCTTCAAACTGAACACTTGAGGTTCTCTTCCATGATGGTTCTTTCTATAGATTATCGCTGATTTGGCTAAGCCTGTGACAACATTTATATCTTTCTTGGCACTGTGTGCCTGCTTGAATTTCTCTGTTCCTTCAGATTACAATAAGAAGTCTCACAGCACCAGATTAAAGTCCAATAAATAAATAAATCAATAAATCGGCCTCGCAGGTAGAGAATGTGGTTAGGAAGGCGTAAGGTGTATTGGCCTTCACCAATTGAGGAGTTGAGTTTAGGAGTCGAGAGATAATGCTGCAGCTTTTAAGACCCTGATCAGACCCCTCTCAGAGTATTGTGCTCAGTTCTGGTCGCCTCATTATAGGAAGGATGTGGAAGCCATTGAAAGGGTGCGGAAGAGATTTACAAGGATGTTGCTGGATTGGGTGGCATGCCTTATGAGGATAGGTAGAGGGAGTTTGGTCTTTTTCCCTTCGAGAGACGAAGGATGAGAAGTGACCTGATAGAAGTGTATAAGATGCTGAGAGATATAGATCGGGTGGATTCTCAGAGGCTTTTTCCCATAATGGTTGCTACAAGAGGACACAGGCTTAAGATGCTGGGGAATACGTACAGAAGAAATATCAGGGGTAAGGTTTTCACTCAGAGGGTAGTGGGTGAGTGGAATTGGCTGCCATTGGTGGGGGTGGAGGCAAATTCATTAGGGTCTTTTAAGAGATTTCTGGATGAGTACATGGAACTTAATAGAATTGAGCGTTATAGGTAAGCCTAGTAGGTAGCAATATCATAGGCGCAACTTGTGGGCTGAAGGGCCTGTTTGTGCTGTAGTTTTTCTTTATTCTATGTTCTAACACCAGGTTGAAGTCCAATAGGTTTATCTGATAGCAAACGTGCGCCTGACAAAGAGGCAGCACTCTGAAAGCTAGTGGCGTTTGCTACCAAATAAACCTGTTGGATTTAACCTAGTCTTATGAGACTTCTTACTGTGATTACCCCAGTCCAATGCCAGCATCTCCAAATCATGACTACGCTCAGATTACCAACAGATATCCTTAATGGCCTCCCACCAGTCAAAGTTGCTATTTCCTTCTCCTGTTCAGTGAGTGATTCTTTACAACCATTTGTTCATTTCACATCTCTGGCACTTCAAACTGACAATGATCACCTTTTGAAATCTAGGGACTTCCTGCAGTCTTTTATCCTGTGGCAGAACTGCTGATTCTTATAGTGTCTCTGTAACTTAGCCACATTTCCCATCAGCTTTAATTAGCCAATTTTCTAGCAACATTTGTGCCACGCCCATAATTGGGGGTTATTTCAGTTTTGGGCGATTGTGTAGATATTGAATCTGTTCCTGCTAGACACCCCCACACCAAAACACATTGTCAGAAAAGGTAGCGGGAGCAGATTCAAAATATATATCTAGTGGGGACTTTCAAAAGGAAATTGGATGCATACTTGAAAAGGAGACAGTTTCAGAGCACTGGGGAAAGATTGGAAGAATGGAAATAATATCAACGATGTGATATAGGTAGGACACACTAAATCATTTATATCAGTGCAGGGAGAGTCCATTGGCTGAATTTAGCCCCTCTCTCCGCCCCATTCCTCTCCAGCTCTGCCAGGGCTGAGTTGTTAGACAGGAAAGGGGACAGAAAATTGGGCATAATCTGTAGGGCACTGTTCCCAGTGCTTTATTGCCTGCCCTCACCTTGCCACAATTTCATAATGGGGGAGGTGCCTATGTGAACAAACCACTGACTCCCTGCAATTTTTTCACAAATTCAGAAATGTCTGAAAATGTTATCACTTGCCAATATTTTCTCTGCAGTAATTGGAATTTTAATGTCCAGAATAAGGATTTAACCAAAATATAAATGAGATAAAGTCTTCCCCTGGATCTAATGAGGCTCTTAAATGGGCAACTAGTGACCACTAAAAGACTTTACTCAAGCCTGCCATAATTTCTCTTACAGCAGGCAAAGCTGGTGCTAAGTGTGAAAGCCGGCAGTTTCTACTGATCAGACTGGTAGCAAGCAGTGGAAGAGCTATCTTCTTCATGGGCTTCCTGGGCCCAATGGAGGTCCCTCTGGTCTTCCCTTTCATGTTTCACCTCCTTCCTAATCTGCCCATCCTCCCCTCCGCCCTCAATCACCCCACCAGGCTCTTCCACTTTTCCTCACTTGCTGGGGCCTTCCTGCATGCTCCTGGTAATGCTCTTTCCACTTTCCTCAGTGTCCAGTTCCAGTGATTATCGCTCTTGGGGCCTGGATGCAGTTGCAGCAGTGTCCATGATCTTGGTTGCATGGCTGGTGCCAGCCATTTGATTGGCTGCTAGTTCCCAGAGACAGGACTCCATCAGTTGGGATTGGAGGGCACTCTTGAAGGCACTTAATGGCCCTCAGAGTGTTAAATAGAGGTGAGGGTATCACCCATAGCTGGGGGTTATTGCTTGTCCCAAGCATTGATGCCTGGAGATGGGTATGTGGATGGAAGGTGATGATGGGCCCAGCTGAACTTAAAATTGAAGCTGGTGAATCTATTTGCCTTGAATCATAGCAATTTGAAAGTGCTTTGTGCATAATAATTCTACCTGAATCATATTGGTTTGAATGAACAGATTTCTAATTGTGAGTAATTATTTAATTGAGTACCTCCAATAATGGATAATTGATGAACTAAATATTTTTGATTGCAATAATTAATGAATTATGTATCTATAATGATTGGTAATTAATGAATGAAGTATTTCAAGAGTGAGTAATTAATAAATTGATTTCATCCCTTAGTAGTCGGTTAACAAATTGAGCATTCCAATATTGGATAATTAATCAATTAACTACTTCCAGTAGTGCAAAGTTAATGGTTTAAATGGCAATCCATATCTAGTTTACTCCTAAGTAGCACATATCTCAGCACATTGAATTTTTAATCAAACACATTTTAGCTTCATTAATAAGAAACATAGAAAGTAGAAGCAAAAATAGTCCATTTGTCCCTTTGAGAGTGCTCTGCCATTCATTTTGATAATGGCTGGTCATTAAATTCAATATCCTGTTCCTCCTTCCCCACATATCCCTTGATTCCTTTAGCCCCTTGAGCTATATCTAATTTCTTCTTGAAATCAGACAACGTTTTGGCTTCAACTACTTTCTATGGTAGTGAATGCTACACATTCACCACCATCTGGATGAAGAAATTTCTCCTCACCTCACGTTAAAAAAGATTTATCTCTTACTCTCAAACTATGACCCCCTAGTTCTGGACTTCCCCATCACTGGGGACATTTCTTCTGAATCTACCCTGTTTAACCCTATTAGAATTTTATAAGTTTCTATGAGACCCCCTCTCACTTTTCTAAACTCTAGGATTCCTGATTCTACCATAAAACCTGAAATAAGGCTCTTAGATATTTGTCATGAAAATGATTCTGATTTGCATTCTCTGATTTTACATGCAGCTACTGTTATTGTTCTCAAAACATCTGAAACAATGCAGAGTGGCAACTGCAAAATTCATCCTATGCAAGTGATCTGGACTAATGCGCAAAAACTCCACAGTACTTTCGCAAGTGCAGTTGTGGCTCATCAATTGCTTGTTTTCATGAGCAGAAATACTTAAGAGACATTGACCGGATGATTAGATTATATCTTCTTCCTGAAAGGAGCACAATGCGGAGGATGGAGTTGGAAGGGGGTGCAGTGGAGTAGGAGGTGGAGGATTGAAGGGATGATACCTGCCAACTAGCTGATTAAAACATCAAAACTGTAAAATAAAATCACTAGATTCAAGATGAAAGGTATAATGTAATGTTCATTCCCAATCAATATTACTCACTCTCCATAGATGCCCAAACCTTGACTTATACTGGGACTAATTGATTGGCTTGATTTATATTGATCAGTGTAACAATTCACAAATGATCTCAGTTGGCTACAACAACAAATTGAATTGCCTCTTGATCTTTATCAAGGACCATTGATTACTCATTGTACAAAATAAAGCGCCTTCAGCCTTCAAGATTTATTACTGTGAGGCCTGAACATAGCCCACAGGATTGGGCAAATGAGACCTTGGCACAAAATTTACAATCAAATAATTGAAGGCCATAGCCAAGGCAGCTTCCTCTAACACAAGCTGACTCTATGGGAACATCAAGGACACATGCAATAGAAAACAATCTGAAAGTGCATTCATTTAAAACAAGAGTGGAGAAATAGAGAGACTTGCTTGCTGCCTGGCAGTTGAAACCTGGAAACAAAAGTCTGCGCTGCTAGATTGTGGCATGTACTTAGCTTTCAGCACGCTTGTTAGGACTGCATTAACCTTTCGTGTGCTTGTAACAGGATTTGGACTGTTGACAACAGACCTGGCTGCACAAGCAATTGCTAAAAACATCAGTTCTTCTCCTTCATTAAGTCAGGTATCAAAACCAGTGTTACTGGGGATGTTAAGAGATAGATGTAGCAGAAGGACTCAGAGACTTTGCTTTCCACGTTACCCACTCGCTCATTATTTCCCTCCTTTCTTGCATCAGATCCAGCAAGAAAGAATTCATATTTTCATATCTCCCCTCTCTACCTCAGGCCACTTTGCTGCAGTTGAATTCTTTCCCAGAGTCATCACCTGTTGTAATGCAGAAATCATAGCACCAACTTGTGCTCAGCCAAGCTCCTCAAACAGCAAAGGATAATAAAACAGAAAATGCTGGAAATACTCATCACGTCTGGCAGCATCTCAGGAGAGGGAAACAAGGGTTAACATTTCAAGTCTAGCTCTGAAGAAGAGGCACACGGATTTGAAACATTAACTCTGTTTCTCTTCAAAGATGCTGCCAGACCTGCTGAAGTTTTCCAACATTTTCTGTTTTTATTTCAGATTCCAACATCTGCAGTATTTTACTTTAATAGCGGTGTAATAATGCCAAACAGTTTGAGCACCATTAATTGAGGTGTATGTATAGGATTTGTCACCAGAGAAAATTCCCTTGTTCTTCTTTGGACTAATGTCATGGGATCTTTTACATTCACCTGAGATAGAAGACAGGCCTCAATTTAACATCCAAAAAGTAGCACTTCTAATACCATGGCATTTGCTCCACATTGCACTGAAGAGTCAACCTAGATTTTGTGCTCAAGTTTCTGGAGTAGGAGTTCAGCTGACAACCTTCAGACTTATCTGTGACAGTGCTTAGCACTGAACCACAATTGACATCTAGAATTTCTCAACTATTTCAACCCAATCATCTGATCCTGACCTAGTTGGGTAATATCTCTGCCAGAACATTTGATCCAATTGTGTTAGCAATACGTAGGAAAAATATAGTTTTCATCATTTACTCATAGGCCGGTAAAAGAATGGATAAAATTCAGAAATAAATAACTCTAGCAAAAGGTATCTCATAAATGAATGCCCCTATATGTAACAGATCCCAGCAAGATCTGACAAGTGACGATGTGATGAGTGCCAACTTGATTTGATTTATTATTGTCACTTTTTTTTACAGTTTATTTATAAACTGTAAGGCTTACATTAATCAACTGAAACGAAGTTACTGTGAAATTCCCCGAGTTGCCACAGTCTGGCGCCTGTTTGGGTCAATGCACCTAACCAGCATGTCTTTCAGAATATGGGAGGAAACTGAAACACCTGGAGGAAACCCACGCAAACTCCACACAAACAGTGATTCAACCAGGAATCGAATCCAGGTTCCTGGCACTGTGAAGCTGCAATGCTAACCACTGTGCTACCATGTCCTAACCACTGTACAACCATACACATGTATTAACATACAGTCAGAAGTATTGTTTCTTGCCCATCATTCAGGCAAAGCATACTGTTCATAGAAAAGGAAACGAGAGAGTGCGGAATATAGTGTTACAGTCATAGCTAGGGTGTAGAGAAAAATCAACTTAATGCAAGGTAGGTCCATTCAAAAGTCTGACAGCAGCAGGGAAGAAGCCGTTCTTGAGTTGGTTGGTATATGACTTCAGACTTTTGTATCTTTTTCCTGACGGAAAATGGTGGAAGAGAGAATGGCTGCTTTGTTGAGGAAGTGGGAAATGTAGACAGAGTCAATGGAAGGGAGGCTAGTCTGAGTGATGAATTGGGCTAAATCTATGACCTTCTGTAGTTCCTTGCAGTCTTAGGCAGAGCAGGAGCCATGCCAAACTGTGATATAACCAGAAAGAATGCTTTCTATGGTGCATCTATAAAAGTTGGTGAGAGTCATAGCTGACATGTCAAATTTCCTTAGTCTTTTGAGAAAGTAGAGGTGTTGGTGGGCTTTCTTAACTATAGTGTTAGTATGGGGGGAGCAGGACAGATTGTTGGTGATCTGGACACCTAAAATTTTGAAGCTCTCAATCTTTCTACTTCGCCCCTATTGATGTAGACAGGGGCATATTCTCCTTTACACTTTACAATTTGATTGAATTTTGGTTGAATTCTTTCCCAGGGTCATCACCTGTTGTAATGCAGAAATCATAGCACCAACTTGTGCTCAGCAAAGCTCCTCAAACAGCAATGGATAATAAAACAGAAAATGCTGGAAATACTCATCACGTCTGACAGCATCTCAGGAGAGGGAAACAAGGGTTAACATTTCAAGTCTAGCTCTTGAAAGTGTTTTCTTAGAATCATAGAATCTTACAGAACAGAGACCAATTAGTCTCTCATACTTTGCTACTAGATTGAAAAAAGCTTTTTGGTCAGTGCTGGCAGAATGTTATAGTTCACTCAGGGATTCCAAGTTACTGTGGTAACCTGCACTTTCCGATGCATGTTGCAGTTAAGGATAGTAATGTTGAAGGCTCTAATATTCTTCCCATCACACGATTTACCAAGAATCTCTCCTGGTTTTCCCAGCTGCCACACTCATACTCAACCTTTTTGGCCACATTATGAATTCACCTTATCAGGGTTAAAAGATCCCAAAGAGGTTTGGTCAACAAATTCCACCTCCAACTGAAACTCAATTGAATCAACTGACTCATCATTGTTCAGAGTTTGTCGATGTTGATGAAAGGACCCAATAGAGTTAATCCATGCAAAATTATCAAGCCCAAGCAGCCAAACGGCAATTCCCAATCTGCAGATAACCTTAAACAATAATTTTATTGCACAATGCAATCAATATCACCCAAATGATAACTTGCTGATTTTCTGGAGAATACCATAAAGGTTGAGAAACAGTACTGAAACTGAAACATGGGGATCTTTAAAAACAATAAGGAAAGATAATGAGGGAGTTTTGGTAACAGGACTAATACACTTGCACCAACAGCAGAAAATCATGAATTGAAAGATGCATTTCAGATGGGCAGCAAAGAACTATAACAAGCTTTTGCAATCACAGATGTTTATACATGTGAACTGATACTAAAAATGGTTTACATCATACATTAAATAATGTATCAAATAATCCACATCCCCAGCCTAGCAAAAGCTGTACATGGGAAGACTTTGAGCCGTGCATTGTCATTGGACAAACTGCTTCCCGGGGGTGAACAAAGTGGTATTCTTCAGAATCCGAAGAGTACACTTACAAAGTGGAAGCAATGTGTGTTGGACAGTTGACAAACATACAGGAGTGATCTTAGTGGCTCATCACGCTAATTGATTAGTGTGGCAAGCCGGTAAGTTTGTGTGCAAAGCGAAAAACTGAGTTTGCACCCAAATTCTCGTGTCTCATGATATCACTGGACCTATTCCGCTAAATACATGACCTCATTTTAAAATAATGTTTCTTTACTAGTCACTAGTAGGCTTACATTAACACTGCAATGAAATTATTTTGAAAAGTGCTAGTTGTCACACGCAGACATCTGTTCGGGTACACTGAGGGAAATATAGCCTGGTCAGTGTTCATAATCAGTATGACTTTTGGACTGTGGGAGGAAATCTGAGCACCCAGAGGAAATCCAGGCGTACATGGGGAGAATGTGTAAACTCCATACAGACAGAGACCCAAACGGGGAATCAAACCCAGATCCCTGGCTATGTGAGGCAGCAGTGCTAACCATGATGCCACTTTGCCACCCTATTAATGCTATTAGTGAACCCTGCAATTATCCGGGCCCACTTCCTTAATGGCTTCACCAGGGGAGGTCCTCACAACAGAAGATCATGTATAGTTGCCAACAATGGGGACCTGACATGAAGGCCTCGCTGGTGGGACCAAAGACCATTAGAGTTCCCTGAGTGGTTGGGGTAAAGGCAGGCAGTGCCTCTTGGGCAGTGCCAATCTGGCAATGCTGGCATGAGACCCATGCCAGGTCTCCTGGCACAGCTGTCAGTGCCCACCAGGCACTGGGCAATGCAAAGGGCCTAAGGGAGGGATGGGCCTTAAAGAGGAGGTAGAGCTTATGGATGTGGGGCCTGAAGGGGGTCAGGGTGTGGAGAGCTGCCAGATAGGTGACTGTCTGGGGACAGGGTGGGGTGGGGTGGTTGTAAACAGGGACTGCAATCTACTGGGGGGATAGGGGGACTGGAACAGGAGTGATAATTAATCAGGTGGGGTGAACAGGGCAACAATCAGTCAAGGGGAAATTGTGGGCGGCAACCAGCTGGGAGGCAGTTGTCACTGGGAGCAATGATCGGGGGGCTGTGATTGTGGGGGTGATCGAAAGATGTCTGGGTAGAGTGGGGATGGGGGAGTGGCCGATTCCCACTGCATAATTTATTTGTGTATAGAGTACACTGATTGATCAAGGTATAAGTGCAATAGCACACTCCAGCAATCTGCAGCCAGTTTCACAGCATGAATAGACTCCACCCACTCCCTGTCCTGGTGGGAATCACATATGGGGGTCTTTTTGTTTCCTAAATGCCATATGATTGGATATGGAAGCTTGTCCACAAACTGGGTGTGATGCTCTCTCATTTTCACACTCGTTTGGCACAGAAATTTTTTTACTGAGATTGCACCCCCCCCCCACCTCCCCCCCCCCCCCCCCCCCCCCCCCCCACCACCACCACCACCACCTTCCAATCTAACAAGGTCATGGCATAATAGGGAGAATAGCAGAGCTGGAGTTTCTAAATGAATCACATGATACCCGAGGCATCCACAAAAGGCATATCAATGAGACACACTAATTCAAAAGGGGAATATCCTTCTGCATTAGGTAACAACTTGTGTAAAGAAATTGTGTTGAAGAACAAGAGTAGGAAGAAATCAACCTTGAAGACACAAGACATGGATGTGAAAGAACGTAAACATCATTGTAAGAAAGGCTTAAAAGATAATTCTTAAGTTACCTCAAACTGTAGTGTATGGCATATGGATAGTGAATCTGACATGAACAAAGAAAACAAACCTGAAAACATTAATGACAAAGAAGTTCCATTTCTCAGACATAGACAGCACAAGGACGTTAATAGGGCAGTTCAGTTCAGCTTGCTGGTGAACCGAAGGGAATATTCGATGCTGAAAATAAGGCCATTGGATTCTCAAACCATAAAGCTCTGACAATGATTCACACAGGGATGTCTGAAAATATGGAAATACGTTTAACAGAAGGCATTAAAGAAAAATTCAAGTGGGTGATGAATCTATGGATATCTTACTTCTACATATGATGGGTGCATTGGGACTTTTATCAACTGTTCATGACAAATTGCGCAAGTGGCGAATGTTCTGCCCAGTGAAACAAAAGCAGCTGATTGTATTGTACCATTTTGTGTTGCATGCCATCAATTTGAACCAAAACTCCACTCTGCACGCGCAATGGTTAAGAAATATTAGTCTGGCAAGGTCAAAAATGGATCAGTGGGTTTCATCTGCCACACTTAAGAGAAAGAGACAGATGTTCAAAATAGAATCTGTCCAGTGTGTCAGCGATGCATCAGTAAATGAAATTCAAGCACAACAAAAGTAAGCGGAGAGTGCAGAGAATACACAGCAGTAAATACTTAGGATTGGGATCTACTTACACAGGCACTGAAAATGAACCATTGCCATTATGTGTCATGTGTTATGAAGTCCAATTGAATGAAAGCTTAAGATTTGCTAATCTTCATCATCATCTTGAAACTAAACATGGACAGTTTGTTACCAAGCCAATTTTTTAAAAAACTATTTCAAAGAATTTCAAAGAAGTAAGAAGATTATGTAATATACTTCTACAGGCAATGGTGATGCTAAGATGGTGGAGATCTCGTATCGGGTAGCTTGGCTCATAGCAAAGACAGGGAAGCTGTACACAATGAGGGAGGAATTGATATTCTCAGTGACTAAGGACCTGGTGGGTGTTATGCTGGGAGAATAGACCTGGACACAAATAAACATAATTTCATTGTTGGATAACACAATCCAATGCAGAATTGATGAGTTGGCCCACTATGAGATTGGCCAGCTAATGGTGACAATGTAAGCAAGTCGGTTTGATGCATTTCAACTAAATGAATCACTGGACATTGCACGCCTTTCAAACCTGCTCACCCTGTATAAGATATGAACACAATGGAGAGGTACATGAGGACTTTCTTTTTTGTAAATCATTGCCCATTCGCTCAACTGCAGAAGCTATTTTTGTCATGTTGAACACTTCCAGAATTCAAAGTGGAATTGACTGATCAAAGCGTGTAGGATTTAGCCCAGATTGGGTCTGTGTGATGTTAGGTGAACACAATAGAGTTGGTACGTGTGTAACAGCTAAGCTAGCAACATTGATTCACTGCAGCATCTATAGGGAGGCATTAGGGGGCAAAGAAAATGTCTGTTGATCTCATGATTATTTTGCAGGAATGGTTAGGACAGTTCATTTTATTAAGGCCCATCCACTGAATTTGCAAATATTTGCAGCTCTCTGTGACGATATGGGCAATGATCACCATCAGCTACTCCTGCACACTGAGGTTCACTGGCTCTCCTGAGGAAAAATACTCATATATCTTTTCAAGTTGCAGAATGAAGTGAGAGGTTTTTTACTTGACTTGAAGTTTGAACTCTCACAATACTTCAGTGATTATTGGCGGCTTGCTAAATTGGCATATATGACAGATATTTTCAGTAATTTAAATAGTCTTGATCTGAGTCTTCAGAGAAAATCAGTTTTTTCATGTGCAGGACAAAATAGAAGTAATGATGAAGAAAATAGAGATGCGGGTCAAACAACTTGAATCGCCAAATTATGACTTGTTTGAGAATCTGTCAGATTTTTTGGCCACAGCAGAAATGCAGCTTCTAAACAGTATGAAACATGACATCAGAAAGCAGCTGCAAAGTTTGAAAACGCTGCTATGCGAGTACTTTCCTGACCCTGACACAAAGTTCAATTTGATATAAAATCCCTTTGCGAGCCTTGATGATGACATAGACGCGATGATGATGAAAGAGCGAGACAGCCTTGTGGAACTGTCCTGTGACAGTGCTTTAAAGCTAGATTTTTCTCAGAATCACATGCTTAACTTTTGGCTTTAGATTGCGCTGGAAAACACAGAACTGTCCGACAAGTCGTCTTTTCCTACAACTTATCTTTGTGAAACTAGCTTTTCGGGCTTGTTGCATTGAAGACCAAATATTAGAATAAAGTCACCATAGAACCAGATCTTTGATTAAGACTGTCATCCCTGGAACCTGACGTTCAGCATTTAACGTCTGTGAAACAACATCAGCCTTCTCATTAGCTAAGCGTTATCTGTTTCCACTGGCAGGCCTACTAAATATTTTGAGCTGAGTGCAATGCATTTGTCAGTGTGGATCATAATCTAGAACTAGCTGTGTTTTTAATACCATTTGATACATAAGTTTGACTCTCATCAGCCATAGGCTAGGTAAGAAAAAGATGTTTAAAATGGTTTGCATACATTGTAGTCCACAAAAACGTTTGAAGATGATCTAGTGTTCCCCATAAAAGAAAAGATCGGGAAACACTCATGTAACTGACAGACCATTATAATGGACATCTTTTTTATGTGAATTGTACACTGTCATCATGTACTCACATTTATGTGCAATTCCTGTCACCTTGTGAAAGGTAATTTGAAACAAACATATCAATTAGAAGTAGGATTTGGCCATCCGACCCTTCAAGCCTCTTCACCATTAATGAGATCATGGCTGATTTGATTGTAATTTCAATGCCACATTCCTGCCTACCCCCAGTAAGCTTTAAAAATATTCAGAGATTCTGCCTCCACCGCCTTTTGGGGAAGAGAATTCGAAGAGTTATGATCCTCTAAGAGAAAATGTTATTCCTCCTCTGTATCTTAAATAGATGACTCCTTACTCATAAACAGTGACCCCCAGATCTAGATTCTACCACAAGAGGAGGCATTTTTCTACATCAACCATTCAGGATCTTATATGGTTTCAATCAAGTCACCTCTTACTTTTCTAAACTTAAGTGGAAACAAGCCAAATCTGTCCAGTCTTTCCTTAATAGATAACCTGCCCAATTCTGGTAAAATAGGATAAACTTTTTCTGAACTGTTTCCAATATATTTACATCCTTCCTTAAATAAGGAGGCCAATACTGTACGCAATACTCTAGTTGTGGTCTCACCAAAATCCTGTATAAGTGAAGCATAACCTTCTTACTCTTGTAATGAACAATAACATTAGTACTGGAATCCCTACAGTGCAAAAGAGGCTATACAGGGCAGAGGAGAGGCCTGAATAATATTCTTTGTCAGAGGGCAACACGGTGACACAGTGATTAGCACTGCTGTCTCACAGCACCAGGGACCGATCTTTGATTCCTGGTCTGGGTCATTGTCTGTGCAAAATTTACACTTTCTCCCTGGGTCTGCGTGAGTTTCCTCCAGGTGCTCTGGTTTTCTCTTACAGTCTGAAAGACGTGCTGATTAGGTGCATTTGTCATGCTAAATTCTCCCTCAGTCGCCCAAACAGGTGCTGGAGTGTGGTGACTAGGGGATTTTTACAATAATATTATTGGGTTATTAATGTGAACTTACTTGTGACACTAATAAATAAACTACAAACTAAATTATCCCTGTAACCCCATACTTTATCATGGCAAATCCATCTAATCTACAAATCTTTGAACATTTGGGGAAATAAGTAAGGCCAATCATTCTAAACTGCATATCCTTGGACTGTGGGAGGAAACTGGAGAACTGAAGGAAACCTATGCAGGCACAGGGAGAACATACGAACTCCACACAGACTGTCACTCGAAGCTGGATTAGCTCTCCTACATACCTGCTGGCTGTACGTGTATATGTGTTATGGTGAGACAAGACAAATTATAAATCAACACTTGATTTGATTTACATATACTGGGGAGAATTTTAACTTTGGGGTGATTATATAAAATGGATAATATTGAATTGACAGTCTAGTATGAGAGTATAAGCCCTAACTGTTCAATCATTTCTCATACATCAAACTTTTAATTCCTGAGTCAATTTGGTGAAATCCCTCTGAACTGCCTCCAGTGCCACCAAAACTTTTTTCAAAAAAGGAAACTAAAACTGAACACAATATTCCAGATGTGGGATGGAATTTTCCAACTATGTTCATCCTGAAACCGAAATATCCCATTGAAGGTCAATGGACCTTTCCATGGTCTACCCCTCGCACGCTTCTATTCCATTGGTGGGCTGAATGGGAAAATTCACCTTGTGGTCTCACCAACTTCCTATAAAATTGCAACAACATCTTACTTCTGTCCTCTTGCAATAAATGCTAACATCCAATTTGCTTTTTTTATTACATGCCGACTTTCCGCGATTCATGAGTAAAGGTACCCAGATCCCCCTACCCAGATGCATTTTGAATCTGCTTTCCATTTGGCAATTCTCCCAATATTCTAGTGTTGCCCACAGTGATGCCCAATGTTGGTGAAACTGGAAATGCTGGCATTGGTTGGACAGCCACAATTCAAAAAGATGGTTCACTACCACCTTCTCAAGAGCAATTAGAGATATTCAGTTGATACTGGCCTTGCCAGTGCTATTTGCATGCCAGAAACAAATATTAAGAAAACTTTGCATGTATTTGTGTGATAGGCCTCTACATTATCCCAACCTTTTGATAGCCTTTATGAGTTTGACAGGAAGTTAAAGCATTGACATCTGAATTCCTGCCAGCTTTTCATGCCTGGAGACTATTCTATTCTATTCTATCTATTCTTCTAATAATTAATCATTTATTATGTTGTTAATTTTGTGGTCAAAAGTCAGCTAAACCCTGCTGAGTATAAATGACTGAAGCCATTCTAACCACCATGTGGAATGTTTGCTAGAATAATGTTATTGAACCCCTGCTGCCTCAAGCAGATGTGGGAGTTATTTCTCAGTTGGTTTGTCAGAATCTAACCTCCTTTCTTTTGAATTCTAACTTGCGTTACCAAAACCAGTCTCTTGTGTTGGAATCCTGGGCCTCAGTTGTGGAGCTGTTGCTGAAGTATCAACATGAGTTGGACTTTCTTCTGTACTGCCTGTGGATTTACTGATTAGCTGCCAATCAAGAAAAACCCTTAACTGTTTTATTTTGGTTCCATTGCCTTTACTGATGTTCTGACTATTTCCTCCTCATGTCTCCTTCTGACTCAATCTGCCCGAATCAGCATGATCTCTTCTGTGACCAAGCTCAATCAATTAGATCCTTGAATCCTTCCCATGTTAAAACCAGGGCCAGAATTCTCTGATCTTGCACACCGTGCTGCCATTGTCTGCTGCTTCACTAGACGCCCATGCTCTCTTGTTCAGACTTTCAACTCCAATCTTAAGTCTGGACAGATACAAATTGTCACTGATAGTCACACTCTCAGATTTGTATAGCTATGGTTTCTGCACTCAGCAATGCGATAGCGTAACATACTCACTCATGCGTCCAATAACCCTGCAGAAATAAACAAAGATGATGACCAGTGCTGTGGAGATTGTGACTGAAATTAGACAGGTTTTAAAGAGGATTTTAAAGTTGAATAGAGAGATAATTGAAAAGGATTGAGTAAGAGGGTTCCAGAAAATGAGATTGAGACTAGGAAAATGTTTTGTCATCAAAATTGAACGCAAGAGGTGAGATGCTGCAAAAGATGCCAGAATGAGAGTACAAAAAACATACACAAGTGTATAAGGCCTTGCAAATACATTTGCAAGGGATACAGGGCTGGGTATGTAGATGGATCGAGAACTGGCTCGGGAGGAGGAGACAGAGGGTAGTAGTGGAAGGCTCTTTTTCCGACTGGAAGCTTGTCACTAGTGGAGTGCCACAAGGCTCAGTACTAGGTCCTCTTCTATTTGTGGTCTACATAAACGACTTGGAAGTTGGGGTAGGTGGTGAGATCAGCAAATTTGCTGATGACACTAAGATGCTTGGATTGGCGGGTACAGAGGAGCAGTGCCAGGCAATACAACAGGACATAGATAGGTTGGTAGACTGGGCAGATAGATGGCAAATGGAATTTAATCCGGATAAATGCGAGGTGATGCATTTTGGCCGGAAAAATGTAGAAGAGAGTTATAGGATAAAAGGTAAAACTATTCGGAGTATAGAGACGCAGAGAGACTTGGGGGTGCAGGTTCACAAGTCTCTGAAGGTGTCTTCACAGGTGGAGAAGGTGATAAAGAAAGCGTATAGTATGTTAGCTTTCATAGAAAAGGGTATAGAATACAAGAGTAGGAGTTTGATGTTGCAATTGTATAGAACGTTGGTTAGGCCTCACTTGGAATACTGCGTCCAGTTCTGGTCGCCGTACTATCGGAAGGATGTGGAGTCCTTGGAGAGAGTGCAGAGGAGGTTTACCAGGATGCTGCCTGGTATGGAAGGACTGTCTTATGAGGAACGATTAAATAGACTGGGGTTGTTTTCCCTTGAAAGACGTCGGCTTAGAGGGGATCTAATAGAGGTGTATAAGATTATAAGGGGTATAGATAGAGTAAATGGAGGTAAACTTTTTCCACCTTCAGAAATGGATAGGACAGGGGTCATGGCCTTAGGGTGAGGGGGGCTATGTATAAGACGAATATTAGAGGGCAGTTTTTCACACAAAGGGTAGTGGGGGTGTGGAATGCACTGCCGAGTAAGGTGGTGGGAGCAGGCACGCTAGGGCTGTTTAAGGGTCTCTTGGACAGCCACATGAGCGTTACGCAGATAGAGGGATATAGTAGGACTGTTTAACAATGGCTTTTTTTTCCACAGGTAATTTGGTCCATACTTGACCAACAAGGAGCATGCATTCGGCAGGTGGTGCAGGGACAGCTCTTGGATGTTGATTCATGGGTTGCCTGGTGCTTCATGTCGTAAATGAGTGCTTTATCTGGACCATCTGAAGGGCACCATGACAGCTCAGTGACTATCGCTGTAGCTGTGCAGACACTTGGAATTGGGCCGGTGTCTGCGGGAGTTTGCGCGTTCTCCCCGTGGTTGCGTGGGTTTTCTCCGGGCGCTCCGGTTTCCTCCCACATCCCAAAAAATTTGCTCTTAGGCTGATTGGGAAACAAATTGTCCCTACATTGAGACTCTTCCATATTAGGAATAACCTAAAATTAGAATAGGATAATGGAATTGTTACTATATAGTTATGACGGCGGCGCGGGCTCGTTGGGCCGAAGGGCCTGTTTCCCGTGCTGTGTTGCTCTAAAAAAAAATGTAGCAAAGATCAGATTGGAAGTAATAGGAAATTTTCAATAATACCACCATAGAGAACTACAAAGTGTGGATAATTAATTATGCTAACAAAGGGGTGGAAAAATGTAAGAAGGCTGAGGATTATGAAATAGAGAAAGGATAGGATATTTTTGCACTGTAGAAGGGAACCTGATTCTTAGAAAGGAATATCTTGGATATATATTGTGATTATTCTGATCCTTAAGATATCCCATTTTATTTTACAGCTAATGAATTTGTTCAGAAGTGTAGCTACTGTCGTAATATAGGAAAAGTGACAGCCCCTTGGCAGAATCCTACTAAAAACAATTCAATAATAACTAGATAATCAGAGTTTTTTTTAGTGATGTTGATTGGTAGATTAATATTGGCCTGGATATTAGGAAGAGCTAAAAACAGAAAATGCTGGGAATGGTGACAGCCATCAACCTGAAATGCTAACTACAGGCTTTTTTTTGGTGGAGTTGGGCCAAATGGGGAGGTCTTTAAAAAATGATGGGCAGGATCCAATTTGGGAATTGCCAAGCCCATCTTATTCCTGGCATCTTTTTCCAACATGGGATAAAAGTGAGGGTACCCAGCCAACTGGAACCTTATTACCCTCTTTAGGGTACTTCAAAACTCTCCCTCCCTCCCCCTTGTATGGAGCTGGTCCCATTTTGTTAGTTGATGTGTCTCCTCAGAAGTGCCATGAACCTAGCTCAGGTGCTGAAATACATTGTCTTTCTTACATGTATACCAATATATACCAGTGATAAGAAAGGACTGTAGAAATAAAGATAATCAACCATAGATATCTAAGGGAATAAAGTAAGGTATCAAAATGAAAGAAAATGCATACAAAATGGCAAAGATTAGTGGGAACTAGAGGATTGGGAAATCTTCAAAGGTCAACAGAAAGCCACAAAAAAACCTATAAAGAAAAGTAAGATGGATTATGAGAGTAAATTAGCTCAGAATATAAAAACAGATAGCAAAAGTTTCTACACATATATAAAATGAAAAAGACCTGGCTAAAGTAAACATTGGTCCTTTACAGGGTGAGAAGGGAGATGTAATAACTGGAAATGAGAAAATGGCTGAAACATTGAAAAGATATTTTGTGTCAGTCTTCACAGTAGAAGACAAATAATATGCCAAAAATTGACAACACGAAGGCTACAGTAGGTGAAAAACTAGAAACTATCATTATGACAAAAGAGGTAGTGGTGGGCAAGTTAATGGGGCTAAAGGTAGACAAGTCTCCTAGTCCTGATGGAATGAATTCTAGGATACTAAAAGAGATGGCGGGAGAAATAGCAAATGCACTGCTGGTAATGCACCAAAATTCACTGGACTCTGGGGTGATTCCAGTAGATTGGAAAACAGCAAATGTGATGCCAGTGTTTAAAAAAGGAGGTAGACAAAAGGCAGGTAACTATAAGCTGGTTAGCTTAACTTGTATAGTAGGGAAAATGCTTGAATCTATCATCAGGAAAGAAATAGCAAGACATCTGGATATAAATTGTCCCATTGGTAAGACACAGCATGGGTTCATGAAGGAAAGGTCATGTTTGACTAATTTGGTGGAATCCTTTGAGAACATTACATGTGCAGTGGACAATGGGAACTTGTGGAAGTAGTGTATCTGGATTTCCAGAAAGCATTTGACAAGGTGCTGCACTAAAGACAGCTACATGAGATAAAGGTGCACAATATTATGGGTAATGTATTAGCATGGATAGAGAATTGATTAACAAACAGAAAGCAAAGAGTCGGGGTAAATGGATGTTTTTCTGGTTGGTGATTAGTGACCAATGGTGTGCCTCAAGGACCAGTGTCAGAACTGCAATTGTTTATGATTTACATAGATGATTTGGAGTTGAGGACCAAGTGTAGTATGTCAAAATTCACAGATGACACTAAGATGAGTGGCAAAGCAAAATGTTCAGAGAACGTTGCAATCTGCAAAGGGATATAGAAAATCTGAGTGGGTGAGGGTCTGGCAGATCAAGTACAATGTTGGAATATGTGAGATCATGCATTTTGGTAGGAATAATAGCAAACCAGATTATTATTTAAATTGTAACAAATTGCGGCATGCTGCTGTGCAGAGGGATCTGGGTATCCTTGTACAGTAATCCCAAGGAGTTGGATTGCAGTGCAGCAGGTAATTAAGAAGGCAAATGGAATTTTGTCCTTCATTGTTAGAGGGATGAAGTTTAAAAACAGTGAGGTTATGTTGCAGCTGTATAATATGATGATGAGGCCGCACATAGAGTACAGTGTACAGTTTGGCCCCCTTACTAGAAAAAAGATATACTGGCACTGGAGTGGGTGCAGAGCAGATTCAGTAGGTTGATTCTGGAGTTGAGAGGATTGGATTATGAGGAGAGACTGAGTAGGCTGGGATATACTTATTGGAATTCAGAAGAATGAGGGGAGACCTTATAGAAACATAAGATTATGAAGGGAATAGATAAGATAGAAGCAGTGAAGTTGTTTCTACTGGCAGGTGAAACTAGAATTAGGGGGTAGAGCCTCAAAATAAGGAGAAGCAAATTTAGGATTGAGTTGAGGAAGAACTTCTTCACACAAAAGGTTTTGAATTTGTGCAATTCCCTGCCCATTGAAACAGTTGAAGCTACCTCTCTGAATATTTTTAAGGCAAGGATAGAGAAATTTTTGAACAGTAAAGGAATTAAGAGTTATGGTGAATAGGCGGGTAAGTGGAACTGAGTCCACAAAAAGTTCAGCCATGATCTTATTGAATGGCGGAGCAGGCTTGAGGGGCCAGATGCCCTACTCCTGCTCCTAATTCTTATGTTCTTATGTTCTTTATCTTCTCATAAAGATCTCAGTCAGTCACAGCTATGTACTTTGTCAATGGTAAAAAAAACCTATTATCCATTTCATACCTCTTAATCTTATGCAAATAAATATATGTACATTGAAAAAACCTCTTCAAAGAAATGTCAGGTTGTTACAAGTTAATAAAAGTATCAGTCAGACAAAGCTGGCATTGCAATTAAGTAAACAAACCGAGGCTGGGGTGAACCCCAGTAGTCATTCTTGGAGTTCAGCCAAACATTCATAATGAAGCAATATGGAAGACAGATGCCTCACTATATTTTCAGCCTGCTTCTGTTGATATAGTTCTTTATCGAGTGGGCATGAGTGCACTTCTTACTATCTACAGTTGTGCAACTTTCACTGCATGTAATTAAGGAACAACAATATAGGACCACACAGTTTGATTATCTGTCTCCACAACATGAATTACTAGTGTACATACATCTAAATTCACTCTTCCACTTTAGTAAGATAATATCACTGCATCGTTTAACTCTTCTGTGTCATTTGGCACGTAATCCTGAAATGTTTGTTTCACCTGATTTGATTGATCTTGTTCCTTTGTTTCTAATTTACTCAGTTTTGCTGCAGGAGAAAATACTGCAACATGCCCACAAGACAATTTTTGCCAATGGCATATATGGTGGATTCCCAAACTTCAAATGCCCATTAACTCGTGACAGTGTGTGTTTTTGCACAGAGAAGACTCTGCTCTTCCTGTGGCAGGTGATAATCTTTGCAGCCTAGCTTCAGTGTCAACTTAGTGACTAAACATAATGCTGTCCCAATGCTGTCACCGTGAAATTTCACAAAACTACTTACTTCCATCCCAATTTCTGGGTCTTCAGTACCAATGAACATTACTTGTTCATTCTTAGCATACACCTTTCCGTATTCAGATCCACCATAGCAGTAGAAAGTGCAGGGGTAGAAACCAGGGAAGTTAATATGTGGATAATGGTGAGTGGCAACAGAGATGCATCTATTTCCTGTGAACAGTGATGATGATAATGAAGACTAGGAGGAATGATAATGAAGAGGAAAATGAAAATGAACATAAAGACCAACTATGAGTTTGTGAAAAAATCTTCTTTGTCCTAGTTCCTATAAATACATCTCCTACATCGCTTGCTCCTTCATTGCCTTATACCATTATGATTTGACCATCTGTGAGAGTTAGGTTGTATTAGTGAGAACATGGTACTGGATGATTCATAAAATACAAGTTGGTGAAATGGGGAAGAATGTCTCAAGTACTCAGTTGATATCAAACAGTAATGAGAGCAAGAGGTCAAGGATAACTTATGAGTATCTCCTCTATGCCCAAATGTTCATCCTCCACCAGATCACTAGGCATTCAGTGTAGATGCCCCGAGGCAGTGATGTGGCAATCATAGGACGGGAAGCTATTGGTTCTCCTCAGTTACTAGCATTCCTACTTCTTTCCCCACACCTCACCATTACCCATGAACAAGATGGTCCAAAACACTGAATCCCATGTTGAGATGGTACAGTTTGAGGCAGTGCACTGCCTCGCAAAGGGATTACAGGAAGATGTGAATTGTCCTCTTCATAGTCTCAGTAACATCTACTTTGTCTGTTGCTACCATTGGAGTTACACTTCATACAATCCAGTATTTGCAGGATAACAAACAGTTTGATGTTTATTAGTTATGTCATGTTTTCCTTGTGCGTTTTCGATATTGATAAAGACTGAAGATAGCAATTATATAGTTGTCTTAATATTTGGAAGGGAAGCCCCATCTAAGATACCCCAACCTGATGATCAGATGATTAGATAAATAGCCATAGTCAATAAATGGCACCTCTCTTTATTACAGAGAAACAATTGGTTATATATAAGTTTGGGGAACCACTCAGCAAGCTTGGACAAGACCACATGAATTGCTGCAGCCAGTATGGGGATTGAACTTGTTCAGTTTGTGATATCCTGCATTACATGCTAGGTATCTAGCCAACAGATCCAACAACTCCGCATCCCCAGCCCGCTAGCCCAATTCAAAGACATAAAGAGCTTTAGATAAATGCTGTTGCCACCCCCAACTCCATTTCCATTATTCTGGGTACTGCCAACAAATTATCTGACCCACAAGCAGGCAATACAGTCCTAATACACAACATGTTAACAGATTCAAGAGCTAAACGCAGAGCACCTTGATTTTATGTATAATTGCAAAAGAATTAAACGTATCAAAACAATGGTCAAGTCCTTCAGCTGGATGATTGAAAAATGATTTCAAATACACGATTAACTTTGACTAAATTATTGGTGAAAAGCTCTGAGGAGATTTTTTTTATGGAGCTATAAAACTTTTGTTTTCATTGTCTCCAGAACTCAATGTATTTCTAATATGTCTAAATGGAAAGAATATACTTTTTATTATTAATTGTGAACTGCAAATCACAGTCAAGGACAGACTGTTACAGTATTTAAATCCTTTAACTTTTCTAACCCTTCAGAATATCACCTATCCCTTCTACTCCTTTTGAGATGAGAATGAGATTGAATCAGATCCTTGTTTTTTATAGGTTTTTTAACTGGATACAAATCTGAAGTAAGTTCAGAACATTATTAGGAAGAAAAGAAAACTGAACTCATTATGAACTCTCTTGAAAGAAAAGTGAATTACAAGGATAATTTCTGCTCCTTCAAAATAAAAGGAGGTAATACACAATGAGCACAGTGAAGCATAGAATGGTTACAATTTCTTGGAAAACAAAGAACCTTGCATTTTCTGGAGGTTTTAGAGGACTCTTCAACAATAGTTTGACTGTGCACACTGCAGTGCTTAGCTGTCAGTAATGAAAAGATTGAACAACTATACCTTTGGTAGATATGATTCAGTAAATTTGTGTTTCTGCAGCTTCTGTTTAGATTTCAGAGATTTCTGGAATAGGCATATTAAAGCATCTGGCAATGAACAGGACTAAGCGGTTCAGATTGAGAAAAACACTCACATAGACTTGCGGGGTGAAATGAGTGTATGTGATTGTGCTTATGTTTATCTGGGGATACAAGAGGATGATGGAGACTCTGGGTGTTTGAAATATGGATATATATTATGAAGTGTGTGAGTTTGTGTGTTCATGTTGGGGGGCTGTGCGTGCATTGGTGAAGTGTATGAAGTGTTGTTTAAGAGAGATATTTGTCCATTGGCTTACATAACAACATAGAAAATAAAAGTAGGAGTAGGCCATTTGGCCCTTTAAGTCTGTTCCACCATTTAATGTGATCATAGCCGATCGTCTATCTCAATGCAATACTCTCATGCTCTTGTCGTACCTTTTGACACCTTTAATGTCTAGGAGCCTACCCAATTCCTTCCTAAGTATGTTCAGTGACTTGGCCTCTAGAGTTCTCTGTGGTACAGAATCCCACAGGTTCATCATTCTCTGAATGAAGGCCTTGTACAACTGCAGTAAGAAATCCTTGCTCCTGTACTCAAGTCCTCTTGCAGTGAATGCCAACAGACCATTTATTTTCCTAAGTGCTTGCTATACCTGCATGCTTGTTTTCAATGACTGGCGCACTAGGACAGTCAAGTCCTTTCTACATCAACATTTCCCAATTTATCATTATTTAAATAATACTCTGCCATTCTGTTTCATTATACTGTATGCATTTGCTCACTCAGTCAACTTTTCCAAATCACCTTGTAACCTCTTAATTGAATGGAATGGTGGCACAGTGGTTAACACTGCTGCTTCACAGTGCCAAGAACCTGGGTTCAATTCACGGCTTGGGCCACTGTCTGTGTGAAATTTGCATATTCCCTCTGTGTCTGCGTGGGTTTCATGTGGGTGCTCTGGTTTCCTCCCATAGTTCAAAGATGTACAGGTTAGATGAACTGGCCATATTAAATTCTCCCTCAGTGTACCCGAACTGGTGACTAGGGGATTTTCATAGTAACTTTATTTCAGTGTTAATGTAAGCCTTCTTGTCACTAACAAATGAATAAACTAATCATTTGTCCTCATATTCTCACCAAGTTTTGTGTCATCATCAAACTTGAAAATATTAATTATGTCTCTCTTATCTAAATCATTGGTGTATATTGTAAAGAGCTGGGGCCCAAGTGAATGCTGTGGGATTCCTACAGTTCAAAAAGGGGCCATTCAGGCCATTGAGTCTGCACTGACTCTCCCAAAGAGCATCCCATCCAAGCTATCCTCATAACTCCATGTATTTAACATTAGGCTAATCCACTTAACCATGGACATTAAGGGGAAATTTAGCATGGCCAATCCACATAACCTGTACATCTTTGGACTGTGGGAGAAAACTGGAGTATCCGGAGGAAACACGCACTGACAGAGGGAGAATGTGCAAACTCCACACAGACAGTCACTCAATGCTGGAATTGAAGCCGAGCCTCTGGCACTGTGAAGAAGGAACATTAACCACTGTGCCTCTGTCATTGCCTACCACTTCAAAAATGATCCATTTATTCTAATTCTGTTTCCCCTTTTCTAGCTGATTTTCAATCTATGGCTGTGCGTTTCTCTTTTGGGGACATGTGTGTGCATTGGTATTGTGTATTTTGGGGAAATGTGTGTATATGAATGAATGAATGAGTTGTATGTATTGCCAAGTGTATTCGTTGGGGGCGTGCTTGCATTGGTAGGGTGTGCTGGGGTTGTGTGTGTATTAGTGAGATGTATGTGTGCATTGGAGTAATGCGCATATACTACTGGTTGCATTATGTTGGTGGATGTGTGTGTAATGGTGAGTGTATATGTCTGTGTGCTGGAGAATTGGCAGGTGTATATGTGTATTGGTGAGGTGTTGTACGTGCGTGTCTTTGTGTGTGGTGGGAGAATTCTTTACAGATCTTGGCAATGGCAGCAGAACTCTTGGGTCCTGAAGAAAGTGAAGAACAACGGCAAAGATGAGAAATCTATAAAAAAGGATAGGATGTCTCGCAAAGAAAGCATTTCTAAGCCATGCATGCAAGAAATTCTTGCAGTCTAAAATCAGCAGGAGAAGCAGAAGACTGGAAAGTTATAGTGACTATAAAAGATTACAAGGAAAAGTGGTTTGGCTGCAGTGCTTAAAATCAAAAACCAGTTCTTCATGGAGAGAGTAAAGCAGTAAGAAGGAGAAAGGAATTAGAGAGTAATGCAAGCAACAGAGAAACTGTGCTGATGAGAGATTTAAGTGATGAAAATAGGAGAGAAAAGTCCAGGAAAAGATGATGTGAAATACAATAGCATGCTTACAATTACTGAATTTAAGAGGCAACGGGGAAAGTGTACGGAATCTAGAGAGAGCCAACAAGGCAGAGGACATTTAAAGGATTTCAAGGCATATAGAGTCATCAGAGTCAAGAGGATGAAGAAGCTGAGCACTGGCCCTGTAATGAGATAGTTCACAAACTGACCCCAACATCATCTGGAGCCAGAAATATGGCTTTTCTTATCATGCCAGAAAGAGATGCAGAAGATTAGGATGAGGAGGGAAAGGAGTCCCATGATGGAGTACTCCAGAAATAACAATGCAAGAGTGGGAAGCAAGGATATTGCAGCTGATATGTTGGCTGTGACTGGATAGATCAGAATGGGTGCAGGTGAATATAGTGGGTGACGGTGAAAGGTACTGGAAGCAGTTGGAATGGTCGAAAGCTGCAGACAATTTGAAAAGTAGAGATATTTTACCAAGGTTATAGGGACAAGGATGTCATTTAATGAGTTCAACAAAACTTACGACTATAGAGAGCAAAGAATAGGAGATTAGAAGACAGAGAGGGAGTGGCTATATTAGATTCAGTAACTGAATCATTTCAAGTAATTATATTATCAGGATAGCAACAGACCTTGAGGGAAATCTTCAGGGATTAAACCTAAAGAACAGAACATCCAGAATGTGGATTGTCATTATTGTAGGTAAAATAATACCTTTAAGACTGTGAGGGAACCAAAGTACAGTGCTTTATTACAAAAGCGTTTGGGAGAAGTCGGTTCCTAAAGCGGCCTACCAGACTTCTCCCTGAATACAAATAAGTGTGGATATTTATACATTATGGTTCCCAGTCACAGTCATGACGCAGTGCTCAGGTCCAGTCATGATCACAGATCTTCCGACTCCAGTCACGATTGCAGTTCCCAGTTCCAGTCACAACTGTAATTCTTTCCTGCTCCAGTTCTGTTTGCAGCATGATTCCTCCTTTCAAACAGCCATTATCACACTTCAGCATCTGCAGTTGTTTAGCTATGTTTAGTTAGAACACATGCCTGCACAAACATTAGGATTGCAATGCTCTTGCAAAATTCCAGGTACAAAATTCATTAATGCATTCCCTTCTTCAGTCCCCCCCTTTTGGTCGAGGCCACATCCAAGCATGGCCACATGACCAATTCAGAGCCAAATGTTACCAGCATAAGGGCCTATCTCCTTCTTCAAGAGATCTGCACCTTCTGCCTGTATACTTGCAATCGGCATAATTCGGGCTGCTACTGTTTTACAGCAAGCATTCAACAATGCCATACAAACACAACAAATGGTCACAATGACAATACAATCAACTCATGCATCAAGTATGATCCCTGTGACATGAACCATTGATCCAGCCATCTCAGAGGGTTATAATTATGATATTGGCTCTCTTCAACTTGTATTGTCTTTGCTACTTGTTTGATATGATCTGCCAAATGAGTTATATTTTCCGAATCATCTGGGATATACGTGCAGCATTCGGATCCAATTGTAGCGCACGTTGCTCCCTGGGGAGCTAACACATAATCGAGTGCCAAGCAGTTTTGTAAAAGAAAGGTTCGGATAGCTACAACCTTGGCTGATACCTCAGAGATGGCTGTGCTCACCTCCTCAAACTTGTCTCTATCTTCATTTGCAATTCTCTCTAAGGTTGAGGCCAGACGTATAAGCTCCTGAGCTGCTTTTGCCATCCCATAATGTGGGTAGGCTGTCATGAAGAACCATGCTGTCTCACGAATGGCTCACTTAGCCCTAAGCAGGTGTATTTCAGGGTGGTCCCGTAAGTCAGTGTAATGGTGAATATAGGGCACCACATATGCTAAATAACATAATTCTGCCCAATCCCATGGAAACCACAGGTAAGCATTATTTCCACAGACAAAATAGGTACCATTATATGCAGTCCTACTGCTCACATAAGCAGAGGAGAGATTAATCAGGACACTGGCTGTGGGGCAATGGATTGTAATCTATTGCACCAAAGCCCAGGTGCCACTGGTGACATTAACCTGCTGAGTACAGTAGCTACAGCCAACAGGTATGGTTCTGTCTCTTACCAAGCAGATAGATCTCCTTTCACAACGAAGTGAGGAGGAGACTCTGATCGATAATTGTTAGGCTGGTAATGGTTCTTAAAGACTGATAGATTGCACCCTCTGTCTCCTGAATCAAAAAGAGCATTGCTGTCGCTGACATTGAAAGTACCTTGCATAGTAGTGCCTGATGGGGTTTTAAATGGCACTTTCCTTGTCATCTAGGGTTCCATTCTATGATTTCCGGAGTTGACAAAAATATGGGGAATAAAGGACTCCCTCCCTTTCCTCTGTGCATGGGAATGTGTGAACAGACCCAGCACTTGCTCAAATCTGATTGTAACGCATACAAATGAGACATCCACACCAAAGTGTTCATGTGACAGTGTCTAATTTTAATGGATTGGTGCAATGACCGCTTAGACTGGCCAAATCCTTTGTTGATGTACTCATCCCCCTGAGCTCGCTGCTGTTGCCAGGTACAGGCCCATCCCGGTCCCTCAGCTAAACACCGGTAATTCCAGTTACACCAAGTTACATTGCATGGGAAACCCCAATCACCTCGCCCCTCCAACACAGTTGGCAACATAGTACGGTTAAGGAATCCCAAGCAGCAATCCCTACGGGTTACTTCAAGGGGCCTATTCCATGTCTTAGAAGGTTACAATAGACAGAGTCATTGTTACAGAGATGCTTGTGATGCTCCATCCCCGAATCTACACAATTCCATCTATTCTTTCACGCCACAGCTGGCAGGGCAAGGGTCATGAGAAACAGCAAGAGAATCACCCTATCATTTAATTATAATCTGAGCGACTGTTATTCAATGGGCCAAAAGCTATATTGCCTACATGCAACTTCCCGCACACTCATTCAGCTTACTTGGAGATCAGTCAGGGATGGTGAAGAGTCATGGTTCATGAGGGGTGAGGCATCAGTGTTCATGAAGGGTCAGATGTTAGCGATGATGAGTGGTGAGGGTTCACAGATGGTCAGTGATGAGGGATCAGGGATATTGAGGGGTCGGGGTGAGGGATGGTGAGGGTCGAAGGGTCAGGGTTGGTGAGGGTGAGGGGTCAGGGATGGGAAAGGGTCCGGGATGGTGAGGGGTGAGGGATGGTGAGCAGTCAGGGATTGTGAGAGGTCAGGGATGGGAAGGGGTCAGGGATGGTGAGGGGTGAGGGATAATGAGAAGTCAGGAATAGTGAGGGGTCGGGGTGGGGAATGTTGAGGGTGGAAGGGTCAGGGTTGGTGAGGGTGAGGGGTCAGGGATGGGAAGGGGTCAGGGATTGTGAGGGGTGATGGATGGTGAGGGGTCAGGAATGGCGAGGGGTCAGGGATGGTGAGAGGTCAGGAATGGTGAGAGGTCAGGAATGGTGAGGGGTCGAGGATGGCGAGGGGTGAGGGGTCAGGGATGGTGAGGGGTCAGAGATGGTGAGGAGTCAGGGATGGTGAGGGGTCAGGATGGGGAGATGCTGGCGTTGAATTCCCCATTTTGGGATTATTTGAAGATGAATTTAAAATTTCCCATTTTTGGTTTAAGGTTAGATTGACTGAATTCTCCCATTAAAATATTTCTCTTCTGATCACATTTCCTTTCTATTTTTCCATCAGGATTTCTTCCCTTTCCAATGTTAACCAGATATTATACTCCAGTGCCAGCATTTTTCAGATGGGAGGACTTTCATACCATTATTAACAAAAAACATGTTAACCTGGCAGCCTTGTAATGCTGTATAGAGTATTAATTGGTTAAGGATGGGGTACACACTCTCCCTCTAGTCTCCCTCCAAAGCTGCTGGCTGACCTGATGGTTGTCAATGCTCTAGTCACAGCAATGTCACCGAGAGCAGTGGTGGTCATTGGCGTTACCAGACTAAGTACCAGAACCTACAATATCAAGAAAGTCCAAGTTTTCACAGCAAAGATGGGAGAGAAGGCCAGGGATCAGGAGAAAAGTTTTCAAGTTTCCCTTTTCTGCTGTGAGCAGTTCTGTCCCAGTAATGCTGGATAGTGTTTCTTTGCCACTGTTGTATCTCAGGCAGTTTAAAGGCTTTCCTATCTTTTTTTGATTCTTTTAGCAACCTTAGTTTGATCAGTGTCTCCATGACCTTTGTTGCTTTCAGTAACTTGTCATGACATTTTCTGGATGTTCTGTTCTCCAACTTTAATCCCTGAAGAGCCATTCTCAAGATCTGATGCTATTCTGGCTAAATTGCTTACCTGAGATGATTGACTTACTGAATATAATGTTTTGTTAAATTAGTTAAATGTCTTTCTATGTCAATATGTCTGTGGAAAGTTCCTCTTTTACTTTGTAGACTGTCTACTGCCTTTGACATGGTTTTACTGCACCATTCTCCTCCAACATTCCTCCCTATCAGTTAGTTGGGTGAGATTGTCCTCACCTTGTTCCTTATTCTTATGTATGTAATCACCATCGGAGACTCACCCAGCAATGGCTTCTCTTTCTGCCCTTCTGTAATTACTTCTGGAGTCCCTTGTGGGTAAATTATCTTTAGGTCCTTCCTATTTCTTATCTCCATCTTTCCTCATCACATATTAACTGAAAATATGCTGTGAATTTCCACATGTGCACTGACAACACCTCCAAATAGTCATTACCTCTGTCATGATCTCTCATTCTCTCTAATTTGTTATAGTGCTCCTTTGAAGGAGGATGAACTGTACTGGGTGAACAGAAATTTCTGGCAACCAAATACTGTGAAGACCAAAGCTGGAAACTGAGCTGGCTACAAACTCAGTTTCCTCTAGTCACTTAATCCACCTATCTTTGTAGCAACGATCCGAGGCTAAGCGAAATAGTTCACAAGCTTGTTGTCAGATTTGACCCCAAGATGAGTTTCCAATCACATATTCATTCCATCACCGATACATTTGCACTTTGGCTATGCCATGTCACATATTCTGCTGAAACCCTCATTCATGCCTCGGTTAACTTTCAACTTTCCTGTCCAACTTCTCATTCTCCATTCTCAATATTCTTGAGCTCATCCACAACCTATGTGGTAATGGTACAATGTGTGGCAATGGTACACTACACGTGGCAGTGGTAGAGTGTGAAGCAGCGGTAAGTGTGAGGCAGCGGTATATAGTGTGAGGCAGTGATATAGTGTGTGGCCCTGGTACAGTGTGTGGTCCTGGTACAGTGTGAGGCAGCAGTACAGTGTGTGGCCCTGGTACAGTGTGTGGCCCTGGTACAGTGTGTGGCCCTGGTGCAGTGTGTGTGGCAGTGGTGTAGTGTGTATGGCAGCAGTGTAGTGTGTGTGGCAGCAGTGCAGTGTGTGTGGCACTGACAGTGTTAGGAAGTTGTAATAAAATGAAGAAGTAAAGAATTGAATTAAATAGAAACAGGTAGGACTTCAACTGCACTAAGGGTTTGTGAGATGCTGATTAGCCGCATAGCAAGCTGAAATAAATACTTTGTTCAGCAAAGTGGAGTGAGCAATTTAGGAATCCAGATCACGGCCACATCAAATTGAAAATCTTGGTCTCAGAATCAAGCTATGGTGCAGAAAGAAACATCAGAAATCTGTCTGTGTCAGGCCCCGTAAAGGTCTACTAAATTAGAAGAGTGATTTCCAAAAGAAAACTGCAGGGGTCCTATGTGGTGGTTATTAGCTGGATTTAGTTCACAGTGTTAAAACCAACGGGTTGCTGTTTTGGGGAAGGTGAATTCACTGAGTTTAAAAAATTGGTGAGAGTTAGATGGGGCAGGGTTAGTTTAAACATATAAAAGAGAAAGTGCTGGAAAATCTCAGCAGGTCTGGCCGCAGCTGTCAGGAGAGAAAAAAAGCTGATCTTTCCATCAGCTTTGTCAAAGCTAAAAGGGGTTTTAGATTTCAGTGTCCACAGTAACTTGCTTTTATTTAGGTAGTTTAAGCATAGTGTCTGGATAACCATTGTTGTAGTTAATTGTAAATTTTGTTCTTTACTGTTGCCTTTCTTGTTGATTGTTTTAAATTTGAATAACTATTTTGTTATTTGAATAATTTACAAGAAGACTGAGCCCTTTCTTCACTGGGTTTCATCCCTTTTCTCACATTTTTTTCCAAATTGCAACAGTAAACATTAAGAACTAGCATTACAAATTTCCCTATTGGGATTTGAGATACCTTCACATTGACAATGTGGTGTTCAAAGCAACCTTGTGTGGCAATGATACAGTATATGGCAGTGGTACATATAAAGTGTGGCAGTAATTAAAAGTGTGGCAGTGGTACACAGTGTGGCAACGATACAGAATGTGGCAGTAATAGAGTGTAGCAGCGATATAGTATGTGGCAATGGTACAATGTGTGGTAGTGCTATATTATGTGGCAGTGTTACAGTGAGTGGCAGCGGTACAGAGTGTGGCAGTATGTAGTGTCTGGCACTGGTGTAGTGTCTGGCACTGGTGTAGTGTGTGGCACTGGTGCAGTGTGTGGCAGCAGTATAGAGTGTGGCACCAGTGTAGTGTGTGGCCCTGGTGTAGTGTGTGGCAGTGCTACTGCTTGTGGCAGTGGTATGGTGTGTGGCAGTGGTACGGTGTGTGGCAGCGATACAGAGTGTGTGGCAGTAGTGGAGTGTGTGGTAGCGGTACAGAGTGTGGCAGTGATAGAGTGTGTAGTAGCTGTATAGAGTGTGGCAGTGGTAGAATGTGTATATAACCAGTGGTGCTCATACTGCTCAAAGTTGGTCCTTGAGTTTTTGCTGCAATATTAGCTTGTGCTGACAGGGATTGTTGAATCTTCACTGGAACCCTTTCCATTTTGTAGCACTGAATATCACCAGTAGTAGCTTTGAGATAATTCCCAAAAGGGAGGGTGCAATGACAATTAGTAGAAGGCCAATTCTGAGTATTTTGGAGTCAAGGTGGAGGGAGCTTTTCTTTTTGACATTTGCCATTTATTGAAATTCATTGCTTACCCCATCGCTTCTGCTTAACAATCCTAAACAGAATAGACTCACTCAATGTCTTGCTCCTCTCAAATTCCTTCTTCCAACTCTGACCTCTGTGTTCCTCAAGTATTGGCCTTTTTACATTTACATTGCTCCATCTTTTCAGCCATATATTCTATCACCGGGGTTCTGAGCTATGGAATTCCCTCCTCAAATCTCTCTCTCTCTCTTATCCCTCTTTTAAAGTGCTCTGAGCTTTGATCAAGCCATCCTTTTGTACTTGATGTTGAATTTTATCTGATAATACCTCCTCCGAGCACCTTGGATTGTTTCAGTGTGTTAGTAAATAATATATAAATGCATGTTGTTGTTAGTGTTGAGACTCTATCAAGGGACACAGAAAGACAGATGAGTGATGCAAATAGCCAGGTTAGCGCAGAACTGACAACAATAGGGTCAATACATTTGGCCTTGTGGTCCCTGCAGAGTTGAAATACTGGAAGTTAGTTATTATATTATAAACCCACAGTAAGTTAATGACAAATTTGTTTAAACTTCATTGACAGAGGGAAATAAGGCAATTATTTCTTCAACATACAATCCTTCCAGCCTTGTTGACAGTCCCCTGAAATGGAAAGAGAAACATCAGCTAACCATAAAAGAAACTTCAAACCAAGGACAACTAATTCAATAAACAGGAACTGGAAAAGCCTGCTTTATTGATTTGACTTCAAGAGAATAGGCACTGAAAAAGAGAGAGCAGATAATCCAATTTTTTGCAAGCCATACTGGATCTTCTGTTTGTGAAGGTTTTAATCATAGGCTATAAGTACAGCAGCAGTTCAGAGCTGGTTATTGCACAAGTTAAACTGACAGCCCTGCGGCTTTTGACATTGAGATTAATTTAGTGCAGGATCTGAAACCTAAAGGTTGAAATGACAGTGAGCAATTTAATCACATTAGAGTTTATCATGGTCGCATCACATCTTTCTCTCTCCATTTGCTTACTTTTTTTAATGTCAAATAATTGATATTATTGTAAAAATAACCAAGAGAAATTTTGAGAAATCAGACTCTGTATGTGCGCAAATGATCCTTTGCTCATAGCAAGATTTGCTGATATTCCAAATGTATAACTATTAACCCTGAGTTTCTGTTATGTCCAGCTGTCCTTTCAGTTTAATTCACTGAAATTTGGTCCAATCACTGCATGAAATTGAGAAATTTGAAGCAGAATTACACACAGTGCAAATCCATCCATTGTTTTAATTCAAAAGACATTGCAGTAAGAGTTGGCCCAGCCTACAGAGTTGGCTGTGCCCCATGGTGAATTAATCACAGTAAAGTCTGGCAACACCAATTTTAAATCCAATCGATTTATTTGATAGTAATTTATTTATTTGATAGCAGAATTACTTTCAAATAAATTGGTTGGATTTAAAATTGGTGTTGCCAGACTTTACTGAGTTTACCCCAGTCCAACGCTGGCATCTCTACATCAGAATTAATCACAGTCACACATCTCCACTAATTAGTCCTGTTTGTGTTACTTTGTGGAGACTCTTAAAATGAAACTATTTTCCGAGGTGCTAGGGTATCAATTGGCATATTTTAAAGAAAATGGGGTGGGATTCTCTTCAAAAGAAAAATTCAACTGTCAAACTTATGTTAAAACTGGAGTAAACCCCATTGGTATTTTTTTCAGCAGGATTTTCAAAATGAATCTCCCACACTCTGCACTGCAGAGTACCCTAGTGTGAATCTCATTAAAGATCTGTGGGTGAAGCCTATTCCCATGAGAGGGACCGGTGACATGGTGCTGAGCGCGCACTGATCTGACAGAACAGAGATCGGCACGTGTGCAGTAGCCTTGTACTGCTGACCTCCTGGTTGCTGTCCAGCTCGACCATTGGTCAGCCCCACAATCCTGCCCATCACTGGCCATGCAATCCCTTCCAATCACTGGCCTCCCACCGCCGGATGTGTCTGGTCATGCCCTGCAGTCTGCCCCCTCCCAGCCTAATCGCTGGCCTCCCTCCCTTTGTCACTGCTGAGTGCAGAGTAGCAGCGGGATTCCCCCCCAACCCTTTCAATCTCCTCCCCTTAGAGACCCCATCCCCACTCTGGCCTCAGCTCCTTGGTACTGCTGACGCCTGGTGGGTATTGTCAAGGTGCCACTTGGGCATTGGCGCTTTGCTCCTTGGGCAGTGTGAGGGGAGCCAGAGTGGCAATGCCCAGGGGGAATTCCTTCCTTGTCCAGACTTCATAAGGGACTCAGTGGCCCTCTTCATTCCAGCAGGGTCAGGCTGCCAGGTCCCTACAAGTGAGGAGCTGTTGTAAACCCTGGCAGAATGATCCATTCCTACTGCATGGCAGGGAGAATCTATCAGGTTCAGAAACTTCAATCCCATGCCCTCTAATGATACTTAAATCAACATTCAAATAGTTTCTGCAGATTCCGTTCCTATTTCTGGTGTGGAACTGACGGCATTGGAAATCTGGCAGCTGGAGATGTGCGGGGGGTCGATCTTGCGCAGAGGCTGGTGATGCGCGGAGGCTATGGCGCCCAGTGGGAAGCCTGCTACAAGGTTTCTGCTTGAGTCTCCCAGCCTGCTGTGCTGTTCTAGCTAGAATACCGCAGTGGATTGGGAGACTCACCCCATGGTATTTGAAAACAATGAGGAAGTTATCAAACTGGTGTACAGCACATACAATCTAAAGAGCAAATTATTCTGTATAACTTGGCAGGTAGGTCAAGGATGGTAGGTGGATGAGTTGGCAGATGGGTGAGTTGGCAGATGGGTGAATTGGCAGATGGAAGAGATGACAGGTCAAGGAGTTGGCAGGTGGGAGAGATGACAAGTGGATGAATTGGTAGATGGACGTGTTGGGTTTAGTTGTAGCGGACAGATGAAGTTGTCTGGATGATTGGATATTTGGGTCTGAAGGATAGTCGGAGAGGGTGTCAGTTTGGAACAGAATTAGAGGAATTGGGGTGATAGTTTGGTAGTTGGTGACAGTAGTTGGGTCAGGTGGGCAGTTGGGTCAGGGCGGAGTTCGTGGAGTAGCTGGATGGTCGGGAGATGGCAGTCGAGGCGGGAGGTATTCGGGCTGGGGATTAGTTGAGTCAGGCTGGGGATAGTTGGGTGACTGGAGGGAGTCAAGGTGGGGGGATAATAAGGCTCTTGGGTGTAGTTAGGTTTGGCTGGGGGCAGGAAGGGTGTGGAATGGGAGTTGGGTCGGATCAGGACGGGTTGGAGGTAGTCAGGCCAGGCCAGCAGTTGGGTTGGGTGGTTAGGATGTGATTGCACAGTTGCACAGTCATCCAGAAGCTCCACCCAGGAAAGTACATTGGAACTGTCCCAATCTGCAACTCTAACACAGAATTGGAGAATTGCCATTGACTGTTGAAATTCTGATGATCTGGAGACAGTTTTCAGTTATTTAATATCACATTACTCACAGATAATATACAAGCTCTCTGATTGAAAATGCAATGGTTTTTGTGTTAAACCACTTCCAGTCATAGTAATCAAACTGCACCAGGTTACAACTCTTAAAGATATGAAAGACTTTGAAATCAAATATTGTCTGATAATTTTAAAACTTGCTAAGTTTCATGGCATATTTTACATTCATTGATTATGTAAATGAGTTTCAGCATAAACTTGAACCAGCTCCTTAAACAAGCACAGACAACCTTTGTACATCAAACTTCAGATCATCTTTTTTAATTCTAAACAAAATCGAGATGTAGCAATAAAATCACATTTTCATTAATTGCATGCTCAGTAGTGATTAATTATTCCAAAGTTATTAATTATGGTACAATAAACTCTGCTCAGAATGCTTAGCGAGAGCAAATCTATCTACAGAAAGTCTTGTGTCCGTTGTGGTGTTTAATTTGGACCTGTCATTTTGTTCTCTATTTTCAAAATGGATGGTACATCAGCATTTGAATGGCTCAGGTAACAAATTTTTAAAAAAAATGCCGTTGAACATTCGGGGGCAATCTTTGAACAAGCAGGGAACCTACCATTGAGCAAAACGAGGTCTGACCATTGAAGAAATGGGGAATAAGTCACCATTGAATAAGTAGCAAACAAATATAAAAACTCTCAATCAACAGGCAGCTGTGCGATGGTAACGTAGAGGTATTGTCAGTGTACTAGTAATCCAGAGACCCAGGATAATTTTCTGAGGTTCACAATAGTGGAATTTAAAATCAACAAAAACCTGGTATTAATAGTCTAATGGGAGCCATTGTTATAAAAACCCATCTGGTTCTCTAAGGAGGGGAGGTGATGGCCTAGTGGTATTGTCATTAGACTATTAATCCAGAAATTGAGCTAATGCTTTGGGCAATCCTGGTTTGAATCCTGCCACAACAAACGGTGGAATTCGACAGTGAAAGTTGCCCTGATGTGTTATTAACTTACTACTTTAGGGCCTCCATATTGGCCAAAGAGAGAGAGGCTGTTCACCACCCACTGGGCTGCTGGTAAAACACCTACAATGGCTGAAGGCAATAGACTGCTGTGCTGCTTAATTTTATTCTTCTCTAACTCCCAATCCACTCTGGGGTGGGGGCGAATGGGGGGCGTATAATATTTCTACCAACCTTTCTGATCTGCCCATCCCAGAAATTTCAGGGGCAAGTTTTTTCAAAATAATGATCCATTTTTCAACTTGTGTTTCTGTAAGCATTTTTTAAAAACTTCATACTGCCTCTTACCTAATTAGTTGACTGTGTGCAGGGGGAGTGGGGGGGTGGGCAGCGCGGAAATTGTAAAGGATATCATACCTAATACAAAGAAGAACAAAGAAAAAAAACAGCACGGGAAACAGGCCCTTCGGCCCAACGTGCCCACGCCGCCACCCTGATGTTCCCACCTCTACCCGCGATCCCTGTCCATGTTTATAGATCTATGGATTAAAAACCAAATTTGAGACAATTTAGGGAGAATTTGTTTTGCCAATTAGCCTAAGAGCACATCTTAGGGATGTGGGAGGAAACCGGAGGTCCTGGAGAAAACCCACACAAGCACGGGGAGAATGCGCAAACTCCCACAGACACAGGCCCAGAATCAATGTATCTGCACAGCACAGCGATAGTCACTGAGCTGTCGTGTTGCCCATCAGATGGTCCAGGTCACGCATACACTAACAACGTGAAGCAGTAGGATACTCTCGAAAAAGATCCAAGAGCAGTCCTCTCGCGTGTATGCCCCTCATTAGACAACAAGGTGGACCAAAGCACCTGTAGGATAAAAACAAGTACATCAATATCATCATCTATTTCACATCACACTTCCCAGGGACTCCCAAGGCTCATGATCCCTATTTTAAATCAGTTTTCTATACCCCTCCATTCCCATTCTATTCATGTGCCCATCTAAGTATTTCTTAAATAACTCCAGAGTACCTGCCTCCACCACTTTACTTGGCAGCGCATTCCATACGCCCACCACCCTCTGTGTGAAAAAACTCCCTCTAGCATCCAAGTTATACCTTACCCCCCTCACCCTAAGCCAGTGACCCCTCGTGCTATTTGAGTCCATCCTAGGAAAAAGCTTAACCCTGTTTACTCTAATAGCAAAAGGTTTCATAAAATTTGAAGAGGGTGTCAAAAGGTATGGACCCAATAAATATAATAAGCAAATAGAAGAGTTGTTTAGTTAATATTTCTTATCCATTTTCACAGTACAAGACAAGTGACAAGTAGGTCAAAAGGATGAACTTAGTGGATCCAATATGAGTAAAAAAGATAACTGGAATGCACTATGTGGAAGTGTGGTGGAGGCTAGCTCAATCGAGGCATTGAAGAAAGCAATGGATGATTACTAGAGTAGAAGCAACGTGCAGGGATACAGGAAAAAGATGGGGGAATGGCGCTAAGTCATAATGCTCATATGGAAAGCCGGTATAGACACAATGGGCTGAAAGGCCCCCTCTGCATCTTAAGATGGACAAACGTCAAAAATCCAGTAGGGCTGCCAACCATATGTATTCAAAAAAGCAGGTGAAAACATTTTAGATATACTCCTCATGATTTTCCAAAGTTTGCATGACACAAGAATTGATTCTTTGAACTTAAAGATTGTATTTATTGATCCAATTTTTTAAAGAAGGCAGTAAGAAATATAATAATTGGGCAGACAGGATGTGGTCACTGGCTAGGTCAGCATTTATTGCTCTTTTCGCATTGTACTTATTCAGGCAAATGGAGAGTACTCTGTCACTCTCCTGACTTGTTCATTGTAGATGATGACTAGACTTTGGGCAGTCAGGAGGTGAATTACTCACCACACCATTCCTAGCCTTTGACCTGGCCTGATGGTCACAGTATTTACATGGCCAATCCAGTCCAGTTACAGGTCAGTGGTAACCACCCCAAACCCCAAGTATGTGAAGAAGTTATTAAAATATATTATCTATGGGTTCCCAGAAGGTATCCTTATCTCATTTTTTTTTAGTTATGTTCTGAACAAGAGATTTTTGGCAAGAAAAAATAGCTCACAGAATAACTGATAACAGCCTGAAAATTAGTAGGGAAGTAAAAGGTAAGGATGAAGAGAATGTATTTTGATTAATGGTGTATCTTTCATGGGATGGGGCATCATTGGCAAGATCAGCATTTATTACCCATCTCTAATTGCAGAGTATGGTGTACAGTATGGCTATTTTAGAAACTGATTAGGAGTCAACCATGTAGCTGTGAATCCGGAACTACAAATAAGCCAGACTGGTAAGAACGATAGATTTATTTCCCTGAAGGATGTTAATGAACTGGATGGGATTTTTACAAAAATTTCACTGGTTGCTATGGTGAGATTTGAAACTGTTTACCCAGAACATTAACCTAAATTACTAGCCTATTGATTTTGCCATTTCCCACTGATTGTCAAAAGTTATGTCCTGAGGCCCCAGATTTTCATCAGCTAGGCTTGGATAGAATAGAAAGTTGTGTATCCAAATTCTCAGATCACAATAGTTTTGTGAGACACGGTAAATTTGAAACACTTGGTCCCACTCTTGTTGCAACATTGGAGTCTATTCTTTCAATCAGTGAACATCTACTCACTACAACTATTCTCTTAACACTGCTTCCCTTTGCACTTCCTCCTCTACCCTAAGTGAATCTAAGTGAGATTCTTAAAATCCCTTCAGTTCTGCTCTTTTGGTAACACAGCATTCTGAATGTATTCATAGAATCCCAATAGTGCAGAAGAAGGCCATTCAGCCCATTGAGTTCACAACAACTACAATCCTACCCAGGCCATATTCCTGTAACCTCACATATTTACCCTGCTAATTCCCTAACATTAAGGGTCAATTTAGCATGGCCAATCCACCTAACCCATACATTTTTTGGATTGTGGGAGGAAACCAGAGCACCTGGAGGAAACCCACACAGCCATGGGGAGAAGCTGCAAGCTCCTCACGGACAGAGATCCAAGACTGGAATTGAATCTGGGTCCCTGGTGCTGTGAGCCAGCACTGCTAACCACAATGCCACCATATCACCCGTATTCTCTTTATTTCCTGTGAAACGAACACTTCTTTGGCCTGGTTAGGAGCTGGGAGCTGTTCTTTCACATCAGAAGAGTTACATAAATGTAAATCATTGATGTCAAGGACTTCTGTGTTTCAGCAATTCTAAATGCACATAGGAATATCTGTTTTACCTCAGATATTATCTCTTCAACGTCATTTCCCTTAATGAGTCTTCCGGACCCCTTTCCAGCTTGATACACCTGTGTGCTTATATTCTCATGAAGGCCCTTCTTATTCAAACTGATGGAATGAAAGAAAGTAGCACTTGCATTTCTATAGAGTCTTCCAAAACCTCCCAAATAAATACAATTGAAGTGTTGTCTCTGTTTTCCTGTAGCCCAAAACTTTGCAGTACAACTTGTCAAGTCAAGGTAGGTTTAAGGCCACGACATCTTCACTCAACAATTACAGACATACAAAGGAGACTAGCAAGTCTATGCATGCAAAATAAGCATGACTCATGGGGCAAATTCCTGTTCATTTGTACAGCTTGTTAAATTCCTTATAAAAGCTGGTCTTCATACTTATTAACCTCAATTGGCTGAATGGCTGATTTGTGATCCAGATTGATGCCAGCATCATGGGTTCAATTCCCCTACTGGCTAAGGTTATCTATGAAGGCCAAATCTTCTGAACTTTGCCCCTCGCCTGTGGTGTGGTGACCCTCATGTTAAATCACTACCTATCAGCTCTCTCTCTCTCTCTCTCAGGGGTGAGCATCCTATGGTCCTCTGGCACAATGCAATTACCTTATTGACCTAAAACTTGAAAACCCATGCCACTGGAAGGAATCCTACCTGTTTCCAATAGACATTGCACAACATTCCTCTGGCCTGCTGTAACAAGGGATGAAGATTCCCATATCTGTCAGGTATTGTAAAATTAATTCCATTATTCTTACATGTGGAGACAGATCCTAAAGGGTTAACTTTCATCCCTGTATGAAAATATTGCCTACGTTTGCCCTCCCTTTCCATGTGGAAAGTTAAAGGTGATAAATAAGCTACCAGTAGCAAAGAACGTTACAAATTCCACAAGTTAAATAACCAATCTGCTGTCAGCAGTCCATTAATCACACCATTGACACAATTTAGATAATAGCTTTCATTGGATGTATATCTAGGAAATGCTACAAGGACACATTCTGTTTCAGATTACGCCTTACAATTGGCTGTCAAACAAGGGATTGTAGTGTTTTATAGCTGGACATTACAACAACGATCCTGTGGTTAAAAACAATTTGGGATAAACTCACGGATCTCTGGCTTCCGGCAGGCAGTTGTACTTGAGGGAACAATAGATCACATAGAAAGCTATAATGATGTAGCAACGACCCACTAAATGGCACTCCTTTACCTTAAACTGTCCCTCTGTGAAATAAATAGGGACTTCATCTGGAATATTTAACAAGGGCAATAACTTGAACATTTAACAGAGGCACTAGCTGGAATATTATAATACAGAGATACAGGAGCACTAGCTGGATTATTATATAATACAGAGATACAATCAAGTATGTTGATAAGGCAAGCGTCAATAATTTTGTCCATCCTGCAATCAAAGAATGTCAGAAGTGTTTTAATTGATTTAAGTTAATGTATGAATTGTGCTTTTTTTTTGAAACCCTCCATGCAATCATTTGCTATTAGTCCACATAAGCCTGAATTTTGTAGTCAGTAGTGAGGAATGATGCTTACTGTGCACTGTGTGAATTTACAGATGCCCAGAGACTTTTCACACTTAGCCATTGAGTAGCCATTTACAACTCCTGGGCATTCTTTCCAATATAGCTCTGCCTACAATGGATCTATGGTATGTGTGAACAGGGAAAACAACAGAAGACTCCTCACTGACTGATTCAGACCATACGTTAGTCATGTTCAGTTGTCAACAGTGGTCTGATATCATGTGAGAAATCAGAATGTGAGTAAAGAATGCCAATTTTTGGCAGTCATATCATTATCACCTAACGTCTTGGTTTGCTGTCTGATCCATTGCAGGGGCACGATGAGGACATACAGATGCAATGCTAGCTCCAGCATTTATAAGATCAATCCAAAGATGAATTTGGAAGTGTGTGGAGTTGGAATCAATGATAGTATCAAATCAGGATGATTTTGTTCCACAATTTAAAACTGCATGACACTTTCTATTATATATCTTCACCAAGGACCCATCTTCACGCTTTCAACCACTTGTTTTGATTTTCTTCTGTCCTGCTTTGCTCAATCTCAATGTTAACCACCCGACTAATTATTATCTCACCTGCAAACCTACTAATTCCAAACTCCACAAAGTCATCTGTGTTGTTTAGATAAAGGACAAATAATCAGGAACCTAGCACAGATCCCTGCGGTATGCCACTGGACACTGCCTTCCTGTCGCATTTGTGCAGTCAGCATTTGTTCTGCACCTCCCTGTTCCGGATGACTGTCATTTGAGAGGGCATAAATTCCATTCCCAGAAATAGGTTTTAAAATCTTCCCTCAGAACAAAATTTTAATTTAGCAATTTTAATTTACATACTCTGGGTGAAATCATGCCCAATTTCTCAACTGTTGTCATCTTACAAGACTTGGATTTCCGGTGAGGTCAGCCTCTCTCCCATTTCCAGCGAGAGGCTGAATAAATTATTCAAATATATTTTAATATTGATGCCACTGGACACTGCCTTCCTGTCGCATTTGTGCAGTCAGCATTTGTTCTGCACCTCCCTGTTCCGGATGACTGTCATTTGCCTCCCCTCCCCCGGTTCAATTTTCTCTCTAATTTTCTCTCTAATCAGGTTGACCCTTCAGTTCCAGTCCCCCATTAGCCCCATCCCTATACGTTCCACTCCCCAAATGGGTATTACCGAGGTGCCAGGCTGGCACTGCAGAAGGAGTACCCCTCTTGTCTTTGGCCTTCATGAGGGTGTTCTGTGGGAGGGGCCTCAATGTCCTCTGGTTCTATCAGCGATGCAACATGACTGTTCATAGCAGATGTTTTCCTTGTGGGAGAGAACCTCTCACGGTGTGGCCACAAAGGCAAGCAAGCCTGGATGATTGAACACCAGGCTCGCTATCACTATGCAAATCAATATTAAAATATATTTGAATAATTTATTCAGCCTCTCGCTGGAAATGGGAGAGAGGCTCTGTATTGCGACTGGGGGTAGTCTGAATAGGGGTAGGGGCAGTAAGATTGCATTTTGGATGATGTAGGGCTAGCAATCAGACATTGGAAATACGATTGCCGGGGGCGTAGCAGCAGTGGGGGGGAGGCGGAGGGTGGGGAGACTGTGGTCAGGCTGACTGCAGCAGCAGGGACCTAACAGCTCTCTCTGTGTCTGTTTCTTTTGCAGACGTGCAGAATCAGAGTTCTGTGCATGTGCTCCCTTTGCAGACTGGCTGGTGAATTAAGCCCATCCCACTGCCTGTAGCAGCTAGAAATGGTCTAGACCATTCTCCCATGCACTCTTACACAAGATAAGGAATGAAAACTCGCCGAAAAAATGGATCTGCAACTCTCCCACTTGTTGGCTAGCTGGACACTTACAATTGATCTTTTAAAATTCCACCCACGGTCTCAGCTAGCCAACCATGCAGAACATGACTGAGTTATAGACCCTTAGCAAGGAGTCACCAACCTTCTGGTCACCTTTACTCTCTGGAGCTGGGTAGGTGCTCTTTCAGAATAAAATCAATACAGACCTGATGGGCTAAATAGCCTCTTTCTGTTTGATAGGGATTCTAGCGACTGAGCTGTAAAAGATGGTTGAATAGTGTGATCTCATTAAGCCTGTGGAACTTGACCAAGAGCTGGTTTTAAACCCTGACATGGATTTACTGCTAAAAATGCAGTGGGAGCTCCAGTCACCTGGGCTTTTTGGAGAACATGGAATGCATTTTAGATGGCGATTGCTAAATTAAAATTTTGCAATAAGGGAAGATTTTAAAGCTTATTTCTGGGAATGGAGTTTATGCCTTCTCATATAATAATCATCTGGGGGATGGGATTTTGTGAAGTAATTTGCAAATATTGACTTTGAGCACGAATGTGACTGGAAGGCAGTGTCCAGTGTGTCACTACAGGGTTCTGTGCTGGTCCCCTATTAGTCATCCTCTATATAAATGACATAGATGACTATGCACCTATGGAGAGTAGGATTAGTAAGTTTGCAAATGACACAAAGGTTGGCTGGGTGATTAACAGTGAGACTGAGTGTCTTGAGTTACAAGAAGATATAGATGGGATGGTCAAATGGGCAAATATATACAGTGGAATTTAACCCTGAAAAGTGTGAGGTGATACACTTTGGAAGAAGTAATTTGTCAAGAAAGATTGATTTTGAACTGACTTTGTGTGCCAATGTGACTGGAAGCCAGTATCCAGTGGAGTAGCACATGATTCTGCACTGTGTCGACTATTATTCACCCATGTGTCTATAATATGTGTGACAAGGAAAGGCTGAAGCAAGACAGATGCCTTGAGATTGTGTCCTTCTGTCTTGGACTCTAAGTATGGCATTTGGTTCTTAGGCACACTCTTGATATACTCTGTTGTGGTGCCCTTGAGGTGCCTTTGAGCACTGGTATTGAGAGCCAGGTTAGCCACAGTCTGATTTTCACTGCTGCACTCATCCATTTGCTGAAAGTTGCAATGCAAGTCTCCCATCATTAATCAGACATTGTAATGTTGGGGTTTGTAAAAATGGTGAGTTATGACCTGTTCTGTATTGGGCAGGATGGACTCCAATCACTGTGTCAAGTCCTGTGGTGGGTTGCTGTTGGATTTCTGCATGCTTTTTGACCTTATCACAGGGTTTCTGCTTGGCTTTCCTGTGCACCAAGCATTTGTTCAGGTAAACTCATGAATCTTTCTCTGTAGCCTGGTCCATTGAAGTCTCCCCTTTGAGTCCCCTGCAGCAAAACACATCTGCAATCTCTACCTCCAGCCAACCAACACCTACACCATCCTTTCATCCTGGACTGCTCCTATGCACTGACTCACAGTGCTTCACCGTGTGCAGATCCCCGCACCATCCAGGACTCTGAAATGCACGTGGTGTCAGTATCTAAGCTGGTGGCTGCAACACTGATTCTTCACCTTTATTGTCCTCACCTTCTGTCTAAGGATATTCCAAATCCTGGGTATCTGAAGTGAAAAACGGGTCAAGGATTTGTGAGATATTTGGAAGTGTGCGTTTATATCCTGCGCGGCCTGTAAATCAGGATGAGTGAAGGAATATGGTGAAGTGGCTCCTTCTTGAGGCTACCATTGTCTCCTCTGCCAGGTTAAAACACATAGGCATGCTTGTTCTCTTCCTATTCTTTCCTGCTGCCCCTCTTATGTGCCTGCTTCTTCTGCAATAACAGCACAGTTTGTTAGTGAGTGCCTTGCAATATGTAGTTGTGACTGCTGTTAAGGTTGATTAGCTATCACTGTACATGAGCTGTGATTCATGAGTCCAAAATTTGCAACAGTGCTAAGTATGTAATGATGAGGTAAAACACATGAATTGAGTGGTTGAACACTAATGAACAGAAAGTGTCATTAGGGTGGGTGATGGAAGGTTTTTTTTAATTCATTTATGGGATGCAGGCATTGCTGGCTGGGCCAGTACTAAGTACCCATCTCTGACAGCAAGAGTCAAATACATTGCTGGAGGTCTTGAGTCATGTGTAGGCCAGATCAGATAAGAGTAGCAGATTTCCTTCCCTAAAGGACATAAGTAAACTAGATTTTTACAACAATGGTTTCATGATTATCATTAGCCTTTTAATTCCATATTTGTATGGAATTGAAAATTCTCCATCTGCCATGGTAGGATTCAAACCTGGGTCCCTAGTTTTTTACCTTGAATCTCTAGATTACTAGTTCAGTGACTACACCACTGCCTCTGGTGATTTGAGCAGTGAATGAGGCTAATGGTACAGTTGGCAAGATTGACCATTTGAAGATGAATTCACTCTCTGTGATAATTCATGTCAGTTTGTTAAATTTCTTCCTGTGCCATTTCCATGTTCTAGGGGTAATATTCCTCTCATCGATCTCCACTCTATTTCTTCCCATTTCCTCCTGACTGTTTGTCTCCAGGACCTCTCACCACCCAGGACAATCTCTCTCACTTTCCACCTCTCCCATCAGGACCTCAGTGCATTATCAGAAAACTTTGATGGGCACACTCCTACATGTTCAACCATTGCTCCAAGCAACAAGGTCCAGATTACCTCTAAGAAATTTCATAATTTCTTGCAATGACAATGCACTTCCCCTTTAAGAGTTACATGTTGCCTTTAAGCAGAACTAAACAGTCAAAATATTACTCCCTAGTGACGTGTGCAGCCAATGAGTAGCACAGGGAGTGCTGGCAATTCTATAAAGCAATATGAATTTAATATGCTTTCTGCAATATGACAAATGGGAATGAGTTAAAAAATGAACTGTGATCACCCCTCCCATTCTTCCTGGTTTACTGAGTTATACCTACTCCAATCAACTTGGATCATGTAGATCAAGCCCAAGACAGTTGGTGAGAGCCCTGTTTTGTCAGTTTGGATCGGGAATGTCCCAACTTGTTTGCTTTAATTTGACTTGATTGGATTGGAATAAAGTAGCAAAAAAAAAAATCTCTCACGCATCAACTGTAATGTTTCCACCAAAATCAGATTAAATCTGAGCAGTCTTATGTAGGGACAAAATTTTTCAAAATAAAAAAATAAAAAATTCAAAATAATAAAAAATGACCTAAAAGGTAATTGACCTGAAATATCAAGTGGGATTTTCCAGCCTCACTTGCTCTAAAACCAGAAAATCTCACCCAAGATCAATGGACTTTTCTATGGTTCGCTCCTCACCTGCTCCGATTCCCATAGTAAACGGGGTGGTAAAATTTTCGGCCATTAACTCAGTTTCTCTCCCTACCGATGCTGTCTGACCTGCTGAACATTTCCAGGATTGTCTGCTTTTATTTCAGATTCCCAACATTGGCAGGGTTTGCTTTTGTACTCTATATTTTGAGCCATGAATCTTAATAACTTTCAGCTACTTCTCCTCACAGATTACTGAGCTCCAAATACATCAGTAGAGCTATCCTTTAACTTCAGCTCCTCGAATAATTAATACATTAACATTTAATTGTGTAGAGGTGAATTAGTGGCACTTAAATAGTCATTCATATTGATGTACTCTCAATTCTAAAATAAATGTGATTTCATTTAGAACAAATAATATCGCGTGAAGGTTTTGTAGAAGAGAAAACCATTTTCCAATTGAGATTAGACTCTACTCAGTGTAGCTCTTAGGTAATTGCCATTGAAATGTGCAACTGCTCTGTGTACACAACTTTTTGATGTATTAGCAAGATTATTACCCATGAATTGAATCATACCAATGCTACTCAGCCGGTGTGATTCTGCATCATTAAACCCCTGCTTTAAATAGATCATGAATTCCTCTTTTTAGTGTATCTATTCATCCACAAGGAAAGTTTTAAGCAACCACATTTCTGATTGAAGACTGAATCATTGAGTGAGTTGCACAATTAAAATGAGAAGAGAAGTGGTTAAAGGAACCAAAACTCAATAGCATCACATTGAAGCCACTCAGATTGAAGATAAAATGTGATATAACAAAACAATATACCTACAAAGGACTTGTTTATCCTACTACTTTGCAAAAGGCAGGAAATACATCTCGCCTCTCCCCATTTGATGCCCTCATAGCTGAGAGGTTGATTTTCTAACTGCTCAGATTCCAATGGGCCCATTTCTGGTTCCCTTCAGAACAGTATCAGGAAACACATAGGTGACAGATCCTGTAGTAAATGAGGCTTGCTACTGATGAGATTAGGAGCAGCATGGGCAGTCAATATATATGTGACCTCACCAGTCCTGCATTTAATATGAGGTGCACTTAATCTAAGTTCTTGAGAGATGACATATGTTCAGTAGATGAAATACAGAGGGAATAAGTCTGTCTACAGGGTTAAAATAATGCAAGGAAATGACCATCAACCAGTAGAAAAAGGCAAGCAATCTCCTCTTCACTTTCAATGACAGCATCATTGCGACCCCAGGGGATATTAACCCCTGTTAATATCAACAGGGTGGGATTGGAATTTGCTGCCATTGACCAGAAGTTGAATTGGACCAATCATAGAATCCCTGCAGCACTTAAAGAGACCATTCAGCCCATTGAATCTGCACCAACCACAATCCCACCCAGGCCCATTTCAGTAACCCCACATATTTATCCTGCTAATACGCTAACACTAGGGTCAATTTAGCATGGCCAATCAAAATAACCCGCACATCTTTGGACTGTGGGAGGAAACCAGAGCATTTGAAGGAAACCTATGCAGACATAGGAGAAAGTGCAAACTCCACACAGACAGTGACCTGCAGCCAGAATTGAACTGGGTTCCTGGTGCTGTGAGGCAGAAGTGATAATGGTTGAGCCATTGTGCCAGCCTCAATCCTGTGAGTACAAGAACTTATCATAGACTATTTCCTCTATGATGAGTGACTTCTTAAAACTTCCCCACCAAGTAAAAAAGTCCAAGTCAGTATTGTGATGGATTACCTTTGTCTTCTGTCTGGGTGCAGCCAGAATAGATAAACTGAAGTTTGTAGTAGATGGAAGTTGAGACCATCTAGTAGGGTCTCAGTGTAATCCAGTCTGGAAATAATGAAGGCATCACTAGAGAGATAAGTAGAGTGCAACAAAGGGCAGCTAAACTGATAATCAATATATTAAACACCTGGATAATGAGGAAGAACTGCAGAGGACTGGAATATTATGGTTAAGATAAATAGTGGAATGGGTTGCCAACAAAGAAAGTTAGGCTTGATTGTATCTGGAAATTCAATAGAAAGATGAATAAGTATATGAAGAAAAGTAACTGTCATGGAATATGTTTCACAGATACTGGAATTAATTCAATCTATCCTAAATATTCCTAAGAATTAGTATAAAGATAACTGAGGAAGGTAACAGAAATACTTTGACTTACAACGAACAGTTCCTAGAGAGTTCCACTGGATTTAAAAATTAACTGAATTTTACTTCTATGTTTTAACACTGTGCAAATGACTCCAAGGTCTTTGTCATTTTTTTCGATTAATTGACAAGATATGGACATCATTGGCCAGGCCAGTATTTGTTGCCCATTTCTAATTGCTCTTCTGAAAGTGGTGATGAGCCAGCTTCTTGATCTGCTACAGTCCATATTATGCTAGTACAGCCATAGAGCTGTTAGGGAGGGTGTTCGAGGGTTTTGACCCGGTGACAATGAAGGAATGACAAATTATTTCCAAGTTACGATAGTGTGTGCCTTAGAAGGGAACTTGCAGGTAATGATGTTCCCATGCACCTCCTGCCCTTGTCCTTCTAAATGATAGCAGTTACAGATATGGAAGGTGTGATTGATGGAGACTTAGTAAGGTGTTGCAGTGCATCTTGTAGATCGTACGTACTGCTTCCACATTACATCAGTGGTGGAAGGACTATATGATGAAGGTAGTGTATGGGGCTGAAGCCAATTCTTTAGACAGTGTCAAGTATATTACCCTGGAGTTCAGCAAGAATAATCCTCGAATCTCAATTGTCCTAACTGCAGTCTGGGCGCATCTCCATTGTATTGAACAGTAATAAGAATAGCTTGCTTCTAAATTTGTTCTTATTGAATCTTTTACAGAAGCTGAAGTTCTGCATGGACATTCATAAAGATTAGATAAAGTCAGCTAGACAAAAAGCTGTTGACATAATTCTTTTAATAGTAACTTAGTAATCTCTCCCTCAATGTCAACAAAATGAAGCAGGTTGTTATTGACTTCAGGAAGTGTAAAAGAAAACAAGCCCCTGTCTATATCAATGGGGATGAAGTAAAAAGGGGTGAGAGTTTCAAGATTTTAGATGTCCAGATCACCAATAACCCGTCCTAGTCCCCCATGGCGACACCATAGTTATGAAATTTACTTTATCATTTACTTGATAAAATAAATGCCTCTACTTTATCAGAAATTTGGCATATCAGCTACGACTCTCATCAACTTTTACAGACTCATCATAGGAAGCATTCTTTCCAGTTGTATCACAGTTTGGTATGGCTCCTGCTCTGCTCAAGACTACAAGGGACTACAAAAGATCATGAATGTAGCCCAATTTATCACACAAACCAACCTCCCATCCATTGACTCTGCCTACGCTTCCGGCTGTCTCGGCAAAATAGCCAGCATAATTAAGCACCCTATGCACCCCAGACATTCTCTCTCGCACCTTTTTCCTCTTGGGAAAAAGATACAAAAATCTGAAGTCACATACCAATCAACTCAAGATCAGCTTCTTCCTTGCTGTTGTCAGACTTTTGAATGGACTTACCTTGCATTAAGTTGATCTTTCTCTACACATTACATTCTGCACTCTCATTTCCTTTTTAAGAACGGTATGCTTTATTTGTATAGTGTGCAAGAACCAATATTTTTTAGTGTATGTTAATACATGTGACAATAATAAATCACAATTAAAGCTTTGTTAGTTTAATTTATTTTAACAGCAAAATGGAAACAGAGGGCTCACATCCCATGAACGAATAATGGTTTGCTTTGAAATCTGGTCATTGTTGTGATAATACTAAGCTTTCTTAGATTCTCACCAACTGAAAAGAGCAGTGGTAACTGAAACCTCCACTGAGATGCAGGCCAGAATTCTCTGGCTGTTCAGACCCCATTGCCGCTGCCAGCAAGAATGGAGAATCTAGAACTCAGCCAAATCTCTGTTTACTACAGTGGGACTGGAGAATCCCAACTGTGGGCGAGTTTGGAGAATTCGTCCCATAACTTAATTTGGTGATCTTCAACCTGTCACTTGGAAAAAAGAAAGAAAACTGTGTAGGGAGAAATTCTGTTGTACTCAAAAATATATCTGCAGGCTCATGAGATTCAATAGCTGGCTTGGTAGGCTTTTAATGGCAGTTAATACTTCTGTAAGGGGATTTTCACAGTAATTTCATTGCAATGAAATTAATATAAGCCTACTTCTGATACGAATGAACAAACTTTAAACTATAAAGTAAAGGATGCTAGGACTTAAAGGGTTAAATCTTTAGAAAGGGTTGCAAAAGCATAACTTGTATTCCTTTTTAGTGCAAAAGGTGAAGGTTGATGTAATCAAGGTGCAAAATGCAATAAAGGTTTTGATAGAATTAAATAGAAGGAAACTATTCCCTCTGTTGGGGAAACCTGTGACAAAGAAGTGGAATCTGGAATCACTTTTTTATGCAAAATGTAGCAGAAATCTAGAGATTGCTTTTCCAAAAACATGTGGATGTTTAGCTGAAATTTTCAGACTGAGTTTGATAGATTTTTGATGGATAAGCATATCAAAGGATATGGAGCAGTCAACATCATCTAATTGAATGGTTGAATAGACTCAAGGGATTGAATGATCTATTCCAGTTCTTACGAGTTACACACATATATACCAGGAATCTACCACCTTGCCCGCCACAGAATCTCTGTTGACCTCGGGCGGGAATTCCTGGTCTCGCTCCAGCAAGACCGTAAAATGTGGCCCAGTATCTTTTATACATAAAGCCTCACAACCCAGTTGATGGGAAGGTGGTGGCAATTTCATCGGCTTAGTACTTTAGGGATGCAGGCTAATGCTATGAGAATTATGGGTTCAAATCCAATGCTGGTGGAATTTAAATTCAATTTGGTAAAAAAAAGTCTGGAATATAAAGTTAGTCTTAGTGATATCACTAATTTTTGTATAAGCCCATCTGATTCACTAATATCCTTTAGGGAAGGAAATCTATGATCCGTAACTGGTCTGGCCTACCTGTAATTCCAGACCCATATGGCTCATTACATCTTCTGGAATGACCTGGCAGCCTGTTCAATTCAAGGACAATTAGGGACAGGCAACAAATGCTGGCTTGTCAGTGATGATTACATCCCATGAACAAATAATGGTTTGCTTTGAAATCTGGTCACTGTTCTGAATTGCTTAATTCAAACAATCCAACTGAGTAAAGAACTCCTTAAGTGGAGTCTAGCCTATTCATCTTCAGAATTGCCAGAGGATCAACATGAGCCTTGTGAAGTAAAATTAGCCCTTCAATCATACGTATTCTGTAGTTTCAGTCTTGGGGTAATGAAGGAGAAATTGGTACTTTAAATTGGTTGTGAGTAATCTTGATCTAGACAGCCCTTGATAGGGCAACCAGATAGGGATGTCTATAGATCTTGTAGGAAACCTCCCCTCCAAAAGAGATTTATAAAATGGACAGAGTATGTGTAAAATTTTGGTACAGGACTAAAAACATTGAAGGTCATGGGGAGGAATTTTATGAAAATGTTTCTAAGTCTCCAGCTAGTGTGAAAATGGGAGAGCTCTTGATCCATTTTTTGAGTGAGTTTTCATACTCACTCTTGCATACATAGACATTGAAAAATGATGTAGATCTTTTCTAGATGCTGCAGGCAGTGGGCTGGGCTCAATTCATCCGCCAGCCTGTGCATGCGCAGACTTCTAATTCATTACATACACAATTCCAACAGCAGAGGTTTGACAGAGAGAAAGGTGTCAGGCCCCTGCTGTTGCAGGCAGCCTCACAAATACTCACTTTCCTGTCGCTGATTGTGAACCCCACAATGCACAGACATTTAGCTCCTGCTACCCACTCATTGTCCAGACCAATTACACCCCCTCCAACCCTGGCCCGATCGCTATGCAGAGTGGCAGAGGCTTCCCTCACCCCACATGGTCCAATTACAGGCAGAGCAGCAGCAGGCTCCCTCTCCCTCCACCGTACCAATCCAATGGTCATGCAGAGTGCAGAGCAGACCCTATCCCCATCCCCCCACACTGATCATAAGCAGAGTGCATAGCAGCCCCCACTCATCTGATTAGGCCACCTCTTGCCCTGTCAGGCACTGCCCCCATAGGCCCCATGCTCCAGCACTGCCCGGTGAAATCCTGACTCGTTCAGTAAGGCTACTACGAATGGGAACTAACTATGACTTTATGATCCAGCTTATATGCCTCTGGTTCCACACAGAGTAGATGCCTCTTAATGTCACTTGGGAATGGCCAAAACAACTTCAAGAAGAAGGTGGCCACCAATTTTCTCAAGGCAACTGGGAGTGGACAGTACAAGGAATTATCCACATCACAAGGGCCAATGAAAAATATATGAAATTAAACATTTAATCAAACATGCAAAATTGATAGGTAGGTAAATATGTGAGGAAGAAAGAATTCAAAGGTTGTGCAGTGTTCGATGAAGGGGAAGAGATTTGTGTGGAGTTTAGATGCTGGCAAAGATCAGTTGGTACTGTGCATTCTATTTAGTGCTGTATAAATGGTGCCAATATGGCGACCTTTGGAACAGAAACAGCATTGCAAAACTGAATTCATGTGAGGGAATATTAGTGAGAATTTTTAAACTGTTGTGCAGATTGAGGTTGAATCAAGTGCCTTTTATTTACAGATACTGTCGGGCAGCTCTGTGCTTCTGAAGTTCGTGCCAATCAGAGACAGGAAGCATTGAAGCAGAAAGGAGGTCAGGACTGGTTGTTAGTAAAACACAGTGTTCCTGCCTTAATCCACCCAATAAAAGATAAACTTCGATACAGACTGGGTTTAAGATGATTTTCAGTAGGGTAACGTTTAATTTGAATGCATTAACTGGGTAAAGGAGCCAGTGGATGAAAGTTACAGTTTAACTTATATATAATACAATTAGATATACGCTCCAATATCAAGTGTATGATTTATGATTCATTCAATAACCTGATGGTCTTTCAAAGGAGGTAATCTGGAAGATAAACTGAGGGACCTCTTGGAATTTCTTAGTGAGTTTTAACTTTTGCTGGTAAGTCCCTCGCTTCTGGATGGACAATAATGCCTAATGGGGATTGTAGTTTCGAGGGCAAGGCATGGTTTTCAGGCCCTTCCAGATTTTGGCACACTGAATAAGGGGTCTGACATCTGTACATAAGTAGGAAAACTACAGTTGTTCAGGGCTTTGGTAAGACTGCATTAGAGCATCATGTACATCATAGTTTTATTTTCAAAAGGACATAATATGCATTTAAAGCAGTTCACTTGAATGATTCCTGAGATAAGGCAGTTTATCTTACGAGTCAAGTTGAACAGGTTGAGCCTGTGTCATTGGAGTTTAGAAAAATGAGGGATGAACTGATCCTGATGGGTCTTGACAGAGTGAATGTTGAGAGGATGTTTCCCCCTGTGAAGTAGAATTATACAGTCTAAAAACAAAGGGTTTCCCGTGTAAGATGGAGAGGTCTTGTGGTGCAGTGGGTAGAGTCCATGTCTTTGAGCTAGAAGTTTGAGTCCCAATCAAGGCCTTGATGGCCAAGGCAGGTGTGATCACAACGTAGTCAGACTGGTTAAGTGGTCAACAGGCAAAATCCTTCCAACACACCATTGGGAAGACTGGCAGGGACACAGATCAGCCACACTTGATATGGATCAGCCCTCCTCAAGTCATAAGCCTCGAGCGACAGACCAATATCCTATTCCAGGAACACGGTTGTGGAAATAGACAAAAATCTATATGAAGTGAGGAGGATTTCTCTCACAGGGTCATGAGCCTGTGGAATTCTCTTCTCTGCAGAGTGATACAGACAGCATCACTGAATATCCTTGAGGCAGAGGGAGATTGACTCTGCTGTTGGTCGAGAATCTATAGGTTACGGAGGATAGGCAGGAAGGTGGTATGGAGACCACAATGAGATCAACCATGATTTTATTGAATGGCAGAGGGGCTTAAAGGGCTGAGTGGCCTACTCCTGCTCTCATTTTGTGTGTTGAATGCATAGAGGATACGCCACTGAGGATACACCTTGGCTTAACTGTTAAAGGCCCATCACTGAATAGTTTGCTCTAGGCTCAAAAATACCAACAATGAATGAATCATACTGCTGCCTTCAGAGGAGGAGGTGAGAAAATTGGAAGGGAACGGAGCACAACATTTTTAAAAATGAAAGAAAAATGTCTACTCTCTCCATGATACTTTTTCTCGTTAGACAAAGATAAAAATAGAATCATAGAAAAGCTATGGTATGGAAGGAGGCCATTCAGCCCATCGTATCTGTACAATATCACTATTTATCTCCTCCCAAATTTAATTTGAATCTGGTAATGTTAATCTCCACTCCTCAGTACAAACTGAAATAATTTGAAAAGTACCAACTCAAATCTCAGCAGTTTGGATTTTCTAGAATGATTTCACAGTCTCGTGTTCTCAGTGGGGAGAGGCATACACAGTCATCATGATTTCAAGAGTTCATAGAACATAGAACATAGAACATTACAGTGCAGAACAGGCCCTTCGGCCTCCGATGTTGCGCCGAAAAATTATGAAAAAAGCAATGACCCTCCAAACTAAACCATTCCCTTCTCTTCCATAAACTTATCAACTAACCTCTTAAACACCACCAAACTTGGTGCATCTACAACTGCCGCAGGCAGGCCATTCCACTCCCGAACCACCCTCTGGGTAAAGAACCTACCTCTGATATCCGTCCTATAACTATCACCCCTTAATTTAAAGCTGTGTCCCCTCGTGCTAGCTTTCTCCATCCTAGGAAAAAGGCTATCACTGTCCACCCTATCTAAACCTCTAATCATCTTATATGTTTCGATAAGGTCCCCTCTTAGCCGCCTCCTTTCTAACGAAAACAACCTCAAATCCCTCAGCCTCTCTTCATAAGACCTGCCCTCCATACCAGGCAACATCCTGGTAAACCTCCTCTGTACCCTCTCCAATGCCTCCACATCTTTCTTATAATGTGGGGACCAGAACTGCACACAATACTCCAAGTGCGGCCGCACTAGAGTTTTGTACAGTTGCAACATGACGTTGCGGCTCCGAAATTCAATCCCCCTACCAATAAAAGCTAAGACTCCATATGCCTTCTTAACAACCTTATCGACTTGACTGCCTACTTTCAGGGATCTATGCACAAATACACCAAGATCCCTCTGTTCATCAACACTATTAAGAATCCTACCATTAGCCCTATACTCTACACATTTGTTATTCCTACCAAAGTGCATTACCTCACACTTTTCCACATTAAACTCCATTTGCCACCTCTCGGCCCAGCTCTGCAGTTTTTGTTTGCATCTACAAAACTGTCACCTCATCCCAAAGTTGTTCCTGTGGGCTTCTCTACTGACAACTCTATACTGCATCTTGTACTGTACCTAATTCAGGTAGATTGATACTAATGAGTGGTACAAGGACACTTACTGTGTTGGTCACGCTTTTAGATATAATATCCAGATAGCAGAGATAGCTGGATGAAATATTAAATGCATTGGAGAAAATTAACCCAGGGCAGGTTAATCAGGACAAGGGCATATGGGTACAAATTGATGCAAGGTCAGCTCAGGATTAACATCAGTAACACCACCTCATGCAAAGAGTAATTAGCATTTGAAAAGATCATCCAAGCAGAGTATTGGAAGCAAAGCTTCTGGAGTCTTTTGAAGGGTAGTTCCTTAATTAACATCCTTGGCAGAGTTATATATTAATCTGCAGAGGGGCTGGAGGGCCTGCCTCATTTATACGTGCCTTTGTGTTCTAACTCACCTGAGCTGTATGTATAAATCTGGAAATTTATCAAAAATCTATTCTTCACATCTGGTTCATTTCAAATAAGTATTTAAACAAAATGCATATGCATTTGAGTGTTTATAGATGTTAAATAATATGTTTTCTATAAAATGTTGATCAGAAACAACACATGCACGATGTTCAATCCAGTGACAGTTAGTGTTACGCCTTTAATTTGCTGATATAATGGAAGACTTTCCAAAATGCACTTTTGTTTATGTCTGTTGTTACTTTGAAGCTAATGCATTTTGGTAGACGCAAAGTGACATGACATAGCACAGAAAATGATTGTAGTTTGGGCTGTGAGTGTGATAAATAGGTCAAAATATATTCACTTAGCAGACGTACAGCCTCACCATTATTATGACAAGCGAATGCAATAATTCACAATTTCTCTTCACAGAACTTCATAGGGCTGCAAGTAAAGGTGTGAAATACTCAAAGAAATTTTGACTTTTTAAATTTAAATAGCATTAGGGTTTTGAGAGCAACTATTAAGTGACCCTGCATCTGAGTGTCCTTGAGAATACTAAAAGCAGATTAGTTCTATTATTATATTAAGCATTGTATTGCATCACTTTGTTATTCCAGATGCAATCCATGCCATTTTTCTGTCTCTGCCTCTGATCCATGCCTGTATTTTCACATAACCATCTCTCCACTATTTCAGTAATAACCTTGGAACTTGCTACAGAGCTGTTCAAGGTTATTTGGCAGCCAGGGTATAAAAGATCTATCAGGGTCCTGTTTCTTGAACATAAACAGTGATACTCCTCGCAGCACCGTTGACAGGGGTGCTACTGTCTTCACAGGGCGATGGCATTCAGCTCTCACTCTGCCTTTCAGAGAAAATGTCACTGTGAAAAGGATAAGATGAATCAAGGCAGCATCCTTTACCACATCTTAAACCACAAGAGACATCAGCATCTACCCACCTGCAGCTGCAAGCATGAATCCAAGGATAAAGTCGCGCTGGGATCGCCTTACGTTGCCTGCAAGGCTGCTTCTGAAGTTCTGCTCAAGACTGTGAACTTTATTAAAAACCTGCCCTCCTTTCGGGGGCTGCTGCAACCAGACCAGCTGCTGCTGCTGGAAAACTGCTGGGCTGCCCTCTTTGTATTGGGCTTGGCTCAGGAAGGGGTGGATTTCGAAGTGATTGAACCATCCAGGACCAGCATACTGAAAGAGATTCTAACAAACCAGGAGGGCAAAGGCAGTGATGAGAAAACAATTACTGAGCCATCAGCTGCTGAAGTACACAAAGTCAAGTCATTCTTAACTAAGTGCTGGAGCATAGACATCAGCACAAAGGAGTATGTGTACTTAAAGGGGATCGTTTTGTTCAGTCCAGGTAAGCTATCCCACAGTAAGTCTTTGACTCAAAGCTTGATTTTTATTTTCTTTTGCAAACTCGAGTAGAAATGATTGAATTGACATTGACAGATTGTGACGATTATAGAAAACAAGGCATTTATTCACATTTAAAATGACACTCTGGCAAAACATTGTTTGTTTGGCACTTGAAGGTTCAATGCATTGTACAAATTGACAGTAGCAAACTTTTAAAGGGAGGTGGGCTTGTGATGCAGTTAAAGGGAAGTTCATTAACACAGCAAAGGGAGTGGGGGAGCTGCATTGGAAAAACACAGTTTGGGGGCTCAGGAATGGGAGCAGGAGAGAGGGGAAAATCAGATTTTGTTTACCCTTCAGTTAAATAGTTCTCTCAGAAATGTGGCAAAATTGTTTAATCTCTTTGGTTAAAATTCAGCCTTTACTTTACAGTCTGTCCTTTACTTTTTAAGGAATTAAAATTAATGCTTTTCACAACCATTGATTGCAATTTCAGATAAATCCCAATCTGTTTCAAAGCAAGAACAATGACTGGATAACCATTTCATACCAAAGTAAATCTTTTTACACTAAATTATCACATGGGGAAATTCATGTGCTCCATAATCACAAATGACTATTATTTCCAAAAATGTTAGTTTCAAATTTTATACCAGAGAAAGAGGGAGATAAATCCTTGCTTAAATGATGGTTCTGATCAACTACGTGTTGTGAAAATTGTTTGATAAGGAACAAAAACTCTTTAACCTTGATGAGAAATGATGGCCTTCAGAGCTGATTGGCATTTCAGAAGGTTCAGAAACATGCTGGTGTCAGTGTTTTCAGCAGAGGCTCTACGCAAAATCATGACTGGCAGCTCACATATTGGATTATATTACATCCAATAAGGTGCCAATACATTTTTCACCATTTTCTACCTCAAATATTTAGAGGTTCCCCCGAAGTGATTAGCTTGAAGATTTTAACTAAATTTAAAATGACAACTGGGTACTATCCTAATCTGAAGTATTGTACCTGATGTTCTGTGGATGTTACTGCTTGGCAGTTTTGTGATCTCCACTGGGTCGAAAGGCATGATTTTATACGTGAATAAAGGAACTTGCAGTATCAAAGATCAGTATGGTCCGTGTCATCAGCCCTGATGAATTGTGGGTATTTTTACAAGGGTGAGAAACAAAAGGAGTGGGCTTCTTCGGCTCCAGTGTTCAATTATACCAAGGCTAATTTGAATTCAACTTAACTTCGCATCTCCCTTAACACCCTTAACCACTGAAAATCTAGCGATCTCAGTGTTGGAAACTTTTGCCAGCATCCATAACCTTTTGAGGGAGATAATGGCAGATTTCCACTGCTTCTATGTGAAAAAGCAATTCCCTGGGAGACATTTTGGGTGGAATTTTATGACCTCACTAGGATGAGATTGTAAAATCCCACCTGAGGCCAACAGAGATTTCTGTTCTGCAAGGCGGTAAAGTTCTGGCTTTTGTCTTCATTCCTCAATGGTCTTAAAGATCTTGACAGTTTGGCAAATGTGTCCAGTCCTGTAGAATCTGGGAGTTTATATTCACTTGTGGCCTGAGGAAGCCTTGTGTTGACAGTGACCAGAATTGTTTTTTAATTGCACTAGGTGGCGAACAGAGGACATTTTGTTAACAGAAATATTTAACTCAACAAATTTGCCCCCATCTGAGCTCCACATTCCTGCCTCCTCACCAGATCCCTTAATCCATTCTTTTTCTGAAATATAACCATTTGACTCTTGAACCCGTGTAATGTTTATCCAACATCCCTGCATTTAATTACACCTGATGTAGAGATGCCAGCATTGGACTGGGGTAAACACACTAAGAAACTTCACAATACTAACTTGTTGGACTTTAAGCTGGAGTTGTGAGACTTCTTACTGTGTTTAATTCCACCTGCCAATTTTATCAATTAGATCCCCACACAGAGAGCTGGACAAAAGGGTTATATAAAAATGAAATAATGCATGTTGTAGGAAGCATAAAGGAGCTGTATATTATTGAAATGGAGAAATGCACAGTGGCATGGTGGTTAACACTGTTGCCTCACAGTGCCAGGAAGCTGGGTTTAATTCTGGGCTTGGGTCTGTGTGTGGAATTTGCTCATTTGTCCTGCATTTGCATGAATTTCCTTGGGGTGCTCCGGTTTCCTACCATAGTCTACAGATATGCAGATTGGTTGATGGTCCATGTTAAATTGCCCCTTAGTGCCCCAAAATATATAGGCTAAGGGAATTAGTGGGGTAAATAGATCAAGTTACAGGGATGTTCTGTTGGAGAGTCAGTATAGGCTTGATGGGCTGAATTACCTCATTCGACACTTTAGGGGTTCTGTGATTCTATGATGACAGCAGAAAATGGTGCCACAAGAATTTGAGGTCTTTGTGCATAAATCATAAAAACAAATCTTGCCTGCAAGTTCAACAAAGTTCACAAGGTTGATCTGGATATGGAGGGATTTTCTTACGAGGAGAAGCTGAATGGAGATTGGGCCTGTGCTCATTGGCGTTTAGAAGAATGAGAGGTGACTTTAGATTCTTCCTGCTTCAGGTTTCACACAGAGAATCCAGCAACAGGCAAAAAGTCAGAAAGCCACTGGCCCAAAAATAGTTTGTGATTCTGCTATTTGGGGACGGGTGGGGAATTCATGTTGGATGCGTTATCCTGCTGCTTAGCGGTTAGGTGGATTGGCTGTGCTAACTTGACCCTTAGTGTCCAAAGTTGTACAGGTTATGTGGATTAGGCATCATAACTGTAGGGGGTTTTGGCCTGGGTGGGATGCTATTTTTGGAGAGTTGGTGAAGACTTGATGGGCCAAATGGACTGTTTCTGCATTGTAAGAATTCTATGGTTCTAAGAACGTTGGGTAGGATGCTCCCCAAAAAGTCCTAAGTGCTGAATTCACCTGAAAACTGGAGTAAATCTGGCTCTTTTTTTAGCGGAAATATCAAAATGAATCTCCCACACTCAGTGCACTGTAGAGTGCACCAGTCTGAATATCTTTAAAATCTGTGGGTGGGTCCTATTCCCGCCAGAGATGCTAGCAGCAGTTTGCAGATCAGGCCACTGTGCATCCGCCAACCTGTCAGCATGTGAAGTAGCCACACACTGCCAGATCTCGATCACTGGCCAGTGCAAACATAGGCCAGACCCATCAGCCCACCTCCATCTCTCCCCATCCCTTGGCAGTCCAAATACCCCCCCCACCCCCCCACACAGTTCTGAATCCTTCTGCAACCACAGACCACACCCTCCCACCTGCAGCCCCGACCTCCCCCCGCCCCTTCCTCGGTAGGCCAACTCCCACCCCACCCCCATTGCTGGCCTCCCTCCGTCTCACACAGAGTGACAATGGGAACCCCTCAATCCTACCAATCTCCCCCTCAGGGGTCCCACCCTCTATGGCCCCTGCTTCATCTGACCCACCTCCTTGGCACTGCCCGATGCCCAGTGCCAAGGTGCTCCTTGGGCAGTTATAGGGGGCCAGGCTGGCACTGCCAGTCTGGGAGTGTCCAGGTGACACTCCCCTAACCTCTGACCTCCGGGGGGCGTGGGGGGGTGATCTCCATGGCCCATTTCCCATTTCACCAGGCAAAACAGTTCCCTTCCTGTGGGTGAACACTTCAGCAGTCATGGGCATTCGGCCTCCGACCTGCGGGTAAATGTTCTTCAAGGGGGCTTTCGTGATACACGACAGCGCAGAGTCGCTGAACAGAGACTGATAGCCAAGCTCCGCACACATGAGGACGGTCTTAACAGGGATCTTGGCTTCATGACACACTATCTGTAACCCCCGTAACTTGCCTGGGTTAGCAAAAAACCTCACTTACTGTGCTGTCTGGAGAAAATACACAACTCTCTAACAATGCTCAGGATCCCCTTCACACACATTGTTAGCCACTTTAACACTTGAATAGCAGGTTAGATGTAAGGATTCGCATTCTAATCAGCAATCTCTGACTGTCTGTGCTGATGTGTGCTATTGCAGACCAGAACACTGCACTTGCCTGATGAAGACACGGGAGTGTTGAAAGCTCGCCATTTTACTATCAAATAAATCGGTTGGATTAATAATTGGTGTTGCTAAATTCTTACTGAGTTCTTTACACCATTTCACTTCAGCAGGGTTGTGCCACCAGCTCCCTGTAAGTGGGGAGCTGTTGTAAACCCTGCTGGAGTGAACCATGCCTGGCGGGGAGGGGGATGCTAGCAGGTCCAGGGACTTTAATACTGGGCCTGCTAATGAAATGTAAATTTGAATTTGAATAATTCATACAGCTATGCGCCTCTTTCTGGTGCAGAGCTAACAGTGCTGGAAATTGGGCAGTCAGAGACTCACAGCAGCCATGACACCCAGCAGGGAGCCCGGGAAACAGTCTCCACTCAAGCCTCCTGACCCGCTGCACTGCTGTAGATGGGAGAATCACCCCCATCGTTTGCATTCATTACCATCTCATGAATGCTAAATTAAGCACCTGCTCACAGAATCTCAGGGCTTCTTCCAATCTTGTGTCACTCAGTGGGAAATTACACTGAATTGAAACATTTTGAAAGGGAGGGGCGTAACTCAGACCACAGGCCACTAGAGGTGAACGCGCCATACATAAACTATCTTTGCAGCATTAGTCTAGCTGCAATTAATGCTGGAGCTGTAGATTGGTTTGCTCTTGCACACAACAAGGACACCTGTGTGCTATAGTACGCAGGCAAGCTCTACATTCAGACACTGACTGTGGCCAGGGTTGTGGAGATTAGAGGTATTCTGTTTCCTCTGGGCGATACTGGTGTACACAAGGACTTTACTACAGAGTGATACACAGGCAGAACTCCACTTTCAGGAACAAGCATGTGAGGGGAGGGAGTGTGGGGAAATGGTGAACACAAAGGAAGGCAAAGGCTGTGATGGGGAAAAGGGAGAACGGTGCCAGGCAGAAGGGCAGAGAAGTGGAAGAGAATGGAGTAATATGGAAGGCAAGGGTAGATGAAGGGATAGGAAATGGAGCCCAACAAGAATATATGAAATGCTAACAGGTGACGACCTGTTTTGTGAGATGGGCTCTGGGAAGCTTGATATCAAGAGGAAAGAGTTCCACCTCCACTTAGTGAGGTTGTAGGTGTACACCAGGCGCACAGATAGTGAGAGAGGAAGGGTCAAACTCCTTCTTGAAGTAATAAAGAAGAGCTAGCTTCCTGCTGAACCACAGTAAAGATGCTATCTCTGATTGAAAGTATCAGTGAATCTGAGCTGGAGGAGTCTGAGGCAGTGTGGGAGGACTGCACTGCTGGGCTAAGGGGTCCTTTCTTGGGGGCACCTCTTACTTGTTGGCGCTACAAGAAAGAAGAGGAGTCAGCTTAGTTAGAAAGGAGAGAGATCTCCTGGGAAGAGCTTGATTAGCATCGTAAAAGGGTATTCAGAACTCAGTGGCTTCCCATAACAGTTATTGCAACTCAAGAGTAAGATATAGGAATCTAGAAGTTGGGAATGCAAGCAATAGCAAAGGAAGCACATCTGCATCATATGTGGCATTTCGTGAAAGAAGGCCAGCCACATGTTCACCAGAATTGGCATTCATAATGGGCCAAAGAGAATCTACTCATTAACCGTGATTGGTCATCACTCTGCAACATCAGAGGTTAGAGCACAGAGCTAGTTTGGGTCTCTCATCTCATTTACGTCTTATTATCCTAAAACAGAGTTCCAGATGTTACACATCCAGAATGCCACCTTGATCACTCAATGTGTCTCAGGGACAAGGCTTCACCCACTGTGCAAATAGGGCAGGAAAAGTTACAGGCATGCAAAAACAGAATAGGTTGGAAAATCTCAGCAGGCCTGACAGAAAGAGAATAGAGCCAACGTTTTGAATTTGAATGACCCTTCGATTAGACCCTTTAATCATTAGTGTCTTCAATGTTTCACTTCAGGGAGAAGACAAAAGCACCAATGGATGCAGTGCTCAATTCTGCCTTATCAGAGGGCTAATGCAATGGAGGAGGTGAAAAAGAGAGAGGGAATGCCAAATCCATTTCCTGCAGGAGGCTTTACATGGGGGACATGGTCAGGGGGAACCAAAACAATGGCAGAAGGTTCAGGAGGAGTGACACAGACAATAGAGGCAAATTACCCGACCTAATGTTTATTATAGAACAGTCTCCTATTTACAAATGAATGAGAGACAATCCCAGCATGTCTATACTTATCCTGAGCTCTGGTAGATCATATTTGCCACTTTATTCGTGAAGACTTAATGGCCATGGGGTTGGAGGCTTTGAAGGTGAAGGTAGCATTTAATTTCTTTGCCTCTGGGTCTTTTGAGGGAATAACAGGGGGCCTGGGTGGTAGCTCTCATCCATAACACATCAATGCATACAGGAAGTCACAGATGCCCTTCACAGCTAGGCACATTATTATGTCAAGTTAGGTCTGCATGAGGAGATCCAGGCTGTGAGATTCACCAACTATGCAGCCATCTCAGGCTTCCCAAGAGTGCAGAATTCACTGCACCTATGTACAGGCTCCCTGGCAACAGCCCCTAATGTTTAGAAATCACTTGGGCTATTCTTGCATTAATGCACAATTGGTGTGTGATCATTTAAAGCTTACATTGCATATTTGTGCAAGGTATCCTGGAGGCTAACATAATCTCCTACATCCTGAGCCACATTAGGTGCCTGAGATGCTTGAGGGGTCAGAACGTCTGCGGGGATGGTGACCTTTTGCCAAAGGTGAACCGGAGGAGGATGACAGCTCAGTGGAGGATAAGATACAGAGGTCCAGGAACCTCAAGAGGCTGCTGAGGCACAGTGTGAATGCAATGATGCCATTGAGGAAGGAAGATGGGAAGATGTGCAGTGATAATTTAATTGCTCACAGGTTCCTGGAGGGCTAAAGTTAAGTGGGGGCATATGAGTACATCTCTCCTAGCCCTCAATGCCATTGCCTTTCATTTCAGCAGATATCCAACCACTCTCTGAGAGTTTGAGTTCTGCATTCACACTTTTAGAGGCTGGCATTATTTCTGCTTTGGCCCATGATATCCTGGGAATACACTTGCTTTGGGAACGGAGATCCCATTAACTAACAAGAGCGACACAAGAGGAGACTTGATGCTTTCACCACTATTTCATGTTGCAAACACTGCTGCCACTGAGGTGAGGACATGTCTAGCCAGCTCTTCCTCTTGTCCATGGCTTGTCTTCTGTCACTTGCACTGAGGAGATATAAAAACTGCTAGAATATCAGTGCTGACGAGCTGCCCTCACTTAATAGTGTTCCTTGAGGAAGAAGGATAGAAACTCTTACATCACATCACATTTGAACATGTTTTTCTAACAGCACACAAGGTTGCGGAGTTGACATCACATGAATGTTAATCTCACAGTGGGACACTATCACTGGGTGGGAGGATGGCTAAACCTTGACAAAAGTCATTCCAATGTACAATTCACTTTGCCGTCAATTCACATTCACATCAAATTTATTCACAAAAGTAAAATTTCTTTCCAACGATAGCACACACATGATTCAAAAATGATGTCAATATTTTTTAACTTTCCTACTATTCACCTGAGTGCAGCCCTGACATCTGTAGCAGGGGTGGCAGCCTGCTGACTTATACATCCTGATGACCTTGACAGACATACTCTGGTGACCCCTTGCCCTGGAGGGCCCTGGTCTGATGAGGGGCAAAAGCACTCTCTAAGGCTGGAACAATTGGAGATAATGAGATCACAGATAGAGGGGCTTCGCTCAACTGCTGCACACCCTTGGAGCGAGCTGAGTGGATGCCCCCTGGTGTCCAGCTGACACTCATCTACCTCGTGGGTACCTGACGGCCCTGTCTCTCTACTCTTTGAGGAGATGGTGAACCTGGAGGAAGGTCAAGGTGTCTAGCCCCCAATTTTGTCCACATCTTGATAGTGCCCACCAGGTGTGGTCACATGATGCAGGTCTGAGCGTAAATCCAGCAACACCTGCTCGAGCAAGATATCTATGATAGTCATCAGTGTTTCTGATGTGGCCTTGAGGCACTTGCATGTCAGAGCTATGACATCAGACAGAGAGTGGATAGACTCCTCTGTCACTTGCTTTAGTCAGTCGAGTGACAGTTGACGTTCTGCCTGGTGTTCTGCTTCTGGCTGTTACATCTTCATTATTGAGTAGGTGGTCACCCACAGAGGTTCATCATCTGGCTGAGCGGTTGGTTCTCCAGTAGTGCCCCAAATGCCAAAGAAGTGGGCTGTCCCTGCCTCAGACTGCTGCAGGGATGTGTCAGTGAGGTGTCCTCTAGAAAGTGAGCTCAAGTTTCATCTAGATCCATGGCCCAACGAGGTCTGCATTCCTGTGCTAGAGGAAGGTGTGGATGAATAAAGTGATGCTTTTTTCCAGAGCTTCCTCTTTGGGCTGGGGGATTGGACTTATGCTGGACTGCTTTGTGGGCCTCAATTTACTGCTTAGAGAATAAAGAAAAGAGCTTCAGTTGATGAGAATGAGAAGTATATTATGCGCATGTCTCACAGCATGTGATTATTAGGATTTGATGAAATGATGGAGCTTGATCTGTGTGAGATGAGACAAAGCAGTGTTCCCTTTCCCAAGGGAACGATTCCTATCCTCCTTTGACAGCTAAGCTGCGGCCTCCTCGAAATCAGTGAAGGCATTGATGTCATTGTCCGTCCCTGGGTCTGTGCTCTTTCGCCTCTGTTGTATGCCAGCTAGTTCTGTATGGACTCATAAGAAAGGCGTGTGATCAGAGGGAATAGAGAAGAGGTTGGGTACGATGGTGGGTCCCTTGTGAGCCTGCTCTGAAGGGAAAGGATAGTGTGTGAGCAACATGATAAATGGATTGATGATGCGAAAGTTTCTGTGAGATAATATAGTGGTATCTGTCCCTCATTAATGATTGTGTGAGAGAGTAGCCATTTGAATACAAAATGGGAGTTCAATACTGGAGAGAACTAAGGCTGAATTATCATGAAATTCCTATGTTACTGAAGAAGGCCATTCGGCCCATCCAGCCCTGACAAAACAGATGAGTTCATTCATCCTCTTTCTGAATGGTGTGTCAGGTACAGTTGTCAGCCATTCTGACCTGCTGTGCTATAACCTCCCAGGCTGGAAAGGTGAGGCTGGTGTGCCAACTGGAGCCATCCTTGGGATATAGGACATGTTTGTGCACCTGCATTCCTCTGATGAAGGCTTTCATGGCCTGCAGGGAGAAGCGGGTGCTGCCTTCTCCTTAAGATTTTCAGCCTTCCTCTTTGTGTGGAACACATCTGTGCTGGTCTCCTGCAGGCAGGTGGCGTGGAGAGCATGAGAAGTGTGTGTTCAATGGGCATTTAAATGTGGTGCCCAGATTATTAACCCTGCCATGCGTTGATTCTGATTTCCTCTTTTATAAATGGTGGTGTACCTTTCCCAAGTCTTGAATTTGGAGTGTTCCATTTCTTGTGAATAATTTTCACAGCAAACTCAAGGGAGGATAAATTAGAAAAAGGTTGGTTTATTTTAACATACACACACACACACCCACACGCACACCCACACACACACACACGCGCGCGTCTGCTCCCTTTACACACACGATAAATGGGAATAAGGAAAACATAAGAACATAAGAAATAGGAGCAGGAGTAGGCCATCCAGCCCCTCGAGCCTGCCCCGCCATTCAATAAGATCATGGCTGATCTGTGGTGGTTCAGTACCACTTTCCTGCTTTCTCCCCGTAACCCTAAATTCCCTTGTCAATTAAAAACCTATCCACTCTTGACTTGAACATATTCAGTGAGGAAGCCTCCACCACCTCATCAGACAGAGAATTCCAAATATTCACCACCCTTTGCATGAAGAAACCCCTCCGCAACTCCGATCTGAACCCCCCCCCCCCCCCCCCCCCCCCCCCCCCCCCCCCCCTAATCTTGAGGCTATGCCTCAAGGAAGAGAATTCAGGCCATGGCCACAATAAAAATACGAGTTAGAGCTTTACATGTGACAAGGGTCTGGAATCAAAAGTCATTCTGAATGTTCATTTTGAAGGAGGTCGGCAATTTTTTGAGTGATTCTGTCTTTCCAGTATCAAGACTTCCACAATAGGAGAAGGTGCATACAGCGAGTAATTTTTGCAGGCAGAATTCCAATGTTCCAGTCACTTTGATGAGAGCCAGAGATTTTTCGGCTGCCACCTGCGCAAGCTGTTGGCCTGCAGTCCTGTTCTCTGCGGAGGTCAAACAGTAACTGACTATTACTGTTTGAGTCCAAAGGAATTCGGCGGCCTACGTCTTGATCATGTGATACTGATTTTGGGTGCTTAAATGGCACCCTCTTGTTTGAAACCATTATGTAAGAACAGTTAACATGTTGCCATTAGCAGCATTACTGGGTTCAGGACCAGCTGGGCCATTGTGTTAGTTTGGCTGGAATATTTTACGATGCGAGGAGTGTTACATTCCAGGACCTTTGACCTTTGAGGTTAGCCATTGTTCACTTTTGCAGCAGTTTTAAAATTGAAAAGATAATAACTTTAAAAAATAATCCAGCTGACAAAGATATATATATATATTTCCTTCACATCTTGAATATGACAGTTTGATGTGGGGGGTGGGGGGGTGGTTTTAAAGCCAGTTTGATGTGGGTAGCTAGGCCGGAGCAGGAATTTTTTCTCGTTCATTTTTAAAGGCTGCGAAGGAAGGGTGTTGCACTTCGGGATTGCCAATATGGGGCAAAGCCCACAGAGGTCAGACCCTCCTTCCTTCCTACCCACGGCCTACCTCAAAGCCAATCTCTCTGCCTACCTACTCCATGGCCCTCTGCCCCTTTTCCAACAGGAATCTTGATCTCCTTTCCCTTTTGCAGTCCTGGCAGTGGCCACTGACACACTCCTGACCCTGTCGGGGCTGATGGAGCTGTTAGCCATTCGGATTGGCCAAGCTCCGGACGGTGTAGCCTCCACCTCACCCAACACTCAGTATACCCCGCAACGCTTTCTGTTCACATGCTGACATTGTTTCTATGGAGCCCACATCCTTCCTGTATTATTTAGCCTTACTTTCCTGGCTTCTCTTTTTCTATCCTGTTGGTTACATCCTTATAAACCAAACAGATCTGCCAATATAATTCTGCTTTCATAATCTGTGCAACTCTGCTGAATCAAAATATCATTTTCTAAGTGCCTCATTACCACATCCCCAATCATAGATTGTAGCAATCTGCCCAATACTGATGTTAGGTTAATTGGCCTGTAGATCCCATTTTCTCTCTTTTTCCTTTCTTAAGTAGCTGAGTTATGTTTGCTAACTTCCAAGCTATGGAAACAGTTCTAGAATCAAAGGAATGCTAGAAGAGTAAAACCCATGCAGTCATTAATTCTGTAAATACATGTTTTAAAATCCTGAGACCAAAGAACCACCAAATCTTTAGAGTGCAGAAGGAAGCCATTCAGCCCATCGAGCCTGCACAGCTCTCTAAAAGACCATTCGACTTATTCCACATCCCTGCCTTATCCCTGTAATATTGCACATTCTTTTTTACAGATATCAATCCAATTCTCTTTTGAATATTCAATCAAACCAGCCTCCACCAATTTTCGTGAAAATGCATTCTAGGTGACATTCATCTTCTGGGTGAAAAAGAAATCCTCACATTAATTTTGCTCCTTACTTTGAACCTAGCTCCTGATGGTCTTGAGTGGGAACAGTTTCTCATTATTTACCCCGTCCATACTCCTGAGAATCCTGATTACCTCTATTAAGTCTCCTCTCAGCCTTCTCTTTTCTAAGCCCCAACCTCTTCAATCCACGCCCAGAGCTACAGTCTCACTAGAAATATTCCTGTGAATCTCCTCCATAATCTCTCCAATATCTTCACATTCTTCTTGAAGTATAACACCCAAAGCTGGACATAAGTTGCCAGGTCCAGAGTATACATTGTTATTTAAACCCATTAATCCAATTCTTTTATATACATATGATACTTATGAAGACTTGCAAGCACACATTTTAAAAGCAGTAGAAGTAGTTAGCCATGGACGTCAATGTCAATAGATCCCAAAATACCTGAGTAGAGTGCCATTCAGGCATGGTCAAGGTCAATGAATACATCTTCAAACGTAAAATCACTGACGCTGCTCAAACCATCACACCCCCACTACTCATCATCAGTTATCTCTATTAATCATGATTCATATTTGACACTTATATACTACACCTTTCTCTCACACATTTAGCACTGCTACAACCATCACATTGACTTGTCTTAGATTACACATACTGCTCAGAATTCAATCATGACAGCAACATCAACCAAACAGATTACTTGGACACACTTCCCTCTCTCTTGCAGGAGAAGATGATGCACAACCAAAAGCAGCAGGCAAGAACTAGAGGGGATGAGGATTGCAGCTTTTCTTACACCCCATGGATGGGACAGTGCTGGCTGTAATCAAAGCACCATTGCTACTGAGACCACCAGAGGAATTGAAACTATTGAAGTTGGCAGCATTCTCATATTTAATACTTCTCACATCCCACGTCCTCATCTAAAATCCCTGCCTGCAGCAGTTGTGGACTTGCCAACTTTAAGGGCATTCAGATGGTCATTGGATAGGCATATGGATAATAATTGAGGAGGGGGAGGGGTCATGGCCGCCTGCTACTTTCTCCTCTCATCTTTCTTCTTCCAGCAGTTTAGGTTAGAGGGTCATTAGTTTGGTTCCACTGGAAATTGCAGCATTGAGGGCCGAAGGGCCTTCTGTACTGTGATGTTCTATGTTCTGTGTTCTATACAAGCTGCAGATGTTGTCAGCACACAATTCTTACTTCTCCACCCCCACCCCTTCCCCTCACCATAACCAGTACACACATCTCAGATATCCAACAGGTACAACTGGGCCAAGCAATGGGAGAACATCAAGAATTGCGAGATGATGAAAGAGCACTATCGAACAATTTCACACTCACAGCCACCAGTTCCCATTCTGATACTGCACTCATATTAGAGGAAAAGATAAAAGTGAAATTTGCATGCGGTGAGATATCGAGCAGGGCAGTGGCAAGATCTGTGCTGATGTGAGCATGCCAGAGGATGATGTTGGAGGCTAGCTCAAGCAGCTCAATGTATTGTGGACCCAACTATGATGCTGTGTCTAATGGCACTGTCTCAGTGTACATTGCAAAACAAGCACCTTCCATCACAGCCTTGTAGTGGAAGCTTATTTTGCAATCGCCAACTGACTGCATTTTCAAAAATGTTTGAAGGGAATCATAGCAACTCAGCAATCAGTCCTTCAACAGACCTGTTCTAGAGTGTGTAGTTGCGATCTGTGGAGCTTGAATCTGTTGCCCACACCCTTTCATCCCTGTACTTTGCTAACCAACGCAGATTGCTGCCACCCATGCTGAGATGATCCAGACCAAAGTCTGGCATTTCTGGGTTGGCTGAATGTCTGCCTTGAAGGCCTTCCCACAGTGAAGGGCAGGAGTCTTCCTCTAACCTCACTGCTGCCACTGAGCTCTGCATTGCATAGTAGCATTAAGACAGACAAAGACACATGGAAGTCAGTGACTAAGGGGAAGGCTTTTCTGTGCATAATACCGCATGATTTGATTCATAAATCTGCTTTGGAATGCTTTATTTTTACATAGTGGCCAAACAAACATTGATGCTCAGTAACAGAGTGAAAGCGGAACTGTTGTTGAACTGAGGCCACAGATGTTATAGCTGAATTAACTCTTTACATGCAGCCTGACTAGGAAGGGTTTGTTTAGGTTACAGGTCATTGGCTCTCTTCATCCTCCTCCTTTTCTTCCTCGTAATATTTTTATTCATCAGTACTATAATGACTTTAATCAGGCAATAGAGGTTGGCCTGTTAAAATATGAACTCTCTCAAATGGATAGGCCAATCAGGGAGCCTATTGCTTTGTACTTAACCAGGCATGTCAGTCCCTTAGGGATTATTAGAGTAGGGGTGCTAACTAAAAGCATTTTGATGTGGAAATGCCAGCGTTGGACTGGTGTGGGGCATAGTAAGAAGTCTCACAACAGACTTCGGCAGAGTGGTTCAGGCTGTTCAGTATAACAATCACATTCTGTGTCTCAACATGGCTTGCTGCACGCGTGTGTGTGGTTGCAAATCAGAATGTTGGGTCTGATGGTCATCAGATAACCCCTATCACCCAATAGCCAGCTTTTAGTTTGCTGAAGTGGTTGAAATGCAGATGACAGTGTGTACTGCGATAGAATAAAGGCATTACTGCTACCGGAATACCAGTCATCGACCTGCATGATTTGCTGCCTATGAAGTGCAGCACCTTGCAGTTCCAGTACTTAAGCAGGGTTGAGACGTAGTGATCATAAAGCTATTTATATTCAGTCAATGGTACATTAGAAAATGTGCTAGTGAAGCTCTGTGTCCACTCTACCCACTTATCTCTGGCATGAGAGTGAAATGTAGTTAACCCATGTTGAATGGAAAATCTCAATAGCTTCCTTTATGTAACAGTGAATGGCAAATTGGAAGATGTGCAAATATCTCCAGTACCAACCTTGAAGAAAACAGATGTAACATTATTCAACTCCTAGTCATCAACGCAACAGCTGGAAATGTAGTATATAAAGTGCTGAGATTAGAGTTATCACTGCAGCTGGTGGAAGACTTCAGTGGAGCAAAGAAATCACACAATCTGTGAGATTTAGGGAGGAAAACTGGTCTTTGAACACACTGGGTGAGGGGGAGGGAGTTGGTGGGGGGGGGGAGGGGAGGAGGGGGGGTCATGGCCTACTTTCTCCTCTCATCTTTCCTCTTCCAGCAGTTTGTCTTGTTCAGTGTGGCACCTGCTCATTCCCCCCACCATGCTCCATACCAACGGCAATACCAACTAATACCAATGTCTGGGAGCAAATGTTAATAGAAAAGCCTATTACCTAAAACCCTATTACCTTATTGAAACATATAAGATGATTAGAGGTTTAGATAGGGTGGACAGTGATAGCCTTTTTCCTAGGATGGAGAAAGCTAGCATGAGGGGACATAGCTTTAAATTAAGGGGTGGTGGTTATAGGACGGACGTCAGAGGTAAGTTCTTTACCCAGAGGGTGGTAAGGGTATGGAATGCCCTGCCTGCGTCACTTGTAGATGCGCCAAGTTTGGTGGCGTTTAAGAGGTTAGTAGATAAGTTTATGGACGGAAAGGGAATGGTTTAGGTTAGAGGGTCATTGCTTTTTCCTAATTGGTTGGTGCAACATCGAAGGCCGAAGGACCTGTTCTGCGCTGTAATGTTCTATGTTCTATGTTCTAACCCACTCATGCCTATCACCTGCAAAATGGTAGTGCTGATGGTGCACTGATTGACATTGTGATCTGTTTGCTTTGCATATCTCCACTCGACTTTCATGGCTTGCATTTTATCTCTTTACCAAAGTAGCGTCTGGTGTGCAAACAAAGCCAGTGGGAATGTCACCGGTGCAATTTTTGGACCTTCAAAAATGAGTTACTGAGACCAATTTCTGTCCCAACAGACTTGAAGATCTTTTTAAAATGATTGGTTCCACTTCAACGGGGGAAGCAGTGGCCTAGTGGTTTTGTCACTGGACTAGAAGTGCAGAGACCCTGGATAATGCTCTGGGGACCCAGGTTTAAATCCCATAAGGCTGATGATGAAATTTGAATTAGAACTCTGATGATGAGCATTGTTGATTATCGTAAAAAAACATGTGGTTCACTGCTACCATTCTTACAAGGCTGGCCTACATGTAAGTCCAGAGCCGAGAGCAATATGGTTAACTCTTGAATATCAAACTCTGGACAACTAGGGATGGACAGTAAATGTTGACCCAGCCAGCAATACCCACATCCCATGAATGAATGGAATGCAGCTCTTTATCTTCAAACTATCTCTTCAAACACCATTCATTATCCAAACAATAGACATAATAACGCTGAGACACAGCTTTCTGAACACGATGCTGGCAATTGTTGGAATTCTAAAACTTAAAGCTGGAATAATTCCCTATGTATGCTGCATTTAATTGCAATTAAAACTGAGGTTCCAAAGCAAATCACTAATGAGAAACATTTTCAAGAGTTTGAAAACTGGTGAATTGACCCATATATGATTGAAGTGAAAACTGTGTCTCACCTCTGAGTTAGCATCTTGTGACCTGAGACTTGCACACATATTCCCTTGGGTGACATTCACTGCAGTAGTAAGGGAGTGCTGCACTGTCTGAGGAAACATTAGGCCCATGGCACTATTTGAGAGGAATGTGTTTATCTATTGACCATCACTGCTGAAGTAGGCTATTTCATGGGATCTTGCTGTGTACAAATTCACTGCTGTGCTTTCTGCACTGCAGAAAAGACAATACTTCTCAATTATTTTTTGAGCTGTAAAGTGCTTTCGGATATCCTGCAGTCATAAAGCATGATTGTATAAATGCAAATTTTCCTCTAAATGCAAGCATGAGATTACAGTTTTAAAAACTCTTGAATTGTTTTTGAAACAAATGGATGTCCTTGCCAATCTTTTTTTCACTGATTAGGAAATGGGCTAAGTTCAATATTTTTCAAAGGAAAGTGGTCATTTTAATAAAAGGCTCAGAGCCCAAATAGCTCAGAAACTTACACAAATCCATCAAGCTTTTACAAATGCAGCCCAATGATTATCTCTGACCAATTATTCTGATGTATTTCCGTGTATTTATTCTTTCCTGCAGATGTATCAGGACTGCACTCTCCACAGTACATCTTGTGTCTGCAGCAGGAAGCTGAGCGAGCCCTCACTGAATACACCCAGTCTATCCACCTTCAAGACACATCCCGCTTCAGTCAAATACTGCTTGCACTGACATCCTTAAAGAGCATCAATGCTCCTGTCATCACACAACTCTTTTTTCGACCACTGATCGGAAATGTGCAAATGAATGCTTTGCTGATGGAGATGCTGTACACGCATTAGTCACACACTGCTGTGTGTCCTAAAACATTTAAACCATTGACAAGACAGCTGTGCTTTACTTTCTATTGAACATGCTAACTTATTTGTCACAACTGTGTTTTCTAAATGTTTAAATGGTTATGATTACGCCTGAACTGTGCCTAACTTACGTAACCTGAAAAGCAGATGGATGCATTAAAGTATATATGATGTTTACCTTTAGTGGATGATTAAAAAAATATAATGGTCTATAAATTTGTTCACAACAGCAGACAACTCAAACTGTACATCGTGGGTCTCGGACATTCTTTTTCTTATTCATTCAAGTGCATCTCTGGCTAGACCAACATTCATTGCCCATCCTTAATTAGCCTTGAGAAGGTGGTGGTGAGCTGTCTTCTTGAACTGCTGCAGTCATTGTGGTGTAGGTACACCCATAGTGCTGTTAGGGAGAGAGTTCCATGGGATGTAGGTTCATCCACAATGCTGTTAGGGAGGGAGTTCCATATGGTGTTGGTACACCCACAGTGCTGTTAGGGAGGGAGATCTAGGATTTTGATCCAGCCACAGTGAAGATTAGCTCCATTGCTTATGTAAGTATAATGCTTGTTACAGACATGGGCCTTGGAGATCTTTGGTGTCGAACTAATGTGACTCTTCTGTACTGTGTGTGCACATCCTGCCTTCCCCATGTTGAGACTTGGCACATGAGAAATGAGTTCAACGTCATCAGATATCTGGATCTCTGCATTCCTTAAACAAAAAAGGTTTTTTTTTCACTTTGCTTTAAGGAAAAAACTTAATATTTCAGACACAGAAACATTGGGCTGGATATACCCCCCCCCCCCCCCCCCCCCCCAGCCCCAACAGTGTGTTTTGTGGTGGCAGAAGCACCTTGCCATGGGCTGATGGTGGGATTTTCCAGTCTAACCATTGTCAACGGGTTTTCCTGTTTGCTCTCTCCGCTGCCATGGAACCGGCAGTGGGTTAGGGGGTTGCAGGGAAGGGACTGTCAGCGACACCAAGAAATTGGGAATGGCTGTAAACATTTGGCCTCTGATTATAACTCATTTCAACTATCAGGATGGGTAGGGAAGAGAGGGGGATAATTCCCCGTCATTCTTTCCAATCTCTACTACTCACCTACTTCAGTCCAACAAGCATCCGATTATAAAATCTGTCCCCAGCTCTAATCTCTTTTCTTCCCCTCCCAACTCACTCACGATGCTGGAAATCTGAAATTACAACAAGAAAATGCTAGAAATACTAAGCAGGTCAGGAAGTATGTTACCTCAGAGATAGAAACAACATTAAGATTGCAGACCGGAACTGTAAAAAGTTCTGGATCTGACAGGTTTTGAGCAAGGGCCTGGGCAGGGAAACACAGCAGAATGGGGTTTCGAGGAGAGGAAAGGAAAGCATAGCATAAAAGGAAAGCAGAAGACGTTCAATCACAAAAGGATGGATGGCGTAGGGTACAGGGAGATTGTAATGGAACAAGGAAAGAAATGAAATGTGGGCATAGTAAAGATATAAGTAAGGAACAATCAACAATATTTAGAGAAAAATGTTTTGGCAAAGATTAGGATCTGAAATTGTTGAACTCAGTGTTGACTCTAGAAAGCTACAAGGTGTCTAACTGAAAAATAAGGTGATGTTCCTTGAGGTTAGCTTGTGCTTCACTAAAGCACTGCAGGAGGTAGCAAACTTTAGATTGAGTGGAGATGTTCTGCACTATAATCTGCATTTGGTCTCCAAGCATAGAGAAGATTTATAATGAACAGGGATAACAGAATACTAACTTATACAAATCACTGGGAGGAATATTTGGCATCCTGAGCTTTGGAAAAAGAGAGGGTAAATGGGCAGACATTTTACTTGCTGGGTCTGTATGGAAAGGTGCCATACAAAAGGGAGGGGGTGTTGGACAGTGGACAAGGATATTGCAGGGGGAATGGCCCTTCAAAATGATGAACAAGGTGAGCATGAAAAGATGTGTTTGGCATTATACTGGAGCTGACGGAATTGCCAGAGGATGATGCATTGAATACAGATGCATTGAATAGAAGATGAGGACAAGAGAAGCCCTACCATGATTCCGTGGTGGAAGAAAAAGGGTGAGATCAAATGGAATGATCGACAGCTCTGTTAACCATGAAGGAGGGGAATCTTCTGCTGTGCAAAAACAAAGGCATATTGGAATTTTTGGCATGGAAAGTTGTACTGCCAGAAGATATACAACAAAAATGGCCAAACTAGGAGAATAGAAGAGGGACCTTACAGGAGGTAGAGAAGGAGGAAGTGTAGTCAAAGCAGTTGTGGGAGTTAGTGGCATTATAGTGAATGTTGGCCTATCCCCAAAAATGGAGACAGAGAAGTTGAAGAGAAGGGAAGAGTCAAAGTTGCGAAGCTGTAGCAAGGGAGGAAATTGGAAGAGACGTCAATGAAATTTCCCAACTCAGGGCATGAGGAGGAAGTGACACTGATATAATCAGCAATGTACTGGAAAGAAGTGGTGAGGGAGCAACTCTGAGTCAGATTGGAACAAAGAATGACCCACTTATCCCACTACATAACAGGCATTGGTAACATGCAGAAGGATTCCTATATCACATCTTTTATTTGGAGGATGTGTTTCTGGTTAAAGGAGCAGTTGCTTAATTTGAGAACATGTTCAGCTGAGTGAAGAAGGTTAGATGGAGACAGGGGCTGGTCAAGGGAGAAGTGGTGAAGCCCTCAGACTATACGGTCATCTGCCATTTCAATTCCTTGCCTTACTCTCACCCTGACCTGTGTATCCTTGGCCTCCTTTCCACTATAATTGAATTGCTGGAGGGAAAAGATAGCACAGAGATGACAGGGCTAAATAGATTCCTTCAGTGCTACATACTCTCGTGGTTTTCAGACTTGCTGGAATGGGTTTTAATCTGACCTGCCAGAATAAATTGCGTGATAGATGCATTTAATAGCAGGACCCAAAACCAAGGTAAGTTAAAATTACTTCTGTGGGGCCTGAGGGAAATGGAGTTGGTGCTGCAGGTATTTCAAGACTAATTTAGGTTACTGCTAGCCAGGATCTCTCATCTGCATCCCTCACTGCACATTTTTTAAAAAATTGGTTCTGAGGTACATAAGGAGACATTAGGGTAGGTGCAATGTTCTGCCGAAACTGCAACCTGAAAGATTCTATGCAGGCCACACACAAGTTAGCATCTTTAAGTTGCAGCGCGTGCACATTGTTGTATATTTTAAGTACTTGACTTGCTTTGATCAGCAGAGATGACCCTAATTTCTAAGTGTGCAACAGTTTATTTACAAGAGTTTTAAAATGTCTCTGCAATCACAAAATATCTGCATTCATGTTTACAGTTTAGCTTCTAATAGATTCTGTTCCAACTCCAATTTTCTTCCTGCACCTCGTAGTGTGCTAAGGCAGACTTTCGTCCAATTCCATGGCTAGTAATTCCCTGAATAAGTCACTAGCCGGTTGCCAGGGGCTTATAGCTTAAAGGGCACCACTCCACATTAAGTATGGCTGATCAGGAATCTCTTCCACTCTGAACACCAGCCATTGGTGTGTTTGGATGGATTTACGGATTAACCCATTCAACATTTTTGGATGCATTGTGAATCCATTTCCCTTTGCCATCAAGTTCTGGGGTAGAACTTGAACCCAGAGCATCTGGCTCAGAGGCAAGAACACTATCCATTGTGCCACAAGACCCTCGGAGTAGTTTCTGTGGTGTTTGCTTACTTTGCTCTGAGTACATACCCATGCTTAATCAATTAAGCACAGTGAGCAGAGATCAGTTACCAGATTCACATAATCCAACACAGCACAATTGATAAACTATATACGCTGTACAGAAAGATTTATAAGGGCCACACAGCTGTGTACTCCAACAAAAAAGTAGAGAGCACACTGGACAGGCGATAAAAATCTTGATTAAAGAGATAGATTTTAAGGAGGACAAAGAGATTTAGGGAGTGAATTTTAGAACCTCAGGAGTAGGTAGCTGAAAGTACAAATACCAATGGTGGAATCATAAAAATTAAGACCCCTCAAAAGCCCAGAATTGGAGGAATGCTGATATCTCAGGGAGGTGAAGAGCTGAAAAGGTAAAGCCACAGAGGAACTTGAAAATAATAATGGGACTTTTAAAATTGAGCTTCTGTTTTACCAGGAGTCAGTGGAGGTCAGCTAGCACAGGGGTGATGTGTGAATGGGTCTTGCTACAAGTTAGAATACTGACAGTGATGTTCTGGATGAGGTCAGGTATTTTACAATAGAGTAGATTATGAGAAATCGACCAGAAGTGCATTGGAATAACCAAATCTAGAGGTAATGAAGACGAGGGTGAAGGTTTTAGTAACAGATTAGCTGAGGCAGGGTGGATAATGGCAAAGGTGTGGAAAAAGGCAGTTTGGTCTGATATGTGGTTGGAAGCTATCCTGGAATTAAGGTTGGAAATTATCTGGTTTAGTCTTTTATTGTTGCTGGGGAGAGGAACAGAGTTGATGGTTTGGGATCAAAGATTGCAATGCGGACCAAAAACAATGATTTTTTTTTCGCAATATTCAGCTGGAACAAATCTCTGTGTATCCAGTACTGGATGTCAGAGAAATCACATGGTCAATCAAACCAGTGAAGGAGTTGAGATGGATGATGGTGAGGTAGAGCTGGGTATGGAACCTGGTGCTGCGTCTAGAGGTGGTACACAGGGCAGAATGTAGGTAAAAGATGCAGTGGTCAGGAACAAGGGTTAATCCTTTCTGCAACAACTCCCTTGTCTGACACAAAATAGATAAAAAACTTTTCAAATTTTGTATCTGTATTGTATGATCCTGAACCAAACTTATTGGGATTCAATAATAGTTTGTTTAAAATAGACAAAGTTTAAGATCCAAGACACTTAGTAAATAAAATCACAAGATTCTACAGGTTTTGAACAAACAAAAATAAATTTTATCACACAAGATCAGAAAGATAAAAAAATTTACAATATCTGTATAATACTCTAACATCAGTGTTATTGTGAGGTACGCGAATTAATAGGCAACTATGGTCAAACACGTCACATCACATGATAAATGACAACTATGAGTAAGACAGATTCCATGATTTCTCAATAATTCATCCAGACATCTGTATACTGGAAGTTAACCAGTCTTGTTGAATGTTTGTCTCTTTTTAGAGAGATTACAGTTTCCACCTTTTAAAATCTCTCTTTGCAATTCTTTCCAAAGATTGCTCCAACTGAGATGACTTCAATGACTGCCCACCTTGCAGTGTTTCAATATTGAGACTCCATTCTCTTGGATTCCCAAATCTGCATTCTAGCACCAACTCATAAACAGAACTTCAGCTGTGAGCTGAACACCACTATTCCAAACAGCCCATAGCACAGAGTCACCAACCTTCTGCTGCCTCCTTCCATTGCAGGGCTTCTCCTCATTCTTCAGCTCTGAAGATCGATTAACCATTGCAATTCTGCTTTGAATCTCTTTCTTTTCTCCTCTTCCTTCTTAACTGGGGCCTCCCCCCCACCTCCCCTTCTCCCTAAGACTCTTCCCAATGATGGGGCTCCACTCTCAGTCATATGACTGGAGTTTTTGCACCATTTCCTTTTTGCACTGGTGCACTGAACTCATCTTCATCCCAAAGAACCACCAAAATGCTAGACTGCATGTATACTGTCTGCCCCAGTCTGTGAACATGTAAAACTCCTGCGGCATACTGAGAATTGTTGTTCCAAGCCTCCAGGTGATGGTATAAAACTGGATCTAGTAACTAAGGCAGTAACTACTGAAGTGCCACAGGGATCGATGCTGGAATGCCAGCTATTCACAATATATATGAAATACTTGGATGAAGGAACAAAATGTTACATCTTAAATTTTGTAGACAATACCATGTTGGGTGGGAGGATGAATTGTGACGAGAATCCAGAAATCCTTCAACATGATCTAGGCAGGCTGGTTGAGTGGGCAAATCAATGGCAGATGCAATATAATTTGGATAAAAGTGAGGTTATTCACTTTGGTAGCAAAAACAAGAAGGCAGATAACTACTTAAATGATTGTAACTTGGGAGAGGGGAGTGTGCAGAGGGACCTAGGTGTCCTTGTGCACCAATCGCTGAAGATAAGTATGCCGTGCAGCAAGCAGTAAAGAAGGCAACTGATATATCAGCCTTCATAGCAAGAGGTTTCGAGTACAGGAGCAGGAATGCGCTGTTTCAGTTAGTAAAGTTTTACAACACCAATTTTAAATCCAACCAATTTATTTGATAGTAAATTTGCGAGCTTTCGACTCTATAGCCTTCATCAGGCAAATGCAGTGTTCTGGATAACTGTTTCAGTTATACGGGGCCTTAGTGAGATCACACTTAGTGTATTGTGAGCACTTTCGGTCTCCTTTTCTGAGGAAAGACGTTCTTGCTCTCGAGAGAGTGCAGCGAAGGTTTACCAGGTGGAGTCTGGGAATGGTGGGACTGACGTACGAGGAGAGATTGATTAGGTTAGGTTTTTGCTAGATTTCAGGTAAATGCGGGAAGGATGTTCCTAATCATGGGGATATCCAGAACTAAGGGTCACTGTCTGAAGATACAGGTAGGCCATTTAGGATGAAGATGAGGAGACATTTCTTCACGCAAAGAGTGGTGAGCCTGTGGAATTCATTACCATAGAAAGTAGTTGTTGCTAAAACATTGAATGTATTCAAGAGGCAGCTAGATATAGCTCTTGGGACAAATGGGATCAAAAATTATGGGGAAAAAGCAGTTTAGCCTATTGAATTGGACGATCAGCCATAATTGTAATGAATAGCGGAGCAGGGTTGAACGTTCGAATGGCCTCCTCTTATCTTCTAGGTTTCTATATTTGTATGATTGCACTTTAGTTGGCACAGTGGAGTCTAAATATTCCACCATCGCTTTATCCAATGTCTGATAACACTTCCTCACAATTATAAAGGAGGAACTTATATAAGAATACTAGTTACAACCAAGCTAGAGTCCCAGGCTAGCCACACCAACTATGGCAAGTTCTGCAAGGCATAACAGGCTACAAGATGAAGACATGTAAAATCGCTGGCTTATATTACACCCCCCGTCCTCCCCCGATGAGCTCGATATATTCTATGCCCATTTTGAGCCTGAGGTCAGTGAGAGCATGCTCTTCACCCTGGATGAACCTGTATCTGGGGTCACTATTGCAGATGTCAGAGCAGTTTTCTTGAAGGTCAACCCACAGAAAGCAACAGGCCCAGATGGGGTACCCAGACGTGCACTCAGATATTGCATGGATCAGCTGGTGAAGGTATTCAACTTTCTTCAACCTCTCTTTACAAGAATCTGAGGTCCCTATTTGCTTCAAGAAGATGACCATCGTCCCGGTGTCTGAGAAAAACCAAGCAGCATGCCTTAATGACTATTGGCTTTAACATCAATCATTATGAAGTGCATCGAAAGGTTAGTCAAAGCACAAATCAATTCCAGCCTCCAGGACTATCTGGATCCACTACAGCTTACGTACCACTGCAATAGACCTACAGCAGATGCCATTTCTCTGGTCCTGCACTCAACCCTGGAAAACCTAGATAATAAGTACACTTATGTCAGATGTCTATTTATTGACTACAGTTCAGCCTTCAATACTATTATTCCACAAAACTCACTTCCAAATTCGGTGGCCTAAGCCTTGGCACCTCCCTCTGTGACTGGATCCTGAACTTCCTAACACACAGACCACAATCAGTAAGGATAGGCAACGCCACCTCTTCTATGATTATTCTCAACACCGTTGCCCCACAAAGCTGTGTTCTCAGCTCCCTACTATACTCCTCATACACCTTAGACTGTGCATCCAAATTCCCCTCCAATTTGATTTTCAAGTTTGCTGACAACACTACTGTTGTGGGTTGGATCTCAAATAATGATGAGAAAGAATACAGAAATGAGATAGAGAATCTGGTGAACTGGTGCAGCAACAATAAACAATAATCTCTTCCTCAATGTTAACAAAATGAAGGAGATTGTCATTGACTTCAGGAAATGTGAAGGAGAACATGCCACTGTTTACATCAACGGGGACAAAGTAGAAAGGATCGAGAGCTTCAAGTTTTGAGGTGTCCAGATTACCAATAATCTGTCCTGATTCCCCCCATACCAACACTACAGTTAAGAAAGTCCACCAACACCTCTACTTTCTCAGAAAACTATGGAAATTTGGCATTTCAGCTATGACTCTCGCCAACTTTTACAGATGCACCATAAAAAGCATTCTTTCCAATTGTATCACAGATTGATATGGCTCTTGATCTGACCAAGAACTGCAAGAAACTATAAAAGATCATGAATGTAGCCCAATCCATCATGCAAACCAGCGTTCCATCCATTGACATTGTCTACACTTCCCGCTGCTTTGGCAAAGCAGCCAGAATAATTAAGGACCCCAGTCATCCAGACACTCTCTCTTCCACCTTCTTCCTCCAGGAAAGTGAGAGAGTGCAGAGGAGATTTACCAGGATGCTGCCTGGTTTGGAGGGTAGGTCTTATGAGGAAAGGTTGAGGAGCTGGGGCTTTTCTCTTTAAAGTGGAGGAGGATGAGACGCAACTTAATAGAGGTTTATAAGATGATGAGAGGGATAGATTGAGTGGACGTGCAGAGCCTATTTCCTCGGGTGGAGGTAGCTGTTACTAGAGGGCATAAATATAAGGTTCATGGTGGGACACAAAGGAGGAATGTCTGAGATAGATTCTTCATTCAGAGAATGGCTGGGATGTGGAATACACTGCCTGTTGTGATAGTGGAGTCAGATATTTAGGAAGTTTCAAGCGGTTATTGGATAAACACATGGAGCACACCAGAACGATAGGGAGTGGGATAGCTTGATCTTGGGTTTGGACATAGCTCGGCACAACGTTGAAGGTTGAAAGGCCTGTACTGTGCTGTACTGTTCTATGCTCTATGTTCACGTACCAACCGACTTAAGAACAGCTTCTTCCCTGCTGCTGTCAGACGTTTGAATGGACTTACCTTGCATTAAGTTGATTTTTCTCTACACTCTAGCTATGACTGTAACACTACATTCTGCACTCTCTCATTTTCTTCTATATGAGCGATATGTTTTGTCTGTATAGTGCACAAGAAACAATACTTTCGACTGTACGTTTATATAGTAATAAATCAAATCAAATAAATCAAATCAAATACAGCAAATTAGTCAGGAGTTATCACATTGAAAAAAAAGATTTACATTTGTATGACCAAAGAATTGTTTGTTTTAATTTAATTGTGATGTCCTTTAACTTGGAGAACACTATTTAATTGTATTCTCTAATTGTGATGTCTTTCATTTGATAGCAATGTGTGGTGATTAATATCACCTCTTGAAAGCTCCTACCCCTCTTCCAACTCAATAGCATTTGTTTCCAAGACTGAAGGCTTTAGGGGAGGAGTGAACCTTATAATTGAAACTTCAGTTCCTGTGTGACTGAGTCTACATGGGACTGTCAGTGCCTTTTCAACTTAACTCAAGACTTATTCAAATGGAGCTTGCAAAGGCTTTATGAATGGTAAATGAGTCAGAACTATTCAAATGAAGGAGAAGGTGGTAGCTGAAAATTCTGAAAGGATACAAGCAGATATTTGGCAGATGTGAGAGAAGTTCAATTACTATATAAACACTATTCATAACTATGTCCATCAATTTAGTTTGAAAAGTTAGTATTATGTACCATCTGTCATTTATTTGAGTGTCAATGTGGCTCAATTGGCAACACTCTTACACCTGAGTCATAAGGTTCTAGGTTCAAATCCCTCTTCTGGTCTTGAGAATACCAAGTCAGGCTGACACTCTGGCTACTGCTATGGCTGACCAAAATAGAGAAGATTTTTTTGCGAAGGCACTGAGGAAACTTTGTTGGGATCATGCAGAGCTGAATGTGAGATGTTGGAGAGAGGCTCCAAACCTCAATGTTCCAGGGTACGGATGCTATCAGAAAGGTAGAACAGGAAGGAAGTTGTGTTTTTGATGAAGGAAAACATCACGGCAGTACTGAGAGGGGCTATATCTGAGGATTCACCCACTGAGTCTATATGGGTTGAACTGAGAAATAAGAAGGGGGAAATCACTTTGATAGGATTGTATATTGGCCCCCAAATAGTCAGTGGGAAATTGAGGAGCAAATACGTAAGGAGATTGCAGATAGCTTCAAGAAGAATAGGATGGTAATTGTAGGGGATTTTAACTTTCCCAACATTGGACAGCCACAACATTGGATGATTGAAAGATAGAAATTTATTGAGTGTATTCAGGAGGAATTTCTCATTCAGCATGTGGATGGCCTGACTAGAGTGGGGCAATACTTGACCTCCTCTTGGGAAATAAGGAAGGGGTGGTGACAGAAGTGTTAGTGAGGGATCACTTTGGGACCAGTGACTACAATTCCATTAACTTTAAGATGGCTATGGAGAATGAAAGGTCTGACCCAAAAGTTAAATTCTAAATTGGGGCAAGGCCAATTTTGATGGTTTCAGGCAGGAACTTTCAATAGTTAACTGGCGGAGTCTGTGGGAAGGCAAAGGGACATCTGGGAAGTGGGAGGCTTTCAAAAGTGTGTTAACCAGGGTTCAAGGTAAGCACATTGCTCTCAGAGTGAAGGGCAAGGCTGGTAAAATATGGAACTCAGGATGACTTGAGATATCGAGGCCCTGGTCAAGAAAAAGAAGGCACATGTTACAGCTGGGATCAAGTGGATCCCATGGAGGGTATAGAAGGTGTAAGAGTAGAGTTAAGAGAAAAATCAGGAGGGCAAAAAGGAAACACAAGATTATTTTGGCAGATAAGGCAAAGAAGAATCCAAAGAGCTTCTGCAAATACATAAAGGGCAAAAGAGTAACTAGGGAGAGAGTAGGGCTTCTTAAGGATCAACAAGGTCACCTATGTGTGGATCCACAAGAGATGGGTGAGATCATAAATGAATATTTCTCATCAGTATTTATTGTTGAGAAAAGCATGGATGTTAGAGAACTTCGGGAAATAAATAGTAATGTCTTGAGGAGTGTACATATAACAGAGAAGAAAATGTTGGAATCTTAAAGTGCATCAAGATAGAAAGATCCCTGGGGCCTGGTGAAGTGTATCCCAGGACACTGTGGGAGGCTAGGGAGGAAATTGCAGCCCCCCTAGCAGAGATATTTGAATCATTGATAGTCACGGGTAGGTGCCTGAAGATTGGAGAGTGGAAAATGTTATGCCTTTGTTTCAGAAAGGCTGCAAGGAAAAGCCTGAGAATTACTTGCCTGTGAGTCTCACAACTGTAGTGGGCAAATTGTTAGAAGGTATTGTGAAAGACAGGATCTACAGGCATTTAAAGACACAAGCACTGATTAGGGACAGTCAGTATGTCTTTATGAATAGAAAATCATGTCTCACAAATTTGATTGCATTTCTTGAAGGGTAACCAAGAAGGTAGATGAGGGCAATGCAGTTGATGTTATCTACATGGACTTTAGCAAGGTCATTGACAAGGTACCACATGGTAAGTTGTTGCATAAGATTAAATCTACAGGATCCAGAGTGAAGTAGCCAAATGGATACAAAATTAGTTTGATGACAGAAGACAGGTGGTTGTAGACGGTTGTTTTCAAACTGGAGGCCTGTGACCAGTGGTGTGCGTCAAGGATCAGTGTTGGGTCCACTGTTATTTGTCATTTATATTAGTGATTTGGATGAGAATTTAGGAGGCATAGTTAGTAAGTTTGCCAATGACATAGTGATGGCATAATGGAAGTGAAGAAGATTATCTAGGATTGCAATGGGATCTTGATCAATTGGGCCAGTGAGCCTGAAGAATGGCAGATGGAGATTAATTTAGATAAATGCAAAGTAATGCATTTTGGTCGATTGATCAAGGGCAAGACTTACTCAGTTAATGGTAGGACTTTGGGGAGACTTATGGAGCAAATAGATCTAGGGGTATAGGTTCATAGGTCCTTGAAAGTGCACATGCAGACAGAGTGGTGAAGAAGGCATTCGGCATGCTTAATTTCATTGGCCATAACATTGAATACAGGAGTTGGGATGTCTTGTTAAAGTTGTACAAGACATTGGTAAGGCCACAATTGGAATACTGTGTACAGTTCTGGTCACGTTATTATAGAAAGGATATTATTAAACTAGAAAGAGTGCAGAAAAAATTTACTAGGATGCTCTTAGGACTTGATGGTTTGAGTTATAAGGAGAGGCTGGACATACTGGGACTTTTTTCTCTGGAATGTAGGAGGCTGAGGGGTGATCTTAAAGAGGTCTTTAAAATAATGAGAAGCATAGACAATTTAGATAGTCATTATATTTTCCCAAAGGTAGGGTAGTCTAAAACTAGAGGGCATAGGTTTAAGGTGAGAGGAGAGAGATACAAAAGGGTCCAGAGGGACAATTTTTTCACACAGAGGGTGATGAGTGTCTCAAACAAGCTGCTGGAAGTAGTAGTAGAAGCAGGTACAATTCTGCCTTTTAAAAAGCATTTAGACAGTTACATGGGTAAGATGGGTTTAGAGGGATATGGGCCAAATGCAGGTAATTGGAACTAGCTTAGGGATTAAAAAAGAGGCAGTATGGACAAGTTGGTCTGAAGGGCCTGTTTCCATGCTGTAAACCTCTATGACTCTCCCAACAATTTATCTACCCAATCAGCCAAACATCGCCTGCCCAGTGTGTGGCAGAGTCTGCATATAATGTTGCACTTAACTTGAGAGTCATCTCAGACCCTATTGAATTGGAGTGGAAGTTGTCCTTGATCCGGAGAGGACCCCTGCCACCCCACTCCCATTCCCAGCATTGTACCCATCACTGGTGCAGGAATGGATGGGCGTTGGGTTCCAGGGTGAACTCTTTACTATGGGGGGGCTTTTAAAAATGGTGCCCTGATCCTTGAGTTGCTGGTGGGGAGAGCCAATCAGAGCTTCACCTCCCATCCCCCATATAGAAACACACATACAGCACATTTCAGCATTTTGTACAATGGAACATTAGCTACCAGCTGGGAATTTCTAATGAAAAGTTTATAAGTAACTCAGATCAAAAGGAGACCAATGCACTTTGGCAATGTAACATTTCAGATATGCAAATAAAAATGGCTTCATAACTCAAAACCAATCAATGACTTCACATCTGGCATTGAATCAAATGGGCTGAACATCTGGATATATTAATTTCAAGGGGCATATTATGATTTTCACTTATTATAATGCTTTGAGAAAGAAATGTGCCTGAATGTAGAGTTTATAGTGACTAATTATTCAATTTTAATTTCTACACAAACTGTAACACTGAAGTTAGTTGTTTTCATTAAAATAGCAACAGAAAAATGCTGCAAGTACACATCAAAAGAAAATTGCATTTATGTTGCATCTTTAATATGGTAAAGACATCCCAAGGGGTTTGACATAGTGTTAGTTATCAAACAGAGTTTGATACTGACCTGTATGGTGATACTAAAAGAGGTATACTACAAGATTGGTCAAGGTGATAGATATTAAAAAGTATCTTAAAAGAGTAGAGAAAGGCAGAGAGGCTTAGCCAAAGGATTAGCAGCCAGACAGCTAAATAGTGAGACATCTATTGTTACCAGAAAGAAAGACCCATTTTGTTATGATACTGTATATAACTGCAGTGCCATCGTGTGGCTTTATTAATGAAAGACTGATGAAACAGCTTAGATGATGTTAAGTACACAGGAATATAAGGAAAAGAATAGGCTATTTCAACCTGTTACACTATTCAATGTTATCATGGTTGACTGTAACCTAATCCCACATACCTGCTTTTATGCATGCCTCTTAATATCTTTGGTTAATAAAAGCCTTTCAATCTCACATTCAAAATTAACAATTGATCTAGCATGAAGGACTGGAAATTGTCACACTATAATGTTGGCATTATAAACTAGTTAACTGATTCTCTCTCCAGTTTTCCACTTACCATCACCGTTAAGTGGAGTTTATGACTAAGTCGGTAGCACTCTGTCTCTGAGCCAGAGGTTCAAGCCCTGTGGTGACTACAGAAGGAGCATTCACGGCGTGATTCAAGAGGGCGATTATCAGATACTAGTTCTTCAAACACTTCATCACTATTCTGCTCCAGCTCAGTTGGCTGGACAGCTTGTTAGTGATTCAGAGTGATACCAATTGCACAGGTTTGATTCCTGTACTTGTTGAGGTTATTATGAATGCCCTGTCTTCTCAACCTTTGCTTCTTGCCTGAAATATGGTGATCCTCATATTAAAATCACCCCCAGTCAGTTCTTCTCTTTGAGGTCATCTGGTTCTATGATGACTTTTATTCCCTAAGTTGAGAAAAGTATGGGAAGCCAGTTGTTTATCATTAATGCTTGAGCTTCAACTTCAACGATCATTCTACCACATCTGACTAAATACTAGTATCAGTGTTCCAGTGCAGGCCCACCCCATTCACAGAACCCGCTGACTCTGTCTCGGGACAAAACTGCTGAGTACTTCCAGCTCAATCATTAATAATGGAGTTGATGTTTGATCTGCTTTACCCGATTATTCCAGGGAATAATATCACTGGAGCTTGTTAACTCTCCCACAAGAAATAGGAGCAGACATACACCAGTTAAGCCTGCTCTGCCATTCAGTCCAATCATGGCTGATTTTGGGTTTCAACTCCATTTTCCTACCCAGTCCCTATAACTCTTCATTCCATGAAAGACCAAAAATCTGTCTATCCCAGCTTGAATCGTATTCAGTGATATAGTATCCTAAGCCTCTTGGGTCAAGAATTCCAAAGACTCACCACTCTTTGAGTGAACCAAATCTAGAATGAGGGGATGTAACTTCAGAACTAGAGGCAGGCCATTTAGGATTGAGATATGGAGGAATTTCTTCACTCGGAGTATGGAGAATCTTTGTAATATTCATTCCCAGAGGGCTGTGGAAGCTCTAGCTTCGAGCACTTTCAAGACAGAGATCGATAAATTTCTGGAAACTAATGACATTAAAGGATATGAGACAGTGCAAGAAAATGGAATTGAAGTTAATAATCAGCCATGATCTAATTGACTCAATGAGCTGAATGGCCTCCTTCTACTCCTATGAAATAATTTATCCTCATCCCAACCCTAAATAGTTGTTTCTTTATCCTGAGACTGTGTTTTAGATTCCACGAGCACTGAAACAATCTCTCAACATCTTCCTGATGAAATCTATTCAGAATCTTACTCATAGATTTATCTCCAATGTATCCATACTTAGTCATAATACTACCTGTCAACATATAACTGTATTGGAGCTTATGAACTGTCCAAGCTCAGTCTCATTTACCTTCTAATACAATGATAATTGAGTTATTGATGAATTATAACAACCAAACTATTAATTAATTGGAAGCAAATGAGGGAGTGATGTGAGGAAACCTGACCAGCAATGTAGAGCTTTAGCAATCAGAGATTCAAAGTCATCTTTTCCTCTTCAGCATTTTACATTTACCATTCTATCACATCTCGGATTGTACTGTATCTGAATGCAGATTTACTGAAAGAATCGATCTAATTTGCATTAGAATGAATCAATACCGTGTGCTGCCTCACTGGAATGTCTACATTCTGTCAATTAATGGCTTGCTCAATGAAATAGTTGGGGTCATTTTAAACCACAAAAGTGAGAGAGACGCAATGTTTTAAGGTCTCAATCTTGCCTACTTCTGGTATAACTGAAGTGGGATTAAGGCCTTTTGTGAAGCAGACGCTCTATTTAAGCTTCATTCTTAGAGAGATAGCTTCAGATTGAACCTGTTCAACAGATTTAACCCTTGCTGGCAAGGCCTCTAACCTCGAGTACACCAGCAGATTAGGGTGGGAGGTAAGTGCCTTTGTAGCACTTCTTGTGGATCAAAAAATAGGTATGTTCCACTCCACCCACTAGTGCATCAAACCTCCTACTTTTCTTCGATTGGGCACTGCTCACATTGGATTCCCAGAGCTGGGAACAGACCATCCTGCGTGCACTCTCAGCTGAAATCTCCCTACTTGAGGTTGCAGCATTTTCCCAGACTTCTTCGTGCCTATCAGGAAGCCAAGGTCATTGACCAGGATGACTTCCAGGTGGGAATGTTGCTGTTTTAAGTAACTCTAAATTCTGAGGAATCAAGATTCCATTGCATGTTGTGAAATCCAAAGCACTGGCTATCAACTGCTCACTAAACCTGACCCCCTGTTGCCTCAGCTTAATTTTGAATTTGACATTCCTTTAAGCTCAGGCCATTTGTTTGATATAGTATCTAATGGAACAATATCTATCTGATTTACTGATTCTAGTCATCATTAAAGCTGCATCCTGACATGGTTTGCAGTGCGGTGAGAGTGGACTGCTGCAGGTATGACTCATCATTGTTATTTTTCATTGGCAGGTTGAGTCAGATAATGCCACAGAATACTGCTGATTCTTTTCTCAATTTAAAATAAAAATAGAAAATGCTGGAAAGGCGCCTTGAAAGGTGACAGAACTTAACTATTAGCTGAAATTTTAAGCCCTGCCCAGTCCTGAAACTTATTAGTCAGATTGTGCAGCTCTTTCTGAATCCGGAACAAGTCCAAATCAAAACACTGGACTGTGGCTTGTTTCTTTGTTTTAATCCATAACCAGATGGAATTTGGTGCCATCACCTCCCCCCGCCCTTCCCCTTGGAGGGCAGTTTGGAAGTGGGGGGGTACCCATTTAGTTGGACAAAAGTCTATAGGTTTGAATCTCCTTGCACGAATACACCCCTCATCTTGACCACCTGGCGCCGCTATCTCTCCAACATCCCCCATCCTTCCCACGTACCTCTCATGTCATGGCCTTATGAAGGCCCTAGAATAGTCCCAGCAGTGACCACTCCTCCTGGTGGTGCTGTCAATACCAGAGAGTTGCTGGTCTCTGATTGGACAGCAGCTATTGAAGATAGGATTTCCATCCTGCTCAGGGCTTAATACTTCAGGCTGCCCAGAGAAATGCCTGATCCTCAGAAAATTGCTTTGGGTCTCCTGATAGCATTTGACTAGGGGTTCCCACCAGTTTTCCAGTGAACCCAACCTCAAACATTAGAATGAAGTCGCATTCTTTCACAATGGACTTACATTTATTGTTCATCTTTTGTAATCCTGAATTTTTTTTGTTCAGAAAATCTTGAAACCTTTAAAGTCTGTTTCAAAACATTGTCAATGATGATTGATTGTTGCTTGGTAAATGTTAATGTGAAAAATTAAGGGACCCAGAAATGATGCATTCCCTTCCTAACAAAAGATGTCAACTTGTTTGCATCCAACAGCCACCTCTCATGTCAAGGAGCTCTTTACCTACAGAATCACAGAATTACCGTGCAGAAGGAGGCCATTTGGCCCACCAAGTCTACATCAATTCTCTGAAAGAACATTCAACCTCTTCCCTATCTAACCTCCATAATCTTACATGTTCCTACTTTCCAGATAGCAATCCAATTCCCCTTTGAATCCCTTAATCAAACCTATCTCCACCTACTTCTCAGGAAGTTCGATCCAGACTCCTATCACCCTGTGGGTGAAATTTTTTCCTCTCACATCACTTGTACTCCTTTTGTCCATTATTCTGAATCTTTGCCTTCAATATTCCTGATACTCTCTTGAGTAAGAATAGTATGGGTATCCTCTGCGTGCTCTGGTTTCCTCCCGCAGCCTAAAGATGTTCATTGATTGACCATGCTAAATTGACGCTAGTGTCAGGTGATTAACAGTGTAAATATGTGCGATTGCAGGGATAGGGTCTGGATAGGATTGTGGTTGGTGTAGACTCGATGGGCCAAATGGTCCTCTTCTGCACTGTAGGGATTCTATGATTTCTGATCTTATATTAACTTTCACAGTTTATCACTACTTACCCTTTCCGTACCCCTCAGGATTTTGAATACCTCTATCAAGTCACCTCTCAACCTTCTTATTTTATCCAATGTGGTCAGTTTCAACAAACAATTATGCAACTGTGTCATCTAATTTGTATCTAGCCCGTTAAATCACACGGTACCTCAGGAATGAATAGCTTTTAAACCCTTCATTAAAATGTCATTGTAACTTCACTTCCTGTGCTGTGAATGTGGGTTGCTGCAAGGGTGACTCATCATAGAGCTTTTACAGATTGTTCAAGTTATTTTTAATTGGCAGCTTGAGTCAAATAATGCCAAGGAGGTAGCACCTATCCTGCTTTAATTTACTTTATGTGTGTCACTGCTACCATTTTAAATTCAAAATTAAGCTATTATGTAAAAGACATTCAAATATCAACGGAGACAGGAGTAGGTCCATCAAATCTGAATCACCAATGATGAAAAGATGACAGTGCAAATTGGATGAGGAAAGGCATGCCAACCTTTAAACTATCTAAACATTGGACAGGAAATTCACGGGAAGAATTAAAGTAAACTGTTGGCAAACAACAAATGAAACAATAAAATGACTTTTCCTGACTTCCTGGAAGACTTTGAAATGTAGGTCTGGAATAGAGTGGAACTTTTACCTTTCTACTGGCTATGAGTCTCTTACCCTCCCTGAAATCTCCAGGTTAAGATTAATCTGACACTGTGGCTGGACACTATCGAGTGAGACTCTCTTTTAAACAGGAGCCAATAGGACAGTCGATAGCTCAGATTTCAGGCAGTTTCAAAAAGCAATCGACGGCACATCCCCAGCCAGAAGTGAAGGAATTGCAAAGGCTAAAATATAGATGCAAATGACTATAACAGCTGCAAAGTGTCCCTATAAATCTTTCAATACAGGAAGGACTTTGAGTCAGAAGAAAGGGTCTGACCCAGATTCACCAGGGCGTTAGGAACATTGGAATTACAGTAGGCCATTCAGCCCATTGAGCCTATTCTGCCATTCAGTGATATCATGGCTGATCAGTGGCCTAACTCTATATACATCCCATTGGACCATATCCCTCAATAGCTTTACTGAACAAAATACTATCTATCTAAGATATAAAGATTGCAACTGATCTCATATCAACTGCTGTTTGGGGAGAAGAGTTCCAAATTTCTCCTGAAAGGCCCTAAATTTTAGGCAATGCTCCTTAGTTCTAGAACTTACAACCACTGGAAATAGTTTATTTTTATTTATCCTATCCTTTCCTATTAGTAGCTTGAAGGCTTCGATCAGATCACCCTATGACCTTCTGAATCCTGAAGAAACCAGATCTAATTTGCAAATCTCTCCTCATAATTGAACCCCTGAAATCCAGGTACCATTCTTGTAAACGTGTATTTAACTTGCTTCAACACCAATATATTCTTCCTAAGATGTAGTTCCCAGATCTCTGGATTGAGGAATTACAATTGAGGATTTTCAAAAAAAGGCTTGAAAATCAAGGGTGATTGTTCCTAGAGTAAAAGGGATTATAAGGTGATTGAGAGATGTATTTTCAATCACAAAGGAATGAGATAGACTTGGTCAGAAAATAATTTTCCAGTGACTAACAATTCTAAAATAAGTGGACTTAGGTACAAAATGGAATATACGAGATTTTGGAGAGAGGGAGAGCGAGTAGGAGAGTTTATTTACAACAGAGGATCTGGAATACATGACTGGAAATGGTGTTTTAAACAGAAATCATGAACATTTAAGAATAGATTAAATAACTGGTTAAAGAGAATAAAGGGATGTGGAAACGATGTAGTGCATGGGATTAAAAACTAACATGAACTGGCTGGGCTACACAGTCAGTTTATGCATTAGAATCAACACATAAGAAGGCCATTTCGTCCATCATCTATGTACTCTAAAGGAGTAATTCACATACTGCCACTCCCCTGCCATATATCCCTACATCCCAATACATTCCTCCTTTTACACTATTTAGAAAGTGTACTAAACTTTACAGTACAGAGGGACACCACTCTGCTATGCCAGGCTACATGTTGGTCCTCTGCAATTACTTCTCCCTCAGCTACTGGAGATGTAGCAGTTAAGCCAAAGAATACAGGACTGGCTGATAGTAATGCTGGACTGACTGCAAGTCGATTAGGAACAGCTCCAAAGCTTTCAGAGAGACCAGATTTTGCTTGTGTTGCAGTTTCTCAGCCAACACTGTAAAGGTGGTATCTGTGATGGAAAGCCTGGAGCATTAAGATGCAGCAAATCCATTATTTGGATGATCTCCATAGGATACATGGATGTTATATTAAACCTGATAAATATGACCAATTTCAAGTGGAACAACGGACATTTTAAAAACACTATTATTTTAAAGAGTTGCATTCAAGCAAAATGGCTGCAAAACAGACATCGTAATATACAACATCACCAGACCATTCAAGGAGTGAACACAGGGGGTGGTGAGTCATGGTGAAGCTATCTGACAAAATTATGCAGAAGGATGTCGATAGTCCTGACCAACGACAGGAGAGACAATAAAAATGGTAACCAGTTTTACCCCAACTATATAGAATAATGCCTCCACTAATGGGAAAACATCTAGCAATTCCAGGAAACACCTTGGGACAGACAATAGTCCATCAGATATGTCCAAAAAACAGTTTGGGCTCTTTGTCATTGAAATTGATCAGATCACTTTCATCCTGTAAGCACTTTGTATCCCATTATTTTGAAATTGACTGAAGGGAGGAGTCAGCCAATTTGATTAAAGAATGCCCTTTTAAAATAATATCAAACTCTGGCCGAGAGGATAACACAGAGCAGAGGTTTTGACCTTTCAGCAGCTAACTCAGAAAGGAGTTCTGTGAAGTTGGGGTAGTCAGAAAAGTGTGAATTAAAGGAAGAACAAGGAAGATTCAGCTGCAAGGACCTTTTGCTTTTAAAATGATCCTCTCAGCCTTCAGAAATTGCCCAATTAGGTAAAGGTTGAGAGGGAGTCTAGGATTCTTCTATTTTCGTGTAAATTGTGTAAATTGTGTAATGCTAAGAATTTACATTGTGCTGTTAGAGTTTTCTTTCCATAACATAACATAGTATTGTAGTGTCTATGTTTTATTGGCTGAGTTTGGTTGGGGTTAATAAAGAACAAAGAACAAAACAGCACGGGAAACAGGCCCTTCAGCCCAACAAGCCCATGCCACCACCTTGATGTTCCCACTTCTACCCGCGATCCCTGTCCATGTTTACAGATCAATGGATTAAAAACCAAATTTGAAACAATTTAGGGAGAATTTGTTTTGCCAATTAGCCTAAGAGCACATCTTTGGGATGTGGGAGGAAACCGGAGCACCCGGAGAAAACCCACGCAAGCACGGGGAGAATGCGCAAACTCCCACAGACACAGGCCCAAATCCATGTATCTGCACAGCACAGCGATAGTCACTGAGCTGTCGTGTTGCCCATCAAATGGTCCAGATCAAGCGTACACTAACGACGTGAAGCACTAGGATACTCTCGAAAAAAATCCAAGAGCAGCCCTCTCACGACCCATTGCGTGTATGCCCCTCGTTAGACAACAAGGTGGACCAAAGCACCTGTAGGATAAAAACAAGTACATCAATATCATCATCTATTTACACACTTCCCAGGGACTCCCAAGGCTCATGATCCCTATTTTAAATCAGTTTTCTATACCCCTCCATTCCCATTCTGTTCATCTAAGTACTTTTTAAATAACTCCAGAGTGCCTGCCTCCACCACTTTTCTTGGTAGCGCATTCCATACCCCCACCACCCTCTGTGTGAAAAAATTCCCTCTAGCATCCAAATTATACCTTACCCCCCTCACCCTAAGCCCTTGACCCCTCGTGCTATTCCAGTCCATCCTAGGAAAAAGCTTAACCCTGTTTACTCTATCCCCTTCAAAATCTTGTACATCTCTATTAGATCTCCTCTAAGTCTACGTCTTTCTAAGGAAAACAGTCCCAATTTTCCTAACCTCTCCTCGTAACTCAGACCTTCCATACCAGGCAGCATCCTGGTAAACTTCCTCTGCACTCTCTCCAGACTCTCCACGTCCTTCCAGCAGTAGGATGACCAGAACTGGACGCAGTATTCCAAATGAGGTCTAGCCAATGTTTTATACAACTGCAACATTAAAGACCAGCTCTTGTACTCTATACCCTTCCTACAAAGGCTAACATACCATATGCTTTCTTCACAACCTTCTCCACTTGCTCTGCCACCTTCAGAGACTTGTTCACCTGCACCCCCAAGTCCCTCTATGTTTCTATACTCTTAATAGGTCTACCCTTTATCATATACCTCCCCGCTACATTCTTCCTCCTGAAATGCATCACCTCACATTTATCATTTATTCTTGAATAAATTATTTGAAATTTAACTTTGACTAGTCTCTCTCTCATTATTGTTCATCTTAGTGAGTCACTAAAAACCCAGAACATAATTCCGGGGTACAGAACTATAAAGGGACCAAGCATTCCGAAGCTGCCCACTTGAGAGGGTCCACTGGTCAGGAATAAACAGTAATCTCTCTCTCTCTTGTGAAGTTATCCCAGTGTGACACTTCTGGGTTGTATTTTACTACCTACAAGAAAGAGAGACACATGGTCATAGATGGCAGCCAGGGTAACTCGTGTGGCATAAGAGTGAGCTCACTGTTCAGGAATAAACAGTGAATCTTTCTTTCTCTTTCTTGCGAAGCTGTCCAAGTGTGACACTTCCGGGAACACCGGCAGGGGAGAGATACCCATAGCTATTAGTGATATCCAAGACCAGTCTATGTGAAGAGCAAAAGGACCTTTACTGGCAGTGAATCCTCATCGTAAGTGGCTGTTCCAAGCAATGACCGAGTCACAGCAGAATACTGTGGAGTCCCTGAGGGCCACAGCTGAGTCACAGCGGGCTACAGCCGAGGGATTCAACCGGCTTCTTAGGATTCTGTGGCCCATGGTTGAGAGGCTCGAAAGCTTGCAGGAGATCCAGTGGGATAGTACAAGTTTAGCTCAATCCCATTTTCCAGCACTTGGTAACAGTAAAATAACCCATTGTTCATTACAAAGGCTGTAAGTAAAACAGGTAGCACTAATAGAAAGCTAAAGTTTAATGAGGGATATATTATCATAACTGTGAAAGTGGTGATTCAAGGAGATGGAAATGGACCTTAGGAATAGACAGTTCTCCAGAAATCAGTTCATTTGGACAAACGAGAATGCTGCTTAAAGCCATGCTATCATAAATAGAAGGTGAAAAAATCCAAAGAACTCAAGCATGTTTCCTATTTTCATACCTTAAAAATCTTTATAGTACTATTAGAGTTGATTAGCGTGAAGTGGGTTGGCTCTACCGCATTTTGTAATTAATAACTGCCCATTGTGCTCACATTTATAATATCATTCTAATTACTCAAATCTGTTAATATTCAGGGTGGCATGAAGGGATGCCAAAGTCTGTTAAAACAAGTCTACTGATTCATTACCAAGTGTCATTAAAATCTGAAATGGATCAGGAAAATTCATGTCTGAAGATTGAGAAAAATGACCCTTGCAAAATGTTATTGTACAGCTCAATGTTAAGCTGCAGGAAATCATGTCACTGGCTTGAAGGGTAATCTGCATAATGTGATAGCGAAACATTTCAGATTCTGATCCTATTTTAATCTGTTCCAATGCATTGACATTGGCCCATTTTATCAAAAGAAAAGGGTAATTTTAATACTCAAATTTTTCCAGTGAAATCATGTCACAGAATCTAACCAACTTCATTTGGATTGAAGTGCTAATTGAGATTTTGCACACAGTTGGTTTTGGTGCCATGGTACTTTCTATTTAAGACTACATTTATTCAGATTTTGCATTTTAGATTCTCATATCTGAGGTTTGATGAAAAGAGAAACAGCAGCAATAAGGCAACTGGGACAAGGAAGGGAAAGAGATATTCTAAGTTTTGCCATGCCCAAATCCAGGCTAGGAGAATGGACCTCCTGTCGTCCCATCATATTATAGACAGCAAGCTGAAGAATATGGATGCAGAATTTTCCAATGTAATGACTGAGAAAGTGTCACTGTTTGCTGTCATTACTCTCCGAAACAACTGTGACATCCACATATAGACAAATAAACACCCAATCCAGATGTTGCTGTTGGTAATTCATCTCCTTCACCTGGTGAAGATCTCACAGATGAAATCAATTCAAAATGGTCAATTTAATGTCAACTTCTAAGTGTTATATAGAAACACAGAAACTAAAGCAGGAGTAAGCTGTTTGGCCCTGCGAGTCTGCTCCGCCATTCATTCTGATTATCGAATTCAATATCCTGATCCCCACTTCTCCCCATATCCCTTGATCGCTTTAGCCTCAAGAGTTACATCCCATCTCTTCTTGAAATCAAACAAAGTTTTGGTCTCAACTACTTTCTGTGGTAGTGAATTCCATAGATTCACCATTCTCTGGATGAAGAAATTTCTCCTCACCTCAATCTTCAATGGTTTACCCTTTTTCCTCAAAGTATGACCCTTAGTTTTGGACTAAGGGGAATATTGGGGACCATTCTCTCATCTGAATCCGCAATTTTTCTGGTGGGTTGGGGTGGGAGATGCGCATCACCAGCCTTGTTCCGGGATTTGTGCATGTGCCAGGAATGCATGCGCATCCCCCAGAGCCGGAGAACAGTTGGAGATCAGACCACACTGGAAATCAATGGGAAGACAGGTAAGTGATTTGAATCTTTTTAAATGTATTTTAAATATATTTTCAATATCATTATTGGGAACTTACTGGTCCTGATTGAATCTCCTACGCTAGGAGTACTTCATTCCGACAGGGTTTAGAGGAGATCCCCATTTTCGGGGAACAACGGGAGACTCTGCTGGAATGAAGGGGGGCAATTGGGGTCCCCCCGGGGGTCAGTGGTGGGAGGGGGGTCTGTGCCCTCTAGGGATAGCTGGTTGAGGCTTCAATGGCCTCTGCTCCCACTGATGATCACCATTCATGAGCACCATATGTGATCCTTGCTGGTGAGGACTCCACAGATGAGATTGGTAAGACACATAAGCATAGGTGATTGCATCCGGGGTTCACTAATCATATTAAAATAAGCTTATAAATATTTAAATTACCCTTGCACCCTTCCCAGGGTACAAAAGGGCTGGTAACATCATAAGAGGCGAGAATTGGGGCGCAAACAGATTTTTCGCCCCTCGCCTAATCTTACTGGCACTTGATTGACCAGTGTGGTGAGTCTAGAGTTTTTGCTAAGATCACTCCCTGTGCCACTATTTGGGAAAATTCTGCCGTCACTCTACAGATGCTGCCAGATCTGCTGAGTCGATCCAGCAAGTTTTGATTTTATTATTATTAATGGGTAATAACCTAGTTCAATTTGATTAGTGCAGATAAAAATGGGTTTACAAATCAGTAAAAAAAATTTTGATCAGTGTTCTCGCAAGTAATCTGATTTTACATAAGTTGAAAATTGCTTGTAAAATCAGTGCTGAACCATTTATTAGTTCCATTGATGTGCACCAGTTCCTTAGAGAATTAAATATTTTGTTAACATTTAAAAACATTTTGAAGTTTGCCTTACCTTTTCACCTTAAAATAAATCTGTAATTTGAAAAGCACCTTCACTTGGTCAGGATTGAGTAAAATCAGCAGGAACTTTGCCTTAATGATTAGTTTAATCTAGGGCACAACCAGCTTTGTGGGAGGATCCAGCCTCCAGCATGCTGTTTTCAACAAAAATTGTTAAATAATGCAGACATCCAAATCAGGTTTGACATAAAAAGTACTTAATATTCCAGGCTTAATCAATTTTGAGTAAATCATGGTGACCGCAGAAACTGTAAGAGCTTGTAAATATAATTATTACTCTTTTATAATCAGTGGGTGGTAGTCTCACAGTGCCAATGACCTGAGTTCAATATCAGCCTTGGGTAACTGTCTGTATAGAGTTTGCACGTTCTTCCCATGTTTCTGTGGGTTTCCTTAGGATGCTCTGGTTTCCACCCACATGCCAAAAGTGGGTAATTTAGATTAATACAGGGTTATGGAGGTAGTGTGGAGAAGTGGTCCTGGGTAAGATGTTCTTTCAGAGAGTCAGTGTAGACTCTATGGGCCAAATGGCATCCTTCTGCAATGTAGGGATCCTATGATCCCATGTTCTGTTTACTCTCTCCTTGAATTGCCATCTCCATCAAAGGATATTTGCTGCCTGTTCCCCAACTAGTTGAGAAGGTTGGAGGGGCTGGCTTAATAAACATCTTTAGTACTATGAAAGATTTGAATGGAATGAATACAGAGGGTGGAATTTAATGCCCCCCTCCCCCCAACTATGGCATATTTTACAGTGGCAGAAATGATCCACCTATTGAGTAGTAGAAGGATCTTCCAGACTTGCTGATGTCTGTAGGATTTTGAGCGATTCATAGCCTCCACTGCCTGGGAATAGATTATCATAGAAGATATCATAGAATCCTATGGTGCAGAAAGAGGCCCTTTGGCCCATCAAGTCTGCACCGAACACAATCCCACCCAGGCCCTACTCCCATATCCCTACATATTATTCCTACTAATCCCTCTAACCTATGCATCCCTAGACACTACAGGGCAATTTCTCAGCATGGTCAATCAACCTAACCTGCATATCTTTGGACTATGGGAGGAAACCGGAGTACCCGGAGGAAACCCACGCAGACATGAAGAGGATGTTCAAACTCCACACAGACAGTGACCCAAGCCAGGAATCGAACCCAGGACCCTGGAGCTGTGAAGCAGCAGTGCTAACCACTGTGCTACCGTGCTGCTCAGTGTGCCATGGATGGTGAGATGTTGCTGATGATCCCAACAGTGGGAGAGGCTAGAAAATTTGTCCAGAGAGGATGTTTCCTATTTGGACTACTTGATGACTATCATGTCTAGAGTATAAACAGAGGCACAGATAGAGGATAGTCATCCAGTAGTCCAATAGGGAATTCAGAAACAAACTTCTTACCCCAAGAGTGGTGAGAATGTGAAACTCTCTACCACAGGAAATGGATGAAGTGAATCTATTTAAGGGGAAGTTTGAAAATAATTTCATGGAAAAGGGTTAGGACAATAGAAGCATAAAAATGTTAAAGCATGGAAAGAGGTCATGTAATCTATTGACACAGACAATTAACGTTTTCTTTAAAAAGAACAAAGCACAATACAGCACCACAACTTGAACTTCGACCATCAAGCCTACGCTAATAGGTAGCTTGTAACCTCTGTTCACTTTCCATTTATGTGTCTATCAAGATATACATTGAATGTTGCAAATGTGTTTCCTCCCACTACCTCCAACACGTTCCAGGCAGCCACCACCCTCTGTGTGAAAAACTTTCCCCGCATATCTCGCCTAAACTTACCATGTCTTACCTTAAACCTGTGTCATCTTGGTAGTCAACCTTTCAGCCCTGGGAAAAAGCCTCTGACTATTTACCCAATCTATGCCTCTCATTATTTTGTAGGCTTCCTTAAGTCGTCTCTTAATCTTTGTCTTTCTAGTGAAAACGAGCTGAGTTTATTCAACCTTTCCTCATATCTGAAACCCTCAAAACCAGTCAACATCCTGGCAAATGTTCTTTGCACCCTCTCCAAAGCATCCATGTCCTTCCAATAGTGTGGCTACAAGAACAGCCGCAATATTCCAAATGTGGCCTAAATAACTTTTATACAATTATAACATAAGTTGCCAAACTTTTATACTCAATGGTCAGGCCAATGAAGGTAAGCATGCTGTATGCCTTCTTGACCATCTTATCCACCTGTGTTGCCACTTTCAGGGATCTGTGGACCTATATGCCCAGATCCTTCTGTATGTCAATGTTCCTAAAGGTTCTGCCATTTGCCGTATAACTCACATCCAAATTTGATCTTCCAAAACGCATCATCTCACATTTGTCCGGATTAAACTCCATCTGCGATTTCTCCATCCAAGTCTGCAGACTATCTCATACCTGCTGTGTCATTTGACAATCCTCATCAATAAATGCAACTTTGCCAATCTTTGTGCCATCCACAAATTTACTAATCAACTATTCCTCCATATTTTTAGGAGTGATAATCTGGTATAGTTTGTTTGATATAGGGGGAGTGGCGTGGTGGTATTCCCATTGGATTAGTAATCCAGAGACACACAGAGCAATCCTCTGGGAATTTAGTAATTTGAATTCAATAAAACAAATCTGGAATAAAAAGTCTAAGGAAGTCTAAGCCATGAAACCATTGCCAATTGTCATAAAAACCCATCTGTTTGACTAATGTCCTTTAGGGAAGGAAATCTATATCCTATGTATATAGAAATCTAAATCCTATATATATAGCATATCACATGTAGGCTCTTAGCCAGTCAGATCTACATGGGACTCCAGATCATTGTAGTTCATCCTTAGATGCCCTCAGGGATGGGCAATAAATGTTGGCCCTGCCAGCGATGCTGATATCCCATGAATGAATAAAGAATGCAGATGTAAATGGATTTGCCAAAAAAAGTAAACAATTTTGATCAAAATTCTGCTAAGTGAGTAACTTAATTTTAAATAACAATGTAGATTTAGAAGAAGGCTCGTGAAGGGCATAGTCACCAGCATGGGCTGGCCTGTTTCTGTGCTGTATATCCTGTGTAATGCTGTGTAAATTAGCTCCCTGATGACTCAATGCATTCTACATCCATTTTGAGCAAGAGGTCAGTGACAGCATGCCTTCCATCCTGAAAGCCATAGATGAACTTATATCTGGGGTCAGCATTGCAGATGTCAGAGAAGTTTTCTTGAAAGTCAACCCACAGAAAGCAACTGATCTGAATGGGGTACCTGGACATGCACTCAGATCCTGCGCGAATCAGCTGGCAGAGGTATTCATAGACATCTTCAATCTCTCTTTACAACAATCTGAGGTCCCTATCTGTTTCAAGAAGCTGACTATAGTCCGGTACCTAAGAGAAACCAAGCAGTGCGCCTTAATGACTATCAGCCAGTGGCTTTGACAGCCATCATTATGAAGTTTTTCAAAAGGTTAGCCATGGCACAAATCAATTCCAACCTCCTGGACTACCTGGATCCTTCACAGTTTGCTACCACTGCAACAGGTCCACAACAGATGCCATTTCCCTGGCTCAACTCTAGAACACCTAGATAACAAGGACACCTATGTAAGACTCTTATTTATTGACTACTACTCAGCCTTCAACACTACTGTTCTCACGAAACTCATCTTCAAACTTGCTGGCCTGGACCTTGGCAGCTCCCTCTGTGACTGGGTTGCTCGCAGGCTACAATCAGTAAGGATAGGGAACAACACCACCTCATGATCAACCTCAACAACGGTGATCACAAGGCTTTGTTCTCAGCCTTCTTATACTCCTTATACACCTATGACAGCGAGGCCAAGTTCCCCTCCAACTTGATTTTCAAGTTTGCTGACAACACCACCATAGTGGGTCAGAACTCAAACAATGACAAGACTGAGTACAGGGATGAGATAGAGAATCTGATGAACTGCTGTGGCAACATTAATCTCTCCGTCAATGTCAACAAAGGAGATTGTCATTGTCTTCAGGGAGCATAAAGGAGAACATGCCCTGTCTACATCAATGGGGACAAAGTAGAAGGGGTCGACAGCTTCAAATTTTTAGGTGTCCAGATCACCAACAACCTGTTCTGGTTCCCCCAAGCCAACATTATAGTTAAAGTCAGAAGACTAAGGAAATTTGGCATGTTAGCTATGACTCTCTCTAACTTTTGCAGATGCACCATAGGAAGCATTCTTTCTAGTTATATCACAGCTTGATATGGCTCCTGCTCCATAAGACGCAAAGAACGACAAAAAGCATGAATGTAGCCCAATCCATCATGCAAACCAATCTCCCATCCATTGACTTTGTCCACAGTTCCCACTGCCTCAGCAAAGCAACCAGCATAATTAAGGACCTATGCACTCCGGATATTCTCTCTTCCAACTTTTTCCTTCAAGAAAAAGGCACAAAAATCTGAGGTCACGAACCAACCGATTTAAGAACACCTTCTTCTCTGCTGCTGTCAGACTTTTGAATGGACTTACCTTGCAATTGAGTTGATCTTTCTCTACCCCCTAGCTGTGATTGTAACAGTACATTCTGCATTCTCTTGTTTCCTTCTCTACGAACAGTATTCTTTGTCTGCATAGCACGCAGGAAACAATACTTTTCACTGTATGTTAATACATGTGACAATAATAAATCAAATCAAATCAAATCAAATCAAATCAAAAATCTCTTTGGAGCCTTGACCCCTTCCTGAGCCTGCACCCATTTCCCAATATTGCTGACCAGCATATACCTTCCAACTTTCCACCTCTAACCCCCTTTGCTCTTCCCTTGAAAATCGGCCATTGTTCACTTGACAATTCACATTCGTATTTTGGCCCAGATCCATTTTGCAACCACAGATGTCTGTCTCACACTGAACTCTGCTTTACCTCAAAGATCTCTGACTTTTATTTGTCTTCAATAAGTTGTGAGCATGTTTAACTCAGCTTCCTTCAGGTGTTTGTTTTAATATCTCAGAATGGGAGCCAACGTTGAAATATTTTGAAGATTGTGATTTATGGAACACCTTTACCACTCCAGTGGCAAATAGCATCCCAAAATGAAATAAGTTGATTTGCTTAGGCAGTAAAAGCCACAGCTCTCCAAAAAATTATTACTTTGAGTTAAAAATTTACTGGAAGCATTCTGAATAGAGTACGTAATGGGCAGTGGAAGGATGTTATTTATTATATCACATTGGTGTCCGTGACATATCTGGACATGGTTCTTTCTTCACTTCTTTTCATGATAGCTTATGAATATTAATATGCAGCAAGCTGTGAATGCAGACAAGGATGTGAATGTGTGTGAGGATCAGCAACAACCAGACATGATATTTAAATGAGTTGCTACCAGCAATAGAATGAGTAATGCAAGCAAATGGAATTGTAATTAGCTGCCCAAATACTAATTCTGAATGAGAAAAATCCAATATGTTAAATATCCTTGTCCACGGACTCAAGAAATTGTCCTGTAAAGTTGATAATCTTGTCCTTGAACCACTGGAGTCCTTGGCCGAATAATGTTCCCAATTGCTCTCAGAATTGCTTCACTTCCAGCAGTTTCATTCGTTTGGATATGGAAATAAATTTAAGAAGTAAAATCATTGATTTTAATCATGTTCGATAAGTACAAGGGTGTATTCGAGTCAGTACATTACCTCCAACTGCTGATATTAGTATAAATCACATGAACCAGAATTCTGCTGCCTTGCCCACCATGGAATTGGAATGGGCAATGGGCGGACAATGGAAATGTTCATTGACCTCAAGCAGGAATTTTTGGTTGTGCTCAAGCGAGGCCATAAAATCTCACCCCATGGTGTTTTTTGAAGTTTCTTCTCTTTCTTCAAGGTTCCCACAGGTCTCTGTGCAAACTGAATAAATTTCACTTTGTCTGCAACACTCTGTCTGTCCTCAGCTTCTTTCTTTAGTGAGGAACTACAAGATCTATTGTCGTGGGATTGCAATAAAGAAAGGTTCTGAAAAGACAATAAATCAGGTCAGCCTCTACCAGAAGTGCTTTATTCCTATGCAGCGGTACCTAAACCTGCAAATAAAGGAAAACTGGAAAACAAATTGATCTCAAAACAGCAGCTTCCATGTCCTCAAGGCATCCCAAAGTCCTCCAATTTTTTTATCTGTTGCTCTTATCGTTCTGAGATATCGTTCCGGCCAACTCGCCAAAAGCAGCGTTCAGATAAACTGAGCGGTTAAACTTCATTTGGGGAATTGGTTAGCTGCTGATAAGAACACTGGAAAAACTAACCTGTTCTTCTATGACTAGGACCGTGGATAGAATTTTAATGATGTAGAGCGAGAGTTGCCATCCCGAGAGTTAGCACCTAATGCCAACTTCTGAAAGGGTAGAAAGAGAGATGTTCACCCTTTGGGAGTTGGCAGAGGAAGGGTACTCCAGAGCTCCAACATCTAGGGGTGGGGGTCGGGGGGGGGGGGGGAAGGGGGGGTGGGATGATGGGACTGATGTGTCTCCAACTGCCTACCAGAGATGGAAAAAAGTTTAAGTGTCACTTTGCCAAGCTACTCTCATTTCTCAGAGAGTGGTTAGGATGTGGAATGTACTGCCTGCTGTGATAGTGGAGTCAAGACACTTTAGGAACTTTCAAGCAGTTATTGGATAGGCACATGGGATACATCACAATGATAGGGAGGGGATAACTTGATCTTGGGTTTGGACATACCTTGGCACAACATCGAGGGCTGAAGGGCCTGTACTGTGCTGTACTGGTCTATGTTTCTATGTTTCTACTCACACCCACTCTGCACCGGAAAAATTGAGGCTGGGCAGAATTTAATAAATTGGGATTCATGCTGAGACAGTTCCGAGTGGTCAGAGGTCTCAAATTTGGGGGCCAATTATGAGGCTTATGTCAGGATGAGGCTTGAAGGCTCGGTTAGTGCAATGGATAGCTATAGATTAGCCAGGAGGGAGCTAAAGAGTGAGTTGAGGAGAGCTAAGAGGGGACACGAGAAGATTTTGGCTGATAGGATTAAGGAGAATCCTAAAGCTTTCTTTAGATATGTTAAGAGTAGAAGATTGGTTAGGGCAAGATTAGGGCCAGTCATAGACAGCAGTGGGAAGTTGTGCGTGGAGCCTGAAGAGATTGGAGAGGCACTGAATAAATATTTCTCTTCGGTATTCACGCAGGGTGATGTAAATGTAGTTATGGAGAACACTGAGGTACAGGGTAGCAAACTGGAAAGTATTGAAGTAGATAGGGAGGATGTGCTAGATATTCTTGAGGGTTTGAAGTTGGATATGTCCCCTGGGCCGGACGGGATTTACCCTAGGATTCTCTGGGAGGCAAGAGAGGTGATTGCAGAGCCTCTGGCTCTGATCTTCAGGTCGTCGTTGGTTACGGGTATGGTTCCGGAAGACTGGAGGATAGCGAATGTGGTCCCATTGTTCAAGTAGGGGAAGAGAGACCTTCCAGGGAATTATAGGCCAGTGAGTCTTACTTCTGTTGTGGGCAAAGTATTGGAGAGAATTATTAGGGATAGGATTTATAGTTATTTAGAGAGAAATGAATTGATTGGGGATAGTCAGCATGGTTTTGTGAAGGGTAGGTCGTGCCTTACTAACCTTATTGAGTTTTTTGAAAAAGTGACCAAAGAGGTGGATGGGGGTAAGGCGGTTGATGTGGTATATATGGACTTTAGTAAGGCGTTTGATAAGGTGGCCCATGGAAGACTTCTGCAGAAATGCAGATGTATGGGATAGAGGGTGATTTAGCTAATTGGATTAGGAATTGGCTAGCAGATAGAAGACAGAGGGTGGTGGTTGATGGGAGATATTCATCGTGGAGTTCGGTGACAAGTGGTGTACCTCAGGGGTCTGTTTTGGGGCCCCTGCTGTTTGTAATTTTTATAAATGATCTGGATGAGGGTATTGAAGGATGGATTAGTAAATTTGCAGATGACACTAAAGTCGGTGGAGTGGTAGATAGTGAAGAGGGGTGTTATAGTTTGCAGAGAGATTTGGACAAGTTGCAGAGCTGGGCCGAGAGGTGGCAAATGGAGTTTAATGTGGAAAAGTGTGAGGTAATGCACTTTGGCAGGAATAATAAATGTGTAGAGTATAGGGCTAATGGTAGGATTCTTAATAGTGTTGATGAACAGAGGGATCTTGGTGTATTTGTGCATAGATCCCTGAAAGTAAGCAGTCAAGTCAATAAGGTTGTTAAGAAGGCATATGGAGTCTTAGCTTTTATTGGTAGGGGGATTGAATTTCGGAGCCGCAACGTCATGTTGCAACTGTACAAAACTCTAGTGCGGCCGCACTTGGAGTATTGTGTGCAGTTCTGGTCCCCACATTATAAGAAAGATGTGGAGGCATTGGAGAGGGTACAGAGGAGGTTTACCAGGATGTTGCCTGGTATGGAGGGCAGGTCTTATGAAGAGAGGCTGAGGGATTTGAGGTTGTTTTCGTTAGAAAGGAGGCGGCTAAGAGGGGACCTTATCGAAACATATAAGATGATTAGAGGTTTAGATAGGGTGGACAGTGATAGCCTTTTTCCTAGGATGGAGAAAGCTAGCACGAGGGGACACAGCTTTAAATTAAGGGGTGATAGTTATAGGACGGATATCAGAGGTAGGTTCTTTACCCAGAGGGTGGTTAGGGAGTGGAATGCCCTGCCTGCGGCAGTTGTAGATGCGCCAAGTTTGGTGGCGTTTAAGAGGTTAGTTGATAAGTTTATGGAAGAGAAGGGAATGGTTTAGTTTGGAGGGTCATTGCTTTTTATAATGGTCGGCGCAACATCGAAGGCCGAAGGGCCTGTTCTGCGCTGTAATGTTCTATGTTCTATGTTCTAAGTATGGGGGCTGAGTATAACAGTGCTTTAACCTGAGTGTCACACTGTTAGAAATGTCATTTTCATATGTTTTATTAAAAAAACACAAGTAAATGTATTTTGTTCAACGTCCAAATGAACACACATACATATATAAACACACAAACACAAATACACATACACACGCAGATACAAATACATCACTTACACGCACACACAAACACACACATACAAACATACACACACACACACACACACACATGCATACACACACAGAGGCAGCATGGTAGCACATTGATTAGTACTGCTGCTTCATAGCTCCAGGGACCTGGGTTCAAATCCCGCCTCGTGTCTGTAGGGAGTTTGCACAATCTTCCAGTGTCTGTGTGAATTTCCTCTGGATGCTCTGGTTTCCTTTCACAGTCCAAAAATGTGCGGGCTAGGTTGATTGGCCATTCTGAATTGCCCCTTAGTATCCTGGGATAGATATGTTAAAGAGATTGGAGAGTAAATATGTAGGGATAGAGCCTGGGTGGGATTGTGGTTGATGCAGACTTAATGGACCAAATGGCCTCTTTCTGTACTGTAGGATTCTATGATTCTGCACAAACATTAGAAAATATTGCGATTATAAAAGTAGCTTTTAAGTCTTATGATTTCACAAGTTTTCTATAATGATTTTTTTTCCCCTAGAGTGAAACTCGAATCAGTGCATGCCTGAAATCCCTTTTTCCCCACAGAAGAAATAAACTCTGATAGTTTTACAAGGATTTGCTGTTTGCAATGGCAGACTTCTTGCACTTCAATCAAGATACAATAGTGAAGCACTGTAGCAAAGCCTGAATATGGTTCTTTAGACAGAGAGTTGAAGATCAATTTGGTTGCCTATCTAACAAGTGCCATAAAGTTAATGATCCATGGGGATTTTCTATTCATTGGAATAGATGTTTCTGTTCCCATCTGATATACAAAAATGCGTTATTAAAATCTCCTTATCTGAAACCTAGTTCTTTCCTTGTGACCAAAGCATTTTTTCCCACAGTTTCTGATGATTAGGGTGTTGTGAGTAATGGAGATCGGGTATCATCCATCCACATAGTGACTAGAAATCTCTGACTATTCACTTCTCACTACCGCTGCCAGTGAGGACAGATAATTTGGCCCTCAGGCAAATCTCCATTCACTGCAGCAAGTGAGGTTGGCAAAACCAGCCCAGCATCTTCGTAAAACAGAGCTTTTCACACCCATTTTATGGGTTTCAAGTTTGAAGTTGAAAAGTTCCAGGAATGTTGTTTGAGAAATGCAGCCATTAACAGCAGGAAAGATTGTTTGGATTTTAATGAACTTATCGAGACTTGTCCAGGTATGAAGATTAGATCAGGGTTCCTGCCTGTTGCATGTGCATTGTCAGGAAAGAGAAGTTCGCCTGACCTCTCAACTCAATTCCGTTTTACAGGAAAGCATCAATTTCAGATTTTTTTTCCCCATTATTTTGTATTTAAAGCTTAGAATTTCATTTTATGTGAAGGTGACACTGTTACTGTGAGGATATTATAGTATTCCTCTGTTACTGCCTATTGCATTTGTAGCCAGGCCAAGTTTGGGAGTTACATGTTTTACAACTTTTATATATTGGAGAAGAATTAAAATAGCGTTTCAGAAATTGTTAATCTGATCAATTTATCCATGATTTCCCACTTGCAGATTGGTCTTTTGCGTTTCCCTATCACTGGTGGAGAAACAGAAGTGTATAAATCCTATGCACCACAGTGAAGAAATTTACCACAACAAAAGTGTGCATTTTCTTATACGTAACTCAATCCAACCAATCTCATTATAATGGAGATGCAAAACACTAGATTGATTACCATTTTTGCAAATGTGCCAGTTGATGGCGATTGACAGTTACAGCCAAACATTGTTTGAAAATTTAAACCAGCTGCTTGACCCTGTATGTAATATGACATACACGTAATATATATGTATGTCATATATGTGATATATATGTATTAGGGATACTACATATCTCAATATCAAATTTTTCATGTATAATTGTCTAAAATATTTATATCTTTTATCTGTTGGCATTGTGATAAGCTTGCTTTAATTGGACCTTTGAGCCAACTACATGACAACAGGGAGGTCTAAGACTAGAGGAATATTAAGATTTCAGATGAAGTTGCTTTTCTGTTACTGAGTCATACTTTTCAGCCAGGATGTTTGCTGCCAATTTCAGAGTATTTACAGTCAGCAAAAGAATAATGGACCATCAGCAATTTCCAAATGTAAAACATTACAGGGAAGTCAGGATTAGTGAGAGGCCTGCTTTTGAAAAAAATTAAGAACAGTAAATAGCCGATAAAGACAAAACAAGCTAAAAGGTAAATCAGGGAATTGGAATTCAGTTCATGCACAACAGGCTGGATAATCTGCAAGGCACCAAGTAACAATTTATGATTACAAAACCAAAGACTGTAGATCTGCTGGGAGTTTATTAATTATTGTTATGAGCAAGCTTCATTAACTGTAATTTAATTGTTTTGAGCAATAGGAATTCCAAGCTTCTCTACTTAGGCAGATCATTACCATCCAGTCCTCATCTATCCGTATTTGTCTTAACACAACTTCTCACTGGTACCAAAGCTTCCACTCTCTTTGAAAAGCAGAATACTCTGCATTCTGAAAATCTGAACAGAAAGTAGAAAATGCTGGAAATCCTCAACAGGTCTGTCAACTGCTGTGGAGAATGAAATAGAGTTGATTAATGGAATCTTCCAGTCTTGACCAAGGCCAGAATCATCACAGAGTCGGAGGGAGGAAGCGGGGTGGGGGGCGCAGAGCCTTTGACAGACCAGCCAAAGGTCCATTGACTTTGGGTGAAAATTTCTGGTCTTGTGACAGGTGAAACCAGAAAGTTACAGCCAATGATCTTTCCATCAGAACTGGGAAAAGTTAGATATACAATAGCTTTTGAGCAAGGGATGGATGTGAAAAGGGGCAAAAGAAAATTAAGGATAGGGTGGAAGATGGAGGGATTAATTGGCAGAAGAATTAACCTGTCCATTAGTCTACCTAGTTTTGGCCCGATAACCCATTCTTTATGTTTTTGATGAAGATCTTTTCTCTATTGATCCAGTTTAGCAATGTTACAATCTATCACTACCAATTCAATCAAACTTCAAAATAAAATGTTGTCTTGATGGTGAACCTTCTATAACTTTTCACACAGCACAAACATATTCTTATTTAATGTTATCCCTTCAAACTCTCAGTTTACCTTACCTTCTTCTTAAAAATATGTTTATTTGCATCCTGTTCTCCAAATTGTAAAATAGCATAAGCACATAAGAAGGTGGAGCAGGAGTAGGCGACTCAGCCCCTCAAACCTGCTTTGTCATTAAATAAGATCGAGGCTAATCTGATTGTAACTGCAATCCCACATTCCTGCCAACCCCAATAACCTTTTATCCACCCTTGTTAATTAAGAATCTATTTAAAAATATTCAAAGATTCTGCTTCCACTGCATTTTAAGGAAAAGGGTTCCAGAGAAACACATCCCTCAGAGAAAGAACATTTCTTCATGTCTATGTCTTAAATGGATAATCATTTATTTTTAAACAGTGACTTCTAGTTTTAGAGTCAATAAAAAGAAACATCCTCTCCACTCCACCCTGTTATTTACATATTTCCTGAAAAAAGGAGACCAATATTGTACACAGTACTCCAATGTCCTGTATAATTGAAGTATAATATCCCTAATTTTGTAATCAATTCCCCTTACAATAAATTATAACATTCTATTTGTTTTCCTAATTACCTACTGTACCTAACAACCAGCCATTTGTGATTCATGAACTGGGACACCCAGGTCCCTCTGCGCCTCATAGCTCTGCAATCTCTCACCATTTAGATCATAAACTTTTTTTATTCTTCCTTCCAAAATGGGCAATATCCCATTTACCTACATTATACTACACTTGCAAGATTTTTGTCCATTTGCTTAACCTACCTATGTCCTTCTGTAGTCTCCTTATGTCTTCTTTATAATTTATTTTCCTACCTATTTTTGTGTCACCGACAAATTTAGCAACCAATCCTTTAGTTTCTTCATTGTAAATGAATTGTAAAAAAATGAAGCCCCAGAACTGATCCCTATGGCATACCACTTGGTACATTCTGCCAATTAGAAGAACATCCATTTGTGCAAACACTCTACTTCTTCTTAGCTAGCCAATCTTCAATCCTATATTACTGGCTTATTTTTTTCATACTTATCATAATCATATTGGCACAGAAGGAAGCTGTTGAGTCTAAATTGGCTTACTGTAGAGGAATTCAGTGAGTCCCATCTCCCAGTCAATCCATATAGCCCTGCAAGTTTAATTCTGCCAAGTGCCTATCCTGTTTCCTTTGAAATCATTGATTCTCTTTGTTTTCATGCCCTCAGAGGCAGTGAGATTCAAATTCTTACCACTCGCTCTGTAAAGATGTACTTCCTCACATACTGCCATACATCTTGCCAAAAATTTTAAGTCAGTGGCCCTTGGTCCTCATAGCAGTTACTAATGCGACCAGCTTTTGTTTGTCGACTGATCTAAGCTTGTCATAATCTGGTACACCACCTTGCAAATCTTCCTTCAATCTCCTGTGCTCCACTGAGAATATCCTCAGCTTTCCCAATTTAGTCTTGGAGCTGGATACTCTCATGCCTAAACTCTGGCACTCCTGTAACCCCTTGAGGACATTCATTTCCTTTCTAAAGAATGCAATGCAGATTCTGGATGTGGCCTAACTAGAGCTTTATAAAGGTTCAGCATGCTTTTATACTCGATACTGCTTTTGACAAAACTCAAGATCCATAGCTTTTGCCAACTATTCTCTTAATATGTTCTACCACATTCAAAGATATATTCAGATGAACCCCAGGATTCCTGTGTCCCTGTATACTTCTAAACATGAGAATATAAAATAAACTAAAGGAAAATATTGCAGATGCTTATAATCTGAAATAAAAACAGAAAATACTAGAAGAACTCAGCAAACCTGGAAATATATGTGGAGAGAGAGAAACAGCATTAACAATCCGAGTCAGCATGCCTTTTCTTTTGAACTCAATATAAGAGAAGTGGCAGGAGACTGCCAGCTGGGGCAGAGGAATGGGCTTTGGGGTGAACAATAAATGACACATTGCAACAGGAGTACGGAAAAAAAATATTACTCAAACAGAGAGTGGATTACAGACAGTGATAAAAACATTGAATAAATTGGACAGAGAGACTATTGAAGCAGATGGCGTCTGAATACTCAACATATGGATGGCATATATTTGTGAATAAAGTTATTTTCAGATTTAATTGACAGAACATAAGTTGATTTTCAAACTTCAATATCAGCGAAATGTGCTGCAGTTGTCTACTTCAATCTCGTAATTCTTAGGATGAAAACATCATTACATAGTCTTCCACCACAGTTATGACTATTTAGCTTTTCCCAATTCTTCTCTATTCGCTGTGGTTCAGACTTTGTTATTCCTATTTATTTGGAAATTTCAGAGCTTTCTGGCCTCCCTTGCACATTGTTATTTCTTCCTCCAAATATCATTCTCCACTCATCATGAAAATATATTCACTTTTCTTCTGACAACTCCACTTTGCACACATTCATTTCCTTCACTTCCCACATCACTACCACCATAGCCTCTCAAGTGAAGAAGTTGAACGGCAGACAGGTCTATTTCTTCCATGGACTCCAAAGTGTCACAAAAGTTTTATTCTTTCACCATGACCTTCAAAGATTAAATTTCATGCTCCCAGCCAATCTACCAAACACCTTTCACCTCTTACCAAATGTTGACTGGGTGACCACTTTGTGGAAAATCTAATTTCAGTCTGCAAGCATGATTCCAAACTGAAGGTTGTCATTTCAATTCTCCACCTTGCTCCCTGCCCTGTCACAGCATCCCAGGAAAGATAAGGAACACGGCCTTACCTTCTGACTTGGTACTCGATAGCCTTCTGGATTCAGCATTGAGCACCACAGCTGTAAATCCTAACCCCTGCCTATTACTCAGTTCCTGAAAGATCTTTCTCCATTTTGGTCAATCACCAGCCAGGGTCTCCCCTGAGTTGGCAAGGTGTTTGATCATTTGAGAAAATCGCAGAAGCATTGCTGCTGTTTTCCTGGGAATCTCCCTGCCATGACGGAATTCCGAGTATAGCAGTTGTTTCAGGGATCTGGTGTCACACCTGTGAGTGGCATATCTTACACAGTGGATTTGGTTTCGAGTGATGAGCTCCTTGATGCTGGATATGCTGCTGTTGGACTGCTTTTCTTGTTGCTGGATTTGGAGGATCTTGCGAAAGTCCTTGTTGGTATTCATTCAGTACTCTCCCTGCTGGAGCTTGCCCAAGTCTCCAAAGCGTATAGGAACAAGAAGATCACTTTTGTCTCGTAAGGCATGAGCTCAGTCTCCAGTTTGAGATCTTGGTCCTGAAATATGCTTTTGCTCCGTCAGCTGAAAGCTGAGCTGCCTGGTGGAGATGACAATGAATCTTGACATCTGCATCTGTCTTCGTTGGGAGGAGGCCATGAAGACAAATAAAGGTGCACACTTTTTAAGATTGGTCTTAATCTACACAGGAAGGTGTTTCGCTGTGCGGCCTGGTCAGAAGAGAATTTAAGTTTTCTAGGTGTTTAGTGAAAGACCCATTTTCTCTTATGCCAGGGAGAAGGAGTGGGCAATAAGTTGGAGCTCAGTTTCTACTTGAACACACTCACAAGCATTATGTGCAACATGAAACTTAATGACTGAAACTGGAGGGATTCAGGCTTTGGATTAAAGGCAGCATAGGTCGAATAGTTTCCCATCTGCTCTGCGGATTATCCCAATGCCTATGGTTAGAGTGCCAGAGTGTGAGATACAGTGAGGCAAATGGGGAAGAGAGGTGAAATCAATGACACAGTCTCATTCGACAGCAGTTTTTATAAGGTACTCTCTGTGGTGTGGTGAGAATCACAGTCTGCGTGTCATTAAGAAGCAGGTGGAGGATGCTGACAGACTTTTGAGTGCGGCCAAATTTGAGGATGATATTCCTTCATGATTAACAGAGTGAAAGTGCCCTATTGTACCATTCTGATTCTAAGTGAATCATAGAACCCTACAGTGCAGAAAGAGGCCCTTTGGCCCATCGAGTCTGCACCAACCACAATCCCACCTAGGCCCTATTCCCATATCCCTACATATTATTACCTGCTAATCCCTCTAACCTAAGCATCTTAGGATACTAAGGGACAATTTTAGCATGGCCAATCAACCTAACCCACAATCTTTGGACTGTGGGAGGAAACTGGAGCACCCAGAAGAAACTCAAGCAGACACGAGGAGAATGTACAAACTCCACTCAGACAGTGACCCTAGCGGAAATCAAACCCAGGTCCCTGGAGCTGTGAAGCAGCAGTGCTAACTACTGTGCTACCATGCTACGCCTAAGTGCTGGGCGGACTTGAAACTAGATCTGATTTTTAGACCCGTTCTCTGGCTCCCCCATACATACTTCACCTGCAAAAATATCAGCGAGTCTGATTCATGTTCCTCAAGCCTGTGTATGGGGCTTCACATGCTCAAAACCCTGCAGCTCCAATTACTGCCTCCAATGGCGCATGTGCAAAAAAAATGATAGAACGCGGCTCCCCCGCCACATTCTGCTGCCCCCCCCACCCACCCCAGGCCAGATAATGCCTCCCCTGGACCCCACAGGCATTGCCCCACTCCCACAACATTACTGACACCTTTGTACCCACCACATCCCCGCCACCCAGAATGATCCAAGGTCCCTCTTCCCCCCCCACTGATCTCAGGCAGAGAGGCAGTGGACCTCCATTCCCCCACACCGATCTCAAGCAGAGACATCCATCCTCCTTCCTCCACCCTCCGGATATCAGGCAGAATGATTCCCCTCACCTCCATCCCAGACCTTCCCACACAAGGTCCCAATCTTCTCTGGACTCCGATAGGTGTGTGACACCTCCCTCTCTCTGCCCTGACCCCAATCATTGAGGCACTGATCCACCACCCATCCCTGTCCCCATCACAACACTTGCAAGTTCTCACTTGCCTTCCCTTCAATGCTAATAAGCAAACTGCATGGAAGTTGCTGGAATGTTCTATCAAACTGCCTGCAGCTGATCTGCGCTAACGAGGGGCAGCTCCATTAAAACTCAAGACTAGACAGGCAGGCAGGCATTCCTACACAAAATGTGTGCGTGACTAACTGCCTCTCCTCCACCACCAGCACCTTGATTTTCTGTGGGCAGCCTGGAGAGGCCACTGGATGCAACAGAGGCGAGGCAGACACCCTCTCCCTCCCAGGAGGACGTAGACCCAGGGGCCTTGATGAAAATGTGGCCTGGAAGGAAGTCACCTGCCGAACTGGGAAGTGGTTCTGATAAAAAGTCAATGACCTCATCCGTGCAGCAAGGGTGAGTACTGAACCCCATTTTGCATCTTTCCCCAAATCTCCTCCAGATCCTCCCATCTTCAGCACCCTGTACTGCTTCCAGCTCCTGACCTGCAAGCACCTTCTTCCTATCCTCTAACAGCCCACTACGCTTGCCCTCTAACAGCCACGACCTGATATTCTGCAGAAGTCACACCACCATCTCTTTCATGGCTCCTTCTGTCTCCACAGAAGAAGACTGATTATCACACCCGTGAGAGGGCAAAGACAGAGGTGGTGAACCAGGTCCTCACCCGCTTTGAGGAGTGGGTGCTGGGCTGTCATAGGAAAAGGAGATATGGGCTTCAGCAATAGCACGGTCAGGCTCCGATCAAAACGTGAGCATCTGTCATTTCTCCACTCACTTTGAAACAATTTCTCGGGGGCGTAAGTGGCAAGGTTTAAGGGAGATGTATGAGGCATGTTTGCACAGAGAGGGGGATGGATGCCGGGGAAGGTCGTGGATGCAGATACGACAGTGACCTTAAAGGGACATTTCTACAGCTACGTGAATGGAATGGTCTCCAGAAGAATAGGAGGTAAAAAAATCAGATGGGCAGCCAGGTTGCTACAGGTTGGAGGACCGAAGGGCCTATTCCTGTGATTTTTTTTTGTCCTTTGTTTTATGTTCAATGGAGAAATGTGGATCACTTGTTTGGCATCTCTGATTCCTGTCCCTCCTTTGACCTTAACCTCATGCTCTGTATTGCAGGAACAGATCTGAGAGTGACCCAGAAGCCTCACCACTAACTGGACCCACTGACGTGTCAGGATCTGGGAGATGGTGAGTTGTGAGGTGGAAGCTGTTGCCAAAACGATGTCACCCTCAGAGGCCCTTCACCCATATCCTCCAAGAACTCATCCGAGCTGTCTGGACCAGGATGGGTGGAAATGTAGCCGGGGATTTGGGTCCAAAAGACCCCAGACTCTAGGCCCCGGCTCCGGCCTCCACCCATCCTGGTCCAGACAGCTCAGATGAGTCCTTGGAGGATATGGGTGAAGAGACCTCCACAGGTTGCACTGGTTTGGCGTCAGCTTCCACCTCACAACTCTCCATCCCAAATACTGACACTTTGGTGGGTCCAGTAAGTGATGAGGCTTCTGGGTCACTCTCTGGTGAACATGACACATCTGATAACATACATCAGTGAAAGGTGGACCATCCACGGTTTCTGGCATGCAGGAGCCTACCGGAGGCGAGGACTCAGCTGACCCCAGGTTACATGCTGGGCCTCAGAGCTTACTTCACCTTCAGCAGCTGGAGATGCAGCAACAGAGCCAGGGAATTCAGGAAGGGCTGACAGACACACTGGACCAGCTGTGAGGCTATTGGGAGGAGTCCCAAAACTTTCAGACAGGCCAGCTATTGCCTACCTTGCATGTTTCCCAAACCAACACTACATCCGCAGTGGAAAACCTGAGGCAGAGGATTCTCATTATGGGTGGCAGAGTCCAAGTGAAGATTGAGTCACAGCGGGCTACAGCTGAGGGACTGAACACACTTCTTGAGATTCTGCAGCCCACGGCTAAGAGGCTGGAGAGCTTGCAGGAGACTCAGCCAGGACAATGTTGAGATATAGCAGGCAATGGCAGCAGCCTTTGCGAATGTGGCCCAGTCTCAGAGGGCCATGGCTGAAGGGTTGCTAAGTGACAGGTGGCCCCCGACTCAGGTAGCCATCGCAGAGGGTGCAAACGCCACGGGTAAGACACAAGTGGTCCTCCAGGACTGGCAGGGCCAGGTGACGCCGGAGTTCATTGCAGAAGTGACCCATGGAGTGAGCAAGTGACCCACAAGAACCCCAAGAGAGGGGGAAAGGCTTGAACCCCTGTCAGGGCCATCCAGCCAGGAGATTGTGGCTGTGGCTATATCTTCTAACTCCTCCCTTCCTGACCGCAGGACATCTCAGGGGCTATGGTGTAAAGAGGGTGTCATGGAAACTTCCCAGGAACCTGGAAAGCAGGCCGGGTCTCTCAAGTTCCAGGGCTTCCACAGGAGGCCAGCTACATGCATCATAGACCATGGGACAAGATAAGGCAGCTTGTCCCCTCCACCTCCGATGTACATTCTGGGGAGCCACTGAGACATAGCTGTAGGTTGCATAAGGATAGGAATTTGCATGTATGAAGTGCTACACTACTTCGAAAAATATTTAAGTGTTAATGTTTTCTGTTCACAGAATTGTTAGGATGTCTTATTTAAACACCTTTTATTGCATTTAGATGTTTTTTCAACACCCACCTGTGACTGATTTCTCTCGCGTTGGAATCCTCTTCCAGTGATGGTTGCCAGAGAAATTCTTCATGTTGATGTCAGTTTGGGAGGCCCTTCAGTGCTGTGCCACTGAGAAAAGGAAGTCATTGTTTCCTCAGACCCCATGAGCGATTCCCTCCCATGCCCCACCCCACCTCACCCCAGGACCCTGTATAGGGGTTTCAGATTCCTTACTCACTGGGCTCAGGTGCCAGTGTGCATGCAGAGTTCATAGAACATAGAACATTACAGCGCAGAACAGGCCCTTCGGCCTTCGATGTTGCGCCGACCAATTAAGAAAAAGCAATGACCCTCTAACCTAAACCATTCTCTTTTCATCCATTAACTTATCTACTAACCTCTTAAACGCCACCAAACTTGGCGCATCTACAACTGCAGCAGGCAGGGCATTCCATACCCTTACCACCCTCTGGGTAAAGAACCTACCTCTGACATCCGTCCTATAACTACCACCCCTTAATTTAAAGCTATGTCCCCTCGTGCTAGCTTTCACCATCCTAGGAAAAAGGCTATCACTGTCCACCCTATCTAAACCTCTAATCATCATATATGTTTCAATAAGGTAGGACTCAGGTAGGAGTCAGACTAGTTTGCATCAAGGCATCATTATAATGCTGATTTGTGAGTCATCATCACCCTTCTATCTGCCAAAAAATTCACTAACAGAGTTCTCAGGCCCATTACTCTGAACTGACAATGTTGCAGGAAATAGAAGGAATTATGAAGAGGAGAGGGAGGTGATGGTACGGAACCCACAGACATAAATCCCTAGCGAGTGAACCACCTTGGTGATCAGGACCTCCATTGCCACCCTTGCTTATCTTATTTGGGCTGCCAGCCCTCTAGCTCCTATTTGGTGTTCCTCAGCATGCTCTTCCTCATCTTCCCCCTTGTCCTCTTCCTCCTCCTCCTGCTGGTCATCCTCCTCAGTGACGCCCAGCTGGTTAGTCTCCACATCTTCCTCCTCTTCCTCTAACAGGTCACTTCTCTGCAGAGCCAGATTGTGCGAGGCACAGCACATGACCACAATGTAGGAAGAGATCACTAGGTTGTATAATGCCCGCCAGATTAGTCCAGGCATCGGAATCGCATTTTGAAGAACTCAAAGCACTTCTCCACTACCATGTAGGTGGCTACATGGGCCTCATTATAGCGGGTCTCTGCCTCAGTCACAGGCCTCCGCTCAGGGGTCATCAGCCATATCCGAAGCAGGCAACCCAAATCACGCTCGGGCCACCCCCGTAGCTCCTCCTCAAATGCATCTAAGATGTCCGAGCTCCTGGCAGTGAAGCTGTCGTACGTGCTGTCTGGGTGTCTTGCGCAGACATGCATAATGTCCATATTATGGTTGCACACGAGTTGAACATTTAGGAAATGAAGCCCCTTTCTGTTGTTGAACCTCTGCGGATTCTGTAGGGGGTCCTTGAGGTGATGTGTGTGCAGTTGATGGCCCCCTGTACATTAGGCATCTCCGCAATGAACCCTGCAGCCCGGGATTCCTCATGGGCCTGATCCAGGTTGAATTTGATGTCCTGCCCAGCTCAGACATACAGGGTTTCGGTGACCTGCTTGACATTGACTGGGAAATGCCACAAACCTCTGCTTGGGTCTGGATGGAGCCAGTCACAAAAAAAGTTCAGAGTGGCCATCTATTTGGCAGCCACCAAGAAAGCAATTCATCCTCCAGCTCCTCCTCCTCAGCTCCAGTGGCAACCAAAAAAAAAGCAAGATTAATCGCTTGCATCACAAAAACCATCTTGTCACTTTGAGGAAGTGAGGAGCGATGGAGAGGTTAAGGAGTGTTATCTGCCCCAACACATCAACAGTTACATGCCTCCCCGCCCCCACAATTCCCCCAGTCACATGCTCCCCACAGTCACAACCTACTGATTCCCCCAGCCACATGATCCCCACAAATCATCGCAATTCTTCCTGCAACATGCTCCCCACAATCACAGCACCTTGCAATGTTGAGAGGCTGCAGCAGTGCAATTTGCAAGGACTTTGTGCACATTCTTCAGCTGGAAGTCAGGTGAGTGCACTAGAACCCAACAGCAACCCAAGACCCGGGTCAGTGCTGAGACCTGGGTCAGTGCTGCAAGTCGGACATCAGTGATCCTGCTGATCAATAGCTCCAAGCGCCCTCCCCCACCCCCTCACACACTCGCAGAGCTGCTACTGACTTGAGAAAGAATATAGTTGCAACAAAAGGACACCCATGAGCAACAGAGAGCGATCTTACAGTATACAGTTACCTCCTCATTAATGCTCATTGATGGAGCATCCAAATCAGACTTTTAAGCAGCATGTCTGTTTTGCGCTGATTCTGGACTGGTGAATGAGTTGACAAAGGGGGAATGCCGGTAACATTGGGCATACAGCCCATTAATTCAATTTAAATGCATTCAAATGGATTTAAATGACCATTGTACCTGTTTTGGGTGCGGTCCTGATCATGGCCATTTTCGGGCCTTGATAAAGAGGGAACCAGCGCAGAGGTGGGGCAGATTGTGCTGCTCGCCTCATGCCTGACTTTATCAAGTTTTTGTGCCTGAAAACAGGCGCAACTTGATGGTAAAATTGGGACCAAAGACTTCCATGAGGTTAAAGAAAAAGCAGTGAAGGTCACATTTGTGAAGCCTCTCGATCAGCGAAAACTGCACCGAGACTCTGGAAGGAATTCCTCAGGCACCGAGAGGATGAAAGTTTCAATAATGTTCCCTGCAGCAGGCAGCAGGGAGAATCTGCAGTCAGACTTGTCTCCCTTCTTTATCTCAGCCACAACCGCAGCTTCCCTGTAATGAAGGATGTGAGATTGTTCAGTTATACCCTGTGTATCTCTGCCATGTTTCAGAATTCCACCTCTTCCAGAAGCTTTGTTGGCCTTCAGCTGTTGAATGACTTTTCCACTTCACTCCAGAGCTGGTCGGGCTGAGAGTGAGTTGGATGGGTTACTGAAGAACAGATTTGAGCTTCTTAGACTCATAGACACGTTTTGCGCTTAGAAATATCCCAAACACTTCTCAACATTCCAGCGAGCACTGACAACTTCTCTGTCTTGATGAGCTGATAATGTCCAGGCCATGTTATCGATCTTTCATCAGGAGGAGAATTCCTTTGGATTTTGCCTTCCTAAATCTTTCATTGCTTATCATACTCTTTCAGAGAATCATGCCCTTCCTGAACCTAGTGATGAAACATCTGAGGATGATCAGTTTATTATCTACACGGACTCCAGCTCTGGATTTTTCAAGGTCAGTGTACAATCCCTTCTTATCTATATAGGAGTTTATTAATGACAATGGCATACTGATTCCTCATTACAGTGAACTGGGCATTCATAAGGAACATGCTTATCTCTCTTGACATCTTCCTCCTCTCCCATATATCCTCAAAGTAAAATGTATTCTATAATCTCTGATTCTCATTGTGTTACAGAGTTCAGGATTTTCTACTTCTATTTTTTCAGGTTGATTTGACAACAGGCGGGAAAATCTTGCGAGAAGCACAAATCACATTTTACCTCGGTGGGAAAGCTTGCCATGATCATTCCCTCCTCGCCCCTTACTCCACACCATATCAGTGATGGTCATGTTCCTTGCAAAGCATCTCATTATCAGGCTTCCCTACAGGAATCACTTCCCACCCCACCCAAACATTTATCCACAGTGACACGATGTCACTAATCAGAAAGGCACGTACTTGCTGGCTGATCTCTGAGCAGAGTTATCAGGTCAGTGGTAATCTTGCAAAGTGGTACCACTTTGTCAAAGGGGTGAGAGGGCACTGGGGAAGGCCTTGCAAGTTCTGGGGCAGGAGTTGCAGCTGAGGGGAGAAGACACCAGGGCTACAGAGATAAATGTCTCAGGATTGAGAAATGAAGGCACCAGGGCCAGAAGTGGGGCAGAGTTGGGATCAGTATGGGAAGACAGGTAGGTGATCATTCCTGAGGCTGCATTCTGCTGCTGGGCCAGGACTTGCTGGGAGAGCTCTGACACTGGAAAGAGAGACTGAGAGCAGTGCAGTGGGTAGGTGGCCAGCCATCACGGAATGATGGATTGACTCAAACGTTATTAGGAAGGGATGGCTAGGGACAGGCCTCTCCAGGCTCATTACTGACAAGGACGAGTTAATGGTGAGACATGTCAGTAATGAACATTCTGTTGCGACCGAGGTCATTCAGCTACAATCAAAAACATGACTGTAGTCTGATAGCTCATCCAATTATGCCCAATAAATCATCGGTGATATATGTGCGTGTCACTAATTGCCAGTCAGCAGTTAACCCATGCAAGCTGACTTCCAGATTCAGTGATTGCTATGATCTCCCTGCACATTGTCTGACTGGGCAAACATATTCATCTCATTTGACAGCTGGCAATGGCACATTGGCTGAGGAGAATGCTCCGATCTGTGAAATGTGTGCTCAGTGGCATTCTGCCAGGTCTCTGCCCCCTTGCCCCCCATCATTGATCAAATTGAACACAAGACCTTGGAGTGAAGCTTGGGGCAATATTTGCACCTGAGGTGAGAGCTCAGGATGCAAAGGGTGGCCAAAGCTGTGGTCACTCAGTCAAGTTGTGTGAGACAAAGGTTGAATGGGGTCTTACCCATTGAGGGAATGAATAAAGGAGTGGTCGTAAATGTGGTGGCCAACATGACTTTCTGGCTATTGAGACACATGAATCATGTTCCTAAACCAATCTCAGATCCCTGACATGTTTAAGCGTCCATAGAGGCCGCAGTGTTGGCTCCTCAGGGACAAGGGCTACTCACTGAATAGATGGCTGTCGATGCCTGTGCGGAGGTGACAGAATGCAACTAAGACCAGTTACAACAAGGCTCATGCTACAATGTGCACTTGATGGAGCAGAGCTTCGAGATGCTGAAGATGAGGTTCGGGTTCCTGGAGCGATCTGGTGGAGCTCTGCAGTACAGTCCGCTAAGGGTGTCATGCATTGTCATCGCCTGCTGGGCCTTTCACATCCTGGCACTGCAGCAAGGGGAGGAACTGCCTGAGGAGGAAATGGAGGAGTGGCACAGAAGATGAGGAGGACACCATGGCACTGCAATGTCTGGTCACTATGAGGGCCTGAAGAGAGGACCTGGAGGGAGAGGACGCCAGCCATGAGGCAGTGGCAATGACCAGATGAGGCAGACAAGCTCGGGCACTGTCAAAGCCACCTGACTCAAGGGGAGTAAGGCAAAGCACCATTATCCTAATGTTCCTTCTGTGAACATTCATCTGTCTGAGTAATGGCAATGCACACACTCACTGATAAAGTTTGAGTCATGGGGAGGAAATGGATGTCAAGAGTCCTTACATTTCAGGAGGAGGATGATGACTCACAGTGAGGGCAGTGCTACTGCGAATGCCTGAATCCTGTCTGGCTGATGGCAGTTCGCTTACCCTCAGTATCAGAGTCATATTATGGCAATGTTGCACTGAACATTTCCCCTCTCTTGATCGAGGGTTATCCTTGGTGATCTGTGCCCTTGAGATTCAGTGTCACCGGAGGCTAATGGGATATGAGGGCAGGCAGCAGGGTGACATGTGCACACATTGGCAGTGACTGGGATGAGTGACAGTAGCCCTGAAGACAGTACTGACAGTAGCCTTGAGATATCTTCATTCCCTTTGACAAACAGGTCCAACCAATGTGAGAGCCTGTCACCAATATGCTGCAAACGTGGCAGACAGCAGATGGAGGAAGCCCTGGACAGAGCATCCAGTCTTTCTATCAAACAACAGAAGGGCGATTGAACCAGTGCACGGCAGTGGCCTTCAGATACAGGAGACATGATTCACATTCGTTCTGTCCGATGGATGATGCAGTGCTGGGTCCTCACTTCGTTTATTGATGCCCACCTCACTACTGGCACAGCCTATTTCCTCTCCTGGGCAGCTGGAGGGCTCTTACTTCAAAGTCTATGAGGGTTTCTGTCTTAGGCATCCCTCCATCCATCTAGGATCTTGTTGTGTGCCAGCTTGCCCTGCATGAAGACAGGTGGACAGAGTATAAGGAGAATGTATGTCAAGCCAGATGATAAGGAGGCCTGGCGTGTGAGGATGGTGAGTAGAAGCAGAAAGGTGAAGAAGATACCACCTGCAAAGGTGATGAAGATTTGTGTGAGGGTGAATGAGTGGTTCTGTCCCTTGATGGTAGCAGTGAGTGAACAGCCTGTGGATGTGTGAGGGGTGTGAGTTGAGAGTGATGGGAAGAGAGATTTTACCCTGGCAGGAAGGAGAAGATCACTCATCCTTTTCCAACCGATGTTGGTGTGTGCTGGGGCAGCCTTTAAATGGTGTTCCCCAATCATTAATATACTGAGGTGAAGACGGGATGAGTGAATCAGAAGGCACCCACCACCAAGCTGACAAGAATCCTGTGACCTTAAATGTTTTTGGCTAACTGCTGTATAATGCAATGTAATAACCTGCCATTGCTACTGATGCACTAAATGCTGCTTTTCCTGCCCATCAGCCTTTGCCAAATTTTGGAAAAATCCTGCCCAGAATCTGAGTTGTTGCAATTCCTCACTCATTTCAGATTTCCAAATATAATTATCAAGTTAATAAAACTTGAGGCTTATCACATGTAGTGATAAATCACATCTTATTCTTTACTTACTTTTATCCTCATGATGCTATTTGACTTTGGCTTTTTAATAACAAAAAATCATAACTATGATTCTGCCTCAATACTCAATTGAGTTTTCATCATATTTAAACAATCTTATTGCACAGAAGAGGGTATGTTCACATCAAATCCATTGTCTTTCATATAAAATTGTATTACTAAGTTACTTTGATAGTATTGCAGTTCCTTCCAATATTGTGAATTTGTCTTTATTCATGTCTCACGGATTACCTCCCTGTGACAGGGAATACACAGACTTCATTCTGCCTCTTCAGTTGAATAATTTTAGCTTGCAGCTCAACACAATCAGCTCTGCTGATTGGCTGCACATTAGAAGCAGAGCCCAGCCACATCCAAGGTTAGTCTGCACATCTTAAAAGCAGCCAGTTCCTTTTGGAAGACAACTTCCCTTACTAAAACTGAAGTTGCTGCTACAGATCTACCTTGTAACAACAGGAATAAAAATTTAGCTACTTATTAAACTAAAGACAAATACACACAAACAGGACAACAGTATTTTTAGTCAATGAAGTATATGCAACACTAAACACACACATAGAGTTTATGCAGATATTACCCTTTGTTCCAAATTATATTTACAATCCCTGAACTCCCTAAGACTGTCATGTTCGCAAATGACATCCCTATTAAATAAGCCTATACATTCTCTTTGATTCTTCATTCTGTGTATTTGGCTGTCTGGATCTCTCAAATTTGTTGACTCTACAAATTAGCACATGTATACCTCTCCTGATCTGTCAGTCATTTAAGTAAACTGTTTCCTACTAAGGGAAGAATTTAGATCTGGTTCTGTTTAGATGCCTGCTAATCTTGTTACTGGGAAAATCACACTTTTGAATGCTGGCTACTTCTATAACTTGCCAGATTTCTGCCTAGATCACATCCTGTGATCCTCAGCCTTGTATTGTGTGGTAACTATAAGCTGGGTTTGACTTATAGTTTTATTTAACAGAGATGTTGTTTGGGAACATGAAAGTCTTGGGGAGTTCAGGGATTGTAAATATAATTTGGAACAAGGCGTAATATCTACATAAACTCTATGTGTGTTTAGTGTTGCATATATTTCATTAACTAAAAATACTATTGTTCTATTTGTGTGTCTTTGTCTTTTCTTCAGTTTAATAAGTAATTTTTAATAGTTGTTCTATGATGATTTACTGGTTTTTCTTACTGTGATTTTGTGTGACTTTTCATACCCATTCCAAAAACAAAACTGTGCACCACTACTGCAGGGAGGCTTTTACTCCACACATAGTGGTCTCTGCTCCCACTTCTGCGCCACTACCACTTTTGTGTGTGTCTCTCCTGCAGGTGAAGGAAACAGCAGAAGTGTCACACTGGGACAATTTCGCAGGAGAGAGAGAAAGTGAGCCACTGTTTACGCCTGACCAGTAAACCTAATTGGATGAGCATTTTCGAGGCATTTTCAAACCCCTACTGTTCTAGACTTTGGAATGATGTTCTAGTTCTGTGATCCACCAAAATGAAAAGAGAGATGAGTGAGTGACACAAAAGTTAAATTTTATTTAGGAAGGAATGAAATTAACCAGACCTGTCAACATGCACACATAACCAGTTACAATGCTATGGAAGGAAAAGACTATAATAAAAAAAAGGATATTTTTAGGTTTACACAATTTTACACAATTTCACACAATTCCTAACAACCGTTCCTCAATATTTGGCTATTTGGGGATTTCTGGGCACTGCAGATAATACTCACCCTGGGGCCAAAGAGTGCTGCCTTTAAGAAAAGGTCAGGGCCATCTTGCCTTCAAGGATCATATACTTTGGTCACATGCTTAGGTAGGTATAAAAATCTTTGCTGTGCAACCGAGGCCTTCAGTCTGGGGTTGTGTCCGAAAATGCCGTTTGTTGAGTCCTGGATCATTGCTGGTAAATACTTGTTGAATTTTTTTCTTCGATGATTGGAAAGTAATTTTAGAGTTCTTTCAGTTGTTGAAACCAATAAGGAACAAAGTTGCAGCTCAGTCAAAGTTGGTTGGTTCTGCTCAAAGAGTCCCTACTTGTAGTTGAAGAGAAGTGAACAACCTGTGTGCTCTGGCTAAAAGAGTCCTGTGTCCTTTGTCTTAATCCAATTTTAAAAAGATGCAGCCTTTGAAATTTTAACTGCATTCTCCAAAGTTTGACAAGAGTGATTGGAGCGAAATAATAATAAGTGCGAAATCGTCCTCAGGAGATATTGATTACTATCCCATCGAGATGGTTTTGCAAAGTACAACCTGGGCTCAAATATGTTCGATTGTGCAGATAACTTGAAGTTTATAAGATGTTGCTGGTCATAGGTGTTATAATGGGTGGCATTGTTAGCCAGGTCTAACTAGCAGGCTAGTTTTGCCATGACTCATTGTCCTTTGTCTGCTCAGGCATCTCCCAGATGGATTTGATAAGGCTGTATATCTCTTTGTCAATGTCTTATTTACTGCCATTTTAAGTCCATGTGTTTTGAAGCACAGGATTTAAGTTTGTCTGTATTTCAGCCAGTTTTGTACATATTCCACACATATTAACATCCATAAAAAGGCGGATTTACATTTTCTTACACAACAAATCAGTGTTTCAAGTTGGCACTCCCCCCCCCCCCCCCCCCCCCCCCCCCCCCCCGCTTAGATAATATCTGTGCAGTTAGTGACTCTGCTGGGGGTGTCTGCGGAGGAAGTGGCTACAGAGAGAAATACAGGAGTAGTAGATAGGAAACACATGACAGCACAGAGTCAGCAGAGACTGATAGCCAAGTCCTGCACATGAGGATGGCCTCAACCTGGATCTTGAGTTCATGTCACACTATCTGTAACCCCTGTGACTTGATTGGGCTTGCAAAATCTCATTACTGTCCTAACTGGAGACAATAGACATCTCTTTCACATGCGTTTAACCCTCTCTCTACCCACATTGTCTATACCTTTAAGACTTGATTACCTATATAAAAAAAATCACATTCCAATCATTATTTTGTAAATTGAGTTTGTGTTTTTAAATGTGCTGTTTGTGAACAGAATACCCACTTATCTGATGGAAGGGCAGTGCTCTGAAAGCTAGTGGCTTGTGCTACCAAATAAACCTGTTGGACTTTAACCTGGTGTTGTGAGACTTCTTACGAGGTCATGTCAGCCAGGAGTGTTGTGTGGGACATAACGGAGGTGACTGGAAGCATTTCAGCCCGTCTCCTCAGGGTTTCTGGACCACTGGCGCCAATTTCATGGCTACTGAATTCTAAATAATACTCGTTTTATTTCAATAAAAGGAAGATTTTCATTTTATATAGCGTCCTTCACAACCACAGGACATCCAACGTGCTTAAGGCCAGTAAAATCTTTATGAAGTGTGATCACTGCTCTAATGTAGGAGCTATTATTAGTGTTACAAGATCAAGCAATATAATAATGACTTGATCATCCATCTGATGTTGATTTTAGAATAAATATTTATCAGGACATGACGGATAATCCAGTTGCACTTCTTCAAAATTGTGCGATAAGAAATTATGCATCTGCTGAACGGGTAGGCAGGACCTCAGTTTCATGCATCATTCAAAAGATTGCACCTTTGAGTGTGCAGCGCTCCACTCGTATTACCTTGGAGTGCCAGACATGGATGTGTACTGAAATCCAGCAGTGGGACTTGAATTCACAGTGAACTGATTCAAAGGGAAGAATGTTACATTGAACCTGCTGTGACTTCATTTTGGCTAAGGACATGGCACTTTATTGGTGCAGTTACATCACAACACTTCAAGATAATAAAATATTGGGACCAAACACACTGCCTGTCACTGAAATTGAACAGAGCTGGTATTGCAATCAGCCAGCAGGAATGTAATGCTGTTCATACACATTGTCCATTGTCCAAACTTTGTCTTAATGAAAGGTGACACTTAATATCGATTTTATTTGTCTGGTTTGTCCAAAGTCGCCTCAGCATATTGACTTGCATTTCCAGCTTTGATAATTTTGGTCTAGGTGCTTTGTATTTAACATTCAATTCCCATGAATTGTAGCACAGTATCTATAGATATTTCCACTGAAGCTATTGAGCGAAATCTTACGAACAAATGGCAGAGTGTTGTAGCTAGTTGATTGGCAAGTGAGAGGGCAATGGCCGAGGGATATTATCGCCAGATTATTAAGCCAGAAACTCAGCTAATGTTTGAGAGACCTGGGTTCGAATCCCACCATGGTAGATGGTGGAATTTGAATCCAGTACAACAACACCTGGAATAAAGAAAGAGCTGATGATAATGAAACCGTTGTCGATTATTGGAAAAACCCATCTGGTTCACTAATGTCCTTTAGGGAAGGAAATCTGCCATCCTTACCTGGTCTGGGCCGACATGAGTCCAGAGCCACAGCAATGTGGCTGATCTCAACTGCCCACTGAAATGGTATAGCAAGCCACTCAGTTCCAGGGCATCTAGGAATGGGCCAATGACGTCCTTGTTTCATGAATGAACAAAACACAAGTCGGCAAAAAATCGGGTCTGCAACCTGTTTTGCAACTCTCGCAATATTACCAGTGCTGATTTATTGGCAAAATCGGCTTAAGGTCTGGAAAGGGTGTGAAGCTGATGTAAATATGAACGATTTAATTTAAATATCATTAGCAAATCCTAAACATTATTGTCCAAACTCATTTGAACTTATCTCCCCACTGGTTAAGGCCCTCCGTGGCAAGGATCACATGTGGTTCCCACAATGGGGCCAGACATGATGGTCTTGCTAGTGGGAACGAAGGCCATGGAAGCCCCCTGGGTGATCTGGGATAAGGTTGAGCAGTGTCTCTTGGACAATGCCAGCCTGGCAGTGACAGTCTGACATGCTGGCACTGCCCACCAGGCAATGTCAAGTGGGTGGGGCCTGATGAGGTGGGCCATGAAGCGGGAGCTCTGTAGGGGAGGAGGAATGATCAGATTTTTCAAGGGAGGGGATTGATCAATTAAGGCAACATTCAGGGATCAGCTAGGCCAGGGATTAAGGGTGTGAGGGGTGTATATTGACCAGGGCAGTGATTGAGGGTGGGGTGGTGATTGGCCAGGGTAGTGATCAAGATGTGTGGGATGATGTCCAGAGAGGTATGGGGGAGGGGTGTAGCATGGTCAATGTTGGGGAGAGTAATATCTTGGGAGGGAGAGGGGACTGGTGTGGGGTTGTCTGAGGGAGAGGTGGCAGAACCTCACACAGGGAGTGATTGGCAGCAATTTTTGATATCCATGGGGGGTAGTGGGGAGGAGTGACACAAGGCCTCCCAGTAGACCGTGTTGCACAATGTACTGAAAGAGAGTGGTACTCTGCGCAATGGTGCCCCTAGAGCTTAGCAACCAGTCTCCCAGTGAGATTATGCTCCAATTTTGTTGAGAATTGTATTAAGGATTTTTCTTTGGACTGAATGTCATAAAATTTCATTTCTCAACTCGCTGAAAAAAACACATCTGGAACTCTCTGGATTTGCTGCTCATTAAGAGCTTAGAATTTTTTTCATTAAGATCACCCTGGCATGTTTCTCAGGAATGAAACAGGCTGCATTTCTCTCCAGATCTTACCAAACTTTTCCACAAAAAAACAGCTGGATGTGTTTCTTATGGTCAAGCAGGGTGGTGGGGGGGGTGCCTAAATACACTGGCAAAGCCTGGCTGTACTGAGATTGGGGCACCATGTTGAAAGGGTGGCCCACTCAGAACAAACAATGACCTCTCAACAGCGCAACTGGAGCTTCCAGTAGCTTCCAGCCATCCCCATCCCCTCCCTACAGATGAAAGCTGGCGTTTCTCCTCCAATCCCAATTAGAGCTGGCATTCAAGCCCTAATCATCACTGCCCACCGCATCCCCTCCTCCAACAGTCAATGTCGGCACACACTTGCGCTACACTGCACCCCCACCTCTCCTCCCCTCCCCCCTTCCCCCTTCTCCCTGCCTTCCCGCTCCCATCAAATCATCCCCCCATTCCATCAAATCACCAAATGGCTATCGCCAGCATCCCCAGCTCCCACGACTGCTCCCACCACCGCTACAAATAAGTGAAGTCCCCATCATATGGTGTCACCTTGGCAGCGCCAAGCCTGTGACAAGGGTCAATTTGAGGAGGCATTGCCTAAGCACTGTCTGACCACGTCCCTTTCCCTGGGTGCTAATCTTAGCTTTACGTCCCTGGGAGGATCCCCACGACAGATTCACAACTGGGTGAACCTGTTGCAGAATATACAGCATGGAGGGGGTCCAATATATGGTGTGTGGGGGATGAGGGTTAATGAAATGGTGACAGGTGGCAAAAATCAGAAGTTACAGTCTCACCGGTGAGGTCTATGAATGAAGAATGTGGGCTCAAGCTCTGTTCAGAAACTGAGTGAGTAAGCTATTTGGACAACTGATCTAAGAGAGACATGAAAGGTAAATAATGTCTGACTAATCTCATCGATTTTTTTTGATGAGCATGTCTCATGGGGATATAGGAATGTCTCTGGCTGTTGTCTACATGGTGTCATGAACAAAATTTATGTATCATTCTTTACTGCCCATGATCAATATCTTTGTAAGTAAGGGATGTGTCTCCTGTCCTCAGAGTAATTATCCCAATTAATGTTCCAACAGCAAGCTTCTTATGAACTTAAAAATAAAGAAGGTTATTTATTATCACAGACTTGCCCCAGATGTTTAAAATGTGACATCTCACTTGTCTTAACCGGAAAGATTAGATGCAGATGAAGGTAATACAATATAGTTGCAATTTTCATGGTCTCTTTCATGGTTGGTCTATAGATTCTCAGACGTGTTGTTGATATTTTGGTTAAAGGGACGATTTATGAAGCAAACAATCAGCATTAAGCCATGTTGCTTATTGCAATCAGATTTCCAGGAGTTTGCTCTCTGGTGCACTCAAAATTGGAACAAATTGGGGAGAAACTTTCTCCCATTTTCAAGGCATTATTGTTTTTTCCCTTGGCTGCTTTGACGACTTGCAGTGGGTTTGATGGTTTTCAGTGGAATTCTGTCTGTAGGACAGCCTCTGCTGTTTTTAAAAGTGAAAAATAAGGCTGTCTCAGCATGTGAGCTTTTTTGAGTTCAATGTCCTTTTTCTAATAAGGTGGGTGATTAAGTTAATTATACACCTTGTGGTAGGTTCAAACTTGAGCATTTGAGTCAGTGTGTTTGTATTTGAAAGAACTGTTCAATTTAATAATACGCTTTAGAATTGGGTTCAGGAAAGGGCATCAACATCAACAACATCAGCTTAGAAGATTCATTTTGTTCCCTGTTGAGAAGGGGAAGTGTCTCCAATCCACTAAGAAGGCAGCTGATTGTCAGGGAGGCATTTTTACAGCCTGTAACTGGGACACAAACATCTAGAATATATTTAATCAGGTTCTACAGAGGAAAGTGATGGCACGGTAACACAGTGCTAAGCTTTTCCTAGGAAGCATTGCTGTCTCACAGCAGGGACCTGGGTTCAGGGTGACTGTCTATGTGGAGTTTGCACACTCTCCTCTTGTCTGCATGGATTTCCTCTGGGTGCTCCAGTTTCCTCCCACAGTCCAAAGGCCATGCTAAATTTCCTCTTAGTGTCAGGGGGATTAGCAGGGTAAATACGTGGGGTACAGGGATAGGACCTGAGTGAGATTATTTTTGGTGCAGGATCGATGGCCCAAAAGACCTCTTTCTGCACTTGTAGCAATTCTATGATTATTAACAGCAAATGTAAAGTCATGGAATTAGGGTTAATCTTGTAGAACAGGTCAGTAATTCATTGGGAACGATAGGCAGAGTGTATGGATATATGTTGTATGCTGAAATTTTCAGTCAACATTAAACCAGAAGGCACGTTATGTCATGCAGATAGGAGCAGGAAGATAATCAGTTTTATAACGAATTAACTGAGCAGCAGAACTAAGGAAAATGATGTCCAGTCTGCATAATTTCACTGGGCTTTACCTCAAATGAGCCCACATTTGCTTTCATTAGTCTTCCTATTTTCATATCTGTAGAAATTATGACAAACTGTTTTACCTTCTCTTGCTAGCCTGCTCATAATTTTTTTCTCTTTGTCGAATTCCTGGTCCTTCTTTAATTGCTGAATGCTAAAGTCCTCTCAGTCCTCATGCGTGGGACTCTTTCTGGCAAGAATAAAAGCCTCTTCCTTTGATCCAATACTATTTTTAATTCCTCTCGTTAACTACAGATGGATCTGTGAGCCAAAAAGGAATGTAAATGTGTTGCAAGGAAAGAGCAAACATTGATCATATAACAGGAAGTCCTTTCAATTACGACATTAGCACTTTAAGACACCCAATTCTTTCTGAGATTGGGCCTGATTCTTTACTTTTCAGGGCAAGTGCCCAAACTGGTGGAAAAATGGGAGTGTTTCCAATTAGCATTGGTAGCGTCTGTTAGGTGGGATTCACTCATCTTAAAGATACTAATGAACTCATTGCAAGCAACCCATCAGCCAGCCCCACTGTTCTAAGATTGGGATACCATTATTAAAGGGTGCTCAATCTCTGCATTCAGAGACAGGACCCCTTGCCCTCCAAAAAAGAAATAGTACCCTCCACATAGACCAGGGGAGCAGCACAAATCTCTCACTAAAGAGGTGCAGCCCTCCCACACCACTCAGGCATGATCTGACCCAATCCTTCTCCCCTCCCTCAACTTAAGTCTATCCTAAAAAACCCCATGCAGCCATCCTTCTTGCAATAACTCCTACTCAGCCCCCTACCCCTCACACCAGAACTCAGCCCCCTTCTGCTGCATTACCCTCAGTCAGTCCCCTTTTTCTCTCAGACTCCCAGTCAGCTCCTCCCTGCTCAGATTCCCATTTAGCCCCATTCCCCATTCAGAATCCCCACTCAGTCCCTCCTCCTTCATACCTATCAGTCAAGTCCCCTTCCCATTCAGACTCTGTATTCAGCCCTATTCAGACCATGCACTTGGGTGGTGCCCACGGTGCACTGTCTCCTGGCACCCTGGCATAGACACACTTGCCTGGTGCCTTGGTTCCCCAAGGGGGCTCAGGAGGTAAGTCCAGTACCCATTTTCCCCAATGCTGTTGCAGGCTGCAGAGGAAGAGTCCCTCAAAGGTCCTGGGGGTGCGGTGGGTGCAGCCTCAGAGCGGGGGATTGATCCTAATCACTCTCCACTGGGATGGGTGTGTCATGGCTGGACTGCTCCTTCTAGCTGCGGCAAACATGAAGATCATAGTGATTTCAGCCAGTCTTGTGATCAATGTCTACATTCCTGCCTGTTGCTGTGCAAATTCTGAAGTGGCCAGGTCACTTATATCTCCACCCTCCAGTCAAATGGCAGGATCTTAAATCATTGCAGCACTCCATTCTGCAGCAGAGATTTTACTTTCTCCTCATCAGAAGCTGCGGATGAGAGCAGACTCCTTTGAAAACCTCTGCCAGAGAGGAGGTGTCAATTTCATGGGGGGGGGAGAATGGGTCTGCCCAGCTGTGCACTCAGCTCAAACGTATGTACACAGCTTCGATCTGAAAAAAGTTGCTGAGGCTTCCCAGCAAGTAGAAATCATTGAAACCCTTTCCATTTCAATAGGATTCTTTGATTGTTAACAAATTCAAATGCCAGGAACGTGGGCTCGATTCCTGCCTTGGGTCACTCTCTGTGAAGAGTCTGCACGTTCTCCCTGTGTCTGTGTGAGTTCCCTTCAGTTCATCGGTTTCTCCCACAGTATAACACCATTGGTACTGTTTTACCCATTCACTAATGTGTTAAAACTATCTGACTTGCTGATGAATCTGGGACTTGCCCTGTAGAGGTGCTGGATTCCCAAAAACTTTTTTTTTTTAAGAGCAACACAGCACGGGAAACAGGCCCTTCGGCCCAATGAGCCCACGCCGCCGTCATAACTGTATAGTAACAATTCCATTATCCTATTCTAATTTTAGGTTATTCCTAATATGGAAGAATCTCAATGTAGAGACAATTTGTTTCCCAATCAGCCTAAGAGCGAATTTTTGGGATGTGGGAGGAAACCGGAGCGCCCGGAGAAAACCCACGCAACCACGGGGAGAACGCGCAAACTCCCGCAGACACCAGCCCAATTCCAAGTGTCTGCACAGCTACAGCGATAGTCACTGAGCTGTCATGGTGCCCTTCAGATGGTCCAGATAAAGCACTCATTTACAACATGAAGCACCAGGCAACCCATGAATCAACATCCAAGAGCTGTCCTCGCACCACCTGCCGAATGCATGCTCCTTGTTGGTCAAGTATGGACCGAATTACCTGTGGAAAAAAGCCGTAGTTAAACAGTCCTACTATATCCCTCTATCTGCATATCGCTCATGTGGCTGTCCAAGAGACCCTTAAACAGCCCCAGCGTGCCTGCTCCCACCACCTTACTCGGCAGTGCATTCCACACCCCCACTACCCTTTGTGTGAAAAACTGCCCTCTAATATTCGTCTTATACATAGCCCCCCTCACCCTAAGGCCATGACCCCTCGTCCTATCCATTTCTGAAGGTGGAAAAAGTTTACCACCATTTACTCTATCTATACCCCTTATAATCTTATACACCTCTATTAGATCCCCTCTAAGCCGACGTCTTTCAAGGGAAAACAACCCCAGTCTATTTAATCGTTCCTCATAAGACAGTCCTTCCATACCAGGCAGCATCCTGGTAAACCTCCTCTGCACTCTCTCCAAGGACTCCACATCCTTCCGATAGTACAGGCGACCAGAACTGGACGCAGTATTCCAAGTGAGGCCTAACCAACGTTCTATACAATTGCAACATCAAACTCCTACTCTTGTATTCTATACCCTTTTCTATGAAAGCTAACATACTATACGCTTTCTTTATCACCTTCTCCACCTGTGAAGACACCTTCAGAGACTTGTGAACCTGCACCCCCAAGTCTCTCTGCGTCTCTATACTCCGTATAGTTTTACCTTTTATCCTATAACTCTCTTCTACATTTTTCCGGCCAAAATGCATCACCTCGCATTTATCCGGATTAAATTCCATTTGCCATCTATCTGCCCACTCTACCAACCTGTCTATGTCCTGTTGTATTGCCTGGCACTGCTCCTCTGTACCCGCCAATCCAAGCATCTTAGTGTCATCAGCAAATTTGCTGATCTCACCACCTACCCCAACTTCCAAGTCGTTTATGTAGACCACAAATAGAAGAGGACCTAGTACTGAGCCTTGTGGCACTCCACTAGTGACAGGCTTCCAGTCGGAAAAAGAGCCTTCCACTACTACCCTCTGTCTCCTCCTCCCGAGCCAGTTCTCGACCCATCTACATACCCGGCCCTGTATCCCATGCGCCTTCACCTTCTCTATCAGTCTACCATGAGGAACCTTGTCAAACGCCTTACTGAAATCCATGTAGACGACATCAACAGCATGTCCTTCATCAACTGTTTTTGTCACTTCTTCAAAAAATTCCACTAGATTTGTAAGACAAGACTTCCCCTTGACGAAGCCATGCTGCGTATCCCTGATCAGATCGCAGCGCTCCAGATGCTCATACATCCTGTCCCTGAGGATCCTCTCCATTAGCTTACCTATAACTGAAGTCAAGCTCACCGGCCTATAGTTCCCTGGGTTATCCCTCTGACCTTTTTTAAACTTATTATAGAGTCATAGAATCCCTACAATGCAAAAGGAAGCCATTTGGTACATTGAGTCTGCACCAACAGCAATCCCACCCAAGCCCTATCTTTGTAACTGGTTAGTTGCATTGGCCATGCTAAAATATGTCCAAACAGGTATTGGTTTATGGTGACTAGGGGATTTTTCACAGTAACTTCATGGCAGAGTTAATGTAGGCCGACTTGTGATATGAATAAACTTCAAAAATTTTAAACTTTAAATTCAACCTGCAGCATCTTGAAGAAGATTCCATTGACAGCTTAATGGATTTCTATCATCTTCTAGCCACCTGTCCTAATGTTCATTCGTTTTCATACTTGAATGAATCTCAAGTGTCCCATTGAACCTGCCTGCAATGTCAGAAGGGGAAAAGTTCTCCCCAGAGAATGGGCAGATTAAAAGCATAGACTGGCTGCCCAACTCATGAAAAAAACTATTGATTGTGATAGTGGCACAGTTGCACAATGGTTAGCACTGCCACCTCACAGCAACAGGGTCCCGAGTTCAAATACGGCCACAGGGGACTGTCTGTGTGGAATTTGCTTGTTTTCCCTGTGTTGAGGGAGTTTCTTATAGGTGCTCTGGCTTCTTTCCATAGTCCAAAGATATGTGAGTTAGGTGGATTGGTTATGCCAAATTGCCTATTAGTGTCAACAGGATTAACAGGGTAAATACATGGGGTTATGGAGATAGGGTCTGGGTAGGATTGTTGCTGGTGCAGACAAATGGCTTCCTTTTACGTTGTAGGGGATCTATAATAAGTCTTTGGTCACCAGTTCTTTGGGAATCCAGCATTCTACAGGATAAGTCCCAGATTCACTGGCAAGTCAGATAGTTTTAATACATTAATGAATGGGTAAAACAGTTCAAATTATGTTATATCCTCCTACAGAAAGAACTTGTGTTTATCTAGTGCCTGTCATGTTCTCAAGATATCATAAATTGCTTTACAGCCAATACAGTATCTTTAAAATGTGGTCACTGCTGTAATGTGGGGAAATGAGGGTGCCAAACGGTGCAAGGAACTAGAAAATGACTCCCCATGAGAGGAATGAGCCAGAATTACAATCCATGTGCCAATTGTGGTGCAATTGTTTACATATTCATTTCTCAGTTAGAAAATCATTCTTTGAAATCCCTTTCCAGAGATGTGGGCAGCCAATCTAAGCTGATGTTTCAGTTAAGTGCTTTTCTGTTTTTTCAGTCTGGATATTAAACTAAGTTTGTTTGCTCAGATTAATGTAAAAGATCTCATAATATTATATCACAAAAGAGAAGGGGAGATGTTCCTCCAATTCTCTTCCCACACTTTGTGACGCACTGAGGCAGATTTTGTTTGTTTCCATAGCTAGTAATTGCTGGAGCAGATCACATGCCTGTTGCCATGGGCTTATAGGTTTAGGGACTCAAATATGACTGACCAAGAATCTTTCCCACTCTTTCCAGTAGCCACTGGACGTTCAACCTATACGGTCACATGATAAACACACACTCCTCGGCCATCAAATCTCAGGGTTGGGCCTGGAGTTGGAACTTCTGGCTCAGAGGCAGATATGCTACCCACTGCACCACAACAAGAGATAGCCCTGACTACCCCTCAACAAACATTACTAGGTGGTTATTATCTTCTAGGCGTTTGTAGGACTTTATGGTGCGCAAATTGGCTGCTACATTACTAAAGTAAATGTGGTTATAATGTGCTTGGGGGCATTGTGATGTCATGAAGAAAAAACTTCTCTTTTTCTTTGTGATCACATCAACTCAGGGGCTGAAAGGTAGATTTTCAATGATAAACATTTTCCTTCGAAGTCAAACAACGTAGCTGTGATTGACAATGAAAAAAATTAATTCCCTAGAGGACCAGGGCAGCAATATTTCACCTTCAATTAATAGTAAAACTTTATTATCTAATTTGGAACATAATGTTCCTTGGTTCTATGTATGACTCATACTATTTTCTCTTGATAGCTATAATTCAGCAGCAGTCACATCAGTTGTTGGACAGTGGTCTGAGCTAATGACAAAACTATACCCATTACTTTCTCAAACTTTTTGCAATCAAAAATGAAGAGGGACGAACATTTGGATTTTTCAGTATGTAAACATTGTCTTTTTTTAAAATAGAAAATGCAATGTCTGCCTTAAAATTATTTGTACATAACTGCTTGAATACATTTTGATTTGATTTTGATCAAGTGCATAGTGAAATGTATTGTTTCTTGCACGCTATGCAAACAAAGCATACTGTTCATAAAGTACATAGGGGAGAAGGAGAGGAGAGGGTACAGAATGCAGTGTTACAGTTGTAGCTAAGGTGTAGAGAAAGATCAACTTAATATAAAGTAGGTCCATTTAAAAGTCTGATGAAAGCAATGAAGATACTGTACTTGAATTGGTTGGTACATGATCTCAGACTTTGTATCTTTTAGTCAATCTCTTGTGACATTGAACACAAGAAGTTAAGATCAAGCGTAATGTTCATGTCAGGAAGAATTAGATGGTTGGAAGATTATTGCCAAAGGTAAAGAAATGAAGAAAGAGATGTGGGGTGGCGAGGAGGGGGCAAATAAAGGTAGTCATCTGAGGCAGGATGGGGGAACGGATATAAGGGACAAGAGCAGGAAAGAGCTGGAACACAGAAAGAAGGGATATTTTCAGTAAGTTCCATCTGTGGAAATTCTCTTTTGAAATGTAGGCATTGTAATTTAGGAGATGCAACAGCTAATTATTCATCCAGCAAACTCCGAACAAAAACAGTGTGTTCCCAGATAATCTTGTCTGGATTGAGGGATAAATATTAGTCAGGACAGTGGAGATCACTTCCTTATTCTTCAAGATGGTGCTTTGGAATTGTGAATCCCTACCTGAGCACATTGGAGATGTTGGGGTGAATTTTCCCATTCTGCCCACCATGGGAATTGTAGCGGGAAAGGACAGACCATGGAACGATCCACCTGATTTCAGATTTTCTGCCCGTGTTCACACCAAATCTGGAAAATCTCACCTGAGGTCAATAGACATTTCTATGGTCTGCCCTCACCTGCTACGGTGGGCAGAATGGGAAAATTTGTCCCAGCATTCCCAATGTTGCAGCCCTCCATCAGTGTTAACACAGAATATCAGCCTTGGCTTTTGTGCAAAGATCCTGGATTTAGGCATAAACCTACAACCCTCCACCTTAAGGAAGAGTACTGCCAACTGAGCCATAGTTGACCTTACAAGTATACCTGATGGGAGAGTGATGATGGGCTTGGGGTGAGGAGAGGGGAGGTGTGCTTGTATTCCAGAAATTTTAGATTAACCCTTTTAAGTTTGGACGGAGAATTCAGGCCTTCTTAGAGTAGGGATCTGCACTGGTGTAGATGTGGCACAGTGGACAGGATTTTATTTCTGATTCAATAATTAGTCATTTAATGAAGATGCTTCACATTTGTCACACGTGTAGATACTTTGATAAAGGGGGAGATTTTTTTGCCCTTGTTTTCCTTGGGTAGGGAAGCTGAAGAGAGTGGGAGGCGGGAGTCCCAAAATAGCAGTTACGCCGACAGGTTTTCCCTTTGATAATTTTCCCGTCTTGCCGATGACATGAAGTGATTTTGCCATGAAAGATCAGGGACCAATTACCAGACATCAGAATATCATTACTCCCATCCACCCCTTCCCCCCACCTCATTCTGTTGGGGGGGGTGTGACGGTGAGGGGCAGTTCCCTGGAGGGGAAGGGGGTACATTGTATGCATAAGTGAGGGCACTGTTTAAAAAGGAGACCCTGATCTCTCAGGAAGCGAGGTTGTGGCAGGGCATGGTCTTCCAGAATCCGCCCTGCCAGCATGATGTTGTGAGAGCCACATCTTACTGTTTGATAGGCTGCTATCCACTTTCCCCAACAGAGACAACATTTAGAAAAAAAATTTAAAAAAGACTGCATCCAAACAATCCCTGTACCATTAACCAATGCCTCTGTGTTGGAAGAGCAAAATCAGGGATGGATCATTGGCCTAGTTATCACAAGTGTTAATGATACCATTTCCCGGTCATGCTAAATTCTCCCTCAGTGTAACAGAACAGGCATGAGAATGTGACCATTAGGGGATTTTCACAGTAACTTCATTGCAATGTTAATTAAGCCTCATAGCACCAGTAAGTAAACTTAATAAATAAAATTAAAACTTTTGTTACTGTTTTCTTATTAATATTTGCAAAATCTCTTACTATGGACAGGATTTTATGGATTAGTTCAAGTAAGACCGGAAATTCCCATCCGAGGTCAACGCACATTTCCATTGTCTGCCCTTTGCCTACTCCGATTCTATGGTGGACAGGGCAGTAGAATCCTGGCATATATGTTTTATTTAATAATTAGCTTTCACTTGTACTCTACTTTCTGCCTGTTTATTATCATTTTAGTGCTTCCTTGTTGGTTCTTAATATCTACCCAATCCTCTGACTCACTAATGATGCAGATTTGCACAATGTTTCTTTTAATTAAATATTATCTTTGACTTCCTTATTTAGCTTACCAAATGCACGGTGTAGCTTACTACTAATTGGCAAACAATTTTAACACAATTTGAAAGTGTTTCATGTGTATAGGTTGACCTGCTACTTCTTTACCTAAAAATGTTGGTCTAAAAATCTTATATTTCACATGAGCATATACGCAAGCATTGACCTAGCTGGATTTCCTATTACTCTTTTCAGGATATCACTGCAGGAGTTCCTCAAGCTAATATATCAGACACACACCAGAACCTTGTTGAATGTTCCATTCTTTTCACCTTTCCTGCACTAGTTTTTCAGCAATATCTTATTCAGAGTTAAGTTCTCCACTTGCACTGTGGCTAATTGGGAATAATTGGCTAAAGCAGGCAAAACTTGAGCAGGATATAAAATGGCTACAAATGGCATATATTGAGGCCCCACCAATTCTTTTGGATCTGTAATCATGACATAGTTACCTGGGAATAAAAGTGAAATAGGAATTAAGAGGCTGAAATATATAGGGAGCTGTGAGTGAACTGTGCAATCTTCTTTGGTGAAGATCTCGGGGACAATTAGTGTTAACCAGTGTCTTTGAGAGTTTCCAGAGTCATCGATTTCTGTGGGTTTTTCCAAATAAGCATTGGCATGATAGGTGGCATCAGTCTGTCACCTAGTTGTTTCAGGGGGTGGCATCTGCAGATCTAATGTCAACCGTCTCATTCCTTTTAATATTGGGCAGCAACAGCAGAATTATCCTTCATACAGTAGCCTAGAGAAACATTGAATACATGCAAATGGCCATTTAGATCTTTGTACATCATAACACTCCTTAAAAGTAAGCTCAGCTTACTTTTATTTCATCAATTGGACTATTACTACCTGCACAGCAGTGGGATTGCTTTTCCAAGAGCTTGCATGCTGCTTTGATTTTAATTTAACCATCAAGCCCATGGTTATTTAAAGAAATAAGAAAAAAATGGAAAGATGGCCCCTGGGAAATATAGATAGTCTCTTCATGGCAAGGTTCCATGTAAGAAAGCACATGTTACAAACAAAATGAATGTGAAATATAGGATCTTGAATCAATGCTTCTAATGTCTCAACTGGGGTTAGGATTCCTGAAAGCTGGCAGAACCTTCCGAATAAGGCGGCACAGCGGTTAGCACTGCTGCCTCACAGCGCCTGGGACCCATGTTCAATTCTGGCCTGGGTGGAGGCTGCAGGCTTTCCCAGTATCTGCATGGGTTTCCTTTGGGTGCTTCAGTTTCCTCCCATAGGCCAAAGATGTGTGGGTTAGGATGACTGGCCATGTTAAATTAACACTAGTGTCGGGGAGGAAGGGGGATGGTGTTAGTTGGGTTAATATGAAAGCTTATGGGAATAAGACCTGGGTGGGATTGTGGTCAGTGCAGATGTGATGGGCTGAATGGCATCCTTCTGAACTATCGGGACTCTATGACTCTATGAATATGTGTGCGAGGTAATTTCAATCACAGAGGCATCAAAGATGTGACATTAATCGCATTATTCACTAACATGCTTTTCATGGTACGACCAATCCTTAAGTGTATTTACCAACAACCAGTTCAAACTCTCCATCTCAGTCACAAGATCATTACAAACAAATAGTCATTTGACTCATTTTAATTTATCCACTGCTGATTGGTGTAACTTAGGCTGATTGGTGTGATAAATTGTCCCTAAATTAGTCTCCCCTCAATCTAACTTCCAATGTGGGGTGCCATAAGCGTAGACAAGGGTCATGGTGGAGGAGGGAACTCACAATGTTAAAATGGCGACGCGGGCTTGTTTGGCCGAAGGGTCTGTTTCCCATGCGGTGTTGTTCTTTGTTCACCTAGATAAATTTTGAATCTCTGCCTTTTTGCTTTCCAATAGCTATTGTGGAGATGACTCAAGGCATTAATAACAACCAATGGCGTAGTCCACCTGTACAGTGTGGCCAGCAGTATAACATGCTTAAAATCTTCATTCTTTAGAAATTTAATAATGGTATTGGTAGGAGGGAGTGTCATCAACAACATCGGCCATTTCAATTAAACCGTGCTTATAGCAACAAACGAAGAAGACATAAAAATGACTGATATAGTCATAAAGTGGTGGATACAGACTTACACATAACTGCAAAAAAAAAGTCCACTGTGGATACTGACGAAAAGGAAGGTTATTCCAATATTACAGCATGGTAAACAGGAACAAATTAGAACACAGTAATTAATTTTGTTGTCCAGGAAGCACAGTCACAGCCAGTGTTAAAGCAATGCTGAAATCCAAAAAAAAGTATTACACAAGCCAGTATTTTTACAAAACTAAGAATCATTGTAAGAAGTGTCAATTTGAATCATGAAATAAGAATCTGTTCTGGAATTGATTTGGGATCTGAAGCTTGGAGCATTGGGAAGAGAAGGAAAAGAAAAACGACAGCTTTGAAATATGGTGCGTAGGAAGGATCCCAAGGGTAATCTAGGTAGAGAGAAGAATTAATGAAAAAATATTGAATAAAGCCAAAAGAGCAAGAGATCTTTCAAATATTAAAAAGAGACAAGTGGGGTTCTTTGGACATGTTATCAGGGCGGAAATGTTGAAATGTCTAAACTGGAAGGATGACTGGAGGAACAAGAGGTCAAGAATGAAGGAAACAGGTAGACAACATTAATAATTAGCTTAACAAGAACTCCAACAATGAGGTTGTCCACTGTTGTTGGAATTGGAAAGTTTGGAAGACTGTGACCATATATAACAATGACAACTGTTGAATCTGATCAATTTTCAAATGTTATACATCCACCAGATGTGTCCAAAGAACAACGTCATCTTAGATGCTACATGAATTCATGGTGGTGCTTAATGTTTTGAAGCTGCAATACATACATGTTGTTCACTTGAAGATAAAATATAGAATTGTATCAGCAGAGGGAATCTGCAAGCAGAAACAGGGTCTAAAAAAACTGTTTTAATAAAATGAGACATGTTGCTTGTGCATTTTTACTTCTGGCTGTCTCTAATTGTGTCTCATTCCAACAATATCACATTGATGGTGTGGATAATGCAAGATAAAGCATGAATTTGCCCCTTCACACAAACATACAAATTAGTAGAAGGAGTTTAGACATTTAGCCAATCAAGCCTGCTCTACTATTCAATATAATAAGGCTGATCTGAACGTGAGCTCAGTTCTACATTTTGCCTGCAATTGATAACCTTCAACTCCCTTCTTAGTCAAGAATCTATCAACCTCTGCCTTAAAAGTATTCACTGATCCTGCCTGTTCCACTCTCTGCAGAAGAGTTCCAAAGATTCATGACCTTTTCAGAGAAAAAAAATGCTCGTCATCTCCGTCATAAGTGAGAGACCTGTTATTGTTAAACTGTGTCTAGTTTCTCCCACAAGAGGAAACATCTTTTCAGCATCTAATTTTGCAAGTCCCCTCAGGATCTTATATCTTTTAATAACATTACCTCCCAATCTTCTATATGCCAATTGATATAAGCATAGCTTAACCTCATATGTTAACATTTCATCCCCTGCCCAATCCCAGCTATCAATCAAATGAAGCTTCTCTGAACTGCTTCTAATGTTTTTATAAGTTTTCATAAATAAGGAGGCCAAAACTGTATACAATATTCTGAATGTGGTCTCACTAAGGAACTGTACAATTCCCACTTTCATATTTCATTCCCCTTGCGATAAACAGTAACATTCCATTTGCCTTGCTAATGACTTGATGTACCTATTTATTAACTTTAGTAAGAAACCAAGATCCCTCTGTATCTCAGGTTCAGCAATCTCCCTCCATATAATAACATACTACTTTTCTATTCTTCCTACCAAAGTGGACAAGTTCACACTTGCCTGCATTATATTCATCGGCCAAATTTTCACTTAACCAGTCTATATCCTTTTGCAAACTTGTTATGTCCTCCTTACAATTTACTTTCTTAGCTATCTTTGTGTCATCAGCACAATTAGCAAACACCCATTTGGTTCCTTCACCCAAGTCATTGATATAAATTGTAAATAATTGAGGGCCCAGTACTGATCCCTGTGGTACTCCTATCATCACATCTTGCTAACCCAAAAAAGACTCATTTCTCTGTTTCCTGCTTTTAACCAATTATCTGTCCATGCTAATAAGCCACTAATACACAATGAGCTTTTATTTTAAAAAGTAGTCTTTGATATGCTACCTTGCTAAATGTCTTCTGGAAATCTAGGTCCAACAAATCCACATAATCCAATATCCATTATCCATTGGATTATCCATCATTATTCTCCTTTATCCAAGCCCTGCAGAGAAAACAACATTTCAAACTGCAACCTCACAGAAATATTGGGCAGATTTTATAGCCTCACCTGAGGTCAATGGAGATTTCTGTTGTTGGATCCTCGCCAGTGCCAATTCAGTGGCAGGCAAGATAGTAGAGTTCTGGCCATTCAGGCTGTTTCAACAGAACACAAGCTCGGATCAAAAAAAGTAAGAAATCTTTTCAGGCAAGTTTTATTGCCATTTTGCGACATCATTCTCTATCTATTGGCACAAGTGGTTGCAATGTTTTGCCATTCCAGACAATAATAGAAAACAAACCTTAATTTTCCACCACAACTGTGAAGAATCAGAGGACATTTTGGCCTGAGTAAAATGAACATGTTTCAAAAGCATTGACATCCTATTTTATGCCCAAGAAAAACACATTATAAGAGGCAATTATCTTTAGCTGAATGAAACAGGAAGCTAATGAGACAATTGACCAGAATTGCACACATTTGAGGCAACTAGCAGCCAAATGTGACTTGGGTGATGTTGAACAGGTCAAAAGGAAAATTAAAACACATACAATTGAAAGTTGTCTTTCAGGTCATTTATGCCAAAAAAAATCACTTGAGAAATAGAAAGCTGTTGGAGTTTTTGGCGTTAACAAGACCACTATACCTTCTGAGCCTACAGCTATTGAATTTAAGGCAGTCAAAATCCACATTCCAAGCTCCAGAAACATGGATTGAGGTTTGCTGAACATTTGCTTTCTGTCACTGACAGCAACAGCAGTTCCCAGTCATGGAAATAGTTATGTTCACTTCAATGTAAGCTGCCGCCCTAAAACTTGACTGGGTAGCATGGTGGCATAGTGTTAGCACTGCTGCCTCGCAGCACCAGGGACCCAACTTCAATCCTCGAATTGGGTGACTGTCTGTGTGGAGTTTGCATTATTTTTTTTTTTAAGCAACACAGCACGGGAAACAGGCCCTTCGGCCCAACGAGCCCGTGCCGCCGTCATACTATATAGTAGCAAATCCATTATCCTATTTTAATATTCCTATATAATATATATATTATTCCTAATATGGAAAATTCTCACCATTGGGAAACAAATTGTCCCTATCAGCCTAAGTTTTTTTTTATGTTATAAGATGGGGTGAGGTGAGCCTATGGAGTGGATGGGGGTGAGGAGGGGGTGCAGTAGATTTGAAGGAGGAAGGGGAACAAGGATTTTTAATGCAACATTTGAGAGCCAGATTAGATCAAAGGGAATAGGAACAGCCAAGCAGGATATGGTGCTGCCAGGATGCGGATGGCTAGTTATTTTTTAACAAGAGTGATGCTGACTCATGCACATTCTGTTGAAATGAACTGAATATGACTGATTCAAGTTTCCTGTGAGACAGCCCAGTCTAGCTGGATTACTGGACCCCTCTTTCCTTAGAGACAGAAGTGGGAGGAATACAGTGCTGAATAATTATCTTCCCGTGTCTGCATGGGTTTCCTCAAGTTTCCTCCCACAGTCTGAAAGATGTACTGGTTAGGTCCATTGGCCATGCTAAATTCTCCCTCAATGTGCCTAAATAGGCACCAGAGTGTGGCGACTGGAGCAGTTTAACAGTAACTTCATTGCAGTGTTAATGTAAACCTATTGTGACTCTAATAAATAAACTTAAACTTGACTAGATCTTCGTTTTGTTTGGAATCCCTCAAATGATCAGAAATGACAATGGTCACCCATTCAAATATGAAGTGTTCAGCAAATTTCTGAACTTTCTCGATTTTCTCTTTGAAGCACCATATCCATTCGTCAATACCTAACAGGAAAAATCGAAGGATTTCTGTGTATCACGAAAAGAGTGAAACCAACATCTACAACTGAGAGCAAGTTGTAGAAGCAATAGCTGTATCACTTTCCTTTCAATTACAACTCCTCACTCATCAACTCAAAGGTCTCCAGTATTTCACATCCTACGCACACACATCTTCCTGAACTATCCATGCAGTTAATATATGCAAATGGGATCGAGGAGAGAAGGATCAATAGAGACTAAATGTACAACGAAACATAACAGTTACAGCTGCAACATGAAAGCCAGTAGATAAAGTGAAACACAATGTCCATGTGGGAAAACAAACAGTGCCTTATAACGTCCAATTACTTGTTGTGACCAACACAAAAGGATAAGCAACGCTAAGCTTAGTTCACGAATCAGCATTCTTCAAAACACTGAAAATACCATTCATAAGCATTGAATCAAATTCAGACATCAACACGATGAAGAACATGAGTTTAATAAAAACATACCTGATGTCAGACCATGTCCTATTTAGGAAAGAAAACATCCACCATGCCTAATTATGTAATAAAATGAACTATTTTCAATTGGTGAGCAAAGGTTTTAAGTCATTACATATAGTGGAGTATATTGTTCAATGAATACAGAAGTTAAATTGTGCAATAAATTATGCTTAAGTTTACTGTTTACAGTTTGGAGACAAATCATTGAAATGTGCTGAGGGCGATTTTCCCCCCCAAAAATTCTAAGTATCGTACTTGCAGGACAACTGGAGTAATTCATGCTGGTTTTTTCAGTGGGAGTTCAGAGAAGAATCTCTCACACTCCATGCACTGCAGAGGTCACCAGTGTGAATATCATTAGATTATAAGGGGCGGTGCCTAATCACATTGGGGAGGCTGAAATCAGCAAGTCTCTGCGCATGTGCAATGGCCCCGAAGTGTCAGTCTCTCATTTGCTGGCCAGCTCAATTGCTGGCCGGCCCTGGAACCCCACACCTGGAACCCCTGCAATATACCCATGGAGGGAGTGGCCCTCCACTCCTCCCCCCATTCATTCACAGGCCAACCCTTGAAACCCTGGTCAGCCCTGATCTCCAGCCTCTCTCCTGCCCACAGCAGTGATGATATCCCCCCGCCCCCGACAAACCCCTCCCTCTAGGCTGATTGCTCCTCCTCCCCCATAGATCCCCCTGGCTAATGATTGCCTCCTCCAAATCCCCGCCCCCCCACAACTACCTCCCCTCCAATCGCTGGCCATCCTCCAGTTCTGACCAGATCCCAATGCAGAGTGGCAGCAGGACTCCTCACCCTCACCAATTGCCCCATGTGACCCCTGGACATGGGCACTTTGCCCCATGGGCAGTACCAGGGGGCACAGGGTGACACTTCAAGGATGCCGACACACAGGAGGCATCTCCCACTGCCCAACCTCCTGGAGGACCTTGATTGCCACTCTTCACTCCAGTGGGGTTGTCTCACTAGTTCCCCATTAATGGTAATCCCTGCTGGAGTGAAACAGACTGATGGGATGGGAGATGCAAGTGAACCCAGAGAATTTAGTCCTGGGCCTGCTAATAGCATTTAAATAGTATGTAAAATACCAGTTAAATACTAGATCCACCTACCAGCTGATATCCAGCACCATGCAGATGCCACTAGAAATCCAGGCTTGGGAGATGCAACCGTGGCACAAATACTCACGGGAAACTCCCAAATCAGCCGACATGCGATTCTCCTGGCCTGCTGCACTAAAAATGTAGTGCAGCAGGATGGGAGAATCATCCCCACTATGTCTCTTATTTCTAAAGAGAATGTAGTGTACATATTGGCCATTTAAAAATATCATACAGAATTGTACCAACAGAGGGAGTCTGCAAGCCGAAACAGTATCTGAAGTGGCTTTTTCAATAAAAGGAGGCATGTTTCTTGGACATTTTTAATTCTGACTGCCTTTGGCAGTTTCTAGACCCAAGAACATTGCATTCACTCTTTACACAACTACATGATGGAAGTTAAAAATTGTGAAGCTAACAGGATTAGTAAGGCTCCTAAATCTCCACAGCCATCGATTGTTCTGGTCCCACACTCTCCACTCTAAGTGTACGGTGGCATTGTTGCCTCACTGCACCAGGGATCCAGGTTTGATTTCTGGTTTGGGTCACTGTGCAGAACCCCATGTCTGTGTGAATTTTATCCAGATGTCTGGTTTCCTCCCACAGTCTAAAAGTCATGCTGGTTAGATGCACTGGCCATGCTAAATTCTCTCTGTGTACCTGAACAGGTGTCAGAATGTGGCGACTTGAGGATTTTCCCAGTAACTTCATTGGGATGTTAGTGTAACCTTATTTTGTCACACTAATAAATAAACTAAAATTCTAGTAACCATATCTATCATCCTCAAACTATCTGTAGGGGTCATTTGTGTATCACTTGTGTCCATTAGTGCTCTTTAGATGGTCCACGTGTTTTCCAAACCTGTAGCTGTTTACCTCTCAATGTAGAAGACCAGTCCTATTCTCTCTACAATTTTACTAGCAACCTGTGCCGGGCCTGCTGCAAAATGTCTAACCATGGCTTCATCCGACAATTTAAACATTGTTTCCTCTTCTTGAATTGTGATTTTCCTTCTGAGAGGCTTGTCTGGACTCCACTCTCCCAACCAAATTTGGGCATATCATGTCCAATTTCAGAACCATAGAACATTACAGTACAGAAACAGGCTTTTTGGCCCTTCTTGTCTGTGCCAAACCATTTTTCTGCCTAGTGCCACTGACCTGCACTGGGACCATATCCCTCCACACCCCTCTCATCCATGTACCTGTCCAAGTTTTTCTGAAATGATAAAAGTGAGCCCGCTTTCACTACTTCATCTGGCAGCTAATTCCACACTCTCACCATGCTCTGTGTGAAGAAGCCCACTCTAATATTCCCTTTAAACTTTTCCCCCTTCACCCTTAACCCATGTCCTCTAGTTTTTTTTTCTCCCCTAGCCTCAGTGGAAAAAGCCTGCTTGCATTCACTCTATCTACACCCATCATAATTTTATACACCTCTATCAAATCTCCACTCATTCTTCTGTGCTCCGGGGAATAAAGTCCTAACCTATTAAACCTTTCTCCGTAACAGTTTCTCAAGTTCCAGCAACATCCTTGTAAACCTTCTCTGCACTCTTTCAACATTATTAATATCCTTCCTGTAATCAGGTGACCAAAACTGCATACAATACTCTAAATTTGGCCTCACCAATGTCTTGTACAACCTCACATAATAATCTTGTTTCTATCTGAAAACTGATTCGTAACTTGGCTGGTGTGACCTCTGGTCACATTTGGGTTGATTTTATATGATAATGGAAAACTGGCTATATGGAATGGAAGGAGTCCCTTCACCTTTTTATTGATGATTTGAATGTCTGTACTGCTCATTTGACAATGGATGGTAAGATGCCAGCCTCACATGGTGAATGCGATTGGACTTGAGATTGCCATTGTCTGACAAAACCATTCCTGAAAATCTACTGATAGTGAACATTTTAAAAATCTGCCATAATAGTTCACCATATCTAAAAATATTTCAGCTTGGATACATGGTCTTGTCTACATCAATGGAAATGAAGTAGAAAGGGTTGCGAGCTTCAGTTTTTTAGATGTCCAGATCACCAACAACCTGTTCTCGTCCCTATGCGGACACTATAGTTAAGAAAGCCCACCAATACTTCTCAGGAAACTAAGGAAATATGGGATATCAGTTATGACTCTCACCAATGTCTACAAATGCACCATAGAAAGCACTCTTTCTAGTTGTATCACAGCTTGGTATGGCTCCTGCTCTCCCCAAGACTGCAAGAAACAGAACCCAGTCCATCACTCAAACCAGCTGAGGAACACAGATCGAACGCAAAAACGAATGGGTGATGTACTGAGGTCAGAAACGAACCCAGTCCATCACTCAAACCAGCCTCCCATCCATTGACACTGTTGAACACTTCCCGCTGCCTTGGCAAAGCAACCAGCACAATCAAGGACCCAATACACCCAGACATTCTCTATTCCATCTTCTTCCATCAAGAAAAAAATACAAAAATCTGATGACACAGCTCCTTCTCTGCTGCCATCAGATTTTTGAATGGACCTACCTCTCTACACCTTAGTTATGAGTGTAATACTACATTCTGCACTCTCTTGTTTCCTTCCCCATGTATGGTATTCTTTGTTTATGCAAGAAACAAACAGCTTCACTGTATACTAATACATGTGACAATAATAAATCAAATCAAATCTTTTACTGTGGGACTTCAATGATGGTTTTTGTCTTTTCTTTCAAAGGATATAAAGTTTTTCAATCACGTTTCAAATAGGTGCCTTCTTCTAATTGAAACATACATTTCTGCTGTTTCAGCCTAATTCCTGCCTCCTTAAGCCATCTCAATACTTATCCTAAAGTCGATCTGTGTTCTTCAGAACAAAGAATAAAGAACAAAGAACAAAACAGCACGGGAAACAGACCCTTCGGCCCACAGAGCCTGCGCTGCCACCTCAATGTTCCCCCTTCTATGCGCGATTCCTGTCTATGATTATAGATCTATGCATTGAAACCAAATTTGAGTCAATTTAGAGAGAATTTGTTTTGCCAATTAGCCTAAGAGCACAACTTTGGGATGTGGGAGGAAACCGGAGCACCCAGAGGAAACCCGTGCAAGCATGGGGAGAATGCACAAAGTCCACAGACACAGGCCCAAATCCACGTATCCGCACAGCACAGCGATAGTCACCGAGCTGTCGTGTTGCCCATCAAATGGTCCAGGTCAAGCGTACACTAACGATGTGAAGCACTAGGATACTCTCGAAAAAAATCCAAGAGCAGCCTTCTCATGACCCATCGCATGTATGCCCCTTGTTAGACAATAAGGTGAACCAAAGTACCTGTAGGATAAAACAATACACCAATATCATTGACTATTTACACACTTCCCAGGGAACTCCCATGGCTTATGATGCCTATTTTAAATCAGTTTTCTATACCCCTCCATTCCCATTCTGTTCACGTGCCCATCTAAGTATATCTTAAATAACTCCAGAGTGCCTGCCTCCACCACTTTACTTGGCAGCGCGTTCCAAACCCCCACCACCCTCTGTATGAAAAACTTCCTTTAGCATTCAAATTATACCTTATCCCCTCACCTAAGCCCGTGACTCCTGGTGCTATTTGAGTCCATCCTAGGAAAAAGCTTAACCCTGTTTACTCTATCTATACCCCTCATAATCTTGTACACCTCTATTAGATCTTCTCTAAGTCTATGTCTTTTGAAGGAAAACAACCCCAATTTGTCTAACCTCTCCTCGTAACTCAGACCTTCCATACCAGGCAGCATCCTGGTAAACGTGCAGCTGAAGTACCAGTGATTAATATGTCATCCAGATAAACCATTACATTGAGAATGCCTTGCAAGAGATTCTCCATCATACACTGAAAAATGGCACAGGCTGATAAGACTCTGAGATGAAATCTTGTAAACTGGTCCAAATCCTTGTACGTATTGTCATCAGGGTTCGAATCATCATCCAGCTCCAACTGCTGATGGATATGGCTGAGGCCCAAATTAGTATATTTTAAGCCTCCTGCAAGTTTAACATAAGGATCTGGTTATGGAGTACCTGTCTATCTGTGCTTCTCTATTGACATTTAGTTTGTAATCCCCGCAAATGTACTCTCTGATCCAGTTTAAGAATGGGGACTATGGATGCAGCCCATTCGGAGAATTGTACAGGCTTTATGATGTTTACATTTTCCATCCTTTTGAGTTCAATTTCCACCTTCTGAGGAAGGGCACAGGTATCGAGCAAGCACGAGAAAATTTAGGCGCCAATTCCTGACCCAGATAGTTTTTAACTTTAGCTCCTTGTATACTTTGCCAAATAAAGAATAATATATATATATATATTTATACAATATGCCAAGTAAAGAATAATATATATATATATATGCACAAGATCAGACTAGATTACAACGTGATTGCTCTACTCTATTCCCTGGCTCCAACTGTGGGACTTTCCTTGACCTCCGATACGTGCCTTCCTACTGATTTATTCAGCTTTCCTACCAGGTGATCCATATGGGTCCTCACTAATCATGTGGCTCTTTGGAAAAAAAAAACCCTCCACTCCTCCCTTAAAAGCCCATGCCACTGCACTTGGTCTGGTGTTAAAAACTTGGGCAGACATGCCATGAAGTCAGCTAAGTCAGCTAAAGATGGTTTTTCTGCAAATATGTTGAAACCAGCAGAGGAAAACACCTCTAACCTCGGAGTCATTCATAGCAATTTATTTTACCATCAACGTGCGCCAGTTTTCGGGCACAAAAGCTTAGTAAAGTTGGTTGTAAGACAAGTAGCATGATCTGCACCTACCTCCGCACCGTTTCCCCCTTTACCAAGGCCCAAAAATGTTCGTAATTGGGACCCGCGGTCATTTAAATAGATTTGAACGCATTTAACTTGAATGAATGGGCTGCTCATCCATCATTAGCAGCACTTCCCCCTTTACACCACGTTTGCCAATCCAGAATCAGCGCGAAACAGACATGCTCCGTAAAAGTCCAATTTAGGCGCTCCATCAATGAGGGTTAGTGAGTAGATGAATGTATAGTGTCCGACGACTCTCTGCTGCCCACGCGTGTCCTTTCATTGTGGCCATTTTCTTTCTCAGGTGGGTGGCTTCTCTGCGAGTATATGGGGGTGAGGAGCTGTTGCTCAAAAGGCTTTCCGATGTCCAACTTGTGGCACAGACCCGTGGTTGTGGCTGAGGGAGTCGGGTGCTCTGATTGTGGGGAGCATGTGGCTGAGGGAATTGGGGGTCTGTGATTTTGGGAAGCATGTGGCTGGGGAAATTGTTGGGGGACCTGTAACTGTTGATATGCTGCGGTCGGGCAGCGTTTCTTAATCTCTACATGTGTTCCTCTCCATTTCCAGCTGAAAGATGTGCACAAAGCCCTTGCAAATTGCAATGCTGCAGCCCCTCAACTTTGCAAGGAGCTGTGATTGTGGGGAGCATGTGGCTGGGGGAATTGTTGGGGGACCCGTAACTGTTGATGTGCTAGGGTCAGGCGCATTCCTTAATCTCTACATGTGTTCCTCTCCATTTTCCCCCACCTCCTTAAAGTGACAGGGCAGCTTTTGCAATGCAAAAAATTGATCTTGCTGTTCTTTTGGTTGTTGCTGGAGCTGAGGAGGAGGAGCTGGAGGACGGATTGTGGGCACAGGAGATCCGGTTGCAGGGGGAGAGAGAGAGATCACCAACAGAGGCAGGAGGTGGCTGCAATTCGCCCAGAGGGGGCTACAGGAAAAGGAGGGAGCAGAGACCCCAGCAGTTCCGTGCACGAGGGTCATTTGAACAGATCTTGGACACCGTGTGCCACCAACGCCCCGCGTTTAAAAGCAAATAGTGCAACACCTGTGCAATCTGTTGCAGGACCTGGCACTAGAGGTGTGGGTGGGGTGCACCCACTGTTGGTGGCTGTCAAATTGATGACTGCTCTGAATTTTTATGCAACTGGCTCTTTCCAGATCCTTAGCGGAGATGTCTGTGGACCTCCTAGTCAGCTATGCACACCTGTATCAAACAGGTCGCAGAAGCCTTCTATGCCCAGGCAGGAAGTATATCAAACTTAATCCGGACTAAGCCAATCAGGAAGCCCAGGTTGCAGGATTCATAGCTATTGCGGGGATGCCGAATATACAGGAGTCACCATCCGCACACACACCGTCCTCAAAGACCTCTACAAAATCTGCGGAGATTCATCAACAGAAGGGGGCTCCACTCCCTGAATGTCCAACTGGTGTGTGATCACAATATGAACATTATGCACGTCTATACAAATCACCCAGGCTAAGTCCGCAACAACTGTCAGGAGCTTAGACATCCCAGAGGCATTTGAGGAAGAGCCCAGGCTGTGGGAGTGGCGAGAGTAAGTGATCTGGGTGACGCGCTTTGGACATAGCTGATGATGCCTGTGCAGAGGGAGCGAGGGAGGGCCTCGCTATAATGAGGCCCATGTAGCCGCTCGCCCGATAGTACAGAAGTGAATTAGGCTCCTCAAAATGTAATTCTGGTGCCTGGGCCACTGTTGGGCCTTCCAAAACAGCCCTGTGATCTCTTCCTGCATTGTGATCGTGTGCTGAGCCTTGCACAATCTGGCTGTACAGAGAGGTGACTTCTTGGAGGAGGGAGAGGATGTGAAGGCTGACCAGCTGGGCATCACTGGAGAGGAGGAAGAGGAGGAAGAACATGCCGAGGAACACCAACCAGGTGCTGGAGGGCTGGCAGCTCAGATGGGATATATGAGGGTAGCAAGGGAGGCCGTGATCACTGGGCAATTCCGTCGCTAAGGGTTAGGGGTTCGTGTCTGTAGGTTCCATCCCCACCCCCACCCCCAAAATTTCTTCTATGTCCTGCAACATCGTTACACCAGAGTGGTGAACCTGGATACCTGAAGCATTTCAAACTATATTTGGGATTTTTAATTGCTGAAACAGTTTTATAAATGTAATATAATTCTGCTTCCTTTTAACGAAAAGGCCAAAATGCAGTTGGTCTTTTAAAAACAAAAATTATTTACCTGCACTCATATTTGGGAAGTAATGGAACTTTTGGGTTTCTTTGCATGCCTTCCTTCAGCACCTTTCTGAGTAAATCCATGTACCGATTCAGTTTTTCCTCTCTGGAAATATATCACACTTCTTTGCATTACAACAAAAGTAATTTGCATTTATATAATGCCTTTAGCTTAGTGAAAACATCCTAAAAACATCTTATGGTACTTCAGAGGAGCATAATCAGACAAAAGTTGACTGAGTGAAAAAGAAGTGACATTACATCACAGAACCTCTTTTTGTCATTAATTCTGTGAAACTTGTATCCTCTGTCATACATTGGTGTTGTACCAACGGGTGTCTGACTGACAGAAACCAACAACACTTTCTCTTGCCACACTGTTGTTCATCCTGTGTTCCCTGCTGTGGTACTCTGTGTGCCTTCTCTGCAATGTGTGCAATGATAGCGGGGTTTGATAAATTGTGGTAGAATGTGTTATTCGATGCTCAATGGACTATTCTGCTCCTATCTTTTTGTAACCAAATGAAGAAACAACATTTTGAAATGCTGCTTCAGTTGAACACATGGCACTAGTTTCATTCAATGTTACTTCCTGTAATGTTAGGCAAGGTCAGCATTTGCCATGAATTGGATAATTTTACACTGAGTGACATTGTAATGCTTTCTTTGAGGAAATTTTCAGGTTTGCTGCTTTCCAAACTTTTCACACATTTTTTGAGGGCCTACCCTCTTAAGGATCCAAATATCCTTTCTCATTTCCTTGCATTCTGCAGCAATACTCCAACTGGATAATGGCCGTTCATAATGCAAGTGAAACAAAGATTTATGTATGATCTATCACAATCTCAGGAGGTTCAAAAATCATTAATTTTTGAAATGTGGTCGTAGTAGCAAAGTTGGAAATGCTGCAGTCATTTTGTATGCAGCCAGATCTCAAACCAAACTGTAGTAATGAATAGACAATTTGTTTTTTTTTTTTAGTGATGTTGGTGGGAGGAATGTGAAGTGAGCCATGGAGAATTTTGTTCCTCTCTTTCAAAATGATGCCAGGGAGATTTTTATAGGTCTATCTAAAAAGGCGAACATCCGAAAGTAAGCACCACCCATCTTATTATTGCACTGGAGCATCATTTATGAGAAATAGAATTCCTTGCCTTGATTCTCCCATCCCGAGCCACAACTTTTCTGGTAGTCGGGGTGGAAGGCCTTGTTCTCAGATTTGTGCATATGCCGGGAGCCAGCCAGACCAGGCTGAAAACCAGCAGGAAGGCAGGTAAGTAATTTTAATCTTTTTTAAAAAAACGTTTGAAATGTCTTTTCAATCTAATTATTACCAGTCCAATTGAATCTCCCTCCCTGCCTGGAGTACTTCATTCTGGAGGGGTTTAGAATACTCCCCACTTTCAGTGAACTAGCGGGAAACCCTGCCGGAATGAAAGGGGGCGGTGGCAATTGGGGCTCCTCAGGGGATGGGGTAGTGGAGGGTGGTGCCCCCTGGGCACGGACAGCTTGGCAGTGCCAGCCTGTGCTCCCAGCATTGCCCAAGGGGCAAAGTGCCCATGCCCGGAGGCACCTTGGCACTGCTCACTGGGCATCATGTAGTGCCAAAGGGGGTGGGGCCTACAAGTGGGCAGTAGTGGGGAGGTTGGGGGGGGTGCATTCCCACTGCCATTCTTTATAGCGATTGGTCTGGGATGGAGAGAGGGAAGAAATTGAGTCGGGTTGGAGTGTGTGCTCTGCTGGGGTGCCTGCCTCCCGGGCGGGTTTGACCCTAGCGGGGCCAACGGTGGGTAGGGTGTCTGCTGGTGTGAGGGGGTGTAGAGATCCCCATTGCAATGGTGGATAGGTTGGACATCAGTGTGAATTGGGGTGGGGGAGGGGGGTCAGGGTTGGCCCAGGAATTGTTGAGGGAGGCATAATCGGGCAGTTGGGGGAGACTGGAGGGACAGCACTGTGGAGGTCCTGGACTGGCCAGCATGTGCAGAGTTCCAGAGCTGTCAGACTCTGGCATGAACGTGCCCCGCACACAGGATTTTCAATGAGATCTCTGCGGTGCACAGAATGGGGAGATTCAGGTAAGAAGTTGAACTGACAAAACAGTTGGGATCTAGAACAGTTTTCCCACCAATTCAGTGCTTTTGGGGGAATTACAACCCACATCTCTGGAGTAAAACTTGAATTCAGAACGTTGGAATCCCAAGGCAAGAGTGCAATCACCGAGCCAGATAAAGGAACAGTAGTAATGCATTGAAAGTGCGTGGAGCAGCGGCAGTGCCACATAGTTGCACTCAGTGGTCTATATGCTTCAATTCAGTGAAGGGTAACCTGGGCTGATGAGTGGGCAGCATGAGAGACTCTCCTTCATCTCAGTGGGCCACAAGATTGAAATTGGGATTATTCACTCACCATGACCTCATGAATAAGATTAAATACATTGAATACATGCCAAATATTTCATAATGAGTTCTAGGATATGCTTAATCATTTATAAATAAATAGAAATAACATACATTTCAAATGATTCAAAATGAAAGAAATATTTACATATTGGCACAGTGTCCAACAGCTCTCACAGTCAATGTTGTGAGCAATCCGCACACGCTTCACTTCACATTCCCTTGCTATACGTGCATCTCACTTCAGTGAAAAAGATATGGAAATCAGTGAAATGTGGCAACACTGTGCATGGGCAATGGTAAACAAAATATGCCGTGGGCCGCACTCAGAGCCCAGACGGGTGGCATATCACTGCTTCAACTGAATCAGTACCACACTGACATCTTAACATGGGAGCATCAACTTTTGATACTGTTTCTAAGCATGCTGGCTATATATGCATTACTTCAACCATATCTTACATTGTTTATCCATCAGTGAGGATTCTAGATTAAAGGGACATAACCTCAGCTTTAGAGCTAGGCTACTCAAGGATAATGTCTGGAAGCATTTCTTCACAAAAATGGCAGTAGAAATCTAGAACTCGCTCCTCAAAAAGCTGCTAAGGTCAGGTCAATTGAAAATTGCACAACTGAAATCTATAGATTTAGGAAAGGGTGTTCAAGGAACCCTGATGATTAGATGGATTTAAGATTGTTATAATCTTGGTCAAGAACAGAAACTTCCTTTTGGACAAAATCAAAAAGCACAGTTATTTACTGAAAGAATGAAGTCAGAAGAAATGAGAAGATTTTATGGTTTTGAAAAGATTCTTTTGACTATACAAGAGTCAAAAAAGGCAAGCACTAAATATGATCTTATCCATTTTAAAGTCTAGAATTAAAATAAATTAAAGAGGTAAATTGGATTTGATTGTAAAACTATAAATTATACATTAAATGGTAGGTACAACTAAGACAGATTTAGAGAATTGGCTTGGCAATCCACTCAGCATAGTTGACATCAATCTTAGTCACAAAAGTCCTTCAAAACTCTATCATACTCATGAAAAAATTTATGCTGTGCTTCTTTTAGGATTTATCCTGATCTCTAGCTGACAGCAATGCATTAATAATGCGAGTTCTACTGGCATGGTCTTCACCAGAAATAGTACCCATCTATGCAACTCATCAACATTGCTTATGATAGTTATTCTCCAAAAACTGTGTGTAGTTTTTAAAATTGATTGGAAATTGGGTGCATTCTTGGGAACTGATCTGAATTTTTATTTCAAAAAGATGACAAGTTTACCTTGGACTGTGAGCAGTCTGCTTTTTCTAACAAATCATGGAAAACTCAGCTAAATGATCAGCAAAACTTTAATTGATGGGGGAAATAGTGGCTGCTGTTGCCATGCTGTGAGTCATGCTGACTGGCTGAATCATCTGAAATGGGAGACATTCAAAATCTTTCCTCTCTCTCTTTCTGTATGTTCCTGAATCCAGAGTGGGCATTCACCTTCAATGTGAAATACTCATCCCAGTATAACTTGTGTATATTTGAAGGTCTGCGAAGCTACAACAAACCAGAATTAATAAAAACATTCAACAATTTACATTTTGGAAAGGACTTCCAAAACTATAGTGACCAGCAATCTGTCTTCGCATGCAGGATCAGCAGATCAACAGTGTCAAGACCTTTTCAAACTTTATCATTTTTAAATTATTCCCTCACACCAGTCTTTGCAGAGGTTTTTTTTTGTCCTTTACTTTGTGTTTCATGTGTATGGGTTGGGTTTTTAAAAAGGGATAAATTATTATACTTCCAAGTTACAAATTATATGCTAGCCAGTTTTGCAACTTGTTTGTAAAAAGTAAGTTTTGTTTCATAATAAATCAATAACTCTTGAGCTAATTGAAAGAAGTCTGATTAAAAAATCTGGGTCCAGCAGTAGAAAAAGTAAACAATTGGCATTTTGAGTGATTTAAGCATTTGCACTTATGACATGATCTGCTGCACATTCCTCCCATGCTGGTCTAACAGTTTGGGTAGCATAGATCCACCAATAATACCTTCCTGACAAACAACCACAGCAACAGTATATTTGCTATTCTTAGATTCTGGATGTGGCCTCTGTCTCCTTCATGCTGTCCATACTGACCCACTAGGATCATCATCACTTTAGGATCCCTGTGTCTTTTTCATTTGCTTTCAATTAGTTTCTCTCTCCCCATAAGTTTTGGTTTCCAGTCTCAGCTTCCTGGGAAGCTGGGAGAGTCAGTTTCTACTCTCAATTTCCTTTTTTCAGTTTGACTCTGCCTCAAAAAATACCAGCTTCAGAATCACAAAATATGGATCATCCATGATTTCATTAAAAGGAGGAATAGTATTGAGGGGCTGAATGGCCTTGTTTTGTTCCTATGGTCATCTTTACATTGCTGTTATCCATCATTCCTGTTCATACTAAGCATTCCTTGTCCTCTTTCTCCAATGCCAATGCATCACTGAGTTAGCATCCTGTTATTTGTTTCCATGGAGAAGTGAGAATTGATGTTTGCCAGAGATGACTTACTTGTATGTCTTCTTGTGGCAGATGGTTGTTATGCATATTGATAGTGTAAGCTTACCATAGTAAAATCTCTTCAGATCACCCTGGTATCTTGCCAGATTGTGTGAATTCTTTAAATCCATCTTTGATTCTAACGTTTCCTCCCATACTTATTGCACCAAATGCTTCAGAAGAGGTCGGGGCACCTGTCAATCCATATGTTATATTCACTTTCTTCAGATTTCTTGTAGGAGTACTTCAATCATCTGAAAATTCTTACAGAAATGTCTTTATCTCCTGTAATTGATGGTACATTCCAATCATTCAGTGCTTAGATGGAATGGCTCCCTAACACTACGTCCACGGACTAAATAACTGCTTTGTGCTTTGGAAAATGCAGCTTTTTGTCAATAATATGTGTACCTGATTGAATGACCCATAGTGCAGTCATTACAGTTCTCATTGCACCACAGCCAACCCACTAACCATATGTTTACTGCTACGATCCAGTTCGGGTCCAGTAACTTCTAATGTAAAGTCAATGAAATTTGAAATCCCAGCTGCTCACTAAGAGAATAAAATCACCAGATTCCACAGCCATAAACTAATAGAAGATTTTTTATTACACAAAAATAAAGAGTGCAAACAATCAATACCATCTACCTAATAATCAAACATACAGAATTAACATGAAGTAAACATGAGATAACAGACAAATTGTGATTAAACACATCATAATCTGCACCTTAATGAGCAACCAACACAGGTCCCACAGATTTTATCAACTTTATTCATCGAAATATTTTTGCATAGAAAGCATTCTTTCTGGATGTATCACAGCTAGGTCTGGCTCTTGCTCTGCCCAAAACTATAAGAAACTACAAAAGGTCATGAACGTAACCCGGTCTATCAGCAAACTGATCTCCCATCCATTGATTCTGCCTACACTTGCCACTGCCTTGGAAAAGCTGCCAGCATAATTAAGCTCTCAACATATCCTGCACATACTCTCTTCCATCATCTTCTGTCTGGAAAAAGATGCAAAAGTCTGAGGTTATGTACCAACCAAGTCAGGAACAGCTTCTTCCCTGCTGCCATCAGACCTTTGAATGGAGTTACCTCATATTAAGTTTATCTCTGCACCTTAGCTACAACTGTAAACTACATTCTGTCCCCTCTCCTTCCCTTTCCTCTCCTATGTACTCTACGAATAGTATATAGCATGCAAGAAACAATACTTCCACTGTATATGAATACAAGTGACAATAATAAATCAAATCAAGTCAAATACCCACCCAGACATCAGTGTGACTCACAAAATTCTTTCAAATTCTGTTTTCTTTCAAGGGAATTTAGGACATCGCCTCGGATTTTCCTCAACAGCAGCTGCAATTCAGCCTGGAAGTCTTCTTTCATTTATTGTCTGTGATGAGTTATGAGAAGACTGAATTCCAGCTCAAATTGCCCCATCGGCTGCTCACTTCCCAACTGCTCAGTCACTCTGTCCAAGTCTGTGTCCCATTGAGTCATGATGTAGAGATGCCGGCGTTGGACTGGGGTTAACTCAGTAAAGTTGCACAACACCAATTTTAAATCCAACCAATTTATTTGATAGTAAATCCGCGAGCTTTCGACACTATGGCCTTCGTCAGGCAAATGCAGTGTTCTGGTCTGCAATAGCACTCGTATCAACACAGACAGTCACAGATTGCTGATTAGAATGCGAATCCTTACATCTAACCTGCTATTCAAGTGTTAAAGTGGCTAACAATGTGTGTGAAGGGAATCCTGAGCATTGGTTAGAGAATTGTGTATTTCTCCAGACAGCACAGTAAGTGAGGTTTTTTGCTAACCCAGGCAAGTTACGGGGGTTACAGATAGTGTGTCATGAAGCCAAGATCCCTATTAAGACCGTCCTCATGTGTGTGGAACTTGGCTATCAGTCTCTGCTCAGCAACTCTGCACTGTTGTGTGTCACAAAGGCCCCCTTGAAGACCATTTACCTGCAGGTCGGAGGCCGAATGCCCATGACTGCTGAAGTGTTCGCCCACAGGAAGGGAACTGTTTTGCCTGGTGACTGTTGAGCGATGCTCATTCATGCGCTGTCGTAGTGTCAGCCAGACCCAACCACCTATATGATCTCAGCTCTCTCGTAACAAGCAGACAACCACTGCTCATCACAGACTTTGCTTTGTTCAACTTAGAGTCCAACAGAACAGCTAGATTTATTTCAGTTTCATGGAGGTCAAGAATTTCGTGAGTCACACTGATGTCTGGGTGGGTATTTGACTTGATTTGATTTATTATTGTCACGTGTATTCATATACAGTGGAAGGAGGAGTGGTGGATAGTGAAGAGGGGTGTTATAGTTTGCAGAGAGACTTGGACAAGTTGCAGAGCTGGGCCGAGAGGTGGCAAATGGAGTTTAATGTGGAAAAGTGTGAGGTAATTCACTTTGGCAGGATTAACAAATGTGTAGAGTATAGGGCTAATGGTAGGACTCTTAATAGTGTTGAAGAACAGAGGGATCTTGGTGTATATGCGCATAGATCCCTGAAAGTTGGCAATCAAGTTGATAAGGTTGTTAAGAAGGCATACGGAGTCTTAGCTTTTGTTGGTAGGGGGATTGAATTTCGGAGCCATAACGTCATGTTGCAACTGTACAAAACTCTAGTGCGGCCGCACTTGGAGTATTGTGTGCAGTTCTGGTCCCCGCATTATAGAAAGATGTGGAGGCATTGGAGAGGGTACAGAGGAGGTTTACCAGGATGTTGCCTGGTATGGAGGGCAGGTCCTATGAAGAGAGGCTGAGGGATTTGAGGTGTTTTCATTAGAAAGGAGGCGGCTAAGAGGGGACCTAATCGAAACATATAAGATGATTAGAGGTTTAGATAGGGTGGACAGTGATGGCCTTTTTCCTAGGATGGAGAAAGCTAGCACGAGGGGACATAGCTTTAAATTAAGGGGTGGTGGTTATAGGACGGATGTCAGAGGTAGGTTCTTTACCCAGAGGGTGTTAAGGGTATGGAATGCCCTGCCTGCGTCAGTTGTAGATGCGCCAAGTTTGGTGGCGTTTAAGAGGTTATTAGATAAGTTTATGGACGAAAAGGGAATGGTTTAGGTTAGAGGGTCATTGCTTTTTCCTAATTGGTCGGCGCAACATCGAAGGCTGAAGGGCCTGTTCTGCGCTGTAATGTTCTATGTTCTATTGCTCTGGAACCTTTCTGAACACCAACTCTTCAGCAGCATGAAGTTATCAACTGCTCCAGAACAAAATAGCGCAGCTGAGGAACTGAGTGCACATTTGGAGTTTGGTGAGTGGGGGAGTTGGGAAAGGAGGTAGAATCATTGAATCTTACAGTGCAGAAGGGTGGCCATTTGGCCCATCGAGTCTGCACTGACCACAATTCTACCCCTATAACCCCATTCATTTACCCTAGCTAGTTCCCCTGACACTAAAGTACAATTTCTCGGCCAATCCACCATAGGAGGAAACTGGTGCACAAGGAGCAAACCCACACAGAATGTGCTAACCCCACACAGACAGTAGTCCAAGCTGGGAATCGAACCCAGGTCCCTGGAGTTATGAGGCAGGGATAACCTCATATCCCTTGTCCCACTGTGCCACCCTATCCTTTTGCTTTTCTACCTTTAATTCCTTGGAAGACATGGATTTTCTTCTACTGAGAAAGGAGCTGACAGTTTGATCTGTGCCTGGAAAGTGATTAAGATCTGTTCCAGTCCTGAGATTTAAAATAGCATGTCAACTAGTCATAAAGTTTGTAAAATATATAAAGAGCTATAAAAGTTTATTAATGCAATTGAATAATTAATTAAAACACAGTAAGGAAGGCAGGACAGGTGATGTGCCAGGGTTGCAGCATGTGTAATCTCCTGGATAGTAAGTGTTTGCTGCTCAAGAGGATTCGGCTCAGAGTCACTGATCTGGACACTGAGCTGCAGACACAGTGACACATCAGGGAGGGGAAAGTAACCTAAATGTTTTTCACCTGGAGGCAGTCACACTACTTGGGATAGGGTCCTTGGATTTGAACAATGGTCAAGGATAGGGCAAGACAGCAAGTGAGGCAAGAAAGGGGACCCGAAGCAAGGATGTCAGCTTTTGTGGTTTTCCAACAGGTTTGATGTTCCCTTAGCATGTTTTGATGAGAATGGGGGATGCAGATTAGATGAGTAGGCTCGCCATAGCACTATGATACCGGAAACCATTCAAATGGAGGAAGTAAAAGGCATTGTAGTGGTAGTAGCGGGTGGTATAGTGAGGTGAATTGAAACTGTCCTCTGTAAGAAAGGACCAGATCCCAGAAAGCTGTGTTGCCCGCCCCATGCAAGAGAGATGAACATGTGTCTCAAAGACTGGTGCGAGAGAAGTGGATTCTGGGGCACTGGCATCAGTACCAGGGAAAGTGGGGGCTGTACCATTGCATGGTTTTCACCTGAAGGACACTGGGACCAGTGTTCTTGCAAACTGCAGAATAGGGAAATAGAGAGGCTTTAAACTAAAGAAGGGGGATTCACTGGTTAGATGCAGCAAGTCATGGGGTAGAGTCAAAGGAGGAGACAATAATAATATTATGGGAAATCAGAGGAAGAGAATGGCAGGAAAGAACAGGGAGAAAAAAAAATAAGACCAATAGTCGAGTCTAGATGCTACAAGAATAACAAAAAGACAAAACTAAAGACTGAGTGTGTGTAGCATTCATTATAAAGTAAGCATATTGAAGTCAATAAATAGGAACTGACAGCTATTGTGGAAGTATGGCTGCAGGTAACAAGGATTGGGTCTTATACTTTAAGGGATATATGACACTCAAGAAGATAGGAAACTCAGCAATAGTGAAGGGATAATACTGTTAATCAAGCATGGCAATAGTTAGAGTTGATATTAGTTAATTTTAGGTTTATCTTTTAGAGTTACAAATAGGCTTACATTAACAATGCAATGAAGGAAACATCCCCTAGCTGCCTCACTGTGGCACCTGTTCAGGTACACTGAGGGAGAATTTAGCATGGCTAATGCACCTAATCAGCGTGTCTTCGGGACTGTGGGAAGAAACTGAAGCACTCTGGGCAAACCTACCAGACTTGGGCAAAATTTGCAAGCTCCACACAGATAGTGACCAAGCTAGGAATCAAAGCTGGATCTCTGGCACTGTCAGACAGCAGTGCTAACCTTGTGTCACTGACACTATTCAGGAGATGAAGATGCAGAATCGGTATGGGTGTGGATAACAAAGAAAAGGCATTCCTAGTGGGCGTTGTCCACAAGCCCTCAAACAGTAACCAAAATGTAGGACAAAGTATAGGAGAAATATTGCCTACTTGTGATAAAGGTACAGCAATAATCATGGGTGATTTTTATCAATATATAAACTGGAAAAATTAGATTTGCACTCCTAACCTTGGTAAGGAGCTTATAGAATGCTTTGGAGATGGTTCCTATAAGCAGCACATTTTAGAACCAACCAGGGTGGAAATTTTATTAGATTAATTAATGACTTCAGAGTAAAGGCACCCTGAGGTAGCAACAACTACAATATAATTGAATTTACATAGAGTTTGAAATGGAAAAGAGTGGGTTTAAGACTAATATTTTAACCTTAAATAAGGGCAACTATGTGAGTATGAAAACTAAGTTAACTGGAATACTAGGCTAGAGAAGTGGAAGATGTTTAATGGAATATTTCAGAATACTCAAAATAAGTTTATTCCTACTATAAAGAAACATTCTAAGGGAAGGATTTACCATCTGTGATTAGCTAAAGAAGTTAAGAAAAGCATCAAACTTAAGGAGAAAGGACATAAATGCTCAAAATGAGGGGCAGATCACATGATTGGTCAACACATCGATGGGATTTCACAGCCTCGCTTGTCCTGAAACTGTAAAATCCCACCGGAGGTCAGTGGGCCTTTCCATGGCTTCCTTTCTCTCACTCTGATTCATATGGCAAGAGACGCGATAAAATTCTGGCCACCATCACCAGTCTTCCAGATTGTCTGGATCAACTGCAATTCACCTATTGTTGCACAAGCCCATATCAGGCGCCATCTCCCTGATCCTACACTCAACCCTGGAACACCTGGATAACAAGGACACTTGTTATCCTCGGCAGGTGGTGCGAGGACAGCTCTTGAATGTTGATTCATGGGTTGCCTGGTGCTTCATGTCGTAAATGAGTGCTTTATCTGGACCATCTGAAGGGCACCATGACAGCTCAGTGACTATCGCCGTAGCTGTGCAGACACTTGGAATTGGGCCGGTGTCTGCGGGAGTTTGTGCATTCTCTCCGTGGTTGCGTGGGTTTTCTCCGGGCGGTCCGGTTTCCTCCCACATCCCAAAAATTCGCTCTTAGGCTGATTGGGAAACAAATTGACCCTATATTGAGATTCTTCCATATTAGGAATAACCTAAAATTAGATTAAGAAAATGGAATTGTTACTATAAAGTTATGACGGCGGCGCGGGCTCGTTGGGCCGAAGGGCCTGTTTCCCGTGCTGTGTTGCTCTTTGACTCTTAGGAGCCTGACATAAGTCAAAGAGTCAATCTATTGACTATAGCTCAATTTTCAACACCATAATTCCAACAAAACTCAACTGAAACTCCGTGGTCTAGGGCCTACAATTGGATCCTCAATTTCCAATCCATCATCTGCAATCAGCAAGGCTAGATAACATAACTTCCTCCATGATCATCCTTAATACTGGTGCCCCACAAGACTTTGTCCTCAGCACCTTACTGTACTCCTTATACACTTATAGCTGTGTGGCCAAATTCTGCTCCAATTCCATTTTCAAGTTTGCTGATGACATCATTATAGTGGGTCAGATCTCAAACGATGACAAAATGAAATATAGGAAAGAAATCAAGGGCCCTATTTAACCATTCTGATTCTAAGTGCGGAGCAGACTTAAAACTGGGAATGTTTCAGATTTGACTTTTAGACCCATTCTGAGGTGCCCCCATATGCACTCTGCCTGAAAAATATCAGCAATAATGAATCACGCTGCAGAAGCCTGTGGACAGGGCTTGATGTGCCTGAAACCCTGCAAGTCTGATCAGAGCCTCCAACCATACATGCACAGAAAATAAATAATAGAACGCAGTTCCTCTGCCACATTACTCCAGGCTGGCCCCCACAGATGTTGCTCCACAACATTACTGACCCCCTTATACCTTCCCACCCTCTCTATCACCCATACTGATCGTGGACCCCTCCCCCTTCTCCCTCACTGATTTCAGCTGGAATGACAATGGACTCCCTTTTGCCTCTTCGCACCCACCCCCACTGATCTCAAACAGAGAGCTGTCAGATGTTCGCACCTACCTCCTCAATAACTGGAGCGCCCAAATCAGACTTTTGTGGAGCATGTCTGTTTCGTGCCAATTCTGAATTAGCAAAAACAGTGGCAAAGAGGGAAGTGCCAATAAGGTTGGGCGTGCAGCTCATTAAGTCAATTTAAATGCATGCAAATGTATTTAAATGGCTGTCACACCTGTTTCATGCACAGTCCCGATTGCGGCCATTTTCCGGCCTTGATAAAGGGGAAATCAGTGTGGCGGTGGGCACAGGTCATGTTATTTGCCTCACACCTGCCTTTACCAAATTTTTGTGCTCAAAAATGGGTGCAACTTGATGGTAAAATCGGGCCCAAAGAATCTGGTGAACTGGTGCGATGACAATAATCTATCTCTCAATGTCAGCAAAATGAAGGAGACAGTCATTGACTTAAGGAAACAAAGGGGAAGACATGCACCAGTCTACATCAATGGGAATGAAGTACAGCTGATTGAGAGCTTAAAGCTCCTATATATTCAGATCACCAACAATCTATCCTGGACCTCCTTGTTGATGCTACAGTTAGAAAAGCCCACCAACGCCTCTACTTTCTCAGAAAGCTAAGGAAATTCTTCATGTCCACTATGACTCTTACCCATTTTTACAGATGCACCATAGAAAGCATCCTTTCTGGTTGTACCAGAGCTTGGTATGTCCCCTGCTCTGATCAAGACAGCAAGAAACTATAAAGCATTGTAAACAAAGCCCAGTCCATTACTCAAAACAGCCTCCAAACTATTGACTCCATCTATACTTCCTGCTGCCTTGGAAAAGCAACCAGCATAACCAAGGACTCCAGGTACCCTAGACATTCTCTCTTCCGCCTTCTTCCATTGGGAAAATTATATAAAAATCTGAAAACACATACCAACTGACTCAAGAACAACTTCTTCCCTGCTGTCATCAGATTTTTGAATGGTCCTATTATATGTTAAGCTGATCTGTCTCTTCACCTTCCCCGTAGCTGGAACACTATATTCTGATCCTATCCTTTTCCTTTTCCCCTAAGTACTCTAGAACAGCACGTTTTGCCTATATAGTGCACAAGAAACAATACTTTTCATTGTATCCCAATACAAGTGACAATAAAAATCAAATCAAAAGAAATCAAGAACGACATCACTAGCAGGGGAAAGAAATTAGTTTACAAAAGGAAATTAGCTAAAAATGTAAAAACAAATATCAAGAGTTTCTATAGTCATTGAACAAGAAAAAGAATAAATAAAGTGTGTGTTGGTCCCATTGAGAGTGAGAACGGGGAATCAATTGTAGATAATAAGAAAATAGCAGATGAAATGAATAAATATTTTGTTTCTGACTTCATTATAGAAAATACAAAAACCATTCCAGTAATAGCTGTAAATCAGGTGGGAGAGAGGAACTTGGTGAAATTACTATCACTAGGGAAGTGATACCGAGCATACTAACAAAGCTTCTGGCTGAGAGGTCTTCAGATCCAGATAGACTTCATTCTCAGGACTGAAAAGTGGTGGCACATGATGTTGTAGATGCGTTGGTGTTAATTTTCAAAATTTGCTATATTCTGAAAATGTTACATAACAAATAAACCTTCCATTCAAGAAGGCAGGGAAGCAGAAAACAGAAAGGAAAAGGCAAGCTAGCTTGACTGGGCAAGATATTGAATCAATCATTAAGATGGTTATAACTGGGCACGTGGAAAAACTCGAAGTAATCTGGAAGAGTCAGCCTGATTTTGTGAGTGAATTATAATGCTTAACCAATTTATTGGAGTTCTTTAAACAAGTAATATGCGCTGTGTTTAAAGAGGAACCAGTAGATTTCCAAAAGGTATTTGATGAGGTGCCATATCAAAGTTTAATGTGGAAGATAAAAGCTCATGTTGTAGGGAGTAACATATTTGCATGAATAGAAGATTGGCTGGCTGATAAAAAAGAGTATTTTGATAATACTGAGCTTCTAAGAAACATATCCATATCATGTTTCTTGTAAGGGATATACTTAAAATTCAGCTCTGTTTTGCAGGATGATGGTTTGTCTAGGAACACCTTTAAATTAGTAGCCGGGAGAACAAGAAAAGCACTAACTTTAGACAGGGATGTTGGAATTTTACCTCCCAGCCACCGTAGGAGTTGGAACAAACAAAGGTAAGAAAATGGAAAGGTCCATTGGCCTCAGGAGGGATTTTACAGTTTTAGGATGAGCGAGATCGTAAAACCCCACTCAGAGTGTTTAAGCAAAACTAATGCATTTGTGTTTACTTAAGTTCCTCTGAGATCTCAGAGTAAGGCTTTGATTAGGTTGATTGGCAGGAGCTAAGCTTATAGGAAAGAAAGAGTTTAATTTTAATTTTAAAATTTAATTAAAAAAAAATTAAAATATTAAGGCATTCTACAAATATGTGAAGAGAAAAAGGATGAGATGTGAAGGCTTAGGTCCTATAAAATGTGACGGTGGGAAAGTTTGTATAGAACCGGTAGAAATAGCAGAGGTATTCACAGTGGAAAAGGATCTTGGTAGTTGCAGTGCAGGCTTGTAGTGGTCTGTGGACATTAAGAAAGAAGATGTGTTGGAGCGTTTGAATAGTATCAAGATAGATAAGTTACCAGGACCGGATGGGATGTACCCCAGGTTACTGTGGGAGGCAAGGGAAGAGATTGCAGAGCCCCTGGTGATGATCTTTGCGTCATCGATGAAAATGGGTGAGGTTCTGGAGGACTGGAGGATTGCAGATGTGGTTCCTATATTCAAGAAAGGGAATAGAGAGAGCCCAGGAAATTATCAACCAGTGAATCTAACCTCAGTGATTGGTACTTGATGGAGAAGATCCTGACAGACAGGATTTATGAACATTTGGAGAACTATTGTATGATTAAAAGTAGTCAGCATGGCTTTGTCAAAGGCAGATCGTGTCTTACGAGCCTGGTTGAGTTTTTTGAAAATGTGACTAAACACATTGACGAAGGAAGAGCAGAAGATGTGTTTTATACAGACTTCAGCAAGGTGTTTGATAAGGTCCCCATGCAAGACTTCCTAAGAAAGTGAGGGGGCAAGGGATTTAAGGGGACATTGCTTTGTGGATCCAGAACTGGCTTGCCCACAGAAGGCAGAGAGTGATCGTAGTTGGGTCTTTTTCTGCATGGAGATCGGTCACCAGTTGAGTGCCCCAGGGATCCATTCTCGGACCCATGTGATTTTTAAAAATGACCTGGATGAGGAAGTGGAGGGATGGGTTGGTAAGTTTGCTGATGACACCAAGGTTGAAGGTATTGTGGATAGTTTGGAGGATGTCAGAAGTTGCAGCGAGACATAGATAGGATGCAAGGCTGAGCAGAGAAGTGGCAGGTGGACTTCAACCCAGATACGTGTGTGATGGTACATTCTGGTAGGTCAAATGTGATGAAGGAATATAATATTAAGGGTAAGGCTCTTTGCAGTGTGGAGGATCAGAAGGATCTTGGGGACTGGGTTCATAGGACTCTCAAATTGGCTCTGCAGGTAGAGAATGTGGTTAAGAAGGCATATGGTGTACTGGCCTTCATCAATCGAGGAATTGCATTTAGGAACCGGGAGATAATGCTGCAGCTTTATAAGAACCTGATCAGACCCCACTTGGAGTACTGTGTGCAGTTCTGCTCACGTCATTACAGGAAGGATGTGGAAGCCATTGAGAGGCTGCAGAGGAGATTTACAAGGACGTTGCCTGGATTGGGTGGCATACCTTATGAGGACAGGTTGAGAGAGTTCAGTCTTTTCTCCTTGGAAAGAAGAAGGATGAGAGGGGACTTGATAGAGGTGTATAAGATGTTGAGAAGTATTGATCAGGTGGATTCTCAGAGACTTTTTCCCAGGGCTGAAATGGTTGCCACAAGATGACATAGATTTAGGATGCTGGGGAGTAGGTACAGAGGAGATGTCAGGAATGATTTTTCACTGAGAGAGGAGTGGGTGAGTGGAATTGACTGCCATCGGTGGTGGTGGAGGCAAATTCAATAGGATCTTTTAAGAGACTTCTGGATGAGTACATGGGACTTAATAGGGTTATAGGTAAGTTTAGTAGGTAGAGGTATGATCTGTGGAACTTGTGGGCCGAAGGGCCTGTTTGTGCTGTAGTTTCCTATGTTCTATACAAGCAGTGCTGCCTGGACTGCCAGAAGAGAGCACTGTTTCTCTATCTCTCTCCCTAATGGTTTTTATGAAAGCCAGAGGATTGATAACCTAAGTTAAAACAAACATACCTGCATTTTGCTAACTAATTTTAAAGAGAGGTTTAAGTCTATAAGATAAATATTGCTTGATTGGAAATCATAGTGATAGGTTAGCAGTTAAAAATTGTGCCTCACTGTGTTTAAATATTATTAAATTATTAAAAGATAAGCTAATTCATTTGTTATAATTGGACTGTATTATTAAATAAAGTTAGTTTTTATAGAAGTTTCCCAGTGTGTCAGTAGAATCAGGCTTGGGGTGAAGCATCCTATCCTCATATTCATTCCAAAATAGAAAATTGCTGGGGTCTTGTCTGGTTTCATAACATACCTTAAGGTTTTCGGCCAGGTCAGAAATCTCACAAGCATTGCTTTCCTGGGATTAAAAAATATAAGACAATGAGTATTGAGGAAGGGGTGTTTCCTTTCAGGTGTACAGTCAGTTAATAGAGAGTGCCTTATGGAAAAATGGCTCTTTCAATTGTTAAAGATTTCCTTAGTGTGGAAGAATTCACACAGAGCTGTTTAGAAGGGATGGTTAAAGCAGAGTTTTTAGATATGGCCAACACATTGCAGTTGACTATACCTGAAAGGATGAGAATGGATAAGATAATTTCAGTGATAGCTTAGCATTTAAATTTGCCAAAACACATTGTGAATCATTGGAATTGACTAAAGTCCAATTAAAAATGAAACATTTGCAACACGAGAAAGAAATGAAACAGCATAAATTAAAAGCAATGCAAGGAAAAAGGAAAGAGAGAGAGGGAGAGAGATGGAAGGGAAAATAGAGAATCACCTTGACAGAACAAAGAGAAACAGAGAGAGCTTTAGAATGTCAGGAATGGTAAAGAAAACTTTGAACTTGAAATGGTAGAAATGCAAACTGCCAGAGTAGCAGCAAAAATGGCAGATTTGAATCACAGTTTAGTTTTCAACATCAATTTCATTCTGGGGATAAGATAAAACCTCAGTTGGTTAAGGCCAAGGAAATCTCATTGGAGATATTAAGGATAGTTAACCTCAGGTTAGAAAGGAAACATGAGGGTGGAAGAAAAATAAGAAATGTTAGATACTTTCGTTTACTAAAATTGGACTCACAAAGTCATAATGTAGCTGGCTTAAGAAAAGTATTGGGAAGGCAGATATGGTAAAACAGGATAAGCTAGTGGGATTTGTTGAAGTGGCAAAGGAAACCACAGTTGAAGCTAAAAATGTGTGAAAGATGTACAGCATGTTTGGAGGTCGCTTGTTATCAAATGCCAGATTTCTTCAAAGAATTTATTTATGTGTGTAAGGTTTACTCATGTGTACAAAGTGGAGTAGAGAAAGTGTGATTTCGCAGACTACAGGATCAAGTCAATATTTAATGATTGATGAAAAATGTAGTTCAGAAGGAGTACTGCCAGAAAAGGTGGTAATAGGTTGAATTAATGGTGAAGAGACTAGCATTCCATTATCTAAGATAAAGTTGGAGATTTCGGTGAAAAGTGGTGAATTGGTGGAAGAAGTAATAGAGAAATTATCTTTTCCAGGGATACAGTTTACTTTGGTAATGATATTAACCAGATCACAGGTGGAAGTGATGCCTCCCATTGTTGAAACGTCAGTGGAAAATCGAACAACTGAGGTGTTGCAAGAAGCATATCTTGGGATATTTCCGAACTGTATGGGAAGCAGATCATAAAGCCACAGATTGAGACAAGAGGAGGACAAATCAAAGACTAATGATAAGGAGATTGAGGCTCAGTTATGAGAAACAATTTTTGACCAGATGGTTGATAAGGAATAAGAACACATGGAGGATGAAGCAGACATTCAGGAAGATTGGCAGAATTACAGCAGAAAGATGAAGAGATAGAGCAGTTGTATTAGAAAGCATACACAGAAGAAGAATCTAAGCATATACTGGAGTATTATTACATTAAAGATTATGCCTTAATTAGGAAATGGCAATCTCTACATATTCAGGCACTTGAAAAATGGGCAGACGTTCATCAAGTGGTATTACCAATGGGTAATAGAAAGGAGGTGTTGCACAGATAGTGCATGAAGTTCCAATAGGATGCTATTTAGGAGTAAGGAAAATTCAAGCAAAAATACAAAATTGGCCTGGACTGCATAAATTTGCAGTTGAAATTTGCAGGATATGTAAAAAGAAAACCTCAAGTAGTGATATAACCAGCACCCTACACTCATTCTGGCATTTGAGGAACATTTTACAAGGGTTCCAATTGATTGTGTGGGACCTCTCCCTAAAAAGTAGCTATAAGTATCTTTTGACTATAAAGGATATGTCTATTAGATTTTTGGAAGCCATTCAATTATGTAATATTACAGGTAAAAGAACTGTAGAACAATTACTTATTTTACCAGATATAGACTGTCCACAGAAATACAACAAAATCAAGGATATATCTTTATGCAAAGATTATTCAGGGAAGTTCTGAATGGCTTAGCAGTAAAGTAATTTAAAACAATTGTATATCATCCAGAATTGCAGAAAGTATTAGAGCATCAAACTTAACAATTATGTTGAGGGCCTGTAGTCAGAATTACCCAGAGGATTGGGATAAGGGAATTCCATTTGTACGTTTTGAATTATGGATGCACCTAACGGAACAACTAAATTCAGTCCCTTCAAATTAATTTTCGGTTATGAAATAAAAGGACCACTTTAGTTGATTAAGGAGAAATGGATGCGAATTTTGAGACTACATTGTTTGGCTATGTGTCAAACTTTAGGAAAAGATTAACTTGGGCTGGTATTTTGGCTGAACAGCATTTAAAATTGACACAGCAGTTGATGAAAAAAGAAGCAGATAAGAGATCAAAAATTTGTAGTTTTGTTGGTGGGGATGAAGTGGGATGGCATAGTAATTAGCACTGCTGCCTCACAGCACCAGGGACATAACATCAATTCTGGGGATCACTGTCAGTGTGAAGTCTCCGTGTTCTCCCTGTGCTATGTGGGTTTCCTCCTTTAGTCCAAAAGCCTGGTTAGACGCATTGATCATGCTAAATTCTCCCTCGGTGTACCCGAACATGTGGCAGAATATGGTAACTAAGGGATTTCACAGTAACTTCATTAACATAAGCCTATTGTGACTAATAAATAAACTTTTAATAATATTTTGCCAGTGGTAGGTGAACCAGCAAAAGCAAGGTTCAGTGGGCTTTATCAAATCAAAAGGAAATTAAGATAAATATTTTGCTAAGAACACCAGGTAAAAGGAAAATTCACAAGTGTTTCAAATTAGTATGCTGAAAAGATATTTTGATAGGGGAGGAAGCAGAAAAAAGATGTGTTAGTTGTTACAACTCAGGTGATTCTGAATGTGACATTCCTTAAGTTATAATGGACAATGAAGAAGTCATCCATAAGTGGGGTAAACTACTGCATTCTATCTGGAGGAAAATCAAAATGACCTGACAGAATTATTACAATCATGTGGAGGTATTTGTGGGGGCAAACTGGGAAGCACTAAAGTAATTACGCATGATATAGCTATAGAAAATGCTGTTCCAATTAAGCAACATCTGTATAGTGGAGTACAAAAAACGGTTTAGTAACATTTAGAATTGAGGATTGTGACACAATTGAAAATCCATTAGTGCAGGCTTTGGTAGACAGAAAAAGAAGAAAATCCTAATCCGAACTAAAAATTGGAGACTCTGGACAAACTTGGAATGTACAATTTTGCAACAGAAGGTGAAATTGAATTCTCTGACAAAAGAATGAAGGCCAGTTAACAAGAAAGGGGACGGGAATAAAATGACTTCTCTGGATGGCACAGATAGGCAGAGTTGCAAAAATGGAAAGAGATAGGTTCTCTTTGATGAATTCTGTAAACAGTTCAAATTTCTGGAAAAATATTACTTTGATTTAACATTTTAGGACTCTGAAAATCAAATGAACTGGTTGGACTCAGTGAAGGATATTAAAAAGCAAATCCAAAGTCATCTTGCCAGTTTGCATTCAACGTAAAATGTTAGCATGCTGATTCTGCCCAACTCTCCAAGATTACCAGAATTAATTTACAATCATGACAAAGGAACTGGGCTTAGACTCAGAATCAAAACAGGAGCAAGAACAGAAAAAGGCTTCTGAAAAGAAAGAGGAGGCTGTTGAACAACAGTAGCATGTCGAGAAAAACAGGGAGAAAGAATGTAATTGCAAATGCTTCATTACAACTTTGATGAAGGAATGAAGAACATTCAATGTTGGGAGAGAAAGACTGAACTGGACTATACTACTGTTATAGTTGCATGCTTAGATGTTATAAAATGCATATGTATATAAAAATACATATATATATATATCTGATAGAGTACTAACAGTGTGAAAACAAGAGAAAATGAAGCAAGTTTTCATATTATTTAATTTTTTAAGGGGAAGGAGGGGTGATGATTCTGTGTCTTTAAGATATATATTTATGTCATGTTTTTTGTCAGGTGTATGTTTAAATTTTTTTCATGGTGCTGGTGAAAACCTTTACATTAGTATCTGGGAGAATGGGCATGCTTGTGAGGCTATCCTTTGCTGCCCATGCTTAATGGCCCTTGACAAAGTGCTGGTGAACCACCATCTTGAACTACTGCTGTCCATATGCTGAGTGACCTGGAGGAGAACTTAGAGGTGGTGATGTGAAATAAAATGCTCGATAAATTCAGCAGGTCTGTCTGCATCAATGGAGAGAGAGAAACAGAGTCAACATTTCAAGTTAGGTGACTCTTCTTCAAAGCTCTGATGGTCACTTCCCATCCTGACTTGGAAACATATCACTATTTCATAATTTTCACTGGATCAAAATCCTGGAACTCCCTTCCTAACAGCACCACATGGAATGCAATAGTTCATGATGGTGTTTCACCATCACCTTTTCAAGGGCAATTAAGAATGGGCATGACTTAGAGCTCTAAAGAAGAGTTATATGGATTCAAAACATTAACTGTGTTTCTCTTTCTACAAATGCTGTTAGTTTTTGCTAGCATTGTTTTGTTTCAAAGTTCCAGCACCACAGTATTTTCCTTGTATTTCAGAGGCAGTGTGTGCCATGCCTTTGTCTTTCTAGCTAACAAAGCCGATGGGTCTGAGAGTGAGGACATGAGGTGAGATTGGGACGAGGAGTGGCGGTGAGACCCAGCCACCCTGGTCGAAAAGCCCTACAATTTCTGCGCTGTCTGGGATTCCCAGCTGAACGTCAGGATTGAAACCCAACCCCAGGATAACAGAAAGAGTGACACCTTAGAGAGGGCAGGATCCGGATTACAATAAAATCATGTACCTTTTCGAAAGAAGAAAGGACGACGTTTCAGCTTTAAGTGTAAGCAGCCTCTGTCTCCAGCTCACTTTTAAAGGGTGCGGTGTGGTGTGAGCACAGGCTGTTCAGTGGCTCCGCTCATCATGTCCCGTTGCGGTATATGGATTGGCATCTTTTTATTGTCTGAACTTCTGGCGGGGGGCTCGCCCCTCGCCGAAACTGTACCGGACCCCCGAGGAGCCGAGAGCAGCAATAACGAGAGCCAGCCCTGGAGTTGGGTCACTTCCAGCCGGCAACCGGAGTCTAAAGCCATTCAACCCGACTGGAGCCCGGAGCAGAAAGACAATCAGAGTGCATTGGCAGACAGATTGAAGATTTTCTCCCTGGACTACCATCACGTCCAGGTCCCCTTCGAAATAACGCTATGGATCATGTTGGCATCGCTGGCCAAGATAGGTAAGGACAAGGGGGAATCTCTCTCTCTCTCTCTGTTTCTCGTGTGCCAAACCTCTCTGGGCTTCCTTACCAGAAGCGCTCTCTCAGATACAGATTATATGGATTGCCTTGTTTCGCTTTCCCCATCTTGTGTTCCAAGGAGCCGATTATTGGAGATCCAGCAATCTAAAAAAAACTGACTGCTTCACCTTACTTTATCCGTGAATATACACTGTCATTGTTCAACACAGTCCAGACTATCTCCCTGAAATTATCTCTTTTTTCAAATCAGAGAGCTATCCCCACACCCCAATATCATCATTGTTGCATGCACATCCTGAGAATCTATAGATTGACAGGTTTGCGATAGTTATTTAGGGACAAACAGTTTAATAATGTGTGAGAGCTCGCAACTAGTTTAGCTTTTAGGCATTGTAATAATCTCAAGGAACCGTTTTATTCCTTGTTTTGGTGTCTTCAAAAGAAGAAATAAAAGATGTATTTAAAAAAAATAGTTATTTTTCTAATTCCATTAATTATAATTTCAGGATTTAATGGGGGAGGGGGGATGGAATGGACTTGTTTAAAATGCAGAATAGATTCAAATTTTCCCTTTCATGAGCATTTATTTTTCAAACTGGAGTCTCCAGATTCTCAGGGTTTCAAGGAAGAGATAGCATGTGTGTGTGTGTGTGGGGGGGGGGGGGGGGGGGGGGGAGTGAGTGGGTGTCTGTAGGTGGGATGACCTCTGATTTCTGTAGGCCAGTCATCACCTTCCCTTATTTGTTGTCTTGTTTGTATTTTGGGGCAAATAAGGTATACTTTCTGCCGTTGTCATAGTTATTCATTTGGATGGCTGACACTGTCTTTCCAAAGTTATCAGGGGGGCCTCGGGGTAGGTTTTGGAAGTGTGCCGACACTAATAAGTGTCCCTTCTGACATCCAACCTTCCCTCTTCCAAAAAGAAGTAATGAGGAATCATTGATTTCTAATACTTGAAATGTGCAACATTGCTTCCAAACTTGCTGAGTATGGATGAGTTTAAGTAGTGTCGTTCTGACACAGTAAGTTCTACATTAATTATCGTAGCCATGGAGCATAAAGATAGACCATTCAGCCCACTGCCCCTGTGCCAACTTATGCCCAATTACTTTCACTTGGTTACCCTTTCCTTCCCAATAATAAATTGTTGATTTTCAAATATTTATCCTATTCCTTTTTAAAATGATTATTTGCTAAGAATCAAATAGTTAAATGATCCATGCAGTGTGTGTACATTGTCTGAATTGAACAGTTTGAACACTGTAGTGGAGTTAGTGGAAGGTGTTTAGCAATAGCCAACACGTATAATTTTACTGATTTAGTTAAGACTGCCCTTTACAAATGAGTTAACCAGAGACATGTGCCTTAGTGATTAGTTGGCTGTCTAAATTGGAACAGACAAGCAAACCCCAGAATATGAATCATAGAATAATAGAGTCTCCGATGCAGAAGGAGAACATCTAGCCCATCAAGTCTGCATCAGCAACAATCCCATTCAGGTCCTACACCCGTAATCCTGTTAATCCCCTCAACACTACAGGGAAATTTATAATGGCCAATCAACCTAACCCACATGTCTTTGGATTGTGGGAGGAAACTGGGGGCATAGTGGTACAATGGTTAGCACTGTTGCTTCATAGTGCCAGGAACCATGGTTCAATTCCAACTTCAGGTGTGTGTTCTCCCGTGCCCGTGGGGTTTCCTCCGTGTTCTCCAATTTCCTCCCACTGTCCATGTATGGGTTAGATTGATTGGCCATGATAAATTGGGGGATTTGTAAGGTAAATATGTGTGGGGTTATAGGAATGGGGCCTGATTGTGGTTGGTGCAGACTTGGTGGGCCGAATAGCCTCCTTCTGTACTGTCAGGATTCTGTATATAAAAAAAACAGAGCACCCAGAGGAAACCCACGCAGACATAAGGGGAATATGCAAACTCTGCACAGACAGCGACCTGACGCTGAGAATCCCACCCAGGTCCCTGGTGCTGTGAAGCAGCTGTGCTAACCACTGTACCACCGTGCCCATGAATTTTTGCTAATGTTTGCTGGTGAACTTACTGCATTATGTTGTAAAGATAAATCTAACTTCTGTCCTGACAAGAAAATACCAATAACTCCTCTAATGAATAACTTCTTTAGCCTTCCTCCAATTATTCACTTTCTTTTATAGAATATCATAATTACAAAAAAAAGACTGTAAATAGCTTATCATTGTTAAGCTAAGCTGTTAAGAGGCTAAAGCAAAGTAAGATCAGTTGCAGCTCGCCCTTTCAGCCCCTCAAGCCTGATGCACCATTTTGTTAGATCTGGCAATGGCAATCCTTTCTCTTTAACAGACTTTGTATTCTTATCTCTATAATCTCTAGCCCCTCAGCCCTCGAGGCTATCTGTGCTCCTCTAATCCTGACCTTATAGTACATTCACCATTTCAATTGCCCCACCAGTGATGGGGCAATTGCCTGTGCCCTGGGATCTAGAATTTTTCCACTCCCTTCCACACTTACCCCCAGTCCCCCCCACTCTCTCTGTTTCTACACCTGACATTTCTTTTTTGGGATGTTACTCAAAACCTATCTCTTTCACCAGACTTTCGGTCAACTGACCTTATATTTCATCTGGTTATCATGCTTTTTTTTATGAATGTTCTGTAAAGCACCTTGGGATATTTATTATGTCCGATGTGCTTTGTAAATATAAATTGTTGTTATTTTATTCAGAAACCCCTGCTGTTCATCCATATGTCTGAATCTCCTCTCTTAACATTCTTGCTGGAAATCTCAATTCATTCTCAATTCCTGGCCTGCTGAGACCAGACAATCCACATTCTCACAATTGTTTGTGTGATGGCATTTTTAACTGGATTAATTTTTAATCCCTTTGGCTTCAGCCTGCCATTCATCACATCTGCTGGTTGCATCTATAAAATGAAATTCAGCTCCAAGATAATTAAATATTTATGACACATTCTCTTGGAGCTGGTTAAGGTCCTCACCTTCAGTTTCTGATTTTGCACCTTCTAGCTGATGCTTAACTAAAGACCTGGAGGGTGATACAGATACCAGGGTTGTTTTTGTTTTACAAAACTTCCAACATTTTTGCAGAGGGAGCTGGATTATGGAAATATTGCTTCAAAATATGAACAAGTAGTTTTGGTTAACATTGGGTAGAAAAGTATAACGGCCAATCCCTTAGTCACATCACTTAAGAGAAATGGCAGGCTATCTTCTTTATAGCTGCTGTTGTTGTTCAGTAGGTTGCACTCTTAGTTCTGAACCTTAGAATTCAGTTCTCAATCCAAAGGTTAGGAGTGTCTAGTTTAGGTTGACAATCTAGTATAGTACTGAGTGAGCTGTCCTTCATTCCAGGTGAAAGATTAAACAGACCCTTTCTGCCCTATCAGTTGGCTAGGGGGGAAAAGAAAATCCTATAGTTCTGTATCAAAAAATAAAGAAATTCTCCAGGTTTCCTGAATTATAACAATTGCACAGATAGACTATCTAGTCATTATCTCATTGCTATTTGCGAGACTTTCCACGTTACCTTGTTATAATACTGATTAACCTTTACTTGGCTGTTAAGTGCTTTGGGAAGTCTGGATGTTGTGAGTTGTGCAATATAAATGGGCATGATTTCTTTGCTTTGCATGAATACTTCTAGTATATTCATTGAGAAACAGTAGCTTTTCTTCTTTGTTCTATCTCTTCTAACATGATCACTTTGAGCATCACTCCAAAATTGAAGATGAAATAGCAATAGGTGTAAAAGGTGGTGGGGGGTGGTTGTGCCTTTGTTAATTTTCCATTTTCTTACGCTCAACCTAACTTTAATTACCAGGAGTGTGGGAGAGGCTAACTCATTGAACTGAGGTCATTTCATTGTTAGACTTGCTGTGCTGCTTGAACCGTTTGATTGATGAGAAATTCCAGTTATGAGACCTTAAAGCTGCATGAAATGTGCACTTAGTAAAATGTACTTTCTAACAGCTCTGAACACGCGAGCGTTGGATTGAATATAGATGTGTAATTTTGAGCAGGCTTTGACCTTTCACATGACCAATTTTAGGCAAATTTGAAAACTTCAAAACAAAACTATAATCGTTCAAAGAATGTCGCTGGTTAGGTTAGCATTTATTGCCTATCCCTAATTGCCCTTGACAAGGTGGTGGTGAGTTGTCTTCTCAAACCATTGCAGTCCATGTTATGAGGGAGTTCTAAGATTTTGCCCCAGTAATAATAAAGGATCAGCAATATATTTCCAGGATGGGATAGTGAGTGGCTTAGAGAAGAGCCTCCAGGTGGCGGTATTCCTATGTATCTGCTGCTTTTAGTCTAGATGGTTGCGGATGTGGGTTTGAAAAGTGTTGTTGAAGCGGTTTTGGTGAGTTCCTGCAGTGCATCTTGTAGATGTTATATACTGCTGTCACAGTGCATCAGTGGTTGAAGCAGTGAATGTTTGTAGATGGGGTGCCAATCAAGCGGGCTGCTTTGGTCTGATAGATATCAAGTTCCTGTGTTATTGGAAGGTACTCATCCATGGCAAAGGAAGAGCATGCCATCACACTCTGAATTTGTGGACAAACTTTGGGAAGTCAGGAGATGAGGTACTTGCCACAGGATTTCTTTGCCAGAAATTTACTGCCTCACCCACCACAGGAATTGGAATGGATAAGGAGCAGACAGTAGAAAGATCTATTGACCTTGGGTGGGATTTTACAGTTTCAGGATGAGCGAGGCCATAAAATCCCAACCCTAGCCTCAGAATTGCTTTTGTATATGGCCGTTCCAGATCAGTTTCTGGTGAGCGGTAGCCCCCAGGATGTTTTTACTGGAGCATTCAGTGATGAGAATGTCAAAGAGTGATGGTTAAATTCTTCCTTGTTGGGAATGGTCATTGCCTGGCACTTTTGTGGAATGAAAGGATTAAAAATCATACAAGTTTAAAAATCACATAAGCTGCTAGCTACTGAAATTCTAAAAGACAGAGAAACTCTTGATAAGAAACCATTTGTCCTAATTACTGATAACAATCATGGACCAAGCTGTATTAATTATAAGGGAGGCTTCCTTCACACAATATGCCTAGAAGAAACCAATTCAATTCTATGCAACTATAACTTGTGTATGTCTGTTAAAACCAAGGAACAATAGGTAGAAGAGTTGACAATTATAATTATTGGTTGTGAATGGTTATAGATATCTTTTTAAACAAATGAACAGCTTTGATTGGAAGATGTTAATTACTTGTAGTTGAGCCAAAGAGATTGTCACTGGATTTCTTAATTCAGATAGTCTATGGCTCCCCCGGTTTATAACTTGAATAAAAATCTTGAACTTGAGTTCCCAGTGCTGTCTGATCAGTTATGAGGTGAGTATACAATAGTTGAAGTGCTGTGAAACTCTCACAATAATGTAGCACAAATGTTAACTGCTATTTGTCAGTCCAAGCCTGAACATTTAGACATGGACTGCTTCTGTATCTGAGGATATTGGTGAATGGTTCTGAATGTTGTGCAATCATTGGTGAACATTCCCACTTCTGATCCTATTAGGAAAGGACGATCATTGGTAAAGTAGCTGAAGATAGTTGGGCCTAGGACATGAAACTGAGTCCATCTAGCAGATATGTCTTGGAGCTGAGATGATTGACCTCCAACAACCACAACTACTCTTCAGTGCTAGGTATTATTTTAATCAGCAAAGTATTTTCTACCCCCATTCTGATTGACTCCAGTTTTGTTGGGGCTCCTTGATGCCATACTCCAAATGTGACCTTATATCAAGGGCAGTCACCCTCACCTCACATCTGGAGTTCTGCTCTTTTGTCCGTGCTTGAATCAAAGTTGTAATGAGTTCAAGAGCAATAATTTAGGTTAGTGCTAATCAAGTGCTGCTCACTGCATCACTAAAGACTCCTTCCATTATTTTATTGATGACCAGGAGTAAACTGATACAGTGGTAATTAGCTGGGTTGGATTCTCCTGCCTTTTGTGTAAGGACATAACTGGGCAATTTTCCATATTGCCAGGTAGATGCCAATATTGTGAATGTACTTAAACAGCTGGGCTAGCAACTTGGCAAGTTCTAGAGCACAAGAACTGTTCCTGGAATATTGTCAGGGTCCATAGCCTTTGCAATATCCATTGCCTTCAGCCATTTTTTAATGTCACATGGAGTGAATCGAATTGGCCAAATTTCTTTAGCCAGTTCTGTGATATTGGGAACCTCCGGAGGAGGAACTTTGGTGCAATGTTCAGATTCAAATTTTGGTAATGGGCATGTTTACATTTAGTGAACTGGGATTAATTTAGGTTGGGATAATTTGCACAGGACTTGTTCTATTTGTGTATATGTTAATAGCTCAAGAGAAAACCAGCATATCAGCACAATATCAGAAATAGTGTTGCACTTTGGAGATGTGGTCTTTTGAATAATATTCAAGCCAAGATCCTGCCTGCTCATGTAGATGGTCGTAAAGGATGGAAACGTATTCAAGGAGTAAGGGAGTTCTCTTCAGTGGTTTGGTCAATATTTAGGCCTCAACCGAGAACTGAAAGAGATTATTAGGTGAGTATTTCATCGCTGCTTGTGAGAGTTGGCTGTGACCTGCCAGAATTGTTAACAGGAACAGTTAACAATTGTTTGGGGAGGATGTAAGATAGTGCAGGAATGGAAACATACAAATACAGCAAGAAAAATGGCACAGTTCTGAAAAGGGTAGTGATTTGATTAAAAAAATGGATCAGGAGGAAACAAAGAGCTTTAAAAAAAGGGCATTACTGATAAAGGTGACTACAGTGACAAAATAGAAGAAAAGCTGAAGATACAATAGGCAAAAAGTTCCTGTCGTGCCTGCCACTGGAATCATAATGGACAGGACACAGACTGTGCAAAAGTCTGTTGACCTCGGGCAGGATTTTTTGAGCAGAATGTCTTGGGGTGAGCAAGGCGGCAAATCCCGCCCAATGTCTGAATGAGCAAAGCATTCACAAAAGATGTGCTGATTAATAGTGTGGATAAAAATGAATGCATTTGATTTAATAGCTTTACTGCAGTGTGATTACAATGTGACCAAGGCATGGAACTAAATGTACCTGTAAAAATTATATTTGGAAGAGAGAGGAAAAATGGAAAGGAACGTGGGAAAGCCCTGATATCTTATCTCAGAAAAACAAGATGGAGAATCCATTCGTCTGGAACTAAAAGACAACATGAGGCATAGATGGGAGTAACTTATCGACAAACAAATAGTATCTTATTTTACTTTTGCAGTAAATCTTTTCTTTAAACACCCATTTAGAATAACCATTAACCAGGCTTTGATCTTTTCTAATACAAATACTGGGGGCAATTCTCCCAAAAAAGTTCAAAGTGCTGAATTTATGGGAAAAATGATGTAAGTCATGATTATTTTTTCAGTGGGAGTTCAGACTCGAATCTCCTCACTCTGTCTAATGCAGAGATTACAATCATGAACGTCATTAAAAGCCCGGGGGGGGGGGGGGGGGGGGGGGGGGCGTGGAGAGCGGGTCCTATTCACGCCAGAGTCTGACAGTTCTGGAAATTGCGCATTCTCAGTGGCCTGCAGTTTGCTGGCCAGCTCAATCGCTGGCCAACCCGAGACCCCCACAGTGCTGCCACTCCATGGCCCGATTGTGGCCCCCACAAGCATTCTCAAGCCAGCACCGCCCCCCCCCACTGGAACAGCAGTGATGACCCCCTCACTTTGGCAGACCTTCTTCCTGGCAGATCAACCCCCTTCCTCAGTCCGTCCCAATCGCTGGCCTCCCTGCAGGCAAAGTGGCAGCAGAACCTCCCTAATTGATTCCAGGTGGCCTCCCCACCCCCCGATTGCCCCAATAGACCCCACCCCTTGGCACTGCCCAATGCTCAGTGAGCAGTGCCACAGCGCCTCTTGGGCAACGGCACTTTGCCCCTTGGGCAATGTCAGGGGCGCAGGCTGTTACTGCCAGGGTGGCCACGCGCAGGGGCACCAACCCCTGCTGCCCAACTTTCTGGTGGGCCCGATTGTTCCCCCTTCACTCCAGCCGTGTCTCCCGCTAGTTCCCCGAAAGTCAGGAGCTACTCTAAACCCCGATGGAGTGAAATTGTACTGGCGGGGTGGCGGATGCTCTCGGGTCCTGAGAATTCAGTCCCAGACCCGATAATCATACTGAAAATAGATTAAAATTACTTATCTGCTGTTGTCGCTGGTTTCCAGTGTTTTCCGGACCGCGTTGGATATCCATTGCTAGGAGATATGTGCGCATCAGGAATTCATGTGCGAATCCCACAAATGAGCACACATGTAAATCTCCTGGCCTAATTTGCCAAAAAAAGTAGTGGGTTTAAATGGGAGAATCGCCACCTCTTTGGGATCTGCTGCCCCATTGAAGTCGTTTTTAATTGCTAAATAAACTCTGATGTTTAACTCTAATATAATTGTTTAAATATATAATAATTATATATATAAATTTAGGAGAGGCAGAGGGTTATGATATTTTCAATAGACTAGTGATTCAGAGACCCAGAGCACGATCTGGGCACCTGAGTTGAAATCCCATCGTAGTCGATGATAAAATTTGAATTCAATGTAAACCTGGAATTAAAAGTCAACTGATGACCATGAAACTATTGTCAATTGTTGTAAACACCCATCTGGTTCACTAATATTCTTTAGAGAAGAAAATCTACTGTCCTTATCTGCTCCGGCCTACCTGTGACTCCAGAGCAATATAGTTGACTCTCAAATGCGCTCTGGAATGGATAGCCGTTAGGGATGGGCAATAAAGTTTGGCTCTGCCAGCAATGCACATGCCTTGTAAAACAAAATTTTAAAATATTGATATATATGTATTGATGTATTAATATATTATGTATAATAATAATAATATTTTGATGTATATGTATTCCACATACCCCAAAAACTGTCATGGACATTCTAAAGATGGACACACTTTACTCAAACTGTCAGTTACAAAACTATCAATTCCACTGCATCACTCTAATGGATTGGCTCTTAATAAAAATTGGATGGAGTGTTTGATGCAAGTTCTTGCTGATGTAATAGATTGAAAGACATGAGGTTTCAAAGCTGAGGAATTAGTTTGCAGGTTTCTGTAATGTTTTGTGGATAAACATTTTGTAAAAGTTCCATTATCTCTTGATAAACCCCAGCCACCACTACTACCATCCCATCCCTTTTGCTGAAATATAAGTATTCCGTTGTGGTCATAAATGTTCAGCAATAAAACAACATAGACATTTCTTAATTCATTTTGAATGCAAACTTGTTGGGCCCAATTGTACCATTGCATTATGTCTACTTTCGGGCATGAAAGCTTTGTAAAGTTGGGCATGAGGCGAATAGTGTGATCTGTACCCACTCCTGTGTTGGTTCCTCCGTTACCAAGACCCAAAAATGGCCATGATCAGGACCACACATGAAATGGGTGCCATGACAATTTAAATACATTTGCATGCATTTAATTTGACTTGATGGCCTGCACACCTGATTTTACCAGCACTTCCTCCTTTACTAGTGCATTCATCTATCCAGAATTGGTGCAAAACAGACATGCTCCATTTAAGTCTGATTTGGGCACACCAGTTAGTGAGAGGTAAGTGTGGAGTGTCCCACGGCTCTCTGCCTGAGATCGATGGTGGGGGAAAGGTGGGGCTGCTGCCTGTCTGCTTGAGATCAGTGGAGGGAAAGTGGAGGCCACTGTCACTCCACCTGAGATCGGTGGAGGGGAAAGGGAGGAGAGGCCTGTGATTTGGATGGGAGAGATGGGAGGATAAGGGGGCCAGTAATGTTGTGGGGGTGGGGCAGTGTCTGTGGAGGCCAAGAGCAGGCTTTATCTGGCCCGGAAGGGATGTGACAGGGATGTGGCATTTTTTTAGTTTTTTTCTGCGCGTGCGAGGTTGGAAGTGCCAATCGGAGTTCCAGGATTTCAGATGCATTAAGCACTGCCCACAGGCTTGTGCAGCACTGTTTGGACTCAGTGATAGTTTTGCAGGCAGAGTATGTATGGGGGCACCAGAGAACAGCTCCAAAAGTTGGATCTGAAATACTCTCAGTTTGAAGTCTGCTCAGCACTTAGAATCAAAATGGTAAAATAGGGCCTGTTATCTTATATTAAAATCTTGACAAAAAATGTGGGCAGGATGTTCTGGCTGAGCTCACACGGAACTGGAAAATCCCGCCCAAGGTCAATGCTACAATCCCTGTAGTAGACTGAATGGGAAAATTCTCCTCTGTGTTAAAGGAATCAATGCTTAAATGTTTGATTTTGATGCAAACTTTACATTTTTGTTAACGATATACAGAGTTTGCTGAGATACATTCATTGGCTATAGTTCATTTGATGCCAGAGAAATTCTCCATTCAATCAAATGCTTTTTATGTAAAATGTCTAGAGTGAGCATATATGCTGGATAAACTATAGATGGGATGATCCTGGGGTTTTTAATGTGCTTAATTGCTCAGTAATTTAAGTTTTAATTAACACTTCTCTGTCCTGATGCTTCTGGTGATGAGTATGATGCCTGCCACTTTTTATGGATATAAATGTATTTTGTCATATTCAGATGCATCAGGGCAGTGTGCCAGTCTGAGCAACTGCATTGCTTCATTCCATCAATAATATATTGCAGTAGCAGAAAGTGACATTATGTCCAAGTTTACTCAGCACTAAAACAGTGTTCGCAAAAAAATTGTGCTAGAATGTTTCAATTGTTTATGAAGAGTTCTGCTTTTCATTTTTAATATAGGACATAGAGACATGGGATAAAGTACAAAATGCTTTCGAAGGATGATATCAGAACCAACTGGGAAGGGTTAATTGGGCAAGGGCTTTTTTTGACCTACAAAAGAGAAACTGAGGGATGACCCAATAGTGTTGTGAAGATTATGAAAGGGTTTGATAGGAGATACAAAGAGATGATGTTTTCTCTTGTGGGTAAGATCAGGACAAGGCACTATCAATATATTATAGGCAGTAAAGTACTCAATAAGGAATTCAAGAGAAACTAGTTTTCTCAGATAATGATTAAACTTGTGACAAGCACAATGGCACAATGTTTTAGCACTGCTGCCTCACAATGCTAGGGACCCGGGTTTGATTCCTGACTTAGGTCACTGTCTGTTTGCACGTTCTCCCTGTGTCTGTGTGGGTTTCTTCCCACAGTCTGAAAATGTGCTGGTGTTAGGTGTATTAGCCATGCTAAATTCTCCCTCAGTGTACCCGAACAGGTGCCAGAATGTGACGACTAGAAGATTTTCACATTGCAATGTTAATGTGAGCCTACTTGTGACACAAATAAATAAACTTTAAAATTAAAGAGTAAGATGCAGCAAATATGTAAGGTAAAGATAGAAAAACACATGAGGGAGAAAGGAATAGAAGAGTATGTTGATGGAGAAAGATGATGGGAGAGTGGATGAAAGCTCATATACAGCATAAACAATGGCACAGATCAATTGGGCCAAATGACCTGTCAGTTTGATGTACTCTCAGTGTATTTCTATATAATGGAACCATTTGATCCTGTGCTGAGATTGCATTGCATGTAGTTTCTGCTCCACTTTACAATCATTAGATGGTCAGATCTGCCAATCAGCAAAGGCAAATTTGGAACACTAGTGTCAAATGAGTGTAAACGGTCCCTATATTCTCTTTTTAAATGAGGAAGCATACTAGCTGGGACAAAAACAGATAATGCTCTAAAGTCTCAACAGACCTGACAGCATCTGTGGAGAGAGAAGAGAGCCACCATTTTGACTCTGGATGACCCTTCATCAAAGCTTCATCAGAATGTTGGGAGTCTTAGGGACTTCTTCCCCTATACTTCCATCAAATCTCAGGAGTATGAAGGAATACTGTCCAAGCATGAGGCTTCAAGATGATTCAAGAAGCTGAATACCATCCAGGACATTTTTGGCAGCCCTTTCCAGCAGCAAATGTCCAATTGCAGCACAATATGGCTGCCACAAACCAGATGCATTAGGGCTGTGTGCCAGTCTGAGCAACTGCATTGCTTCAATCCCATCAATAATGCATTGCAGTAGCAGAAAGTGACCTTACATTCAAGTTCACTTGGTACTAAAAAGAGTTCGCAAAAAAAATTGTTCTAGAATGTTAAAATGTTATGAGTGCTGGCCAGCCAGTAATCTGGCTCATGAATGAATAAAAAAAATGGCTTATGGGCAGTTCTGGTTTTCATTTTAAGTTTCCTTTGACAGTTCTTCGCAAACCCACAATACCTGCAAGGACAAGAGCAGTAGACAAACACCATTACTTTCAATTTACAAAACATCCCGACTTGGCTACATCCTGCCATTCCTTCATGGTAGCTGAGGCAAAGTCCTGGAATGTCTGCCTTAACAGCAGAGTAGGAGCACCTTGATCACGTAATTGGAGCAGTGAAATAAAATCTCCCACCACCCTCTCAAAGATAACTGACTGGTCTTGCCAGTGATGCCCCAATCCCCACAATTAATTGAACAAAAATACTGAAAAACCCTATATTTTTGATGTTGGGATCCAGTGTTAACAGAACAATGATTATAACATGGGACAGTGGCACAGTGGCTAATACTACTGCCTCACAGCGCCAGGGACCTGGGTTCAATTCCCGGCTTAAGTTGTAGTCTGTCTGGAGTTTGCATGTTCTCCCCATGTCAGCATGGGTTTCTTTGGGTGCTCCAGTTTCCTTCCACAATCTGAAACATGTGGTGGTTAGATGCATTGGCTAAGCTAAATTCTCTCTCAGGATACCCAAAAGGCACTGAGGTGTGGTGACTAGGGAATTTTCACAGTAACTTCATTGCAGTGTTAATGTAAGCTTACTTGTAACACTAATAAATTAACTTTAAATAACTGGCCAGTCTCCAAAGACAATGTGAGTAATTGCAAGTAAATGCCTCAATTACAGAGACAGCATGGTTGAACATCTAATGCTGTTTTGTATTTTGTATTCACGCACTGTATACCAGAAACCTTAAACTCATTTGCATTATCATTGTGACACCATGCACTATGGCCAGAACTAATTCTGCGCAGCAAGCAGATAATTTCCCAGAATCAGAACTTGAGAGTTAAGGAGAATTTAATCAAATAACCGCACTGAAGAAAATCCAGACTGAAGGAAATCTGGAGTGACCTTTTTAATGGGTGCTCATTCTCACATGTATGAGAAGCACTGAGAATACTTTCCCAAGCTTATCGTCAGATTGGAGTTTGCTTTGCTGATTATTCATGATGTAAGCTTCAGTAAGCTTTGGAACCAATGACCCAAACTTGAAGTCTCATTTTCTCCAGAAATCAGTTCAGATTCCATGTGTTGCAATAGTGCTCTCTAAGAGTCAAAAACATAATAATGCCATTTGATGTGCTGCAGTATGAGCAGCATGGCACAAACGCAAAAGGAAAAGATTTACAACATTGTGATGTGCACATCACTGAAGAGGAAAGCATTTATTGTCTATCCCTGGTTGAGAAAGTGCTGATGAACCAGTTCCCAAACTGTTGCTGTCTACAGGATTCAAGGTAACTTTCACAAAAAACTTCTTTATCTTCATTTCAGGAATAAAGGATCTCAGGCTTCAGCCATGCATATCAACAGCCCATGAATCCTCCTTCCTCTTCACTTATCCTCTGACTCCATCCCTTTGGCTCAACAAGTCTGTACTGACACAGATGCCGCTCTAATCTAATATTTTCTTGCCTCCATGAGGTTCATATCCCCCGTTCTCTGCCTGTTTATGTATCTATCCAGATGTCTCTTGGATGTTGTTATAGAATCTGCTTCTACCGCCTCCTCTGGCAGCGCGTTCCAGACATTTGCCATCCTCTATGTGAAAATTTGCTCCTTACATCTCTTTTAAAGTTTCCCCTCTCACTTCCAACGTATGGCCCCACATTATTGACCCTTTGACCCCAGGAAAAAGACTCTGATTATCCACTCTATTCAAGCCTATCATGATCTTGTCATAACCTTCCTCTGACCTTCCTCTGTCTCACTCTGAGTCATCTATCCTTACCAAAAGCCTTAATTAGCTTCATCCCCTTAAGTCTATATCTCAATGGATTGTGTGCTCAGCACAATGTTTCCATCACTTATACTTCCATGCTGACCTCTTTGGCTACTCCCACAATGGATCCTTTCATCCATCTGTTACATTCTCCCATTCCTTGGAACTTTCTCTATAGCCTCTTACTCTCTTTAGATCTTTTAATTGAAGATGACTGGCAGGAGATGGGGAGTCATTTACAGCATAGAAAGAAGCCATTCAGCCCATTGAGTCCATGTCAGCTTTTGCAGAACAATCAAGTCAGTCCTGCTCCCCTACTCAGTTCCTATAGCCCTGCAAGTTTATTTCCTGAACCCAAAGAGAGTAGATGCTGGAAAATCATCAGTATCGTAAGGAGAGAAAAGAGCTGACATTCTGAGTCCAGATAACCTTTTTGTCAAAGTTAAAAGGCGTAGAAAATGGGAGATATTTATACTGCACGGTGAGGGAATGAAAGATGAGTCATAGCCATAGAAACCAGGGGAAATGGCTGCTAATGGCAGTCCACAGAGAGTAAGGGGTGTGAATGGCCAAACAGCAGAGAAGCTGAAATCAGAAGATAAGCTGTGACAGATGAAGATGTGGCAGGAAGGGGAGGAATAAATAGAAGAAACATAAAATTTATAATCCATTCACGGTTTATTTCCTTAATGTGCCCATTCAATTTCCTTTTGAAATCATTGATTCCACTTCCACGATTAGTGAGTGCACCAAGTTCTGGCTCGTTATTATTCATTACATAAAAACATTCTTTTTCACATTCCCCCTGCATCTCTTGCCCAAAATCTTAAATCTTCCTAGTGCCGTTAATCAATGGCATGTTTTTACTTGTCCACCTTATCTAAGCCAGTCATAATATTGTACGCAACTATTAAATCTCCCTTCAGTCCCTTGTGGTCCAAAGAGGACAGCTTTCCAAACTCACCCTGTAACTGAAAAACCCAGCATCCATGGAACCATTCTGGTAAATCTCCTTTGCACCCTCACATGAGCCTTTCCATCTTTCCTATAGCATGTTGAGCAGAACTGGTTGCAATACTCTTATCATAGAATCATAGAATGCAACAGTACAGAAGGAGGCCACTTGGCCCATCAAGTCTGCACCTACCAAAATCTCACCTAACCCATCCTCATATCCCCATATATTTACCTCTTACTTTACCCTCTTGAAACCAGATTTTTAAAAAAGGTTCACCATGACTTCCCTAATTTTATCCTCAATGTCTTTATTTATGAAGTCCAAGAACCCAAGTGCATTACTAACCAATCTGTCAATGCCCTGCTATCTTCAAAGATTGATGCACAGACACCCCCAAGTCCCTCTATTCCTGCACACTCTTTAAAACTCTGCCATAAATTCTCTTTTTCCTTCTCCTATTCCTTTTGACACAATGCTTACCTCTCACTTCCCTGTATTAAATCCTATCTGCCTCTTCTCTGTCCCTTCTGTAGCTAATCTATGTTCTATTACAGCAAATCCTCCAAATTTGGTATTATTGGCAAATAATGAAATTTTACTCTGTATTCTGAGATCCATGTCATTCATGTAAAACAAAAAGCAGTGTCTGCATTGATCCTTGGGGAACACCACTCGACTTCCCTTCAGTCTGAAAAACAACTACCTACCATGACTCATTGCTTTCTGTCATCAAGCCAAGTCTTTTATTCAATTCATCTCTGACCCTCCTATTCTGTAAGCCTCAATTTTGTAATCAGCTTTGCATGTGATACTTGGCCAAAAGCTTTCTTAAAAACCGTAAAGACAACATGGATCACATTCCCCTCATTAACCTTCTCTGTTACTTTATCAAAAAATTTCAGTCTCAATTAGCATGATTCGCCATTTATAAATCAGTATTGGTGCTCCCTGATAAACTCAAACCTCTCCAAGTGCCTGTTAATTTTTTTCTCTCTCTGGTTAAGGTTTCCAAAATATTACTTATCCATTATTGATATTAGACTAACTGGAATTTCTAGAATAAGGATGTCAAATTTACCACTCTTCAATCCTCTGACATATCTAGGGAATGTTGCAAAATTAAGACAGCCCTTCCTCTCCACCCCAACTTCCTTTAGCAAAGAACAAAGAACAACACAGCACAGGAAACAGGCCCTTCGGCCCAACAAGCCTGCGCCACCACCTCGACGTTCCCACTTCCACTCATGACCCCTGTCTATGTTTATAGAAATCTGCACTGGAACCAAACTAGCAAGACAATTTAGGGAGAATTTGTTTTGCCAATCAGCGTAAGAGCACATCTTTGCGGTGTGGGAGGAAACCGGAGCACCTGAAGACAACCTACGCAAGCACGGGGAGAATGGGCCGGTATCCCACAGACACAGGCCCAAATCCATGTATCTGCACAGCAACAGTGATAGTCATTGAGCTGTTGTGTTGCCCATCAGCTGGTCCAGTTGAAACGTACACTAACGACGTGAAGCAATAGGCTTCTCTTGAAAAATCCAAGAGCAGCCCTCTCACGACCCATTGCATGTATGCCCCTTGTTGGACAACAAGGTGGACCGAATTATCTGTAGGATAAAAGAAAAATACATCAACATCATGCACAACTTACGCAATTCCCAGGTTCGTCACAAGGCTCATGATCCCTATTTTAAATCAGTCTTCTATATCCCTCCATCCCTATTCTGCGCATGTGCCCATCTAAGTATTTCCTAAATAACCCCAATGTGCCTGCCTCCACCACCTTACTTGGCAGTGCATTCCATACCCCCATAACCCTCTGTGTGAAAAAAACTCCCTGTAGCATCCAAATTATACCTCACCACCGCTGCTCCCCCCGCCCCAGCCCCCCACCCTGAGCCCGTGACCTCAACTTGGGATGCAAGCTGTCCAGAACAGGTGACTTACCTAAAGCATAGCCAGTCTTCCCAGTCACTCCTCCCTTTCAATATTCACACCATCCACTAGTTCCAGTATCTCTGCTCCTACTGATATTCTATCAGATTTCTCTTCCTTCAGTAAATACTAATACAAGTAACTCATTAAGCATTCAAGCTTTGCCCTGCTCCTGTCAGAATTTACCACTCTCTTTGCCTCCAATAGGCCTCATTCCATCTCTTACCATCTGCTTATGATTTGCACGCGGGTAGAAAATGTTTGGGTTCCCTTTTATATTGACTGCTATTCGATTCTCATACCCTCTCTTTTCCAGTCTGATTTTCCTCTTCACTTTTTCTCTCAGTCTATTTTACTTGACTTGATTTTCACTTGAACAGCGCACCTGACAACCATCATACACACTCCTTTCCTGTTTCATCATCTGTTTCCCTCATAATTTCTATATCCCTCGTCACCCAAGGAGTCTTGTTTCAATACACCTAGATTGTACTTGAAGCATTTCTTCCTTAAAGATGCCCCATTGTTTTCTTACAGTTTGGTCTCTTTTCTCTAACTAGGCCCCTTTCATTATATTGAAATTAGCCATCTTGCAACTTAGATGTTTTATATTTGATCATTTCTTGCTTTTCTCTATTACTGATCTAAATCTTGTGATGCAATGATCACTCTTATTCAAATATTCCCTCATAGTCACTTGGTCCCTTTGATCTTTCTTATATCTCAGTATCAGATCCAGCAATGCCTGCTTTCTGGTTGGGGCAGGAACATGTGAAGACAGCACAGTGGCACAGTGATTAGCACTGTTGCCTGACAACGTCAGAAACTCGAGTTCAATTCTGGCCTCAGGTCACTGTCTGTGTGGTGTTTGCACATTCTCCCTATGTCTGCGTGGCTTTCCTCTGGGTGCTGCGGTCCAAATACACGCGGGTTAGGTGATTGACCATGCTAAATTGTCAACGGGATAAGCAGGGTAAATATGAGGTATTGTGGTGATTGGGCATGGGTAGGATTGTTATCGATGTAGATTCAATGTGCCAAATGGCTTTCTTCTGCGCTGTAGGGATTCTATTTTAGTGTCATAAATAGGCTTACATTAATACTGTAATGAAGTTACTGTGAAAATCCTCTACAGTCCAGCATCTGTTCAGATGCACTGACGGGGAATTTAGCATGGCCAAAGCACATCTTTCGAACTGTGAAAGGAAACCGGAGCACCTGCAAGAAACCCATGCAGACACAGGGAAATGTGCAAACTCCACACAGACAGTGACCCATTTCAAGAACTGAACCTGAGTTCCTGGACCTGTGAGACAGCAGTGCTAACCATTGTGCCACTGTGCTGCCATAGCGGGGCAGGCACAGACCAGACTGGAGAATCTCATTCACGGTCTTCTTGTTTAAGAAGGTTATTATGTGGAGATACTGGTATTGCACTGGAGTGGACTCCATAAGAAATCTCACAACACCAGGTTAAAATCCTATAGGTTTATTGGGATCACAAGCTTTTGGAGTGCTGCCCCTTTACTTGGGCAATGCTCTGAAACATCACGATTCCAAATAAACCCATTGGACTTTAACCTGGTATTGTGAGACTTCTTACTGTTTAAAAAAAGAACAGTTTTGTCAAACACTTGCTCTTGACAGTTCCAGTGGCTATCATGACTACTGACATCATATTTTGCATTATTGGGAACGAGTGTGACTAACACATTTTCTGGAGCATTTTCTGCCAAACTTGCCCATTTCCTGGCGAAGAAACATTTGTATGTTCTGCTTGTGCAAAGAGTGGCAGAAATCTGACCAGACACGTGAGTAAGAATGCTTGTTTCTCACTCCTCCAGCACTTGAACAAGAACCCAACTGGGAAAAGGCCAACAAGGTTGCCACTAAGAGAGAAAACAAAGCATTGATATCAAATACAATTCAGTTAATCAATATTTGAATCTGCAATGTGACTCAATTACTGTAAGAACTTATTAGTATTTTCTACATAGAGATGACAATAAAAACCTTGAGGTGTGATGAACTGGGGGGGGGGGGAAACAAGAGAAATGGTGACAGCAGTAACTGTTGCCATAGTGACGACGGGCACTTGTGCTTCCATAATAGCCCATAAAATGTGCAATATCCTTTAGATTTTGTGAGAGGTAAGTTGAGCAGCATTTTTCCAATTACCACTGCTAAATCCCTCACTCAGAGCTTCAGTCAGGCTCCAGCTGAATATTGTTCGGGAGAAAGGAACAGTCTTGGTCAGTTGCTAAGCAGCTGTCAGTGCGATGGTTCATTAGCAACTGCTTAATTTAAGAAGTAGTGGGCGTAGTCAAACATCCAGAGTGTTCGTGACTTGTCAGAAAGCTAAAAATACTTCCAGCATTGGGTTTTCCTGCAGCTTTCTGTCGAGCTTACGTCCCATTTTAACTGCTCGTCACGATAGAAACATAAAATAAGGTTGAAAGATCTGCAGAAAGACGTGACCTGGCTCTGATCATTCAGACTGGATTCGCTTCCCAATTCCTAGAGATACATGGACACTGCATTAATCTCCATTACTGTGCAACCACTTCATCCATCTGCCTATCCTTTCATTTACCTGCAAATGTAATCTTTGCAATGTTGTAAATCAGAAAAGGGGATGATTACTGGGCACCAGAAAATGGGAGCATTTCCACTGGAATCAGCGCCATAAATGCTGAGAAGCTCTCCATAAACTAGAGATACTAGCACTAAAGCCAAATGGCCAGCAGATATAACTTGCACTTATTTAGCACTTTTCATGACCTCAGCCATCCCAGCGTGCTTTATAATCAATGAAATAGTTTTGAATTTCAGTTACTGATTAGTATTGGAAATATGGCAGCCAAGGTCACATACAGCAATGAGTTCATGACCAGTTAATGTGCTTTAATGAAGTTTGTTGGGGATTAACTATTGTCCAGGGCACGGGCGAGAAAACCCTTCATTTTCTTTGATTAGCACCATGGGATTGCTATGTCCAACTAAGAGCAAAGAGAGGGCTTCAGTTTAATGTTTAATGAATAGACCATCACATCTGACAATGCAGCACCCTCTCAGTTCTGCACTGGTATGTCCATTGGGATTAATTGCACAAGTCCCCGCAATGGGAGTAGTTCTCCTTCGATAATGGCAGTACATGGTGGACAATAGCAACAAGGAGCCCTTGCCAAAGTGAGGTCAATTAATGCTAAAAGAAAGTCTTTTCCTTGGTCGTGGAGTCTTTTCCTCAAATCCAAATGGAATGATCAAATTATATCATAGAATCCCTATGATACAGAAGGAGGCCATTCAGCACATTGAATCTGTACTGACCACATTCCCACCCAGGTCCTGTTCCCAAAGCCCCATACATTTATCCTACTAATCCCTCTGACACAAAGGGGCAATTTAGCATGGCCAATCAATCTGACTCTTACATCTCTGGATTGTGAGAGGAAATTGGAGCACCTGGAAAAAACCCATGCAGACACAGGGAGAAAGTGCAAACTCCACACAAACAGTGACCTGAGCAATTGAACCTAGGTCCCTGGCACCATGAGGCAGCAGTGATAACCACTGTGCCACCGTGCTGCCAAATCTCTCCGAATTTGACAGAACTATTTTCCAAGGGATGTAACAGCTGGGAGCACATTACCAGGTTTGTCTGCATCTGTAAAAAAATGGCAAAGATAATATTGCTGGTTCAAAATGGAGCAGGAGGAGGCTTAGAGGTGTAATAATCCTTTTCAAATTCTGACAGCGAGAGCGGATGAAATGTAAAATTATAGTTAATGAAATTGTTAAGGATTGAAAGCCTCAGTTGTACCGTAAGAAGTGAGCCATAAGAGGAACAAGAGTGTTAGCTATATCTTACAAGAAAGCAAGTAAAGCTGCCATACTATGCCTGTCCACTCTCATCTTTCTGTTTTAAGGAATGTAAGGCACCTGAAATTCTGAATTGTCTCTCCACGGATGGTGACTGACAGACTGAGCGTTTCCAGCATTTTCCATTTGCACTTCAGATTTTTAACATCTGCAATACTCCGGAGCATAGTTTCAAAGCTAGTGAGGCAAGAATAAATGATTAATATCCTTGAACTTCAATGACTTGTGTGTGTGTGTTTTTTTCTAAATTACCTATGAAGTTGAGATGTGGATTTGTATACGAACAGCAGGTGGTTTCAATTTTGTAGCTACCTTGAAGAGAGCTTGAGATGTAAACTGTTAATAAACTTTAACACTTCCAATTTTATTAGTGCTATCTGGAACATTCTTTTCACTTTTGAAATGTGTGTAAGAACTGAACTGTCTTTTTTGTGTTAAACCCTATTCAGGATTTCATCTCTACATCAAACTGCCCTCTATTGTACCTGAAAGTTGTCTCCTTATAATCGTGGGCCTGATAATGGGAGGAATAATCTATGGAGTGAATGAGAGATCTGCACCAGTTATGAGCACTGATGTCTTTTTTCTTTACCTGCTGCCACCGATCGTACTCGACGCAGGTTACTTCATGCCAAGTAGACCCTTCTTTGAAAACATTGGGACAATTCTTTGGTATGCGGTTGTGGGAACCATGTGGAATGTTTTCGGAATTGGCTTGTCCCTTTACGGGATTTGTCAGATCAAGTCCTTTGGCTTAAAGGACATTTCCCTGCTGCACAATTTACTGTTTGGCTGTTTGATTGCGGCAGTGGATCCAGTCGCTGTCCTGTCCGTCTTTGAAGAGATCCATGTAAATGAGCAGCTGCACATTCTGGTTTTTGGGGAATCGCTCCTCAATGATGCTGTCACTGTGGTAAGTAGCCCCATAAGCAACAGTTTTGCTGCACATTTGGAGCAGGTACAGAGTGCTGGTTCATGTTAAAGTTGTTCAAATCATTCTTCTGTTTAGACAGCAAAAGATCCCCTTTCTAGAATAATGATTGACCAACCTAAAACAAAATCATACAAACCTACGACACTGAAAGAAAGCTATTCAGCCCATTGTGTTCGCTCTTTGCTGGCATTGTAATGCTTGGTTTCATGCTCCCCACCTATTCCCGTGGTTACCCTGTGCACAAATCTTTATAGGTGGCAGCTGGCAAGTTGATAAGCTGGTTGTAAAAGCATATGGGTTACCTGGCTTTAGAACTATCAGCATAAAGATAAAAGAAAAAAGATAATGCTAGAACATTGAAAATCAAGAGTTAGGCTTCCACTGGACAATTGTACACAATTGTAACGACGTAAAGATGTAAAGACCAATCCCAATTCCAGTTCCCTTGTAATTGTCCAACTTCTTTTTAGAATTATTTGTGGAATCAGCTTTAATTCCCTTTGAGGAGATGTTCCAGATCTGAACAAATCGAGGCACTTGTCAAAAGGGATTCAATCTCCTCTATTAGAACCTCTCCCAGTTATATTTTAATCTCCTCTGCTCTTAGGAGAACAGCCCTAACTTCTCCAATCTTTCCTCACAACTGAGGTCAGCATCTCTGAAGGTAACATCCTTGTCAATCTTCTTTGTATCCTTTCCAAGAAGTGTTTAATCATATTTGGGGAAAATGTAGATGCAATCATAGGGAGTTTTACTTCTTTAGATATGCAGCTTGCAATAACACAGTATTAAACAAAAGAATTTATAAGATTATAATCTCTGGGTTATTACCAGAGCTACATGCAAATTGGCATAGGTCACATCAAACTAGATAGATGAATGCATGGCTTAAGGACAGGTGTGGGAGAAGTGTGACATTGGCATTACACACACCAACTACTACACACAATGGCAACTTGTCTTTATACAATGCCTTTAACATGAAGCACGTCATGCACAGGAGCATTATCAAACAAAATTTGGTCCAAAATCACAATAAGGAGATATGTGTTGTAGCTGCAGCATGTGGGAGCCGGTGGACCTCATTGTGGTTCATTGTCACCACATCTGTACAAATGTTGGTTGCTCAAGAAACTTTGGTTTCAACAGTCATTGGGCTGGAGAACAAGCTTCAGACATGGCAACGTATCAGGAAGGGGGAGAGTCACCTCGACACTGTGTTTCACACCCTTTAGATTAACTACTTTGAATTTGGTCAGTAATCAGGATAGAGACAGGAGGGTATGACCACAAGTGAGGTAGGTAGAACGATCCAAGAGATAGTCTCAGCCCCTGTCCTTTTTCAACAAGTTCAAATTCTTGCTCCCTGTGTGAAAGAGAAAGGCGACTGCAGAAAGAATGAGGAGCAACCTGAACGTAGTACCATGGTACAGGGAATCATTCAAGTGGGGAAAAAAAAAGAGAAATGTTGTTATGGTAGATAATATGTTTGGGGGAATAGATACAGTTGTCTGTAATTAAGAGCAGGATGACTTTGTTACCTTCTGGAGCCAGGGTTTGGGACAACTGCTTTGGGTTGAAAAGGAACTTGCAGTGGAGGTGGGGGTAGGTGGAGGCGGGGGGGGGGGGGGGGGGGGGGGTTTATTTCATTGTTGTGGTCTATATAGATACAAAAGACATAGGTAGAAGGAGGAAAGAAGGTCTGTACAGACAATGTGAGGAAAGGGACTAAATTAAACAACAGAATTTATATGGTTTTAATCTCTGGATTATTACTAGAGCTACATGCAACTTTGCGTAGGGTACATCAAACTGGACAGATGAATGCCTGGCTCAACGACAGGTGTGGGAGAAGTAGGTCTTGGTTCAGGAACATTGGCATCAGTATTGGGGAAGTGGGGTCTGCATTATTGGAACAATTTATATCTGAACTGTGTTATTGCAAGCTGCATAACCAGGGAAGTAGAGAGGGCTTTAAACTAAACAGAGGGAGATGGTCCTGGAGGAAGGATACATAGGTTTACAAGGCAAAAGGTTTGGCAGCTTTGCAAGGCAGCCATTTAGGTAATGATACTCATCCAGAGTGTTGATAGGAAGGGATAGAGTGTATAAACATTAAACAAAAGCAATAAATGTTGTCAAAAAGGGAAAAAAAAGGTAACAAGGCAAAATTACTGACTCTTCACTGAAATTTAAAAGCATATCGTATTTGGCACAAAATAAATGAATTAATGGCACAAATTTGAGATTGATGACTATGATCTTAAAGCCATTACAGAAAGATAACATGGAGATTAAAATTAGGAACTAAATACTGAGGATTGTCTGACTTTTTTTGTAAGGAAAAGCAGAAGAAAAGGGTGGTATGGTAGCTTCATTAGTACAAGATGGAATAAGTATAGTAGATAGAAATGATCTTGGATCGGAAAATGTAGAATACATAGGGGTGGAAGTAAGAAAGAAGAAGGAGGAGAAGACACTAGTGGGAGTAGGCCTCCTAACAATAACTACACTGTAAATTGAAGAATAAACCACGAGATAATAAGGGCATGTAAAAAAAGCAGTGCTTTAATCATGACTCAAAGGGCTGGATTTTCTGTTTGCGCTCTCCCCAAGACCAGATAATGTCGCCCAAGGTCAATGGACCATTGCATGGTCCAATCCTGCCTACTACAAATCCAGTGGCAGGTGGATGGAAAAATTTTGCTCAAAGAGTCTATGAGGGATATGAATAGGTTAGGTGAGTCGGTAAAAATTTGGCAGTTGAATGTAATGCAGTAAAATGTGAAGTTATGCATTTTGGTAGGAAGGAAAGAACTGTATATTACTTAGAAAGAGAAAGACTGCAGCTCAGAGGGATTTAGGGGTCCTGGTGCATAAAAGCCTATGTGCAAGTCCAGCTGGTAATTGGGAAAGCAAGTGGAATATTGGCCTTCATTTCAAATGGAATGGACTATAAAAATAGGGAAGTCTTGCTAAACCTATACAAGGTATTAGTTAGACCAGTACTGTGAAGAGTTTTGGTCCGTTTGTCTAAGGAAAGATATGTCAGCATTCGAGGCAATCAAAAGAAGGTTCACTAGGTTGATCCCAAGCATGGAGGAATTCTCCCACGAGGAGAGATTGAATAGGTTAGCTTTGTACTCATTGGAGTTCAAAGGAATGAGAGATGACCTTATTGAGACATTTAGGATTCTCAGAGGGCTTGCTGCAAGGTTGTTTCCCTTTGTGGGAGAGTCTAGGACCAGAGAGCATAATCTCAGAATAAGAGTTGTCCATTTAAGGCAGAGATGAATTTCTTCTCTCAGAGTGTAGTAAATCTGTAAAATTCTTTACCGCAGAAGATTGTGAAGGCTGAGTCATTAAATATGTTCGAGGCTGAGGTAGACAGTCAGAGAATCAAGAGTTTGGGACAAAGCTGGAAAGTGGAATTGAAGATTATCATATCAGATCAGCCATGTTCTCATTGAGTTGCAAAGCAGACTCGATGGGCCAAATGGTCGACTTTTGCTCCTGCTTCTTATGATCTTTTGATATTAGGATGGGTAATCAAAAGCTCAGTTGAGAAGGTTATCTACTATAACAACATTTCTCTTTCCACTCCCCACTTGAATGATTCCCTGTGCCATGGTACTACGTTCAGGTTGCTCATTCTTTCTACAGTCACCTTTCTCTTTCACACAGGGAGCAAGAATTTGAACTTGTTGGAAAAGGGCAGAGGCTGAGACTATCTCTTGGATCGTTCTACCTACCTTACTTTTGGTCATACCTTTCTGTCTCAATCCTGACTACTTACCGAATTCAAAGTAGTTAATCTAAGGGGTGTGAAACACAGTGTCGAGATGACTCTCCGCCTTCCTGACACATTGCCATGTCTGAAGCTTGTTCTCCAGCCCAATGACTGTTGAAATCAAAGTTTCTTGAGCAACCAACATTTGTACAGATGTGGTGACAATGAACCATAATGAGGTTTTAAACTGTTGACTTAAAAGTGGAGAGAGATTGAGAAGGGGAATGGTTTAGGGAAGGAATCCAGGGCTTGAATTCTAAGCAGCTGAAAGAAAGCAGAACTGTCAGTGATAGAAAGATTAAATGATGTGAAGATACCAGTGTTTGATTGGGGTAAACACAATAAGAAATCTCACAACACCAGGTTAAAGTCCAACACGTTTATTTGATAGCAAAATCCACGAGCTTTCAGAGTGCTGCTCCTTTGTCAGGTAATTAGGAGTTCTGTTCACAAACAGGGCATATAAAGACAAAAACTCAATTTACAAAATAATGGTTGGAATGCAAATCTTTGTAGGTAATCAAATCTTAAAGGTACAGGCAAAGGAGAGAGCGTTCAACACAAGTTAAAAAGATGTCTATTGTCTCCAGATAGGATAGTTAGTGAGATTTTGCAAGCCCAGGCAAGTTATGGGGGCTACAGATAGTGTGACATGAACTCAAGATCCTGGTTGAGGCCGTCCTCACGTGTGCGGAACTTGGCTATCAATCTCTACTCGGTGACTCAGAGCTGTCATGTGTCATGATGGCCGCCTTGGAGAACACTTACCCGAAGATCAGAGGCTGAATGCCTGTGATCGCAGAAGTGTTCCCCAACAGGAAGAGAACATGCTTGACTGGTGATTGTCAAGCGGTGTTCATTCATCCACTATTATAGCGTCTGCATGATCTCCCCAATGTACCATGCCTCAGGACTTCCTCTCCTGCAACATATCAGGTAGACAACGTTGGCCAAATACGTACCGTGTACCTGGTGAATGGTGTTTCCATCGACATGGATGATGGTATCCATGTCAATGATCTGGCACGTCTTACAGAGGTTGCTGTGGCAGGTCATATGCTGTCACGGTCACTGTTCTTCTGAAGGCTGGGTAGTTTGCTGCAGACAATGGTCTGTTTGAGGTTGTGAGGTTATTTGACAGCAAGAAGTGGGGATATGCAGATAGCCTTGGCAAGATGTTCATCTTTATCAGTGAGATGTTAAAGGCTTCAGAAAAGCTGTTATAGCTTCTCCGCTCCAAGGAATTACTGGATGATGCAGGGTATACTGTCCGCAGTGTCTGGTGTTTGTCTTCTGAGGAGGTCGGTGCGGTTTTTCGCTGTGGTGTGTCAGAACTGTCGATCGATGAGTTAAGCTCCAGACCCTGTTGTTATGAGAGCATTTTTCAGCATCAATAGATGTCTGTTGCGATCCTCCTCATCTGAGCAGATCCTGTGTATGTGGAGGGCTTGTCCATAGGGGGTGGCTTCTTTAATGTGTTTAAGGTGGAAGCTGGAGAAATTATCCGTGGGCTTGCGGTACATTGAAGTGCTGACGTGACCGTCCTTAATGGAGATGCGTGTGTCCAAGAATGCAATCGATTCCGGAGAGTAGTCCATGATGAGTCTGATGGTGGGATAGAACATGTTGATGTCATTGTATAGTTGTTTCAGTGATTGTTCACCATGGTCCAAAGGAAGAAAATGTCTTCGATGTATCATCATGAAAATGTCATCAATGACAACTGCCAATCTCCAGATGCAATTTTATAACTCATCTGCTTCATCCTGCACTACAATGTCTTTAATTTCATCGACCAGCTCTTCATCCAGACACACGGAAGAGCCATGGGGATCAATTTCACACCACAATATGCCAACATCTTCATGCACAGGCTCGAACAAGACCTCTTCACTGCACAGGACCTTCAACTGATGTTATACACTAAATACATTGATGACATTTTTATCCATCCACCAGATACATGGTACATACTCAGCCAACATTGTCTACCTGATACGCTGCAGGAAAGGATGTCACGAGATGGTACATTAGGGAGACCATGCAGATGCTACAACAACAGATGAATGAACATCGCTTGACAATCGTTGGGCAAGACTGTTCTCTTCCTGTTGGGGAACACATCAGCAGTCAGGGGCATTCGGCCTCTGATCCTCAGGTAAGCAAAGTGGCCTTCACGACACATGACAGCGCAGAGTTGCTGAGCACAGACTGATAACCAAGTTCCGCTCTTAAGGAATCTTAAGATAAAGAAAGGCAATGGACAGAAATGTTAGTGAGGGCTGGTGGGGTTGGGGTGTTTGGTGGAAAGGAGGAGGTGGTGGGGAGGCAATAGTGAGTGTCTGGAATGAGCTGCCAGAGCGTATAGTCATGGTTAAGATGTGTATAGAGGAACGTGGGCCAAATGTGGGCACTTGGGAATGGCTTAGTGGTTAAAAAAAAGGCAACATGGACAAGTTGGGCTGAAGGGCCAGTTTCCATGCTGTATACCTCTATACCGCTATTAGGATTATGCTTTTGTGAATATTTCTAGTCGGAAATGGGTATTCAAACCAACATGTTTCAGACCCGACAAGGAATAAGCTACGTTAAATTTAAAGATGAATGAAGAGACAGAATTAGTTAACCAACTGACAGTAAGAGAACATTTTGGCAACTATAATGTGATTAAATTTGATATTAGGTTTGAGAAAAAGAAGTTAGTCACAGAGTCAAGGTTTTAAATTTAAGCCAGAGAAACCGACAAAAGAATGAGACCACAAAAGTAACCACAATACATGGAACTTAAACCTGTAGACAATCAACAGGCAACACTGATTGAAGCATTGATATAACATAATTCTAGTACATACACCCAAAGGCAAAAGCTTCACTTGTTAGCCGATCATGGCCAACAATGAGGTAAGAAACAGCATTAAGCTGACAGGAACAACTTATATACAGGAAGGTGGAAATCCTGGCCCAATTGGAAGGGGAGAACCAGCAAAAAAGGAGTAAAAAGAATGTAAAACAAGGTGCAAAAAGGACAAGAAGTTGCAAGGAATAATAAAGTTATTAGCAAACTTTTCAAAAATATAAGTTAGGGAATGTGACTTTGGACTGATTAAAACAATACATGAGAGATAAAGTAACCACAGTAGGGTTGAATCATAGATAAGCCATCATCAGATGGAGTGGCAGGGCAGTAGTGATAATGACGCAGAAGAGGAGCCATGGATTCTTGTTGGGAGCTTGTTTTTAAATGAGTGCTTTAAAAACTCATTTTAACTGAAATTCCGTGGAACATTGGTGGCTGAACATTATGTACATTTTTTGAGTTGCCAAGTTGATTGCTGTAAAATGGAAAAAAGTTTCTTTAATATTGTTAATATTGGTAGCAAATATATATTTTTGTAAAGACAGAGGGGCCAATTATTCCTCACTTTCAAAAAATGGCCCCCTTAACTCAAGTTCCTAAAAATGCCTGGTGTTCAGAATACTGTCATAGAATCATAAAATCCCTACAGTGCAGAAGGAGGCCATTCAGCTCATCAAGCCTGCACAGACAACAACCCCACCCAGGCCTTATTCCCCCAACTCCATGTATTTACGCTGCTAGTCTCCTTAGCACTAAGGGGCAATTTAGTGTGGTCAATCATTCCGCATACCTTTAGATTGTGGGAGGAAACCAGAGTATCCGGAGGGAATCCACACAGATACGGGGAGAACATGCAGTCTCCACACAGGCAGTGACCTGAGGCCAGAATTGAACCTGGGTTCCTGATGCTGCCAGGCAGCAGTGCTGACCATTTCACCACCATGCCACCAATGCCTTCAGAGGAGAAAGAGAAAAGGGAAGAAAAAGTAACAGAAAAGGAGATGTGTGGAAACAATGGAGTGTTGAGCCATCATTTACTACCTTGAACACAACATGGGAAAGGCTAATATATCTCATCAACAACATTAGAAGAACGAAAAATACTCAAAGTCAATGAATAGTCCCATTAAAAGCCACAGGGTAATACTGATCTACTTCAGTACCTTGGCAATGTGTTTTGTATGTATTTCATGTTACACATGATAACTTTTTCTGAGTTGCTGCATTTTGCAATTGAGTGAGTTTGTTGTGGGCTGTCACACAATTCACACTGAAAAAAAAAGTCTTTGATTTCTGTGTTGGCCTACAGACAGTTTTATAGGCTGAAAATGGCTCAGAAGGGTTACACTTCACTGATCTTAAAATAGTTTCTGGCTACTGCCAGTACATCACGCTGCAGCTCCAGATCTCCAAAGAGATCCCTGGTGCAATAAAAGTGCTTTATTTTTATCAATTGGGCCAGGATCCCCAGAGTTTTGACTTTCAAATTTAATATGCAAGTTTTGTATCATCTGCCTTGCAGAATTAAACAATTTGGAATGTCATATTCATACCAATAATACAGTGCCACAATGTTCAGTAGCTAGTCCTGTGGACATGGGTTGGGGGTGCAAACATAAACAAGGGACATCACTGTCTGATAGCCATTGTTGGTATGCTTGAGGTTGGTTTTATTTATGAAGAGAGATTGAATAGACTGGGGTTGTTTTCCTTGGAGCAGAGTGAAGGACATGATTGAGATGTATAAAATTATGAGGGGTATAGGTAGAGTAGACAGGAAGAACTTCTCCCCTTGGTGGAAAGTTTAATGACAAGGAACATAAATTTAAGGTAAGAAGCAGGAGATTTAAAGGGGAGGCTGTCGCGAGCAGGAAGACAGGATGCTTGTGTGGGAGTGGGATCGTACGGCTGGTATTGCGATTTTACGGGGCTGGCCAGCAATCAGGAGGCTAGCTGACAGCAGCTACTGCACATGCTCCAATCTTGGTACTGACAGATTGGCGCATGTGCAATGGCTCACTCAACACTATGCTGCTGGTCTCTCCATTGGGAATAGGCCCCACTTAGTGAATTTTAACATGATTCTTTGTTGGAGATTCTTTTTTAACCTGCTACTGATAAAAACTAATGTGATTTACTTTAGCTTTTATGTAAGTTTGACATTTAGAACTTTTTTGGGCAAGTCCCATCTGTAATTCTTGCTGTTAGACTATTCCATTTTACCTGCAAGACATATATCAACTTGGGTACACCAGCTAAGAACACACACATTGATGCCACATTAGTATACTCTTGGCACATCATCAGCAGTGCAGCTCTCTGTTATCCAAGCAGCACCCACACAGATTTTTTTTTGTCCTTGCCAACCCTGGATTAGACTGAAAAGGGCAGAGGAAGCAAACTGGCAGATGGTCAGCTTCTTGGGAAGATTTTAAAGAGGATAGTCATAACAAGCCTGGTGCAATGTTGATTCAGATGCTCAAATTCACCATTGTGTGTGATGTTACTTATTTGTGATGTTACTGATTGCTGCTCTTCTGTCACTCCCTTAAAGAATCAGAATGGTTCTTTGGAAATAATGCAGGGTGAAATTCAGATTGGGTGGTAATGCAAAGCAGGAATTAATGGATCAGGGGTCTTTTCATAATCCATTGACATTGATGGAAAAGAAAATTGGGCAAATTGTAAAGCGGGCTGATGATTCACTGGTTTGCACTGGTAGCTGATATTTTACTCCCATTGAGGCAGTGTTCTCTCAGTTCCAAAAGCTGGGTTAAATCTTCCAGTCCCACCCATGGCAGGAATGATTATGGAAAATTTGACGGACATTTGAAGGTCCATTGCTCTCAGGTTGGAATTTCTGAGGTTGGGTTCTGCTGGGAAATCCTGCCCATGGTCTGCACCCACCCAGCTGGGGAGAGGTTGAACTGGCTCCCTTTCTTTATTTAATATCCCACCCTCCCTCCCTCCCCCCTCAATTTGGTTGCAACAAGATTACTTCAAAAAGATCTGTTCCTTAATGGATTCCTATTTCCAATTATTTCTGTTTTAAAAAAAAGCCAATTCAAGCAAGTTTTCTTGATTTACATTAGAGTGAGTTTGTTTGCTATTAAATGCAAGGAAAATAATAGAAAATCATTTGTATATATATTCATACCTATTAAAAACGAGAAATGAGTTCCAAAAATAGGTTAAAAATCCAGTCTTTGACTTGTCCATGAGTAGATGCTGAAATGTTGCCGCCGTTTATGATTCATGATTCCAGTACCACTAACTTCTGCAATTAAATAGATGATTTCAAAATTCCAATATTCTGCAGTTTAGCTGAGAAGAATTGTGCTTCATTTTCAGCTGTGGTTTTGATGATTTGAAAGACAACAAGACTTTTACCTGTTGGAATACTGGTAACTGCTGCCATCTTTCCTTGCTTCTGTGTTACACACTCTGATATCAACATGACTCCACCCCGACCAAGTTTGCAGCTGGCTTTTTATCCCAATCTCCTGTGTAATCCTGGAAAAGAGGAGAACCCTCAGCCAGTTTTGGGACATAATTTACCGGATGTGATCCTTGCTGATATGCAAAGCAACTTCCGTTGGGGAAGCTTGGCTGTTCTGTTCAGGGAAACAAAGATGGAAAGTAGATCTACTGGAGATGCTCAAAATCATAAGGAACCTGGACAGAGTAGATAGGGATAACTTGCCCCCCTCATTGGTCGCCAGTCAGAGGATACCGATTTAAAGTGATGGGCAAAAGAACCAGATGCGACATAAGATCCTACACACAGCAAGCGGGTAGGATCTGGAACACACCGCCTGAGAGTGTGGCAGAGACAGATTCAATAATGGCTTTCAATAAGACATTAGCTAATTATCTGAGTAGAAGAAAAAGCTACAGAACTGCAGGATATAGGCCGGAGATAGGATTAGCTTGTTTAAACATGCTGGACTGCATCGCTTCCTTCGATGCTGTAACCATTCTCTGATTAAAATGCAAATTGGCATTATTGTTGATGAACGTGGGGCCAATGTGATCTTTGTTTAAAAAGAATATTTTAATTGAGAGATCTCTTTTAGACCTAAGACTTCCTTCTGAGAAAGACCAGAAAAATCTGGTAAACATGTTAATAAATGTGGGTGATTCTGCACAAGTTTTCACTGTTGGAAATGTCAGAGGAGAATTTTATTGCAGATGTGTCTTTACTTGTTTTATTTGGTTTTGGCATTCCCATTGATGGCTTTGTATCACACAAAGTTAACTGAAAGATCCTGTGCACCCACTATTTGCTTAGGTTAATAAGTATTAATCTGGTGTTCGCAAGAAGAAATCATACCTGCAGTAACTTTGCCAAGGCCAGTCGTCCCGGTACAACACTACTTTATTAAAAATGAGTTTCTGAATGGCGGGAGTTTAAAACCCTTGCTCACAACCTGCACTTTGGATAATGTCCCTGCCTGTCCCCTGCCTACCACATGCTGTGTGAAAAGGCCACATCAGCAAGTTACAACAAATCAAGCCCTGTTGTCTGGACCTCGGCCTGTGTTCTGTGTTGACATTATCCATAGTGCAGGTTGTGAGCAAGAATTTTAAACTCCCGCCATTCAAAAATTCATATTCCACAAAACCCCAGGAAAATCTATAAATTTCACCCACGTCCTTCATTGCCAGTTTAACAACACCCTTAGATCTTGACTGTTCGAATAAATACTGCTCCTGCTAGAAGGCTCCTTAAAATTACTGCATCCCTCAGCCATTTAATACATTTACTTCACATATTACAAGTCTCAGTGTTGATGCTGGTCCCTGCAGTTAATTTCAATGTTATAACCTTATTTCCTCTTTGTTTAATTTTTCCATGAAGATAAAATAAATGCCATAATGCAATTAGATTTTAAAAATAATCCAATTGAAATAGACTTTGATGCCTTGCTGTCTGATTTGAATGAAAGGATTGGAATGTAGCCTTGGATTTAAAAATAGTGTTGCTGTAACCTTCGGAAAATTCTTAAGGCACCTCATTAACTACAGCCTGCTGGGGGCCTGAAGAGATTAGTCAATTAGACAAGGGACTCTCCAAACTCAATGTCTTCTTATTAAGTAAGAATACAGACAGGGATGAATAATAAATGTTGGCACAGCCAACAATGCCCAAATCCCATGGAAGAATTTTTTAAAAATTGTACCTCAGAAATTTCGATCTGATAATCACGTAATTTTGGTCTCTGCTTTGTGAACTTAATTTTGTATTTGTGAAGAAAATTTGCAACATTTCCTTTTGATGTGCGCAAGATTTTAAGGGTATGCTTTAAACCTGCGGGGATGTGGGCATTGTTGGCAAGACCAGCATTTATTATGACTCATCCTGATAACAAGTTGCGCTGACTAGCTGTGAGCTTGAAGATACACTATACATAGTTATGTTTTGTTTCTTGATGACTTGAACTATGAAAGAGCGTTGGTTGACTCTGTAAGGGAGATTTTGAGCAGTGTTCCAATTTGTCCTTGTAGGGACACAGAGAGGATGTGTCCCCTTCAATTTACTTCTAAAAGTGTAAATTTCAGAGTTTTATCACTGCTCAGAAAAGAATCTTTAGTCATGAACTTGGCAAGCTACCAGTCCCACTTCATTTAATCTGCTCAACTTTGTGTAAGTGGAATCTAGGCACTGATTTCCACCTGCTCATGAATATCAATCTTCTCATCTCAGCAGTTTAAGTAAAAATGTTTTTGGGAACTTTAAACAAACTTGACGGAAGTCTTTCTTCAATCAAATCATTGCTCGACTTTGATAACCAACAGATGCAGAGCACCATCCTGTTAATCACATCACTGAATGGGTTATCACACTAAGCGACAATGAAAATCTTCACTTCTAGTCATATACGAGGGGCTTATGTGATTCTGAGGGATACTGCGTATGCTTAGCCCAGTTTGCTTCAGTCTGTGCAAAGATTTTATCCATGCAAAGACTTCATTTTAAGATTTTTCTGCCTATGTAACTGCAAAGTTTAAAAAATCAGAAGGCATGCTGGGTTTGTTGAAAATTGACTGTATTCCTGGAGGGTGCACAATGCAGGCAGAACAAGTTTTTTATAGAAGCTGCGAGACTTGTATTTTTCTAGACAGAGACAGCACGTGAAGGACATTTCTAGTAACGAAATAAAGGTTGAGATATATTGTGGATTTTAGTGTATGTTTGTGCAGCTTGTTTTCAATTTCCTGTTCAGTGTGGCTCAGTACAGGGGCTGACAGTAAAAACCAGGCTCTCCAAGTTCACTTTGGTTTTTCTCTGCTTCTGTCATGCTTTAATTTTTTAAAAAATTCTGTTCAATAAAAGAAAACCTTTTAAAAAGTGCTGTCCCCTCATCCATTCAAATGAATCAATGGACCCAACAGATTCATAACCTGACCTTTAATGGAAAGAAGCCCCACAAAAGAAGATGCTGTAAGGATGAATTCCTCTGCTCTTCTCTAATAACACGTTTGGATCCAATTTATTCTGCAAGACTTTCTGGATTAAGGTTGTTAAATTTTGTGCCAAGTTGCTTTGAGTTACACACAGATTTGTTCATGTCTGCTAGGAGTGGGACTGACATAGTCCAATTCATTTTGTGCAGATTGTCATAATCAGCAGAAAAGTTTCCATCAATTTGAATCCTAAAGCACATTCAGAAGACTAATTCTTGTGAAAAAAATCGATTTTTGATACAATAAACAAAGCAAAATAAAAAAAGATGCCAACCCAACAGTACTTCTAACCTGACGTTTTGAATACCAAAACTGGAAAGCATTCTCACATAAGTTGTATTGACAAGTATAGAAAATGCACAGGACCTATCACAGATAGATAATGTCATCAGGATTTTGTGATTTCTGTTGCTAGGAATGATAAACTGAATACTCAGCTGGAAATCCAATGTGAGATTGCAACTTCCAGTATATTAAAACAATGAGAAACGCGCTAATTATATTCAAATGTACTTAAATGAGGTTCCCATTGTTGTATGGTGGGAGCCTTATTGCATTGCTGGTGGGAGACAGGGACAATCGAACGGGAAAATCCCACTGGCATGAAAGCTGTTTTGGGACTCCCCTCAATTCTTCACCCTCCGCTGTCAGCCCTATCAACCGAAACCAGGGATGGAAAGTCATGGCCAATATCTACAACTATCACAATTCTATGGAAAAAGTATGCACTACAGGTACATATAGAGTTTGTTAAGTGTGAATTTAATTGTTATGTTAAACAAAAACTAGAGAGAAAGGAATAAGTTTGGAATACAACAATTCCTAGATAAGAAAAAAGCATGGTTCATTTAGTTCACTTTAGTCTCATGATATAATGATCATGGGGCTCTTGATTAATTGGAGCAACCGATCAATATCAATTAGTCCATTAAAAAAAATGTGCTTTTGGCAACGGAGCCAACGTTTGGGTGTATGTTTTAAAACAAAATAAAGACAGCACGGATAAATTTGATAATGTTTTCAAATTTCACAAATGGCAAGGTTTAAAGTTTTGTTAGGCTGGAAATGACATACTAACATTGACTGACACATACATGCACATTCTCTCTGACTGGTTGCTATTTCAATGCAGTAATTAGTCTGCTTAATTGAAATATAAAGGAGCAAATAGAAAACAGGCACTCAAATACATTATCCAGGATTCCCATGGCAAGGAACCTTAGTCATAGATTTAGCAACAGAATGCTCTAGACCTACCTCCAACGTGCACTCCCCACCCTCCCCACCCCCTGCCCCGGATGAATGGAACTCCTTGCTGGGAATGTCTTGGTGAACTCGCCATTGTATTGTCATCAGTCAATATTGTCAATAGTACTTCACAACTTCTATTATGTTCAGTCAATATTCAGAATTGGTGATCTTGTATTGACATTTCTCTTAGAGCAATCTTTAAATGTGTTAATTCTTCACTAAACACTCAGTTTGTCTTCAAAAGATACACTATTTGCAGGATAATTGGCAAAACAATAAATGTTATCCTTTCATGATATTGTTTTCCTTTTTGCAGGTTTTATACAAACTCTTTAAGACTTTCTGCGTCATGCCCTCTGTTCGAGTGTCAGATATTTTGGTTGGAATTATTAAGTTCTTCCTTGTGGGATTCGGAGGTTTATTGGTGGGCATTACTTATGGAATCATTGCAGCCCTCACTACTCGCTTCACAGAGAATATTCGCGTTATTGAGCCTCTCTTCGTATTCCTATACAGCTATTTGTCATATCTGACAGCCGAAATGTTCCATTTCTCTGGCATAGTGGCGTAAGTATTGCACCTATTCGCACATTAATCTCCAGGGCTAACAAGCTGCCTGTATGAAATTTAAAATCTGTGACTGCACTTGTAATGTCATAGACGTGTTCTTCATTGAACTGGTATGTTGGATTTCTTGACAGAGAATGAGCCGCTCATGGTCATAACTTGTTGGTTTCCTCAATAACAGTTGCATCAGAGCTTTAAAATTATCCTAAACATTTCAGAGGTTTGAGGTAAACAGGCACGGATAGAGAGATTTGGAAGGGTGGTCAAAAGTTTGTTCAAAAATTAGTCTCAATGAAGCGTTTTAAAGGATGAATGAATGGTAGAGATCACTTAATTTTTGGGAAACTGAACAAAAATACACAGATATACATGGAAACAATTAGAAAGTAATCCAATTGTGTTTCAAAGAAAATGAGAGATATTGAATTCTTAGTTCCAAATTTAAATTTGGCTTTTATAATTACAATGCGGAGATGCCGGTGTTGGGCTGGGGTAAAAACAGAAAGAAGTCTCACAATGCCAGCTTAAAATCCAACAGATTTATTTGTCACAAATGCCACAAGCTTTCAGAACACATTGCTTCTTCGTCAGGTGAGTGGGAGTTCTGATCACAAATAAGACACAAAGGCACAAACTCAATTTACATGAATAATGATTGGAATGTGAGTCTTTACAGCTAATCAAGTCTTAAAGGTATAGAGAATATGAATGGAGAGGGCATTAAGCGCAGGTTAAAAGGATGCGTATTGTTTCCAGACAGGAAAGTTAGTGAGATTTTGCAAGTCCAGGTAAGTTGTGTTGTTACAGGTAGTTTGACATGAACCCAAGATCTCGGTTGAGGCCGTCCTCATGTGTGCAGAACTTGGTTGTCAGTCTCTGCTCAGCGACTCTGCACTGTCATGTGTCATGAAGGCCGCTTCAGAGAATGCTTATCCGAAGATCAGAGGCCGAATGTCCGTGATTGCTCAAGTGCTGATAGAGGTTTATAAAATGTTGAGCGGAATAGATAGGGTGGACTCTCAGAGACTATTTCCCTGAGCTGAAATGGTCACTACGAGAGGACACAGATTTAAGGTGCAGGGAAGTAAATACAGAGGAGATGTCAGGGGTAGGTTTTTCACTCAGAGGGTGGTGAGTGAATGGAATCAGCTGCCATCGTAGGTTGTTGAGGCAAACTCACTGGGGTCTTTTAAAAGACTTCTGGATGAGTATATGGAAAAGAATAGGATAGGGGGTTATAGATAGGTCTGTAGATTGGTAGATGTGATCGGCACAACTCATGGGCCAAAGGACCTGTTTGTGCTGTATTGTTCTATGTTCTATGTTCTATGCTTCCCAACAGGAAGAAAACAGTCTTGCCTGATGATTGTTGAGTGGTGTTCATTCATCTGTTGTCATAGTGTCTGCATGGTCTCCCTAATGTACCATGCCTCGGGGTATCTTTTCCTGCGGTGTATCAGGTAGATCACGTTGGCCGATTTGCAAGAGTATGTACCGTGTACCTGATGGATGGTGTTCTCACGTGAGATGATGGCATCCGTGTCAATGATCCGGCGTGTCTTTCAGAGGTTGCTGTGGCAGGGTCAACAGTCTTCGTCACTGTTCTCCTGATGGCTGGGTAGTTTGCTGCGGACAATGGTCTGTTTGAGGTTGTGTGGTTGTTTGAAGGCAAGAAGTCATTGATGAAGATGAACATCTCACCAAGGCCATCCCCACACTCCCACTTCTTGCCTTTAAACAACCGCACAACCTCAAACAGACCATTGTCCGCAGCAAACTACCCAGCCTTCAGGAGAACAGTGACCACAATACCACACAACGCTGCCACAGCAACCTCTATAAGACATGCTGGATCATCGACATGGAGATCATCGATATCGACATCATCGCACATGAAGTCCATCCACCAGGTACAAGGTGCATACTCTTGCAACTCGCCCAATGTTGTCCACATGATACACTGTAGGAAAGGATGTCCCAAAGCTTGGTACATTGGGGAGACCATGCAGATGCTATGACAGCAGATGAATGAATGCCACTCAACAATCACCAGGTAATTCAGTTTTCTTCCTGTTGGGAAACACTTCAGCGGTCACAGGCATTCGGCCTCTGATCTTCGGGTAAGCAAAGCAGCCTTCATGACACATGACAGTGCAGAGTCGCTGAGCAGAGACTGATAACCAAGTTCCGTACACATGAGAACAACCTCAACCGAGATCTTTGATTCATGTCATGCTATGTGTAATCCCCACAATTTGCTTGGACTTGTAAAATCTCACTAACTTTCCTGTCTGAAAACAATACATATCCTTTTAACCTGTGCTTAATCTCTCTCCACTCACATGGTCTGTACCTTTAAGACTTGATTACCTGTAAAGACTCACATTCCAATCATTATTCACGTAAATTGAGTTTCTGTCTTTGTGCCCTGTTTGTGATCAGAACTCCCACTCACCTGATGGACTTTAGTAAGGCGTATGGACTTTAGTAAGGCGTTTGATAAGGTCCCCCATGCAAAGCTTCTGGAGAAGGTGAGAGGGCATGGGATCCAAGGGGCTTTGGCCTCATGGATCCAGAACTGGCTTGCCGGCAGAAGGCGGAGAGTGGTTGTGGATGGGTCTTGTTCTGCATGGAGGTCGGTAACCAGTGGAGTGCCCCAGGGATCTGTTCTGGGACCCCTGCTGTTTGTCATTTTCATAAATGACCTGGATGAGGAAGTGGAGGGAGGGGTTAGCAAGTTCGCCGATGATACAAAGGTTGGTGGTGTTGTGGATGGTCTGGAGGGATGCCAAAAGTTGCAGCGGGACAAAGACAGGATGCAAGACTGGGCGGAGAAGTGGCAGATGGACTTCAACGCAGATAAATGTGTAGTGGTCCATTTTGGCAGGAATAATGGGATGAAGGAGTACAATATAAGGGGTAGGAGTCTTAGCTGTGTTGTAGAGCAGAAGGATCTCAGGGTCCGGGTCCATAGGACTCTTAAATCAGCCTCGCAGGTGGAGGAAGTGATCAAGAAGGCGTACGGTGTACTGGCCTTCATTAATCGAGGAATAGAGTTTAGGAGTCAGGAGGTAATGATGCAGCTCTATAAGACTCTTGTCAGACCCCAGTTGGAGTATTGTGCGCAGTTCTGGTCGCCTCATTATAGGAAGGATGTAGAGGCTATTGAGAGGGTTCAGAGGAGATTTACAAGGATGCTGCTTGGATTGGGAGGCAGGCCTTATGAAGATAGGTTGAGGGAGCTGGGACTCTTCTCACTGGAGAGACGTATGTTGAGAGGCGACCTGATAGAGGTTTATAAAATGTTGACAGGGATAAATAGGGTGGATTCTCAGAGATTATTTCCCCAAGCTGAAATGGTCACTACGAGAGGACACAGATTTAAGGTGCAGGGAAGCAAATACAAAGGAGATGTCAGGGGTAGGTTTTTCACTCAGCGGGTGGTGAGTGAATGGAACCGACTGCCGTCAGAGGTTGTTGAGGCAAACTCACTGGGGTCTTTTAAGAGACTTCTGGATGAGTATATGGAAAAGAATAGGATAGGGGGTTATAGATAGGTCTGTGGATTGGTAGATGTGATCGGCACAACTCGTGGGCCGAAGGACCTGTTTGTGCTGTTGTTCTATGTTCTATAATGAAGGAATAGTGTGTTCTGAAAGCTTATGGCATCTGCTACAAATAAACACGTTGGATTTTAAACTGGTATTGTGAGACTTCTTTTTGTTTTTATATTTACACATAGCCTTGTAATATTGCAAATAATGTATATTTATCTTATGGAGTTGCTTTGTACATATATAGGTTTCATGTTAACACATTGCCATAAGCTCTGTAAGTGCAAATATATTTGCATTAATGATTTAAACATATTGCAATATTATGAATTTCCATGCCCAGCACATATATATTTTTCAATATTTTGACTTTTTTATGATAACTGACAATTGATTTTATAATCATCATCAGGTTTTTAATTCTAGATGTTTTTATTGAATTTAGACTTTATGAACTGCCAGAGCAATACCTTGGTGCTCTAGATTATTAATCCAGCGATGATATCACAGCATCCTCTTGAGAATGTAGAGGATCAATCTGTTTCCTAGCACTGACAACCCTGATCTAACATAAAAAGTAACGAGAACTCTGTCAAGTGTTAAATATTTCATCTGTGTAATTCACTACAGAGAGCATAATTATTGTCCTTGTACAAGGTGTTAGGGACCAGATCAGAAACTCCAATATATATTATTCAGTTAGTCTAAACCCCAATTCTGCATTTGATTTTGGCATTAGAGTGATATTTCATTCCAATTATAATTCAAATGACTAATTGGGAAGCTTTTATCAAAATAAACTTCATTTAAGAACACAGTTATGATGTAACAAACAGAATTAGCATAACTTTTACTAATCAAAATATTTAAACATGGCAGTATAATTTTTAACAGCTAGCTATCTCTATTGTTCTAATTTAAAGCAATACTTCATAAACATACATCGTTCTTCAGAATTAGTTACCACAAAAAACAAGTATGCTCATAGAGGCTAGATTTCCAGTCTTTTAACACTAACAGACAAAGATCCAGGCAACAATTTCTAGAGAAGGATATGTCCTCAAAATAGCAGAACTTCAGAGAAATAATCCTAGTGTCTGGTAGTCCTATCTTCAAACATCAGAGAGGTGAAAAGAGAGCGGCTGCTCGCTCTCGTCGCAAATATCTGAACAGCAACTGTCCTTGAATTCTCTATGTAAACCTAGCTCCACCCAGTCATATGACCCAACTGTCAATCAATCTAATCAAATCCTACTCTGCAAAATTCCAGGGCAACACTAAGGACAACAGAACAATATTGTTCTAAACCTTCTAGCAATTAGAAGCAATTATGCAGCTCCTGGAGCAAAACAGGATGACAGTTATAGAAAAATGGCAGCAATAATATATGAAAACTGCTAAAATAGATCCTACACAAAGAACATGACAAAGACATTTCACAAACAGAGTATCTGAAATTGTATTCTTACACTAGTAAAGCCTATAATTTACAGAAATATCTGAAATACAATGACAACTTTTAACTTAACTTCTGCTTTCTTTCCCATTGTCTTGTATGCCTTCACGTTTATATGCTATTTCTCATCAATACTCTATGATTTTCTATATTTTGCCTGAATGAAATTTGCCTTTTTCTGTACCAACTCATCAACGACTTGCACCAAGGCTCACCAGAGATCAGGTTTACAGCTATCTTTTGTCTGTTAGTCAGCATCTAATATTTGAAGTTGATCTGTTTATGTTTTGCCAAGTAGGCTAGCTTTCCATTGGGCATGCAAAAGCAGAAATGTATGATGTGATAAAACATGAATATTTACCTTGATTTTTAAATCGGTGGTTTGGGTTTTTAATGTACTTCATGCCTCTTGTGCATGCTCTAGCTGGAAAATGACTGCCTGTGAACAGCTGGTGTCTTTCACTATCTTCCAGCTGGGAACCAGCCTCACGCGCATATGCAAAAGGGGAAAGGAAGGGTGTAAAATGGAAGATCAGACGACCTGAACCAGAACATCATTAGAAGGAAGGTATCCCGGGGCAAGTGACAGGGAGAGTAACAGGGAGAGATCCCGGGAGAAAGTCCCAGACTGGGACAAAGACAAGGATCAGCAGCAGGTTCCAGAACAAAGTTCTTTGTAAGCAAAGAAATCAGAAACAGAACTCGTTAAATTGAGAGAAATGAGCAGACAAATAGTTTTCAAGTTAGAGAGAAAGCTGCAAAGGGCAGACTTGAAGTAAAATAGACATGAAAGAAGCTGTGAAGATTCAAACAGGCAACCAAAAAGTTGTTGACTCCTTATCAAGAGCCTGTTGGAGACGTTCTGCTCATTATGGCTGAAGGTCTGAAAGTGTTCTCAACATGTCTCACAAACCCTAACATTAAATTTGAACTATATACTAAAAACTCCCGATTCACCCCCAAAAATTCCAGATGTCAAATTTGTGTAAAAGCTGGAGTAAATCACATTGGTTCCTTCAGTGGGATTTTCAAAGTGAATCTCCCACGCTCTGTGCACTGCAATCCTGTTGAAAATCAGGGGGGCAGGGCTTATTCCCACTGGAGAGGCCAGCAGCATAGGGCTAAATAGCCCCTGTACATGCACTGATCTGTGAGCACTGAGACTGATACATGTGCAGTGGCTCCACACTGCTGGCCTCCCGATTGCTGGCCAGCTCCGCAACCATTGCATTGCTGGCCATGGAGTTGCCCAAAGCCCAATCACTTGGTCCCCAGGAGATGACTGGCCATCCTCGACCCCCATCCATCTCTCCCCCCCCCCCCCCCCCCCCCCCCCCCAACCCTGCAGACCCTCTGCCCCTCTCCGCATCACCCTACCCGGTGCCCAGCCCTGTTCGCTGGCCTGTGACCCTCTGTCACTCAGCCCAAAGTGCAGAGTGGTAGCGAGACCCTCCACCCCAACTCCCAGCTTCACCGCTCGCTTCCTGAAGCCCTGCCCTCCCATTAGGCCCCACGCCCAATGCTAGTGTTGCCAAGGTGGGATTGCCCTCTCCCACCCAGCATCCAACCCTCTGGGGGGGGGGGCCATGGCTCCCCCTCCTCCACCTGCCCCCCCTTCACTTCAGTGCCAATTCACCGTAAAGATGGAGCGACACTAAACCCTGCTGGAGTGAAATATTCCTAGTGGGAGGGGAAAGAGGCTAGTGGGCCTGGAGACTTCAGTCCTCAGCCCACTCATTACAATGAAATGAGAATTTGAATATTTTAATCAGCTATGTGCCGATTTCCAGAAACTTGGCTGCAGGGGATGCGTGAAGGCTGTGGCACCCAGTGTGGAACCCATGAAACAGACTGTGCTAGAGTCTCCCAGCCCGGTGTGTCATTGTAGCAGTGCAACAGGGTGGGAGAATCGCCCTGACGCATGGATGAAGGAACAGTGAATATTTGAATTATTTTCTTGTGTTTATATTGAGGTAGAAAAAACATTGAGGAAGTCACCAACCCCAAAGGCATCTTTCCCTCTCATATTGTTTAACACAGAGCTGAGAAAAGAAAACGAAGGGGCGAGTCCCGCAACATCATACTAGTGGGGTGGGCTTGATGCAGCCCATCCGATCAGCGACTTTGGGGCGCTCTTTCTATAGGGTGTCCAAAATTAAGAAATTAAAAATAATACCTCCCCTCATGGAATCCATTCCCCAAGGAACGCTCCTCAGCAGAGCCAGAGAGCAATCCCCGACAAGTGTGAGTGGGTTATGCTGGGGGGTAGTATTGGGGGCAGTGCCCGGGCATGACCCGCTCCCTGAGCCCAGCATTCACCCGAACTCCTCTGATGGGTTCTGCTCACCAGGTGCACACTGTGGGAGGGCTAGCATGAAGGCACCTCGATGTGAACGGACAATCTAACAGGGTAGGCAAACCTAATATTTAAATATATTCAAATTAATCCCATTACATCATTGGTGGGGACATTTGGAACTGGTATTCCCACCACTGTAAACTGCATTTGGAGGCTCTCAGATTTCCCGCTCCTGCTATCGATCCTGTCCCCCAGAATTCCAGTTCATGAGAGTCCATTTCACGCAATCCCACCAAGCTATAGTTCTGATGAAGAGACATCTAGACTCAAAATGTTGGCTCTATTCTCTTTCCACAGGTGCTGTCAGACCTGCTGAGATTTTCCAGTATTTTTTGTTTTTGTCCCAACAAGCTACAGTTGTCCCTATTGGGGTTTAAGGATTAATTCCACCTCAGTTTATCTCCTAGTGGATTCAGTGTGACCTTCTCATTGATTTAAGGAAGCATTAGTATTTCTGCTGATTTTATCCTCTGTTGTACTCTAATGTTATACAGTACTAACTTAGAAAGTCTCTGGCCTTTGAGAGCTCAAAAGGTCCCAAGAAGTACTCCATTGTTGGATTAAAAATACATTACACTCAGCTCACAATATTGAGTATATAATACATTGTGAAGATTTGTGACAACATTTTGACGTTGTAAAACTTTCTGCGCTGAGTAACAAGATATTTACTCTGGCTACAAATCACACTGATAGTCACAGTCATGGGATGGTGCAGAATGTAATAAAATTCAGGGGCCCTGACAAGGAATAAAAGTGATTTAATCTCATCACATCCCTTTGTATAAACTTTGGAAAACCTGAGGCTGGAGAGCTATAATTGGAATTCTGAACCATATTTCATGTGTTGCCTGTCACTTGAAAAACAGCTCTCAGCATTTAGCAAGAACAATTGGATTATACAAATAGAAGGATGAAATTAACAATGCTTCACAGCATCAGTGGCATCTGATTTGTTCAATTTATTACATTCCAGATGGAAGAGATAATTTAATATTAAACTTACTGACTCATCTTCCAGAACTTAGCTTCCATTCCTATGTTCTTTCATGGTCAGAGTGTGAGAGTAACAGACCTGTCCTTTGCTCACATCACTTGGACTCTATTCTATTCTTCCCTCCTTTTCTGTTATTAGTGAAATAGGATAAGCAGCTTTACCTTATGGTATAGTTACATTATAAACTTGTACAGCTGGTGTTGGGCCTTAGGGGACCTAAAGAGAAATTGAGACATCTTTTTTTCCAGAAATCCTACTCCACTTCTCTCTGCTATGGGCTCTGACTCCAGATTGGGGCTCCATTTTCTGAAGTGTCATTGAAATTAAATAGCCCTGAACTCAGAGGTTCCACTGTATTTGTTTATTCATTCATACAATGTGGGTGTCGCTGGCTAGGCCACCATTTGTTGCCCATCCCTTAATCGCCCTTGAGAAAGAGGTGATGGGCTGCCTTCTTGAACCCCTGCAGTCCACGTGGTATAACTAGGAAGCAAGTTCCAGCAGTTTGACACATCGACAGTGAAAGAATGATAATTCCAAGTCAGTATGGTGAGTGACTTGGAAATTTGTGGGTGATGAGTTCCCATGTATCTGCTGCCTGGCAAAATTCACAGCCTTTAATCTGCTCCTGCAGACACAGTATTTATGTGGCAGGTTGGATGGAGTTTTTAGTTTTGCAACACCCATTGTGCTGTAAGGAAGGGAGTTCCAGGATTTTGACCCAACAGTGGAGGAACCGGGATATATTTCCGAGTCACGATGGCTTGCTGAGGAAATTGAAGGTTGTAGAATAACCATGCATATGCTACCTGTGTATAAGCGTGAGTTTGGAAGGTGCTGTCAAAGGAGGCTTGTTGAGTTCCTACAGCGCATGTAGATGGTATACATGACTGCCACTGTGCATTGACAATGGCAAGAGTGAATTTTGAAGATTGCGGATGTGGTTCCAGTCAAGTCGGTTGCTTTGTCCTGAATGGTGTTGACCTTCTTGAGTGTTGTTGGAGCTTCACTCATCCAGGCAAGTTGAAAATATTCCACTACACTCCTAACTTGTTTCTTATAGGGTGTAGGCCTCTTAAGCAAGGCCAGCATTTTTTTGCACATCACTAGTAGAAGCTTTTCTATTGGATACAACTGAGCAGCTTGCTTGGTTACTGCAGATGACAGGTTTGTGTCAACCATATCAGTGTGCTACTGAAGGCAAAAAGAAGCTGGCCCAGAGCTGGGAAATAATGGCAAGGTCCATTTCCCAAAGGACATTTGTAGACCAGTGAGGTCGTTAGAATAATCTGACAACTTGTTCATTTTTAAATTCTCACAGAGTACGATGGGATTCAATTCTCATTCTCTGGATTATTAAGCAGACATCTTGGTTACTAGTAACCTAATCACTAATCACTTATCATTAGTAGATAAGTTTATGGATGAAAGGGGAAATTTGTAGATAAGTTTATGGATGAAAGGGGTATGGTTTAGGTTAGAGGGTCACTGCTTGTTCCTAATTGGTCGGCGCAACATCGAAGGCTGAAGGGCCTGTTCTGCGCTGTTATGTTCTATGTTCTAAACTATTATATCCATTAATGTATTTTGTTTCTTAAAGCTAGGTGACAAAGGAGATTGCTTGAATATTTCTAGCGATCTCTTGCTTAGCACTCGGAATGTGATGCTGAGTGCTAAACGAAACATGCTTTATGAAAATCACTTTTCCGTAATAGGGATGGGTCATGTTCCTGACTTGTAATCTTTTACATCAAAGCCCATTGGTTGCCTTAAACCAAACTGGCCAGAAAATGCTCTTCAAAACTCCTCAAACTTATGAATTCTAAATAACTTACTAATTTTTATATTTACCGCTGGTTCACCTCTTCACTTCCTGGCCCCCCTGCTGGCCACCATGTCAGCACCCACGTACCCTGCCCCTTTCCTCCTTCCTGTGGATGAGGGCTTGAAAGGGTCAACATGAAGTGGCAGGAAGCAGCAAGGGAGAGAGAAGTGGTGGGCGAGAGTGAGTGGGATGTTGGGGAGGGTGGAGGGAGTGGGTGAGTCTGTAGGGAGTCAGCAATCAGGAGCGTTCGGCTTAGGGGCAGAGGGCAGGAAGATCAGGGAAGGAAGTGGCTAGAAGGAGGGAGTGGGAAAGAGAGGGAGGGTCCAGATAGAGTTGGCTGGTGAGAAATGCTGAAGCAGCATTTTTGTTTTAAAAAAGACTGATCATAAGCAAATACTGCACTAAAATTAAAGCTCTATTCAGCTCTATTCAGAGTACAGCCCCAAGTTGCACCCCAAGTTGCAGACCAAGTTACAATGAAAACTTGATATTACAACCCTCATACAGGGGCCACCCGTACACATTAAAGTCTTGTAACCTTGATCAGATCCTAAAACTGTTACTTTTCACAGTGTCAGGCAAAAAGTAGGAGCCCTCCAAGATAAAACTGTTTCCTGTGGATTCGGTATTGTTCTTTTGGGCCCTTCAGATATATTCTGGGCCACTGTATGTCTAATTCTCTTTTTTACAGTGTTTCAGCACTGGCTTGGAGCACATAATTCAATGTAATTTACAAAAGCACTGTCTTCACATTTAAATCGTTTATTATTTTGGACCCTGAAGTTTTTTTCAAAGTTCTTAACTGCCATGTAAGATCAATATGAACTAAGGAACATGTTTTATAAATTTAAAAGTACTATAAACCATCTTATGTTTAAAATAAAAGCAAAATATTGCGGATACTGGAATCTGAAACAAAAACCATAGAACCATAGAACATTACAGCACAGAAACAGGCCTTTTGGCCCTTCTTGTTTGTGCTGAACCATTTTTCTGCCTACGCCCACTGACCTGCACCTGGACCATATCCCTTCATACCCCTCTCATCCATGTACCTGTCCAAGTTTTTCTTAAATGTTAAAAATGAGCCCACCTTCACCACTTCATCTGGCAGCTAATTCCACACTCCCACCACTCTCTGTGTGAAGAAGCCCCCCTAATATTCCCTTTAAACTTTTTCCCCTTCACCCTTAACCCATGTCCTCTAGATTTTTTCTCCCCTAGCCTCAGCGGAAAAACCTGCTTGCATTCATTCTGTCTATACCCATCATAATTTTATACGCCTCCATCAAATCTCTCCTCTTTCTTCTATGCTCCAGGGAATAAAGTCCTAACCTATTCAACCTTTTTTTGTAACTCAGTTTCTCAAGTCCTGGCAACACTCTTGCAACCTTCTCTGCACTTTTTCAACCTTATCCTTCCTGCAATTAGGTGACCAAAACTGCACACAATACTCTAAATTCAGTCTCACCAATGTCTCATACAACTTCACTATAACATTCTAACTCTTATACTCAATACTTTGATTTATAAAGGCCAATGTACCAAAAGCACTCTTTATGACCCTTTCTACCTGTGACACCATCTTTAGGAAATTATGTATCTGCATTCCCAAATCACTCTGTTTTACTGCACTCTTCAGTATCCTACCATTTACCTTATATGTTCTATCTTTGTTTGTCCTTCCAAAGTGCAATACCTCACACTTGTTTGCATTAAACTCCATCTGCCATTTTTCAGCCCATTTTTCTAGCTGATCCAAATCTATCTGCAAGCTTTGAAAACCTTCCTCATTGTTCATTCCAATCTTTGTATGATCAGCAAATTTGCTGATCCAATTTATCACATTATCATTGATATAGATGACAAACAGCAATGGGCCCAGCACTGATCCCTGTGGCACAACACTAGTCACAGGCCTCCACTCAAAGAAGAAAAGCAGAAAATGCTGGAAAAAATCAGGAGATTTGTCAGCATCAGTGGGGAGAGAATAGAGCCAACGTTTCAAATCTGGATGATTCTTTGTCAGAGTTGAGAGCAAAGAGAATAAGCAGAGATTATAATAGCGGACTAGGAAGGGAGGGGATGGAATGGGACAAAGAGAAGATAAAAGAGGATACAGAAGGTGGAGAAAGATGCTACAAATGTCCATTAAGGGATCGAATGTGTGAATGGCAGAACAGAGATGCAGATGGTTAAAGGATTGCCTGGGGATTATGGCAATTGCCTGAAAGGCAAGGGGGAAGGGGACAAAAGAGCTGGAATGGAGAAATGAAAGAATGGAAGTGAGAGCGAAGGATGATAAAATGGATGAATAAGATGAAATAAAATAAATGGAAATGGGGTGGAGGGGAGAGCTCATACTCCGAAGTTATTAGACTCAATGTTCAGTCTGGATGGTTGAACATGCCCAATTAGAAGATGAAGTGCTGTTGGATTCTCTAGCTAAGTATGCTTCCACACGTATGGCCCCACTAATGCCAGTGTTTGAGCAGCTAAAGTACTTATAACTACCATTCTTATTTCATTTGCTTTTGAGATCAATGAATAGCCTTTATTATTCTTAACATAAATAATATGAGAATTTCTGCTGTACCAGAATAGATCCAGATGATTTAGCATCACTAAGAATAACTTTTCTCACATCTTCTGAATCATCCAAGGCTGGAAACCCAGAGGCGATTCTCGTAAATAAATTCTCCCGACTTTGCATAAAAAATCAGAGTAAATCCCACTGTTTTTTTTTCAGTGGGATGTATAAAATGAATCTCCCACTCTCTGCACTGCAGAATGCACTAGCATGATTCAAGTGAAAAATAGGAGGATGGGGCCTATTCCCACTGAAGAGGCCAGCAGCATAGCGCTGAGTGGGCCACTGCTCATGTGCCCACCTGTCAGCACTGAGTTTGGTATGTGCACAGTGGTTCACACTGCTGAGTTCCCAATCACTGGCTAGTCCCTCAACCCTTTCATTGTTGCCCTACTGCACCTCCCACGCTCCTCGTAGCTCACTTGCTGCCTGCCTGAATGTGCCTGGGCCAGTCCTGAACACCCCCGTGGGCTCTCCTCAATCTCTCCCCCCTCTCTACTCCAGCAGTCCCAATCTTTCCACCGACCCCCCTCCCCGCCCCCAAGCAGGCCAACCCCCACACCTTTCCACCTCCCTACCCCAATGTCCAGCCCCGATCACTAGCTTCCCGCTTTCTGTCACCAAGCCCAAGTGCAGAGTGGTAGCAGGATTCTTCACTCCTACCAATGTCCCCCATTAGATCCCATACCCATGGCACTACCTGATGGTGCCTCCTGGGCTTTGCCACTTTTCCCCTTTTATAGTGCCAGAGGATAAGGCTGGCACTGCCAAGCTTGCAATGTCCAGGGAGCACCCCCTTTTTTATTCCAACTCTCTAGTGGGCTTCGATGCCCCCCCACCCCCATGCACTGTGCAGTCTATCCACCAGCTCCCCACAAGAGGGGAGCTGTTTTATGCCCCACTGGAGTGAAACACTCCTGATGGGGGGGTGGGAGGGCGGGTGGTGGGGGGGCGTGGGGGTGGGGGGGGGGAGAGGCGGGGGTGGAGAGAGTCTAACAGGCCTGGACACTTCAGTTACCCAGAAATCGGCTGAGATCTTGGAAGAACACTAAGCAACAGTGCAATCGATTGGGAGAATCACTCCCAATTTCTTTAATGTTTTCTTTGCTCTTATAACTTCCCCAACTGTAGCATTTTTCACCTAATACTCAGTTCTGTAATATCATATCGAGCTTCAGATCTAGCCTGAGTGTGCAGCCAATTCAACTGTCTAATCAAGTATCTTAATTGGTAAATTTCTTCCTTGGACCCAAGATCCTCTTTTTGAGGATCAATCTATTGGGATACAATTGATATTTTCTAAATAGGATTGATGATTTAGGGTCAGTCCTGGCTTATACTTCTTAATACCTAATCCTGTATATTTTAAGGCTCCAGAAGCCTGCTTCCAATCTTAAATTAATTCTTTATTTTATCTATCACCCATTGCTCAAATTCAGCACAACCACCTCACAGAAAATCATCCACATGCATCATAAAGATGTCTCCTTGTGACACCAATAGAACATTGCTGGATCTTTAACTTTAACTGAATATAACCTGTTTTTAACAGGATGAATCTAATGGAGAAATACCACACCCCTGACACGTTATTCAATCTATAATTACACTGATTTAATTCCCAGTTTCCCTTCTATATCACGAGATTATTTCGTTGATTTCATAAACACCTCCTTTTGAAATTTCTCACCTTGCAAAAATGCAGTTTTTATATCTTTTGATTTATATTCTCAGGAACATGTTGCTAAAAAAAACTAAAATTCTTAAAGCTCACTTTTCCTACAGCAGGAGAGCCCATTCTGACTTCTTGATCATCAAGACTTCCTTTCAAACCCCGAGCTTCTAGCCTAGCTGTAATCTTATATGTGCCATCAGGTGGTAACCTTTCTGTGTATATTCACTCTGATAAGGCAACCAGTCCCCTGTTTACATTTCGGTATGTATACCAATTTCTTTACAACTCTTTTTGTTTGACATCTGTTATCAAATAATCTTCCAATTTTTTAGTAGTCACTTCAACTTCTCTATCGTAAGGGCTTCATAGCCTGTTCTGTGGTCCTTGTTCTTTTTCAAGCTATGACCTTGACTTGTCCTCCTATCTCTTTCTGAGAGATGTTATACAATCATGTAAAATCAGTGTACTTTTCTGCAAGTCTGTGATTTTTTTTGTAGGGCCATGATCTCTTCGCAGGTTCCTTTCTGAACTCTCATGCATTTTCTGGCCTTCCACATCTTTACCTCATTTTGCCAATCCCTGAATCTTACCTCCTGTCCCTCATCTTGCACATTCAGCTAATGTTTGTATTGGCCAGTCACTTTTCCTGCTCTCCCTATAATGGTGAAATCCCTCCTTACACTGATCCCTACTGGCATATATGTCACTTTAGTGCCAACTTTAGGTAGTTGTCTTTGGGATGAGTAGCCTATTCTGCCCTTCAACGTCACTTTCCTCATATTCAGACATTCCCTTATCTGTCATAATCTGCTCCTCAGATTTATCTGACATATACGTATGTGAAGTCTGCAGTGCCTCTTCACTCTCTGTTCGGTTGCTGTAAATGTACAATCAGTGGCAATTAGGCTCGAGGAATATTCCCTCTTTGTTTGATTTCTATATTGCAAAATTACTCTTTTTCCACCATCACTTAATTTTCCTTGGGCTTTTCTGTCCTTTTTTGCAATATACCCTGTCCCCGAGATTAAAATCTATTTCTGATGGCTTTATGCAGCATTGTAAGGCTCACTAAATTGTCTCTGAAACCTCAGTCATAAGGAATTCTCTTCTCTCTGCTTGCATGGGTATTCAAATGCTCAGAAAAAAATGAATTAACCATAGTCCCTTCCAAGGCCAGAGATTGATTCTACACAAACTCATTGAGTGGAACAGTAACCCCCAATCATTTGAAGTGAACTATTTGCATGAATTGTCCATGTCAAGGTAGTTGTCAGTTTACAGCTCAGTTTGTCAGCTGAGATTTTGCAAAGCTTCTCATTAATTATGATGCAATTTTGTCCATAAATCCCATTACTAAAGGGACTGTCCACTGCTGGATTCATTCCTGCAATGTTAGTATTTTCACATGTGCTTTTAAGTTCACTGGTGGCAAATCTGAATCAGACAGCCCCACAATGCAGAAGGAGGCCTTTTGGTCCATCAAGTCTGCATTGACCACAATCCCACCGAAGCTCTACCCCTATATCTCCACATATTTTACCCACTAATCTCTCCAACCTAAGCATCTCAGGAAATTTTAGCATGGCCAATCAACCTAGCCCACATATCTTTGGACTGTGGGAGGAAACCGGAACACCCAGAGGAAACCCACACAGACGTGAGGAGAATGTGCAAACTCCACACAAAATGTGACTCAAGCTGGGAATTGAATCCAGGTCCCTGGAGCTGTGAAGCAGCAGTGCTATCCACTGTGCTACTGTGCCGCCCGTCAGCACCCCTTGTCATCAGGAATTTAGCCTCAGTACTCTCAGTCCAATTCCTATCCATTTTTCTATTATCCACAATTAACCTTCTGTCTTTACTATAGATACTGTTGACATCCTGAATCAGGTAATAGGTTGACCAGGAATCAGGCTATGCCTATGAACCCCGTAAGAGAAAAATGTCTTTGTTCTTTTCTTACACCTTTAAGTCCATTGTTGTAATTTGATAGTCTCTAGCTAACCGGAGATTCTCTTTGGGCTGGGATGTTGTCCTCGAATATTTTGTACATATCTTCCATGTCTCACTAATCTCTTCTATAGGTTTAGTATGTTCATCATCCAATACCTTTTCACTCTTTAGTAGGATTTTTAGCCTGTGACAAAATGAATGGACTGTCAATGTACTTTCTTAAAAAAATTGCATTTTTTTCTTTTAAACTCCTACCCACTGATGTCATCAACACTTCTTTAACATGGTATCCTGAAATGTTAGGTCTTGTTAAGGGAATACAATATTGTCCTGATTGCGTAAACTGTATATCTAAAGAAGTAGTTGCCTTATCTTGCTCCATATTTAATTTCATTTGATCCTTTTTCATTGGTAGCTCGCCAATCTATGTTGATGAAATGCTTTTACCCTGGCTATTATATATGGGTCACCACTTTCTTTAATGAGTTTAATATCTTATTATCACCAAGCCTAAAGTCAGGAGATCTTTCATATTCCATAACCTTAGTTTGCTCTTTACCATTTAGTGATGACTTCAGCGAGGCTAATGAGGTTGGCTTGCTAGAGTATGAACTATCTGATGAGTCCTTTCTGTGCCCACTGGGCACCACAGGGACTGGGATGTATTAGTAACCTTGATCACCACATTTTAATTTGATGTTTTAAGTTTCCTTTGTGCTTTGTTTTTTGGTTCAGCAGTTCCCCCTTTTTTTAGGGAGTTGTCCTTTTTGAGTTGTCCCTAAGTTAATTTAATTCTGTTTATTTAGTTTATACACAGAAAGAGGTACCCATTGAGTCCTAATTGATGGTTAAATCAGGGAGCCTTGTGCTCCCTATTTAAAGTAGGTGTCTCAGACTCCCAGTCTGTATTCAGCAGAGAACAACTGGAGAACTGGCTGTGTACAGATGTACGGCATCAATAAAGTAACTTGGTGATGGGACCTTCACCTCCATGGAGTTATTACAGTGGCGATGAGGAAAAAGGAGTGACTTGAAGCAACTTGTTGAACTGCCACACATATTGAGGAGAAGCCATTGTTGAGAAAACATACTGCTGTTTGGGAAATTGGACTCTTTTGACCCCGCATTGGAGGCCTATGCCCAATATGTGGAAAGGATTAAGCATTTTTTCAGGGCAAACAATGTAACATTTGCTGAGAAGCAAAGAGTTATCCTGCTGACTACATATGGAACAGCAACTTTTGCGATTATGCACAATTTAACTTTCTCAGAGGCATCGGACACAAAGTCCTTCCAAGAGCTGTCAAACTTAGTTCAAGAATATTATGACCCTAAGCCACCTCTGATCCTGTGGAGATATTATTTTTATTTACATCTAGAGAAGTGGGGGAGTCAATCACTATGTTCCTAACAAAGCTAAGACATTTGGTGGAGACTTGAGCATTCGGGGAGACATGAAATGAGATGCTCTAAGACTGGTTGGTATGTGGAATTAACAATATAACTGTTGAGAAATTCTTGTTGGTGGAGGCCTAGTTGGAATGTAAAGAGGCATTACAACTGGCCTTCTTGTCAGAATAAGAAACAAGTGGAGTGCCTGAGCTTCAACGTATCCGGATAAAGGTAGAAGCTAGGGAAACTGGGTTGGAGGATTACCATTACAGGGCAGGCCACTACATAGTGGCCCTCCAGAAGGATTTGGATACAAGGGAGACCAAGTCCACCTAAAGAACTGCACCAGACAAAGTTGCATTAAGCCTAGATGACAGCAGCTCCTGTAGAGCCCTGCCCAGCATGACATTGCTATGGTTGCCTGTGTCAGGATGCACAGAGGAAAAGCAAGTCCATTAAACCAACATAGCCGGAAAGAACACGTAGGCCGAGGGATAGGAGAATGCACAACCTCTGAGAAGGAACAGCTGCTGAGCATAGCGATGATGAAATCAAAACCCATCAACTTGTCAATGAGATTGAACGACATCCAATTTTAATGGAGGTTGACACAGGCGCTATCATATTGGTCATGGGGAGACAGTGCTTAACAAGATATACACTGGATTTCAACCATTAACCCTGACCAAAACTTCGACAAGGCTGAGGATTTATACAGGGGAGCCACTGAAAGTGGTGGGTACAACCCCATGTGCCAATTGCTGATGAGCACCAATTAGTTAGGTTCCCTTTAATGGTAGTGGAAGATTTTGGGACCAAGCCTCTTAGGGTAAAATTGGCTAAGTTGGACAAATATCTTCTAAGCTAGATTAGACAAATATCTTCCAGCTGGAAAATGGTCGCCTGAGTGAGGCTCTGAGCAAATATTCAGAGGTTTTTCAGAAAGGCATAGGGACAATCAAAGGAGTCAAGGCAAAATTGCACATCAATGCAGTGGCCATCCCAAAGTTTTGCAAAGCCTGACTGATACCGTTTGCATTAAGGGAAAAGGTTGATGCGGAATCAAAAGATTACAGCATGAAGGAATAATAAAACAGGGCAGGCTCAAGGGGCTGTATGGCCTACTCTTGCTCCTATTTCTTATGTTTCTTGTGTTCTTAAAACTGGTCCAGTTCTTGGAATGGGTGGAACTCATGGTTCCTATCTTAAAGCCGGTTGGCTCAGTGTGCCTTTGCGGCGATTTCAAACAGATGATAAATCGTTACTCTCAGCTAGACAAATAACCAATTCCCAGGATTGAGAACTTGTACATCAAATTGGCAGGATAAGTCCTATCCACAAAAGCAATACAAGCCACACATACCTGCACTAAGGCTGGATGAGGATTTGCAAAAATTCACCACAATAAATATGCTGAAAGGTTTCTTCCCGTATAAAAGATTTCCCTTCAGGATTTCATCAGCTTGTGCCATATTGAAAAGGACCATGAAGAGCATCCTACAGGGATTAGCACAGATTATCTAAGTAAATAGCAATGTCCTCATTACTGGGAAAACAAGGAACATCTGCAGAACCTGTAGGAAGTTCTCAGGAGATTTGCAGCAACGGGAGTGCTTTTGAAAAGGGAGAGAAGTGTCTTTTTATCACCACAAGTAACCTATCTCGGATACAAAGTGGATAAGTTAGGCCTACATCCTCTGGAGGATTAGTTGTGAGCAATAAAAGATGCTCCGGCTCCCACAACCATCCAGGAGGTTGTTTCTAGGGCTGGTAACATACTACGAAAAATTCAAACAGAGCCTTATTCTAGATCCACTTTAACAGTTGCTAAAAAAGGGACAAACTTGGGAACGGTTGGTCCACCAAGACAGGGCCTTCAAGAAAATTAAACAGCAACTCTCATCTGAAAATATTTTGGTAGATTATGACCCCAAGAAGGAATTGGTACTCACCTGTGACACGTTCCCATAAGGAGTGGGCGCAGTCCTGGCACACAGGTGGCAGAACAGACAAAAGCGGCCAATAGCATATGCCTCCAGGACCCTGGCAATGGCAGAGTGAAAACATGCCCAGATTGAAAAGGAAGGACTGGTGGTAATCTTCGCAGTCAAAAAATTTCACCAGTATTTATATGGACAAAAATTTACAATCGTAACAGATCACAAACCCTTCTAGGCCTACAGAAGAAAGACAAAGCAGTGCTATCAATAGCGTCAGCCCAGATTTAGTGTTGGACATTATTGCTGGCGACATGTCAGTATCGATTGGAGCACAAACCAGGGACTGGAGTTGCAAATGCTGATGCCTTAAAACAGCTACCCTTATTGGACACCCCACTACTGGTACCTAGAATGGAGGAAACTGTGATGATGTTAAACTTTATGGATACCCACCTGGTGGATGCACACAATATATGCCAGTGGACGCAGAAAAACCCTGTATTGGTAAAGGTAAAGCACGTGGTGCTAACAGGGCAGCTGAGAAGACTAATCCACGCACAGTTCCACTCATACTGGAGCAGGAGGGAGCAGATCACAGAGGAACGTGAGAGACTGTTCTGGCGATCTCAGGTCATCGCCATAAAGCAAGGCCATCGGGCCATACAGCATGGATACCCTGGAGTATCAAAACTGAAGATGCTGGCCAGGAGCTACATTTGGTGGCCAGGTCTGGACACAGATATAGAAAAACTGGTAGGACAATGCCAGAAGTGCCAACAGGGGCACAAGGTTCCACTGGCAGCCCTGCTGCACCCGTGTGAATGGCCAGACAACTCATGTTTGTGACTCCATATCAATTTTGAAGGTCTGTTTATGGGGTCCATGTTTCTGGTGAAAATAGATGCCCATTCCAAGTGGTGAGACAAAGAACAAAGAACAAAACAGCACGGGAAACAGGCCCTTCGGCCCAACGAGCCCGCGCTGCCACCTCGATGTTCCCACTTCTACACGCGATCCCTGTCCATGTTTATAGATCTATGGATTAAAAACCAAATTTGAGACAATTTAGGGAGAATTTGTTTTGCCAATTAGCCTAAGAGCACATCTTTGGGATGTGGGAGGAAACCAGAGCACCCGGAGAAAACCCACGCAAGCACGGGGAGAATGCGCAAACTCCCACAGACACAGGCCCAAATCCATGTATCTGCACAGCACAGCGATAGCCACTGAGCTGTCGTGTTGCCCATCAAATGGTCCAGGTCAAGCGTACACTAACGATGTGAAGCACTAGGATACTCTCGAAAAAGATCCAAGAGCAGCCCTCTCACGACCCATCGCGTGTATGCCCCTCGTTAGACAACAAGGTGGACCAAAGCACCTGTAGGATAAAAACAAGTACATCAATATCATCATCTATTTACACACTTCCCAGGGACTCCCAAGGCTCATGATCCCTATTTTAAATCAGTTTTCTATACCCCTCCATTCCCATTCTGTTCATGTGCCCATCTAAGTATTTCTTAAATAACTCCAGAGTACCTGCCTCCACCACTTTACTTGGCAGCGCATTCCATACCCCCACCACCCTCTGTGTGAAAAAACTCCCTCTAGCATCCAAATTATACCTTACCCCCCTCACCCTAAGCCCGTGACCCCTCGTGCTATTTGAGTCCATCCTAGGAAAAAGCTTAGCCCTGTTTACTCTATCTATCCCCTTCAAAATCTTGTACACCTCTATCAGATCTCCTCTAAGTCTACGTCTTTCTAAGAAAAACAGTCTCAATTTGCCTAATCTCTCCTCGTAACTCAGACCTTCCATACCAGGCAGCATCCTGGTAAACCTCCTCTGCACTCTTTCCAGAGTCTCCACGTCCTTCCGGTAGTAAGGCGATAGAAGACGTCTATAAGCTAAGCTTGCTAAACACGACGGCAGTCATTGAGAAATTGCATACATCATTCGCAATGCACAGGATCCCAAAGGTATTAGTTTCTGATAATGGTTCAGTGTTTACCAACTCACCAAATTTATGAAATCAAATGAGACCCAGCACATCAAGAAGGTACCTTATAACCCTGCATCAAATGGGTTAGCAGAGAGAGCAGCCCAGACATTAAAGGCTGAGTTGAATAAACAGCCAGCAGCCTCATTAGAGATGAAACTCTCATTTGACTATAGGACTATTCCACATGCCACCATGGGAACTGTGCCAGCAGAGTTACTGATGGCCCCCTACCAAACTGAACCTGCTATTGCCAAACTTGGGAGGAAAGGTGGAAAAGTTCAATACATGGGACATAACAATACTCGTTGGGAGAGGCACATTGGAGCGGGGGAGAGTGTTTGGGTCAGAAATTATGCAAATAGACTCACCTGTCGAATCCAGGGCTGGACTGGTATCCTACCGAGTATGCATTAGTGAGGCAGTGGTAAGGAAACACCTGGATCAAGTGGGTCTCAAGTTCTCTACCCGTTGCAGAGCTGAGTCTGTCCTGCAGCCATATGGATGAGCAATGTCCCTCTCAACAAGCCAATACTGCCTGCCTTGCACCCTTGATGGGGATCTCAGGGTCCAAAATGGACATGAGACAAAGCTGCAGCGATTCCCCAAATATCTGAAATGAATGAGGAACCAGACTTCCACTGTCCATGGTAGAAGATATGGTAGGGCGCCCAACCATTATACACTGCCAAGATCAGAGGCCAAAATGGAGGATCCTGACTGGCCGCTCAAGTGGAGGAGAAGCAAATCAAGGGGATTCTTCGGACTTTGACAGGGAGGAATGTGTTGACTTTAGCCAGGCTGATGAGGTTGGCTTGCTAGATTATGAACTACCTGATGAGCCCTAATTGATGGTTAAATCAGGGAGCCTCATGCCCCCTATTTAAAGCAGATGTGTCAGTCTCCCAGCTTATATTCAACAGGGAACAACTGGAGAGCTGGCCATATACAGATATATGGTGTAAATAAAATAACTTGGTGACAGGATTATCGCCTCTATGGAGTTATTACACATTTAGAGAATCCAGCTAAAACTTTAACAAATCCACTCCACATACTGTGGATGTTATCCATCGTCTAACACATCACACTGGGATAACTCACTGGTGAACAGTACAATTCTTTCTGACTGATTAATATCATTTTCCCCTTCCAATCCATCTTTGTCATGTGTCATTTCAAAAATCCTGTTATTCCATCATCACATAATGATACTTCTAGTTACATCTGAGATACCAGTTTACTCTTCCTTGGTTATTCTTGGGTTTTGTTCTCCTGCCAGAGTTACCCAATTCTTGTCATCTGTTAAAGCTACCAGAAAGGTTTCAATCCTATTTATTTTGTCTGTATTTCTTATTTCATTGTGATGCTTGTGTCCCGTATCTCAAAATGCTGCCAATATTGAATCTTTTATTATTTGTGTTGTCACTGTAGGTCCCATTGGTACCATGAATGTGATTGGAAATGAATCATACCCTAGAATTTCTTCTTGAAGTGTCAGATATCTGTTACAAAAGTTGTAATCTTTCTGAAAATCTAAATCCTCTTAGGACCAGGACCCTAAGACAATCCAAGCACTGTGTTGGGATCTTCAGATAGAATTTTTGCAATCTGGTATATAACCTGTCAAATTTCATGATATATTCTGATATCCATCCTTCTAAATTTGTCAAAGTCTGACCATGCCTCATAAACATCCCCAGGTCATTTATCTTATTTCTTTTCTCCACAAGCTTTAAGAGCAAATTTTGTGTTCCCCTTGCCAATGCATTCTGCTGGGTTCCTGTCCACCCTTACTGCTCTACAACTTCACATAGAGCAGGTAAGACCTTGCTCAGTCCATCCACCTTGGCTCCAACTGGGGCCCTTAAGTAGCCAATTATTGACCATTCAATTCTCAGGCTGACAGAAGTATGGGGATTCCTGAAAATAAACCAGGTTCAGGCCTCAGGTGTGAAAGAGGTGGATGAATTTCCATCTGTAGCTTCTTATTAACATCCCCAAATCTGCCGCAATCCTTAAGGTCTGATAACCACAGGAATACCTTCTCTCCTACTTACCTCTCCACCATCCCCCTTTGTTCATATCTGCCCTACTTTCCCTGCCCTGAGATCCACAAAACTCATCTGCTCCTGCAATCCCAGTACTTTGGCACTGGGGACTGATTATAGTCCCAATCCTAACCACTGCAGCTTCTGGTGCTGTGTGGGTCAGAGAGCTCTTGGTGAATCAGATCAGCCAGCCATTCTCTGAGCTGGTACATCTTCCCGAGTGAGGTTTAAGTCCTGCCTCCAGTTAATTTACACTGTGTTAACACAATTTTATATGGCTATGGGGCAATCTGGTGCCAGAGGAGCTATGTTTCCCATCAACCCTTTGGATGGTGGGAAATGTAATCCTGCCATTCTAAAACTCTGGCCAAGAGCTTATCTAAACCACTCTCAGTGTCCCATTGATACTTTGTATCAGATCCTGTTTCTGGTGGGAAATGAGAATGCCAAAGCCATAACTTGCTTTTTAATTTGGTAAACACCTGGCCAATGTCTACATTGCCACTTCATTCTTCAACCAGTTATATGACTCAGCTTCACAGAACAATAGTGCAAAATCATTCCCTGATATTTTAAATTCAATCAGTCTTTTCAAAAGAAACAGTAATAATAATCCTCTAACTGTAACACTGATTACAATCTTTTGTCTGAAAAAGAGTTCTGCCAAGTTTCCAATCATCACCTTTAGACAATTATTCTTTGTTACTATGTTACGAAAATCTAAGTCAGTTGGTGAAGACAAAACTAAGACAGCAAGTCTTTCTTCGTGAAGAGAGTTTATTGATTTAATACAGATTCAATATTCCTCCCCCTGTCAGTATCCCCAATTGTCCTTATTTATAGATGTACGAATATCCGTCACTTGTTAAACAATGTAACTGCCATTATTAAATCATAACAAAGTAATTGCCATTAAATTGTAACAATATAATTGCCATTAAATCATAACAATTTAATTGCCATTATTAAATCGTAACAATATAATTGCCACTAAATTGTAACAACATAATTGCCACTAAATTGTAACAATGTAATTGCCACTAAATTGTAACAATGTAATTGCCACTAAATTGTAACAATGTAATTGCCACTAAATTGTAACAATGTAATTGCCACTAAATTGTAACAATGTAATTGCCACTAAATTGTAACAATGTAATTGCCATTAATTTGTAACAATGTAGGCTGCGATTCTCCCAAAAGTGCTGAATTAGTGGGAAAACTTCTAAATCCAAACTGTTCTGTCAGTTCAACTTCTCACCCGAATCTCCCCATTCTGTGCACTGCAGAGGTCCCAGCCGTGAATCTCATTAAAAACCTGGAGGGGGGTGCTATTATCGCCAGTATTTGATAATTCTGGAGTTCTGCGCATGCACAGTGGCCACAATCTGTCAGACCATTTGTTAGCTGACCAGCTTGATTGCTGGCTAGCCCAGGACCTGCACAGTGCTGTCCCTCAAGCCCCACCACCCCGCCTCCCCCTCACACAGCCCGGTTCCAACTCCATAACAATTCCCAGACTAGCCCGGTCCTGCTCCCTTTGGTATTGCATAATGCCCAATGGGCAGTGCCAAGGTGTTCCCTGGACATGGGCACTTTGCATCTTGGGCAGCGCCAAGAGGCACAGGCTGGCACCTCCAGGGTGATCACTTCCCACCCCTGACCACCTGGGTGGGGCCCCAATTGCCTCCCCTTCATTCCAGTGGGGTCTCCTGCTTGTTCCCCAAATATGTAATCCCCGCCAGAATGAAGTACTTCTGGCAGAGTGGCAGAGTCAACTGAGACATGAAAGTTCCTGGTAATGATCTGATAAACATATTTAAGATACATTTAGAAAAAAGATTTAAATTAATTACCTGTCTTCCTAGCTGGTTTCCAGCATTGTCTGACCAGTGACTATTCGCCGGCTCTGAGAGATGCAAATGCATTCCCAGCGCATGCACAAATCCTGATGTAGGGCCAACGAAGTGCATCTCTCACCACAGCCCATCAGAAAAGTTGTGGCTCACAATGGAAGAATTGTGGCCAATATAATTGCCTCTAAATCATTATAGTGTAATTGCCAATAATTCATAACAATGTAATTGCCACTAAATCATAATAGTGTTAATTGCCATAAAACCATAACAATGTAATTGCCACTAAATCATAATGGTGTAATTGCCAATAATGTTGACAACTGGTAAAGAACTGACACTGTTGTGGTGACACCGAGACTGAGAAAACATCATTGACACCACAATAGCATTGGTACTGCAACAACATCAACAACGTGGCTTTTTTTAATACTGATAGTATATTAACATCCACACTGCAGTAACTGTGGCATTACAAGAACCCCAACATTGCAATAACGCAGAAATTGCAGTTTTTCTAACACTGTGACAACTCCAACATTGCTGTAACACTGGGTCAGCATTGACACTGTGAAAGCACAGATACCCTACCAATACTGACACTGTATTAATCCCATCTTTACAACAAGATCTATGCTGCAGTTAAATGGACGATATTAGAATAATGTAGATTAGATGGGCTTGAGATTGGTTTTCATAAGTCGGTGCAACATCGAGGGCCAAAGGGCCTGTACTGCGCTGTAATGTTCTATGTTCTAAACTGACACTGCAGTGGTGAGATGGAAACTGGGACTGCAAAAAACCTAAGAAAATACCAATTCTTCCATTAATACTGGAATCAGCAATACTATCCCAAATACTGGAATCAGCAATACTATCCCAATACTATCCCAGGTCTTTACCTGGGTGAGTCAAGATGATCGGTTAAAGGTCCATCAGCACAGAGCACACACTGAATTGGGATGTAGGTGGTGATAATATGTACAACAGGACAAGCATTTCAGTAATCCATTCATTCTTCAAATGTCGCATTATTGATTAAACCTATGAACATTGCTAATGGGAAGTTGATGCATTTCAGCAAGAAGTATTGTGCAGTTTTCACATGCTGACTCATTTTTTAATGAAATAATTAGTTGATATCTGGAGTTTACCCTGCCCCAGTGAGCAGTACAGTCAGGTCCTGAGCTTCCAATTAATTGAGCCTTTGAAAGAAGGCTCAGAAGAAAGAAAATGCTTCAGCAGATTGTTCTACTCACTGACACAGTTGGAAATGTGCCAAATCCCAATTGATCTATAATTTCTAGTAGCAGGATATCATCTCCACCCCAACAATTAGGATCAAAGAATAGTTTTCATTTTGGGTATTAATAAATATGATACATTGTAACCATTACAATAAATCCAAACCATTTTAAAGGTTCATAATAGGTTACGTAGCTGTTACCAGGATGGCCTCTGAACCTATAAATCTTTCCGATGGGCAGGAGAAACTCTGGACTAAAAGTTAGTTTATCCCAATCTCTTAGATGAAGGAATTTCAACCTGTGAGCTGTGAGGTCCTGTTCAGATCAAGACGGGGAACATAGGATGTGCCTCCCACCAACCCCTCCTTCCCCCACCCATGTCCTGCCTCCCCCCCAGCCCCACTCCCACCTCCGCATTTCTGAATGGTTAAAGAACCAGCTAAGTGGAACCTGCCCTGCTTCTTTTATCACTGTTGGCTGTCTCTGCACTTAGCTCTTACTGTACTCCTTATACCCTTATGACTGTGTGGCCAAATTCTCCTCTAACTCCATTTTCAAACTTGCTGCTATCACTACACAGCTCTCAAACAAGGATGAGATGGAGTATAGAAAAGAGAGAGAGAATCTGGTGAAATGGTGTGACAACAATAATCTCTCCCTCGGTGGAAGATATGCCCCAGTCGCTGTTAACAAAGATGAAGGAGAGATGGTTGAGAGCTTCAAGTTTTTAAGTGTCCAAATCATTACGCTGACACTATAGTTAAGAAAGCCCACTAATGCCATTACTTTCTCAGAAGATTAAGGAAATTTGGCATGTTCATTACAACTCTCACCAACTTTTACAGATACACCATAGAAAGTAGTTTTTCTTGTTGTATCACAGCTTGGTGTGGCTCCTGCTCTGATCAAGGCTGCAAAAAACTATAAAAAGTTGTGAACATAGTCTAGTCCATCACTCAAATCAGCCTCCCATCCATTGACTCCATCTATACTTCTCACTGCTTTGGAATAGCAGCCAGTGAAAGACCACACGCACCCCAGACATACTCTTCTCCACCTTCTTCCATTGGGAAAAAGATACAAAAGTCCAAAAATCCATTCCAACTGACTCAAGAACAGCTTCTTCCCTGCTGCCTTCAGAATCTTGAATGGTCCTATTTTATAGGTGGCACAGTGGAAGCTCTGTTGCCCCATAGTGTTAGGGCCCCATGTTCAATTTCTGCCTTGGGTCACTGTCTGTGCGAAATTTGCACATTCTCCCTGTGTCTGCATGGGTTTCCTCTAGGTGCTCCCGTTTCCCCTCACCAACCAAAAATGTGCAGGTTCACTTGACTGGTTATGTTAAATTGACTTTAGTATCAGGGGACGCGTGGTTATGGGTTTTGATGGGAATGTGGTCAGTACAGACTCAATGGGCCAAATGGCCTCTTTCTGTACTATAGGATTTCTATGATTCTAAGATATTAAGCTGATCTTTCTCTGATTCTATGACTATATTTTTCACCCTATCCTTTCTTTTTCTCCTATGTACTTTATGAATGGTATGTTTTGTAGTATAGCGAGTAATACTTTTCATTATATCTCAATACATCTAACAATAATAAATCAAATCAAATTGGGGAACCCAGTAACATTCTCCTACAACCAACCTGCACTTATTGAAGACTTACTCCCTGTTAAAGTGAAGCAGCATTCCTGACCTGAAGGCTGTCAGTAAAGCATTGGAAGAATGCCAGTGAAAGGGAATGACACACCAAACAAGGGACAGTGATACTAGGTTCAATGGTGCTATCATGGCGCAGTGGCACAGTGGTTAGCACTGCTGTCTCACATCACCAAAAACCCGCGTTCAATCCCTGGCTTAGGTCACTGTCCATGTGGAGTTTGCACAATCTTTTTGTATTTGCATGGGTTTCCTCCGGATGCAGGTTAGGCCATGCTAAATTGTCCCTTAGTGTTATAGGGACTTCCTGCGGTAAATGAATGGGATTATGGGGATAGAGCCTGGGTAGAATTTAGTTAGTGCAAACTCGATGGGCTGAATGGCCTCCTCTTACATTGTAGGATTCAATGATCTTGGAGGCACTGGTAACAGAGAGGTCAGTGTTTATGTGGGAACCAGATATCACCCATACACAAAGCTTATTAGAAAATGGGAGGACATTACCAGAGAAGTCAATGCCCAGGGTTTGACATGAAGGACGTGGAAACAGTGCCAGAATATATATAGTGACCAGGTGGTCAAGATGAGTGAATGCACACTGTAACTTATATCCACCACATCACCAACCTCCTCCATTGCTTAATGACTGCTCCTCCATCACTCATTCAGCAGTGTTCCCTGACATTCAGGACTCATGCCTAACATTCACATACAGCACTGTATCATCTTGACCCTCCTTATGCTGCAAGCATAGTACCCATCTCTCACTGCCTCTACACACCTCCAGCTATTCAGCTATAGAAAAAATGTCACACATAGACTTTGCCATGTGGCTTCTGTACCTTCTCCTGTTAACATGGGACATGGACATTCATGCAGATATAGTTAATGTCACCCTACACCTTTGGGAACTATGTTAAGCCAATAGATCTAAGTCTTTCACTTTGCTCTTGCTTGCTGTGGGAGGAGAAGAGGATGAATCCATGTTTGATGTACTTGCCTTCCATTTCCGGGTGCTTGGACTAACTCAACAATGTGATATATTGGTGGTATTTCTCACTGTTACCTGAAAGGATCTAAAGCCACAATAATGAAGATAGTGATGACCATCACAGCCATTTGAAGAGTTACTGTCTCTCCAGTATAAGGTTGAACAAGGTGACATGATGGAGGCATCGAGTCAGGCATTGCTCCTGGAATGTCAGAGTTTTGCTCCTGAAATATCGATGATGATTATGATGGGGAGGCTTCTTCCACTTCCTTTCTTGCAGAGCTTCTCCTTTTCACTGTTATGACCCAGGCCAAACGAGACTCTAAGTTTTACATTTGGGTTTAGCATGGGTGACATTGAGGTGTTTCACTCCAGATATGATTCAAGTGACCCGCTAGGAAGATTTTATCAAACAAAGGTTATTTAAGAATACAGTTAAAATATAACAAGAACTAGCATAACTTTTACCAATTACACGATGTAAACGCAACACAGTATAGAGCTAACTATCTCTGTTGTTCCAAGTTAAACACCATCCTACAGACAAACACCCCTCTTCAGACTTGGCACAGAAACAAGATGCTCACATGATACTGGATTTTCAGTTTTCTAAACACCTGCTGTACTTGGTCTTTTGAATGTTGGATTAAATCTTGAGGTTCCCCAGTCCTGGAACATTCAGCAATCCTCTGGAACGAGAGAGAGATACTGCCTTTTTCCATCAGCTTCTAGCAACAACTGAGAAAATGAAATTAAAAATTGGACTTTTCTATGGAAAAAATTGTCCCCAGGCATATCACCTGATCTTTCAATCATTCCCAAATGAGTCCCCAAATGACCATTAAACTACAGAACACTGCATTAGTCCAGATTAAAATCACCATGCTATCCATTACATTGCTTCAGTAGCAATTAGAGGACCCTAGTTACAGCATGATATTGGCAAAGTCTTGCAAAGGAACATGATTAAAATACATTTCTTTCATTTATGGTATCATCACATCACCTCCTTCATCTCCTGGTCAGGTTGCCCAGCTAAGACATAACTTAATAAATGTCTCTCCTCTACATGGATCCAGTGCTCTCCTCTCCTTCACTGCAAGTTACTGCAGTCTTCCACCAATTCAGCCTGAGCAAAAGTAAATCAAAAATATCTCCTTTTCAATGCCTCAAGTGGCTATTTAAATAGCATCAGAAGCGGGCCTACCTTGCCTTTTTATGGTTACATTTTCAAGAGCGGCATATGCATTTGCAGCCAAGACTAAATTTGGAATCCTGGCATCTCAGCAACCACTTAGGTTGTAGAGTGTATCATTGCCCACGCAGGTGATACACCCATAAGCACACTTCTCCTCAGCCCAGCTGTGTGGAAACTGCACTACTTCAGTCTCCCTAGATCTCTGTAGCATCACTAAAGGGAGCAAAGAGATAGAACAACAAAGAACAAAGAGCAACACAGCACGGGAAACAGGCCCTTCGGCCCAACGAGCCCACGCCGCTGTCCTAACATCCTAATGACATATCCTTGTCTTTAGGCTATGCCTATTGTTGAAGATTCCCATATAGGGACCAATATAGGGACAATTTGTTAACCAATCAGCCTAAGAGCACATTTTTGGGATGTGGGAGGAAACCGGAGCACCCGGAGGAAACCCCCGCAACCACGGGGAGAACGCGCAAACTCCCGCAGACACAGGCCCAAATCCATGTGTCAGCACAGCAACAGCGATAGTCTCTGAGCTGTCATGTTGCCCATCAGATGGTCCAGTTTAAGCATACACTGATGAAGTGAAGCACTAGGCAACTCCTGAAGCAACCTCCAAGAGCAGCTCTCGCACGACATGCCACATGCATGCCCCTTGTTGGTCGACAAGGTGGACCGAATTGCCTGCGGAAACAAATAAGACTTAATTAAACATGCTAAAAAAACCTAAGACATTCCTGAGACGAAACTAAAAGATAGTCTACTACTATTTGGTCCTCCCCATATTCAAACAGTCCTGCTATATCCCTCTATCTGCAGACCGCTCATGTGGCTGTCCAAGAGACCCTTAAACAACCCTAGCGTGCCTGCTCCCACCACCTTACTCGGTAGTGCATTCCACACCCCCACTACCCTTTGTGTGAAAAAATGCCCTCTAATATTAGTCTTATACATAGCCCCCCTCACCCTAAGGCCGTGACCCCTCGTTCTATCCGAATCTAATGGTGGAAAAAGCTTACCACCATTTACTCTACCTATACCCCTCATAATCTTATATACCTCTAAAAGATCCCCTCTCAGCCGACGTCTTTCAAGGGAAAACAACCCCAGTGTTTTCAATCTTTCCTCGTAAGACAGCCCTTCCATACCAGGCAGCATCCTGGTAAATCTCCTCTGCACTCTCTCCAGGGCCTCTACATCCTTCCTGTAGTACGGCGACCAGAACTGGACGCAGTACTCCAGATGAGGCCTAACCAACGTTCTATACACCTGCAACATCAGACTCCTACTCTTGTATTCTATACCCCTTCCTATGAAGGCTAACATACCATACGCTTTTTTTACCACATTCTCCACCTGTACTGACACCTTCAGAGACCTGTGAACTTGCACCCCCAGGTCTCTCTGCATCTCTATACTCCGGATAGTTTTACCTTTTATCCTATAACTCCCCTCTACATTATTCCGGCCAAAATGCATCACCTCGCATTTATCCGGATTAAATTCCATTTGCCATCTATCTGCCCAATCTACCAGCCTATCTATGTCATGTTGTATTGCCAGGCACTGCTCCTCAGTACCCGCCAATCCAATCATCTTACTGTCATCAGCAAATTTGCTGATCACACCACCTACCCCCTCTTCCAAGTCATTTATATACACCACAAATAGAAGGGGTCCTAGTACAGAGCCCTGTGGCACACCACTAGTGACAGACCTCCAGTTGGAAAAAGAGCCTTCCACTACTACCCGCTGTCTCCTCCTCCCAAGCCAGTTCTCAACCCATCTACATACCTGGCCCTGTATACCATGCGCCTTCACCTTTTCTATCAGCCTACCATCTTTTTACATCACTATGCAAAGATGTTTAGCCTTTCTATAGGATACAATACTGAAATTAGACATTGAAACAGAGACCATGTCAATCTTGAGAATGGATTAAATGAGGGTGGGGGTTAAGGAAAGGGAACTTGAAGGGTCCGTGTATTAGTTGGATTGTGCAGAGCAAGATCCAAAAGCAACAATGTGATAATGACCTAATAATCCATTTTAATGATATTGCCTTGAGGGCTAAATTTTGGCCAGCACATTTGGGAGAACTCTGTTACTCTTCTTTGAAATGTGTGCCATGGGATCTTTTATGTCCACTTGAGGGACTGGATGGACCTCTGTTTAATGTCTCTTCCAAAAAGAAATCCTACACCTTCAATAGAGTGGCACTCTCTCATACCTGCACGGACATGGCAACTAAGAGTTGTTTGCTCAAGTCTGAGACCCACGTCACTTTGAGCCAAGATGTGAGAGTGCTCTGACATAACTACAGCCAACACTTAAATAAATTCTTGTTATTTACTTGAATTGCACTAAAATATTCTCTGCTTTTCTAGACTTGAGAGGGAGCTTGCAAAGGGTCCTTCAGCTTTTCCAGGAAGGCAAAGCCAGTCCTTTCAGAAGTGAGGTTCAGGAACACTATGCATGAATGGATGGTGGGAATTTGGAACTCTCTTCACAAACAGCAGTTAATGTCAGATCAATTGTTAAATTTAAGTCTGAGATCGATGGATGTTTTGTTGACTAAAGGTATTCGAGGTAAGAGGAAAAGATGGAGATCTAGCAAAATCTCATTGAATGGTAGAACAGTCTTGAGGATAAAATATATTATTCCTGTTACTTTGCATCATACTCTTAAAAAGAAGCTCAAGTTGACCAGCAGATACTGAAAATAGGTTTGCAGGTTAACAATATTTTACAGGAACTGCAATCCAGATATTGATATTGTCAATTGTAATGATAAGGGAAAGTCACGCGTATCCTCGTTTGGTTCAATTAAATGGATGTGAATGTATCTTTCAGAATTATTGCCTGCTCTATGAGTATGAAACGATATGTGGAGGCTAATATCTCGCAGAAGTCTCACACTACAATCAAGTACTTCATGAAGATGTGGAGCAGTGTGAGTGAGACCCTCATCTTTATTTTCCTCGGTGTTTCCACTGTTGGAGACAAACACGAATGGAGCTGGCCCTATGTATGTTTCACAATGATATTTTGCCTTGTCTGGAGAGCAGTTGGTAATTTGAATTTATTTTCTCTCTCTTTTCAATAACTTGCTCACCTTTCTCCCCCAACCATCCCTCCTCCCACTACTCCATCACACCCGCACATATCCCCCATATGGTTACCCAGTCAAAAATGGCATATCGATGCCTGAGCAATGAGCTGAGAGGCACAGTAGTACACAGTAAGGTGGCATTGTCTCACAGTGGTTGACACTGCTACCTCACAGCACCAAGAACTCGGGTTCGAATCTGGCATTGGGTGACTTTCTGCATGGAATTTGTACATTCTCCCCTTGAGGGTTTCCTTCTACATTCCAAAGATATGTGCAGGTTAGGTAGATTGGCCACACTAAATTGCCCCTTAGTATCCCAAGATGGATTAGCCAATGTAAATGTGTGGGGTTACGGGGGTAGGGCAGGGGAGAGTGCAGTCAGACAGTTAGTGCAGACTCAATGACCGAATGGCCTCCTTCTATACTGTATGAATTCTATCACGTTAGACACATTGATGGTGACTATTAACAGGTAGGAAAGATTAAGTTAGGATGCTAGTTGGTATCATTTTAATGCCTCACTATTTTCTCCTTGCTGCAATGTTCACTGCAGTGGTGGGCCTATCATCTCTGGGAGTATGAAAGGTGCTTGCATTGAAGCATAGTAAACTCTAAAGGGGATTAATAGGGTGGATGCTGAGGGTGATTTGTCCTGGTTTTACCAACATGGTCTCCCTGAAAATGGAGTGGGCAAGACTTGCAGAACGGTATTTTTAAAATAATGTTTCCGATGGTCAGGCAATTTATAGTACGGGGCCCCAGCCACAGGATAAGGGGCCGATCATTCGGGAAATTACTTCACTCAAAGTGTTGTGAATCTTTTGGATTTTCTGCCCCAGAGTGTTTGTGGATGCTCCATCATTTAATACATTCAAGGCTGGGACAGACAGATTTTTAGTCTCTGAGGAAATGAAGGGATATCAGGAGGAGGTGGGTAAGTGGACTTGAAGGCTCGGATCAGCCATCATCGTTCTGATTGGTAGAGCAATTGTGACAGAAGATGGGGCCTACTGCTGCTCCTATTTCTTTTGTTCTTGTTCAAGAAATTAATATTTAATAAGAGGGCAGAAAGGAGATAACAAAACACTTATTTTATGTGTCTCTCCATGAGGGAAAACACGTCACTTCTCATAGTATTGTCCAGATTGGAATCTTACAATGTGGAAAATCACAGGAATGGATCCCATATCTCTCTAGTTTGTAACAACTGGGAAACCGGAATACTCTAGTAATATAATGCTCACTGTGGAACTGAATCAAGTTCAATTTCAAGTCATTATTGTTATACTCTGAAAATTGAAATCCTAAGCTAACTGACATGAAATAACCAATATTTTCTTTTATAAAATATCTGTATTCTAGCAGTTATTTGTAGGAGAATCAAGAAGGTATGATGGCTGAGAAGTTTAATATCTGCTGAAGGAAAAAAACAGTGTACATCACAGGATAAATTTCATGAGGCATTCTTGGGTGGTTGGGATGGTGGCTGATGGAGCAAATGATCCCTTCCCGTGTCCAATCTTTGTGTCAAGCAAGAGAGAGTGCAACAAAATTTTCAAATGTCTCACAAAGGTTAATGAGTGAGATTCTCTGACCTTTTCCATGGTGGGACCCAGAACTCCATTCACTTTCTGCGTCATTAGAAAATCCCAGCTGCGAATAAGAACAAAAGATTTTGGCCAGTGCGTGAAACAGACCTGATTTCACATTGTGCTGAGATTTACCTTTATCTTAACATGATATTGAGACGGAGTTTAGGAATAGTTGGTTTGGTAAATGTTCTCTCCTGACTCTGCCAAGTCTGTCCACCATCTACAACGCATAAGTCAGACTGTGATTCACTTGCCTGGATGGGTGCTGCTTCATCAACACTGGAGAAGCAAGACATTATCCAGGACGATGCAATCCACTTGACTCGCATCCTAACCACCACCTTCAACATTCACTCCCTCCATTACCGACACACAGGAATGTACACAGTGTGTACCATCTATGATGTGCTGCAGAAACTCTGTCAAGTCTTCTTCAACAACACCTCCCAAACTCATCATTTCTAGCACATAGAAGGACAAGGGCAGCAGATGGATAGGAACATCACCAAGCTAATTCTCCTCCAACCCATGCTCCAGCCTGAAATATATTGCTGTTCCCTCATTGTTGCTGGGTCAAAAACCTAGAAACCCTTCCTTCACAGCACAGTGGATGTACCTATATCACATGGACCGCAGCAGTTCAAGAAGGTGGCTCACCACCACTTTCTCCAGGGCAATTAAGGTTGTGAATCAATGTGACCTAGCCAGAGTGGAATTAGCCTTTTAGAAAACCTGCCCAATTTTCCTACCATGGAAAGTCTTCCTTCCTATTCAATCTTCTGGCACTGGAAATTAGCCTTTGGTTCTTCATTTTCCATGTGATTTAAATGTTGTTCACATTTGTTGGCTATCAAAACAAACACAATAGGGATGATTCTCATACATCCTATGAAAGAAAATATTTTTAAAAATATAATTTGTCAGTTGCAATGCTTTTTCTAATATCAAAATTAATTTTAAAAAGATATCACATTAAGAAAACTCAATTTTCAAGAAATAGATAATAAGAGCCTGTTCCTGAGAAGATAACTGAACTATATTTCAGAATTGTGAGAAAGCAAATGAAATTTCATTTTCTCAATTTTATCATCCTCAGATTTTCCTGCAGCTACCAATGTCTAGTAACAGATTTTCTTCTTGATTTCCTTTTTGTTCTCAGGAGTTATTTTCCTGACATTTATCGTGAATAAGTTCCGTGTGAATGTCGTAACAACAAAAGATCAGTTCATCATAGCCTATGGCGGATTGCGAGGGGCAATCTGTTTCTCCCTGGTTTTCTTGCTTCCAGATTTCCCCCAGAAGAAATTGTTCACAACAGCCACAATAGTGGTCATCTTTTTTACAGTCTTTGTTCAGGTAAGCAGGGATTTGTCCGATTACAGTTTGCTATCAATAATAAGTCCCTCATACTGCCTTAACAATATTTCTAACCCCCTTCTATTGTAATATCTTAGGAGTAATGGCCAAAATGCCTCAATATTGGATGCCATTCTCAATTGCTGAGTTTGTATACATTTTGCATTCAGGATATATAGACATGGAGCAGATGCTTCCACAAGTGGTACTTTCTAGGACAAGACATCTTAGGAGAAGGGGTAGCAAATTTAAAACTGAATTAAAGAGAAACTATTTCTCCCAAAGGGTTGTGAATCTTGGAATTCACCATTCCAAAGTGCAGTGGGTGCTGGGACAATGAGTAAATTTAAGGAGGAGTTAGACAGATTTTTAATTAGCTATTAGCTAATAGTTGAACTATTATGAGGAGAAGGCAGGAAAATGGGGATGAGGAACATACCAGTCATGATTGAATGGCGGAGTGGACTCGATGGACCAAATAGTCTGATTCTTCTCCTATACCTTATGAACTTCAAGCATCTGCATTAAACCTTCATTGCTCCCTGGGCCAAACCATTCTTGTAATCCTCAACTCATGCATAAGAATGAAAATTCCCCCACTGCTCCAGCAATCACAAGCTAAGTTCAAATGAGACCACGTACTTAGGAATGAAGTTAAAACTGTTATTTACAACTGAATCTTTCTAGTTAACATTTCCACTTCTTACTCTCTCCAGAAGTCAATTCAAAGTACTGATTATCCTTTACTTTAGATGATTCTTCCTGGCTTCAGCGCTCATTTATTTGCCATTAGATTGAAAATATGCTTCCTAACTCTACTTATTGATCCATATATGCTGTCTTACATCTTCTAGACAGTTTCTCATTCCGTTGCATGCTCACTTTGTCTGGCCAAGTCTAATCCAGATCAAAAGTTCAAGGGAACAAAATAACTTCTCTTTGAGTTGCATTTTTCTATGCCCTCAGAATATCCTTTAGGTCCAACCAATGGATGAACTTTCAAATGCAATCACTAATGTCATGTGAGTATAAAAACCACAAGAGTGGATCTTAGTCTCCCCCAGGGCAGTAATCTGGTAGAGTGGAATCAGCCTTTTAGAAAACCTGTCAATTTTCACATCAGAGAAGGTCTTCCCTTGTTATTTAACCTCTATAGTACTGGAGATCAGCCTTTGGTTCTTCTCTCCACTTTCCATCTGATTTAAACATTGTCCACACTTGTTGGCAAGCCAAATGAACACAATGGGGGCGATTCTGTCAGTCTGCTGAACATTATGGTGTCTGTGCATCTCCAGCAGTAAGTTTTTTCATGTAATCAGCTCCTTGCCAGACAATGGTGCAGAGCTAATTACAATATGGAAATCTTTATTTCCATATGATTAGCAAGCCTGGGACTGAAGTGTCTCCCAACCCCACCCCTGCCTCCCTGCCGGGGCTGTTTCCCTTCAGTGGAGTTTACAACTGCTCCCCACTAATGGGGAACAGGCGTCCTGATCTTGCTAGAGGGAAGAGAGCCCAAGTGTTTGGAGTGGCGCTTGAACTTACAACCCCTGGGCTTAAAGCCAAGAAAGCCACCAACTGAGTGAATCACAGTGGTAGTAACATAAGCAAGTCTTTAACTTCAGTCTACAAATTGAACAGGAGTATTAACCTCTTCGTAACATCTCCAGTAATGCAGGTTGCAGAAGAAAGTTAAACAATCATGTTCAATGTTCACCTCCCCATCATTTCTCTGCTTATTGATAGTGAAGGTTATTTTATAATGCCATGTTTCTTTTCAAACCCTTTTACTGTGTACATCAATACATCTTTTAAAAAGCACAATTGCTCGATTTCCTAAGTGAGTGTGCTTGTACAATACTGAAGATCAAAATATTGATCAAACAGATCAATAATCAGCATTAAGAAGCTGAAATGAGAATTGTTCAATTAGAATGTCAGAATAGTGGAGCTGCTATGTTAAATGTGAATGAAAGAATATTTCACATTTGGATCGAGTGCCTTGTCAAATCATATCAAAAAACTGAATGAAGTGAAACTGAGAAAAGTCACAAGGCTGGTTCCTATTGTAAAAGAATTGGATTACCAAGACAGACCGACAAAAACAGAAATCTTTATCCCTGGGAGTCTCTGCTTGTGTTGTTTTATTTGATGCAATTTGCCCCATTCAGCCAACGCAGAGGAAAAAAATCAGAGTTTGAAATGCAAATTGACTTCCTGTGCTCATTTGAATATTGCGCCAGAACCTGGTCCGACCAACAAAACTGGTAACGGCCAGATTGCTGATAGCATGAACTCTATCTTTTCAAATTTTAGAGAGATGATTGGGAGGTGACCAATAGAAACATGCATTAAATTGTACAGACAAAGTCAATCTATATTTATATTGCATGTTAATACAGATGCACCCAATCACTGTGCCGCAACACACTGATATACTGTGAGAGGCTTGCAAGTGTGCCATGGCCTGCTTCTAGAATGTTTTGATAAATGTAATACTGGCATAGGAGGGCAGGCAAGCAGTCACTGCAGCTGCCATGCCATTCCTGGGATGTCAGCCTTAGATACCCTGCAGGATTACCAGGCAGATACAATGAACAAAAGTGACAGAATAATCCAAATTCACCCCAATTTCCAAATGGTTAAACAAATTGATTCAAGTGCATGGAAAGTGGCATAACTCGGAATCAAACTTACACAGAGAAAGGTTTGTCTTTACCAGGAGCCTCTTTATTGGTGAATTACAGGCCAGTGTCTCCAGCCCTGGTGTTGCCAAAGGATCTGCGTGTGACTCAAAAAAAAAATGTAAAATAAATAATCATTCCAGTACGCCACCACCAAAAAACTTCAGCCCATCTCTCAGACTGGCTCAGTTATTCTCATTTCTCAAGTATGCTGGTCTAATGATCATTGCTCAGCCCTGCACTAGCCTTTAGCGAAAAGGACCTGGGCATTTTTCTAGTTGGAGTTTTCTCAGGTTAACAGGATCTCTAAAAAAGATCCACAATCTCTTTCCGCCCCTTCTCCTATTTCCACCCAAATTTCCAGAAAGAAATCTTTGTGGGCAGGCTTTGGGCAGACAGGAGGTGAATTGCTTGTGTAGGATTCCTAGCCTCTGACTTGCTCTTGTAGCCACAGTACTTTCTTACGTGGTGAGAAAAATGTAAAAACCATTAAAATAGAAATGATTTGGATAACAGCCAGTCTGTCTTTTAAGCACTGATGTTTGCCTTTTGGTCAAAAAATTTAAATCCAGAATTCCTACATCATTACTGCAAAAATTATTAGACACTCAATTCCCAGGAATGATTTCCTAATTAATTGAATGTTGTGTATGAATTAGAATGGGATAACATGTGTCTCCGATTTTCTTACAGTCACAGGCAAAGTGAATGTGATATTAGCAAGAAGAATCCATAATTCCCAGGACACACTTCAGGCTGGGAAGATAATATTAAATATTAAAATCAGCAAAAATCATGAATTTCAACAATTTATTGCGTAGTAGCAGCACGTAAGAAACATGGAAATGCATGGGTACTGTGATGAACTAATAGGCCAAGCTCTAATGCATATGAATTACACTAGAGATGCAGAATAATAATACCATCCCCTGACACCACCCATGTTTATTAAATACTGATTTAGATGAGTGAAATTATGGTGCAAGTATAGGCTGAAACACATCATTTATTAAACATCCAGCATTGAATTATGTAGAGCACATTTATTATTCAAATTATTTGCACTTACATTCCCTTATTGGAAAATTTCTCCATTGTGCTGTGCATGTGAATATGAAACACAATGAAAATATCCTACACAAATAGATTTTCACTGAATCTTGTCCCTCCAGCATAAAATTCAATCAGATTGGTGGCATAGTGGTTAGCACTACTGCCTCACAGTGCTTAGAGACCTGGGTTCAATTACAGCCTGGGTAGCTGTCAATGTGGAGTTTGCACATTCTCCCTATGTCTGGGTGGGTTTCCTCCAAGTGGTTCGGTTTATTCCCACAATCCAAAGATATGTCGGTTAGGTGGATTGGCTATGGTAAATTGCCCCTTAGTGTCCAAAGATGTGTAAGTTAGGTAGATTATTATAATAAATACTTACGGTTATGAGAATAAGGTAGAGGCAAGGACATAGGTGTGATGCTCTTTGAGAGTCAGTGCAGATCTGATGGGCCAGTTGGCCTCTTTCTGCGTTGTTGTGATTCTATGGTTCTTCCTGAATGATGGCACAAGTTCCAACCTTATGCCAGTCAACACTGGTTAGACGTAATATGTCATTGGGAATGTTGGACTCAGCAGAGGTGTGTTCTCTGTCCACTCTTCAAGCCTAAAATTTAGGCCCTTAAGTTTCTACTATGTTATCCTACCTTTTTCAGTACAATTCACCTGGACAATATAATCTACATAAGAGATAAAAGGAATTCCAAGCACAAATGATGTTCTGTGCAAAGAGAATATCAGTGATCTTTTGTGCCAGTTTAAAAATAACAACCACAAAATTGATCACATGCCAGGTCACATTAACCATCATGGCAGGTCTCCACTAATTGTGCCTGCTTACATGCCTTCAACAATACTGTTTGAAATTTTTTTTGCACCAGCAAAAGATCTTATTTTTTAAAAAAATCAGTTTATTAAGAAACTGATTCGTGTACACAATATAATTAGCAAACAGATCTGTTTAGTCATTGAAGGTCAACATCAGTTCTTTGAAATTATTCACCAGGTGTTGCACTATTCCAGCTGATTCAAAATATATTGTTGTGTTATATGCATTTTCCGCTTTATTAAGCCATCAATTTGTATTAAGAAACAACTTGTATTAAGGGATATATTTAATGTAATTTCAGATAAATTCTAGAAAATGCAGTAATGTTGGCCCATGGCAGGTTTCATTTTTGATATATAAATGTTTTATTATTGTCACATGTATCAGTATACAGTGAAAAGGATTGTTTAATGCGTGCTATAAAGGCAAAGCATACCATTCATAGAGAAGGAAATGAGAGAGTGCATTACATAGTATTACAGTCATAGCTAGGATGTAGAGAAAGATTAACTTAATGCAAGGCAAGTCCATTCAAAAGTCTGATGATAGCAGAGAAGAAGCTGTTCTTGAGTTGGTTGTTATGTGCTCTCAGACTTTTGTATCTTTTCCAAATGGAAGACAGTATGTCCAGGGTGCATGGGGTTCTTAATTATGCTGGCTGCTTTTCCAAGATAGCAGGAAGTACAGGGAGTCAATAGATGGCAGGCTGATTTGAATGATGATCCAGGACATCACTGCAAAATTTCCTGAGGGTAATGTCCTAAAACTAACCATCTCCAGCTGCTTCATCAACAATTTTCTTTCCATCATAAAGGTCATAAATAGAGAAATTCACAGATGACTGAACAATGTTCAATATCATTCGTGACCCCTCAGATATTGAAGCAGTTCCTATCCAAATCAGGGCAAGACTGGGACAAAACATAGACTTGAACTGACAAGTAACAGGTAACATTTGCACACACAAGTGCCAAACAATGACCATTTCCAACGAGAGAGAATCTAACCATTGCCCCTTGACTTTCAATGGCATTACCATCATTGAATTCCCCATCGCCAACATCCCAGTGGTTACCATTGACCAGATTTGAATTAGCCTAGCCATACAAATACTATGGTTACTGAAGCAGGTCGAAGACCGGGAATCCTGTGGCACATAACTCATTTCCTGACTCCCCAAAACCTGTCCACCATCTCCAAGTCAGGTGTGTGATGGAATAGTCTCCACCTGTCTGGATGAGTGCAGCCCCAACAACACTCAAGCTCAACACCATCCAGGACAAAACAGCCCACTTGAATGCTATCCCTTCTGCAAACATTATCTTCTTCATGATTGATGAACAGTGGCAGCCATGCATACCATCTCCAAGATGCACTGCAAGGATTTACCAAGGTTCCTTAGACAGCATCTTTGAAATCCATGACAACTACCATCTAGAAGGACAAAGGCAGGAGACTCTTGGGAACACCACTATTTCCAAGTCACATCATCCTTACTTGGAAATATATCACCATTCCTTCACTGTCACTGGGTCAAATCTTGAGATTCCCTCCCTAACAGCACTGTGGGTGTACCTACACCTCAGGGACTGCAGAAGTTCAAGAAGGCAGCTCACCACCAAATTCTTAGGGACAACTCGGCTTGGATAATAAATTCTGGCCTAGCCAGTGATCTCTATATCCTGTAAAATGGAAGTAAAGTTTTGAAGCAAGGACATTGATTTGAAACACTAACTCAATTTCTCTCTACACAGATGCTGCTTGAGCTGCTGAATATTTCCAACATTTTTGGTTTTTATTTCAGGTTTCCAACAACCACTGTATTTTGCTTTCGTATTAACATTTATCTCCTGTCTTCATGATCACAGGGAATGACAATTAAACCACTTGTCGAGTTATTAGAAGTTAAAAGAATAAGTCAAGCGCCTCCAACTGTAAGTGAGCAGATTCATATTCGGGTAAGTTTTACTCACAATCTCCACATGTCTCAATGCAATATTGGTAGTTCTGATTTTATTTATGTTGGCAGGTCACATTACAGATGAATTTTCTTGTTTTTCTTCAAACTGATGGGATGTCACAAGAAGTCAGGCAGCAACATAGTTGAGATTCTGAGACACAACATCACAATCCTGAAGTCCAAATTAAAATAATAAGTCAATTATTAATTAACCCACATCTAGACACATAGCCAAGTTTATAGTCATAAAATCAGAAAAGATTCCAGTTACCAAAGTGGTTCTCATTCAGTTCTTAGTCAAATTCCAAACCAGGTTCATTGTCCACAAAGCACTATTAGTTTACACATAACAAATAATACACAAGCATTCCAACAATTTTCATACTAAAAACTTCCTCTCTGAGCAAAATTCAATACTCTACTTTTATAGTCTAATAAGGCTGCACAGCTAACCCCTGTTGGCACTGATTCCTCATCAGTCTGTTATATGACTTCCTGTGGCCATCGTAGTTGGCACAGCTACACTCAGCAGCCACTTTGAATAAAGAGTGGATGTGATCTAGAAAATGGAGGGACAAGTGTTGGAAATACAGTCCCTTGTGACACTGGGTATTATGTAATGACTAAGGATCTGTGCACATTTTCTGGTGTTGGCTTGTATAATATCTCCATATATTATTACCAATAAGATAAGGTTTGATCACGCATCTTATCTTTGTTTTCAACAAATTTGGTTATTTTAACAAATTTAATGTACATCACATTCACTGGTATCACATTTGTGGAGAGGATCATAATCATTCATTGGTAGTCAGGTTACTTCTGACACAACAGTCTGCCCCTCTACTGCAGCTATATTCATGGCTGGGTGTCCCTAGAGAAGGAGCATGTGGCATCTGAGGACACTGTTAATACTTTCTACATTTGCTGGGCACCACCTGGTCTAGGATGTATTATTGACCCCTTTAATCACATTTTAATTTGATGTTTTAAGTTTCATTTCTACTTTGTTTCAGACGGTTCCCTGTCTTTTGGAAGCTACCCCTTCAAATTTGCGCTTTAGTTAATTTAATTTAGTTTATTTGATTGGTCAAAAAGATTGATAATCAGGTTACTAAGATCTCTGAAAAAGGGCACTTAATTAATTAATTAAATCACAAATCTTAGAGACATGACATACAATTGCCTACACTCAATGGGTAGATTATAAGTGCCTTTATGGGATGGTAACAATCTCAGAATAAGGTTGGTTGTTTTACCACACTTTAACATTGACAGTGAAGCTGGGGCTATTCAGAAAGGTCTTTACTGCCAAGCATCCAGACTGCCCATCTGTCATGGCATTATATCCCTTTAAAAATGCAAATTGGGATTCTAGTACCCTGATCACCACTTTAGGTCAGCACCTGTCCATGCACATCATGACTGGAATTAATGTCACTGAGCTAATGCTCTGAGGGTTCAAATCTCACCATGCATGGAATTTAAATTCAATTAATGAATCTGGAATATAAAACTAGTCTTAGCAGTGATGACTATGACAATTATTGTCTATTGTGTGTTATGAAAAATTCATCTAGTTCATTAATGTTGTTGAGGGAAGGAAATCTACCATCCTTACCTGGTATGGCCTACATTTTACTCCAAATCCACACCAATCATAGAATCACAGAATGTACAGCGTGGAGACAGACCCTTCGGCCCAAACTGGTCCATGCTGACCAAAATGCCCATCTAAGCTCACCAGATTTTCCTGCATTTGGCCCATATCCCTCTAAACCCTTCCTATCCATGGATCTGTCCAGATGTCTTTTAAATGTTGGCCATGTCCCTGTCCCAGTCACTTCCTCTGGCAGCTCATTTGTATCACCCTCTGTGTAAAAAAAAAGTTGTTCGTCAAGTATCCATTAATGCTTTCCCCTCTTAACTTAAACTTATGCGCTCTAGTTCTCGATTCTCCATCCCTGGGAAAAATACTGAATGCATTCATCTTATCCATGCCTTTCAAGATTCTGTAGACCACTGTAAGATTACCATTCAGTCTCCTATGCTTCAAAGAAAAGAGTTCTAGCCTGTCTAGTCTCTTCCTGTAACTCATTTCTTAAATCCTGGCAACATCCTTGTAAATCTCTTCTGCATTCTCTCCAGTTCAATAATATTTTTCCAAAACTGAACACAATACCCCAGGTTTGGTCTCACCAACGAGCCACACAATTGCAATACAACCAATGTGGTGGACTATTAATTATCCTCTGAAATACCCTGGCATGCCACTTGGCTTAAGTAAAGAAGGGATGGGCAAAAAATGCTAGCCCTACCAGCAACGTCCGCAACCCAGTGAAGAATAAAGAAAACACCTGAAGTGAGTCCAATGGACAATAGAGCCACACAGAACCAAAAAAATAAATTTGGAATTATTTTGTTCACTGAGCAGCTGTGGATAAGACTGAAGCCCCAAGCTCAAGTCTGCCTCTATGTATAGACAATCAGCTAACATGTTCCACTGGGCAGTCATCCAAACGTCAACATGACTTTCAAATTCCAGACTGTTCCCAACTGTATTGGGGAATTGGAGTTAAAAGGATCACATTTTGAACAAATTCAACATTACCTTGTAAGGTGTACCAGATTGTGATGAGGTAGACATTTCAATATTGATTGCGATCACCTCAGCATGAACAAGGGTATCTTGCTACTAAACAACTCACCTCAGCACGCTCACATATGTCAGCACAATTATGGATTCTGAAAGCACTGCTGCCTCACAGTGCCAGGGACCCGGGTTCAATTCCCGGCTTGGGTCACTGTCTATGTGGAGTTTGCACATTCTCCCTGCGTCTGCGTGGGTTTCCTCCCACAGTCTGAAAGAGAAAGACATACTAATTAGGTGCATTGGCCATGCTAAATTCTCCCTCAGTATACCTGAAAAGGTGCTGGAATGTGGCAATGAGGGGATTTTCACAGCAACTTCATTGCAGTGTTAATGTAAGCCTACTTGTGACACTAATAAATAAACTTTAATTCCTTCCTTCAAAATATTTTCTGCAGTTCTTGGATCATTTGTTGGCTGGTATCGAAGACATCTGTGGACACTGGGGCCAATATTATTGGAAAGACAGGTATACATTTGATTCTTTAATCTGTGTGTGTGAAATTACTTTCTACGTGTTTGAGTGTTGGGCTGAACTTTATCCACTTTTGTGGTGTGGATTGGGAGGCAGGGAGGTTGGTAAAATGGTGTGGGAGGGCAATGGTTGAGTGCCAATATCTTGCTGCTTCCGTGCCATTTACCAGCAGAGCAAACAGCCTATCCACCCTCAGTCCAAATGAGTCACTCTTCCTGCCTGTACTGACATCTTACCAACAGCTGGTATGCCCAATACAGCCTAGGTAGACGACCTGGATAATTCTGATGGTTTCCAAGCTGGTTCCTCTCAGGCATTCTTCAGCCCACATTCGAATCTCCTGCACCAATGGCTACCTCCATGACAACAGCACCAACAATCCTCAGCAATCACCCTGCTGGGTCTTTACTGGGACCTGCTTGACTGACTCCAGCACTCCTGGGCTCCACATACCTGACGTTGAGGGTGCACGATGTGTCCTTATTCTGAAGGTACAACCCTGGGTTGGAATGGTGATTGTGCAGACTTGATGGGCTGAATGGCCTTCTTCTGCACTGTAAGGATTCTATGATTCAGCTGAATATTCACTATCCTCCACCATGCTAGCAAGCATTGTTGTTCAAATTAGTTAACAATCTATACACAAACCTCAAAATTACAATTCATATTTAGAGCATACAAACATTTGTAATTACTGTACAATATTCCTTCTTTTATTCTTTTACTGTCCAATTAAAACAAATTGCAGTCAGATGCGTGCGCTAAGGGATTGTCCCCTAACATCAGCCGGAGTATCTGCAATGCTCTGATGCCAGACAACTCAGCAGAATAGTGATCTCACCCTGCTCCCCTTGCTTCTCCATCTCAGGGGATCAAGTTAAAACCCACCTCTGAGGGAAAGAGCGGTAAAACTGTCAATCGCAGCTTGGATTGCAGCTACTCTGTCTTCAAATCGGGATTGTGAACAAAGTAATGGTTGTCCCATTGTAGTGGGCAGGAGAAGAAAGTTTGGAGAGACAGCCAAAAGTCTGCTGACTTGCAGCAGGATTGGAAAATTCTGATGGGTGAAGACATAGAACTAGGGTAAAAATAAATAGTTTCTTTTAGATTATATTTCTCTAGATCCCAAGCATGTCTTATAACTTTTGAGCTTTGAAAAGCAGGGAGTTTTTGAATCATAGAAACCCTATTGTTGTTTGTCCATTGATGTCAATGAGGACCTTGACACCATTAGTCATTTGGAGGCTGGATGCGGTGCATCGGAAAATGACTGATCAGGCCAATTCGAGCACAGAATGTCCTGGCACATATTGGACAGACTTGTGTGGATATTGTAGTTGTTGCACTGGTGGTTCTGGACTTGTGCAGTTTGCACTTAGGTTGTGCTTCAGCACTGCACCTTGCTTTGTAAGCTTGACAGGCCTTGTGGATGAGGCAGCACCAGGTAGGGCGGTTTCATAGAAACCCTACAGTGCAGAAGAAGGCCTTTTGGTCCATTGAGTCTGAACAACAACAATCCATTCCAGACTTTATCTCCACAATCGACACAGTTACCCCATTAACCTTTACGTCCCAGGAAATTAATGGACAATTTAGCACTGCCAATCAACTAACTCACACATTTTTGGACTGGGGGAGGAAGTCAGAACACCCAGAAGAAACCCACACAGACACAAGCAGAATGTGTAAACTCCACAAACGCCAAAGCCAGGAATTGAACCCAGGTCTCTGGAGCTGTGAGGCAGCAGTGCTAACCACTGTGCCAACGTGCTGCCCAGGACTTTAGGGACTTTAACTAATGCCTCATAAATCACACCTACATCTGAATGATTTGGTCACTTTTTTTTACCATTACTGCTGCATTCATTCACATTCAAAGTTACTAAAGTTCCAAATTGTTCACTGTATAGAATACTTGAGATTTTTCAGAGACATGACAAGAAGCTGTATAATTGTAAAGCTCCTAATCATTTCCATTATCACTGAAACTGTAAAGCAATGGAAAGTACTTCGCCAGATAACAATTCCTGTACGAGTTTAGTGTTGGTGTAAATTACAGGTGTCCCATATTAATGAGTTACAATGGTTGTTACGACAGGGAAAGGATATTTAAATATTGCTGCCTCTGGTGAGATAACCTTTCTATTCTGTGACTTCACAGTTCCTGGTCAAACTTAACATGCAATTTGATATGTGTTCTGGAATGGCAATCAGCACTACAGATTGCAAAGTGTTGTCCCACACTGGTTAAACATCAATCTCATCAACTGAGCAAATATCAATTCATGGCTAAAACCAAAATATATATTCATGAGGTATTAAAGTCAGGAAGATAAATGCCTCAAATCTTTTCCTTCTGGAGCAATTTATAGATTTTTTAAACCCTATTGAACAGAATTCTAAACAGAAAGAAACTGTGCTATAAAAACAAAATAATATACTATTACACCTATAAAAATGCCATAAAGTTCCACCAACAACCTTGGGAGCTTGAGATTTCTCGAATACTAACCAACTCCCAAAAATGCCCCCCACCTTCCTGCAATTATTAACACATTCCCACAGACTCCATACAATTACTGACACACTCCCACACATTCCCTGCAACTACTGACACCTTCACCCACATTCCCAGCCTCGATCCCATCTCCAGGATTAACAACAGAGGAATCCGCCCTGAGCTCCTCTGGGGATGCACCCTGGACTCGTCTGGGGATAGGCTCCAGAGGGTTGCAATGTCTTAGAGACTTGCTCCTTCCCAGACATTGGGTCACCCAGTATGTCCAGAGATAATTCTAAACTAATTACCATGGTACCAAGTACAAAGTCTTGGGAGGTAATGAGGAGCCTTTCCCTTCTCTACAGTGCCTGGTGACCTAGGATTTTGGGAATCATTTTCACGGGTCCCCTCCAGGTCAGGCTGGCATGCAATAGGGCTAGGTTGTTGTTGGGCAGGGCTAGTCTCTGACACCTCACCCACTCTTGGCTCCAGAGGGCACCCCACATAACAAGAGATGGTGACGGTGTGTTGGGTTTGCTCATTACCAATTGGTTGTTTGGGGGTTCTATGGGGGTGCCAGCACTTCCTCCACAGAGGGGCAGATCTTCTTACCAGTGTTCACCTTCATGTCACCTGCTCCCTCTTTTACAGGTAAGGTGCAGAGGGAAGACAATGTCCTTGGGATCCTCCTGTGCTGCATCCTGTTGGAATTTGGGGTTCCTTCATCCATGCCCGGCCTTAGGGTATGGAGCACCCTCTGCATCAGGCATGAGTTCAGGCTCAGGGGCAGTCATACATTCTTTGGTGACATTACTGAGGGCTCATATTCATGGCCCATTATTGGACCTGGGGCTGCGCGCTGAAGCACTGCCACGTCTGGGATCATATGCCTGGGCACTGCTGGCACCAGGGCGATGTGCAGAAATGTCAATGGGTTTGGTTAGATGTTTAAGCAAGACCACATGGGCAAAGGGGTTTTTTGCTTCTTCTGTACCTTCTATCCACATGGAAATTATCCCTAGATCTCGCTGGCAACTGAGATGGCATTGGCCACTGATATTGATGCCTCTTGTGGTGTTTGGTTGGAGGGGTGTTGGGTGTGGGGGTGCCACAGTACCAGCCACTGATGCTTGGATGGAATTAGCAGCCCTGGAGGCAGGGCAGGATTTTCTAACATGCCTTACCTCCTTATTGGCTTGGCACCGTATGCCGTTCGCAATGCAGAAGATATGGTGTTGGGGCCTCCTCATGGTCCACGGTAAATGCCCGTTTTGTGCACTGCCTCCTGGGCCAGCTTGATTTAAAAAAAACACTGTCAGAAGCAGTACCTGTGGTGCTGCGCAGGATTGGCAATATACCCTACCTGACTTTCCCAAGGTGGTGTGAATAGGGAAAGAGAGACTCAATGGAAGCAAAATGGGGGGAGGATGTCAACGGTGACTCTCTGCATGGCAGCCTCTGAAGGCTGAACCGATAGCATGTCCCACCCACAGTCCACCCCTTTTCCAGGGCCCGGTGCCCATGAAGAAGAGGGTTTTGTCATACAATTTGGAGGCTGCAGCTATGGCTGAAAGCAGAACAGCCCAACCTCAGCCTCTGCAGGGGCCTCTGTTGAAATTTTGGATAGGTGTAGCTCTTCATCCCAGGTTCTCTTGGTCACAAGTGCAAAAAGATGCTGGGCCACTGAAGTAGCAGGAGTTGAAGAAGCTGCCACTACTGCACAGGACTTTACAGACCTCACTACTGGCAAAGATAATTTCACCATAATGTCAAGAGCTGCACCCACCCCCCATATTCTTTTTTGAAATGTTTAGGTGAGGAGACTAAAAATATTTCTCTCTTTTTAAAGTATGATCTATTTATTGGTGTCACAAGTAGGCTTACATTAACACTGCAGTGAAGTTACTGTGAAAATTTTTGAGTCGCCATACTCCGGTGCCTGTTCAGGTACACTGAGAGAGAATTTAGCATGGTCAATGCACCCAAACAGTACTATGGACTATGGGAGCAAACTGGAGCACCTGGAGGAAACCCATTCAGACACGGAGAGAACATGCAGACTTCACACAGATAGTGACCCAAACCGGGAATTGAACCCTGGTCCCTGATGCTGTGAGGTGGCACTGTTAACCACTGTGTCATCATGCTGCCCTCTCTCTCTTTCAGTGAGAATCAGGGGACACCATGTGCCAGTTGAAGTCATACCTGACACAAAGGAAGATGGTTGTGGTTCTTGGAGTACAAGCATTTCAGTTCCCGGGCATTACTGCAGGTGTCCCTTAGCAAAGTCTGACCCCAACCATCTTCAGCTACTCCCATCATAAGTTCAGAAAGTGGTGATTTTTGCTGATTATTGCACAATGTTCAGCATCATTCACGACTCCTCACATCTCGAAGCAATCCGTATTTATATGTAGGAAAATCTGGATAATATCCAGGCTTGGTTTGACAAGTGGTAAGTACCATTTGTGCCACACAAGTGCCAGACAATGATAATCTCCAGCAATAGAAAATCTAACCATTGCCCCTTGACATTTCATGGCATTACCATTGCTGAATCCTTCACTGTTAATGTCCTTGGGAATTACCATAGATCAGAAATCAAATTAAATGAGCCATATAAATATTGAGGTTACAAGAACAAGTCAGAATTGATTCAAGGAAGTGCTCACCATAACTTTCTCAAGGGCAATCTGGGATGGGCAATAAATACTAACTAATAAGCCCAGATCCAGTGAACAAATAAATTGAAAAACTCAATATAATTTCACAAGTTGTCAATTGTATGACAGTAGATGTGTTGAGGACCTGCGTGATGCAGCTTCAACTCTAATACTTAAAGGGATGTTCCAAAGACAGAATTTGGAGATGTTGAGAGTTAGAAGTAAGAAAACATTAGTATGTTTCTGATTGCAGTAACTAGGCAATTTCAAGTAGGCATCCTTTGTTACCTAGTGACCACCCAGTAGGTCTGCTTGCAGATCTAAAGAACTGAAGAGACTTGGAACAAGGTGGACCGAATTGCCTGTGGAAACAAATAAGATATTTAGACAGTCCTGCTATATCCCTCTATCTGCAGACCGCTCATGTGGCTGTCCAAGAGACTCTTAAACAACCCTAGCGTGCCTGCTCCCACCACCTTACTCGGCAGTGCATTCCACACCCCCACTACCCTTTGTGTGAAAAACTGCCCTCTAATATTCGTCTTATAGATAGCCCCCCTCACCCTAAGGCCATGACCCCTCGTTCTATCCATTTCTAATGGTGGAAAAAGCTTACCACCATTTACTCTACCTATACCGCTTATAATCTTATATACCTCTAATAGATCCCCTCTCAGCTGACGTCTTTCAAGGGAAAACAACCCCAGTGTGTTCAATCTTTCCTCGTAAGACAGCCCTTCCATACCAGGCAGCATCCTGGTAAATCTCCTCTGCATTCTCTCCAAGGCCTCCACATCCTTCCGGTACTACGGCGACCAGAACTGGACGCAGTACTCCAAGTGAGGCCGAACCAACGTTCTACACGCTTGCAACATCAGACTCCTACTCTTGTATTCTATACCCCTTCCTATGAAGACTAACATACCATACGCTTTCTTTATCATATTCTCCACCTGTACTGACACCTTCAGAGACTTGTGAACCTGCACCCCCAGGTCTCTCTGCGTCTCTATACTCCGGATAGTTTTACCTTTTATCCTATAACTCCTCTCTACATTATTCCGGCCAAAATGCATCACCTTGCATTTATCCGGATTAAATTCCATTTGCCATCTATCTGCCCAACCTACCAGCCTATCTATGTCCTGTTGTATTGCCTGGCACTGCTCCTCAGTACCCGCCAATCCAAGCATCTTAGTGTCATCAGCAAATTTGCTGATCACACCACCTACCCCCTCTTCTAAGTCATTTATATAAATCACAAATAGAAGAGGTCCTAGTACTGAGCCCTGTGGCACACCACTAGTGACTGACCTCCAGTTGGAAAAAGAGCCTTCCACTAATACCCGCTGTCTCTTCCTCCCAAGCCAGTTCTCAACCCATCTACATACCTGGCCCTGTATCCCATGCGCCTTAACCTTTTCTATCAGCCTACCATGAGGAACCTTGTCAAACGCCTTACTGAAATCCATGTAGACGACATCAACGGCTTGTCCTTCATCAACCGTTTTTGTCACCTCTTCAAAAAATTCCACTAGATTCGTAAGGCACGACCTCCCCTTAACGAAGCCATGCTGCATATCCCTGATCAGATCACAGCGCTCCAGATGCTCATACATCCTGTCCCTGAGGATCCTCTCCATTAGCTTACGTATAACTGAAGTCAAGCTCACCGGCCTATAGTTCCCTGGGTTATCCCTCTGACCCTTTTTAAACAACGGTACTACATTTGCTATCCTCCAGTCCTCTGGGACCTCACCTGTCTCCAAAGAAGAGACAAGATTTGCGTCAGAGGCCCAGCAAGGTCATCTCTCACCTCCCTTAGCAGCCTGGGGTAAATGCCATCAGGCCCTGGAGCTTTATAAGTCTTTATGCTGCCTAAAAGCCCCAACACCTCTTCCCTCGTAATGATTATTTCCTTTAACGGGTCCTCAAATTTCTCAAAGTCGGCACCAAACATCAGGCCCCTCTCCCGCGTGAATACCGACGCAAAGTATTCATTCAGGATCTCCCCCATCCCCTCAGGCTCTAAGCATAGTTCCCCTCCTCTGTCCCTGAGAGGTCCAATCTTCCCTCTAACCATCCTTTTGCTCCTTGTATAGGAGTAAAATGCCTTAGGATTTTCCTTAATCCTACCTGCCAAATCCTACCTATCTTGCAGATGAGCAGGAATGTCATTTTGGGGAATACCCAGTGCAGTTGATGAATACTGCTGGATGATTGGAGGTTACTGAATTGACATAGAAACACTCAGTAATGTTCTGAACTGCTGGGAAGGTAACCAGAGACACAAAGCAGAGAGCCTGCTATTTCTGATTGGCACCACCACAGAGAGAATTGGCAACCCAGACAATCAGTCATTCACGTTTGGGACTCCGATAGGGATATCCTGCAAATCTCTGGGCACAGGTCCAAGGTGAGAAGGGCAAAGTTTCTGGGAGATGTGTGGGGGAGGTTTATCATGCAGAGAGAGCTGGGTGCCTGGAACGTGCTGCCATAGGATGTGGTGGAAACGAGGCACATTAGCAACATTTAAGAGACATCTGAGTGGGTACATGAATAGGGAGGGAATAGAGGGATATGGACTGAGTAAGGGCAGAAGGTTTTTTTTGGTTTAGTAAGGGCATTGTGATCAGCATTGGCTTGGAGGACCAAAGAACCTATTCGTGTGCTGTACACCCAGGGTGGGGGTGTGCCATTGTGGAACTGGAAAATCCCACCAGTATGAATGGCCATAAAATCTTACCCAACGAGGATAATGGTGACTTTGACAGACACAAGTGGTACATAGCTAGCAGGCTGCACACCAACAGCAGACTGATGGATGAATGTTTATTATAAAATCTCCTGGTTGCTGTGGCAGTGTTTGTACAGCACCCTCTATCTGGAGGAATGCACTCAAGGAGACAAAACCGAGTTTAGTGTTATCACTAGAAATGTATACAAAATTGCCCACCCTGGAAAAGAAGCTATCAGTGAAATAAATGCTCCTGACAGCCCCAGCTATCATATAGTCACCAGGTCCAGCATGAGGCTCCAGATCTTTACAATCACGTAAGCTTACAGAAGTTCAGACAGCTCTTCCTGTGCTTCTCAAGCCCTATTTGATAGGAAGTACCTCCTGCAGGCTGTACCTGTCTTCCCCTTTGCATACTTCTCCTCTCTGCTCTCCAGTTATAAGTCTGTCAGCAGCAGGCTGCAGTTTCTGCTGCTGGCCCCTGTCCAGGCTTTGTAGGAATATTGCTGCAATTCAGCAAGTAGCATGTCAGTAAGCAGCCTGCCTCTCCCTAGGGGGTCACACACAATCAGCCTGCTGTGCCCACTTTAAGCTCTGGTGGCAATTGGAACCAGCTTCCGTACGTGCTTGCAATTTTGCTGATTTTAGTACTCAATCTGCAAACAAACCCTCACCACATTCCAGGTTAAAATTCTCCCCATTGTCTCTGGATAACCATCCAAGGTAAGGGAATACCCTGTAGGTAATTACTGGAGATTTATGGTCACCTTTAAGGGGCAAATTATCGAGGGGGTCACATAATCCATCAGGCTAATAGTGGTCAGGTGCATGAATCGAGTGAGAGAAACATAGGCTTTTTAGCATGGGAATCTGGGAAACATGGAGTTTGGAACCATTCTTAACCATCTTGTAAATAGATATTTTTCCTCTATTCATTTCTCTGGCCGTCAGTTCCTCACACTATTACAAGATTCTTATTTAATTTCAAATATACAAGGACTTTGCATGTTTAAAGTTAGTAAATTGATTAGAGGATGATCTGAATAATGAACTTTTTTCCAGCCAATAAATGGAATTTGTTCTCTCAGAAACAGCTCAAAGCATTCCATATGTGATGGATTGTTTGTACCAAGCGGTGAAGCAGGTCTGTGGGCGAATGCAACATGCTGTTTAAGATCCCAAAAAGAGCATGTTTCCAGCACTATCAGTGTTGCTGTGAAGGCCTATGGTTTGGAAAGGAACCATGCTAGTTAAGACAGCAAAAAAGCTCTTGTTCCTCCCTTTATATTGTAGCTGATGGTTGGAGTCATGTCTGGAACAAAGGAAAATGATTTTTGTTGATGCAGGTCAATCATCTCAGCTCTAGGCGTCACTGCAGACCTTTCTCAGGGGAGTGACCTATACTCAACCATCTTCAGCTGTTTCGTCAATTCCTCCCATCATTTAAATAAAACATTTATGGGATGTGGGCATCGCTGGCTAGGCCAGTATTTATTGCCCATTCCTAATTGCCCCTGGTTGTGAGCTGCTTTCTTAAAAAGCTGTTGTCCCTGAGATGTAGATTTGCCCACAATGCTCATAGGGAGAGAGTTCCAAGATTTTGAGCCACTGACAGTGAAAGAACAACAATATATTTCCAAGTCAGGATGGTGAGGGACTTGGAGGGAAACTTCAAGATGTTGGTGTTCCCAGTGTCTGCTGTTTTTGTCCTTCTAGATAGTAGTTGTTGTCATTTGGAAGGATGCTCAGTGAGTTCCTGTAGATGTACGTACACCCTGCTGCCATTGTACATTGGTGGTGGAGGGATTGAATGTTTGTGGAAGGGGTAACAATCAATTGGGCTGCTTTGTCCTGGATGGTGTCAAGGATCAATTAGATTCTCTCTTGTTGGAGACTCTCATTACCTTGCATTTGTGTGGCGTGAATGTTACTTGCCACTTGTCAATCACAGCCTGAATATTGTCTATGTCTTGCTGACAATAGGCAGCAAGGACAGAAGTTGAGCATAGGACACACCCTGAGAAATCTCCGCAGTGATGTTCTGGAGCTGACATCCATTAACAATAATAGTGTCTTGAGTGTTGTTGGACCTGAATCCATCCAGGCGAGTGCAGCAAAAGGCACAAAACTCTTGATTTGTGCCTTATAGATGGTGGGCAGCCGTTGAGGGGGCAAGGGAGTAAGAAACATTAGAAAGACAGTTACCCATTGCAGGAGCCTTTGACCTAGTCTGGTAGCCACAGTATTTATATCGCTAGTCCAGGATCTAGTCAATGGTAATCTCCAGGATGTTGTTAGTGGAGGATTCAGCGATAGAAATACAATTGAATGTCAAGGGCAATAATTGGATTCCCCCTTGTTGGAGGTGGCCATTGCCATGGCATTTGTGTGGCACAAATGTTACTTGCCCTTTGTTAACCCAAGTCTGGATATTGTCCAGATCTTGCTGCATTTGGACATGGAATACGTCTGTTCCTGAGAAATCACAAATGGTACTGAACATTGTGCAATAATCAACAAAAATGCCCACTTCTTTCTTTATGATAGAGAGAAGGTCATTGATGAAGCAGCTGAAGATGGCTGGGCCGAGGACACCACCCTGCAGAACTCCTGCAGTGATGTCCTGGAACTGAAATAATTAAATCTCCAACCACCACAACCATCTTCCATGTATCAGTTATGATTCCAACTAGCAGAGGGTTTTCCCCAGATTCCCATTGATTCCAGTTTTGTTAGAGCTCCCTGATACCATGCTCTGTCAAATGCTGTCTTGATGTTAGTGATCACTAAGTGATGTTAGTGATCACTCTCACTAGGCGTGAGAGTGATGTTCTAGAAACTCTCATGCCTAGAATTTAGCTCTTTTGTCCATGTTTTAACCAAGGCTGTAATGAGGTCAGGAGCTGAGTGACCCTGGTGGAACCCAAACTAAGCATCCATGTGCAGGCTATTGCTGAATAAGTACTGCTTGATAGCACAGTTGGTAATCCCCTTCTACCATTTTACTGATGATTGAGAGTAGATGATAAGACGCTAATTGACCGGGTTGGATTTGGCCTCTTTCTTGTGTCCAGGACATATCTGAACAATTTTCCACATTGCTGGGTAGATGTCAATGTTATAGCTGTACTGGGGTCAATGAATTCTTGAACGCAAGTTTTCAGTATCATTGCCAGAATATTGTCAGGGCCCATTGCCTCTGCAGTATCCAGTGACTTCAGCCATTTCTTTATATCATATGTAGTGAATTGAACTGGTTAAAGACTGACATCTGCAATACTGGAGACCTCTGGAAGAGGACAAGATGAATCACCACTCGGCATTTCTGGCTGAAGATTGTTGCAAATGCTTCAGCCTTATATTTCACACTGATGTGTTATGTTCCTCCGTCATTGAGGATAGGAAGATTTGTGGAGCTTCCTTCTCTAGTGAGTTGTTTAATTGTCCACTACCATGTCCATTGGATGTGGCAGGACTGCAGAACATAGACCTGCTCCATAAGGGATGTTTGCTGATGATTGTACAATGTTCAGCACCATTTGCGACTCCTTAGATACTGAAGTCTTTGATGCCCATGGAACCTGGACAACATTCTGGCTGTGGCTGATAAGTGACAAGTAACATTCACTGCCAGACAAATGCCAGACGCTGAGAATCTCCAGCAAAAGAGAATCTAATTAACATTCTTTGACATTCAATTGAATCCCCAACAATCAATATCCTGGGGGTTACATTGACCCAAAAGTGAACTGGGCTGGTCATATAAATACTATGCTTACAAGAACAGCTCAGGTACTAGGAATCCTGTGGTGAGTAGTTCAACTCCTGATGCCCCATAGCCTGTCCACAAGGCACAAGTCAGGAGTGTGATGGAATACTTCCCACTTTCCTGGATGGGTGCAGCTCTCCAACAACACTCAAGATAACAGCCAGGATAAAGCAGTCCACTTGATTGACAACACATCCACAAACATTCACTCCTGCCACCACTGGCACACAGTTGTAGCAGTATGTGCTATCTGGCATATACAATGCAGGAACTCACCACAGCTCCTTAAACAGCATGTTGTAAACCCACAATTGTGACCATCTAGAAGGACAAGGGCAGTAGATACACAGGAACACCATAACCTGCAATTTTCCTCCCGGAGAGCACAAGTCCCAGCAAGACAAGTGAGCTCGGACAATTGCTCATTAAATCCATGGAAATGACAATTTAAATATATTTAAATAAATTATTCAGCTTCTCACAGAAATGGGTGAGAGGCTAACTACACGGGATATCTAGTACTGGTAAGATCACAAAATACAAGAAATCAGGCACAAACCTGATTTCTTTGCTTTTGCATAATTTTCAAGCCCATGGTAAAACCGCAGCCCATGTGTTCAATCCCTAAAGTGCGTGGCTTTCTACTTTGTGACATCCACATTAACACCAATGCTGGTCTAAAATGTGGCTGAGAATTTATTCAATACATTGGGATAATGAACAGAAGTCCTGAGAGCTGGTTCAGGAGCATCCTCACAGTTAGATAAAATGCTGCTATAACTAACTGATCATAATTTCAAATTGTTTCTGTTTATATTGATTGCAGACTAGAATCAAACAGTGCAGAAAGGAGGCCATTCACTTAATTGACCCTGTACTGGTTCTTTCAAAGAACTATCCAATCCCCTTTTTTTCTGCAGATAGCTCTGCAAATGTTTTCTTTGCATGGATATATCCAATACTCTTCAGAAATTTACTAATGTGCCAATACGAGTCCCCTTTCAGGCTGTGCTTTTCAGATCATAATGACATGCTGCACAACAAAAAATTCTCAACACTCATCTGGATCTTTTGCTAATCATTTTAAGTCTGCATAGTTTCATTATCAAAACGTCCTCCCAGTGGAAACAGATTCCCCTTATTTACTCCATCAAAATGCTTTGTGATGCTGAACACCTGCATTAAACCTCCTTTTATCTCTTCCTGCTCAAATGAAATCTCCAATATTCATAATAATTGATGTTTACAAACTTAGCAACTTAATGTAGTGTAGTAATCTTGGAGGACTCGGACCGGGTTGCGCAGTTGGTTGCGCAGTAATTATCCAAACCCAGCCTGCAATGGAACCATTTCTGGAACCTTCAATTACATTTTTAATCCAATTTCTTACAGGTTTGAGAACTTAAACAATCTTCAATTATATTTTTAATCCAATTTCTTACAGGTTTGAGAATTTCAACAATAAATATCTAAACAAAGTTTTCATCAGAGAGCAACATTTGTCAAAGTCCAGCATTGTTATTTTATATCAGAAACTGGAGAAGAAGCACGCCATTGAGCTGGCAGAGGCAGGTCAGCTGGTTGGAGCACCATCCATTGCTTCACTCCCGTGAGTAGATTTCCTGTTGCAAACTTAATCCTAATTCTTTCATCTTTGTGTTGTCCATTGCAAAATTCTGAGTTTCGCTGGCCGCTATTCCCCTGTAAAATAAATCAGCCATGTTAATGTTGTGACAGTAAGGAAAACTCCATTAGAGGAATTGTGTAACATCTTATATTTATGGAAGAGTTTATTTTTGTCACTCTGTGACAATACTTTCCAGTAGTCTGGAACACTTTTGTGGTGTTTAGCTGCCGACATGGAATTGTATATTATAAATGGCAGAGCTCTCAGGATGTTAACACTCAGAGGGATCTGGGCATGCAGGTGATCTGCAGTTCCCTAAAAGTGGCAAATGGCCAAGATGATGGCCGAAGGGCCTGTTCTGAGCTGTATTGTTCTATGTTCTATGTTCTATGTTCTATGTTCTATGTTCTATGATGAAGGAGACATATGGCATGCTTGCCTTCATCAGCAGGGAGTTGGGAAATTATGTTACAGCTTTATAAAACCTTGGATAGGCTGCATTTGGAGTACTGTGGGCAATTCTAGTCACCGCGTTATCAAAGGATGCAGAAGTTTTGGAGAGAGTGCAAAGAAAGTTCACCAGGATGTTGCCTGGTCTCGAGGGTGTTGACTATGAGGAGAGGTTGAATAAATTTGTTTTCACTGGAAAGATGGAGATTGAGGGGAGACCTAATCAAGGTCTACAAAATTATAAGGCATAGGCTGGGTGGGTAGTCAGAGGCTTTTTCCAAGGCTGGAATTATCAATTAAAAGGGGGAACAAGTTCAAGTTGAGAGGAAAGAAGATTTGAAGGAGATGTGCCAGGGAAATTTTTCACACAGGATGATAGGTGCTTGGAATGTGTTGCCAGAGGATGTCGTGGAAGCAGGCACATTAGCAGCATTTCAGAGGCATCTGGATGTGTACATAATACGAAGGAAATTGAGAGAAATGGAACTGAGTAGGACAGAAGGTTTTGTTTTTAGTTAGGGCATCATGATTGGCACAGGCTTGGAGGGCTGAAGGGTCTATTCCTGTGCTGTACTTTTCTTTATCCTTTCTATCTTGGCCATCCCTTTCAGCTTTCTACTTCCTTTAATCAATCCAGAATTATGCATGTGGCATTAACCAGCATTTTACAGAAATCAGTGTGTAGATCTATAGTTTGCTGCAAAGTAAACTTTGATAGCAAAAGACAGACAGAATGACAATCAGAAAGATAGCTTTAGGTGGGTAAATTACCCAGCTTGTTCAATAGACAAATCTTTTTTGAACTAAGCTGAAGTTGTATGTAAGCGAAATTATAATTTGGAATGAAAACTCTGCACTGACCTAATATTGATGATTTTTTCGGATATAAATTAATCTCAGGCAGAATGCTGGGTAATGATCATCTTCAGTCAGAGAGAACCTAAGCATCTCAAAAAACAAAGAACATTACAGCACTGGAATAGGCCCTCCAAGCCTGCACCAATCATGATACCTGCCTAAACTAAAACTGTATGAGCTTAAGGAGTCCGTATTCTTCTATTCCCATCCTATTCATGTATTTGTCTAGATGCTCTTAAATATTGCTATCTCCTCTTGAGATTCAACAGGATTACTGTTGCTGAATTCCCCTATTCCCATCATCAATACCAGGGGGTGACAGAACCTTAACCAGACCAAGTGCATAAATACAATGGATACAAAATAATAGAACATAGAACGCAGAACATTACGGCGCAGTACAGGCCCTTTGACCCTCAATGTTTCGCCGACCAGTGGAACCCATCTAATGACCCTCTAATCTAAACTATTCTAATGTTTTCAATATGCCTATCCACTACCATTTGAATGCCCTTAAAGTTGGCGAGTCCACAACTGCTGCAGGCAGGACATTCCATGCCCTTACCACCTTCTGAGTAAAGAACCTACCTTTTATATCCGTCCTATAACTACGACCCCTTAATTTAAAGCTATGTCCCCTCGTGTTAGACATCACCATCTGAGGAAAAAGGTTTTTGCTGTCCACCCTATCTAACCTTCTGATCATCTTGTATGCCTCAATTAGGTCACCTCTTAACCTTCTTCTCTCTAACGAAAATAACTTCAAGTCCCTCAGCCTTTCCTCATAAGACCTTCCTACCATACCAGGCAACATCCTGATAAACCTCCTCTGCACCCTTTCCAATGCCTCCACATCTTTCTTACATTGCGGCAACCAGAATTGTATGCAATACTCCAAGTGCGGCTGCACCAGAGTTTTGTACAGTTGTAACATGACCTCATGGCTCCAAAATTCAATTGCTCTATCAATAAAAGCTAACACATGATACGCCTTCTTAACAACCTTATCAACCTGGGTGCCAACTTTCAGGGAGCTGTGCACAAGTACACCGAGATCTCTCTGCTCGTCAACACGACTGAGTCCTTTCATTAGCCCTATATTCTGTACTCCTGTTACTCTTACCAAAGTGAATCACCTCACACTTTTCCGCATTAAACTCCATTTGCCACCTCTAAGCCCAGCTCTATCTATGTCCCTTTGCAAACTGTAACATCCACCCTCACTGTCTACAACTCCTCCGACTTTGGTGTTGTCCGCAAATTTACTAACCCATCCTTCTACACCCTCATCTAGATTATTTATAAAAATGACAAACAGCAGTGGTTCCAAGACAGATCCCTGAGGTACACCACTTGTAACTGAATGCCAGGTTGAATATTTCCCATTAACCACTACCCTCTGTCTTCTATCAGCTAGCCAATTCCTAATCCAAACTGCTATATCACCCTCAATCCCATGCATCTGCATTTTCTGCAGTAGCCTACCATGGGGAACCTTATCAAACGGTTTGCTAAAATCCATTTATACCATGTCAACTGCCTGACCCTTATCCACCTCTTTGGTCACCTTTTCAAAAAAATCCATAATGTTTGTGAGGCAAAACCTACCCTTCACAAAACCGTGTTGACTATCCCTAATCAATTTATTTCTCTATAGATGATTATAAATCCTATTCCTTATAATTCTTTGCAAAACTTTTCCCATAACAGTCTATAATTCCCAGGATGGTCTCTACTCATCTTCTTGAACAAGGGGACAACATTTGCTATCCTCCAATGACGACATGAAGATCAAAGCCAAAGGCTCTGCAATCTTGTCCCTAGCCTCCCAGGCCCAGGGGACTTACCTATTTTCATACTCTCGAGAATTGCTCACACCTCCTCCTTATGCACCTCAATCCCTTCTCGTCTACAACCCTGTATTTCAGTATTCTCCTTGACTTTCCTGCACAAATACTGACAAAAAATATTCATTCAGTGCTTCTCCTATCTCTTCAGACTCCATGCACAACTCCCCACTGCTGTCCCTGACTGGCTGTAATCTTGCCCTAACCAATCTTTTATTCTTGACATACCTAAAGAAAGCTGTAGTCTTCCACCAAAGTCTTCTCGTGTCCTCTTCTAGCTCTTCTTAACTCTCTCTTTAGCTCCTTCCATGCTAATCTGTAACTCTGTAGTGCCCTAACTGAGCCTTCATGTCTCAACTTTACATAAGCTTCCTTCTTCCTCTTCACCAGAGATACACCATGGCTCCCTCGCTCGACCACTTCCTCCCTGCCTGACAGGTACATATTTATTAAGGACTTGCAGTAGCTGCTCCTTGAATAAGCTCCACATTTCAGATGTTCCTAGCTCCTGCAGTTTCCTACTCCAACCTATGTATCCTAATAAGCTCAAGGGCTGAAATGCTCTGGTGAGTAACTCAGCTACTAAGTCCCCAAATCCTGTTCATCATTTCCAAGGCATAGATTGGAGCATGATGGAATGCTATCCACTTGCCTGGATAAGTACAGTTTTAATAACTCTCAAGAAGCTCAACACCATCCATGATCGTACCTGGTTGGCACCCAATCCAACTTAAACATTTACTCCCCCCACCACTGGTACACAGTGATAGCAGTATGCAACCACTTTCAACAGCATCTTCCAAATCTATAACTAGGCACCTAGAAGGACAAACGCAGCAGATGTATAGAAACACCATTATCTGTAGGTTCCTTTCCAAGTCACACACTATCCTTGTTTGGAATTACATCGCCATTTCTTTACTGTGGCTAAATCAAAATCCTGGAATTTCCTCCCTAACAGCACCGTGAGTATACCTACACAACATGGAATTCCTCCCTAACAGCAATGTATGGTGCATCTGCACCACAGGTGAGATCTCAATCTTTCTGTGTTCTAGATTCCCCTATCCAAGCCTTGCCTGGTGAGGCAGCAGTGCTAACCACTGTGCCACCATACTGTCTCTTGGTATCCCGACACCAGTATGACCCTGAGACAAGCTTCTATCCATCAACAGACTACTTACTTCCAACTCTATAACATCACCTGATCCCAATTCTTCTTCAGCTGATCAGCTGCTGAAACTCTCACCCATGCCTTTATCCGTGACTGTTTCAGTTCTGTCTCGGTCAGCTCTCCAGCTCCCACCCATGTGCTTATCCAAAACACTGCTGCCCAGATCTTAACTTGCACTAAGTTTCATTCCCCCATCAACCTTGTACTTGTAAAAACAGAAGAACATCTGGAATAGGAGAGGAATTGACCACAAAATTTCGTGAACCTATTCCACTATTGAATATAATCACGTCCTGTCTGAACTCTACTTTCCCACTGATTGGCAGTGGCTCCTGTTCCCGCATTTTAAAATAATAATCCCTGTCTTCAAATCTACCCGTTCCTCCCTATCTCTGTTATTTCAGCTCCGTAATTTGCCCTGATCTCTGTGCCCCTTCAATTCTGACCTATTGTGCATCCCTGATTTTATTTGCTTTACCATTGTCAACTATCTTTTCAGCTGTCTTGTTCCTGAGCTCTGGAATTTCTTCAAACCGCTCTACCTCTCCACCTTTCTCCCCTCCTTTTATGTGGCTCCTTATAATTTGCGTTTTTGGCTAACCACTATGTTTCCTGTCCTGGTCTTTCCTTCTGTACTCATTTTCAAATCTTTGATAAGCTCTTGTGAAGGTCCTTGGACCATTTTCTCTCTTCTAAAAGCACAAATTATACACGCACATTGTCGTTGTTGGACTGAGAAACTGACTATCTAATTGATTGGGGCAGTTGGAAACAAGAGGTCATGTGATAAGATGTCCGAGAGCACATTCAGCTGAATTGACAACCCTACACATCAGGGCCTTTTGTAAACAAGCCAGTCTTCCAGCACTCCACTGCAAGTAGCTGTTTTTAAATCTTCCCAAAACAAATCAATCAATGTAAATGTTCACAATAATTCAGCACAGTACATGACAGAACCTAAACATGGTACAGCAATCTACAGAACAGAAACTGTCATTGATGTTATCATATTAATGCATATTCCAAATGCCTGTCTTCATTATATCAACAATGGCATTAATCCATTTCAAGTGAACAGGTTAATATTTCTCTCAGATAAGTAGGTGGTGCAATATGATAAAAGTGCATTATTAGTTCGTATGACATCGTTGACAGTCTCTTTTATTGTAATATCAGGATTGAAATCAATTTGTCATATTTTAAAGATGGCCTGTTACTGAGTTCCCCTCAGTTAAAGTGAGAGAAACTTCCACATCCTTTGTATCTATGATATAGGACCTGAATATTTGTAGTTTTAATATGACATCTAAAGGGGATGACGGAGAGGGGGGTGAATGGAGGGAGATGTGGAGGGAGTTACTTTGAATCACTATAGTACAGAAGGGAGCCATTCAGCCCATTGACTCTGTGCCAACAACAATCCCATCCAAGCTACGTAATCCTCTGTTACTTTGCAAATTCCACGGACAGTCAGTCAATTCATGGCCAATCCACCTAACCTGCACATCTTTGAACTGTAGGAGGAAGCCGGAGCACCTGGGGGAAAATCTCGCAAACACAGGAAGAATGTTAAAACTCCACTCAGATGGTCACCTAAGGCCAGAATTGAACCTGGGTCCCTGGTGCTGTGAGGCAGCAGTGCTAACCCCTGTACTACTGCACCATCCACAATTCAATTAATTGATATGTTAAGTTTGACTTAATGGTCTCCGTTCCCAGCTGCAGCTACTCTTGAGCAGCTAGGGTGACTCACTGTGGCCTATACAGGCTGCTTAAAACATGTCTCTAGGCTAAGAGTGCAGGATCATTGAATTGATTCTGCCTGCTTTTAAATTTTTACATCTTGTTTTATTTGGGCTCACGAATATATGGACGATGTGATCTTGACTTCTCTGGGTTTCACAACAAGCTGCCTTTATGTTGCATCCTTAACACGGGAAAACATCTCAAGGTGCTTCATGGAACCACAATGAACACTAAACTAGAGGAGGAGACAGTAGGACAGATGACCAAAAGCATGGGCAGGTGGGTAGGTTTACAGAGTGGCTTGGAAGAAGAGGCAGAATAGTTTAGGAAGGGAATTCTGGACAATATGACCCACACAGCTAAACATATGTCTGTCATTGCTGTGGTCATGATAGCTGTGGTGAAGTGGGGAATAATCAAGAACTCAGCTGGGGAAATGCAGAGTTCTCTGAGGGGTCATACATCTGGAGCAACCTACAGAGACAGAGAGACTATGGTGAGATCACATAGGGATTTGAACATGAGGATAAGAATTTTAGCCAGCATAGGTCAGTAAGCGTAAATCTCCCTGGACACATCCACTGATTTAGTCATTCCTGTGGAATGGACAGAATAGTGAAATTCAAGCTCTGACAGACAAACCTATATCGGAATGAGACTGATTCAGTCATTATCAATCAGTGGCAGTCATTACAGACTGTGCTGTTAGGTATTTCACATTTTGATGCCTCTATTGCATTGGGGATACAGCAAACTCACTTTGTAGTACAAACGCACAGTGCCATTCAGAAATGATGCAGCAGCAGATGTTGCAAACTGTCAGCTTTAGTTGGTGTAAATTGTATGTAGGCATGATGTGGCGGCCATGCTCCCTGATGATTCGTGATTCGGCTCAAACAAGTAGTTGGACGAGGTTATCGTAATTAGTGTTAGATATTAAACCCAATCCAAAACCAGAAGAGAACAAGAATAGAGAAGGGGGTGAGAACTCCTTAGAGTGCTGCTACTTGCTTTCCTGATGATGACAATGAATTGAAACACATGAGGAGATCCCAGTTGAGTCAGCTCTGGGACATTACAACTGACCTCAATGGCCCTGGACAAGGCAGAGGAAAATCAGCCACTCCATTAATATCCAGCTTCTTTAGTAGATGTCAGGTTAGACCAGCATCAGACTTGGCAGCAATTCCCCTGCAGGCAAACAATACACCTGGATTCTCACTTTGTAAAATGGTCACGTCAGCAAAGAAACAAAGAAGGCGTTGCTTATAGACACAATGTCCAATAGTTACCAGGTTGAGTTTGTCTTAGATAATATCCTGAAATGGCCAATAGATAATTAACTTCAAAGAAATAGAAAATAAAACTGGACACAGTGGATAAATGGAACTTCATCCAGCCAAGGATCTAACATTTGAAGAGTTTTACCTACCCACAACCTACCCTGATTCCCAGATCTCTAATCCCTTTGTAGGTCAGGTATAACACCCTCATACCTGATCTGCTTATTTTAAAGCACATTCTCTAAGTGGACTCATCTTGTCAAGAGAGCAGCTTAAATATGGGACTCAGTGGAATGAATTACAATTGATGGGGATAAATCACTGTCATTATTTTAGCTGCCTGTCATCCCACCCACAAGATTATATAACTGGGTGGGTGGTGGCAGCTACAATCAGTGCCTTGGTGTCTTCTTTAAATTTTTGAAGTTTTTTAGCCAGCCATCTCTAAAATGAACCAGACAAGTATTATCTCCTGATCATGAACACGGATTATTGAGACCAATGGCAATTTAAAATAATTAACGGCAAGGATTTAAGGCAGGGATTTAACAGCTTGCAGTGTCATGAAAGAACTCCCTGGAAACTAATTGGCAAGATCTGGTGTATTTACAAATTCTAGATGCTGTGTTAATTAATCACGTTTTTAATCTTCCTGAAACAGTGATGGACAAACTGCTGAAGTTTCCAAAAGTCCAATTCCTTTGGAACAGTTTGATAACATCCAGGAGCTTTTGATAAGAAATCTTTATCGAATAAGACAAACGGTATGAAAGTTCCTTTATACTGTGATATTATGTTTATTTCTAAATTGAGCAGCTCTCAGACCAGTGAGACTCTGGATTGGTCACCAGGTTTGCTTTGCAATTCTGCTGGGACCCAGTGAAATATGAACTAATCCCAGAGTGATTTGCATTGAACAACTTGGTTCAAAATGTCCTTTGCTTTATTGGTTTCCTTATTTTATATTCTGTGTGTGTTTTTTTTTAATATATTCAATACTGTTGTGTCACAGACATGGACAATATACTGCATTTCTCTAAGGACCCCTCAAGTCCTTAGAGAAACATCATCAGTGATGCCTCTGCAAAATCCTGCAAATTCAGTGGTAGGCTAGGGACTCCAATATCAGTGTCCTTTCTCAGGTCAACACTGGTTTGCCTAAGCAGTTATATTGGGCAAGATCACATCATCCACAAGACTCTCAAAGCAAACTCTCTATTCCGAACTTTATCTCAGCAAGTGGTTACCAGGAGGTAGAGGAAACATTTCAGGGATGCCCTCAAAGCCTCCATGAAAATATGCATAATACCCACTAATATGTGGAAATCTCTTGATCAAGACCATCCAAACTGGAGAAGAAATGTTCGTGAAAGGGACAACCATTTTGAACACTGACCAGGCCAGGTAGAAGCTAAGCGCAAACAGCTAAAGGGATATCATAATCCAAGCTTCCCACCCACCCATGTCATCAAACACTATCTGCCCTGTGGCAACATGTGAGGATCCAACATTGCACTTTTCAGTCACCTCAGGACGTACAACCCCAGATTGGAAGAAGGGTCCTGAGGGACTGCCTAAGAAGAAGAGAAGAATACTAGATGTGCTACATGAGTTTAGTATCCATGATCTGGTCAGTAAGTGCTCCTTGCTCATTATCAGATAGAGTGGGAGAATTTTCATCTTCTCACCCAGATAATGTTAATCATTCACCCATTAGGCACAATTTGCACAATTTTCCTTTTTTAAGTTTTTTAAAATTTATCCTCAGGGTTTGGGCATTGCTGGCAAGAGCAGCACCTATTGTCCATGCATAGTTTGAGAAAATGTTGTTGGGATTCTGACCATGTTCTGTTCTGACTGCTTAATACAGCCACTAGGACATTTCAGAGGCTGTCAACCAGATTCGTTTGGTGCAAGATTAATATAAGCTAGGCCATGTAAAATCAGACATTTGAGATGTGTCAATTTTACAGATATCAGCTCTAATTTCCAGATCTTTCTTTCAAAACTGAATTACAGTTTTCAAACTGCCCTGATGAGATTTGAGTTCATAATCTCTGGTTTACTAGATAATAACTACAATGCAAGTTTCAGTGAAAATCGGGCGATTTCTATTATGGGCTGTTGATTTGCAACACTGGTTGTACAAGTAGAAGGCAGAGTTGAAAATCTACCCTTGTGTATCTTTACATACAAACATAGCAACTATAACAGAAGTAGGCCATTCAGCCCGTCGAGCCTATTTTGCATTCGATAAGATCATGGCTGATCTGTTTGTGTTTTGAATTCCACGTTCCCACCTTTCTCTGATGACTTTGATTCCCTTGCCTAACAAAATGCTACCTGCCTCCATTTTAAAAATATTCAATGACTTCACCCTGACCACCTTCTGAGGGAGAGAATTCCAAAGTCACACAATCTCCTGAGAAAAAATATCTTTTTATCTCTGTCCTAAAAGAGCAACCTTTTTGTATGTTAAATCACTGAATAACTGTTGTGAGACCCAGGGATCATACAGAGAACCCTTTTGATACTGTAATACAGTTCATTGAAATATATCATATTGTGCCACGTGATGATTTCAGCCTTGATAAGTTTATGAATCTAGAGTTTACGCTCAGGTTGTGAATCAACAGACAAATTAACTTGACATTAAATAAGCAATTGAACAGTCGTAACTGCAAATTTGTCATGATTTATATCCTGGAAACACTAAGACAATATATGCTTCCTCTAAGACACCCCTCCGTCTAAAATAAATTTTTGAAAAATAGTCGCTTATCTCTCTCATGCTGAACTCATGTGTGTAGAGTCATAACCAAGCTCATTCTTCCACTACCTGCCTTCTGGTGACTAGTGCAGAGGAAACATAGGTATGTCGTTCACCATTTTTTGAAAAATCACTGTGGCAAAGCGCAACTGCATTTCTCATGATTACATTAGGTTAACAACCATTCACATTGTCTCTTTACCCAGACATTTCCCAACACATTTACTATTTCTAAAATCAAGGTCAAAAGGCATTTTGCAGTTATTCAGTCTGGTTCCAGCTTATATGTCAAACTAACCAATTAGCATAAACTGGAAAGGCTTGATTCATTCAGTTGCCTTTAATACTTTGAACACCATAGTCAGTGAATCCTCATCATAGAACTGGCAATGAAACAACTCAGCTATTTTTCAAGGATCTATTTTAGATGAAGAGGTGTTGTCTTGATGTTCCAAGGCAATAAATCACTGAAGATTTTCAATGACACCTATTCAATTACTTCTTAAATTTCAGATTAATACTGAACACACACCTCCACCTTGTGCTGTGGCGTAAAGATTAACTAGATGTAAAAAGTATATCCACACAACTTACAGATGCATCACAGAAAAGCACAAAAGTACCAAATGCTTGGGAATGCCACCCATTACAAATTTCGTAAAAGCGGCATACTACCCAGACCTGGAAAATATAGTGCCATTCCTACACCATTAACCAATCACAAACCTAGAGTTCCCTCCCTAACAGTGCTGTGTGTAGTATAAACCACACTGAATGCAGCACTTCGAGACAGCTCACCACTGCTTTCTAAAGGCCAGGTAGGGATGCAAAATAAACATTGGCCTTGCCAGTGATGCTACATCCCTGAATGAATTTTTACAAAATGACTGAGCATGAAGTGACATTCATCTTGCAGAGGCAATTTTGAAAAAGTGTCCAGCAAATGACAGAGCATGGATAAAAGCTGTTTGTTGCTATGACAACACAAAGGAACTTTTTATCACATTTGGCAAGTTCATCGAGATTGAATCAGCCTTTGATATCCTTTCAATTTTATCGAGATATGTATTATTTCTACAAATCGCCCCACTTCCACTCTTTCAGTGCAGAATCTATTTTGTTAAATCAAATTCTGAAATATAGACCAGGCATGTATATAAATGGACTTAGCATTAATTCAATCTTTCTCTTCGTAAATTTGACTCCAAGCCATTCTACATAGTATTAGAATATCAGCTAACCTTTTCTCACCTTCAAATGGTGTGATCGTTCTTTATAGCATCCGCCAACACATCCCTGAGAATTATTTGTTAATTAAAATGCATTGCCTAACAGAGTTGCTTGAAGTTCCCAAATAAAGCTTCAATGCTCATTTTAAAGATTAGTTTTCAATAAACCAGTGTTTCAGTTATTGTAGAAAAGATTCCTCATCCACTTTGGCTTGGAAACCGCTCTGGGCTAAAATGGACTTTACTCAACGGCACTGTTTTCATTCCACCCTTTAGAAATAGGTACTCTAAGATTACCATTTGGAATAATTGAACTTATCACTTGAAGACACTTCAAATACTGAAGGTAATGCATGAGGCTTGCTTGTAACTGTGAAAATATAATGGCATATCACCCATTGCCCTCCACCCCCTCTATTAAATATGCTGGGTCAAAAAGGAGCTGGGAATTAGCAGCATGAACCAAATGCCTCTCTACTCCAACCTCCCCCAAGATTAGTGTCAATGAAGTTTGTCATCCACCAATTTGATTCATCTCAGTCTCTTACTGAGAAAGAACTTTGATCTCAATGGTGTGTGCTGCTACCCAAATGTGCGCAAAATTCTGACATAAGTGCCATAGCAACTTCAGATGAAGAGCAGATTCTTGCTGAAGCCATGACCCTATTGAATGGCGGTGCAGGTTTGAGGGGCCAAATGACCTACTCCTGCTCCTATTCCTCATAGTCTTGTGGTTATGTATGTGAAGATCCACAAGTTGCTATTCAGATTGTGTCACTCCCATTATTAATCTCATCCTCAGCATTCTCATTTATTTTTAGGAACTGCTTTATTTGCACAATTATTCCCATTAAACTTACAATAAAAATTAAGCCTTGTTGTTACCATTCTAATCAATACCATTCTAATCTAATGACTGTCAATCAATCATTCTGGCATTGAAAATAAAATTTTGTAAAGTTTAAAAGTTCCATTCCCTCTTATTTTTAATGTTTAGGGAGAGATTTTACAAATTCTAAATTTTAAGAAGAGCATACTTGCCCTTTCTGCTTCTTTCTTTTCTCTCTCTCATAATCTAATTTCTTCCTCTGTATTTCTCTTTTTGTCCCTGGTTTAGCATTAAATTTACGTACTTTAATTTATACTCAGTACTCAAATGCCCTGCATCTCTCTCAGTGCTGTTATCAGTCTACAATTTAAGCAATTTTGTGATCAAAATATTTTTGAGCTGATGGGGGCAGATCAATCTATCTAATTATGAAGCCTGGCCAATATGGGCAATTTTAACATAAATGAATGGGTAGGATTGTGTGTGGCAAATGGACAGCAAATGGAGCTCTATTAAATGCCCTTAGATCTCCCACCCAAACAGCACTGTGGGTGTACCTGCACCTCATGGACTGCAGCAGTTCAACAAGGCTGTTTCACCACCACCTTCCCCAATCACAATTAGAAATGGATAATAAATACTGACCTAGTCAGTGATCTCCACATCCTGTGAAAGAGTTTAAAAAAAAACCTGCACCATAAAAAAATCTACACGCTTTGGGGATTGGACACACTTCAAAATTGGTGTTCGGAAACCTGGGAATGAAGACATTCACTCAGGATCAGATCTACCACCCCTGCATTCATAGACTGCGTTTTTGCTTCGGAAGCCCCTTCCCCTCCCTGTCAGGATCAGAGATCCACACACCCAAAATTGGAATCAGACTTACCTGATCCTGTGGCATCCTCTGGAGTGTTCCCTCTGCAAATGACTGACTGCCAATTGCCGCAATCAGGCTGACTTCCAGGAAGGGAGCCGGTCAATGATGAAAGATGGGAATTTTGGAGTTTAGCTCCATGATTTATGGGGAAAGTCCAAGCATCAGAGGGGTGATTCTCCCAAAAGTGCTGAATTGGTGGGAAAACAGTTCTTGATTGGGACAATTCTGATAGTTGAACTTCTCATCTGAGTCTTTGCACTCTGTGCAATGCAGAGGTCCCAGTTATGAATCTCATTAAAAACCCTGGAAGGGGGAGGGGTTGTGGGTGGGGACTTTTCATACCAGAGTTTGACTGATCTGGAACTCTGCGCATGCTCACTGGCTCCAAACTGTTACACTCCTGTTTATGGCCAGCCTGATCGCTGGCCAGCCCAGGGCCACATAACAACTCTCTGGCCAGTCCTGATCCCCCCTCCCCCAATCGCTGCTCTCCCTCCATCTAGACCGATCCCAATGCAAAGTGACAGCAGGATCCCCACTCGCACCAATTACACCTAGGCCCTGCCCAAAACAGGCCCAATCCTGGGCATAGACACATTTCCTCTTGGACAGCTGTGGGTGCAGGCTGGCATTACCAGAGTGCCCATGCCCAGGGAGCATCAATCCCCACCGACTGACCCCCTGAGGGGGCCCCGATTGCTCCCTCTTCATTCAGGCAGGGTCTCTAGCAAACTCTCCGAATGTGGGGAGCTAGTCTGAACCCTGCTGGAATGAAGTACTCCTGATGAGGTGAGAGCTTCAATTGAAAAGTCCCAATAATTAGCAATTATACAATATATATTAAGTATGTATAATTATACATACTTAAAATAGATTAAAAACAGATTTAAATGACTTACCTGCCTTCCCACTGGTTTCTAGCGTGGTCTGACAGGCAACTGTTTGCTGGCTCTTGGAAATGCGCATGAGTTCCTGACACATGCACATATCCCCATTCAAGACCGTAGACTCGCCTCTTTTGGCTGGATCTGCCAGAAAAGTGGCAGGCGCGGATGTGAGAATCATGGCCCAGGTTTTCTCACACATTACCAACCATACTCCCAAGTGCATCAGAATTTTAGAACTCCCTCCCCCTCTCCCCACTGAATCCAAATATTACTCCCTCAGACGTGTGGGGAAATATCAGAATAAATCTACAATTGGAAAGCTTCTATTAGTGCATTATTTTAGTTTGGAAAATGTTTTCTAAATGTGACTTTGATCTATTGATTTTGTTTGAGCAGACACCATCTTACAGCAGACATACTTTGCCCCAAGGGAAAAATTCCAGTCAAGCCAAAGAGATCTTTCTGCGTCGTCAAGAGAGTCTCCTCAAAGATGATGGTGTCTTGAATATAGTGCAGGTACATTGAGTCAACTGGGATAATAATATCCACAGATAGTTGTTTCATTCTTGCAACATTTTATTCTTATCACAATTACATAATTGTGTTTCTTTTCAGGTTATATTTTGCAATTAAGAAGTATGTACATATTCCCTTGTATGTTAATATATGCAAGTATAGAAATTACTGATGTTAGTGGACAAATAAAAAAAACATATTTCTTTATAGTGCCTCTCATGATCATTGAATGCCCAAGAATTTTCAACCATTGAGGTAGATTGAAATGCAGTCCCAGAGTAATCTTCCGTTATGCCTGGAGTCTCCCAGGAATTGAAGATCAATTTCCAGGTCACTGCTGTGTGCAACCCTGGAGAAAAATCATCAGTACACCAGAAAATATAGTTTTATTGTTTGATTTTCTTTGAACATTTCTGTTTACTGCAGCTAAAAATATTGAAAATGGCAAGAAATGAATTCTGGCTGATACTCCAGCATCATCCTATTGGATCATAGAGGTTTACAACGTAGGAACAGGCCGTTCTTGTCCACAGTGTCCCAGTTTTTCACCACTAAGCTAGTCCCAATGCCTACATTTGGCTCATTACCGCCATACCAATCTTACCCATGTAATTGTCTAAATGCTTTTTAAAAGACAAAATTTGCCTGTCTCTACTTGTTCCAGACATTCATCATTCTCTGTGTGAAAAAATTGCTCCTCTTGACCATATTGTATTTCTACCTTCTCTCCTCAAACTTATGCCCTCCAGTTTTAGACTCACCTACCTTTGGGAGAAGATGTTGATTATCTACCTTATCTATGCTCATCACTATTTTATGGATCTCTGAAAGATCACCCTTAAGCCTCCTACACTCTGGGGAAAAAAGTTCCAGTCTATCCAGCCTCTGTTTATATTTCAAACCATTAAGTCACGATTATATCTTAGTAAATCTTTTCTGCACTCTTTCTAGTTTAATAATACCCTTTCTATAATAGGATGACCAGAACTGTACACAGTATTACAAGTGTGGCCTTACAAATGTCTTGTATAATTGCAACAATACATTCCAGCTCCTGTATTCAACATTCTGACCAATGAAACCAAGCATGCCAAATATCTTCTTCATCACTTTGTCCACCCGTGACTCCACTTTCAATGAGCTATGAACATGTACCCCTAGATCTCTTTGATTTGTAATTCCCCAATGCCCTCCCACTAATTGGGTAAGTCCTGCCCTGGTTCGATCTACCAAAATGCATCATCTCACATTTATGAAAATTATATGTGCCATCTGCCTTTCAATAGCCCACTGGTCCAATTGATCAAGATCCCATTGCAATCCTAGATAACTTTCATCAACATCCATTATACCACAAATCTAGGTGATAGCTACCAATTTATGTCTCCTAAATTCTCTTCCAAATCATTAATATAAATGACAAATAAAGTGGGCCCAGCACCAATCCCTGAGGCACACCGATGGTCACAGGCCTCCAATTTGAAAAACAATCCTCTACAATCATCCTCTCTCTTCTGTTATCAAGCCAATTTTGTATCCAATTAGTTACCTGACCCTGGATCCTGACAGATTTAATCTTATGCAAAAACCTACTATGTGTTACCTCGTCAAAGGCCTTGCTGAAGTCAACGTAGACAACATCATCTGCATTGCCCTCACCTATCTTCTTGGTTACCCCTTCAAAAAAACTCAATCAAGTTCATAAGATATGATTTTCCACTCATAAAACCATGCTGACTGTCCCTAATCAGTGTTTGCCTCTTTGAATGCTTATGTATCCTGTCTCTCAGAATACTTTCTAACAACCTCTAACAAGGACAAGGCTGCCAAAGATCGGAAACTCTGGATGATTCAGGATATTGAGGTCCTGGTCAAGAAGAAGAAAGAGACACATGATGTGCATAGACAGCTGGAATCAAATGAATCTCTTGAAGAGTATGGGGATGTAGGAGTAGAGTTAAAAGAGAAATCAGGAGGGCAAAAAGGGGACAGAAAGTTGTTTTGGCAGATTAAGCAAAGGAGAGTCCAAAAGAGCTTCTATAAATACATAAAGGGCAAAAGAGTAACAAGGGAGAGAGTAGAGCCTCTTAAGGATCAACAAGGTAATGTAAGTGTGGATGCACAAGAGATGGATAAGATCCTAATTGAATGTTTCTCATCAGTATTTATTGTTGAGAAAAGCATGGATGTTAGGGAACTTGAGAATTAAATATTGATGTCTTGAGGAATGTACATATTACAGAGGAGGTGGTGCTGAAAGTCTTAAAGCACATCAAGGTAGATAAATCTGTGGGACCTGATGAGGTATATCCCAAGTCATTGTGGGAGGCAAGGGAGGAAATTGTGGGTCCCCAACCCGAGATATTTGAATCATCGATAGTCATGGGTGAGGTGCCTGAAGATTGGAGAGTGGCAAATGTTGTACCTTTGTTTAAAAAGAACTGCAGGGAAAAACCTGTGAACTACAGGCCAGTGAGCCTTGCATCTGTGGTGGGTAAATGATTGTAAGGTATTTTGAGAGACAGGATCTACAGGCATTTAGAGATGCAAGGACTGATTAGGGACAGTCAGCATGGCTTTGTGATGGAAAATCATGATTTGATTGAGTTTTTTGAAGGTATAACCAAGAAGGTAGATGAGGGTAGTGCAGTTGATTTTGTCCATATGGACCTTAGCAAGGCCTTTGACAAGGTACCGCATGGTAGGTTGTTGCATAAGGTTAAATCTCATGGGATCCAGAGTGAGGTATCTAAATGGATACAAAATTGGCTTTTTGATTAAAACCAAAGGGTAGTTGTTGAGAGTTGCTTTTCAAACTGGAGGCCTGTAACTAGCAGCATACTTCAGGGATCAGTGCAGGGCCCCCTGTTATTTGTCATTTATATTAATGATTTGGATGAGAATTTAGGGAGTATGGTTAGTAAGTTTGCAGATGACACCAAGATTGGTGGTATAGTGGACAGTGAAGAAGGTTATCTCCAATTGCAATGTGATTTTGATCAATTGGGCCAGTAAGCTGATGAATGGCAGATGGAGTTTAATTTAGACAAATGTGAAGTAATGTATTTTCGTAGATTGAACCAGGGCAGGATTTACTTAGTTAATGGTAGGGTGTTGGGAGAGTTACAGAACAAAGAGATCTAGGAGTACTTGTTCAAAGCTTCTTAAAAGATGGACAGACTGGTGAAGAAGGCATTCAGCAAGCTTGGTTTCATCAGTCAGAACATTGAATATAGGAGTTGGGATGTCTTGTTGAAGTTGTACAAGACATTGATAAGGTCATACTTGGAATACTGTGTGCAATTCTAGTCACCCTATTATAGAAAGGATATTATTAAACTAGAAAGAATGCAGAAAGATTTATTACCGGGACTTGATGGATTGAGTTATAAGTAGAGGTTGAATAGACTGGGATTTTTTTCTCTAGAGCATAAAAGGCTGAGGGGTGATCTTATAGAGGTATATAAAATAATGAGATGCACAGACAAGATGGATAGCCAATATCTTTTCTCAAAGGTAGGAAGTCTAAAACCAGAGCGCATAGGTTTAAGGTGAGAGGGGAGAAGTACAGAAGTGTCCATAGGGGCAATTTTTTCACACAGAGAGTGGTGAGTGTCTGGTACAAGCTTCCAGAAGTAGTGATAGAGGCGGGTACAATTATATCTTCTAAAAAACATTTAGATAGTTACATGGGTACGATGAGTATTGAAGGATATGGGTCAAATCAGGCAACTGGGATTAGCTTAGGGTTTTTAAAAAAAATAGGGATGGCATGGACTAGTTGGACCAAAGGGCCTGTATCCATGCTGTAAAACCTCTATGACTCTGTAACTCATTCATTACATATGTTAGGCTTACCAGACTATAACTCCCAGGCTTTTCACTAGAGCCTTCTTAAACAAAGGCACAACATTTGTTGCTCTCCAATCTTCAGGCACCTCATTTGTGGTTGTCGAAGATTCAAATATCCCTGCTAGGGAACCCGCAATTTCCTCGCTAGCCTCCCATAGTGACCTGGGATACATTTAATCAGATCCCGGGGATTTATCTACCTCTATCACTTTAAGATTTCTAAGTACTCCTTCTCTGTAATATGTGCACTCTTCACAATGTCACTATTTATTTCCCTAAGATTCCTAACATCCGTGGCTTTGTCAACAGCGAATACCAATTAACATATGTTTGAAAGCTTCCCACTTTCCAGTTGTCCCTTTGTCTGCCAACAGGCTCCCTCAATCAGCTTTTAAAAGTTCCTGTCTAATACCACCAAAATTGAGTTTGCCCCAATTTAAAATTTTAGCTTTTGGACCAGATCCATCATTTTCTATAGCTATCTTAAAACTAATGGAATTATGGTCATTGGTCCCAAAATGATACTTCAGTAACACTTCTGTCATCTTCCCTTATTTCCCAAGAAGAGGTCAAGTTTTGCCTCCTCTCTAATTGGACCATCCACACACTGAATGAGAAATTCCCCCTGAATACACTCAACAAATTTCTCTCCATCTAAGCTCCTAACATCATGGCTGTCCCAGTCAATGTTGGGAAAGTTAAAGTCCTCTACTATTACTAACCTCTTTTTCTTGGAGCTATCTGTAATCTCCTTCATATTTGTTCTCAATTTCTCACTGACTATTTGGGACCCTATAGTACAGACCTATCAAAGTGATCTTCCCCTTCTTATTCCTCAGTTCTACCAATGTAGACATAGTGAGCGATCCCTCGGATATATCCCCTCTCAATACTGTCATGATGTTCTCCCTAATCAAAAACGCAGTTCCTCCTCCATTCTTAATTCCTATTCTATATTTTCTATAGCACCTCTACCCTGGAACATTGAGCTACCAGTCCTGTCCCTTCCTTAGCCATATTTGAGTAATAGCTTTAATATCCCAGTCCCATATACCCATCCATGTTGAGTTCATCTGCCTTGCCTGTCAGGCCTCTTGCATTGAAATAAATGCAGGTTAATCTAGACTCCCCTCGTTCTCTGCTCAGCTTTTGTCTGACCTATCTAGTATTAGGATTACTGACACTGCCTTTACTATTTAATGTGTACTCTTTAACTTTTGTGCTGTCCTCAACCTTCTTTTCTGTCTCCCTACTGCTTTCGGTCACACCCCGCTGCCAAACTAGGTTAATCACTCCTGAGTCACTGTAGCAAATCTTCCCGCCAGGATATTAATTCCCCTTCAGTGCAGGCGTAACCTACCCCTCTTGAAGACGTCACCCATGCCCCAAAAGAGATCCCAATGATCCACAAATCTAAACCCATGTCCCCTGCACCAGCTCTCAAGCGACGGGTTCATCTGACTAATCTTCCTATTCCTACTCTTGCAAGCATGTGGTATGAGGTCCTGCACTTTAGCCTTTTACCTAACTCTCTATTTTACACTTCAGAACCTCATCCCTTTTCCTATCTATATCATTGGTAACAATGTGTACAACAATGTGTACCCCGCTTCCCCTTAAGAATGCTGTGCACCACTTTGACTCTGGCACCAGGGAGGCAACATGGTATCCTGGAGTCTCAGGCCACAGAAACTCCTGTTTGTGCCTCGAATAGCGAGTCCCCTATTACTAGTGCTCACATGCTCTTTGAGCCAGATGTGTTGTCATAGCCCTGGCTGCTGCTGGTATTGAATCTTTTTGCTTTTCACTTGGAGTAGGAAGTCAGCCCGTCACATGATGGATGCATTGGCTGATTAACAGTTGGGGGCAAGTCATGCAATGAAACCTTCAGGAATGTAGTTAATCGCAATGGGCAACCCCACACTATTGTAATAAAAGAAACATGACAGCCAATCATCACATAGCAAATTTCCACAAACAGTATAGAACATAGAACACTATAGCACAAACAGGCCCTTCGGCCCACAAGTTGCGTCGATCATACCCATACCTACTAGGCCATAGAACTATCTGTAACTCCCAATTCCATTTAATCCCATGTACTTATCCAGAAGTCTTTTAAAAGAGCCCAGTGAGTTCGCTCCACCACCACTGACGGCAGCTGATTCCATTCACTCATCACCCTCTGAATGAAAAATTTACCCCTAATATCTCCTCTGTATTTGCTGCCCAGCACCTTAAATTTGTGTCCTCTCGTAGCAACCATTTCAGCTCTGGGAAATAGCCTCCCAGAGTCCACCCTATCTATTCCTCTCAACATTTTATAAACCTCTATCAGGTCGCCTCTCAATCTTCGTCTCTCCAGGGAGAAGATACCTGGCTCGCTCAACCTATCCTCATAGGGCATGCCTCCCAATCCAGGCAAATCCTTGTAAATCTCCTCTGCACATCTCAATAGTGTCCACATCCTTCCTGTAGTGAGGCGACCAGAACTGCGCACAGTACTCCAAGTGGGGTCTGACAAGAGTCTTATAAAGTTGCAGCATTACCTCCCAACTCCTAAACTCAATAATGAAGGAGCAATAAGATTATGACCAGATAATCTGTCACTGTGACACCAAACACTTCCAGTCTTAGCATATCTGTTTGGATTACCTTTCCCTGGTTTGCAATGTGAGAACTACTCCATTTAATGAATGTAGCTCAACATCGGTTTTAGAGCAATGGACAAAGCCATCTCTCACAAACATTAATATGAGTCACGGTGATAAAGCCTAATTTGCTTCTCATGCAATTCTTTTGTTTTAATAATTATTTTTGAAAAGTTGATGTTAGAAGAGAAGCAGTTCTGCCGGCCCTGAGTTTCATGTTGCTCCTCTCACTTTTGTTGGTTTAAAATGAGTGAGACAGGAAATGGTGGACAGTGGGCATGAGATATGCAGTGTGCATTGGCAATGCTTAAGATCAGTAAGCAAGAACCCTTCATTTTAGAGTCAGAGCAACTGCCTCAGTGAATTTATCAGTCAATTATTGTAGCAGAGTATGTCTCAAAAATATTACTTATGGTGGAAGCTTAATTTCATGAACTGCAACTGACGGGTCAAATGGCCTCCTCCTGTGCCATATGAACGCCAAGAAGGCTTACTGCTTGGTTAATAGGCAAATACAGGAGGATTAGTGGAAGTTGGCTTGAAATAAAGAATGCCAAATGACATAATGGATTGTGGGAGAGGTTGACCATAAAGGGAATGATGGTATCTCAATTCAGTAACCTGCCCCAAAGTTATTCCAATGGTCACACTCACCTGTCATATTAAATCTCTGGAAGCAACTGCACATCAAAAGTGTTGAAGATCTGGATCAAGTGAATGAGAAAAGGAAACTTTACTCTTTGGTGGCAGAAAGTTTTGAATTGTGATTGACGCAGACACAGTACTATCCATAGGGTGGCTAATTTCTTAATCTCGCCAAGTGTAGAATGTTGCTGCTTTCACAGACTGATAATTGATGACTGGACACGCAGCTGAAGGAATGCTATCCATTCATTGTTCTTTATTTCTTTGCCTCGCAGAGGAGATCAATTTGCGTTGCTGGTGAATCACAAAAGAAGGGCAAACTAGCTCGATCCCTCACTGGTAAGAAACATTATTTATCCTGATATTTTGTCTTGGTGTAGCTCAGGAAGTTAGAGCCATGTGTAAAGTTATCATCAGTTTTTTTCATACTTTATATCCATGAAATGTCAAAATGTTGGATCCTGCTAAACATGATGCATCTCAGGTATGAAATTACTTCAGAAACTGTATCCCAAAATGTTATTTCCTAAAGGAAATTGATCTAATTTGAATGAATCAATGTTAGCTTCTTCCAGCATCTGTCCAGGAAGCCTATCCACAGATTAACCACTTGCTCACTGAGATTTTAACTTGTTAGAAGGTAGGGGCAGTTACCTGCCGCTTTCTCACTTCATTGTGAACTAACCAGGAAGTGGCCCCAACCTCTTGGCTTCTCCCCTTTAAGAACTCGATTGGCTCAGATGATTGTTATTGGGGCACATTCAGTTGTTTTAACTAGAGACTTGAGCAGCAGGGAATCTTTCTATCTATTAATCCCTATACTTTTCAAAACTGTCGATACCAAGAACTGTATAGTGAGTTGGGAGAGGTCCAGGTAGGTAAAATTTCTTAAATGATTTAGATTTTCCCGTAGTCCAGAGGGCAGGAGGTCTTCACCACATGCCAACAGGAGAACTTGTACCTCTCTTGTCTTTGGATTCCCCTACTCTTCTCCAATTATTATTTCTCCCCTTGCCCTCCCCCCAGCCTACCTAATTTAGGGGACCCTTTATCCACATCCCTGTTGGTGATCTGCCACCAAAACTTTGGCTCTCATCTGCTAACCAGATTTACCAGGTTTGAGCAGGACTCTTGAATTAGACATGGAAATGAAGCCTGAGTTTTAAGGGAAGGGGGAGAAGAGAACAGTGCAAGGGAGTAGGAGGATTAAGGGCTTATCATTTTAGTGATTGGTAACTCCTGAGGGACATGTTTCCCTCTCTGACTATCATTCAAGGCACATACTCAATGAAGAAAGCCATACAATCCCATGGACTTTAAACAGACGAAAATATACTATAGAAGATCAGAAAGATAAAGTAATTTGCAATATCTATCCTGTACTCTAACATTCAGGGTATAGAGGTATATGTGAAATAACAAGCCAGCTGTGGTCGAACACATGGCATTGCATGATAAATGGCAGATGCGACCAAGGCAGAGTCCATGGACTTCTCAACAATCTATCCAGATATCGACAACACTGTGAGTCCATCAATCTCACGGAATCTCTGTTGCTCATGAGGAATCCAGTCTTTACCTTTTCAAGATCTCCCTCTGAATTCTCTCCAAAGTTGTTCCAACTCAGACAGCATCATTAGTAGCCCACCTTGCTGGGTTTCAATCATCTATCAAGATTGCATTCCCCTAAATTCCCAAGTATGCACCCAAGCACCAACTTGCAAGCATGATTTCAGAGCTTTAGCCATGCTGAGCAGAATACTACAACTCCAAAAGGGCATTGCAGCACAGAGTCACCAATCCTCCACTGCCTTCTTTGATTTTCAGGGCTTCTTCCAATCCTATCCTAATTATCAAGGTTTCTCCTGAACTCCCTTTGGTTGCCAAGGTTTCTTTTTGAGCCCTCTTGTAGTCTGCTAATGTAACCATTTACCGCTTTTAATTTAGCTGTGACTTCTTCCTGCCCCTGTCCCCATCTGAGCCTGTCTTTGTCCCCTTTTCCTTTGGAACCTCTTACTTCTCTGCCTTTGTCTCCAACAATTATTTTCAATAATGTGCCATTCCTGGTCATGTGATCTGGGATTTTGCACCGTTTTCCATTTCTGTGCAGGCACACTGGACCTCTTCTTGGGCTAAAGAACCTATACTGCTGAATTATGCAGGTCCAGCCCCTTCCTCATTGACGCATGTGCAAAACTTCCAATGTCTGTCAGGAGCACCCGAACCCTTGCTCTCAACACCAAGGCAGGCCTAGTTTTCAAAGCAGGACACAGGGAGAATGGATCATGGTTAGAGGTGAGGTCAAGGCGCAGTTCACTGGGTAGACTACTGCATATTGGCTCGACAGTCGGTTTTGGTGGTTGGTGGTAATGGTAGTTGGGTCCATTCTGGCTTGGTAGAAACAGTACTGCCCCTCCCCCTCCACCCCCCATTGACCCACAAGCAGCTCTGTCCACGTAGCAATCCTCCGCTCGCTAGAGCCACTGAATCTCCTGAAGCCTGGGGAATTAGGCCACTCAATACCTATGTCATACAGTCTCAGTAAAATATTTAACAAGGGAATCAACCTCTGGGAGAGGTTTAGTCTCTCCTCCCATGTTATGCCTCCATTAAAACTGGAAGCGGGCATGATGAGTACATGGGATTTAATGGGATTGAGGGTTATATATAGGCCTAGTAGGTAGGGATATGATCAGCACAACTTGTGGGCCGAAGGGCCTGTTTGTGCTGTAGTGTTCTATGTTTTATGTTCTACGTTCTGTGTTCCCACTAGGGTTGGTTCAGATTTGAAATCTTTTCAATTTTCAATTTCTCTCCAAGCTCAGGCTCGCATGTTTTTTCAGGTTAATATTACCTGGAAAATCTTCACGGGACACACTACATTCGCTTGTTACTTGCCAATCCACACATTCAGAAGAATCCTGCCTCGACTTAAAATCACAGCAGATTTGACTTGGATTTATTCCCTTTTCCTTTAATTCCTCCCTGACAAGGTCAGCATTTATTACCTATCCAGAATTATTTTTGAACTGTGTGGCTTAAGTGTCAGAGGACAGTTAAGTGTCAACCACGTTGCTGTGGGTCTGGAGTTGCATGTAGACCAGGTAAGGATGGCAGATTTCCTTCCCTAAAAGACATTAGTGAACTAAATGGGTTTTTACATCAATCAATGATAATTTTATGGTCATCATCACGAAGAATAGCTCTACAATTCCAGATTTATTAATTTAATTCAAATTCTGCTGCTGTTTCACTGTCTTCAGAGCATTAGCCTGAGAATTTCTAGTCCAGTCATACTGCTGCTACGCCCCCATTTCCCGTAGCTGCAGTGGTGGGATTTGAACTGTCTCCCCAGACCATTAGGCTGGGCCTCTAGTCGTGATATTACCAATGTATGCTAATGCATCTCCCTTTTAGGAACCTGGTAAGTCAGATCTCCAATTACAGCAGAAAGACATTTCTAAATGGACTTGCCTATCCACAATAAGATGCTCTATATATCATGTTTACTTCACAGGCTATTAAAATATGTAAGAACATATGAGAAATGGAGTACTATCCCAAATTACTCTTAGAAATTGGCTAAATCATTCAATTAGTCACTATGTTAGTCATCATAAAGCTAAGTGCCTTGTTATCATGGACTCTGATCTCCAGAACATGCTCTAAGCCCAGAATCCAGTGTAACACACCCATACTTTAACGTCACATTTGTAGTGGCGGAGGGGGAGGGGAGGCGGGTGGGCACAGGGAGGGTGTAAATGGACATGGTGGGCAATGAAGATCTACAATAAAAATGACTCACCTTTAGAAGAATGTAATTGCAAATCACGAAATATGAAGCCCTCCAATGACAAAGCTCCATCTGCCAGACATTAGTTCAAATTAACTGTTTCAAATCACATAATATAATTACCTGGGACGCAATACATTATGGACTGTATCCAGTTGAGGCATCAAGCACCACAGACAGCAAAATTTATCTGCTGTCAGAAATATCCCAACATTAACTTTAAAATCTAGCTGTAAATCCCATTGTAATGCCTGCAGCAAAGCTTTGGGATACAGCTATTTTTTTTATTCATTCATGGGACATGGGTATCGCTGGCTGGCCAGCATTTATTGCCCATCCCTAGGTGCCCTTGAAAAGTTGGTGGTGCACTGCTTTCTTGAATTGCTGCGGTCCATGTGTGTTGACCTACAATGCCATGGTGGGGGGGGGGGGGGGGGAGGTGGGGGCAGAAATTCCAGGATTTTGACCCAGCGACAGCAAAGGAACAACAATATATTTCCAAGTCAGGATGGTGAGTGGCTTGGGGGAGGAACTTGCAGGTGGTGGTGTTCCCATGTATCTGCTACCCTTGCTGTTCTAGTGAAAGTGGTCATGGGTTTGGAAGGTGTTGTCTAAAGATCTTTGGTAATTTGCTGCAATGCATCCTGTAGGCAGTACACACTGCTGTTACTGAGTGTTGGTGATGGAGGGATTGGTAGATGTGCTGCCAATCAAGTTGATTGCTTTGTTCTGGATGGTGTCAAGTTTCTTGATTGAGTATTGTTGGAACTGCACACGTTCAGGCAAGTGGGGATTTTTCCATCACACTCCTGACTTTTGCCTTGTAGATTGATGGAAAGGCTTTGGGGAGTCAGGAGGTGAGTTACTCTCCACAATGTTCCGAGCCTCTGACCTAATCTTGCAGCCACTACATTTATGTAGTGAGTCCAATTGAGTTTCTGGTCAACATTAACCCCAACAGTGTTGACAGAAGGTGATTCAGTGATGATAACACATTGAATGCCACGGGGCAGCGGTAAATGTGTCTCTTAATGGTGACTGTCATTGACTGGCGCAAATGTTACATGCTGCTTGTCAGCGCAAGCTTGGATATTGTGCAGATCTAGTTGCATTTCAGCTTGTAATATATAAGCTGCTGTACCTTTGTGATTGTGCAACATAACTTTTGCCATCTTTTATTGATGTACAAAACTTACCGAACACACGGTAAGGTTAAAACTTTACATGGAGCAAATCTGCAAGTTACAGTGAGCTGTAACTTAAAGTGGCTTGCTCTACCCCTGCAAGTGTGGGTTTAAAACTAACATTGAGAAACCACATGATGTTAATGGAGAGATACAATGGGTGTCTTATGTAACTGCAGTAACGGACAGAAAAATAAAACGTGGACCTAAACATTGAGTTGCAGCTGAGTAATCTAGCGACAAATGGTTGCAGCCTCACTGGGTTAACGTTGGCAAGTTGTTGGCTGGCCTTCTAAGTTGGAAGTCTTCTGCCTGAAACTTGGGTACAATAATGTCCAATTTCACTCTGCTCATTTCCGAAATAGAGTATGTACAAGACTAGCATCCTAAGCCCCAGCTAGATTCTGATTGGATTATTAATATCTGTGGATGTGCTCTGGTATACCTAACATTTTATTCCAGGAAGGTACTGATTGCAAATGAGATGGGAACTGTCAGTGGAAATGTTGGAACAGAATATTGCCTGCACATTTTTCTGACCTTGAAACATTCATATTTGATGAAATGCAGCATCTGATTAGCTGAAAGACTGGCTGTAAATGCAGGAATATGGCGCACGAGTATGTACTGTGGATGGAGAGCTGTGTGTGTGTGACATGAACAGAAATGATGGATGGAGTTTTACAGCCCCTCCCGCTGGAGGGAATTTCCGGTTCTGCCAAAGTCAATGGACTTTAGATCAGCTCACTGCATTTTCCAGCCCCACATCAGTCATGACAGCACTGTAAAAGTCCACCCAAGGAGTAGGCTCAAAGCTGTCCCCGAGTGCTCAAGGTTGTTCCCATGTACTCAAGGCCGTCCCTGAGTGCTCAAGGCCATCCCTGAGTGCTCAAAGCTGTCCCCATGTGCTCAAAACTGTCAAATGTACTCAGCAATCTTCATTGGAAAGTACAAGAAAGTTACTTAATATCAGATTTATATCAGTCAAAAAGATTTGCTTTGCCATCCAGTACATGCTTGATCTCGAGCAGTTGTTACTTCATTTTAGTTTCAGGGTCTATCATTTCCATTCCTGCATTGCTCAAGACTATGGGTCTAAATTTTTCCCCCATCATACCTCTCACTCCCTTCTATCTCCATACTCCCCCCTCATTCCTTTGTGTCTCTGAACTCTCAATCTCTCACTGCCTCAAATCTCAACATTCTCCCACTTCATCTTGTCGCTATCCTGTAGCTCTCACTCTCTCATGTTGCTACATTCTCCCCCTTTCTCTCTCTCCCAGATCCATACTCTTCCCCTTCACTCCCTACAATATCCACACTCTCCCACTCACTCTATTCAGCCTTTGCACTCTCTCACCCTCACTGCCTGTAGCCTCAGAACTCTATATCTCGTTCCATCTAGCCACTCTCCCTCACACCCTCAAGTCTCCACACTTTGCATCTGTTCTGTCCCTCCAAAATCTCCAGTCCCCTTATCCCTCCTCACAACCTCTTCCTTCCTCTATCACTCTTTCCAGCTTCCAGGCATGAGGGTCTTGCCCTTCACATTCTGGGCTTTGCTCCCAGGTTGAATCTCACCTCACTGCTGGCCTGGGCCCTGAATTCATTTCATTCTCAGGCTGGACCCTAACCTTGTGTTTAGTCAAGTTCCTGATGTCAGCCTCAGGAATCTGTTCATGTGCCAACTTCAGAAACCATCACTTCCTGTTTCCAATGGAATTCATTCTCATGAAAGTGGAGTTTCTTTTATTGCTATCACAAGTAGGCTTACATTAACACATTAGTCTATGGGAAGGCAAAGGGATGTCTGGTAAGTGCAGGCTTTCAAAAATGTGTTAACCATGATTCAGGGTAAACCCATTCCTCTTAGAGTAAAGGTGAGGCTGGTAGAAGTAGGAAACCCTGGATGACTCTGGATGTTGAGGCCTTGGTCAAGAAGAAGAAAGAGGCACATGATGTGCATAGGCAGCTGGGATCAAATGAATCCCATGAAGAGTATAGTAGTGTAGGAGTAGAGTTAAGAGAGAAATCAGGAGGGCAAAAGGGGGACACAAGATTGTTTTGGCAGATTGTTGTTGTTGTTGTTCATCCATCGTCATTGATGAAGACCTCAACACCATTAATCATTTTGAAGCTGGTTGCGGTGTGTCCGAAGATGACTGATCAGGCCAATTCGGGCACAGAATGTCCTGGCACATATTGGACAGACTTGTCTCCTATATATTGTAGTTGTTGTGCTGGTGCTCTAGACTTGCGCAGCTCATGCTTAAGTTGCGCTTCAGCAATACACCTTGCTTCGTGACCTTGACAGCCTTTGTGGATGAGGCAGCGCCAAGAAGGGCAGTTCTGTGCCAGTGTTTCCCAGGTGGTCGTGTCAATGTCAAGCGACTTCAGGGAGGCCTTGAGTGTGACTTGGAAATATTTCTTCTGCCCTCCATCTTCTTTTCCATCTCCATCTGCTGAGCATCTTCCAGCAGAGAGTTCTCCAAAAAGAAGCTGCTTGGGTATGTGCTCGTCTGACATACGGACGACATGACCTGCTCACCGGGTCTGCACTCTCATCAGCAATGTGTGGACTGATGGTAGACTTACTTTGGAGAGAATTTCAATGTCTGGTACTTTGTCTTGCCATCTGATGTGTAATATTCTGTGAAGATAAGTCATATGGAAATGATTGAACTCTCTTACATGCCTTCGATACACAATCCACGTTTCACAGGCATACAGGAGGATAGCGAGTACCGCAGTGCTGTAGACCTTCAGTTTTTTTGCTGGGCTGATTCCTTGACGTTCCCATACACTGGAGTGCAGTCTACCGAAAGCAGAATTTGCCTTTGCTATTTTGTGGTTAACTTCTGTAACCATAGTCACTGCTTGGGAGAGGGTGCTGCCCCAAGATAAGTGAACTGATCCACTACCTGTAGTTTCTGTCCTTTGATTGTGATTATGGCATCTGTGTACGGTGCATGAGGAGCAGGCTGGTGCATGACTTTGGTCTTTTTAATGTTGAAAGTGAATCCAAAGTTGTCACAAACTGTGGAAAATTTGTCCATACTGACTTGCAACTCTGGCTCTGAGCCAGCATACAGGGTGCAGTCATCTGCAAAGAGGAAGTCTGTCAGAACAGCCTTCTTCACTTTGGTAATAGCTTTTGAAGTCTCCTCAGGTTGAAGAGCTTCTCATCCACGCTGTACTTGAGGCTGATTCCAGCAACACTGTCCTGGAAGGCATTATTCAGCATGGCAGTAAACACCATGCTGAACAGGCTGAGCACACAGCCCTGTTTGATGCCATTGGTGACTGAGAATGCCTCAAGGATTCTCCATCATCCAGTACTCTGACCATCATACCATCATGGAACTGGCGTACCATCTGAATGAATTTGGGGGGGCAGCTGAATTTCAACATGATCCTCCACAGGCCCTGTCAGCTAACAATGTTGAAGGCTTTCTCAAGATCAACAAAGCTTGTATAGAGCTCACGATTCTGCTCCTGACACTTCTCCTGAAGTTGGTGCACAGCAAAAATCAGGTCAATAGTCCTGCAACCTTTACAAAAACCACACTGTGGAAGCAGGCCTCAAGAAGCAGGGAATTAACCCATCAGAAGTTTAAACTTAAGATAATAGCAAAATACTGTGAATGTTGAAAATCTCAGTGGGTGTCCACAGCATCTGTGGAGATTGAGTAGAGCCAACGTATTGAGTCTGGATGACACTTCATCAGAACAGAGAAGTTTAAACTTCCTGGACAATTCCTATGTATTTCTATGTGTCAGTCCTTTCCAACACGCATGTACATCCAATCTGCTAGTTCATTCAGTTTAATCACAACTGCTACTGTCTTAACATTTAGTGCATCATACAGTTGGGAAGTTGATGAATTTAGAAAGTTTGCAAGAATACTTTCCCAGTCATTTCAATGAGACATCTGTGCAGCTCCTCAATGTCTCTCCATACCTCTCATTCATTTATTCATGCACAGACATAGTTCAGCAATATACAATGGGATATCTAGGATTGCTTGAGGTGTAGTTAATTATTGAAATTCATCTTGAGAAGAAGGCTCACTATTCAAGTTTCAGTCCATTTCCCATTTCCTTTGGTGCTGTTTCTTTGTCATTCAGGACCTTTTATGACAATTGGGATTCAAAGAACAAAGAACAAAACAGCACAGGAAACAGGCCCTTCGGCCCAACGGGCCAGTGCCACCATCTAGATGTTCCCACTTCTACATGCGATCCCTGTCCATGTTTATAGATCTCTGGTTTAAAAACCAAATTTGAGACAATTTAGGGAGAATTTGTTTTGCCAATTAGCCTAAGAGCACATCTTTGGGATGTGGGAGGAAAACGGAGCTCCTGGAGAAAACCCACGCAAGCACGGGGAGAATGCGCAAACTCCCACAGACACAGGCCCAAATCCATGTATCTGCACAGCACAGCTATAGTCACTGCACTGTCGTGTTGCCCATCAGATGGTCCAGGTCAAGCATACACTAATGATGTGAAGCAGTAGGATACTCTCGAAAAAGGTCCAAGAGCAGTCCTCTCACGACCCATTGTGTGTATGCCCCTCGTTAGACAACAAGGTGGACCAAAGCACCTGTAGGATAAAAACAAGTACATCAATATCATCATCTATTTACACACTTCCTAGGGACTCCCAAGGCTCATGATCCCTATTTTAAATCAGTTTTATATACCCCTCCATTCCCATTCTGTTCATGTGCTCATCTAAGTATTTCTTAAATATCTCCAGAGTACTTACCCCCCTCACCCTAAGCCCGTGACCCCTCGTGCTATTTGAGTCCATCCTAGGAAAAAGCTTAGCCCTGTTTACTCTATCTATCCCTTCAAAATCTTGTACACCTCTATCAGATCTCCTCTAAGTCTACGTCTTTCTAAGGAAAACAGTCTCAATTTGCCTAATCTCTCCTCGTAACTCAGACCTTCCATACCAGGCAGCATCCTGGTAAACCTCCTCTGCACTCTTTCCAGAGTCTTCACGATCTTCCGGTAGTAAGGCGACCAGAACTGGACACAGTATTCCAAATGAGGTCTAACCAGCGTTTTATACAACTGCAACATTAAAGGCCAGCTCTTGTACTCTATACCCCTTCATATAAAGGCTAACATACTATATGCTTTCTTCACAACCTTCTCCACTTGCTCTGCCACCTTCAGAGACTTGTTCACCTGCACCCCCAGATCCCTCTGCGTTTCTATACTCTTAATAGGTCTACCCTTTATCATATACCTCCCCCCTACATTCTTTCTCCCGAAATGCATCACCTCACATTTATCAGGATTGAATTCCATCTGCCATCTATCTGCCCAAGCTACCAGCCTTTCTATGTCCTGCTGCATCGCCTGACAATGCTCCTCACTATCCGCAAGTCCAGCCATCTTTGTATCGTCTGCAAACTTGCTGATCACTCTACTTACCCCCTCTTCCAAGTCATTTATATATATTACAAATAGAAGTATTTGTAATATAATACAAATAATACAAATAGATTCAATTGCTTTTTTTCCCCAGTTGTAGTACAGTAACAATTTGTCTTCCCAGGAGAATCCCCTTACATCTGTCCTTTCTGAAAGAAGAGGAAGCCGAGCAGGTCAGGTTGTATACTGACAATAATCAGTTCACCATTGTGCTTTCAAGGTCTATTAAAGTCCTACTTTATGAAGTGCAGTTCACTTGGCAATGATGAATGAGTTATGCAACATGTTGGCATGTTTTCGACTCACCTAAGGAAGACACTGTGCCAGTGGTTGCAAAAGGTCTCAACAACCATTACCTTCTCTGTTCATTTCAAAATGCTATTTCTCATTTGTAGTCTTTCTAAAGTATACACAGTAGATGCATTAAGGGAAATTGGTGCCTTACTTATCCAAGCAGCCAAGTTAATCTTTTTCCCCATTGCCTCACATTAACAAAAAGCTTTGCACTTTTACCAAATGGCAGGATTTCTGCAAGTGGAGTAGTTATAGACTGTAGCCCAAAGCCTTTATGTGATCCATTGCAAAATGACCTTCACTTACGTGGATCAGAAAGGACCGCAGCCCCAGGAAATTAGAGCATTTGCAACAATCCGCTTTCAGATAAGAAAGTGAGTGCTCATTTCCTTGGCAGCTGTTGTTTAAATCACAAAGTCAAGTCTCAAGGTGGATCATGGATCAATGGAATCTGTATTCTGAATCTGTGATGCGTGACAACTCTGTAATATCTGAGGATATTCAGCTGAACACCAGTCTAATGAGTTGCCTGCAGTCACCCAACTAATCACTGAGCATATCATTAGCATGTTGAAACAGAATGCTTGGTGCCTGAATAGATGTGAGGATGTCTTACAGTACACCTCTGCTATAGTTTCAGGGCTGTCGTGATATGTTGCTTGAGACACTAAGTCATTTTTGGCAGGACAGCAGGTCTCCTTCCCTCAAGAATATTAACGAATGAGTTGGATTTTAACATCAATTTAACATCATGGCTGCTTTTACCCGTCATGAGCCTGTTATTTCCAGACTTTAGTTTTAAATGAATTGATATGAATATGAACTGGCATGCAGGGCGTTTGAACTCGTGATCTCTGGATTATTAATCCAGAGTTTTTGTATTACTAGTCATTTAACATAATCACAACATCACAATACCCAGCAATGTGTTTTCACCGACAATGCCTTAAATGGGTGGCATAGTGGCGCAGTAAGTGGCAAAGTGGCACTGCTGCCTCATAACTCCAAGGAAGTGGATTCAATTCTGGCTTTGGATGACTGTCTGTGTGAAGTTTACACATTCTCCCCATGTCTGCATGGGTTTCCTCCCACAGTCCAAAGATGTGTGGGTTAGGTGGATTAGCCATAGTAAATGTGTGGGTTTGTAGGGATAGGATGGGGAGAGAGTCAATGCAGACCCAGTAGACTGAATGGTTTCTCCTGCATTGTAGCCATTCTGTAATTCGATGGAATATTGTAGGCAACTCAAAAATCTTCTTTCTTCTCACCTTATGGTTCAATCTTGCCAATCTCAGGAAGAAGTCTGTGTACAGGCAACTGTGAATCCAAATGCTTTTGAGAACATTTCAACTTAATCGCTAATTTTATTGGATAGTGATAGAGGAGTAGAAGACATTAGCCGATAGATTGTCCGATGTCAGGTTGGTCCTTTTTAAAATTAGGCATTGGTTCCTCATGTTGATTCTTCATCCCCCCAAAGAAGGAGATTTTAAACCATCCCACCAGGTAAGAGACTAACAAGATTGGATGTAATCTTGGTTTTACATTCTGCCCGACTCCCCGCACTAATGAAGTCTGCAAGTAGTATTGGATGGGGTGTAAAATTAGCATTCTACCTGATCCCTTGGATTTCCCACAAGGCACATTTGGTTAAAAATTCTCCCTTTATCTCAAAAACGGTCTGATGCTAAATCCCTGAAATTTGTTTACACAGTCCATTCCCTGGGGTCTAATGCATGTCCTCTGAAATCAACTCTGACACTATACCTGGATATCACCTAAACATTAAAATCATCTGTGAGTGATGGAATCAATAAACACAAAGGCCGACACTCTCCCAGAAAAATTTTCACTGCCAAATTTGCATAAAAACTGGACTAAATCCTGCTATTTTTTTTCAGCAGGATTTTCAAAATGAATCTCCCACACTCAGTGCATTACAGGGTGCCCTGGCATGAATGACGATAAAGTCTTTGGGTGGGGCCTGTTTCCGTGGGAGAGGCCAGCAGCATAGCACTAAGCAGGTCACTGTGCATACGTCGATCCATCATAGCGGGGATTGGTGCAAATGCAGTGGCCTTGCACTGCCGACCTCCCAATTGCTGCCCCTCTGAACCCCCCATGCCCTGATCACTGGCCTTTCTCATCACTCTTTTTAATCATATAATTCCTTGTTTATTGTTATATTATTTTATTATCGTGCATTTAGAGTTGAATTCCTTCACACCGTATTGGGACTTCTCCTTTAGGTTGTTAATTCAATGCCATAAACATCACATTACCATGCTATATATAGAATTACACAGCCTATCTGTAAGTATACACTCTGTACTGAAGTTCACTCTTTACACATATATGTGTGGCGGGGAGATGACTGAAACCTCAGTGTCCAGACTTTTGGCATAGAAGTAGGGTTGGATGCCAGGCCTTGCCCATCATGAGGTATCCCCTGCAGGACATTGAGTCCCCGCTATCAGATGTTATCGCCCCAGGAAGACACTAGGCAGGGAACACAGTTGGCCTGTTGGCCCCTCCGCAAGATGATGAAAGATACTCATGGCATGTTAGGGTGAGGCTGAAGCCTGGAGTGTGGGCTGAAGCAAAGGGTGGGGTAGAGTTTGGAGCCCAGAGAATGGGCTGGTGATGCCGGGGAATCCAAATGTCCAAGAAAGAGCGAGAAGGGAGAGGAGTGCAAGGGAGCAGCAAGCATCAGGAGTAGGAGCTTGAAGCTGGGGTGTACCAGAGTTGAGGGCCTAACACATGAATATGACTAACTGAAGCCCCTGATGGTGGCTGGAGCACCAGGAGGTGGCAGCAGAGCAGGTGAAGAGGGGCAGAAGACCTAGGTCACCTGCTCTGAATCTGAAAGGCCTTGAGGAATGGAAGATCCCCTTTGTGACTGGGAGACAAGATAATCTGGGTGACTTGGTCATGAGAAATTAGAACCAATTGAACTGTGCTACCCAGTTGATTCAAGATCACAAGTTCAATTCTCGACAGCCTCCTGGTGAATCTGGAGTATAGGCCATGGATATCCATTGTAACTGATTTGTTCCTCTTGGTTAATCTTTTCCATTAATGTTTATCAAGATTTAATGCCAGTGTAATAAAATAGCTGTGTTTTATAACTACCCTGCAGTCAGTGTGTTTGAATCCATATTGCAAGTACACCATAAAGGAATGAAACTTGGGAACAATAGTAACCATTTTGTTCTTCAGGACCATTCTACAATTTAATACAATCATGGCTGATCTTCTACTTCAGTCTCATCTTTACTGTACTATCTTCATATCTCTTAAATATATTGGTATTCAAAAATTAATTATCTGTGCTTTGGACATACTCAATAATTAAATATCTAATTCATAACTGCACCATATACATAGAATTTCACTACTTTCGTTTAAAGGATTAAGAACAAAGAGCTTGGGATAGTTCCTTCAAAGGACCAGCAAATGTATGATGAGTCAAATGTTCTTCTATTTGTATGATTTCATGGTTCTACATGCAACTACAGGGCGATATAAAACTGTACAATATATACCAAAACTACCTGACATAGTAGAACTACAATACAATTTTCATTTCCTTCTACAACACTCCACCTTGTTAATGACCCTCTTATTGCAGACAGTAATCCCCAACTTGAACTGTTAATAATCCATATGCAAATGAACTGTGGCTTTAATTCTACCATGTCTATTGCAGTAAAACTCTGCCATATCTGTGCCTCATTTGGTGCTGAACCTTATTGTTTTTCTCTGTAACTCGATTATGTGTTGGGAGAAATGTTAATATGGGTAAGTGCGTGGTTTTGGACCCCCCCCTTCACTCCCTTCCTACAGCCCTAAGAGAGCTGGGATGGAATACATCACTAAGGTCAAAGCCACCTGAATTGTGAATTGGATCTACTGTGCCTGTCTATCAAGTAGGCTTATTGGAGATACCTACAAAGAGAAAGGCTCGTGCTGGAGAATTAAAACTCTGCAACACTCAGGGAAACTTTGAGTTCTGAATTTCTGTAACTTCCTCCCTGCCCCCACCCTCCCACTCCACCCACAGAACTCAATTAGTCCAAGTGAATATTGAAGTCTTTGTCGCATCTGGTAACTTGCCATTGAAAATTCAGTGGGGAACAAGTCTCTCTCCTGGGCTCCTCCGTATGTCATGAAGCAGCACTGACTCAATGAATGTCCCAGTATTATTGTTTAGGCTTGCATTACCTGTCAGGAATTTCCTGTTTCTGGACCCCTGATAGATTAGGGGAGCTTTCTTGCTCCTTGGTGCTTTTCCTACACGTTCTGAGGGAAGAAACTCATTAGCCCAAGGATCACCTCTCAGGCCATGGGGTTACTTCCGTTACATTGTAATTCTATGGTGGGATGTGGGCATCATTGGCAAGACCAGCATTCCCATCCCTAATTGCCTTTGAACAGAAGACTTGCTAGGCCATTTCAGAGGGCATTTGAGTTAAACTCGTTGCTGTGGGCCTGGAGTCAAATGTAAACTAGGTAAGAATGGCAGTGAAAGATGCCAGATGAATCTTTATAAAAATCAGTGGTCAGTACTTTATAGTTCAGAGGTAATTCATTGAATTTAAAGGAATTTGAACCTAAATTTCCAGAGTACAAGCCTGCGCCTCTGGGTTACTAGTCCAATGATATTACCACAGTGCCACACATGGCTCTCTCATAGAAGCTTGATATCCTTGGAACTATTTTGAACCCATTCAGTAATCTCATTCAAGATGAACTAGGTGCTTCGTACAATCGTGATGGCAGATTTTACCGAGAATTGTATTATGCAAGAGCTCAAGATGTCTTTTGTGTTCCCTTTGTGCAGTTGGCGGATACGGAGGTAATAAAAACAACTCAGAGCATCAATCTCCAAAGATACCCAAGTCCATGTCAGTCACACCACAGCAGCCTCACAGGACAGAGTGGATTAATGAAGAAGAGCTGGAAGATCTTCAGAGTTCGAATGAAACAGATATATATCAGAACGGAGAGGATGAAGAGAAAAACAACACAGTAAATAAAATGCCTGGGCCCAAATTAAAGCTGAGATTTGCTTCTCAGGATAAAATTGAAAATGGATTATAATGATTCAGCTACGGATGGAGAACATCCAATGTTCCGCCATTGTCTGACAGTTCTCTGAAGCAAGTAGTGACAGAGTCTAGTACAGAATAAAAAAAAACATACTAAATTGACGTGACAGTCAGTATGAGATATTCAGCATTCACCTTTCTCTTAAAACTCATGCCACACTTCTATATGAGATTTTTCCGGTGTAATGTTGCACTTTGGACAGTAAATGGACCCTTGTCACCAGACAGATCACAACAGCAAGGAAGCTCTCACTCTCCAGAAATCAGGCATATTGAATGTGTGCTAAGCTCACATTGCCCTTCAAACTTGGGGTGATGCAATTCTCTTCCTCTTCATTAGATTAACATTATTTCAATGATCAAACAAGCCTCTGCACAGTCACAGCAAATAAAAATGTCAAAATCCTAGGCCAAAAGACAATCATCTAGATGTCACTGTTAGCAGTACTGTTGATGGGAATATCCGTAAGGCATTATTCTTACTGCTTTGGCAGGGATGGTAAAATATTTACAAAACACAAGGTAATAACTGCATTATTATAGGCATTAAAAGAATGTCACATTGAAGTGTTCATGCACATGTATCACCAATTTCTAGACTAATATCTCTTTGACTTTGTTAACTCCTGTGTGTGGTTTGAAGTCGTCATTTGTACAAAGGAAAGCTCTATTTCAGTAGCCAGTAGAGCAGATATTGCATCTAACCACCTTAAGCTGTTAGTATAGTAAATATACTGTAGAATTAGTCATCATTAGCTTATCTGATGCTGCTTCAAACTTTGTAGGCATTTAAGATAATTAAATAAATAGGGTTGAAAATAGCTTTCCTGATCCAGATGCGTAAGGAAGTGATTGAGTTCTACTCATATATAATGGGTAGATTATTAATTTTCTAAAGTGACGTTATCAGTCTGAAAGGCTGTCACTTCATGAGCATGAAATAATAAGTACTTCATACACGTCTTGAGAACACTGGGACAGAAAATAAAACAGTGTCTAACTTAACCCTCAGCCGTTAATTGTATCCACACATTATGTTCATGTTGCTGTCTTCGACCTACTGAGCACTCTTACTCCAGTTCAAAGATGTCTTCCATCTTCAAGAATCTCCATGATGAAAATTGTTGGAGAGACTGTTGCTGCATTCAATTTGAATGTGTGCAGCACCAATATGACAGGTACTGCAATATCAGAAGATTGTATATCATCTCATGTCAAATGTTTTACAAAGTGACTATATATTATATATGTTATAATATATCTGTATTGTATATATAGCTGATGCATCATGTCTTATAACGTAATTTTATGTATTATATATACCCAATAATTCGTTGCAGTTCCATGTTATTGTTATGGAAAATAAAAATTAGAATCAACTCGTCTTATGTTTTAGCATTTAATACATATACAGCAATTATCCTTGACTCTAACTTGATATTTTGTTTGCACCAGTTCCACAATGTTGTGAACAAGTATTCAAGACTAAGTTCAGTATGATTGATTAAAACAGATTTAGAGGGTAGAGAAGAGGATAAGATGGGCAGAACAATGGAGAGGAATAAGGATATGAGAATGGAAAGATGGACAGGACGAGTTGGAATGAGGATAGTGCCCAGGGAACTCATTTAGAGGTGGGATGAGGGGAGTGCCAGGCAACATCCAGGTGCGCCAGTCTCCTCCCATAGTCCTAAAAAAGTGCTGGTTAGGTGCATTGGCCATGCTAAATTCTCCCTCACCATACCCAAACAGGCGCTGGAGTTTGGCGTAACGTCATTGCAGCGTAAATGTAAGACTATTTGTGAAACTAATAAATAGACTTTAAAAAGCTTTAAACGTTTAGCTTAGATTTTTTTGTTTAAAGTTTCAAACTGCAAAAAATGCTGAAGAAAAGTAATATTTATTTTGCTTATTTCTAACACTCATGCTGGAAATGAACAAAATTTATCTTGATCAATTAGGCCAATGGCCAATGAATTGCTGATGAAGTTAATTTAGATAAATGCGAGGTGTTGCACTTTGGTCAATCGAATTGGAGTCTTGTTGAAGTTGAACAAGAAGTTGTACAAGTAAGGCCACATTTGGAAGACTCGAGGTGTAATTAGTCACCTTATTATAGAAAGAATATTATTAAACAAGAAAGGGTGCAGAAAAGATTAGGATGCTACCGAGACGTGATGATTTAAGCTGTAAGAAAAGACTGGATAGACCAGCTCTTTTTCCCCTGGAGTGCAGGAGGCTTAGGGGTGATCTTATAGAGGCTTATAAAATAATGAGGGGCATTATTATGGTAAATAAGATTATGGAAGGAAGGACCCTTAATAGTGTTGTCGAGCAGAGGGATCTTGGGGTACAAGTATATAGCTCTTTGAAAGTTGGCACCCAGGTTGATAAAGTTGTTAAGAAGGCATACGGTGTGTTAGCTTTTATTGGTAGAGGGATTGAATTTAGGAGCCGTGAGGTTATGTTAAACTGTACAAAACTCTGGTGCGGCTGCACTTGGAGTATTGCGTACAGTTCTGGTCGCCGCATTATAAGAAAGATGTGGAAGCATTGGAAAGGGTGCAGAGGAGGTTTACCAGGATGTTGCCTGGTATGGTGGGAAGGCCTTATGAGGAAAAGCTGAGGGACCTGAGGTTATTTTCATTAGAGAGAAGAAGGTTACGCAGTGACCTAATTGAGGCGTATAAGATGATCAAGGGATTGGATAAGGTGGATAGTGAGAGCCTTTTTCCTCGGATGGTGATGACCAACACAAGAGGACATAACTTTAAATTAAGAGGTGGTAGTTATAGGACGGATGTCAGAGGCAGGTTCTTCACACAGAGGGTGGTGAGGGCGTGGAATGCCATGCCTGCAGCAGTTGTGGACTCGCCTACTTTGGGGGCATTCAAATGTTCGGTGGATAGGCATATGGATGACATTGGAATAGTTTAGGTTAGAGGGTCCACTGGCTGGCGCAACATCGAGGGCCGAAGGGCCTGTACTGCGCTGTAATGTTCTATGTTCTATGTTCTAAGATAGATAGTCAATATTTTTTTCCAAAGGAAGGGGAGTTTAAAACTAGTGGGCATAGTCCCACAACCTCTGCAGAAGCCACACTGTGAGTCTGGAAGCAGGCCCAGCTCCAGATGAGTGACCAGATGATTTAGCAGGACTCTTGTGAAAGTTTTTCCTGTGATGGAGAGAAGAGAGATTCCTTAGTGGTTGTTGCATTCTTGCCGATTGCCCCTCATTTTGTAGAGGTGTACAAGGGAAACAACTTTAAGTTCCTGAGGAATGGATCCTTGCTTCCAAAAGGACTGAAATAACTCAGTGAATTTCTCCATACGTCCCAGATGAGCAGCTTTATAGATCTCTGTGGGTATGGCATCTGCCTCTGGGGCTCTGCCACTGGATAGCTGGCTGACAGCTTTCATGACTTTGGTTACTATCAATGGATCATCCATGGCGCTGTTGATATCAACCTGGGGAATCCTGTCTATTGTCTCATTGTCAACAGATGACAGTCAGTTGAGGATGGCTTCAAAGTGTTCAGCCTATTTCTGCAGGATCTGAGCCTTCTCTGTAATGAGAGTTGTACCATCTGTACTTAGGAGGGGGAACTCCCAAGAGATTGAAGTCTGTAGAGATTGTTGAGAACCGTAACAAATCGTTTGTGTCAGCGTACTCCTGTACTTCATTTGCCTTGGCGCTCAGCCAGGCATCCTGCATTTTATAGTTTATTCTGGACTGTCCTGTAAGCACTGGTAAAAGCATTTTTCTTGGCAGCTGAAGATGGGTCATTCTGACAGACCCAATGAAGACAGTGCTTTTCAACAAGTGGAGCCTGTATCTCCTCATCATTCTCATTGAACTATTCATGCTGCTTGCAGGTAGAGGGCCCGAGCATTTCAGTGCAGATGTATGGACAGCATCTCTGAAGCGTTCCCAGTTGCCCTCAGTGCTGCCTGCAAGGTGCAGGTCAGCAATTTTGATTTCTAAATCTTCAGCCAGTGCCAAAGCTATGCTGGGTTACTTTAGCTTGGCTGCATTGATTCTTTTCATAATCTTGATTCCTTGTGGTCACCTCTTGGGTCTGATATGGAGCCTCATTTTGGACACAATGATCCTGTGATCTGTCCAGCAGTCAGCACCACACATGGCCTTGGTCACTCTGACATCCTGCCTGTCTTTTCTCCTGACAATGACATAGTTGATAAGATGCCAATGCTTAGAGCTGGGGTGCATCCAGAAAGTCTTGTTATGAGTGGGCAGATGGAATGTTGTGTCGGTGATGAGGAGGTCATGTGTTGCACAGATTTTCAGTAAGAGTAGGCCGTTACTGTTACACTTGCCCACTCCATGCCTCCAATGACTCCCTGCCAGATTGCTCTTGCATTGAAATTGCCAACTTCTCTTGCATTGAAATTGCCAAGCAAGATCAGCTTGTCAGTACTGCTCATTGCTGATAGTAGGGTGTCTAGTTCATTGTAGAACTTGTCTTTCATCTTGTCTGGATTGTTCATTGTGAGGACATAGGCACTGATTAGGGTGGCTTGACTTCTGTTCTGTAGCGGAAGCTGTAATGTCATAAGTTGGTTGTTCACATCCTTGGGTAGACTATCAAATTTCTGAACAAGGTGACTCCTAACAGCGAATCCAACTCCACCATCATGACACTCATTGCTGCCGCGACCACTCCAGAGAAAGTGTATCCATCTCCAGATTCAGTCAACTGACCTACGTTGGCAAGACAAGTTTTGCTCAGGGCTGCAATGTCAGTGGTGTATCTTGCAAGTTCTCTGGCAAATAAGGCTGTTCTTTTCTCTGGTCTGTCTGCTGTAGGTTGTCCAAAAGCATGCACACGTTCTGAGTGCCAATGGTGAGCAGTATCACCTTGTGTTTTATTTTGTTTGTTCGACTGCAAGATGAGATCCCCGCCAACCGCAGTAAACTGGCCAGGGTGTAGTGAAGCTGGCAATGTTTATGGCACCTTTTCTAACTCCTTCCTCATTCTACAGAGGTGAGCAATGCATTCCTGAAGAGGACTGCACAGTTGCCCAGGTAGATGCCAAGTTAGACACCCAGGTAGAGTTCCACTGCTGCTTCGGTCAGCAGAAAACGACCATTAGACCTGAGCCGCCGGTGTGCTGGTCCGTGACTACAGCTTCCAATGTATCCACATCTGCTGCTTCGTTGCTCACCTATTGCCGCAGGACTTCAAGGGTTGAACAGGACACTGATGATGATAGTGATGGTGTCAAAACTAGCACGTGATTTGGATTAAAGAAAGGGAGAGTTGCGCAGCGTCTGCCTCACTCACTCTTCCCAATTCCCATCTAGATCCAGTGGCGAGACAAGAGTCAAGGCGGCTGGAGGTGGGACTAGGTGCAGTGGATGACCAGGATGTCTTCTGTGTCTTGTCCTGCTCTTCACATTCCACGATGCTTGCAGAGACCGCCTTCTTGACCGTTGGACCTTCCATTGGCCTCGTCTGCTCAATCCGCCAGGGTCTGTTTTCACATGCTGGCATAAGTACCACCCTATCTCACCAAGGGCTGAGACCCGTTGGCTACCCTCACCTGGTTTAGCTGGCTTGTCGAAGTCGTTGCCCGGGCTGTGACCACTGTCACATGCAAACAGCTACAGGGAGCCACAGGTGACAGTGAGTGCCAGGTAGGGACAAAAGATGGACAACTGCACTGAAAGGATGCGACATGTTCCCCCACCAAAGGTACTACCCCTCCTGACACCCCATACACGGCCATGGTACAACATGGTAATCATGCCACCACATTCTGCTGCCCATTGTCTACATCCATTTTATCAACGAATTCACTTTCTGGTAGTGAAGTAGATTCAACCACAACTTGCAAAAGGAAATTTGATTTGTTTTTGAAATTGAAACATTTTGAAGGCAATGGAGAGAGAAACAGGCTGAGACACAGCCAACCGAATAGTAACTTTCTCTGTCGCTGTTTTACTACGTTGAATAGCAACCTGGCGTCAACCTCTCTCGAAGCCACAGAATTATTTGCAGCTGCTGACCCTGTTTGCAGTTTTTAAACTCTGGCAGCACAGATTCCCCTCAGCGCAGAGAGTCATTATCCTGGCATGATGCAACTAACAGTGTCTAATTTGTACCCAAGAGGCGTCATGCACTCATCCTAATAACTTCCAGACTCATTTGCTTCTCAAAGTGTGAACAGCAATGAGCTATTTCCAAGACTTAATGGTCCAATAAGCTTTCTACAGCTATTGGGAAATATTGATATTATCTATGTCTTGACACAGCCAGCTAATTAGTCACAATTCATTGTAATCATCAGCCCAGAGAGAGGCACTCGATGTGAATTATCATGGATTCTGAGAAGCTTACAATACAGAAGAAGGCCACTTGGCCCATTTATTTCAGTATTGGTTCACAGCCAACAGAATCCAAAATGATCCTACAGCTCCCAAGCTTTCCCCAGAGCCGTGTATCTTTCTCTGCTTCATATATTTAGTCACTGTTGCCTTAACATTTGTGATTGTTTCCTCCTTAAATACCCCCTCATGTGCCATTGAGGGCATGCATTAAAAGACTATTATTCTCTACTGGACGGTGTGAAATTAAAAAGTCTACAAACTCCTTGGGTGAACTCAACACTCAATTTGTAGCTCCATCTTTGCTTAAGAATGAGTGATTCCTGTGTGAATTATGGTCACACATTGGCATTCTGGTTGGTATCACTGATGTCGAACTCAATAAAAAAAGACTTTCCGAAAGGTCGGAGTGAATCTTCAATGTGCAGTCTAATCCAATGTTCGCAATAGGCTACCCATTACAGAAAATTGCCCAATTGTCATTTTCAGTTAAGGCATTGGAATGAAAATAGGTCCTTATTGTTAGAGCCAGCCAATCCATAACACTGGCAGCAGGTCGAAGAAGTTGCAAAAGATATGCAAAATACTTCTGTTGAACTGGATAATTAATAACTGGTAGCTATCTCGATGTTTCATTGGAGTGTAAGTTTGGAAGTTGATAAAACCCTTGCAGCCTGCACTGGAAGAAAATTGCATAATGTTACATTGAATTTACAGGTCAGAAATAGACCATTTGGCACAACTGTCAGTACCACTATTTATTTATAGGCCTTCTTTATTCCTGTTTCATTTCACTGTATCTGCATAACCTCCTATTCCTTTCTTTCATATATATTTAGCCAACTCATATGCAGCTACGTGTCCGACTCAATTATTCTATGTTGCAGAGAGTTTCATATTCTTACAGTTGGAGTGAATAAACTGTGAGGGGCTGTTAAGAGGAATTTTCTGGGGGTATCCCTCTGGGGGGTTTTGTGTCTAGCTGAACTCAACCAATACAGAAAGAACAAAAAACAGCATGTATTTAAAGAGCAAAAAGAGGTTTATTGCTAATGCATGCATTAGGAGAAAAAATAATCAGCAAACAGTGGCTACCATTTCTGATGTAACAATGAGATTGATATATCCTTCTGAATATTTCAATTCCCTGCCCAACTTGTCACCCAAACTGGAGGGTCCAATTACAATATTACACATTATTACATCAAAGAACAGCATTCTACCTCTTATCATAATTAGGCACTCATTGGTTAACTGGACCTGGAAACTTTTTCTCCTTTTAACTGGCAACCTTACCTATGCATGTCTGACAGGTTCAAGGTTTCCCTTCTCCACTTGTAGGCTATGAGAACTGAAAGGGAGTCATTCTGCCTAACTAGCTATATTTTATCATCACAGCCTCCATTGGGAGGCCAAGAGTAAAGAGTGGAATGTTCTTATTCATTTTAATTAGCAATTAACTCCTTTTATTCATATCACAATCTTAGTACTTTTCAGCAGCAAGGTCTTCCAAAGCCTTTCACTGACTAGGTTCTGCACTTCATTGTTCCAGTATATGTAGCCTGTCTGGTTCTGCTTTTTCCCATTATGCTTTTAGGGTAGGCCACCCTTGGCCAAAACTTACAAGACATTCAAAACTGCATTTTAAAATCACAATATTTGTTAACAATTCAGTACTGTTGATTATATTATGTTTAATAGACAATGTCTTCATGTAGTACATGTGGTGAATCCTTAATCTATATATAAGGCATCTTGTAATCTTTACCTCAACCTATTCTACTTATTTATAGCAAATTTAAAACTAGTGACTTTTATAAGTTTTATATTGCCATTCTTCCAGGGCATAGTTAGAGTTGATAGGAAGAAACTTCTCCTTTTGGGGGAGGGATCAATGACTGGGAGATTTCAGGTAGGGGGTTTAGAGGGAATGTAAGGAAAATTTACTTTGGACCTTCATATCCAACAGGTTTCCATCTGAGGAATGGTTAAGCCTAAATTCAGCTAGTGTCCGGGCAAGAAAGAATTCTGTCTGACACCCATGTCAGTTGTCATGCCTGCTAAGAGTAGAAATCATAGAATCCCTGTAGTGCAGAGGGAGACCATTCAGCCCATTGGGTCTGCACTGACTTTCTGACACAGTATCTTGCTTAGGGCCTTTCCTCCACCTTATCCCCATAACCCCACATTCCAGCCCTACAAATCCCGAGGTGCTTTTTGGCCAATTGAGGTAGAATCTAAGAGAAAGATAGGCAGCAAAATTCTACAAATAGATCCAACAAAGATCAGCTATTTTATCAAAATTAGCTGAGGAATTACATATTGGCCAGGATGTTGTGGAAAGTCTTCTGTTCTTCAATGACCTGTGCACTAGAATCTTTCCAATCCACCTGAAATTGGCCAAAAGGGCTTTGGTTTAACATCGCATTCAAAAGATGGCACTTCTGATGCAGTGCTCCTTCAGCACTGCCCTAAAGTGATGGCCCAGTTAATGTGCTGAGGTCTCTGGAGCAAAGAGGGCTCTGGGATGAGCTCTGAGCTTGCCCGAATGCCTTGGATATCTGAGTAACTACATGTACTCTTGTATGTACCCAAAGCCAGGAAGCCAGGACTCACTCAAAGGGGAGTGTTATATCATGCCAAACATTCAAAAATTTAGAGTTAAATTGTAAAAATATGACGGTATTCTATACAATAGCTTGGGTTAAATCTCCATCAAATACCATAATTGAGGAGTTGGGAAAAGCTGCAGAAAATGGAAATCTGAAACAAAGCAGTAGAGGGGAAAGCGAAGTTAAGATTTTGGGTGCAGACTGTAAAAGCTGGACTGTATCAGTCAGACCACATACAGAATCACACAGAGTTTGAAGCCTCTTAACAACCAATGGATTTTTAATGAATTGATGATTGTGCCTTTTAACTTTCACGATAGACTCTGTAAAGGGAAAAAACATCTATGTGGATCTATTTAACATCTTGGCAGCAATATTCAGATGTTACCTGGAGAGTCTCCAAAATCTGGTCAGCACTGATCTGTAGCTTCCACTATTGAATGATTACACCTGATAGCCAGGCACACTCCAATTGCCTGGTTTTACTCAGTTGTGATCATATATCAAGGAAAGCAGCACTCTTTGATAAATGGGCCAGAATTTTGCTGTCTTGGAGCAGGCAAGGGGCATATTATAGAAAAGTTCATTGACCTCGGGCGGATTTTATGGTTTTGGGACAAGCAAAGCTGTAAAATCCCACCCATAGTGCTAGTATCTAGATCTGTCTTCCTCGTACTTCTCATAAAGTTCAGAGATATGAAGGTTAAATGGATTGGCTAAATTGTTCCTTAGAGTCCCAAGGTGTTCAGATTAGATGGATTAGCCATGGGAAATATATAGGGTTACAGGATAGGGTGGGGGAGAGGGCCTGGGTAAGGCCTGGTGCCTTTCATACTCTAAAGATGTGCTCTTGGGCTGATTGGTGAAACAAATTGTCCCTAAATTGTCTCCCCAATCTGGCTTCCAATGTAGATGTCCATAAATATAGAAAAGGGTCATGGCTGGAAGTGGGAACTCACGCTGTTAAAATGGCAGCACGGGCTCGTTGGGCCAAAGGGCCTGTTTCCCGTGCTGTGTTGTTCTTTGTTAGCTTGAGAGGCAGTAGATTTAAAACTGAGATGAGGAGGAACTATTTCTCACAGAAAGTGGTAAGTTTGTGGAACTCCCCGCCCCAAACAGATTAAAAGGATATGAGGAACAGGTAGTGAGGTAAATTTGAGACTAGGAAGAGATTTACCACGATCTGACTGAATGGCAGAGCACACTCAAATGGCTAGATTGCTACTTGTGCTCCTAATTCCAATGTTCCAATTCTATATAGATTGTAATGAAGAGTTGTAAATCTGTGACCAAAGTGTTTCTGCAATAATTATTCCCGCCACATGATGGAGCCTGTGCTATATAATGCACGTCAAGATCCGACTTAGAAGCAAAAAGCCTGAGCGTCACAGGCCTCAGGTCAGAACCTAGAACATCCCACATCACTTTCTCCTTTATTATTGCAGCTGACTACCCACACAAGAAATGTTTATATTTTTATATTTCTTAGACATGGGAAAATTCTTACCAGGTTTCATTCCTGTTGTGAAGATTTGCTAGAAAGGAGGGTAAATCACAGAGCCCTAATGTGTTCAACATTTCTGTTTTAAAAACCTCTGTGTTACGAGCTGAGCCTGACAACAATTTCACTGCCTGTGATTTAAGAACTATAACAATCAGTGTTGGCTATCTATATGGCCTCTCTCGTCTTTTCTCCTGTGAAACAGCGCAGCACATTGACAATGACTCGACATTCTGACATTGTATTAACAACCTGCCATAACCTCAGGAAAGCAATGGCCTCGTGGTATTATTACTAGACTATTAATCCAGGCACTCAGCTGATCTTCCGGAGACCTGGGTTCAAATCTCGCCATGGTGGAATTTGAATTTTGAAAAAAATCTAGAATTAAGAATTTTCTGATGACCATGAAACCATTGTCAATTGTGTGAAAATCACATCTGGTCTTTGAAGGAAGGAAATCTGCCATCCTTACCTGGCCTTCATGTGACTCCAGAGTCACAGCAACGTGGTTGACTCTCAACTGTTCTCTGAAATGGCTTAGCAAACCACTGAGTTGTATCAATTGCTACAAAGTTGCAACAAAAAAAATGAAACCAGATGGCATTGACCTAGGCACTGGAAAAGGCAATTCCAAAACAAACAGCCCTGTCAACCCTGCAAAGCCCTGAGGGTTAGTGTTAAAATTGGAAGAGCAGTCCTGCTCATCAAGCTAGTCAAGTAACAGCCCGACATAGTCATTCTCATGGAATCATACCTACAGATAACACACCAGACCCATCATTACCATCCCTGGATACACCCTATCCCACTGGCAGTACAGACCAAGCAGAGGTGGTGCAGTCGGGAGGAAGTCCTTAACGTTGACTCCAGACCACATGAAGTCCCATGGTTTCAAGTTAAATGTGGGCAAGGAAATGTCTTACTGGTTACCATATACCGTCCTCCTTTGGTTGATGAATCAGCATTTTCCATGTCGAACAACACATGGGGGAAGCACTCTGGATGGGGAATTTCAATGTCCAAGATCAAGAAAGACTCTGCAGCAGCATACTGATCGAGCCGGTCAGGTCCTAACAGATATAACTGCTAAACTGGGTCTGCAGGAGGTGGTAAGGGAACCAACAAGAGGGAAAAACATACTTGACTTCATTCTTACCAATCTGCCCACTGCAGATGCATCTGTCCATGACGGTGTCGGTAAAAGTGACCACTGCACAGTCCTTATGGAGACAAAGTCTGGCCTTCACATTGAGAATAATCTCCATCATGTTGTGACGCACTATCAACATGCTAAATGGAATAGGTCTAGCAACTCAAGACTGGACATCCATGACATGCAGTCAGCCATCAACAGCAGTGGAACTGTAGTCCAACACAATTTGCAGCCTCATGACCCGGCATATTCCCCACTCAACCATTACCATCAAGCCAGAGGATCAACCCTGGTTCGATGGAGAGAGTTCAGGAGGGCATGTCAAGAACAGCACAGGCACACCTAAAAATGGGGTGTCAACCAAATGGCATAAACAGCAAGTGATAGACACAGTTACGTGATCCCACAACCAATGGATCAGATTTAAGCACTGCAGCCCTGCCATGTCCAGTTCTGAGTCATTCTCCATTTTCAGGGAACTAGCGAGAGATCCTGCTGGAGTGAATCCAGGCCCCTGAGGAGGTCGGGCGGTGGAGGGGTGGTGCCCCCTGAGCATGGGCACTGCTGCCACTCTGCATGGGGATTGGTTGGGACTGGAGGGAGGCCAGCAATCAGGGCAGGCTGCGAGGTAGGGCAGTCTGCCTGGGGTGGGGGGGAGGGTGAGGGGGTGGCGGGAGGGGACAGATTTAAAACAGAGATGAGAAGGAACTACTGCTCAGAGAGAGTGGCGTATTTGTGGAACACACTGCCCCTTGGCACAGTGGAGTCTGAATCATTAAATGGTTTCAAAAAGGAGATAGGTGTATTTCGAACAAATAAGGGATAAAAAGATATGGGGAACAGGTGGGCAGGTGGATTTAAGACAAGGGAGAGATCAGCCATGATCTGATTGAATGACGGAGCAAACTCAAAGGTTTGAATTGTCTACTTCTGCTCCTAATTCCTATGTTCCTATGTTTGTATGTTCCTATTGAGAAAAGGAAGCACAAGTGATATTTACTTGACAAATTAATTAGCAGAGGACGTAAGGCATTGAATTCAACATACACAAAAGAATAAGAAGCAATTGACCCATTTATAAAGCCTATACATTATAGAGGGTAACAGCATACACCATGCACTGCCACGCAAACATTCAACTCTAGCGGCTTCTTTCTGCTGACTTTTCAAGATGTTTTTGATGAAGCAGAGAAACCTGTAGCATAATTAGAGAAGCAGATTTGGTCAATTCTTTGTGCCTAACATTGTCACAAATGCAAATGATCATTACCATTCGATCCAGTTATTAACCCAGGGAATTGCAACCCAACTATGAGCACACATATTAATATGCTCAATCATATTAGCTGGATCCTTGTATTAGATTTCATTCACCATTATTGTAACACACACATTAACCCATTGGCCTATTATTTCAAGTGTATAATAATTCAAGTGTGTCCAAAGATGTACTTAATAATGTTGTACATTAGGTTTCCTCTCTGATATTTAGCCTCAGTATTTTACATCAGATTAAAACAGGGAAAATGTCCTCAAGGCAGCCAAACATAAAACAGCAAAGTTAATGTAAATTCATTTCAACCGCTCTGGCTTTGAGGTTGGCACTTACAATGAGATTCCCTTTTTAATGAGTGCTAATTCTCTGATTCTTTAATAGCTGGTTTCTCCTGGCTGTGTTCAAGATTATAGAACTGCTGGTGGTATCCAGAGTTGGTTAAATGACAAGTGATGATGTACATGGAGATGGTTTTGATTGTGACTGCAGCAGTTCTGGTCAGATCCATTCATAATGATGGATGTAATGGTTGCAATTCCCCTCTAGGTCATAACATTAGAGAGAGATGGAACAGAGGAGAGAGGCAGAGGGAAAAAGAGGTAGGGAAGAAGGAATCTTATCAGGAGACCTTATCCACCTAAGGCCTTCTGAAAGCACTTATCTGCATCTACTCCCTAAACCAGACGCAGCACATGTGTCAACTGCACTCTGCTGCTCCCAGAACTCATTCGCAATGATGATGTGGAGATGCCGGCCTTGGACTGGAGTAAACACAGTATGAAGTCTCACAACACCAGGGTAAAGTCCAATAAGTTTATTTGATAGCAAAAGTCACTAGCTTTCGGAGTGCTGGCTCTTTGTCAGGTAATGGGTACTAATGGGGGGGACAACTCGTCTGAGGGAGCCAGCAGTGGCCCGCTTTCTAAACCTGAGCCAGTATGCAAAAAATCTAAGGAAGAGAGAGGAAAGGCAATACTAATAGGGGACTCCACTGTGAGGGGTTCAGACAGGCGTTTTTGTGGACGCAGGAGAGAGTCGCGGATGGTGGTTTGTCTTCCTGGAGCTGGGATCCGAGATGTTTCTGGACGCCTCCCAGACATCCTGAAAGGGGAGGGTGAGGAACCTGAAGTTGTGGTGCATATAGGTACTGCAGACATAGGCAGGAAGAGGGAAGCAGTCATCAAAAGGGATTATAGGGAACTGGGTAGGAAGCTGAGGAGGAGAAAAGCGAAGGCAGTAATTTCAGGATTGCTGCCTGCGCCTCAGGAGAATGAGAGCAGGAATCAAATGAGGTGGAAGATGAATGCATGGCTGAGGGACTGGAGCAGGGGGCAGGGATTCAGGTTCATAGATCATTGGGACCTCTTTAGGGGCAGGTGTGACCTGTACAATAAGGACAGGTGGCACTCGAACCCTAGGGGGACTAATATCTTGGCAGGTAGGCTAGCTAGGGCTACTGGGAGATCTTTAAACTAGAAAAGCTGGGGGGTGGGAATACCGATGGGACGGTGAATAAGGAGGTTAGTTCCCAGGTAGGGAAGGACTGTAGGCACTCAGAGGGGGGTTAGGCAGGTGGTGGAAAAGGGAAATATCCTGACTGAGGGGCTGCGGTGTGTCTATTTTAATGCCAGGAGTGTAGTAAATAAGGTAGATGAGCTTAAGGCGTGGATTGTTGCTTGGGAGTGTGATGTGGTGGCCATTACAGAGACTTGGTTGTCTCAGGGACAGGACTGGGTACTTCAGGTGCCGGGATTCAGGTGCTTCAGGAGGGACAGGGTTGGGGACAAAAGAGGAGGTGGGGTGGCACTGTTGATCAGGGACAGTGTCATGGCTGTAGAGAAGGTGGAAGACGGGGAGGGATTGTCTATGGAGTCTCTGTGGGTGGAAGTTAGGAACAGCAAAGGCTCGATAACTTTGCTGGGTGTATTCTATAGGCTGCCCAATAGCGACAGGGAACTTGAGGTGCAGATAGGGAAACAGATCCTAGACAGATGTAGAAATAACAGGGTTGTCGTGATGGGAGATTGCAATTTCCCAAACATCGACTGGAATATCCCAAGGGTAAGGGGTTTGGATGGTGTGGAGTTTGTTAGGTGTGTTCAGGAAGGTTTCCTGACACAGTACGTGGAAAAGGCTACGAGAGGAGAGGCTGTACTTGACCTGGTGCTTGCTAATGAGCCAGGGCAGGTGTCGGATCTCACGGTAGGTGAGCATCTTGGGAATGGGGATCATAATTCTATCTCTTTCACAATAGCGATGGAAAGAGATAGGATCAGGCAGGCTAGGAAGGTGTATGTCTGGAGTAAGGGGAAATATGAAAACATTAGGCAGGTAGTTGGACGCATAAACTGGAAGGAGGTGTTCTTGGGGAAGAGTACAGAAGGGAAGTGGCAGTTTTTCAAGGAATGTTTGTCTAGGGCACTGCAAGACAACGTCCCGAGGAGTCAAGGAGGTTCAGGTAGGACGTGGGAACTATGGTGCACGAAGGTAGTGGTGAACCTAGTTAGGAAGAAAAAAATGGTATATAAAAGGTTCAGAGAGCTAGGGGATGTTAGGGATCTAGAGGAGTATAAGGTGTATAGAAGGGAACTTAAGAAGGAAATTAGGAGAGCCAGAAGGTGTCATGAGAAGGCCTTGGCAGAGACGATTAAGGAGAATCCCAAGGCCTTCCACAAATATGTGAAAAGTAAAAGGATGATAAGAGAAGGGATAGGGCCTATAAAAGGTGAAGGGGGAAAAGTCTGTGTGAATCCAGAAGAAATGGCAGAGGTGCTTAATGAGTACTTTGCCTCGGTATTCACGGTGGAAAGTGAACTGGGAGTTTGCACTGCAGGTTTGCGGCATACGGAAAAGATTGAGTATGTGGATGTTCGGAAAGAGGATGTGTTAGACCTGTTAAATTCTATCAAGATAGACAAGTCGCTGGGACCGGATGGGATGTACCCCAGGTTATTGTGGGAGGTGAGGGAAGTGGTTGCAGAGTCCCTGGCGATGATCTTTGCTTCGTCCATGGAAACGGGAGAGGTTCTGGAGGATTGGAGGATTGCGGATGTGGTTCCTATCTTTAAGAAAGGGAACAGGGATAGTCCAGGAAATTACCGACCGGTGAGTCTGACTTCAGTGGTTGGTAAGCTGATGGAGAGGCTTCTGAGGGATAAGATATATGAACATTTGGAGAAGGTTGGACTGATTAGAAATAGTCAGCATGGTTTTGTCAAGGGCAGGTCATGCCTTACAAGCCTAGTTGAGTTCTTCGAAAATGTGACTGAACACATTGACGAAGGAAGGGCAGTGGACGTAGTGTACATGGACTTTAGTAAAGCGTTTGATAAGGTCCCCCATGCAAGGCTTCTGGAGAAGGTGAGAGGGCATGGGATCCAAGGGGTTTTGGCCTCGTGGATCCAGAAGTGGCTTGCCGGCAGAAGGCAGAGAGTGGCTGTGGATGGGTCTTGTTCTGCATGGAGGTCGGTAACCAGTGGAGTGCCCCAGGGATCTGTTCTGGGACCCCTGCAGTTTGTCATTTTCATAAATGACCTGGATGAGGAAGTGGAGGGAAGGATTAGCAAGTTCGCCGACGATACAAAGATCGGTGGTGCTGTGGATGGTCTGAAGGGATGCCAAAAGTTGCAACAGAACATAGACAGGATGCAAGACTGGGCGGAGAAGTGGCAGATGGACTTCAACACAGATAAATGTGTAGTGATCCATTTTGGCAGGAATAATGGGATGAAGGAGTACAATATAAGAGGTAGGAGTCTTAGCTGTGTTGTAGAGCAGAAGGATCTTGGGGTACGGGTCCATAGGACTCTTAAATCGGCCTCGCAGGTGGAGGAAGTGGTCAAGAAGGCGTACGGTGTACTGGCCTTCATTAATCGTGGAATAGAGTTTAGGAGTCAGGAGGTAATGATGCAGCTCTATAAGACTCTTGTCAGACCCCAGTTAGAGTATTGTGCGCAGTTCTGGTCGCCTCATTATAGGAAGAATGTAGAGGCTGTTGAGAGGATTCAGAGGAGATTTACAAGGATGCTGCCTGGATTGGGAGGCAGGCCTTATGAAGATAGGTTGAGGGAGCTGGGACTCTTCTCACTGGAGAGACGTAGGTTGAGAGGTGACCTGATAGAGGTTTATAAAATATTGAGAGGAATAGATAGGGTGGACTCTCAGAGACTATTTCCCCAAGCGGAAATGGTCAATACGAGAGGACACAGATTTAAGGTGCAGGGAAGCAAATACAAAGGAGATGTCGGGGTAGGTTTTTCACTCAGAGGGTGGTGAGTGAATGGAACCGACTGCTGTAGGAGGTTGTTGAGGCAAACTCACTGGGGTCTTTTAAGAGACTTCTGGATGAGTATATGGAAAAGGGGGTTATAGATAGGTCTGTGGATTGGTAGATGTGATCGGCACAACTCGAGGGCCGAAGGGCCTGTTTGTGCTGTAGTGTTCTATGTTCTATGTTCTATGTTCTACGTAAGTGGGAGTTCTGTTCACAAACGGAGCATTTCAAGACATAAACTCAATTTACAAAATATTGATTACAGGTAATCAAGTCTTAAAGGTACAGACAATATGAGCACAGACAGGGTGACCTGTAAAGACTTGCATTCCAACCATTTTGTAAATTGAGTTTGTGTCTTTATATGCTTTGTTTGTGAACAGAATTCCCACTTACCTGATGAAGGGGCAGTGCTCTGAAAGCAAGTGGCTTTTCCTACCAAATTATCCTGTTGGACTTTAACCTGGTGTCGTGAGACTTCTTACCATTCGCAACCTCAGAGCAGGACAAGTCTTATAAATGGCTGTGAAGGTGACCAGAGCCTGATTTTCTTAGTGTTGGAACTGGAGTAGGTGACAAAAGTAACATTTCCCAGCTCACCATCTATTGCTGCATCAGAGAGATGAAAGATGTACTCTATCTATCAACAATGGCTTTTCTCTGAACAGAGATCACACACACAACTTTTTTAGGATCATGGGATTCCCCATTGTACAAGATGTCATTGACTGTATGTATGTAGTTTTTTAAGCATTACATCCGAGATTGTGGCCCCAAATGTAACCAGATACTGAATGTGCCTCCAATGATAATCGCTCACTGAATGTATGGCTGGTATGTTTATGCTGATGAATGCCCCCTCGCCTGGCATCAATCATTATGATTTATCCACTGTCTGTCCACTGTCTCCTCAATATTTCCAAGACCAGGAGGTAGCTGTTGGGAAGTGAGGCCTATCAGATTAACACTTAACTCACTACTTTGTTATGCAGTTCAATCACATGGAAGCAATGAGAGCCAAGGTACCACAGGAAACATAACATAACATTGGTGTGCAGGGGAAATTGTTCTGTTGTTTGTATTGCACTGGAGGAGTCTTGCAATACTAGACACAATATGTGTGCAGATACATGGTGGTACCTCCACAACATCCATCACTGGGGCACAACCCTTAACAGGAATATCTTTAGAAACAGGTGGAAGAGAAGGAAGGGAGGAGGCAACCAACTCAATTCCTTTCCAGTCAGCATGTCATTGCCATATCCTACTGTGTTTCTACCGAACACAACCATAAGTTCCCATTGTACAATCACACAACGCACCTTCCTGCTGTTACTTTGCTTGTGTTGGTTCCATGGCTTGTGCTGACACAATGGCTTGTGTTGACTCCATTGTTTGTGTTTGTTCTATGGGTTGTTTTAGCTTCGTAGTTTGTGTTGGTTCCATGGTTTATGTTGGCTTTATAGTTGTGTTGGTTCTATAGTTTGTGTTGGTTCCATGGTTTGTGCTGGCTACATAGTTTGCACTGGCTCCATGATTTATATTGGCTCCATGGCTTGTGCTGGCTCCAGGATTTGTGTTGGTTCCATGGTTTGTGTTGATCCTATGTGTTTGCATTAACATCATCGTTTGTGTTGGCTCTATAATTTGTGTCAGCTCCATGACTTGTGTTGACACAATGATTTATGTTGGCTCCATGGTTTGTGTTGACACTGTGGTTTGTGTCGGCTCCCAAGATTTGTGCTGGCTCCATGGTTTGTGTTGGCTTAATGGTTTGTATTCGCCGCATGGTTTGTGTTGACACTGTGGTTTGTGTTGGCTCCATGGTTTGTGTTGGCTTCATGGTTTGTGTTGGCTTAATGGTTTGTATTCGCCGCATGGTTTGTGTTGACACTGTGGTTTGTGTTGGCTCCATGGTTTTATTGGCTCCATGGTTTTATTGGCTCCATGGTTTATGTTGGCTCCATTGTTTATGTTGGTTCCATGGTTTGTGTTGGTTCCATGGTTTGTGTTGGTTCCATGGTTTATGTTGGTTCCATGGCTTATGTTGGTTCCATGGTTTGTGTTGTTTCCATGGTTTGTGTTGGTTCCATAGTTTATGTTGGCTCCATGGTTTATGTTGGCTCCATGGTTTATGTTGGTTCCATGGTTTGTGTTGGTTCCATGGTTTGTGTTGGTTCCATGGTTTGTGTTGGCTCAATGGTTTGTGTTGGCTCCCAAGGTTTGTGCTGGTTCCATGGTTTGTGTTGGCTCCATGGTTTATGTTGGCTCAATAGTTTGTGTTGGCTCCCAATGTTTGTGCTGGTTCCATGGTTTGTGTTGGCTCCATGGTTTGTGTTGGCTCCATAGTTTGTGTTGGTTCCATGGTTTGTGTTGGCTCCATGATTTTATTGGCTCCATGGTTTGTGTTGGTTCCATGGTTTATGTTGGCTCTGATGGTTAGTGTTGGCTCCATAGTTTGTGTTGGTTCTATGGTTTGTGTAGGTTCCCATGGTTTGTCTTGGTTCCCATAGTTTGTGTTAGCTCGATGGTTTTCCTTAATCGAGGAATAACCTGGAGATGGTCAATTTTAGTTTCCCTCCAAACTCTTCACTTAGATCTACTTACATCCAAGACCTCATAGTGAGGACGTTATCCTTTGGGCACTGACTGTTCTGTGTCCTGCTCACTTGAAGCCTCGTAGTCCTCTGAGCCTGGTTTCATCCTTATATTATCATTAGCATCATTATTTAAATAATATAACTTTTAACCTTTTACTCCACATTACTGACTATCACAACTGGCCAAATGGTAAAATAAGAGCTACAAGAGAACAAACATTTCTAATCCACTTTTCCAACACACCATCAAATATTCCATATAAAAGTTTAAAAATTACCATTGTGCATTCTTGTGGTGATTGTAAGGATGATACAGTAGAGTAAGGGTCACCTGGCTTGGGGTGTCCAATTGTGACACAGAGTGGGAATCAGCCCAGGGACAAGAGTTGTCTCAGGCAGCCGCAATCTGGAACTCGCTGCAGACATGCTGTTGCTGCTTTTCGAGATCCTTGTGAATAAATCCTCACCAATGAAGTCTCAGAAAGTGCATCATTACAATTCCTTTCATGATGGTCTTACAGCTGCCTATCTGCCCCTATCTGCCCCTACGCCAGGCTTCTCCAGTGGCTCTAGCTTAGTTGGAGGAGGCTGCTGACTTTCAATGGAGGAGAATTCAGACGTTTTCATAGAATGACCTTAAGCAACACAGGGCCTTAATGGCTCAGTTTTGGATTACATCACCATAGCATGGCTGGCAACAGAGTAACTGGGCTGAAAGGCAAAAACAAGGGCCCTGGTGAAGGGCGGTCATGACAGCATGATTGTGGCTATCTAAGAAAATAACAATAAGTTAGTGCTCCATCGTGACACAGTGCTGTTTCAGCCATCCTTGTAATATACCAAGCACAAATTATTGGACCGCTGTTGGACCTTTGGAGCTCTCATATCCACAACTATGATGGCTTCTCTCTGAGCCTACAGCACACCAAACTAGGTTCACACACTAACAAGCAAGGATTCAACTTCAGTGTGAGCTACCACTGCAGCATTTAGACATTGTGTGGCTTTTGCTGCAATAGAAACTGAGGCATCAGATTCTGAATGCTGAATTGGGTCCACAAATGTTCTCATGGAGTTGGTCACCGTGCCTGCAGTGGGACAAATGGGCTCCAAGATCTGCACAAAACCCTGTGCAAGCTGGAGCCAGCCTGCTCCTTGCAACATGACTGACATCAGGCTGTCTGACACACCTAACATTTCACTGTTATTGCCGATCAACCTTTTCCTGTATGCAATGCCAATGATATCCTGATCCAAATCCTCTCCTACAGAATTTGTGTGATAGAAATGTAGTGATAGAAGTGCAGATACCACCTCCACAATACCCTGTAAAATATTTCAGTTGCAGTTCTTTGTCAATGCTCTGAGTGTTAGATTGAGTGGTGGTATTTTTTCTTCATCTTGACCTGCTCCTCTTCTGCTTCATGTTTCTACAATTAGCCGTTGTTGGATATCAAATAGCTTCTTTCTGTACTGGAAGGATTCTGTGATTCTATGACTCGGGGATTTTCACAGTAATTTCAAAAAGAGACAGCACAGTGGTCAGCATTGCTGGCTTACAGTGTCTGAGACCAAGGTTCGATTCTGGCTTGGGTCACTGTCTGTGTGGAGTTTGCACTTTCTCCCATGTCTGCATGGGTTTCCTTGGGTGCTCCGATTTCCCCCCACAGTCCAAAGATGTGCAGCTTAAGTTGATTGGCTAAAATTGACCCTATTGAAAGGAGCATTAGCAGAGTAAATATGTGGGGCTACGGGAATAGGGCCTAGGTGGGATTGTGGTTGGCACGGACCCAATGAGCCAAATGGCCTCCTTCTGTACTGTAATGAATCTATGATGATATAAAAGCACAAAGACAGGGCTGTAGTAAAGAGGACAAGAGGTATCAAGAGCTGCCTCATTCATGGCCATGATTATCAACACCCTCTATCCCATGAGCATGAGAACATGTTAACATGTTTGTCTCATGCCAGCTAGTTGAATCTGCCTCAGGTTATGCACCACCATGTCCAGCAAGAGTGAAGGAAGTGAGTCAGTGAGTGTGGTGCAATGTTTCAGAGATGAGCTTGCCATTTGAAGATACATTCACTGACCTTGGCCATTCATGCAAGGTCATTAAACTTCCTGTTCCTCTGCATCCAGCTCCTGAGCTTGTTGGCATTGATTACAATGCTTACCAACTCCCTCACTTTGTGGAGTTTGCACATTTGGTCCGCGTCTGTGTGGATTTCTTCTGGGTGCTCCGGTTTCCTCCCAAAATCCAAAAATGTGCAGGTTAGACGATTGGCCATGGTAAATTGCCCCTTGGTGTCCCAAGGTGTATGAGTTAGGGAGATTAGAGAGGTAAATAGGTGGAGTTATAGGGATAAGCCCTGGGTAGGATTCTCTGAGGAAGCGTCGGTGCGGTCTGGATGGGCTGAATGGCCTCCTTCTACACTGTAAGGATTCTGCTATGTCACTGTCAGTCTGAAGGGCCGCCTGGCCACCAGACCACCCCTCTTCCCCACCCCTCACCATGGGAAAGATCCTCTCTCCTTTCCACCTTCCTCACCAAGGCTCTAGGACTGCATTAGAGAACCATGGAGCACGTTCTCTGCCTTATTTGCACCACTTCCATCCTTCTTCCTGCATAGACTCTCTACAGGCAGTTTCAGCAGCTGTTGCAGCTGGACTGCACCATCCTTTTAAGAGGTATCGGGATGTCCTCACACGAAATTGGGCCTAGCCCTGCTAAGATGAGCAGATGTTTAGCAACGTGTTTAGCTTGGTGCTGCGCCACAGAACACTTATGTTTAAATTACCAGTGAGCATGCAGTTTACATGCTGTCTGCATCACAATGAATGGGCAATCATACATTGTGGTCTTGTGCCCACTTTCCTTTGAATCCAACTTTTTCCCCAAGGTAGCTTGACCTCTGAAACAAACTAAAGCCAATCTTTCATGCATCAGGTCATATCAAATGAAAGGGTAAAGAGTAAGTTGAATGTAGCAGTTCAGAGAGGCATGCTTAAAAGAAGTTTGCCCTAACAGAAAATAAATCTTCATTCAGAGAAGGACAATTGATAATGAATACTTATGGGTTGTAATTAGAGGAGTATTCTATTTATGCTTAGCTTTTAGTTTCTCCAACTTGGTGGTAGGCAACCTACATGCAGCCCATCTGGATTCTGAGTGTGGCCCATGAAACATTTTGTTGCCCACATGCCGGATTGCCACACTCCGCTGATTTCCATCCACCTAGCTTTTTTCCCACCGGTATTGCTGCAGTGATACACATGGGCAAAATGAAATGAGATGCTTACTGCTTGCACACAACATTGATTAAGAGGGCTGTGCTTTCCCTTTGTGTCCAAAGTGTAGATGTTTGCTTTGACCATGTGAAGTTGATGATAGTTCTATTAACGTATGAATGATTAAGCATTTTCTATAACTGTTATGAGTTAATTTTTAAATTCATTTACAGGATGTAGGTGTTGCTGGCTAGGCCAGCATTTATTGCCCATTCCCCCTTACTTCCCTTTATTTCAGAGATCATTTGAGAGTCAACCATACTGTTGTAAGCCAGATCAGGTAAAGAGGGCAGATTTCCTTCCCTAAGTGATATTAGTGAACGTTATTTGGCATGTATTAAATGTATTCAATTGTATAGATAGGGTCAAGATTAGTGAGCAAATCCAATTTCAATCTTGTGGCCCTAGAAATGAAGGAGGACCACGAACTAGCTTAGGTTGCCTATCACATCTCGAACTTATAGGCAATGCCATTTGATAGAAGGGACCATACTGGCTAGTTTGAGACAACTGGAGCACAGAAAACAAGACCAAAAGTATTGTAACTGATAAATAAGGTTTTTTTGTTTTAATATTAGCTAAGGTTTCAGTCCAACCATTTTTGGGAGCTGTTTGGAATGAAACTAGATGGTGCTTACTCTTTTGGACAACTCTCTGCCTAATGAAGCCTCTTCACTAACTGAAACCTACTTGACGCTAAATTCCACCTGCACGACAGAAATCTATAATTAGGTTCTGTCTTGTTGCTTTTCCTTAGCAGGATGGCATCCAGGTCTGAGTGTGATTCTCCTGCTGAATTAACCATGAAACAGATGGCGATTCATTAAGCAAAATATTACGAAGCAGAAATGACAGTTGGCATATGGTTCCATCCATTAGTTTAAGCATGAATTGGGTGGCAGTTGCATAGTTCCAGTAGAAAAATTTTGAACTAAAACATCGGTGTCTGTCTTCGATATCAGTAGAAGTTGTAATATAGCAAGATTTATTTTACCAGTGAGTGAGGTTTGGGGGGTGTTAGTTAATTTTGCACCAAATAAAATTGCTTCAAAACATTGACTTTTTCAAACAGAAATGCCACAATAAGTTTCTAGCAGAAACATTGGGCAGACATTTTCAGGTGATGGCATTTCCCACGCAGCTATACTGAGATAATGGGAGGGAAATACATCTCCCCACCTGCTGATGGCCATTTCTCAGCCATTTAACCTTCTGAGGTGGACTTATTAGCTGGAAGCCAGACCTTCAGCACCTCTTATGAGAATAATTCCTCCATCAGAGAGCTGCCAGTAAATCTGACTGGCTGGCAACTCTTTAATTATTGCAGCACCACTGGCAGTGTTGGCCAGTGTTGGGACTATAGGGTTCAGCGAGGATTTGGGTGAAGGGTGACTCAGGATTTCTTGGAGGGGCCTGGGCAGGAGGCCTATGGGTTGGGGTTGGAAGTTTGACCCAATATCCAGATGTGGAGGAAATATCTGGAGGAGATCGATAGACAGGCCATGAGAAGGAGGAGGGAGGGAGCTCTAGGTTAATAAAGTGTGGGGGGGTGGGTGGCCATTAGAAATGCCCTCTTTCTTCCCTTTACCCACTTCAGACTGAGCATGTTAATATGTCAAACTTGCACATCCTCCACTCCCACACCCTGCACCCACTCCCACCTCTGATATCGTCTACCAGCATGAAGAGCAGGGCCAGGGAGGAAGTGGTTCTTAAGGAGTCATTAAAGTGCCAACTGGGGCCTTACCACCATCCTGTGTAATCACAGCCAGATTGGGGACAGGCAGGTTTGCAGAGAGAGGGACAGAATATTATACAAACTCCTCTGCCTGTCAACCTTCCGGCAGGAAAACCATGAAATTATGAGCACCTTAAAATTTGACCAGTAGCTTTAAATGGGCATTCAGGCATCCAGTATAGTAGTGCACATGTAATCTGAACCCAATATGTGCTGCCTGTCAAAAGAGGCATGCATGACATAGGTCTAAAGAGGGATGAGTGCAAGCACACGGTCTAATGCTTGTTTGGTTCAGCCTTTACCAATTTGGTTTGTTTAGAGGCAACTGGTGCTAACCCTGCTGAGTTCAGGACAAACAGGTACACATGCAGCCGAACCAATCACTCTACAGAAAGAGCAAAGGGCAGATAATGGCAAGTACGCACTGCTGGAAATTTACAATGTGCGCAGGAGAATGGGGTGAAAAACAACATTGCAAATTTGATAACAGTCGTAATTTATTCCAGCGTATCTAAACACGTCTTTTACCCACGTGTTGGGACTTCAATTACAAATACAGCTGCATTTATATTCCAGCTGAAACTGTGGCAATTTATGCTGTAGAATGTATCAAGATTTGATGATAGTTGGGAGTTGCAATCTACGCAACTATAAATCATCACATGAATCAAACCCCTTGGGTGCCATCATTCAAACAGCATGGAGCCTAATCTCCACGGGATCAATTCAAATAGTGACAACGTTATTCGATATAAACAGCTGTTATTGTGCATTAAAATCTGATCAGAATCTACATTCAGAAGCATGCAATCTACTGATTAACCTTCACCTTCGACGGGTTATCATTAGCAGTAAAGTGTGTTCTGGTGAAGCAGATCCTCATCCTGCAATTCAAGTGATGGTGATCAGATAATCCAGAAATATGTCCAAAATGGCAAGGCAGGAATCGCATGACAATGGAGACCTCAGGCAAACTGGGAAAAGGCACATTCAGGACTTACATAAGAAATGTCTTCTTTACACAATGAGTTTGAAGCTTAAATCCCTGGAATCGTTGAAGAAATAAAAATCTGCATACTGCACTGGGGAAAAAATGGTTAATGCTGTATCTTTCTGGTTAGATGATGGATTGATTGGCTTTCCTCGTCGTTGATTATTGAGCTTTATTTCAGATTGCTCCCTGTTTTCCTGTGTATCATTTCACACCCTACTTAATCCCTCATTTCAATCGAAGATCCTGGGTAGGATTTTCTGGCTACACTCGCCCCAAGATTGGAAATTGTCACCCAAGTTAATGGATCTTTGCATGGTCCGTTGCTATAATTCGCTTGGTAGGTGGAATGGGAAAATTCTACCCCTTGACTGACTTCCCCTGCTACTGAGGGGATGATAACAGTTTCAGAATGGAGTTTGATCGCCTCAGTGTTTCATTAATACCAGTAAAGTGGAGGGCTTCCTTTCAGAAGGGACTTCTTATAAGATGTCCAAAGGGCAGTAGACGAGAGCATCGTAGACAATGTAATTAAAATCTTTAAAAGTTACCCCAATTCAGGAACAGTTCCTTTAAATAAAAAAAGATAAACACTTAACCTTCAATGGCCAAACACTAAGTTATGCACTGAAGATTTCTGTTCTCATTCATGGCTGGGATTCATCAGCACTGCTGAAGGTGAATGAGTTTTGGTTGGAATGCCAAATTCTCCACCCTCACTTACAGTGGGGCAGACATGGAGAATAGGGGACCCTACTCATGGAATTCACTTTCTAAATCTCTCTGCCTCACCACTTTTTATGCACAATGAGAGGTTTTTAAAATTATTAAAGGGTTTATAGGGTAATGTGATGTCTCAAGAGGCTGGGTGCTGGAGCGGTAGCATTTCCAACACTCGTTTTTCCATTTTCTAGATCACATCCACTCTACATTCAAATGCTGTTGAGCATAGCTGTGGTGACCAAGATGTCTACAGGAAGTCACCTGACTGACTGATGAGGAATCAGTTCCTTCAATGACTTAGTTCCTTATAACATAGATTTGGAGTTGTCCATTAAATTGTGAAGTGAGAGGCACCTCATTGTGGTGATGATAAGCTGTGAATTCCATCACGCTGCACAACTCCTATATTGACAAACCTCAGCCTTCTATCCACAAACAAAATGAAATAGCAAGTACTGATTTTTCTTTTAACCATTTAAAGGCCAGGACACTTAATTCTCTTGACAGCTTGATAGTACCGTTGTGCTTTGACAGTTCTCTTCATAGCATGACAGATACTTTGACATTTCCATTGACAGTTGACATTTTCATCAACAATTCCTGTGACAGTTCTAGTGGGAGTTCCAATGAGCTTGACAGCTCCCTTAACATAACAAAGAGATTGACAGTTCCACTCAGTTTATCCACTTTTTAATGCACGTTCATACCTAATTTTAGCAATCGCAAAGAGCTGCCCAAATAAATCCTAAAGGTTAGTTTAGATTAGTATTTGTGGTTGGCAGAGATATGGTCGGCTGAAGGGTCTGTTTATATGCTGTATATCTCTATAATTCTACTAGCTTTAGACTTCCTCCTGATAGAGATAAGATGCATATGTCATGTTTCAGGCAGCTCAGTAACCAAAATGGGACCTGACTGAAGGTAGCTGCACTTTAACATGTGCAGCTACCTCCCTGAACCACAGGTATGTGAAATACAATGCGTTCCTGTGTCCCTGCCCTGTGATAATTGTGGAACTGTATTTAGGGGCAGAACTTCTAGAATTGGCCCTCTTGCACCATTTTCACTGGAGTGGAAAGACTCTTCACCTGTGCAAAAACTCAAGCCTAAAATTTGAATTTACCTGATGGAGCGTCTTTCAGTTTTATGGGGTAGACTGTCTGCTCATCTGGCTTTACTCAACAATATGCAGTAGTATGAAGATGATTTTGTGTTTTTGGAGATAGCAACGATATTCCAGTGATCACCTGTAATGTGATTCTTGCCCTGAATGTTGCAGTTAAAGATGTCAGTCACAGCCTTTTTAATGAAGTGAAGACATCACAATCATCAGTTTCTGCTGAGTAAGAAAATTAAACCTGATAGAAACCCAATGGATCCAAGATCCCTCTGACAGTCTTCAACACCCTTCCCCTATCTCCCTCAGCCAGCAGCTTAACCTACTTTGTGTGACATCTTTGCATTTTCCTTGGCACTGTTTAATTCCAAGAGGAAACATTACCTGCCCACCTATGGCTGGATGTAATTCATTCTGCATTCTTAAATGAATAAAAAGTGTTTCGGCACGAGTCAGGCCATTTCTGACAGGCTATTGAATTTTTAAGAAAATAATAAGTTTCAAAATCACTTACAATTTCACCTACAGTTAGTACATGCACCTCTTTACCAAGATGGAATCCAGTGGTCATCCTGTTGGAGGTGCACACTTTATACCCGGGATGCCATTTTTGGGAATCAGGAATCTGTGCACCACCTATAGAATAGACATTATTCCGTCCAGTTGCTCTCCCGTATTGATTGGAAAGAAGCGGCTGTAACAGTGCAACTGGGAATAATGATACAATATTGCAAATTTTTAATTAACCATAAAAGAATGGATTACTTTTCTGCCAGACTAACTAATACTGTATACACATCACATTCACATGGGCAATTCTGAAATTGTAATTCATTAACTTGTGTGCTATACTCCTAACAGCCAGTGTAAAATATTAAAGAGTAGTTAACAGTAGCAAAGATTTTAAAAAATCCTTTTGAAGCACAAAACTGCCTAGAATCACATCTTCCCCTGACCTATTTTGTTTTAAATTTTTTATTCTATTGTAAAAGTTACAAAGACAATGTTCAGAGTGACCAGACAGACACAAATCCATCTCCTTACTTTCTCCGAAAACCAAATTCAGATTGAATCTAATTCATGGTCCCCACAAGAGAGACAAACAAGATCCAAGCTGACAATCTGGCACTAGATCTTAGCCAATAGGCCAAGAACAGATCTTCAGCCTTATTCAGGCAAGGGCAGATTCTTTTGAGTCAGATTCTCAGTTGCTTGTCCTATTTTCTTAATTCTTTGCAAACACAGTTGTCTTTCTCTGTGTGCTTGCCATGAACACAATAGGTAATCAAGTAATAGTTGATGTATGCTGTATGCAGGAATACCATTTTTGTATGGATTCCAGGAAAACAGGAAAACAAGTTAACAAGTTTTCTTTTCTGCTTGATTTGATGTTGTGTGGCCTTTCCTTATTAGTGATTTAAGCTTGCAAAATAGTATGAGCAATATTATTGTAGGAATGTTTCCACCCATTTATACCACATTTCTCTCAATACTATTTTAACATCATTTAAAATATGTTGGCCATAACCTCTATGAAAACAATGGAGAAAGGAATTTGAAATGGGTCTGTTTGAAGTTTGTTGTAGTAACACAACTCGTAATCACTCCCAGTCTGTAGCTTGGGCTGCCTTCATATTCCCATTACCCCCCATATAGCTTACACTCTTGTGTTTAATCTTGAGGGAGGGACACAGTTATCTGCAGCATTTGCTTGGCAGGATTTTTTCCCTATGATCTATCACACATGGGAACCAGATAGCTGGCTTGAAGCACTGGTATTTAAGAAATATGCCATTCTATGGAAATTAGGCCAACTTTCCTCACTGCTAGTGCCTGTCGATTCCAAGCTAATTCTGGAAACAAAAGAAGCATTTTAACTACGTTATACATATTACACCAAGTAATCCCTTTAGTAACAGCAGTTACACTTTTTTATTGTCAACTGTTTATTTGGCAAGGTCATCTATTTTAATATATATTGGACTACGCTGCTGTGAAACTTACACCAGTTACCAAATGAAGTTGATCTGTCTCTTAAAATAGCATCTCATTCTCACACACATAGAAGCAGACATAGTTTCCAGTTAAAAGCGTTATCCCACTCACAAACTTTAACTTGACCATGAAAGTCAGTGTTATTGCCTTTGTAGCGGGGCTTATTGGAGCTATTGGACTGCTTCTCTTCTTGGTGGCATTTGGGACAGATTACTGGCTCCTAGCAACAGAGAACTGTGAAGTATATGAACACCATGCTGAGAACGTAACATCCAGGCCTAAGGCTGCCACACCGGTGAGTTTGAAGGTCTCTGGTTTTCATGTTGTATTTAAAGATACCAACCACAATAGTCAGGCAGCACACATAACTACAACTGTCCATATTACACTGAAAAAGTTAGAGCTACAATTTATCTGCCTTCACAAAGGAGGACACAAATAACATAGAAGAAATGTTGGGGAACACAGGATTTAGTGAGGGAAGAGACTGAAGGAAATCAGTTTTAGTAGAGAAATGGTTTTGGGAAATTGATGGGATTGAAGGTCAATATATCCCCAGAGTCTGATAATCTACATTCCAGAATAGTTGATGAAGTGAATGAAAGATAGTAGATGCATTGGTGCTTACCTTCCAAAATTCTATAGACTCGGGGCTGGTTCCTACAGATTGGAGCATAGCTAATCTAAGCGCACAATTGAATAAGGGAGGTAGGGAGAATACAGGGAATTATAGACCAGTTAGCCTGATATCGGTAGTGGCAAAAATACTAGACTCCATTATAAAAGATTTTACAGCAGAGAGCTTTGAAAACAGTGGCAGGATTGGACAGAGTCAGCATGGATTTCCAAAAGAGAAATGATTCTTGACAAATCTACCGGAATTCTTCAAGGATGTAGCAAGTAGAGTTGATGAGGGGAGCCAGTGGATGTGGTTTGTTTGGAATTTTGGAAGGCTTTCAACAAAGTTCCACACAAAAGATTAGCGTGTAAAATCAAAGTGCATGTGATTGCATGTGAGATGGATAGTAAACTAGTTGGCAAACAGGATACAAAGAGTAGGAATGAGCGGGTCTTTTTCCAAATTGCAGGCAGTGACTAGTGGAGTACTGCAGAGATCAATGCAGGGACTCCAAATATTCATGATAAATTTTAATGATTTAGATGAGGAACAAATGTAATATCTCCAAATTTGCAGATGACACAAAATTGGATTGGAGAGTGAGCTGTGAGGAGGGTACAGAGATGCTTCAGTGTGTTTGGGATAAGCTGAATGAACAAATGCATGGCAGATACAGCATAACATGGATAAATGTGAGATTATCCACTTTGGTAACAAAAACAGGAAGGCAGATTATTATCAGAATGGCTATAGATTGAGAAGGAAATGTGCAAAGAGAACTGGGTGCCCTTGTACGCCAGTCACTGAAGGTAAGCATGCAGGTGCAGCAGGTGATAAAGAAGCAAATACTGTGTTGGCCTTCATCGTGAGAGGATTTGAGTACAGGAGCAGGGATGTCTTGCTGCAATTATACAGAGCCTTGGTGAAATCACACCTGGAATACTGTGTGCAATTTTGGTCTCCTTATCTGAGAAAGGATGGTCTTGATATACAGGGAATACAGAGAAGGTTTACTTCACTGACATCTGGAATGGCAGGACTAGTGTATGAGGAGAGATTGGATTCGTTAAGGTTATATTTGCAGGAGTTCAAAAGAATAGGGGCTCTTCTTGTAGAAATGTATAGGGTGGATTTTATGGTCCTGCTTGTCCCAAAACTGTAAAATTCTGCCTGAGGTCAACAGAACTTTCCATGGTCCACTTCTTGTCCATTCTGATTCCATTGGTGGATGGGACAGTAAAATTCCAGCCATAAAGTTCCTAGGCAAGGTAGATGTAGAAAGGATGGCCGCAATGGTAGGGGAGTCTAAAACCAGAAGGTCACAGTCTGTGGATATGGGATGGACCATTTCAGACTGAAATGAGAAATTTCTTGACTTGACTTGACAGTTGCAAGCCTGTGGAATTCATTTCCACAGAAAGCAATTGAAGCTGAAACATTTGTTTTCAAGAAGGAGTTAGATATAGCTCTTGGTGTGAAAGGAATTAAAGGAAATGGGGGGAAGACGGGACCAGTTTAATTAGCTGGGTTATCAGCCATGATCATAATGAATAGTAGAGCAGCCTCCAACTTCTAAATGATCTACTCTTACTCCTATTTTCTATGTTTCTATGTTATGGAGAGGTGATGATATAGTGGTAATATCTCCAGTAATCCAGAGACCCAGACTAATGCTCCGTGGACATGGGTTCAAAGCACACAATGGCAACTGGTGAAATTTAAATTCAATTAGTATATCTGCAATGTAAAGCTAGTCCCATTAAACTAGCACTGATTGTTGTAAAACCCACCAAGTTCACTAATTCATCTTTAGGGAAGGAAATCTGCCATCTTTTACCTGGTCTGACTATGACTCCAGATCCCCAACAATATGCTGACTCTTAACTGCTGCATGCCTTCTCATTCAGGATAATCAGGGATGGGAAACAAATGCTGCTTTTGACAGAGACACTCATAACCCATAAAAGAATAAAATTTAATAAATTCAACTTTGTTCTTCCCATTCCCGGATAATAAAAACTTTCCATTTTGAGTATTAATATGTTATGTCTTAAATTGATGGGCTATAGATTTGATCTCTACTTCACACAAAATGTTTTTGATCTGGAACGAATGTAACTTGTTGAGTATTAAGTCAGGAAATTGGACTGAGCTCTACCACCAGCTCCTCCCAAAAATGGGAACTGTTTGAATTCCTGGGATTGAAAAATAATATATATATAAAACACATATATTTCATGAACACATGTTACAAATCTAAATCGGAAAACCAATCAAGCATTTAGTAATTTGAAAATGCAATGAATGAGCCTTGTGTGTTGGGGGACGGGGAAAGTCTTTAAACTGTTGAGCATTCTTTTGGCGAGGAAATTGGAGGAAGTCCATGTGTGCCTGTATGCTTCTGGCTGTGTGGGGAGGTTCCTTTTCCATTCTGGCTCCTGGCTAACAACTTTATAATTGAATTACTGCATCAGGAAACATGTAATGCAGCAGAATCCATGTGAGGTATAAAAAGATGGACATGTATACTGTATAGTTTTAGGGATGAGAGGCCAATGTAACTCTGAATGCAGCACAAAAATATAAACATAACTTAATTTTTACCAAGTCATAGTTCATTCTCCAGATTTATTCCCTACAACTGATTGATATTCTAGGAGATTATGACCAGGATTCTTCAACTTCGCCTGCGGCTGGAATTCTCCAGTCCCGCTAGAGTGAATGGAGTTCTGACTAAGCGCCAAATTCTCACTGGCAGCGGTGGCGGGGCATACGAAAATCCCAGCCAATATACAGCTATAAACAAGAATTGGCAACAAACACAGGAACCACACAACCCGTTTTTAAGAAAGAACTTGACCAGATGTAGAGCTACTGAGAGCAGCTGGCACATAGGTTAAGACATATTTTAGTCGATACAAAGCCCAGCTGATCTTTGGGTAATTGGATACATTTCCTAATCTGGATGAGGTTTTTTTTAAATGGGCTTTACTTGTATTTTTGAGAAACTGGAAACCATTTAATGGAAAGGAAGGTTGGATATTAGGGCTGTGAAGCAATGGATGCAGATGCAGTGGAACAGAATGGGTTTGAGATGAGTGCCAAGTGTGAGCTGTACTGTTACATCTGGAACTCTTTCCTGAAATATGTACAGCCCAACTCAACATTGAATAAAATTACATAGAATATACAATACAGAAACAGGCCATTTAGATCAGCAAATCTGTACTGGTGTTTATACTCCTCACAATTTCCTCAATTTCCATCTCCTTCATGTCAGCTTTTCAATATCTTTTTCTACTCCCTTCTACATCGTACCCCTTTTCTTTCCTTTTAACAGAATCGAAGCATACCACTTCCTGTGATAGCAAGATTTACATTCTATCCTCTCTTTAAGAGGATTTTCATTTCCTTCTTGGATTTATTAGCAACCGTTAGGAGCAGTTTAGGAAAGGTAAACTGACTCCACCCTCTGCCGGGCTGATTGTAACCAAGTATGAAGTTGTTAAAAATGTGGCCTTGCCAACTCGATGTGCACTTAACTGTTTAAGAATTAAGCCAGCTCAATTCCTTGTGCTGACAAGTAAAGAGTTGGTTTTATTACCAAACCTCACTCAGCTCATACAGAAATGAATAACAGAGACTGAAATCGTATGAAAAAGTCCAACTTTCTATTATTGGAAAAGAACATTCACATGCAACATCCTCAGTTATGCACCAAAAAAAATGAAAGTTTACAAGATTATCAGATGTTCAAACTTGCCAAGTTAAGATAAAAGGTAAGAAATCAAAATAATTATTCATGAATTGTCTGAATGCTTGTTCACATTCACTTTCGACAGTGGCTGTTGTAACTTTGTCTTTTCCTGAAGCATTCACTCTGTAGTCATGACTACTTAACCCTCTTAAAGACTGTGGTATTGAATTGGAGTGCTCCTTTAAGAATTCCTTGTTTATAGCAATGTAGTCTTTTGATGGGTTTTCAAACAATAAATGGGGCTTAGCTTTGTTCAGAGAGGTTTTGGGATGTTGCCCCTATTCGATTTACATCAGTTTCTGTCTGCTTGGTCAACTCTTGGTTTTTTTTCACACACCAGCTGGGTCACATGACCTCTCATTGGTTTCAATCTGTGACTTATCTTAGCTGTTGGGCGGAATTATCCTAAACTTGTCAGAGTGTGAGTTTCAGGCTATAAACCAGAGTGTATTTTACTGAATGCATAGTCATGTTCTATTCCAGATTTTCTGGCACACAGTGCACCGAGAATCTGGAGGTGTGATTTATGCCATCGTTCTGATGGGGTGAATCCTCATAGAGCTGACAAGGTTGACCTAGAAAGACTAGGGTGCCATCTTTACAGGGTACCCCAGTCTTGCACTGAAATTAAACCTCCATCTCCATGGACATGGAGAATGACCGCGTCCACCAATCCTCCACATAAGCATCAGCCAACCCCCACGGCGTAAATCTGGTTTCTGGCCTCTCGCAAGATTTAGCGACCATTATGGGATTTGCGTCAGCAACTAGCATGCTGTTAAAATCATGGCCTTGTCTCTGAAAGCTCCATGTTCGCTGGGCGGGATTTTCTGGCAGCCTGTTACAATTCTCGTGATGAGCGGGACAGGAAAATTCTGCCCGCTGTCTCCATAAAGCGACCCGTGGCCTTCACATATGCAACTTAGCTACTGTAGACTAGCATCCTTTATTTATCATAAAATGTTCCTTTTAGGAATACGTATGTTATTTACATGTATATATATATATAAATATATTTATCTCCATCAGAAGACATTACAAATTTACATTCTATACAGTACAGTAGCTTTTCATAACAGAATTTATCTTACATTAATGGTTCTAGTTTTCAATTCCCTAAAAGTGAGAACATTCACTCCACAGATACCCTGTCCAATTTAGTCATGATTTTAAAGAACTCTATGAGGTCACCTTTCTCTTTTTGTAAGGAAAAAAGCCACAACCTATTCAATCATGCCCAATTGCTATAAACTCTCAATTCTGACACTGCCCTTATAAATCTCTTTTACACATTTTCTAATATGTAGTTTGCAGACTAATAAAATAGTAGTGTAAGTGTGTGCTTGATCAGGATCCTATCCATGTTTAAGCACACCTGTAATAAGTTTGAACTCTATACTCCACGAAATATATCGATCATTTTACCAGTTTGAATTCTTTGCCAACCTGCACTTTTACAGATTTGGTCACCTGTACCTTAGATCTCCTTGTTCATCCCCCTCATTCAGTTTCTTATTTTCTAAGTTGTAGGTGCTGCTTCTGCTTTTCATACCAAAATGTGTCATCTCACAATTGTCCACCATAAAGTTCATTGGTCATTTAACTGTCGTGTCTGTCAATTTTTTAATGTCTTCTTGTGTCAGGTTGCATTCTTCCTCAATATTAGCTATAACTCCTGAAACAAATTTTGGTAGTTAATGACTCATTCCATAGTCCAAATCATCACAATTTTCATATACAATTTTCTATTGTTTCCACTTCCACTCTAAATTACCACGCCGTTCCCCTACTCACTTATTTCTAATTAGTTCATGCCCAGAAGATGAATGGTCAGTCCTAATAAACACTTTCTAGCCATACTTTCATCTTTGCTTGGATTCCCTACTCTTCAGAAGTGCACTATTGTCAAGACTTATTCAATAAAAAAGTTTGTTTTATCCGTACTCACAGACTACGGAGTTTCTTTACCCAAATGAAGTAATTTTGCCATTCATAACATTGTCCTCCAACATGGGAAGGAAGTGGAACCTGTGTCTTCTCCAACCTACTGCCCCTAAACTGATTCAACTATGACCCCCTGTTCCCTGCCCCCAGCTGCACCCACCCCCCCACCCCACCCCCAATCCTCAAGAATCTTGGCTTCCACATCAGAACGCCTTCTATTCTTTTGAAGTGTGTGGCTGATTTATTGAAGTTCACAGCCTTTTTTAAACGTGCATATTCTCGTGCAGTAAGTTAAAGCAACCAATTATGCATGACTAAAACTAGGGGGCAGAGCCTTAAAATAAGGGGAAGCAGATTTAGGATTGAGTAGAGGAGGAACTTTTTCAAAAAAAGAGTTGTGAATCTGTGGAATTCCCTGCCCGGTGAAACAGTTGAGGCTACTTCATTGCATGTTTTCAAGGCAAGGATAGATAAATTTTTGAACAGTAAAGGATTTAAGAGTTATGATGAGCAGACGGGTAAGCGGAGCTGAGTCCACAAAAAGCTATGATCTTATTGAATGGCAGAGTAACTTGAGGGGCCAGATGGCCTACTCCTATTCCTACTTCTTATGTTCTTTTGATATTTGTGGGAACTGCCATACTGCTTTACAGTCATGCAGCCATGTCCTGCTTGTCTCGCAGTTCCCCAGGCTGTAACCTCCTTTTCTGCCACTCTCTGTCAATATCAATACACTCCCTCCCCCTTTCTCCATCAGCAATTTCTCCTTGACATAAGCATTACATTAGATCCCTGTTATATACTATTGTTTTATATATAAATACCTGAAAGTAGCTGGGAACTGATGTGTTATGTGTAAGTGTCGCAGAGGCCACATCTCACAGCTGTGCTAGCAACTGTTGTGAAGCATAGCAGAACAGTTGTACAAGACTGCATGGCAAAATTAAACAGTTTCCAATCTTCTCAATCTTTAAATTAAAGGCAAGATATTGCAAATGCCAGCAGAAAATACTGGAAAATGGCAGAAAATCTGACAATGTCTTAGAGAGAGAATAGAGCCAACGTATCGAATGTAGGGGATCCTTCAGCAGAGCTTTGGGTATAGTAATTAACAACATCCAGGAGTCAAAATATAATAAGAAAACTCAGCACTCCATATGCAGGAAAACATTGAGGGCTGAATGGTTTTATAAAAATATCACTAACTAAAATTCTGCAATAGCTTTGAGACAATAATAATTAATTTTATTTCAATCTGTTCATCCACTACAGTAGGAAGTTGGGACTTAAATTTTAGGAAAAATCAGTCATATCATAAGAAGCCATTTTGTTAATCAAAGTAATATTCACTTAATTGTCCATTTAATTCCATTCCCTTGACTTTCATACGACACATTTTTTCCAAGTATTTCTCCAATTAGTTTTCAAAAACAATACTTAATTGTGCTTCCTTTATAATATTTCAATATAAAAATCAATGAGTAAAGTATTGCCCTCCAAATTTTCCCACTAATCGTTTCCTGGTGATCATAAATGTACATTTCCTGTAATAAGTCTTTGGAGGTAGAAGTCTCTTCACTAAAATCCATTTATTTATAAACTCTAACAGCAGGACACAGAGTGCTAGCAGTTAGCAGTCTGCTTCTGGGGGTGTCAGAGGAACTGACACTCCCAGTTAGGTACAAGACAAAGACTCCCTGATTGGCCTATCAATTGGATCCTTAATCAGGGTATTTTTGTGTTCAACCAATAAACAAACTGTGTCCTCAGACACTGCATGCTCTCTCTCCAGAGATACCTAACTGCGAATATAGCCGCAGTAAAGGGGCAAATAGTCGGGTTGGGCAACCCCCTCAGTCACCTGCTGCCTGGAATGTAAATGGAATGCCTTTTCAGGCCCAGGAGCAGGTTCATGAGAAGGTCCTCGTCTTTTCGTGCCCCACTCTGCACTGGGTGCCCCTAGATCAAGAGCATGGGATTGAAGTGCAAACAAAACATCAACAAAAGGTTTCTTAGAAAACAAAATGTTGTGCAACCTACAACACATTACATAGACATGGTCCACAGACTCCACAAGGTTACAAAAAGGGGATCCTTAATCAGAGAGTTCATACTCCAAAAGGCCAATTTTAATGGCCTGATTGAAGTCATTACACTTTCTCAGTATCGGCTCACCAACCGATAAAAATACTTGTTCCCGATTTATCTGCACAAAACTCATATGGACCTTTTTTTACTCAGGTCCTGTTATGGCCTAGTAAGTCCTACTTTATGTTAGGTGGACTATTCATGGTAAATGCATAGATTTGCAGGGATAGGTTGAGGGAGTGGGCCTGGATAAAATGTTCTTTCAGAGAGTCATTGCAGAGTCGATAAACTGAATGGCTTCCTTTTGCACTGTAAAATTCTATGGAATTTCTTGGAAGTCAAAGAATGGTGATTAGGAATGAATGTATTGACAGAAGCGTTTGTGTGCGCCTATGTGTATGAGATCTAACATAATGCGAGTACAGCCTGTGGAATGTGCAATAGTGTGGGGTGTTTGAAGCCAGTGTATAGCTTGATAATGGGTAAAATGTGTTGAGATGATGGTAGTGCTGTGTAGTCGTTGAGAAGTTTGTTTGTGAAATAGGAACATTCTTCGAATGCCTTTGTCAAGTTGTTAAATTCCTTGTGGCACTGGAACCATTTTCTGGAAGTGGCACTCCTGGCTATCACCACTACCTCCCACATGCAGTACACTAATTCTCTCTGCGGGGTCTTTCCCACTTCCTCCATGAGAACATCTGGTGCCATATCAGAGCTCATGGTCCCGCTCTCTTTTGCTCTTTCACACAGTCTTCAAATGGCACAGCCATTCACCAACAACACGAAATGCAGCCACTGCAACGATCATGATGCAGAGCGGTCGATTTGAAGGATGTGTGAAGGACCAGAAGGAAATGAGTGAGTGCAGGAAAATTGTGTCTAATCAGTGCTTGAGCAATCAGCCTGCAGTTAATTGACAGCTTCAGGGTCTGTACGCTGGATCAACTCATAACGATTATCAGTTAACTGGAAAAATGCATGCTAAATCCAGACTTCCAAGCGGGTGTTTTTTATTAGTCATTTTGGCACCTGCTTTAACTAAATAGCTCCCATCACTTTTTTTCAGCACCTCTATCAAATCTCCAATTTCCCCTTTCTGTCCTGTTTCTCTTCTTCTCTTCATGTTACCTTAATCATTTTTTTCTGTACATTCACAATCGCAAATTTGAAATTTTCAATCCATATGTTGAAACCTTACTGCCCATGAGGTGGTAGTAGCAGTGTGAGACATATACAGCAATACCTCCTTACAAGGTAATTTCTACTCTAGAAAACAGCAGCTCAAACTCTGAATGTTGGAAATCTCGAGCTCCGTTCTTCATTTACACATCAGACAGCTTTAAAGCACACAAAAAAAATCAGGGCTGTGTCTCTCATGGAACGTTTTTATTTGAAAACAGCACATGGAAATGGTAAGGTGCCAGGTTCGTGTGAACGAACCTCTGGGGTTTGAAAGCACAGCTTGGTAACAAAAGCATGTGCAGGATTGAAATGCATCACAGCTGTAAGTTTGTGTGTCTTGCAACATGAAGGAGCTCAGCTGCCATTCACTGCTGGAATGACACAGACCCTTAAATGTTCTGGATTAACAGCTAAATTCCTTTGCTCCCATGGCCCCTACAGTTGCTAACTTGAAGTGAGCCCAAAAAATATATGTTAGCTTTTATTGCAAAAACAGCATAAGAGTAAGGAAGATTTAATACAATTATATAGGGCCTTTGTGAGACCCACTCCTGAAGTGTAATGTACAATTTTGATTTCCTTACCTAAAGAAAGATATACCTGCCCTCGGGTCGTAACCAAGGTTCATTAGATTGATTCCAGGCGAGAGGCTGTTCAATGCAGACAGATTAAGTAGAATGAACTTATATTCTCTAACATTTGGAAGAATGAGAGGTGATCCAATTAAACTGTATAAAATTCTGAGACCACAGTGTAAGAAGCTGTTTCTGTTGACTGGAGGGTTTAGATCTAAGAGTCATTGGATTCTGAAAGAGGGCTGGGATCAGGAGAAATGTCTCCACTCGAATTCTCTATCCCCGAGAGCTGTGGACTCTCAATCATTAAGCATATTCAAGACTGGGATTGATAGATGTTAGATCCTAAGGGGACTAAGGGAACAGAATAGGTTGAGTAAGTTAACACATTGTATATGTTCAAGTTCAGCCATGATCTCATTGAATGGCAAAACAGGCTTGAAATGCTGCAGAACCTGTTCATCTCCTGTTTCATATGTTGTTATGATTGACCTACCATTTGCCACTTGTATTTATCTGCTGTTCATGAACTCTGGACACGGTCAAAGGTTCTCACAGGAAGCATCATGAAACTGGCCAACAACACATGCAAATTTTCAGTGGAATCCTTCAATGCTCAGGGTAAGCCTCTGGTAACAAAAACTAACCGAGAAGCTTAGAATGACACTCTACCCACCCCTTTCACCATCTCACCTGATCAAAGTGAGCAGCCGGAAGCAGGAATACTGGCCAGAACTTTACCACCTCACCCACCCAGAATTGGAGCGGGGAAGGGTCCAACAATGGAAATTTCCATTGACTTCTGCTGGGAATTTCTGGTTGCGCCCAAGCAAGGCTGTAATATCCCAGCTGCTATGTCCAACTGTGTTGCTGGAAATGTTCGCTGGGCATTTAGAAGGGAATGTGTACACAAATATCTCAAAAGAAAATACAATGAACTTCCTTGAGATATTCCTCAACATACCTAGTAAGAGGACCCAGGGTGTACCAAATAATCATCAGGACGAAACTCATCCATATAATTTCTAATCTCATTTCCTGACAATCAATCCTCCCATTTCTTCAGGAAGAATATCAGCACATAGCACTGACTGACTGACTCTAATGGACTATTGCAGGGAACATCATAGTGCTAAAGAAATAAGGGAAACATGAGGTGATGTCTTGGGGCACATACATATTAATAGGGAGGAGGTATCTGCAGTCTTAAAGCGCACTTAGATAAGTCTCCTTTGCCTGATCAAGTGCATTCTCAGATCTTGTAGGTTGCTAGGGAAGAATTTATAGAGGCCCTTGAGAGATACATTCTTCATCTCTTTCCACTGGCGAAATTCTAGGAGACTGGAGGGTGGCTAATATTGTTCCATTGTTTAAGCAGGGTAACAAAGACAAGCCAGACAATTAAAGTCTGGTAAGCTTGACATCAATGATGGATAGGTGGCTGGAGGAGTTTTTGAGGGATACGATTCACCAACAACACAAGATCCTCTCAATGATCATGATGCTAAGCGGGTCCCACCACCGCTCCCCATCCCTCCTCCTGATCTGATTTGATTGCCTGCAGAGTGGCAGCGGGCCCACTCCCTTACCAATCACCTGCAGAGTGGCAATGGTTCCCCTCTCCCCCAATTCAATCAGAGGCAAAGTGCGGAGCAGTCCTTACCCCCTTGATCGGACCAACTCTTCAAGGCTCGCACATATAAGCCCTGTTCTCTATAAGCCCTGCTCCTATAAGCCCCATGCCCCATAAACCCCTCCCCAGCACTGCCTGGTGGGCTGTGCGAAGCTACCCGGTGAGCATTATCGAGGTGCCAGGTCTGCAGTGCCAAGGTAGCAGCTCACGCTGCTAGTCCTGCAGTGCCCAAGCAGCACCCTCTTTGCCATCAGCTTCCCTGGGTGGGGCCTCAATGGACTCTGGTTCCACTGGTGAGACCAACACAACTGTTCCCCATTCATGGACATGTAGCCCTGCCATTTTCGACCACAAGCTGGCCATACTGGAATTCTGGCTTGCATAAAATCGCCAAAAAATTGGGCGATTTCTCAGCTCTCATGCAATTTTATTGGCTCACTCCGCCATCAAGGCAACCTGGTAAAATCCCGGCCAATGGCTCTACTATCAAACATATCTGTGAGCGAACACTACTGAATCTTCATCCATTTCTTTTAGCCTCATGATCCAAATTGAAGTTGAACACCCCACTGACAAATATGACATTACATCCTCAATTATATTTTACATTATTAATTGTCTTTTTAAAATTCTTTCCAGGGATGCAGGTGTCACTAGTTAGGTCGACATTTATTCCCCATCTCTAATTGCCTTGAAAAGGTGTGCTGAGCTGCCTTTCTGAACTGCTGCACTCCAAAGTTTTACGTTTATTTATTAGTGTCACAAGAAGGCTTGCATTAACTGAGAAAATCCCCTAGTCAGCACACTCCAGCACCTGTTTGGGTACACTGAGGGAGAATTTAGCATAGCCAATGCACCTAACCAGCTCATCTTTGGATCTTTTGGAAACCAGAGTGCCTGAAGGAAATCTATGCAGGCATGGGGAGAACATGTAGATTCCACACAGGCAGCCACCCAACCTGGGAATCAAACCTGGTTCCCTGGCGCAGTGAGGAAGCAGTGCTAACCACTATGCCACTGTGCCACCCTGCAGAACATCCACAGTGCTGTTAGTGAGGGAGTTCCAGCATTTTGACGCAGCAACAGTGAAGGAATAATGATATATTTCCAAGTCAGGTGTGTAATTTGGTGGGAACTAGCAGGTGGTGGTGTTTCCATGTGCCTGCCTTCCTTATCTTTCCAGGTTACAGCAGTTGCAGGGGTGGAAGGTGCTGTCAAAGAGACTTGAGTTCCTGCAGTGCATCTTATAGATGGTGCATGCTACTGCCACTGTATCGGTGGTGGAGGCAATGAATGTTTTCTAGTTTCATATTTAATTTTTTATCTGGAATGTCTCACAGTCGTTTAGAATGTCAACCCCTTGCCAAGAAGCTGTGTGTAAAGCATGACACCTGGGAAGAAGGACAATTCTCCTTTCTTGTAATAGGTGACCTCTATTCCCTCAGCTCAGCTAGTTTAGATAAATCCAGCTTAGAAACAAACATTAAATCGTTTAATTCTAATCTGTCAAGAACGCAAGTTTCTTGTGCATTTTTGCTATGATATGGATCTCTTACCTAACCATTATCGACTTGTAATCTGTAATGTATTATGTTGTTATGCAGAGCAGGCAAGCACCAGAAGAACATGATGAATCAGCCATCACCTTTCACCATGAGGGTTTCATTTGGCGCTGTTGGTTCACTGAAGACATTTCCCATGATAGTATCTGGAATTTCTGGTTCAGTGAGTAGCACCAATATATTGCTGTCAACTTCAATCATTGCTGTGCACCTAATATATCTGTATCACACCCAAAATGTACTTTCAACTGAAATACAGGGATCACTCTATAGATGTCCCTGTTCAACCATTTTCTAGAAATAGTTAATCACAATCTCAAAAAGAAGAAGCTTGCAAGCGGGATGTTCTGATTTTTCCCGCTGATGGCATCTTCCAATCCTATTGAAGGAGACCCCCCCACCATGGGAGTTCCCCAGTAGTGGGACAGGCGAGCTATGCAAAATAAAGGTACTGTGAAAATCCCCTAGTTACCATATTCTACTGCTTATTCGGGTACACTGTGGGAGAATTTAGCATGGCCGATGCACCCAACTAGCACACCTTTCAAATTGTGGGAGAAAACCAGAGCATCCGGTGGAAATCCACATAGATTAGGAGATTTTCACAGTAACTTCATTTCAGGGTTAATGTAAGCCTACTTGTGACACACAAAAAAAAATAAACTTAAAACTTTAGAGTGAGCAGTTCAGAAAGGCACTCTGGCAGGGTTGGAAGGTCCATGTTTGCCACCAATAAAACACACCGCAGGGGAAAATCCTGTCCAATTCATAACCCTTCTTCAGGATTCCCCAAAGCACTTCATAATTGCGAAGTTTGGAAGTGTGGTCACTGTGATAATGCATGGAAATGTCGAAATCAATTTGCATCTGTCTCCCACAAGCAAAGATGAATTAAGTGGCAGGATAATCTACTTTTAATGATTTTGGGAATGTGAAATAAAAACAGTGAATGCTGGAAGTATTCAGCAGGTCAGGCAGCAGTTACGGGGAGAAGAACAGTTGATCTTTCAGGCCAGTAATCTTTCATTGGCTGAGGGATAAATGCTGGCCAGAATACTGGGAGAACATCCTTCATTTCCTCCAGTCGTGCTGTAAGAAGAGAGGAGTGAATCAATTTAATGCTCCACTCAAAACACAGCACCTCTGATAGTGCGACAGCCCCTCAGTACTGAATCATATGCTTGAATCTCTGTGACTGGACTTGAACAATATTGTGGCCTGGGGTGAACATATGGCTGAAACCTGGAGGATAATTGAATTTCTCCCAGCAAAACAGACTGAAAGGAAAAATATTTGCCCATCAATTAAAGTGTGTGAGACAGAGGAAACATTTGGATCCCAAAATTCCAGGTCTGGAGAGGCCGGAGACTGCACTCATGTCCAGGGAGCCAGAAAACGAACCATATCTAGACTTCATTGGGATTCCACTCAATTGGACAGTTCCTGTAAATTCCAGCTAAGGAGATCATGGGCAGATGTTTCATCAATAATAATAAAGGCTGTTCCAGGAGTTGCTTCCTTTATATACAATGGAATCCATGCAAGCTGAGACTGGCATTCTTCCTTTGGAAACCTTTCAAGCTGCCAAACATCACTAGGGGAAGGTAACTAATCTCAGGAGGTATTAATTAGTTGGCACTATGCCGGTGATAGTACAGCACTCGCTCAGTACTACATTAGAGTATCATCCGGGATTTATGTTCATGTCTCTGGAGTGGGACTTGAACTCGTGATCTTCTGAATTAGCAGGCAGGAGTACTATTGACCGAGCCATCTCTAATACTCAAGGGAAATGGGTCGAGGGATTTATGGACTAATATGCTCCCACTTAATGTTTCACAAATATATTTATCTGGGATGTGTCACAAATATGCGTTTTGAATTTCAGATTTTCCACTTAAGGAAAGCAATCAAGCTCATGGCATAGATATAAGTGATTTGACTTGCTCCCTGCTCTCTTATCTTGAAGCAGATTGTGCGGTAGGCTGAGATCAATAAACATGGTTGTAGCTGGGAAAAAACAGGAACTTCCAAGGAAATAAAATGAAGCCAAAACAGTTTATCTCTGCCTCTGTAACATCATCTGCCTTCATTTATCACTTACCTTATCTTCCCTTAAGTGCTCATCCAGGCTTCCAGTCTCCAAAGCTGTCCTTACTTCCTTCCCAGATATCACCATATAAAACTCAACATCATCCAGATAAGATAAAGCTGATAATCTACTGCTTAGCTAACTCCCAGCCTTTGCCTATTTGGACTGTTCCCATTTCCTCAATCTAATTAAATTATAAACGTTGACCTTGTTTAAATTCCCCCAAGTGGACTCACGATACCTTCCAGCCCTTTATTTCAGTTCTCACCCTCTCCTCTTTTGGAGTTTTCATTAACTATTCCGTGCTTTGACATCTATTCTAGAGCCTTCCGCCATTTTGGCCCAGATTTCTCCCAAGGTGGTTCCAATCTGTGACATCCTAACCTGCTTTCCAAATTCTGCACAAAATGCCCACCTTTTTGATTACACCATCAGCCACCCAGTCAAAAACACCAGTTTATTATTTTCAGTATAAAATAACTGACGAATTCCAGAGTTGAAGCGATTTATTCGCTCACAATGATTTTCACCACTGCAAAATAATATTTTACTTTTCAAGGAATGTAAACAATTGCCTGAAACAAACAAGTAAATCAATTTGTGAAACTAGATTTGACCCTTGTAGGCATCCATTTTTTTTATGTTTGTGCAGCAACCAAAACATTATTTAAAGAAAATACTCTGCAAAATAATCTCTTCAAGGATTTCAAGAACAGAGTTTTAAAGTTGATCCTCTTCTTTTCAGTTCTTGGGAATCCTTTGTTTTCTCTGCTCACAGTTTCTCTCTTCCTATTATTAAGCTGCAAGAGTGGAATCATTAAAATGGCACGTGACCCCAAACTAAATCTAATGAAGTGCCTTTTGTAAAAATGTGTAAGATAATATTCCGATGCAAGAACCCTAACAATAAAGATCTGACCAAGCCAATCTGGACAAACAAAGCTGAGAAAAAAAGGAATAAAACATTTTGTAATATCTATCCCATAATGACAAATCTGCAACATTGTTTTGGAGAATTTGATTAATGTCTTCATATTTTGTATTATACAGCAAACCAACCTCCATCCAAATACTGTGTCCATGGCTATCTCTTCCCTTTTCCAATTGCAATGGGACCTGTATATTCACATGACAGCACTGCTGGTATGTTTTGAAACAATTATAATACATAAAAATCTTTAAATAAGAGTACATGATTCTCCTTAACAAGTGCATCTTATATAATATGTATATTTTCTATATTGTGTATATGGTCTTTGCTAATTGATTGATCCTCTAAGTCCATGTATTTTTGTGCCACTCTGATTCGTTTGTGGTGACCATTTGACCTGTCTCCATTCTGCTAGCAGCTGATTGGCCAATGGGAATTTATCCACAGATTTCAACTGTTTTACCATTGGCTAAGTAGGTATTTTGTGATCCATTCATCCAAACCTTCGCTTACAATATTCTGATGGTCACCGCTTTCTGCTTCTGTTCTTCATTTATCTTGCACCCATCGAAATATTTAATTGAACTATTTAACAGTTTATATTCATTCTCATGTCAACATAAAAAGGTAGAGTTTCTTCAGCTAAAGTTTGAGCTCTCTTTCTATTCTACCTACCTTCGAAAATATCTTCCCAAAGTCTCATACCTTTTCAATTTTCCAAGAACAAATTTATGCCAATTAAGAGCTGTTTCCTGCTCAATCATCAGACTGATGGATTAGGAGCAGTGTGGATCCTGTTTAGACTTTGGACAGGAAGAGTAGGAGCTGAGGTGGGTGTGTGAGGTGCCTCCATCAAAAGCCTCCTTTTAATTTTGATTACCCCTCACCCAATAGGATCTGGCTCCTGCAGTATCTCCATCCTCCTGTCCTCCAGATCTCTACCCCTACACCTCCCGCCCCCTGTCCACTTCCAAGGCCTCACTTCCCCTCCCAGATCCTTGCAGTCCTTAGTTCTGGATTCCTGGGACATAGAATCTGGGAGTCTCACGCCTGTTGACTACAGCTTCTGATCCTGCTAGACAGCCACCATCCAAACAGATTAACCAGCAGCACTCTGAGCCAGGACTTCCTCCTGAATTAAGGATGGAAGTCCCATCACCATGCAATCAAATGCTTCTCAGGGCATTCAATAGCTGTGGGGTAGCTGGTACCAGTGGAGATGTTTTCCCCATTGACTCTTCAGATGTTGGGGCAGGAGACACTGTCCAACCTAAAAATGCTGGCTTCTGTGAAGAAAGATGCCAACAACAGGAAGCCATGAGGAGGCACGTGGATGTCTTCACATGGCACAGCCTGACCTGACAGCAGTCAAACCCAGCATCATGGAGTTTGTGGGGTGATATCCAATGATTGGAGGGCTGATGAGCCCTCCCCGTCCGATGCTCCTTTTCAAAAAGGCTCATTGTATCGTCTCCATTCAGGCATTAAGCAGACCGGCAATGGCTCTTCCCCCGGATCAAGGACCCCGGTAGCATATGTAATGCCCATTAAGAGCTTCCACCCAATCATAGACTGGCAGCCTTTCTGTATTCAGCGATGCCAGCAAGCAGGCTAGTTGTTTTGGCTATTCCGATTGAGGAGGGCCCCCAAGCCCAGTGAATGATGGCGGGAAAGGTCTCACAGAGAGGATATTACAGAGAGAGGTGTTCACAAGGGAGGGAGTTCGAGGAGGTTTGGAACAAGAGCAAGAGTTTGACTTTCAGCCCACACCTTTCTTTCTGATGCCAAGGCCTTCAATCTGGCACTGAGAGTCTTTGAATGCGGCACCCCCTGAGAGCCTACAAGCAAATACGCCAAGGTTTGCTAGCATTGTTTCCTGCATAGCGAGTCCCCTACCTTCTGTTGTAATAATATATAGTGAATGGTAATAAAATGGCCACCAGTAGATCTGTTAATTGGTCATCTCCAACTGAGAAATTACTGGAAATATCCCATGGCATTGGAAAAACATTGGCTTTCGCCCCAGATGATACCTTATCACATCTCCCTGCCACCTTCAACCCAATTAACCCCTTGGCAGCAAGGTCCACCGATGGCCTTTCGCTCCCATTGCCGAAGTGAGCAATTAATGCTCAGTTAAGGGTCTCATGCTGCCATTGCTGGTATTAACTCAGCAGCGGGCAGGTGGGAGGCTTGTCAAATACAAGGAAGCACAACACACATCCACTGGCATGTTTGTTTGCGGGTTGCTGGAAGATGCCTCACTCAAAAGTTCTTTGTGCTTAATTGAGAGATTTAGGATCAGGAAGGGACTATGGGGGTGCAAAAAGCCAACTCCCTCCATTGCCACTAACCTCTCCCCTGCACCTTCCTCCCCCATGACTCCTCCCCTTTCCATGAGCCCTCTGGGTGGATATAGTACCAGCAGCGGTCACAGTCTGGCCATTGACATTGCTGAGTAAAGAGGCATTGCCAGCCTCTAATTGACCAGCATCTCTTGACAGTGAGGCATTCACCACTAGAGTCTTTGGAGAAGGCCTACCATTGGTCTGTCCGGTGCCTCAAGCTGCAGTGGGCCTCTTCAAAGAGAAGTGACGCTGGCTCTCCAGTCATCCAAAAAGATTCCAGTCACCTCCATAGGATTCTACCCAGTGAGAGAATATGTTTGAAAACCAGACAGAATCATAGAGGCAATGAAAGAGGGACAAAATGACAGAGACGGTGCAACGGAAAGAAATAGCAAATGCGAACTACATTACAGACAGAAATGAAAGACAAATCTTTCCTCATACTTTTGTTCATGGACAATTCAGAGGCAGATCAGCTTGTATTCAGAAATTGAAATGAACCTAGTTAAATAATCAGCTGGATTAATTAATTCTAATATTCTTTCCATTACACAGTGTATCGAGGCTTCTGGACAGCATTCATAATACTAGGTGTGGCTGCTGGTCTTGTGGGAGGATTTTTAGTAGTTTGTGCAGTGCCATTTGTGAGTGCAAAACTATACAAGTCAGGAGGTGGATTCCTTTTGGCCTCTGGTAAGTTGCTTTTCATGTTCAAAAAAGCAAAATGAATGATTTTGCATTGTTGGCATTTCATAATGTATTCAGCATTTTTTTCATTCAATTTGATATTGAACCATGAACATCAGGTAGATCCTGGTGTTGTACATTTTATATCTCAGAGTTATGCAGAGTTGACATATCAGTTCACATGTTTTAAATAACAAACAATAATCACTAAATTGATCAAAAATGAGAGGGGTGATAGTTCCTGGCTGGGGCATTGTAACAAAAATAAAATGTCAAAAGCAAATGTATCTAGTTAAAATAAAATGTGCAGTGAGCATCCTGTGGTGCCCACTAGTCCCGGAATTCCTGAAGTGTGCTGGTGAAACCAATTTGTCTCTGTGTAATAGAAGTTCATTCACAGTGATATAAAATGTCTGCTCCTCTATCAATCTCCATAGTTTGTTCACTTTGCTCTGAGTCCAAAGCCAGGCTTATCCAATCAAGCATATTGAGAATCAATAGCAAACAGACTGGTATAATCAAATACAAAACAACTGAACAGGTTCAGTCACTGGTTTGTTTGAAGTCAGTTAAGGTGGCAGAACGCTATTACAATTGATCTCAATGCAACAAGGTTAAGTTTAGGGAAATGTTGGTGACATCTTTTTTCATTCACCAGATGTTGACATCATTGGTTAGGCCAACACTTATTGCCCATTCCGAGAGGTTGCCTTTTTGTATCACTGCGCTGTTGTAGAACCCCTAAAATACTGCTCAGAGGGAGTTCTAGGATTTTGACCTAGCAACAATGAAGGAATTTCATTTCATTAGGATAAATTCAGCATCCCCATGCTCTAGGCAAAAAATCCCACTCCAATGTACTGTCAGAACTGGGCTATAACATTGAAGCATATTTACCCTCTTTTCAAAAAGAGTTTCTTGCTGGAAGCATAGGAATGCTGAACTTACATTAAAATCTTCTAATGGGCATACCAAGTAAGCATAGGATCAATATAGAATCCTTCAAGCTCAGATAACTTACAAATGTTGTTCATATATTCAATGTCGCTTGGCTAATTGGGTGGTGAACCAGAATATTGATGCTAGAAGATATCAAATTATAACCCATTCTATCTTAGCACTTTTCGGAAAGAAGGGTGAATGTCTGTGGAATTTGCATATTCTCCACGTGCCTGCATGTATTTCCTCCAGATGCTCTGGTTTCCTACCACAGTCCAAAGATGTGTGGGTTTGGAAAATTAGCCATGTTAAATTGCCCCTTAGAGTTCAAATTTGTATCAGTTAGGTGGATTAGCCATAGTAAATGTGCAGGGTTACAGAAATAGAATGGAAGGGAAGGCTTGGATAAGATGCTGTTTTGGAGACTCAATGGACCGAATGGTCTCTTTCTGCACTGCAAGGATTCTATAGTTCCAACAAAATGAAGTTGAAGAAAATCTCAAAGGATTGAAGGAAAAATTTCCTTGCTTCCTTAGCATCTGTTACCTCCATTATTTCCTTTGACTAAAACCTCACGAACACATAATAGTCATACTTCTCAGCTTTCACTATTCTAGTTTTCACCTATTCTTTAAACAACTCAGTGGATACTTGTAATAAGTTTGAAACTGGCATTCAAATCTAAGGCTGCTGCTATCTGTCAACAATATAATATAATACCAGCAAATATTTTGTTTCTGATCTTTGCATGTTTCAGTGGAAATTCTCCAGTTTTACATCTCAATGTCTTCAAATATTCGCTCCAAATTTTTGCCACTGATCTGTAATTTAGTTTTTCTTTGACTTTAATGCTATTGTCAAATTTATTCATGTCTTAAAATTGGGTTACGCTCTTTGTTACACAATGAATAAGATTATCTGAAAAAAGTTCTTTGTACAGGTTAATTATTTGTTCAATCAAATCCCGCTTCATGCGATATTTTGCACACGTAGATATATTACTCTGATATTCTGAGCTGATTAGTGGTAAATGAATTTCAGATAAGACAAATGAAAAGTGTTGCATTCCTGATGTAGAAGTGGGAAGTGTTTCTACTCCATTGAGAAGGTTGCACTTGGTAAGGAAATGTTGGAAACTCAGGATATGAGTTGACTCAGTTGTATTCAAATAGTATGATGTAGCAATAAGCATGGGTCAGAATGGCAAAAAAGTTGAGTGAAGATCTTGATATTCCTGCCTTTTATATAGATCACAGGAAATCACTTCATATAACACCCTTATATAAAAAGCAATGTGCATTAGGTGATAAAAGACTGCAGTCACTGTATAATATTACATTGTATTTTAACATTTTGATTGTCTTTCATTTTCCTGCTACTAATGAGCATGGCAATATGGTTTTAACATTGTATCACTGTTCAAAATCCCATAAAAAGTTAAGCTTTATTTAATCAGGTGCAATTAGATTTCTAAAGGTGATGTGAGTAATAACTGCAGCTCAGCAACCGATCTGTCCTGAAAATTTACAGAGTATTGGCAAATGTCTTTATTACAATTTATTACTGGATTTTTTAAGGGAAAAAAAAAGCTTTTCATGGTATTCATGTTCTACCTTCACTCCATGCGTATGTCTCAACTTCGCTCCCTGTAAAATTTTAGGACGTGATAAGAATATTTGTGCTTTTTTATTTCTTGGCTGGCTGTCTCTGAGAATTCCTTAATGAGATTGGCTGCCTGAATAGCCTGGTGACAATGGTGCAGCTCAATGCTGGAGATCTTCATTGAACTACCTGATAATCAATTACACATTGAGAGAGTTAAAGTTCAGTTCATAGTCCTTGCAAAATTTCTCAGTACAGTTTCCTTTGAGGTGAGTGGTGAGGGTCTTTGCTTCACAACTGACCACTAAAGCTGAGCCACCCACAATTGAAGACTATCAAAGTTGAAAGCTGGACAGCCAGTCAGAAGCATAAAACAAATGTATAATTGCAACAAATAAGCATCACATTTTCTGCTTGTATTAAGGATTTTAAATGCTATCCTTACTGATTGCAACATAAAAAAGTTGGTTAAATTCTAACAGGTTGATAAAAGAAAGATATTATGAATTAGAAATTAAGAATGCTTTATGGTCTCTGCACAAGTGAAAATAGTCAATTTGTTTTGAAGTTTATATTATCAATAATCACCCAAACTTTCAAGTTGCTGAATCATTTCATTTGGTTAGGATGCAATGTTCTAATGTTCTAACACTGGGTGTATCATCACTGGATGCCCCTGTCAATGCCAACTTTTAATCTACTGTGAGCCAGGCAGTACTCAGAGGGAATTGGAAACCTTAGCTGGTTTGAAGATAAAAGGTAGTCTTTAAATAGGCCTATGCCGCAGTGTAGAGTTTTACAGCACAGTGCTGGGGCTTTAGGAGTTGTACAAACAGTGGGCAAAATAAAGTTCTAAAAGAACATTCTCCTAATAGCTGGCTCCTTCAAAATAGGGAAAAAAAACAGTTTGAGCCAGTATTCTTATTTCCCAGTTTTTACTGGTGTTCCATTTTAAGATATACAAGACCGGTTTGGAACAATATTATTATTCCTTTGTTCTTACCATATTTTCCTGAATCTTGATTGGTGTTTTTTCGTAAATTACTGGAAGAGAGGAATGTTGAGAGATGAGATGGTTGTTTTTTTTTGGATTCTATTCGGCAAACATATCGATGGAAACAGTAGCTGCTGAAACAGTAGTGAGTGATTGGTCTATATAAAGGGCTGCATGGGTAAATTGTTTTCATTGATGTATTCAAATGTTGATTAGATAGGTTACCTTCAGAAAATTTACCTTTTGGGAGACAGTAAATGAGTAATTTGAGGTTGTGATAAATGTACCATGCATGGAAGGAAAAAAGTGGTTTGTTCCATAACTTCCACCATTAAAGTTGTTGTCATCCCGCAACCCCCCTCCCCCACCATTCTGGATTTTGTATGGACTATTCAACACTCCACAAATCTTTTATTTGGGTGCACAGTGGCACAGTGGTTACTACAGCTGCCTCAGAGTGCCAAGGACCCAGGTTCAACCCGCCGTTGGATCAGTGTCTGTGCGCCGTTTGCACATTCTCCCTCTGTCTGCATGAATTTCCTACAGGTGCTTCAGTTTCCTCCCACTATCCAGTTTGATTGATCCCCAGTGTAAGGGGATTAGCAAAGTAAATAGGTGGGGTTACGGGAAAAAGGCCTGGGTGGGATTGTGGTCAGTGCAGATTCAATGGGCTGAATGGCCTCCTTCTGCACTGTAGGGATTCTATGATTTTATGAACGATTCCATTTCAAATGGATTAATAATCACTGAGCTGCCTTTCCCTCAATCTAGATGGTAGTACCACATATTGCGCACAACATGAAATTGCTGCATATACAGAGTCTTTCAGTAATAATATTTTTAGAGCAATACATGTTGAGCTATACATTTCAGTCTAGGTATTTATATGTTTGGTAGGAAGCCACAGAAAGATGGGCCTAGTTGAATGGGGGAGGGGTGTTCAGAGTATGTGGGAAACAGAGAACAGGAAGCAGAAGAGGCAAAGGACAGGGACATCCCAATGGACACCAACCTAAACATCCTGGACATCCATGCAGAGCCAGGGAATTGTGGCTCCCAGTGTTTCTCCTGTTTTAGGGCCCTTCAGTGTCTCCCTGCAGCAGAATTTTAAAGAGCAGATAACAAAGATTGAGTAGTTCATAATTATATCTGTTTTGTGGACAGCAAATCTGAAAACACTGCCATTTGCTGCTTTGCACAACATTATCCACTGTGCTATACAAATTTATCACAACTTTATAACTTAAAAAAGTGTGAGGAAATAAGTAGAGGGACAAAAGGACTAGAATAAAGTCAATGGAAAAGACTCTCAAGAGTGCAGTGTAAAACAGATGACAGATTTCCTGTGAGATCATTACATCTTCTGTCCTAGCAGTTCCAAGAACTCAGTAAGAATTTAGCAACACCAATTATTAATCCAACCGATTTATTTGATAGTAAAAAAGCGAGCTTTCAACACTCCCGTGTCTTCCTCAGGCAAGTGCAGTGTTCTGGTCTGCAATAGCACACATCAGCACAGAGAGTCAGAGATTGCTGATTAGAATGCGAATCCTTACATCTAACCTGCTATTCAAGTGTTAAAGTGGCTAACAATGTGTGTGAAGGGAATCCTGAGCATTGGTTAGAGAATTGTGTATTTTCTCCAGACAGCACAGTAAGTGAGGTTTTTTGCTAACCCAGGCAAGTTACGGGGGTTACAGATAGTGTGTCATGAAGCCAAGATCCCTGTTAAGACCGTCCTCATGTGTGCGGAGCTTGGCTATCAGTCTCTGTTCAGCGACTCTGCGCTGTCGTGTATCACGAAAGCCCCCACTTCTTGCTTTCAGACAACCACACAACCTCAAACAGATCATTGTTTGCAGCGAACTACCCAACCTTCAGGAGAACAGTGACCACAATACCACACAACCCTGCCACAGCAACCTCTGCAAGACATGCCGGATCATAGACATGGACGACATCATCAAACGTGAGGATACCATTCACCAGGTGCACGGTACATACTCTTGCAACTCGGCCAACGTTGTCTACCTAATACGTTGCAAGAAAGGATGTCCCGAAGCATGGTATATTGGGGAGACCATGCAGACACTACGACAGCGGATGAATGAGCATCGCTCAACAATCACCAGGCAAAACAGTTCCCTTCCTGTGGGCGAACACTTCAGCAGTCATGGGCATTCGGCCTCCGACCTGCGGGTAAATGTTCTTCAAGGGGGCTTTCGTGATACACGACAGCGCAGAGTCGCTGAACAGAGACTGATAGCCAAGCTCCGCACACATGAGGACGGTCTTAACAGGGATCTTGGCTTCATGACACACTATCTGTAACCCCCGTAACTTGCCTGGGTTAGCAAAAAACCTCACTTACTGTGCTGTCTGGAGAAAATACACAATTCTCTAACCAATGCTCAGGATTCCCTTCACACACATTGTTAGCCACTTTAACACTTGAATAGCAGGTTAGATGTAAGGATTCGCATTCTAATCAGCAATCTCTGACTGTCTGTGCTGATGTGTGCTATTGCAGACCAGAACACTGCACTTGCCTGAGGAAGACACAAGAGTGTTGAAAGCTCGCTTTTTTACTATCAAATAAATCGGTTGGATTAATAATTGGTGTTGCTAAATTCTTACTGAGTTCTTACCACCCCAATCCAACGCCGGCATCTTTACATCATGACTAGCAGTTCCAATCCACAAAGCCCACTCACTGTAAACTTCCATTAGCAAGAAAATAAGTAAAATTCCAACCATGATTCCAACCTCTGTTCAAAGATAATTATGAGTGACAAAAGCCATCCAGCCCAATGCATCTCATCTCTCCAAAATGACATATGAATATATGTGTTAGGGTCAGGAGTAAGCCATTCGGCGTTTCAACTCTGCTCTGCCATTTGATCACATTACCTACATCAGACCAGCGACTACAACACGAAAGTGCTTACCTGGCTGTTAAGTGATTTGAGATGTTGTGAACAGAGCTGAGTAAATGTAGGTTTTGTCTTTATTTCATGACTTCAGGCAACTTGATTATAACAATGATGAAATTGGAGGATCAGTGTTAAGCATAATCAATCACAAAGCATTTAACTGTATTAGGAAAATGGCTACAATCACGTTTGCAGTATTATTCCCACTAATGGTTCCCCTCTAACTTATTCACCTTAATCTTTCGTCAACTTCTCCAAACCTCCCTTTTAACTGTACCTCCAATCTTACACCACCACCCCTCCAACCTTACCCCATCACTTCACCAACCTCCTTACCAACATTCCAACCCAACATCCAATTGGTTGTAAAATAAAAGAGGTGTGACTGACCATTTTTCACCAGTTGCTGCTGCTGCTTCACACCATCAGACAGCTTTGTGCTTTCCTGGCCAACATTTTAAAAAATGGAATCACAAAGATACCCATAGGTCAAAATCAACAGCACAATGCTGACAGAAAATAAAATATTGGAACTCTCAGTCTAATAGATACTTCTTTATAAATCCAATCTTCTGGGTCAGTAGCTATGGCTGTTCAGCATGGGCAACCAGCAACTAAAACACGAGGCCTTGACACCCACACACCCATCTGTTCCCCCCACACACACCCACCACTCACACTGTTTGGAAGGTTCATCAAACTGCAGCATTCACTCTGTTTTTCTCTGTAGATGCTACCTAACCTGCTGAATTTTTTACTTCTATACCTAGCAGTGTTATGGTAGTTTCTTTACACAAAGGGTTTATATTTGAACCCTTTGCATAATCGATACAGTTACATTCCCAGCTCTCTTTCCTTCCCTATCTTTCCTGAATACCATGTATCCAGGGAAATGTATACACACACTAGCCACTCCTGTTCTTTTTTTGAGCTAGGTCTCCGATATCACTATAAGATTATATTTCCATCTGATTATCCGCAACTGCAACTCACCAACATTACTTGACCATGCTTCTTTCTTCATTCACAAACCTGTTAATCTCAGTCACCTGCCATCTAGTAATTTACAATCGCAGAATTGTTCTACATGAAGAAATTGAGGAGAATGGGCATGTATTTTCTAGTTGTTAAAAGAATGAAAGGTAATCACATTGAAATATACTAAATTCTTACAGAGGTCAGTGGGATGGTTTAAGGAAGGAGTTTCCTCTATGTGGTGCGTTCTGGAACCACAGCACACAGTCTCAGAATAATGGGTGAGCCATTTTGGCCTGAGATGAGGGAGAATTTCTTCACTCAGGGAAGGATGGATCTTTGAAATTCTCTACCTCAAAGGACTGTGGTGGCTCAGTCATTATGTTCAAGATAAAAGATTGGTGGATATCAAGATTTTAAAGATACCAAGGAATAGGTAGATGGTGAGGTCGAAGATCAGCCGTGATCTAACTGAATGGTAAAGCAGGGACAAGGGGCCAAGTAGCCTACTGCTACTCCTATTCACTATATTACCATGTTCCTATCTTTTACTCTGGAGATATCTGTCTCTCTCAATCCTTTGTGCCTTTTGAAACCAAAAGAGAAAATGCTGGAAAATCTCAACAGGTCTCGCAGTATTTGTAAGAAAGAAAAGAGCTAATGTTTTAAAATTGTCCGCTCTTTTCTCTTCTTACAGATACTGTCAGACCTACTAAGATTTTCCAGTGTTATCTTTTTTGGTTTCAGATTCCAGCATCTGCAGCAATTTGCTTTTATCTTTGTGAATTTTGATCCTCTCCAGTTGGGATGGGGTGGAGTGACTTGGAGGCAACATAGAAAATGATGTTATTCCCCTAAAGGTGCCATTCTTTGTTCCCTTCATAATAGAGGTTACAGTGGAGGGAGAAGGTAAGCTTGTAATACATTATCTACTGTTGGACTTCCTTCACTTTCCTCACTGAGGCTGAAGATAAATCTGCAGCACTCACAATACTCATTTGTGTCTATTTCATCATTTACTGTTCAAGTTGAGAACTGTGGCAATATGATGCATTTTAAAAGAAAACATAAAATGAAATTGACTCTCGCGTTTATTCTGGACGTATTTGGTGCAAGGTCGAGTACAAAGACGTCTGGAATTGTGCCTGAATCAGCATGATGGTTCTCGTTTATCTTAGCCCAATAAGGACTTCTAGATTGCTTAAAGGCACATTGCCCTGATTTATACCAATCAACCAACCGACTAATCCATCACATTATTGGACATTGTGAGAGAGAAATGTTTACCCAAGAAATGGGCAAGTTCTAGGTACCAGTTCTCCTCTTCCTTCAGTCACTGTTAAAATACGGTTTAATTAGCAACTCTGGTAGCATCGCCTGAAATCACTGTTCCCTCATGCTTTTAATGGTAGATTGGAGGATAAAGGTAATCATGGCTAAAGAAAGGGACAATCTTTATATCAGCCTAATTTGTGTGTTTAAATTATCCTAATTAACATAATAAATATGCAAATACATTAATCTGATAATTTATGGGCACTTTATCCTTAACGACCTAATTATGTTATCATGCTTTATGAAGTAAGAGCTTCTGAATGTTGAGTTACTGCAGAAAGTCTGTTTCCTAATTCAATTTGCATATGCAAATCATCTTATTTAAGAATCAAGTTAATAGAATTTCTTTTTCTGCAGGCTGAACATTTCTATTCAGTTTCGTAAAAATACCTCAACATTTTCAAATTATATATGTAAAATTTGGTAAGTCCTGAGCTACCAACTACTTAACTGTTTCACAGACAAAGTAAAATGAAAATAGTGCAAGGAAGGTCAGGAGGTAACATGACTATGAAGGAATTCCTCAATGCCTATTCATATATCAATAAACTCTTGGCTCATGGGGTAGAGGGAGAGTTGAATCATACTGGACTATGGCTGGGATTCTCCGATCTCGTTCGCTCACCAAAACTCGATTCACTGCAGTGGGACTGGAGAATCCCGGTCACAGCCAAGGGTGGAAAATTCCAGCTGATGATTTGTACAGAGTTTATTTGCCTGGTGATCCAAGGTTGGTTGCTCTGTGTTTTCAATTTACAAAAATGAAGCCGCAAATCTATTAAATTGTATGATCTCCATCAAGGCTGCAAATTTCCAAACTGCTGCTGAAATGAATGGTAATACTTCAGTGTTTGGAAATCCTGAAATGGAGCAGGACACATTAAATGGTATTATAATTCAGACTTCAATGTTGTACCAAAGGCCTGGAACTTTCTACACAACAGCACGATTTGGACTGCGTTGGTACAAAAAGGAAGTGCTCTACCAGCACTTTCTTGGGGGATAAGAAATAAATGGCAACAATGCACATACCCCAATGAGTTTAAAAATGTATAAATGATAAGAGACAGTTTATAAGCCATGTTCAAGTGCTCAGCAAGAGTCATAAAGGTGCATGTTCCTACTTGTAAATATTGTGGGCTCCCTGAATTGCCAATAACAAGGATTCTCAACTAGCCCTGCAGCTAATTCAACATTTGTGTGCTGCCCACAGTCCCAGGGATATCTACCACCACGCGACCTCCTACACAGGCACGTCATCACATTCTCACACAACCACTTGGTCTACACTGCTGACAGAACAGAATATGAACAGAATGGTGAGTTAGAGGAACAGACCATTAGGGGTGAACATGTCAAATGCAAATAGCACTTTGCTGGTACTGTTTGGATTGATCTTGTTTGAAGGGAGTTCTAATCTAGCAGAGTTCCACATTTTGTTCAGAGCAAGGTACAGGATCATTACACTTTCACAGTCATGCCTTACTCTCTTTCTCATTCCCCAGGCTGACAAAACAACACTCTATTTCGCGTAATGGAAGGAAAATAAGGATGCTGAAAAGTCATGACCTTCTCATGGCCTTGATTCAGCATCTTCTCCAATGTTGGGACTCAACATTTCCCTGTAATTGACACCCATGTTCTTGACTGGAGCAGAGGGTTTTAAACTGCACCCTGTTATCTGATGTAGAGTTGTGTGACACTGACTGTATTCCAAATGAAGGGAAAATCTTTTTACTTCTTTTTTGTTACTCCTAATTACGATTTTTGTGTGAATACTACAAGCTCGATTGTGGCATGAAACTTCAATCCTGCTGAAATGAATGGCAATAACTTGGCACTTTTAAATTCCAAAACAGAGCAGATTATGGTAAAAAGGTATCGTAATTCATTGTTGGATCAAAAAACCTGAAACTCCCTACACAATAGGAGTTTGACAGGAGTTGTATATTGTCTTGAAGTGAATGCTTTTCCTAGGCAAAGTAATATGGCAAAATATGAAGCAGGGCTCCCTGATTACCAGCTCAGTTTGGAAACCTGATGTGAATTTTCCACATGAGTGGGCAACTTGACACTCCCAGACTCTGACCTGCTCTATTTTTTAAAAGTGATACATTTGTAATTTTGAGCAGGCAAATCACAACTTGGAATTGCTTGATGTTTTCGTGTGGGCGAACTCGTATGTAGCAAACTGATAACCTGGGAATGGTGGGAAGCTGGCCAATCACACCAAACCTGCAATCAAAAGCAACTTAACACTTGTAAAACATTTAATGAGATGATTAAATGGTGGGACAATGGAAAGGCTTGCTATTCCTGCTGTTTACTGTGTGATAAGCAATGATTCTAATCTAAACAGTGGCAACAGAGTAGAAACACATGAATTAATGAAATTCATATCTAAAAATGTAGAATCTGGCTGCACAGAAGGAGACTATTTAGCTATCATGTTTGTGCCAGTTCTTTGACAGAGTTATCCAATTGATCTAACCTTTTATGCTTTTTCTCCAAAGTTTTGGATTTGGGTCAAAGCTGAATTTAACTCCAGGTGCAACTTTGAAACTGTTTACCTTGGACAGCGACAGGTATTGCCAGCACTGTGTTCAGTTTCAATCCAGTGGTTGCACAACTCTGGAATTATTAACACTGCCTTTGATTTCCTTAATGTTCGATGCACAAAAAAATTAGTAGTTTTATCACAGTGTTAAACTGCTTGGTGGGGAACCAACTAACTCAGACGACTGAACAGCTAATGTGTAGATCATGAAATGCCAATTACTTTGGGCTTGATCCCTGTACCAGCTGCGATAGAATCTGGTCTTGCTTCCTCACCTTACCCTTAGTAAAAAAACATAGCACTTTTGACATGATTTATTTGGTGATTAATCATCAAGGATCTGCCTTTGAGTAGAAAACTATAGCATATTATTTTTCTCAGGTGTAATGAAAGGTGCTTTGAAATAATTGGAATAATGAGCAAACATCTTAGTACTAGTTAGGGGCTTATAAGAGTTTCCTCAGAAACTTAATTAGTTATGACAACAATCTTAACGCCAACTGCATCTGGTCGTTGCCTTGAACATTTAAGTGTGTGCATTCCTATGCACTGCTCCAACCCTGCCTAACAGAGCAGTTAATGAGTCCACAATATTTTCTGCAACAGGTATCTTTGTGGGGAGGGGAAGAAGAGGGTCATGAAGAAGAATGGGCGTTTATAGTGATCACAGAGCACATTCTCTGGTTGAGTCTGACATGGGAGTGGAATGGTGCTGAGTAGAGTAGGATAATCAGTAATCAGTTCTTAAGGTAGTTGGACAAATTTTTCTTTTGAATATGCTGCTGCCGTGGTTGATCAACAACACATGCTGCAGCACTTGAAGTAGTTAGACAATGCAAATAGGCTGAGTAGAAAGTCTTCCCAACCATATCACTGGTGCATCATGAGCACTGGGTGTTGTGAATGTTATAACTGGGACTGTGTTACTCTAATCCTGATGCACTTCAATTGCATTATACAAATTATTAGTAATGCATAGAATTACATGTTAAAAGTCTTTAATAATCTCATGGTCTGAATTAAGCTTGCCTTCATAACTGTTTGAGTTGGGGAGGAAATGTTTTGATTCAGTGGAGCCTTAGTATTCAGTCTTTTCAGTTTGCAACTGCTAAAGACATTGTTTATTATGATGTCAGCTGCTGGTTCCACTCTTGCACTGAGACAGATGTTTGGGGCTTCAAATCTTACTTCTGAAACTTGAGCACTAGTCCAGCCTGGCACTCCATATAATATTGAAGGAGTATATTTTACTGTGGAAGGTGCCAACTTTTAGATGGGATATTAGATGGGGTCCTGTCTCACCCTCAGGTGGATGTAAAAGATTTTATAGTGCTACTTTAAAAAAGAATAGGGAATAACTGCAGTGTCCTGGCCAATCCCTCTGTCAACACCACAAGAACAGACTGTCTGGTCATTTTCACGTTGTTGTTAGTGGAGATTTGCTGTGTGTAAGCCATGTAAATATTGCCATGTTTTTTACATTACAACATTTCAAAAGTACTTTCTTTGCTTTATTTAAGTGCTTTGGTCATTGTAAAATCTCAAATCTCACTTTATAAGTGTTCAACTTTTGTTGTATCTTAGCAAAAGAGATTTAAAAAAACTTACTTTAAACTGGCTGTTTTGTCTGGTTTTAAATGTCTAATTTACTAATTTGAATATTGTGAAGAAATCAAAAGCACTGTTAAGAATTTCAGAATTGTACAAACGTTAGATTAAAACTGGTCTGATTGCTGGCAAATTTAAAGTTACAACTGGAGATAATCTGAAAGTTAACATTAGGATTTAGGTAACACAGAACATTAATGAGATATGATCAGAACGTTTATATCTAAGCAATAAAGATAATTGGTGCTTCTCTATATCTCTGACCCCATCCCCCACTTCCTCAGCTAGAAAGTATCTTCTATTGTAAAGGACTAATAAAAACAGTATTAGCTGACGTAGTGAACATCTACACCAGTGTCTCATGAAAGGACCATTTAAAATCTTATTGTATTCAATTCAAACAGATCAGAAACAGTCATAAAAATGTCCCTTGAGCAACCTGCAAAAAAAATTGTCCCTCTTCTGATCAGAATCATCATCTAAAAACGTCATGGATGCTGAGATGTGCCTATAGTTCCAAGTCAGCTGCTCAATGACTCATGTGGTCTCTATGTTCACACTACTCTGGTCCAGGTTATAGAGCAGCAATTATTATCAAGTTACCAAACTGACACATGCATTTTCTGTGGGCAGAGGAATTGATTTGACAGCTGGCTGTAAACAGCAGATAAGAACACATAAACCTCTTGCTGTGAGCTAAGTATGCATTGCATGATATAATAGCCTCTATAACACACTGAGACCACTCGCTTAATCTGATTAGAAATAAAGAGTAGCACTATTCTTCCTTCACGTAAAGTAGGATCAATAGCTGCATGTCTGGAAATCATCCAAACAGACATGGCTACTGGTGGAAAAAACAGAAAATTTGCAAAATCTCAACAGATCAGATAGTATATGTGGAAAAAGAATGGAGCTACAATTATGAGTCTGGATGATTCTTCATCAGAACTGCAGACAATTGGAAATAAGATGATATTTATATTATTGTTGGGGGGGAGGGAGTGGGATGGTGAGGTGCTGTGGGGGCTGGGTAGAGGGCCAGCAATAGGTGGAGACAATAGGTGGCTGTCGAAGATACTAGTGGATGAACTCTTGATGTATCTGGAGTGATGTTCATCTATGTTTTCCTTATTTGTGATGAGTAATTCACCTTCTGATTCTCCAAAGCCTATCCATCATTTAAAGGCACAAGTCAGGAAAGTAATGTGATGTTCTCGACATGCCCAAATGAGTGCAGCTCCAACAACACACAAGAAGGACAATATCATCAAGGATGAAGCAGCAAGCTAGATTGGCAACCCTTCCACCACCTTAAAATCATTCCCTCCACAACCAACACGCCTTGGCAGCATTGTCTACCTGATGCTAGATTTACTCAGCAATGTGCAACCACATAGACAATGACAGTTCAAACGGTGACTCATCATTATCTTCCTAAGGGCAACTAGGGATGGATAATAAATAGTCACATCCTGGGAATGATTAAAAAATGTGGTCCACATGTCAGATGATGAAATCTTCAGGAATACCTGTGGTCAGAGGTGGCAACTCAGTTTCTATTTTGGTTTTTAGAATATAATAACCATTTTTTTAAAAATTAGTACTGCTGATATTCTCCTATCTGAAACTCCTCAAGGTATCCACTGGGAATTTTCCTTCACCAGTGATACTATGCAGTTGCTTACCTAAAAATCCTGTCAGTGTTCGTTTCAGCTCCTGGTAAATGTACAATTTGCAATTTCTGCAGCGATGAACAATTGTATCAAAATATGAGCTGCCATATCTCACTGGAGTTTCTCTCTTTGCAGGGATATTATTTTCCATCCTGATATTTCTGTTTGTGATGTGGAAGGAATTTGTGGTGGATTTGGAAAGTTACATACTGCTGGAGAGAAGAAAGGATTGCATGGATATTCTAGTCCAAGTGCAGTACGGATGGTCCTTCATGTTTGCAGCTGCTGGGGTTCCATTGGCTCTATTGTCTGGACTGCTATTCTACCTAATTGGCCATACTATCAAAACCCACCTGAAATAGGAGGTAGCCATTGGTGTCTGGAGCAACAACTCTTGTGTGGTGCTAGTTTTGTTATGTGCAGTGGGAGATCAAAAATAGTCATCAAAGCTCCAACATATTTGAAAGCACTGTGAGGTCCATTTGTTTTTGAGATTCATGAAAAGGTATGAAGTTAGCCCTCAGCTCTATTTTCAGAGAATATTTTCTTTTGGTTTGGTGCATCATATTTGAAAACACAGGAATTCACTTTAATGACACTGGCTGGACTCAAAAGGATCTTTAAATCTATGGGTTACAGTTTGGTCATTTCACCACATTCATCTGACATTTCTCGTTCCATTGTTTTAACTCAGGCATTAACCCCACAAAATAACTGACAGAGAAATGTCAGTCAAATTAATTGAATCTTCGCCCATAAGTATTTTTGAAAAGTATTTCTCAGTCTTTGAGGATGTGTTTTTTTTGTATTAGATGTTCTAAAAAAGACAAAAACTGAAAATTATGGTTTCAATGGTGCTTTTATTCCATGACATTCTACAAAAAGATGATGCTATTTTGGATATCCCTGATGTTATATCTGTACACAATATATTTTCCTTATTGATTTTCATTCATGGCATCAAATACCATCTCAACTTTTTTCTGTTGCTATGATTCAGTCATTGGTTTATGTGGAATAAAAGCTTCACAGTAAATGGCAGCTGACTTTGATGTGTTTTTGACCAGATATTATTCTCAGTTTCTATTACTAAAGTTAAAATAAGCTCATATATTTAGATCTGTGACTGTTAATGTAGCATATTCTGAAGATAATTTGATAACGCTTCAAAAGCAGATAATTATTTAACACGAATCTTATAGTTCTAAAAGCTAGCTGTATGAAATTGTTGTTTTGTTTAAATCCACTCTTCAATTTTTCAACACTTTCTAGCATGTTGTAATCGTGTTTTATCAAAGATTATCTTCATTGTGCAGATATTTAATGCTTGTTCACTTGCACACAATTCAGAAATGCTGAGAAACCTACATTTTGTACCACTTTTGGGAGCGATACAAATATTATTGCAATAAACAGTGCTTAGAATACAATTTAAACGTAGTTTGTGAGACATTTATACGAAAAAAAATTCACAAGACTTATATATCCCGGATATTGAATGGAAAAGGCAAATCTTTCAGGAGAGGAAAACTGCACCATGACACAATGTAAACTCAGACAATAGAGAACAAATCCAATATTAAAAGATGTAATGGCACCAAATTTGAAGGTTAAAATAAAGCTATAAGTTGCATCCTTGGCCCTTATAGAACTTGGATGAGTTACATTGAGTGTTTGATATGTGCCATCACTTAACATGACTATGTTCAACTTCCCCTTTCTCACACTTCCATGAAGAGGTGAACTTCTTTGTTTTACATGGGTGACACTTCCATTAAAATGACAGGGAGAGGCGTGTATAGAGTTCACAATAATATCATTTCCAGTCTACAAGGCATCTTTCACCAATTCCTGTTGAAATAGTGCATGAAAGTTCTCCACAATAGATGCCTCATAGCACTGGGGACCTGAATTCGATTCCCGGCTTAGGAACCATTTGTGCGGAGTCTACACGTTCTCCCGTGTCTGCATGGGTTTCCTTCAGGTAGTCCACTTTCCTCTCACAGTCTGAAAGATGTGCTGCTTAGTGCATTGGCCATGTTAAATTCTCTCTCACAGTACCCAAACAGGCACCAGAGTGTGGCGACTCAGGGATTTTCACAGTAACTTAATTGCAATGTTAATGTAAGCCTACTTGTGACAATAATAAATAAACCTTAAACTTGAAATGAAGGTTTTGCGTCAGCCAGATGTTTATTAATTTCTAGGACAACAGGATGTTGCATTACAGAAAAGTATGGAAGGTCATTGCAAGTCATTTCAGCATGTGTGTTAACCAGGAAGGGCCAGAAATTGAATCACAGATTCAATTCACAACTCACAAAGGCCTTAAACATTGTGGAAGAAGAAACATTCAGATTTGTCCATGCAGGCTTTGAAGTGGAAATTACCTCATTAACTAGTAAGTGTCATTACATTTGGATATGATTTAGTGAATGGTAAAGCTTTGTTTTATCCAATACAACAAAGACCGTGCCAGTTTACCAACCACTTATGGACATTGGCCGTAATTTTCTGACTTTGCCCGTGGCTGGGATTCTTTGATCCTGCTCCTTTGAATGGAATTTGGCTGTGCTCCAAGTTCCCCATTTTTGCTGGCAACAACAGCGAGGTGTATGACGTCAGAGAATTTCAGCCATTATTGTGATGTCCCAGTGTGTGCTGATTGTGGTTCTCAGTGTAAAGATTTGTGAAAGCTGTGAAAGTCTATTAGTATCATTCTTTTCCTTTTTCCACAGATAGACCTTTTAGTGTGACTCAGAGACAATCATTCCCTCTCCCTGCAGCAAGGTTTGCAACATAAAAATGTCAAATTTCAGACATCAGCCTAGATACAGTCATCCTTGAGCAGAAATATTGGTTGGACCTTCTGAAGCAGCTGATTAACTGGTACAAAGGATTTGGCATTACAGTTATGAAAGATGAATTGAGTAGATGAACTGCAATTTCCAAGTATCAGAGATTGCGGGAGCCTCAGTAGGAAAATAAAGACATTAATAAGTATTCAAAGTAGGCGTGTTGTGTATGAAGAGGACGTTAACTGGAACATTTAGATAAGTTCATGGATCAAAGATAGAAAACCATTGATCCTTCTTTGATCTGACTGGTCTGTTAAACTTCAGAATGACTAGAATGCGGTTTGATGTGAAGAAACATTCAATGTCATAGTGTCTGCTGTACAACACATGAAATTGAGCTACAAGGGAGCACTGAGAAAGGGATTGCAATGATGTGCCGTGTGAATCCTGCCACTTTCTACCGTAATCAGCTTTTTGGAATGGGTAACCCCCATGAAAGCAGACCTTCTTGAAATATGTAGATCTAGATCTGATAAGATCATCGAGTCCCAGTTGCAATTTTAATTGTTTTCGAAATGGGGAAGACCACATTGCTTTCCCACCAGGTGAAGCAAGAATGAAACAAATGGGAGAAGGAAACTTGTCAACTTTACCTAGTCTATGACTCCATGTGACTCTAAATTGATGGGAATGTGATTGACTTTGAAATTCACGTAATTCAAGCCAATTAGTGATGGGCAACAAAAGCTAGCCAGCAATGCCCACATACCCTGAATGAATTAAAAAAAGAAGCTGATTTTTGACCTGGGAGAACGTATGCTCATCAGATTTAGTGATTCTTTGTGTGAAGCAATTTCCTAACACTTAACAGCCCTTCAAAGAAAAGCAGAAGGAATCACTGGCACAGACTATCGAAGATCCACCTTCTTACCGCCTTCACTCACATGCATTCTTCACCAACAAAAATCGCATTCATTATTGAATTGCTACAACTGTTTAGCACATTTACTGTGTCTTGCACTAAGGCTCAGACAATGAACATGGGCATCACCATCTTTTACTCACAGAAATCAGAGAATTATAGAAAATCAATGACACAGAAGAAAACCATTCGGCCCATAGTGTTCATGCTGTTCAGCATAGAGTTGCCTGACCTAATCTCACCTTCTTGCAGTAGGTTCTGCTCTTCAGGGAGATATCCAAGTATTTCAAGGGATTTGGGGACAGTGGAAAAATGGTGCAAGATATCGATGATCAGTCACGATTTGAACAGAGGAGTAGGCACTATGGGCCAAATGGCCTTCAACTACTTCTATTTCCTCTGTTCCTACTTTTTAAATCTGCTGAGAATTTCTACTTCTCCTATCCTTTTAGCCAGTGAGATACAGGTACATCTCTAGATGAAAAAATGTTGCCTCTCTCCCCCACTAATCCTATCAATTATTTTAAATCTATATGTCTTTTTCAGTATTCCCAGTGCACATTCAACAAGTGGTGAGATGATTTAACATGCCAAGGTTTTTGAGGTCAGATTACAGGGGCGATGAGGAAATATCTTTTATTTTGTGTCTTTGACATCTTGTGCTTTTTGTGGTATTGTAACAAATCCAAGGTTTCAAAGCTTGCTCTTGTTCATGTAAGAAGCCTTCAGAATGGCCACCGTACTCAAATAAAGTAGATGCACAGTCTTTATTTAGAATGGAAAACTGTTTTCAATTGAAGGGATTTGGCAATGATCAGCATCAGATTATTATGTGCATCGCAGATTTCCTATGCATTGAGGCAGTAGAAACCTTCTCAGAAGTTACAGATCACTGGCTTTCCAGATAGTGTCAGGATCTTTCTGTGTACAGCATTGAGCTACCCTGGATTTGTGGAAATGATTTTGCAATGAGCGTCTATTGCTTTGACAATTGTTGATTCACTGTTTTGGAAAAAGAAAATAAATGAAGCATGAAGAATGCACCGTGAAAGCTTCAATCACCTTTATACAATTCAACACTATGCTTTGATCAATGGCAACCTAATCTCAGCCAGCAGCTTGGAAAGGGCTGGAGCCAACAAAAAATTCAAGGCAGATTTAGCTTTCACTGGCTCAGAAAGAGTGATGATATTCGTATAAACACTCTCCAGATGTGCAGTCAACTTGTGCCATAGTGCTGTGAACTGACATCTTCTCATGTATTACCCTTCCTCCCACGAATGCAACTCCTCAGACCCATTCTTCCTCACAGTATTCCTATCATCCTGGCCTCACACCAAGTTTCCCCATGATCCTTTTGATCTCTTCTTTTCTCCTCATAGCCATACCTACTTATCTTCCTCTACAGTGTAAGTGTTGGCTGTAGCAATCCCAATCATAAAGTGGCAAACCAGTTGGAGTATATGTGTGACAGAAGCCTTTATTTATGTCGCAAGTCTATGATGAATAGTATTAGCCCCGTAATGATGGCCTAAATTCTACATTAGGCTTGCGGTGAAAGACAATTTCCTTAAAATTGACTAATTGAGAGGCATGGAATAATCCACTGAAATACAGGATTTCTGACTTTTGAAATTAACATTGAGAATTTATTGATTCTCGAAAATACGCTCTGTAGTTCTTTACAATTGCATAATCCAAACATTAATAAAATTAAACATTTCTGGTACAACGTGTGCATGCAAAAATTGTTTGCAATAATGATTCATGTTGTACATAATACGAGCAAGTAATAAAATTTAATTGGGACTGAAACTTTTTTGGCCGATGGTTTATTTATTGTGATGTTTTCAACATGTCACGCAAAGCTTAACACTAGATTTGAAATATATACCAAAAGCCCCGATTCTCCTAAAAAAATTCGAAGTGTTGAATTCACAGAAAAACTGGAGTTAATCCCACTGCTTTTTTCAGCAGGTGTTCCAGAATGAATCTTCCACTCAGTGCATTGTATGTGCACTTGTGTAAATCAGTTCAAAAATCTATGGGTGGGGCCTGGAACTGCTGGCAAAGCTGGCAGCATAGCGCTGAGTGGACTACTGAGTATGCACCAATCTGTCAGCACCAAGATCAGTGCATGCTCAATGGCCCCTTTCTGCTGGCCTCCCAAATGTTGGTCAGCCCAATCACTGACCAGTCCCACAACACCCATATCTCTGGCCGTGCGACCCCCCATGCTCCATAGTCACTGGCCACCCTAACATGCCAGCCTCAACCAGCGCCCATCTCCCCTAATCCCTCCTGGCCTGTAGCCCCAATATCCCTCTCTCTGTCATTCAGCTCAAAGTGCAAACTGGCAGTGGGATGCCCACCTCCCCCTCCCCCACATCAGTCCCTGTTCCTATTAGGCCACACTCCCTTAGCACAGCCCCATGCTCAATGGGCATTGCCAAAATGTCCCATGGGTATTGACACTTTACCTCTTGGCAAGTGGCAGGGAGCCCAGGCTAGCACTGTCAAGATGACAATACCCAGGGTGCCCACCTTCCCGGCACCCAACATCCTTGGGGGGGGAGCCTCGGTTGCTCCCCCTTCACTTAGGGGTGCAGACTAGATTGCCCGAATGGCCTCCTTTTGCGCTGTATGATCCCATAACTGATATTGTTATTCCCTAGCAATATTGTCCATCTGCCCAATCAGTTTAATAGTTATTTATTATTGTCACAAGTATGCTTACATTAACACTACAGTGAAGTTACTGAAAATCCTCTCGTCGCCATACTCTGGAACTTTTTTGGGTACAATGAGGGAGAATTTAGCATGCCCAATGTGCCTAACCAGCACATTTTTCAAACTGTGAGAAGAAACCCGAGCACCTGGACAAACCCACATAGTAACGGGGAGAATGTGAAAACTTCACACAGATAGTATCCTGAGGCTGGAATAAAACTGGGCCCGTGGCACTGTGAGGCAGTAGTGCTAACCATTGTGCCACCATGCTGCCGTGAAAGAAGTTGCCTAATGATGCCAGTGAGGCGTGACTAATTCCTTTCCAGCAGGGAAAAAACTGAATTTACTGACCCCACCACAGCTGGGATTCTCCAGTCCCGCTGCAGTGAATGGAGTTTTGGCTGAGTGCCAAATTCTCCATTTTCACTGAGAGTGGTGGTGGAGCGAACGAGATCAAAGAATTCCGTCCAATGAAACAGGGAAATAAGAATACCAATCTGAATTTTCTTTTTCTTCTGGGTCTCCATCAGTGGTCAGGAATTATTAAATCATGTATATTTGGTTGGATAATTTTATGATCCATCCTTTATTCCGGGCAAAGATCGAAGTGAAGAGATTTAAAACTGAATTAGTTACTGCCTGGACATGTAACCAGCTCAGTGATTAATATAATTGAGGCTAATGCTTGCAACAACAGTAGTAAAACTGCTGTTACTTTTAGCTGCTGGTAAATGATGCTGTTGTGGTAATGTCACTGGATTAGTAATCTAGAGCTTCTGGACACATGGGTTCAAATCCCACTGTAGCAGTTAGTGGAATTTAAATTCAATTACTAAATCTGGAATTTAAGAACTAGCTTCAATAATGGTAACCATAAAAGTGTCATTGATTGATGCCATGAAAAGCCCATCTGTTTACTAATGTCCTTTTGAGGGAAGGGAATCTGCTATCCTTGGTTGGTCTGGCCTATGTGTGACTCCAGACCCAGAGCAATGTGGTTGACTCTTAATGTGTTCCGAAATGACCCAGTAAGCCATTTAGTTCGAGGGCCGATTAGGGATACGTGACAAACACTCGCCTTACTAGCCATATGACAATCCATTGAAGAAAGTTGGCAAACTTGATGGGTCACTTACTGCTCTGGAAAAGGCAAACTGCAGCTATACAATTCAGGCCCCTGTATTTTGAAAGTTTAGATTCAATCTCACCCTGTAGAATTGGAGCAGATAACTTAAGCTGACACTTCCATGAATCATGAAACTGAGTCTCTGTCTGCTTGCTGAGGTGAATGATCCCACGGCCTTATTCAAAAAATAATATCTGGAACAATGTTTGTCCCTCAGCCAAAATCATTAAAACAGATTATCTAGTCATCCATCTCCTTGTAAGCTTCTGTAATCTTGCTTGATGAAGATTGGTTCCAATATTTCCTACATTACAATAGTGACTGTATTTCAAATATACATCATTGGCTGTAAAGTGCTATGGGACATCCTGTATAAATGCAAACCGTTCTTTAATTGAATCATTTCAACCAAGACTATCCATTGTTGTGCTGCAGCTTTTAGTTTGCTTTGATCAGAACATCACTATCTTTGGGATGGTCCTGGAGAGCTTCTGAATTTGGGAAAACGCAGATTTTAACATGCTGTGACAGATTTTGAGATCAACCGTGACTGAATGGCACATATATCATATGTGCCACTTGCTCACACTTGTTCTATGGATTTGTACATGGCAGGTTTTTGTCAACTAGACATCTGAAAATCTCATCTCCCTTTTTTGGGATATCTGGGATCAGTATGAATACGTTGACCAACTCTGTGGGTGAAATTTTATAAATGGCAGCGTTGCTCCTGATGAGAAAACTGATGCAGATCACTCCAGGTCTCACACCACTCTGCTTAAAATAAATCAGGGATGCATCATTCATCCGGTCACAGAGATGGACATGGTTGATACACGCCAGCTGTTCAGAAATCAGAGCACCTAATCTTCCCCCTACCCACCACGCAGGCCACAGGGGCTCCTCCCATTACCCGCAATCATAGCCGATATTCACTCTGATTGTCCCCTATGATCATTGGCCCGTCCTCTCAACCCCAATCATCAGCCCCTTCTCTCCCTGCCCCACAATCATTGACCTTTTCCCTGAACACCCCCTCCCTCCCAGAGTTGGAGCTGGAACACCCCCCGCCAACCCTCCACTTCCGGAGCCACTGCTCATCTGTCCGCTCCTGGTCCACAACACATCTGCATGAACTCTACAAGGCTCCCACTGCGGCCTGCTCCTTGGCACATGCTGACACTGCCAGGGTAGCATTCGCCATGTCCTTCATTCCCCAGAGGATATACTTCCCATTATGACCTCAGGAAGACCTCCATGACAGGTTCATACGCGTGTGAACCTGTTGTAAACCACACCAATGTGACATCACATTGAAGATATGGTGAGGAGTCAAGATATGGCAAGGCGGTTGTTATCTAAATTAAAATCCTGAACCTGATGGCATCACTGGTGAGGGACAAGAAGATCCAAAGTCAGGTTCTCGTCAGCAAAAACGGTGACTTCCTGATCTAGAAGCCCCGCCAGCGACCTTGCAGATGGTGAGCGTGAGCTCAAGACTTTGCTCTGCATCTCCTTAACTAATTAGTTTGCAGAAAATACCTGAACCATAATGCATCAGGTAGAAAATTCAATGACGAGATGAGATTTTGTGGCGCAGTGTCAGTGTTCCTGCCTCTGGACTCAAAGCTCCAGGTTCAAGTCAAACACTCGGACTTGTTAACCATGGAAGGGGCGATCATACCATGGTTCAAAGGGCTGATAATCAACTCAGGAACCCTTCCACCACGTTCCCCACTGTCTTCCAAAGGATAAGAAAATGTGTAGAAAGAGATGCTAATAAAAAGCATTGAAACAGAAAGGAAAATAAAGGCAAGAAAGAAGGATACAATTAAGAGAGATAGAAGAGGCAGAGAAAAAAACATTTAAAAAAATGTAAATCTCCAACAATAATTAAAAACTGAAGGAATGATATGTTTTGAGTTGTAAATGGCAGATCCCAGTTAATGGGTATTTTTTTTAAATGTTCCTAAGTTTGTTGCCCTGAAGACATTGAGGGTTCTCTTCCGTGACGGATATTAGTGAGAGGGTTGGGTTTTTATAACAATCCAGTTAATCATTTTACCTGATGTCAGATTGTGAAATGAATTCTTTGTCACAAATTTGCTTCAGATGGCTTTAGAACTGACAACTCGCAATCTGTTAGAAGCAGGATTGGGGAGAGTGTAGTGACAAAGTCATTGCTGCTGGGCCTGGATCCCAAAATAATCTCAATTCCTTCCAGCTTTCCCAGGCACTGAAAGTGACTCAGGAACCCCAGGTTGACCTGCCAGGTAAGTAACTAAGAAACTGTTGAGGCTGTTAAAGACCAGTTCTGAGATTTCTTGACCTGGAATCCTGAATTTTCCAGCTATGGAACTTGATTCCTGCCCTTTAGGCAACTTATCAGGGTCATTGACGCAAGAGTGGGAGGAGCTTTTTCAGGGAAACTGACAGACTGGGAAGCCTTTGATCAGTGAAGCTGAGGGGCTCCAATTCTGACCCGGTAAGAGGCTGCTTCACACAGTGGCCACCATTCTCCCATTGCGACCTGCAACTTTTCTGGCGGGTCGGGCCAGGATATTCGCGTGTTGGCCATTTCGCAGATTCCCATCAGTTTATACGACCCACTTGTATTTCCCAGCCGGAGAAAAATGGTGTCTTTGGGAACTGGCTGAAAACCGGATTAGCATGTATGCACATACCCTTACATGCCATTACTGGGATCCACACAGAATCTCTCCACTACGTCTGCGTCTCTCACCTCCTTGCTGTGATGTATCTTTGGCGTGATTCAGAATAGATATTTAAATGTCACAACTTGGCGTGGCAGCCTTGAACTGGCGTGAGAAGGTAAGTGTTGCTAGCGGATGTTGCAGGAAGGCCTAGATTTGCTAAATGGCCTTCCTCCTGCTGCCTTCAGGTGTTGGCCCGTGAACCAGTGATACCTGTGAGGTATGGTGGGGGGGGCTTCCTATTTGCTGATAGCTCATTGGGTGAAGTTCTGTCAGGAAATCCCATTCCCCCCACTCCATCCCATCCTGGGCAGCTCTGTCACGCAGTGTGGGAAGCAGCCTCCACCAGGGGTCCTGTTTCCCCACCTCCCACCACCCACACCTCCGCCCTTGGGCAGCGCTGCCATGCAATGTGGAGGCAGCCTCGAGGGCTCCTGCTCATCCTCCCCCTCCACGGCACTTGCGGAGTATGGCCAGCGTCTCGACTGAATGCTGGTGTTCTGGGGTGGGGGAGGAATGTACCATCTACCAAGGCCTAACCAGATGAGCAGCTGCTGCTCCAGGCTGGGATTCAGTGGTTCAGACACAGACTGCATGGTATCTGATGCCACTGGGCACACATCTGGTGCTGCTTTGCACACCGTCCCCACCCTGTGATATGGACTAGCAACACATGCCTGTAACAGATACTGCAGTTGCACACACAGCAATGGCACAAGAGCGCGCGGTGCCCACGGCTGCACACCGACCTGATTAAACCGCACCAGCATTGGTCACGATGGGAATCTCACACAACCCAGGGATTGTGTGGGGTTGCCAGCTTCCACAAGTAGGAGTTCTGGCCCAAGTGAGGGATTGGGGTGGTGATGAGTCTATTTAAATAATTCGTCGTTCTGTGCTCGATCTACAGCTGGCCATGTTGACGGCAGCAAGGGCAGAGGGGGCGGAGGTGGATCCTCAGGAGGTGCCGGGTGTGGAGAGACCAGGAGCAACCAACACCAAACCCTCAGGAAGGAGGGCAGGGGGCAGCCACTGAAGGCCAGGAGGTGGGTGGGCAGCCCTCTGAGAGGGTGCACAGAAGGCAGAGAATGCCAAGGCCAAGGAGGTACAGGCTGCCTCCACATTGCATGGCAGCACTGCCCAAGGGCAGAGGTGGGGGGTGGGGAAATGGGACCCCTGGTGGAGGCTGCTTCCCACACTGCGTGACACAGCTGCCCAGGATGGGATGGGGTGGGGGGAGTGGGATTTCCTGACAGAATCTCACCCAGAGATTATTACCCAATGTTTATTAATTTCGATGTGGAACATGCACAGCAGGAAGCCCGGGCTCTCTTGGCTTCACCTCGATCGCCAGGATTCCGAATGTACAGGGTGCAGTGGATGGCACACACATTATCTTACGGGCACCCCTATGCAGGGTCACAGTGACTTGTGAATCAGAGAGGGTTCCATTCCCTGAATATCCAAATTGTCTGCAACCATCAGCTGAAGATCATGCAGGTTGATGGACACCACCCAGGGAGTGTCCGAGACAGCTTTGTGATCCAACAGTCGGACATCATTGGGCTTGTTGAAGACTGGCCCAGGCTCCTGGGATGGCTACTGGGAGACAAGGTTACCCGCTAAGGTCATGGTTGATGACGCCTCTGCGGAGGCCCCAAACCGAGACCTGCTACAACAAGGCCCATGCAGCCACCCGGTCTAAGGTTGAGCGGCGCATCAACTGCTGAAGATGCAATTTCGCTGTATAGACTGCTTATGAGGGGCTTCCAGTATGACCCTGTGTGTGCTTCACACATTGTTCTTGCTTGCTGCACTCTTCACAACATCGTCCAGCAGCAGGGAGACCAGATAGGGTAGGAAGAGGAGGGGGACGAGAAGGATGAGGAGGAAGGTGGAGGAGGAAGAGGAGGTGGAGCAGCGAGAGGGGCAAGGTGGTCCCACCATATGAAAGGCTGGAGGAAAGAGGGCGGGTGACAATGGCAGGTGTCCAGCAGGGAAGAACAGCGAGGGTTTGCAGCCCGCTTCACCTCACTAGTGCTGTGCAGTGACGGGGGTGCAACCAACACACGTCCACCACATCTCAGGTGCAGCCACTATTCCCCCTCCAAACCAAGCTGGACTCTCAAATCGCCACATCACCAGCCTCTCTCATCCCATCACCCTAACCCCCAGAAACATGTGCCTGCCAATGGGTGAAGGCTGGAGGATGATGACGACTCGCTGTTGCGCACACTGGGATCCTGCCCCTGGTGCAACTTCAGTCTGAATCACAGCTCTGAATGCACACGGCCCACATAGCTATAAAGATTGGGGACATGTTTTTTGGCCAAGAGTGAGGGAGGGGAAGTCACTTGCACTAAGAGTCTGGTGGATGTTGGGGAAGGTTGGGCAGGTACTCTGCAACATGTGGCTGAGTCTGCAAGGCTCAACACACAGTAACTCTATGTTTGGGAGTCGGGAACATTGAGCTGTAGGGGAAGGCTCGGGCAGAGAATCAGAGATTTTAGTCACACCTTCATATTCAATTAACAGTTTATTGTGCTCTTAACATAAATAATTACAAACACTGACTAGTGCTGATTTTCATGGGTGCCCTCTAATGAACTACAATTTTGTAACTTTGTGCGTTAACCACTGTGCCGCTGTGCTGCTTGACACCTGTATGTGTTATGTCCTTAGCATTCAGGTCCTCTGAAGTCCTGGAGTCTCTTGATGCACTGTCTCTAGGCAGGAGTTAACTATCATATTGTTCGGTGTAATTCAAGACCATTACCTCGAAATATTATCATTTTGGGCATAAAGAAACAGAAGGGAAGAGGAGATGTTTTGATCCATTTAAGTCACAGAGCCTGAATGTTGTGTGTCAACCATTTTCAGGAGCTGAAGTGCCAATATGTGGGGATGACAAACAGACAGCAGCGCAGAGCGAGTGCTGCATTGTCTCTCCTATATGCACCCAACTTCTTGCACAGCTTTCTCTCTCTCTCTTTTCTCTCTGTTTCTTCTTGTAGAATTTCACTTCTCTCTCTCTATGTACTTTATTTCTCTTCTTCTCTGTTGCTTCCCCCATGTCATGAACTTCAACATTCCACACCCCAGTAATAACTTCAATTACTCCCTCCTCTGTCCCCCCTCTAAAGGTGGTATTTTTTGAGTGTATGTTTCTGAGTGAGGTTTGTAACAAGCTGAGTGAGAACTGTGCTTATTTTGGTCAGGGTCAGCGAAATGCTGGCTGCTTGGAGGGAGTCTGGATTTCAGTGCAGAGTAAGTAAGAAACAGAGAAGAGGGGTCTGTAAGAGAACAAGAATTTGCCGCAGGTTTTGAAAGGAACAAGAAGCTAAGATCCAGGGCCACCCAACAGGTTAGGTCAGGATTGAAGTCTGGAGCTGGAGAAGTAGCATGCAGCTACATAATCAAATATGTTCACGCATTGAGGAGGATTGTAAAAACTTCAGGCTGTTGGAGTGGAGGGTCCATGATTCCCACAGCACAGCACAGTCCATAAGGACCAGATGGAGGGCACAATCTGGCTTGCCCCAGCATTCATTATAACAGGAGCAGCACACAGTGCTATGGCAGGTAGTTTCTGTATGTTATACTCACACCAAGTCACCTTAAAGTCATGAGCAAAGTCTACCTCACATACGTCATTGTTGTGCAAACAGGTTTGAGGTGGATGTAATTTCCTGCTGGCGTGACGTGAGATTGGACATCCTGACAAGATTTCAGCAGACACCTTTTCTAATGATCATTCACGAGCTATAAATGAATGTAAGTGGTGTTCTTGCGGCCAGAATTGATTCACAATTGACCTGCCATTGGGAGAACTGCAAACTGCTTTTACGTCGGCAGTTTCTGACATCTCGGTCCTCGCTGGCTTCTCCATTCCAACAGGCAACAAACCTGCTAACAGCGGGACGGGAGAAATGGGCTGGGTTGTTTGTCTTTGACTGGGGCAGAATAATGCTGAAGGGTCTTTTTCTGTGCTGTAGATCTCTACGACTGATTCTAAAGGAGGTTGCAGAGCTGGGTACATTGTATACACTTGTATAGTTCATCAATCGTCAAAAGTGTGCCATCTTTTCGGCTGTACATTCATTTGTGCTGTGGTTAGCTGAATGGCTGAGTCCAGGTTAACAGCTAAGTCAAGGCCAGAATGCAGGTCAAAATATCAAGGTCAGACAGAGATTGGTATTCCAATGATTGTCCAAGTACATCACATCTTAAAGCAGCAAGAATGAGAGTAAGATATGTGTACAATAGAATCATAGAACCGTACAGTGCAGAAAGAGGCCCTTTGGCCCATCGAGTCTGCACCGAACACAATCCCACCCAGTCCCTACCTCCATATCCCTACATATTATACCCACTAATCCCTCTAACTTATGCATCCCTGAGCACTAAGGGGCAATTTCTTAGCATGGCCAATCAACCTAACCCACACATCTTTGAAGTGACATCACATTGTCCAGCGAGGTTACATTGTTCAGTCACAGACGCCACCAAACCGAGAGAAGCAACCGTTCCATAAACCGTGCATCCAAATCTCATTATTACATTAATACTGTAAAAGTGTTTTGATAAATGATTTAATTTCAAGCTGTCATTACCCTGCCTTGAGTTTGTCTTTTATTGTTTTTATCTATTTTCTCTGGCTGAAGTGCTAGCTCATCCCAAGCAAAGGTTCAGAAGAAACGCACTGAAATATTAAGTTCATGAAGAATTAATACATTTATATAGCACCTTTCACATCCTCAGGATTCCCTTAAGATGTTGTACCACTGATAGGATTAACGTTTCAAGTCAGGCCAATGTTGTGACTTAGGGGCTCAAGGAAACCAAACTGATGCACAGCAAGATCGCACAACCAGCAGTGAGAAAAATCCGCAGGGATCAGAGAAAATTACTGACAGATAAGCGTTGGCCTGTACTCCACACAGGATGTCCTTGCTCTCATCTGAAGAGTGCAATGAGATTTTTAACACCCACTTGGGCACAGCACATCTGGCAGGCCAGCATTCCCTTTACTGCACTGATATGGATGGTGTACTCAAGTCTCTATGATTATGAATGTTGATCAAACCTAAGTTAAAACAGGAGAAATAAATGCACTGAAATTAAGGGAAATTTTGATATTCAAACAGTTATTATCAAAATTCAAAAACATTATCTAATAAAGCATTTTTATTACTAAAAAGTGTTTAGGCTGTGTTTTAGAACATGCAATAGTACAGCACAGTACAGGTCCTTCGGCCATCGAATTTGTGCCGAGCTATGTCCAAACCCAAGATCAAGCTATCCCATTCCCTATCACTCTGATGTGCTCCCTTTGCCTATCCAATAACCGCTTGAAAGTTCCTGAAGTGTCTGACTCCATTATCACAGCAGACAGTGCATTCCACGCCCCAACATGTCTCTGAGTAAAAACCTACCTTGGACATTTCTCCTGTATCTCCCATTTTTTATGCAAATAAACACACAGTTTTTGTTAATCTTCAGTTGAGGCCCTTCACTTTGTTTCCTAACTCTTTGATAAGTGTATAATTCAGTGTAAATTGAAATTCCCTGATTATTGTATCCAGTTGCTGTGACATGTTCTAGACAGAGGAGGGAGCTGTTGACTGCATTCACTCAGTGCTGGGCAGCTGATTACAAAGACTCAAAACTTTATATCAAGTATCTTAAGCTTGTGCTTTAGCAGAATAAAATAATTATTACTCGCTGTCATTCTGTTGCAACTCTCAATGACTGTATTGGTACTGCAGCTTGTTGCAGTGTTTCCACTCATTGGATTTGAAATGAACCATTTCGCATTGTAGCATTCAACATCATTCTTACTGCAGCATCTGGCTTCCTCTGATACACAGGACCCAAGATTAAAGAAGGTAAATCCAAAATGTAGGGCCTTATCCTGCTTGGAAATTGACTTCGGTTAGAGTGCAATTAGAGACGAGCCTATGGTGTATTTCAGAGTTCTCTGAGATACTGAGAGGGGAGCGGGGGACTTCTCACCCCTGTTTTCAATGGGCAAGAGATCCAGAGGGGACAGAATCCAGTGAGGTCCCAAAAAGGCATTATATCGATGGGATTTTGCATTGAGATAGTGCACGCCACTCCCCCTCGCTCCCTGCCAATGAAAGTTCCTGCCATGAAAAGTTCAGAAATCCTTTACCTTACATTTGAACGTCATCAGTGGCATCCCCACTCCTTACTGAGGTGATGTCACATTGGTGGTATTTACAACAATTCCTGACGAATGGATGCTGCTGGCATGTACAGTATGGGAGGGGCGGGAGTGGGTGAGGATGATGCCCAGGTAGTATCCTGGCACTGCTTCTTGGTGCTGTCCCTGGCAGGAATGGGATTCTGTTGGGGAAGTGAGATTGGGATTGGTGGAGCAGTGCAATGGGATGGGGTGGGAGGGGAGTCTTTAATGAGATTATGCCAGTTGCAAGTCTCCCAAACACGTGTTCTTAGCACAATCAGCTCCGCAAGTAGTGGGCTCAGGATAATATTCTCCGGGCCTGCTGGCATCCCCCCCTCCCCCTAAATCTCCCACTGGGAGTGATCCCTCCAGCAATGTTTACAACTGCACCCCATTTTCAGGGAATAGGCCTGACTCTGCTGAAGAGAACAGAGGCCTTCAAGGGGCAGGGGCCGGTGCAACTTTACCACTGCCAACCTGGCAGTGCCAGCTTGGCACCATGGCACTGCCAAAGGGGCAAAATAGCTCTGCCCATCAAGCACCTTGGCACTGCCTACCAGGCACCAGTCACTCTGCAATTGGGATTCCTGGGGAAGGGAGGAAGGAGGTGATCAAGGCTGGGAGGAGGTGATCAGGTCTAGTCATTGGGATGTGTGAGGTGGGCGGTGGTGCGGGCCATCAGTGGGAGAGATAATGGCCAATGATGGGGGGAGGGAAACATCAGGGCTGGCCTGGAGCAGTACAGGAAACCAGTGATCAGGGATAGGGGGGTCAGTGATTGCAGAGCTGGCCAGAGTCAGAGGCCAGCAACTGGAAGGCTGGCAATGGGAGTTGGGGGCGGGGAGGGGAGCCTACTGTGCATGATCTTCACACTGACAGAACGAATGTGTCGGAGATTTGGCAGCATCTAAATACAGGAAGGCATGGTGACATAGTGGTCAGTACTGCTGTCTCACTATGCCAGGAACATAGGTTCAATTTGAGCCACGGGTCACCATCTGTGTGGAATTTGCACATTCTTCCCTTGTCTGCATGGGTTTCCTCTGGGTGTTCTGATTTCCATCCACAGTCCAAAAATGTGCAAGTTAGATAGATTGGCTATGCTAAATTGGCCAGGGGGATTAGCAGGGTAAATGTTGGGGTTAAGGGCTTGGGTGGGATTTTGGTTGGTACAAACTCAATGGGTCAAATGGCTTCCTTCTCTAATGAAGGGATTCTATGATAACTTTCTCACCAGGCTCTATCCCCACAACCGCTCAAATTTACTCTGCTAATCCCTCTAACCTATATAACTTGGGACACTAAGGGACAATTTAGCATGGCCAATCTAACTGGCACATCTTTAATTTCAGGAAGAGATAATTTTTTTATTCCTTGTTGAGGTGTAAGTGTCACTGGCAATGTCAGCATTTGCTGCCCATCCCCAGTTGCCCATCCCAAATCACATATAGACCTGACCAGGTAAGTAGATTTCCTTCCCAGAAGAACCAGATGGATTTTTACAATGATGGATGATAGTTGCCAATGCTGTGGCCTGTTTTATATTCCAAACTTAGTACAATGAACAAGTCACTTAAAAACAAGAATGTGGATTTTGAAAATATTTTGCACCGTTCACTACAAAAAGCAGATGAATAGCTGATGAAGTTACTGCATGGCATTGATTAGTTCCATGGCTGGAAGATTGTGGCAGTTCAGGACAACTTAATTACGCAAAGGATAAATAGTTAAGGTCACGATGTGTGCATTGACTGGGCTGATGGTTCAAGATCTGGAATATAATGAATTGAATTCCAGAAGATCTGTCCCTAGAGTTTTGTGGTAGCTCAGGAGGCCCATTCCCCCACATCAATGTGTCTTTATGTAACTCTATATTCCTACATCAAAAATGACAGACTTAAAAGCCAAGTTAAACATAGTCAAGCTCTAAACATGTGAAAAATAGTCTTTATTCCATTTTTTCACACCATACAATGATCTGTCGTTGTGAAAGGAATGGACTACAGGTGGCAATGTTCTCTGTTCAGACTGCCTTGACCCACGTTAGCAGAACTTCTTCAATGTTGGGTCGGCCTTTCCCATCCTTCCCCTTGTAGGTGAGAATGCCAGCTTGTTAAAGTGTTCCGACATGTTCACCCTGTATTCGCACTGTCGGACAAACTCAGTGGTGGAATCTCCCATGACTTTGCAATGTTCACTTTTCACTTTGCACCAGGACTTTCCACTTGCTGCATCAACCTCACCTTCCCTCTGATCGACAATTTTAACTTTCTTTACCGTCCTCACAGGATTTTATTTTGTCCTTTCTTGGGGAGATCTCAATGTCAAGTGATGGCTTACCCAGCACTCCGTGATTTTGTGTTCTTATATTCTCAAATTCTTCTCATGTGGTCACATGGCAAGCTTAGTCAAGTTAGCCTCTCTGGGGTTACCAGGAAAGAGTTTTGGTTTACCACGGCCAATGTTCTCTCTCTGAGAGTAGCTGTTTTGCCATGAGGAAGTTTTAACAACTCTGGCATAACCAGAATTGTGTGTAATCTGAATTTGACTTGTTGCGATTTCGCTGTCATTGAATTTAAATTCATCAGCGCCATGGTGGGATTTGAAACTGTATTCCCAGAGAATTAGCTTGGGCTTCTACATTACTAGTTCAGTGACATTACCATAACACCATTATCTCCCCAAAATTAATGCAGTCTCTTGTGACCTATCCTTTTATTCATTGATTGATAGTACAGAAGGAGGCCTTTAACCTATCATACCTGAGCTATGATGGCATCCATTCTAATCCTGTTGCCTGCCTTTCCTTCATAATATTCATCTTCAAGTCTTTACTTAATTTCCATTGGATATTATGATGGCTGCAACTTCAATAGGCGCCTGTGCTCATGTATTCAATACCTCAATGTCTTGTAATGAAGTCCATTACATCTCTAGTACCATTTGTAAATCGACTTCCCTATCTTATTAATCACTGACCAAAGGGAAAATATCATTCACTATCATCACTAGAAAACCTTTGAATAGATTCTTCCCTCAATATTCATTGCTGCAGCATAAGAAGGCACGTACATCGAGCATCTTGAACCATCAGCCCAGTCAATGCACACATCGTGACCTTAACTATTTATCCTTTGCGTAATTAAGTTGTCCTGAACTGCCACAATCTTCCAGCCGTGGAACTAATCAATGCCATGCAGTAACTTCATCAGCTATTCATCTGCTTTTTGTAGTGAACGGTGCAAAATATTTTCAAAATCCACATTCTTGTTTTTAAGTGACTTGTTCAGAGGAAACCTGCACTGTCCTTATTCACCTACAAATATCTAACATACACTAGCAATATTTTTACTTTTTAGTCTGTCTTCGTCATTTCATCTCACACTCATAGACTTTAGTTGCAGATCTGCAGTACCTGACAAAAACGGGTAGAGATGTTGGTGTTGTAAACCCCTATCTTCTCCCCCCGAGGAGAAACCCTGGGAATTTGTACTTTGAGATCTATTCTTAGAAACATGTTAAGATAAGCTCACAAGCATTCTACAGTGAAAGGCACACATTATGAGTTTCCATGTGTGCAGGAGTGCTAAATGCTGCTCCTAAAATTCTCTGCTGCAAGTGTGTGGGTTTTTGTATCAGAGTATGTCAGATAATAATTGGAACAACCTTCGAAATCAATTCAGATTCTGCCAAAAGCATTCTTTTTTTCAATAAAACAACCCCTTCACTAAAGTTCAGATAACATCTGGTTATCTTCAAACATCTTTTCAAAATATTCACATCACTGGAGAAAACCCTGATAGTCCTTCCTGATAATTCATTCACAGGACGTGAACGTCACTGGCTAGACCAGCATTTATTGCCCTCCCCTTGAGAAGGTGGCGATGAACCACCACCTTGAACTGCGGTGGAAGTACACCCATCCACAGTGCTGTTAGGGAGGGAGTTCCAGGATTTTGATGGTGTGCGAGTACAGGAACAGCGATATCATTCCTAGTCAGGATGGTGTGTGACTCAGGGAAACTAGCAAATAGTGGTGCTCCCCTGCATCTGTTGCCTTTGCACTTCTAGGTGGTAGAGGCTGCACTTTTGGAAGTTGTTGCCAAAGGAGCCTGTGAGTTGCTGCAGAGCATCTGCCAGATGCTGCACACTGCGATCACAGTGCATCAATGGTAGAGGAAAAGTTTTAGATGGTGAATGGGGTGATGATGAAATGACTGCTTCTTTCTAGATTGTTGTTGGAGCCTTATTCATTCAGTACAGTATTTTATCACACTTCTGACTTGTACCTTGTAAATGGTGGACAGGCTTTGAGTAGTTAGATGAGTTGTTCACTACAGAATTCCCAACCACTAACCCTGCTCTTGTAGCCACTGTAAAGACTAAACAGAGAAGAAGGCTACATGGAGATCCTCATTCTCTATGATGACTCACGAGTACAAAAACAATGGCTGAAGCATTCACAACTATCTTCAGCCAGAAGTGCCAGGTGGATGATCCAACTTGGCCTCCCCGTGAGATGCCCAGCATCACAAATGAAAATCTTCAACAAATTCAGTTCAGTGTATGTAATATCAAGAAATAGTGGGCATAATGGACATTGCAAAAGGCTGTGTTCCCTGTTAATATCTCAGCTGTAATAATGAAAACATCTGCTGCAGAACTTGCTACACCCTACCCAAACTGTTCCAGTACAGCTATGGCACTGGCATCTATCCAGTAATGTGGGAAATTGCCCAAGACAAAAAACAGGACAAATCCAAACTGGTTAATTACCGCCCCATCAGTCCACCCTCAGTAATCAGCAATGAGGTGGAAGGTGCTATCGAGTAACACTTACACAGCAATAACCTGCTCACTGACACTCAGTTTAGATCCTGTTAGGGCCATTCAGTTCCTGAACTCATTACAGAACAAAAGACTTTTGAAATCTGTTCAGGCAATGCGGGCATTGCTGGCTGGACCAGTATTTATTGCCCATCCCTAATTGCCCATGAACTATTTGACTTGCCATTTCAGAGATCATTTAAGAGACAAACACATGTAGGCCAAACCAAGTAAGGACAAGAGATTTTCTTCCGTAAAGGACATTGGTAGAGCCTCAGCTGAATTCAAGATTCATACAAGATTGTTTTACTTCAGAAGAGACAAATTAAAGATGTAAGTATTTCCAACCTCAATGTGAAATGTCAGTGACGGAAATGTGAAATTCCCTTTGCACTCTCAATACACTTAAACATCTCTGCATCCTACCAAATGGGCCACATCCAGCTTTAAGTCCATTTATAAATATGATCCTGGGTATGAACTCCAGAGGCTGACCCTTGCATCTCCTGATCTTCATTTCCATTGTCTTTCTGTCTGCCCTTGTGACCACTTCAATGGAGACTGTGGAAGCGATGGCAGTAAGTGGGAAAAAAACATTCAGATTTATTCAGATGCTGGCCTTAGGAGGTCAATATTAATTCTGAGGCTTTGTGATATTGAAGCCAAGTTCAAGATCATTCCCTCTAGCTGACCCCCATTCCCCAGAGGCTGAAACATGACAACATCTCAAGTTGCTGCTGTCTTTGAAGATATGCCTTTAACAGTACTACCCTTACAGGCAGAAACTACATTGTAGTAAGATGCTCAAGATGATATTATGTTTTCCTATATTCTGTGAAGAAAGAGAGGAGTTTGAGGAATTTATTTTAAATTGCAGTCTGCTAGGATCAGAGCATGATAGATCAAACTGCTATTCATAGTGTCATAGAATTTGTACAGTGCAGAAAGAGGCCATTTGGCCCACCAAATCTGCACCAACTTAGCATCTCACCCAGGCCCACCCCCACAGCCCCATGTATTTATCCCACTAATCCCCCTAAACCATACATCTTGGGACACTGAGGGAGAATTTAGCATGGCCAATTAACCTAATCTGCACATTTTTGGACTGTGGGAAGAAACCAGAGCAGCCGGAGAAAAACCATGCAGACACGGGAAGAACATGCAAACTCCAACAGACAGTCACCCAAGGCCAGAATCAAACCTGGCACTGTGAGGCAGCAGTGCTAACCATTGTGCCACCATGCTTAAGGTTTTTATGCTTACATGTCGAAGGATCTTTGAAGTGGCGAAGTGGCCAGAACCAGATGACAAACAATCACCCAAAAACCTTTCTGAAGTGTAATTAGCTTTGAGGTTCAGAGGCAGAACAGAAGGGCATCTGCTTTTAAAGTTTGAATATACCTTTAGCTAGTTTAGCTGGAGTGGTAAGCTGATAGAATTAGTAAGGTGCACTGTAATTACTCTTCATAGCCACTTTTTTTTTGTTAAAATAAACCAGTTTCTTATCTCAAGCTGTGCCCAAGGTCAGCAGAAAGCTTTTCAGTCCACCTTCCATATGGTGTAGAACTCAAGTAGGATCTATCAGTTGCTACTACAGGCATTTCCTGTCACAATCCTCCAATAGTAATTCTGCCTCTCTCCACAGATGCTGCCAGACCTGCTGAGTATTTCCAATAGTTTCTGTTTCTATTTCAGGTTTCCCGCATCTGCAGTTTTCTTGCTGTTGTGTAAGTTGCTGTTATTACATTCTCCATTTTAGACAGTGGAAAGTACGCTCCGAAATTTAGGAAACTTGAGGTCCACTGACCGAAGTGATGGGTGCTGCTAAATTCAAGAGAGTATCTGTCTAAAGACCTAAGTAAAAATGTGTCCATGGCGGGGAGGAGGCTGAGAGTTAAGCAATCCAAATCTGACTAAATTTGAGTCTCCACAAATAGATGTGAGTTGAATTCTAATCACTTTAAATTTCAAATCACATTTGACTGTTATTCCCAGCAACAAATAATGACTTTGACAGTAATTGTGCCCTTTGAACCCATACTGAGGGAATAATACAATCACCCTATTTACAATTATTACCATCAACCTTCAATCCATCTTCTGGTCACAGCAAAATAACTGGACTAATAGCGTTTTCCAGGCAATTGCTGTGTAGGTGTCAGCAGCACAAACAAGACTGATTCATAGGGCTATGAGCATAAGAAAAGAAGCTGCATTTATATTGCGCCATTCACATCCTCAGGACATTCCAAAGCACTGCACAGTCAATTAACCACTTTTGAAATGTAGCTACTCTTTCTGAAGGAAGATGAGCACCAATTGTTTACACAGCACGATCCCACAGACAGCAATAGGATAAATGACCAAATGACCTGTTTTGTGTGATGTTGGTTAAGGATGAATATCGGCCAGCACAAAATGGAGAGTTCTCCTGCTCTTTAAAACCATGGGTTCACTCCTATTCAACAAGTGGCCTTGCGGTGCAGAGGCAGCACCCCTCTCACTGAATTAGAAGCTTTGGGTTTGAATTGTTGGCCAGGGTACAAAAAGCTCATAATCAGCTCAGAAATACTTCCACCACTTCTGCCTCTATCATCCGAAGAGTGAAAAAACAGCATGAAGTGGAAAGTTATACCAACAGCAACTTAAATCCTCCCTAGAGGAAAGCTGAAGGGCCGGTTGATGTCTCAACTGCACTTCCAACAGTGCAGCATTCCCTCAGCACTGTGCCAAAATGTTAGGCTGGATTATGTGCCAAAGTCTTCAGAATAGGTTCACTAATGTCCTTTAGGGAAGATATCTGCCATCTTTACCTTGTCTGGCCTACATGTTACTCCAGAACTGCAGCAATGTGGTTGACTCTCAACTGCCCTCAAGCAACTAGAGATGGGCAATAAAAGCTGGCCAGCCAGCCATGCCCATGTCCCATAAATGAATAAATAAAGGTGTTAAAGCCTCAGCCTATTGTTTCAGAGAGCATCAAGGATATTTTTCAAATCTTTCACAGGACATGAACATTCACTGACTAGGATTGCTCATCCTTAATTGCACTAATTGGGAGGGTAATGATGAGTCATGTCATTCACCATGTGGTGTACGTATACCCGTAGTGTTGTTTAGGGAGAGAGTTCATTATTTTGACTCACTGACTGAAGGAAGGGAGGTATATTTCCAAGCCAGGGTGGTGAGTGGAGGGGAGAACACTTTATTTAAGAGAAGCCAATTTGTTTAAATATCTCTTGAATGTGATGTGTGGCAGAAAATATTCCTGCTTCATTCTACATTCAACAGTTAATAGTCAAACTTCCTGGCTAATCATGAACTATTCCTCTCAGCATTTTCTTGTACGGTGTCTGGACCAGGTATCCCTGATTTGTATTGATAAGTGGGTTAAAATGGGCAGATAGTTCTCTTTATCATTTGGTATCTTCAGATAATAACACTCAGCAAGGAAGCAAGATTAGATTTTTGAAAAAAAACGGAACTTAACCATACATGACAAATGTTTAGCGCTAGAAGTATTGCCTGAGGCATATAAAGAATGCATGCAACATCGTCGTGACAACTGTATGTCTGTGGAAAAAAATGACATGTTTTTAAACATTTATTTTAGATCAGTGGTGAAATGGGTTGGCATCAACCTCACGCTCTATACTATCACTCAGATCCGCTGATAAAGTACATACTCGGGGCACACAAAGATTTTCCAATGTAAATTGCTAATTATTCTATCCACGAATTTATTAATCTCACGTGGTCATGTGTGTGTCATGGAGCTGTTGGGAATATTTTTGAATTTTAAACAAGAAAAAAGACAATTTCAATTTAAGTAACAGGAGAACGTAGTTTATGAACAGAATCGTAATCAATTAAGGTATATTTCCCTCGAAAAATAACAGTGATCGTGCTTCAAAAATAATGCATTGACTACCAAATGTTGCACTAAGATGAAAGCTGCTATGCCCCATACAAATCCTTTTCTATTCTAAAAACAAACGCAACTGAGTTATTAGTATCCTTCTCATGGCTGTGTACTTCACTTTGTGTTAAAGCTGGCCATATTAAAAGTGCACGATATTAAAATTACACTGCGCCGAGCTGCATTGTAGGTGCCAAGATGCACACATTGTGCTTAGATGAACTGCCTGTTTAGGAGTACTATTTGTGTTAGGTATGACAAGGTACACTATATGTTAAGGGACCTTAAGCTGCAGTATGTGTCTTCATATGTGTGTAAGGATAGACTGCATATGCAAACCAGCCATCGGTTTAACTCCTGAAATGATGTGAAAAAAAATGATAATTCTTTCCCTGTTGATGTTTTAAAAATAATTTCCGGCATGAAATAAAGATTTTATTTCTGTTAAAAATGTCCAGTAGCAACAATGAAGAGTTTTTGGCATTTAAAACTTTACCAATGAGTGGAAGCTAATTTGTGGCAATTGGGAATAAACTGGCTGCTTGCGAACCTTCTTGTCAGTCCTTCATTACAAGCACCGTTACTTCCGCTGGCGCTAGATGGAGCTTTTTAATTCTTTTGCAATGAAGCTGGTCGTGGAAGCAAGCTCAGCACAGCTTGTCTTATCTGGCAATCTCCACTTGGCACCAACTGGCATAATGTTGGCAGTGACGTTTACGCAGCCCAGAAGGGCGGCTGGTTTGGGAAATAGAAATAGCAATGCGGTGACATGTTGAGGAACGAACATGCACTCAGTAATGGAATACGGCAGCTTTCATTCGTTTGGCAGACTGCAAAGAAAACAAATCTCTTACCCCTGGCATCAATTCAGTACAAAGGCATTATGATCAGTGGACTTAATAATATGGCAACGCCATATTAAGTGTTATTAAATCCATGCCAATGTCTATCACAGAGACCTGTCAGTGTTGGACACAATTGTGGCAGGAAGTTGGATTTCAACTTGAAGTTCACAGGTACAATGCAGACACAGTGGCTGGGTTACTGATACCAAAAGAGAAAGTGCTGGAAAATCTCAGCAGTTCTGGCAGCATCTGGAAGGGGAGAAAAGAACGGGACGTTTCGAGTCCAGATGACCCTTTGTCAATGGTTACTGGTAGATTGATTTGTGACCAAGGCTTGTGGAGAATTCTGCAGGTGAAATGAGTCTTTGGAGATCCATGAGGCGTCAAGGCATCTCTACCTTCTCTGAAAATTACCCTGCTGGGCAGCTCAGCAATATGTCAAATGTTTTAGCCTGGCCCGTGTCAAATTCCCTGCTTTAGTCAATCTTCCGCCAATCCCATTCCAGATTGTTAAACTGACAGTCACATTATAGATGTGTAGGTGGCCTGGACTTGTGATATGACTTTTTGTCAATGCAAAAGGTCCACCGCCTAAGCAAGGAAGTAACTTCTTGAGAAAGCAAATCGAGAGCTCTGATAAATGAGTCTATGGTGCTACAAGTGGAATGAGGTCAAGGGGTGTAGCACAATTATGAGAATCGTGTAATTCAAGAGGCGGCTTGATATAACTCTTGGAGCAACAGGATCAAAGATGATGGGGAGAAATCAGGATTAGGCTATTGAGTTGGATGATTAGCCATGATCATAATGAATGGGAGAGCAGGCTCGAAGGTCTGAATGGACATCTCATCTCCTATCTTCTATGTTTCTGTATTTCTATGAGCTTCTTATGGTAGCTCCTTGCTTTGTGTGAGGACTAAGTGAGAAAGTGGTATTTGCTGAAGTTCTAGGGTAGCTATATTTTAATAATCCTACCATTCTGTGATCGGCTGGAGTTTAGCTACTCAATCGTGTTATGTTTAGATTTGTTTTTTCTAATTTTGTCCAAGGAGAAACAACAAAAATTTCTTAGTCGGAAAGTTTTGCAACTAAGGAAGGGAGGTCAGTGACAATTCTCATATTCTGGAACGCTAGGCTGGGTTTGCATATGAGCATCAGCAATCAGACACCATGACTGTTTCAGCATCCCAATCTACTGTTCTATCATCTGTACCATAGCACACACGTACAGGGGGCTGCTAATTCAACATTTCCCTCTGTATTTGCCATGTTATTGAAGCAGCTGCAGAGGGGAGGCAGCTACAGTAATGTAGAAGGCCCACTCAGAAAGCTCATAGCACTGCATGGTTGCAAGACCAGCAAGGTGGAAGGGATGCTACTGAGGTGGAAAGGTCAGCACGAGGGCACCTCAAAACAACAGTGACCTCAAATGTCTATACAGAAGTCCACAGCATGTTGGGGAATCCCTCCACCAACAACCCCCGCCCCCACTTCCTCCACTCCCAATGCCCTCCATGGTTTCGATTTTGGCTATAGCTGTGGCCTTTGCTTCCTTGCAGCTCCATCAATGGGACATTGAGAAGATGCTTTGATGTTCCTCCAACCACTATTGTGAGGCAGCTGCCCAGTCACACTCTGGGCTGTAGGGGGCCAGCTTAATACTGAGTATATTAAAGTTTATTTCTTTATTAGTGTCACAAATAGGCTTACTACAATGAAGTCACTGTGAAAATTCCCTAGTCACCACTTTCAGGCACCTAGCCAGCATATCTTTCGGACTGAGGGAGAAAGCTGGAGCACTCAGAGGGAACACTCCCAGACACGGGAAGAACGTATACACTTTGAACAGATAGTGACCCAAACCAGGGATCAAACCCGGGTCCCATGAGGCAGCAGTGCTAACTACTGTGCCACTGTGCCATTAGCTTTGGAAAATGGTTATTAATTTGTGTCTTAATTAGCTTCACTTTCTGTTCTTCTCCATAGAGCGGATTATTGATTCCCCTAGTAATCCACAATTGGGAAACTTACCTAGAGGCAGGATTGTGTTGGGAAGTTGTTTCGAATTTCCTTGCCCCACCCCATCTCTAAAACCCCACTCCGCAATGCTGGGATGGTTCCAGCAGTTAACCTCTATAACTCTTTCACAGCAGTTGCAAGACCTGCTGAGTACACTGCAGCATTTTATGATATCAGTGAGCCAGCGTTGATTATTAGATGGTCACCTTTCTTGATGACAGCTTTTTTACTACAGATCTTAAAGCCAAATTAAAATCCTCTTACTGTGGATTGTGCTTTCATTCTCTGTGTTGTTAATTCAGGTTTTCCATGGAATGTTAATTCAAGGCATAGCCACAACAATACTGTGCCCAGGAATCAGACCTGTGATGTTTAAAGAGATGCCTGCACTCTATTAGATTAAAGCTGAACACATTGGTTTTTGGGAACACTGATCTTGAATTTTTACGTAGGAGGAATTGAGATCTGCCTCCACAGCTTTCTTTATCTGTTTCATTTTACACCACAACTTTCATTGGGTTTTAGTTTGGCCAACGTTTCTATTCACTGATAGCAAGAACTAAAAAGTGAGGGACACTGATTGTGTCGGTAAATAAATGCGCTGTATATGTTTAAGATGTTTTGCTGCTCTCTGTATGATCTGTCAATTTCAAAGTTGAGTTCCTTCTGGACAGAGGAAATTTAGGATTGCTAGGAGTGTGGAGGTTGATGGTGTGGAAGAGGTGGTTTCTGCAAACATGCTGGGGATTTGGGGATTTAGACACCTACACACTTTTTAATTCAACCTCTATCTGAACTTGATCAATTTGCACTGTGTAGGGGGTCTCTGCATTTCCTAAGTGCTGCTTCTCCAGGAATTTTGAGGTTATATAGTTCTGTACCACTCTGTGCGTGCCTTTAGTGCATACCAACCTGGGAAAGCAGAAGGCACTGACCTACATTGACCTTTCTGAACCAATCCTTCCCTGTCACCCACTACAATCTTCTCAGAACTTCAAAGTCCGCTGAAACATCTCTTATTGTTCAGGTTTTGCAGCATTCAAACTTGCAAGGGATTAATGTAACTCATTCTACTTTTTCCACGTAATGGATGTGCATTTTTTATTTAGCATGTTTTCTCACTGAATTGACGATTGGATGAGGTAAAAACTGAAGGAAAATACATTATGCTATTAGACCAATTAAGGTATTAAGAGGTGGTGCTGTGGCACAATGGTTAGCGCTGCTGCCTCACAGTGCTAGGGATCCGGGTTCGACTTTTGGCTTGGTCACTGTGTGGAACAAAGAACAAAGAACAAAACAGCATGGGAAACAGGCCCTTCGGCCCAATGAGCCCACGCCGCCACCCCGATGTTCCCACCTCGACCCGTGATCCCTGTCTATGTTTATAGATCTGTGGATTAAAAACCAAATTTGAGACAATTTAGGGAGAATTTGTTTTGCCAATTAGCCTAAGAGCACCTTTTTGGGATGTGGGAGGAAACCAGAGCACCTGGAGAAAACCCACGCAACACGGGGAGAATGCGCAAACTCCCACAGACACAGGCCCAAATCCATTATCTGCACAGCACAGCGAAAGTCACTGAGCTGTCGTGTTGCCCATCAAATGGTCCAGGTCAAGCGTACACTAACGACGTGAAGCACTAGAGTACTCTGGAAAAAATCCAAGAGCAGCCCTCTCACGACCCATCGCATGTATGCCCGTTGTTAGGCAACAATGTGGACCAAAGCACCTGTAGGATAAAAACAAGTACATCAATATCATCGTCCATTTACACACTTCCCAGGGACTCCCAAGGCTCATGTTCCCTATTTTAAATCAGTTTTCTATACCCCTCCATTCCTATTTTGTTCATGTGCCCATCTGCCAAACTCAATGGAGTTTGCACATTCTGTCTGTGTCTGTGTGGGTTTCCTTTGGGTGCTCCTGTTTCCTCTTACAATCTGAAAAATGTGATGGATAGGTGCGCTGGCCATACTGAATTCTTCCTCAGTGTACCTGAACAGTCCTGGAATGTAGCAACTAAATGATTTTCACAGTAACTTCACTACAGTGTTAATGTAAGCCTACATGTCACACTTATAAATATAAACTATTAAAGGTAGAGACTCAGTCAATGTACATTCCAATTGATTTATCATTGATTTAGTTTGCCGATTCCAATGTAATCTAGAATGTCCACTACATCATAGGGCAGCATGGCACAGCCGTCCAAAATAAAATCTTCCTGCTCAAGGCGATTTATATGAGCTGGAAAGCTGCAGAATATTTACAATCAAATTCATTTATTAAAATGGTGAAGTTACTTCCGTTCTCCTCAGTTCATTCCTTGAATGATACTCGTATATTTCAGACACAAACTTTATGAGTTATTCCACAATAGCTGCACTCTCCCCTTGTGTTTTGAAACACGTACATCGAGAAGAGGGGACAAGGAGTACAAGGGAGGCAACAAGGGCTGAGGATGAGACGGCGCAGATGAAGGAAGGAGCAGGAAACAAATGACTTTGGGCCATTATCATTATGGACCAAATAAGCAATAATGGGAGAGAGGAAAAAGTGTGGTGCAGAAGTGGATGATAAACTGCAATGATTGCATTAGAGCCTCATTGTATCATCAGAAGCAGTCCTCGGTTTACAGCACCTACCAGCAAAATATGAATTTAATCCTCCAGTACTCAATTATTGGCGGTCATTAATTGGCAATCATTAAGTTCTAAAAGGTTGCCACCCGAATGGAAACCCCTGTATTACTGGCACAGCGGGAAATTTTCTGTCAGATACAGTTCTCTGTCTAATAACAGGCTTTGTGCTATAAGGCTTGAAAATCACACATCATTGTGTTCAATCAACCAGCTATCATTACTCTCTGTCACCAACTGAAAACAATCACCTTTTCTACTGTCCCATGATTACAGCCCTATTAACAAAGGCTGCCAGCCTTTGAATGCTTGATTGCACCATTTCTTTGAGTTTCTCATGGCAGGTTAATGTGCAGTGAGGATGCTAAAAAGCCACAGTTAAACATGTCATCACTGTTACCCTGTGGCAAATGAAACTGCCATTGGGAGTGCATTGCAGCAAAGATTCTCCGATGAACCCTGCCAATCACTGACAATTTACATAGCACTGAGAATCTTGCATCATATTCCATCATACCTAGACTGTTATTTGCCTTTGTAGATAATTGCCAGTCACTTTGAAGAAGAAAAAGAGGGGGAAAGAAATGAAATTCCTGATACCAAATTCTCATAGCCTTTTCCTTATCTCTATGTGACAGCATCCCTTACTTCTTTGAAAGCCTGAAAACCTTTGTTAAAATGTCAACGTGTCATACTCTTCAATGTAATAAAGTGACTGGAGCTCTTTGCTATAAACTAACCTGATTCAATGGAATTAAAGCTCATTAGTATAAAGTATTTCAATGCAACGTTTTCCATTAAGTCAATAATCACCAGTCTGGACAATAACGTCGCGAGCCAGTTAGATTTTCCTCTTTAACATTTAAAATACATTAAGAACATTCAGCCCCTCAAGCATGTTCCGGTATTCAATTAGATCATGGCTGATCTGAACCTTAACTTCATTTACCCACCTTTGCTCTTAAAGCAATTATCTAATAAAAACTTGCCAGTCTCCGAGTTGAAAGCTTCATTCGACCTCTCATCAACCACAGACATTCTGGGGAAAGTTCCACTCCACTTGATGTGAAAAACTGCATTCAGGCTTCACTTGCTAAACTGACTTCGCCCTAATGTTTCCCCTCAGTCTATAAAATCACCCCTCAACCATCAAAACTCAAGAGAGCATAAGTCACGTGTATGGAACCTCGAACTGAGGTTTCAAACTGAGCAATTTCCTTCTCAAGGGAAAGTGAAATTTAACAACTAGGAACAACCCAAATCAGCAAAAATATGTTGACAGTATGTTTTGTGTCATTGAAACAATCTTGAGGTTGAGCAGTTGCGAGAAGCTGCAGATCATCTCAATGACCTATAAGACGATGGAGCTGACACCGGATGTTGGGCAATGCACACACAGTGAACAATACCCTCCAGTCAGAAGCAAGGAGGAGCTTATGCAAATGTACCCTGAGTGTTTTAATGAGAATTGGATGCTGTGAAGACTTTGCGTCTAGCATCGTTATTGTTCCAGTGATGGGACTAGTGACTCATCCCCCATGTAAAGTACCAGCTGCAAAAATTGGAAGAGAAATCTGAGAGTGGAAGAAATACTGTTAGAATCACAGACTGAGTAAATTCCAATGTGGTGACAGAGAAGCTGAAAGGCCTGGATCTCAACTATATAAATCAAACAATGATAGGGAATCACAACCTTATCCCAAGAGTGGTAAACATCACACCAGCATGGTCAAGGACAAATGATAGCAGAAATGGTTAATGGGATGCAAAGCTTGATGCTTTGCTGCTGACAACATTCATAACACCCCTTGATCTTTAGAAATTCCTGTGTCTGCTTAGTGTGATACAAGGTGTGTTCCAGCAGAAAGAGGTGGGCCATACTGAGGATGTAAAAGAATAATCGGGATAACCAATGCAGATCCAAGGTGTTGATGAGAAAAGATCATCATCACCATCCACTTAAAGCTATGGAGAGAACCAGGAAAACTGGGATCAGGCTAAAGACAGGCAAGTGCATTGTAAATGCCAATTCCTCGGAATGGTGAACACATCCGGCAGAGTCCAGCTGAGTATGGAAAAAATTACAACCATCTTTGAGATGGAAACTTTAAGAGACCAGAAGGAGTTGAAAAGTATCCCTGGTTTATCCATAAAATGAGCTCTTTCACACCTCAGATATCAGAGCATACAGCATTGCCAATGAGAGCCAGTGAAAGCGTTCAGAGTCACATGAGAGGTACTTCCATAAACTCAAAGTAATAGAATGCAAGAAAACAAGTCAGAGATGATTGTGGTATTTTCTGTTCTCAGCAAAGGATCATTTTGGTAGATGGCACAGCAACACAGTGGTTAGTACTGCTGCTTCACAGCTCCAGGGACCTGGGTTCAATTCCTGGCTCGGGTCACTGTCTGTGTGGAGTTTGCACATTGTCCTCGTGTCTGTGTGTGTTTCCTCCGAATGCTCTGCTTTCCTTCCGAAGTCCAAAGATGTGCGGGTTAAGAAATTGCCCCTTAGTGTCCTGAGATGTGTCGATTAGAGGGATTAGCGAGTAAATGTGTAGGGATATGGGGGTAGGGTGTGGGTGGGATTGTGGTCAGTGCAGACTCGGTGGACCAGATAGCTTCTTTCTGCAGTGTAGGGATTCTATGACTCTATGATGATAATAACTCAAGCAACGAGACAACATCAACAGCATCAACTGACACAGTATTAACAACATTAAACATGACACCTACAATACCCTTTAGCAACACACACAACATGCCTATGTGGCACACCGGCTCACCTGGGAGAGATGAATGCCAAATCCACAAGATGGAGGTACAACACCTACCACTCAATGATACATTGATCAATACTTTTTACAGCTATAAAAGATTCTGAAGGGATTCAGTTAATTTCTAAAAGTTTATTGTTAATCTTCTTTAGTTAAAAATAATAATTGGAAGTTAGATATAGAGGCATTATATTTGACCAAGAAAGAAAGATGTCATGTTGTTATATTATTTGTCACAGGAACTAATTATTCTGAGAAGTACTTGTCTGGTGCCATCTTTTTCTGTTGCAAACAGTCATGTGTCGAGTAATAATGTATCAAAGCACCAGCCTCATGGAGGGATGCAAGAAGAACACTTGAAGCTGCCATATTTCAAGTGGAAAGTGTGATTATTTCTAATTTATGGAAGAGATTTGGCCCATTTGGCCCAACAGATCTAGGCCAGTGTTTAAACTTCTCAAAATCCAACCCACTTCATTTAATCATACCAACACATTGCTTTTTGCTTTCCCTACTGACTTATTTCTCTTCAACACATTTCACCTTGACCACTTAATGTGGCACTCTCTGAATAAGAAGTTTCTTCTGAATTCCTTATTGGATTTATGAGTGACTGTCCAAAATAACGGGCCCTAGTTTTGGATTCCTGCACGTTTGGAAGAATTTACCATATAACCAGAGTATCAAATCTTTCCATAGTTTTAGAAAACCTTTGCAAAGTCCCCCTCAGCTTTTTCTTTTCTAGGGAAAAAGACCCAACTTGTACAATCTTTTCTAATTATTAAGCCATGTGGACATGGCTATCCATTGAAAGCTTACTTCAAAAGCAAGAAAAGAAAACTTACTTCAGAGATAATGGCCAGAACTCGATCACCCCGCCTGTCACGGAATCCAAGCTGGCAAGGGTCCAACAACGGAAATCTCTATTGACCTCAGGCAAGTATTTCCAATCTTACCCAAACTAGGCCATAACATTCTGCCCCATTAACTTATTTTCAATAGATTCTAATATTGTTGGCAAATAAAATTAAATTATAAAGCCAATTTTCATGAACAGCTTCTTTCTGAAACAGAAATTCTTTAAAAAAGTACAATTACATAGCATAGTATAATCATGTTATAGCTTTCTTGAACCTTAGTTAGGCCGCACTTGGAATATAGTGTTCAGTTCTGGTTGCCACACTATCAGGAGAATGTGGAGGCTTCGGAGAGGATACAGAAAAGATTTACTAGGCTGTTACCTGGCATGGATGACATTAGATATGTGGAAAAGTTGGAGAAAATTGGTTTGTTCTCACTGGAACAACAGAAGTTGAGGAGCAACCTGTTAGAAGTCTACAGTCTTATGAGGAGCATGGACAGAGTGGATAGAAGCTTTATTCCAGGGTGGAAGAGAATTACTAGGGAGCATATGTTTAAGGTGCGAGGGGCAAAGTTTAAAGTAAACATGTAAGGCAAGTTTTTTACACAGACGATGGTGAGTGGCAGGAACTCATTGCTAGAGAAGGTAGTGGAAGCAGATATGATAGTGACTGTTAAGTGGCGTCTTGACAAATACATAAATAGGATGGGAATGAGGGATACATTCCCCAGAAGGGTAATGGGTTTTCGCTCAGTCAGACAACTTGGTTGGTGCAGGCTTGGAGGGCCAAAGGGTCTGTTCCTGTGCTGTAATTTTCTTTGTTCTTTCTTTATTCTTTGTTTAAAATTGGCAAGCATGCAAGGCAATCTTCATGAATGTCCTTGTACCCAGTTAAACCAAACCCAGGCTACGAATCTAATATTGAAGAAGTTAATGATTTTTCCATTGTATTTAGATGGTTTGATTTCCTGCGGTGTTCAACCAGAAAAAAGACAATTGGATTGGAAATTGCAGATGGAAGACAGTTGCCATTTATCTCATGCATTCTGTCCTTACTGTGGAAGATACTTGGACTTCCTGCAACATTTTTCAAAACAGAAACATTTACAGTAATTGGGAAGCAGAGAATCAGAATTAGGAATCTATGGCTGCCATATTCCAGCCCTTCCCGTTGGTAGGATCCCCTGACCCCACTGAAGGCAACCCCACGTGGTGGGTTACCTGGCAGCAGGGCGGGTAAGCTATGCAAAATACCATAGACTTTGGCAGGTCTGGAGGTTCTGCCAGTGGCCAATGGCGAGCCATCGCTGCTACGAGAAACACACCATGGGGATGGGGGAGGAAGGAGGGTGGGAAATCCCAGCCTATCCCTACACTACAGATGGCAGAACTGGAAGATGAGAAATGAAGGTGCTACAGTACCAACATTGATGGGAGAATGTAATCATTACATAACAGGTTTCTATAGGAAATTTCCATTACAGGTTTGATTGCAGGGAATTACAATGCGAAAAGTGACAAAAGATAGATTCTGAAAACACAAACAAGGAGCGGACAGAACATTATTAACATATTTAATTTAATTTATTAAATTCCAATTTTGAATTAATATTTACACATTGATTTTTAAGTTGAAATGGCATAACACTTTCAGAATTGAGCTGTCTACAGAATAATGTTGAAATAATGCTGGCAATGGTTTTGTAGACTGGATTTTAGAGCATCAACGCGAGTGGGAAAAACAGGCTGGAAACTGTCTCCTACACTGACATCTTTTCCCACCATATGTCTTGACACTTAGGAGCAATCTTGAACCCTCAGTTACTGTCCATGTGAATGGCAATGACAGTTCAGGATCTGGAAGTTACAAACCTCACCGGTGCTGTCAACAGGCTCACACCCAAAATGGGCATGAATCTGCTTTGCATGAATTTGAATACATTTCAATGTCATTAATCTGCCACCTCACCAGATATTAAGCCCCTGCCGTATATGAACACCACGCCAGAGTGACATCACTTCAGTGCAGTTTACACCAGGTTCCATTGGATGTGACCTATCATGGTGGTTGCCCCTGGGTGAAAAGGTAAGTATAGCCCCCAGGGGAGAGGCCCATGGCCAGGCAGTGGCCCTAAGACCAGCATAGTGGGCTGGGGTGGAGGTTCATGACATGTTCTGTTTGGTGCACCCTTTAAAGATGGCTGCGTGGAGTTTGCACATTCTCCCTGTGTCCGTGTGAGTTTCCTCCCACAATCCAAAGATGTGCAAGTTAGGTGGGTTGGCCGGGCTAAATTGTCTTAGTGGCGGTGCGGGCTCGTTGGGCCGAAGGGCCTGTTTCCCGTGCTGTGTTGTTCTTTGTTCTTTGTTCTAAGATGTGTAGGTTGGGAGATTTGTGGGGAGCATGCATGAGGTTGCAGACAGAGCCAGAATGTCAGTACAAACTCAGTGGGCCAAATGGCCTCCCTCTGCACTGTGGGGATTTTATGATTTCCCTCCTTAGGTGGGTTGAACCCATCCCGCCAGCAGCTTCGCTTCCTGAAAGATTGAGGCACCCATTTTAAAGTATGCCTGAATGTAAAAAAAAGGAAAACAAATATTCCTTTGATATTCATCTCCACCCCTCCACACCCACTGTCCCCAACTTACAGACACAGAGCACCTTTCCCCACATTGACACAGATACCCCTCCCCCCAATGGACATAAAACCTATCCTGTCCTCCCTCAGAATCTCCAGTACCTCCCCCATGGAAACGCCCCTGACATTTTCCTCTGTCACTGCCCCCTGTCAGTTTCAGGGGGCAGTGCTTATGATAGTGCCCGGGGGCTGTGTTGCACAGGCAAGGCCTTCCTCCACCCCCGGCCTGGGCGCTGTTCTCACCTGTTCACATCTGTTAGCCAGGTGCACGTTGTGGGGTGTCTGTCACAATTCATGTCAGCATTCCCTCGAACCTCTGTGAATGATAGTCCCATGGGGGGGACAATCAAATGCAAAAACCTGATGATGAGATTTAAATTAATGGGAATGGGAATCCTGCAATTCTCATTATGACATTGGCAGTGGTGGAACAATTGTGTGGGGAAATCCCTCCTGTTCTTGGGTAAAAACCATTTTTGGGAGACCTTTGGGATTCTCCACCTCCATCACCATTCCCCTTCTCCCAAAAATAAGTTAGGATATCCCCACCTTAATACAATCACATAACATTCTTCTGTCCTCTGCTTTGATACAAACCTTGATTTTTCTTATTTTGAAATATCTTGTGCACTCTCTAAAAGGATATGCAACATTGCTGAAGAAATGAGTGAAGCATTCATCCACTAATATCACAGTCATTTTGACCTTTGTTTCTGAATTACATCTACAAATCCAAATACATTTGAATTTTTATCTCCACAATTGAAAATGGTCGGACTGTATTGAAAGGTGCCTCAATGCGGAAATGAAAATCGGAAAGGAATATTTTAAAAACAATATACAGCTGGGAATAGATCCAGGGACTTCCTGGAACACCTCTGATATTGGCTTTTAACACAGGATGATTTAAGCAAAAAACGATGAATACTGGCATCTAACCATAAAATCATTAGGTATAGAAGCAGAATTAGGCCATTCAGCCCAATAAATCTGCTTCACCATTCAACCATGGCTGATACGACTCTCATCCCTATTCTCCTGCCTGCTCCCCATAACCCCTGATCTCCTTATTGATCAAGAAGCTATCCATCTCTGTCCTAAAGACACTTGATGACCTGGCCTCCACAGCCTCTGTAGCAACGAGTTCCATAGATTCATCACCTTTAGGTTGAAGAAATTGCTCCTCATCTCTGCTTTAAAGGACTATCCCTGCACTCTGAGGTTGTGCCATCAAGCTATAGTCTCTACCACTAGTGGAAACATTCTTTCCACATCCACTGTATCTAGGCCTCACGGTATTCTGTAAGTTTCAATTAGATCCTTGTTTATCCTTCTAAACTCCATCGAGTATAGACCCAGACTTCTCAACAGCTCCTTCTATGACAAACCCTTCATTCCTGGGATCATTCTTGTGAACCTCCTCTGAACCTACACCAAAGCCACCACATCCTTCCTTAGATATTGGGCCCAAAACTGCTCACAATATTCCAAATGGGGTCTGACCAGAGCCTTATACAGCCTCAGCAGTACATCCCTGATCTTGCATTCTAGTCCTCTAAAAATGAATGCTAACATTGAATTTGACTTCCTAACTGCCAACTGAATAGAGAATGGAGGAAATTCTCAGCAGGTCTGGTAGTATCTGTAAGGAGAGAGAATAGTCCTAATCTTTTTGGCTCTTCATGAAAACTGAAGGGAGGGAGAATGTTAGATATTAGTGTGTAGCTATAAGAGATTGCAACAAAAAGTAGCAACTTTAAGAACAAAAGGCAGTGGCCTGATATGGGAGGGGTGGGGAATAAGGGAGGGCTACTAATTTAACAGGAAATTTAATTTGTAGTTTAAAATTTAACAAGTTCTAATAGATGTGAAAGAGAGAATGATACTCATTTGATAACCCAATGTCCCAAACAAAAAACTCCTGAGAAACATGAAACCAAGAGATTTATAATGATCGCTGACATTGTGCTGGTCAAAATCTTTACAAAAGATTGTGGTCAGGAGATTAACATCAACCATAATCAACCAAGTGGCAACAGGAAAAGATCTATTTCAACTATAAGTGTAAACTGGCTTAGACTTTCCATTTCATTTCATTAGGATTTAGTATGTTTGCTCAGCTTGACCATTTTATCTGAAAGGCCATCTCATACTAACGCGTGAACGGAAGAGAAGCCATGGAATCATAGAATCCTTACAGTGCAGAAGGAGGTCAGTCGGCCCATCGAACCTGCACCAACAACTATCTCACCCAGGCTCTATCTTTGTAACCCCATGTATTTATCCTGCTAAGCCTCCTGACACTAAGGGTCAATTTAGCATGACCAATCAACCTAACCTGCATATCTTTGGTCTGTGGGGGGTAACTGGAGCACACAGATGAAACCCATAAGGACATGTAGAGAATGTACAGACTCCACATAGATAGTTACCCAAGATTGAAATTGAACTCAGATTCCTGATGTTATAAAGTAACGACAGTTTGGCTGTGCTGGCATGTTGATGTTGATAACGCTTTACTTCAAACTAACCTAATACAGCAAAATACTGAAGATGTTGGAATCTGAAGCAGAGAAAGGGAAAACTGGAAGAGCTTAGCAGATCCAGCAGCATCCGGAGGGAAAGAAAACAGAGCTGACATGGAAAGAGGGCCATGTGGACTCTAGTGAAATGGTGCAATGACAGAAATCTCTCCCTCAATGTCAGTAAAACAAAGGAGATGATCAGCAACTTTGGGAAGCATAGTGGAGAACATGCCCCTGTCTACATCAACTGGGATGAAGTGAAAATATAGATAAACTTCAAGTTTCTAGGTGTCCAGATCACCAACAACCTGTCCTGGACTCCACAGATGAAAAAGCCCAACAATGCCTCTACTTTCTCAGAAGGCTAAGGAAATGCGGCATGTCCATTTCCACTCTCACCAATCTTTACTGATGCACAATAGAAAGCATCCATTCCAGATGTATCACAACTTGGTATGTCTGATGCTTTGACCAAGACTGCAAGAAGCTACAGAGGATTGTCAGTATAGTCCAGTCCATCATGGAAAGCAGCTCCCATCCACTGACTCTGACTACAGTTCCCGCTGCCTCAGAAAAGCAGCCAGCAAAATCAAGAACCTCAGGCCCCCAGGCATACTCTCTTCCACCTTCTTATGTTGGGAAAAAGAGGAAAACGTCTGAGATCATGTACCAACCTTACAAGGAAAGCTTCTTCTTTCCTGTTGCCATCAGACTTTTGAACAACGTACCTTATATTAAGCGGATCTTTCCCTACAGCCTAACTATGACTGTAACACTATATTCTGCACCGTTTCCTTTCCTTCTCCCCTTTGTACTCTATGAATGGTATGCTTTCTGTAGTGCACACAAGAAACAACTCTTTTCATCGTAGCCCAATAAATATGACAATAGTCTAACTATCCTCTGTTAGAATTTTCTATTGTAAATTTCATAGTGCTTTAACAGAAACTGTGAGAATGAGATCTGTACTATTCAGTGTTTGCCTTGACTGGCTCAGTTCTGGTCTGATGAATGGATAGTTATATGGCTTTAAGGTAAGGAATATACCTTGAAAAGCCTATTATCCTGAGATAGGCAATGTGCACAATTAATTTGATCTCAGTTTTGATCAGGAGATGCGGGTTTGATGTATGAGGATAGATTGACTAGGTTAGGATTGTTTTTGCTGGAGCTCAGACAAATGAGGGGGGCTCTCATAAAGACTTTTAAAATTCTCACAGAAGTAGACAGGACAGATACAGGAAGGACATTCCTGATTATGGCGGAGTCCAGAATCAGAGGTCACAGTCTGAGATTCAGGTGGTCATTTAGGACAGAGGTGAGGAGACATTTCTTCACCCAAAGAGTAGTAAGCCTATGGAAGTCATTACCCCAGGATGTAGTTGATGCCAAAACATTGAATGTATTTGAGAGGTGGCTGAACATAGCACTTGGGATGAATGGGATCGAAGGTTATGGGGATAAAGCAGGATTAGGCTCTTGAGTTGGATGATCAGCCATGATCATAATGAATGGTGGAGCAGATTCAAAGGGCAAAAAGGCTTCCTTCTGCTCCTATCTTCTATGTTTCTATGTCATCTAGACTCGAAACGTCAGTTTTTTTCTGTCCTTACAGATGCCGCCAGACTTGCTGAGATTTTCCAGCATTTCCTCCAATGTGCACAATCAGCCAGGACTAATGAAGTTAATGCCAACAAAATTATTGACCAATTATTCATTTAAATCAACAAGGACTAAAGTGAGGTGATGCTGCATTTTAGGTATAACAGGAAGTTAAGGGGCCATCTTATGGAATGTACCAAGTGAAAGGAAATCAGTTAGATCTCGGGGGACCGAGGTATGATACCTGTCAAAATGGAGATTGTGACAATAGAACTGGGTCAGAGACAGACGGAAATTCCTTCAGCGTTGATCCCACGAGGGTACAATGTTTTTCAGAGACTCATGTGAATATCTGTCAGCGTGAAGTGTTAAGGTCATTTTTTGTTTCTTCTGGTTTGGCTTTCCAATGGAAGATGTGCATTTTATCGAGTTTTGTTGTTAGATACGCTTAACATTTGTTTCCTTTTATTTGATAAGTTTTAACTCATTGAGTAGGCTGATTGATGAGTATTTAGTTGATTGATTAGTCTTTGGTCAGTGTATTGGTCAATTTTACTTACATACAATAAACTTTAGTTTTAACAGTTAGAACAATGTCTGATCTTTTATATCTCTGTCAAGCTCAAACAGTTTTAAGGGTTAATTTGAGATCCAGTAATTTCAATTACATTAAATCAAGTGTACATTTATCAAAAGGCCCTTTTTAAAGATAGAATAGTAACTGGGTTGCATTGAATATCATCATCAAGAGAGAAAAATACTCTAATATGTCAACAAAGCCAATGCTTTCAATTCCATTGTCTATATTCACACTTTCAACTCACCAAATAGACAAAGATTGATGAGCTTATAATGCGGTAACATAATACAACCATCTCAATTTGGCAAAGATAGTTGAACAATGTATATGTTAGCTATGAGTGAAACATAGGTTAACCATTTTGGGCAGCATTAGAGCTTCCATCTCTGCACCAGCTATAGTTTACAATGAGGTTCTGGTATCTAAATAAAATTAATAAAGGATGTGATCTATTCCCCGACCACAACACCCTAGAATGTCCTAAATGGGATGATGCAGGTAAGATAGAAACAGAATGTTAGAAATTCAGAGAATGAGCATAGACTGTGTTGAAAAGTTGGCCAATCATTCATGAAGCCATTTGATCAGAGAGAAGATCATTTGTAAGAGAAATAAGGAATGTTTCCAGAAAGGAAATGTTGCTGCAAACTAGCCAGAATTAAATAAGATATAATATTATGAAATTCTGCCTGTTTCAAACAAAATCATTCGTTATTGCTTCTTTTGTTCCATGCTGAGTGCCACATGGGGCAACTCATTGTCACCCACTACTTAAAATTCAGGTTGGCTGTGCCATGTGTGAAGGCTCCCTCGTATGTGGACAACCTTTTAGCCTAACTTGACTTGATTCCACCTCCATTGTTCATAAGTACCTCTCTAGATGTGAACTCAGTATTCAGAGACTGGAATGCAAAGTTTTTCTTTCTTGGCCACCATTTAAATTCTAGGTTTATATATTTTTGGTCATGAGTTAATCAATCTCAATAACTCAGTAAAAAGTTACTTGATATAAGTTTACTGCGCAGTTTACATTAACTACATAGTGAGATATGAAGAGACACCATAAAATGCTAACAGTACCACAGTCGACCATGTCGTGTAGGTTTTTATAGCTCTATAGATACAGAGGAAGCTGAAGAATTGACTAGCAGTGAGGAAAATGTTTTCACCCAGAGGATGGCTGCAGTCTGGAGGGGAACCTCTTGAGAACCTGATGGAGGCAGCTTCAATCAATGTATCAAAATGGAATTGGATTGCTATCTGTAAAGAAAAAAATATGCAAGGTTCCAGAGATAAGACCAGGGATTGGGACTAGGTAAAATGCTCTTTCAAACAGCCAATGCACTCTCAGTGAGCTGAATGGTCTCTTTCTGGGAAAGTGTGAGGTTATGCACTTTTGTCAGAAGAACAGAGCATAGACTATTTGCTAAATAGGGTGAGAATTCAAAAAACAAAAGTGCAAAGGGACTTGGGAGTTCTCGTTCAAAATTGTCTTAAAGTTAACTTGCAGGTTTAGTTGGTAGTTAGGAAGCAAGTGCAGTGTTAGCATTCATTTTGAGAAGACTAGAGTACAAAAATACAGATGCACTGCTGCAAGATTTACAAGGCTTTGGTCAGACCACATCTGGAACATTGTGAGTCATTTTAGGTCCCATATCTAAGGAAGAATGTGCTGCCTTTGGAGGGCGTCTAGAGGAGGTTCACAAGAATGATCCCAGGAATGAAGGGTTTGTCATAGGAGGAGCTGTAGAAGAGTCTGGGTCTGTACTCATTGAAGTTTAGAAGCAAGTGGAGGGTGAAATCTCATTGAAATTTACAAAATACTGATAGACCTGGATCAAGTGAAACATGGGGGTCGATGTTTCCACATAGGCGAAACTAATACCCAAGGGCTCAGAGTAAAGGGTTGACCCTTTAGAACTGTGATGAGGAGGAATTTCTTCAGTCAGAGAGTAATGAATCTATTGAATTTATTGTCACAGAATGTTGTGGAGACCAGGTCTTGAGTATATTAAGACAGAGATAGAGAGATTCTTGATTGGTAAGGGGATCAAAGTTGCAGAGAAAAGGCAAGAGATTGGGATTGAGAAGCTTATCAGCCATGAGTGAATAGTGGAACATACTTGAAGGGCTGAATGGCCTAATTCTTATGATCTTTTGGTCTTTCTGCACTGTAAAGAATCGGTGATTCTGCAGGCACCTTTTTGGCATGGAAAATGTAGATGGGTCATTGATCAAGTGTTTTCAAATCTCTCACAGGTACTTAAAACATAAAAAAAAGGGAGACCCTCACCGTGCCTTGCAATTATGGTTCTGAGTCAGATGGGCATGGACTCAAATTCCACTTCAGAGCCTTAAAGTGGGTGGTCTCTTCAGTGTAATACTGAAGGACTGCTGCACTCAAGTGTGCCACTTTTAACTGGGGAACTAAACTGAGGCCCCTTCTGTCCTTTCAAGCTGATGCAAAAGACCTTTTGGCACTATTTCGAAGAAGAGCAAGGGAATTCAACAAGCTTATCATCCAAGATAAAGCAGCCATTTGATCAACACTTCATCCACTAACTTAAACATTAACTCCCTTCACCATACCTCAGTGTGTACCATCTACAATGGGCCCTGCAGCAACTTGCCAACAACGGCATCTTTCAAACCCATAAACTCTACTGCCTGGAAGAACAAGAGAAGCAGGCACGCACAAACTTTGCCACCTACATGTGCCCCTACAAGTTACACACTCTCTTCAATTGGAATTAGATTGTTATCCTTCATTGTCAGTGGATAAAAACCTTGGTATTCCTCACCTAATGGTATTGATAACCACATGGGCAGCAACAGTTCAAGAGTTTGGTTCATCACTTGAACAGGCAATTAGGAATGGACAATGCCAGTGACTGATAATTAAGAATAAATGTGTATCTGGCTACAATCTCTTCCATAATGTCCTCTGGAACATTTATCTTTTAATCAAAATCACAGAAAAACGTATTATAATATCATCTTGTTTGTGTGCTCTTGCTCTGCATTTCTTATCGCAGTGACTTCATAAAGCCCAGGTTATCCTGTGCGTGAGAAAAGCACTATAAATGCTGTATATATATTTGGATATGCAAGCTGTTTAAGTCTTTCTTTAAATATTGGAAGTGGCTTGAAAGTCTCTAATGAGGGAGGCTGGTGTTGTGGGAGTGATAATTGTAATGTACATCTCCCAGCGAGAAACTTACATGATCGGTCAGTCACTGGTTTTACATTTCACATAAAATCAGGGGACAAACTGAAAGGATGATCTCATTTCATAAACATCTGGCTGGCTGGGTGAGGTTAAAATTTCACAAGAGAACAAGAAATGGAAGCAGTAATATGTTATACAGCCCTCCTGGATCTGCTCTGTCATGCAGCAACATTTCGGCTGATCATCTGTATCAAATTCATTTTCCCACCTGATTCCTATAACTATTAATTCCCCCAGTGTCCCAAAATATATCTCCACAAAATGTGTTTTATCCAAGATTTCAATCATTCTTCCTACCTCTCACATCTTGACTTGGTTGTTCCATTTTATTCCTTTTATTTAGCTATATATTTAGGAGGTAGGATAGATTAGCAGTTGAACATCAGATTCTGAAGTTTCCTCCACGCTTGCACCCAATATTTGCAAACCAATTATGTGGTTTAAAAGATCTAGAGCCATACCTGATTTGTGTGCAACAAGTCTACACACACACCCCAAATAACCTCAATCTTTTATATCTGTCCATCTAAAGAACCTCTCACCAATCTATAAGACCTGCCCCCAATTCTCAAATCCAAAAATCCTCCAATTGTACTTTTTTTAATTCATGAAATGCGAGCGTTGCTGGCTAGGCCAGTATATGTTGCCCACATCTCTAATTGCCGTTGAACTGAATGACTAGCTAGGACATTTAATAGTCAACCACATTGCTGTTGGTCTGGAGTCACTCTCAATCTTCCTCAATAGGTGTAGACAAATGTCACAGATAGACCAGGACATTCATAATGTTAAAATGGCAGCACAGGCTCATTGGGCCAAAGGGCCTGTTTCCCGTGCTGTATTGCTCTTTGTTCTTTGTTTTTGTTCTTCCCTTAAAGGATATTAGTGAACTAAATAGGCTTTCAGGACAATCAACAATGGTCTCATAGATTTTTAATTCCATATACTTCTTGAAATCAAATTCAAATTTCACCAAATATCAAACCCCATGGTGGGGTTTGAACCTGGGTCCCCAGAACATTGTCTCTGGATTAATAGTTCAGTGACAATACTACTACCATGAATAGACTCAAAGGTAGAGAGGAGAATCTGAATATTATGAGCAGATTTTAAGACACTATGTGAAACAATGTTTATTTTCTGATCTTTTAGTTGCAAGTTGTTGAATGTTCATACCAAAATAATTTCCTTACTTCTCCATCTCCTCTACTTCTGGTAAATGACATCTAACATGGTAAAGTTCACTCAGTCACTACTAAATGAACAGCTTGTGCCGGATGTGCAGGATTGTTGTTTAAATGAATTTAAATAATTTAAATAATAATTGAAATTAAATAATTTTAGATTTGACACTCAAAGTAGAAAGAAACTGTTATGGATTTCCTTAGGCTCTGATTGTTGATCCTGATCTACGTGCACACGTTTTCAGCATGGGTGCATGTGGTGAGATTTGGTTGGTACTTTGGTATCTTTTTTGGCATTGGCAAAGTTGGTGAAAATTTGATTGCAACTTCTCGGATGTGTCCATGAAGGAAACATCAAGCTCCATGTCCATGACTGAGAAAACTCAACCGGAGATAACTTGTTCAGAACTAAACATGCCCATCTTGGTTTCAATCTTGAAAACTGCTATATCTTCCAAGTGCAGTAATTGATATTATTATTTAACTTTAATGCCTTGTTCCATCCCATTTGTAATAATTCCATTACCACCTGATCTACTGCTCTGTGCAGACAATTTTAGCAATGCCATGCTGATTAGTTTTATCAGTCACTATTCCTCCTGTATAAAGCATAAACCAAGCTGCAGATTTAAATTCTAACATATTTTGCAACTGTTAAATGATAAAAATAAAGCAGTTTATAAAGAACTAATTATTATTGACTATTGAAAATGATTGGACTAATTTATTAATAAAAATTAACATTAAAAGAGGATACAAGAAATCAGTATGGTTGAATTTACATTAACCATTAATTGCCTTTGAACAGCATTGCTCTGCACTGTGGGTAACTGGATTCTTATGCAGTTGAAACTGGGCATTAAGCAAAGTGATATTACCTGTGCCCAGGGGGAGGGGGAAGGGCACATTGTATTGCCTGGGGTGCCATGCTTGGATGAGATTTTAAAAAGGTGGAGATAAAGTTCTCAAACAGTACTTGGAAGAGAGGACTTCTACTCTCCAGTATGCTAGCCAATATGTTTCCCTCAACCAACATCTCATTGAATGGCTGAGCAGACTCGACGGGCTGAATGGTCTACTTCTGCTCCTATATCATATGGTCTTATGGGGTCTAACATCCCAAAAACAGATTATCTGGTCATCGTCTGAGACAGCTTGATGTGGTTGCCAACTTTTCCCTTCATATGTCCTTCATTGATTGAAAGACATTTTGAGATATCCTGAAGTCATTAAAATCTTGTCATAAATTCTAGTTCTTTCTTTTCTCTTTGATGGCACTGGTACAGAGGTTAATTTGTTTTATTGTTTTTATCTCAGTCATTTATCCTGTTTAATGTTACAGTCCATTACTGGATTGGCTGGAGTAGGATCCACATTCACAAAGTCTCTATGGGAAAAAAAATTACCTTGGTAAATAATACTTAGCATAATATTTACTTACAACTGTACATGGGCTATGATTACTCTAACAAATCTTTATCATGTTTTTGCTTGAACACGAATTGCATCTGTCCTGCTACAAGTTTGCATTGTCAGTGACTGATGTACTGCATGCGCACAATTAACCAATTTGTCTTGTGATACTGTGTTCAACTGGCTTTTGGAAATCCTCCTCAGCCACATTCACTGTCCGCGCACAATTTTCTGAGTTAACCAAGCAGAAACATGCTAAAGTCTCCAGGGTTTCCAAGATAATGAGATTTTACTGTAAACTCTCGAGGGTTTGTGTGTGTGGGGGTGTCAATGAATAAATTTGTTCCATACAATGGTTGGGGGGAGGTAGAGCAGGGTGGAGGTGGGTTGGGTTGTATGGAGTGACTATGTTTTTACTCCGTGCAATTATACATTTACTAATTATACATCTTCCTTGGTCTAAAATATTTGATGCATACAGTTAATTATTTGTAAATGTGAACTGTTCATTTTTAATAAGCATATGACAATTTAACAGGCGGGAATAATAAGCAGCAATATTATTAACATGTTAGAAAACGATAGCTTTGTCATAGTATTGACTTGTGTATTTTGGAAAAATCATTCTCATGCCAAATACATTTGAACTTATTTCTGACAGTCTGCTTGTATTGGCAGCATGAAGACAAATAAAGATTATTACAAAGAGTAGAAATTTTAAGGCATGGTTACAGTTTTCCTCACCTACATTCTCCTTGGTTTTTACATTTTAATTTCAGTGTACAGGGATTCATACAATAATTCGTATAGCTTCGTGTCAGATCTCCAATCGAGGATTGTGGCTTTCCATTTGAAATGACCCCACATCAGGATTAAAAACACTTGGAAGATGCTGCTGTAGTTTTTTTAAGTTTATTTATTAGTATCACTGGTAGGCTGACATTAACACTGCAATGAAGTTACTGTGAAAATCCCTGAGTCGTCACAGTCTGGCACCTATTCAGGTACACTGAGAGAGGATTTAGCTTGGCCATGCACCTAACCGGTACATCTTTCAGATTGTGAGAGGAAACCGGAGAATCCGGAGGGAAGAAAAGGCCCTATGTGCCTGCACAAAAAGCAAAAACTCAAAAAGGGTGCAAAAACCCTGGGAGAAGTGAGAGAGACAGGGAAAGGTTCAAAGTAAACAAGTGAGAAGACACGGAGAAGTTTAAACTGAAGTTCCCAGTAAGGGGCAGAGAAAATCAGAGATGTGCCTCAAATTTCTTTTATAGAGACGTGCCATGAAATAAAAAAGATTGGGAACCACTGTGTTAAGAATATAGTTTTAAAGTTTAAGCTTATTTATTAGTGTCACAATTAGGCTTGCCTTAACACTGCAATGAAGCTATTGTGAAAATCACCTAGTTGCCACACTCCGGCGCTTGTTTGGGTACACTGAGGGACAATTTGGTATCGCCAATGCACCTAATGAGGCAATCATGGAAGGGAGGCAGAGTAAGGCGGCGGAGCCGGAGCCTAAGAGGGGGGGAACCTGACCCTTACAGGTGGATTACTGTCAGGAAGGGGAAAAAGGAGAGGGGAGACAGTCCAAAGACTTCTCCAGTCCCCCAAAATATTGAGGGCAGAGGGTTAAAAAAGGCAAGGCAGGAGGACCAGAGTACCTTAAAGAGGAGGAAAGGGGGATAGTGGTGGGGGATGGGAGGGTTAAAGGAATAGATAGGCACTTCTGTGGTCCAAGGCGGGACTCCAGGATGGTAGTTTGCCTCCCTGGAGCAGGGGTGCAAGATGTGTCTGACAAGATAGAGGGCATTTTGAAGGGTGAGGGGACCCAGGCGGGTGTGATTATTCACGTTGGAGAGAAGGATGTAGGAAGGAAGAGTAGGGAAGATATACGAAGGCAGTTCAGGGAGTTGGGGGGTAGGCTGAAGAACAGGGCCTCCAGGGTGGCGATCTCAGGGCTGCTTCCAGGGCCGGGTAATAGTGGAGCCAGGAGAAATGAGATCCTACAGCTGAATGCGTGGCTGAAGGACTGGTGTAGGGCAGAGGGTTTCATATTTGTGGATAACTGGGAAGTCTTTGTGAAAGAAGGGCACCTGTATAGAAGGGACGGGGAACACTTAAATGGGAAGGGCATGAATACCTTAGCTGGGAGGTTAGCTGGAGTGTTTCGGCAGGATTTAAACTAATATGGGAGGGGGAAGGAGCTGAGACCGATAGCTCGTTAGAGAGCGAGATGGGAGATAGAGTAAGCTTGGATGAGAAGAAATACACCAGGGAAAAGGAGGTTCCGAGTGGGCACGGAGGTCTGGAGTGTGTCTGTTTCAATACGAGGAGCATAACGGGAAAAATGGATGAACTTAGGGCCTTAATGTTTGCGAGGAACTTGGATGTGGTTGCGGTGACGGAGGCATGGTTAAAGGAAGGGGAGCAGTGGCAGCTGAATATTCCTGGGTATAAGTGTTTCAGGCGTGACAGAGGAGGGTCCAGAAGAGGTGGAAGAGTGGCGTTGTTAGTTAAGGAGAGCATCACGGCGGTGCAGAGGGAGGACAATAGAGAGGAGTTAGGAGCGGAGTCGCTGTGAGTGGAGTTGAGGAATAGAAAGGGGGAGATTACTATGCTAGGGGTGTATTATAGGCTACCCAATAGCCCACAGGTAGTTGAAGAAGGCATATGTAAAGACATTTTGGATAGGTGCAGAAAGAACAGAGTCGTTATAGTGGGAGATTTTAATCTCGCTAGGGTGGATTGGAAAGTACCTAGAGCTGGGGGCTTGGACGGGCAGGAATTTGTAAAATGTGTACTGGAAGGATTGTTGGAGCAGTATGTGGCTAGCCCAACTAGAGAAGGGACTATATTGGATTTAGTTCTGAGTAATGAGCCAGGGCTGGTGGTTGGCGTTGTAGTGGGGGAACATGTGGCTAACAGTGAACACAATTCTGTCTACTTTAGGGTACAGATGGAAAAAGATGCTTGTTGCCCGAGGGGCAGGGTGCTGAATTGGGGGAAGGCTAACTACGGTCGGATTAGGCAGGAACTTATGGAAACTGATTGGGAACGGTTGTTCGAGGGTAAGTCCACGATAGGCACGTGGGACTCTTTCAAGGGAATACTGAAAATGTTGCAAGATGGATATGTGCCAGCTAAGAGGAAAGAGGAAAGAGCCGTGGATTACTAGGGATATTGAGGACTTAGTTAGGAAGGAAAAAGAGGCGTATGATAGGTCAAAATGATAGGGGGTGTGGAATGCACTGCCGAGTAAGGTGGTGGGAGCAGGCACGCTAGGGTTGTTTAAGGGTCTCTTGGACAGCCACGAGTGGTCTGCAGATAGAGGGATATAGCAGGACTGTTTGAATATCGGGAGGACCAAATAGTAGTAGACTATCTTTTAGTTTCGTCTCGGGAATGTCTTAGTTTTTTTTTAGCATATTTAATTAAGTCTTATTTGTTTTCACAGGCAATTCGATCCACCTTGTTGACCAACAAGGGGCATGCATGCGGCATGTCGTGCGAGAGCTGCTCTTGGAGGTTGCTTCAGGAGTGGCCTAGTGCTTCACGTCGTCAGTGTATGCTTAAACTGGACCATCTGATGGGCAACAGGACAGCTCAGAGACTATCGCTGTTGCTGTGCTGACACATGGATTTGGGCCTGTGTCTGCGGGAGTTTGCGCGTTCTCCCCGTGGTTGCGGGGGTTTCCTCCGGGTGCTCCGGTTTCCTCCCACATCCCAAAAATGTGCTCTTAGGCTGATTGGTTAACAAATTGTCCCTATATTGGTCCCTATATGGGAATCTTCAACAATAGGCATAGCCTAAAGTCAAGGATATGTCATTAAGACGTTAGGATGGCGGCGTGGGCTCGTTGGGCCGAAGGGCCTGTTTCCCGTGCTGTGTTGCTCTTTGTTCTATGTTCTTTGTTCAAAGCAGCTGGGAACGGAGACAGCGTTGGAGGAATATAGAGAGGAGGAGGGAGTTCAAACAGGGAGTTAGAAGGGCAAAAAGGGAGCATGAAATGATTTTGACAGATAGGATTAAGGAAAATCCAAAGGCTTTTTACTCCCATGTTAGGAATAAAAGGGTGGTTAGAGGAAAAATTGGACCTCTTAGGGACAGAGGAGGGGAACTGTGCTTAGAGCCCGAGGGAATGACAGAGATCCTGAATGAATACTTTGCATCGGTATTCACGAAGGAGAGGGGCTTGTTGACATCTCCTGTCTCTGAGGGAGCTGTGGACCAGTTGAGGGAAATATCCATACCGAGGGAGAAAGTGTTAGAGCTTCTAGGTAGCATTAAAACTGATAAATCTCCGGGGCCTGATGGCATTTATCCCAGGCTGCTTAGGGAGATGCGAGGTGAAATTGTTGGGCCTCTGACGCAAATCTTTGTCTCTTCTTTGGACACAGGTGAGGTCCCAGAGGACTGGAGAATATCTAATGTTGTACCATTGTTTAAAAAGGGTGTTGGGATAACCCTGGAAATTATAGGCCAGTGAGTTTGACGTCAGTGGTAAGGAAGCTGTTGGAGGGGATTCTTAGAGATAGGATGTATAGGCACTTAGAGCATTGTGATCTGATTAGGGATACACAGCATGGATTTGTTAAGGGGAGGTCATGTCTTACAAATCTGGTAGAATTTTTTGAGGAGGTGATGAAAATGGTGCACGAAGGGTGAGCCGTTGATGTCGTTTATATGGATTTTAGTAAGGCATTTGACAAAGTCCCTCATAGGAGGTTAGTTGACAAGGTCAAGGCTCATAGGATACAAGGACAGGTAGCTAGATGGATAAGTAACTGGCTTAGTAATAGGAGACTGAGAGTAATAGTGGAAGGGTGTTTTTCAAGCTGGAGGTCGGTCACTAGTGGTGTGCCGCAGGGTTCGGTACTGGGACCTCTTCTATTTATAATATATATAAATGACTTGGAAGAGGGAGTAAGTGGAATGATCAGCAAGTTTGCAGATGATACAAAGATTGCTGGACTTGCGGATAGTGAGGAGCATTGTCAGGTGATGCAGCAGGACATAGAAAGGCTGGTAGCTTGGGCAGACAGATGGCAGATGGAATTCAATCCTAATAAATGTGAGGTGATGCATTTCGGGAGAAAGAATGTAGAGGGGAGGTATATGATAAAGGGTAGACCTATTAAGAGTATAGAAACGCAGAGGGACCTGGGGGTGCAGATGAACAAGTCTCTGAAGGTGGCAGAGCAAGTGGAGAAGGTTGTGAAGAAAGCATATAGTATGCTAGCCTTTATAGGAAGGGCTACAGAGTACAAGAGCAGGCCTTTAATGTTTCAGTTGTATAAAACGTTAGTTAGACCTCATTTGGAATACTGTGTCCAGTTCTGGTCGCCTTACTACCGGAAGGACGTGGAGACTCTGGAGAGAGTGCAGAGGAGGTTTACCAGGATGCTGCCTGGTATGGAAGGTCTGAGTTACGAGGAGATGTTAGGCAAATTGGGACTGTTTTCCTTAGAAAGACGTAGACTTAGAGGAGATCTAATAGAGGTGTACAAGATTATGAGGGGTACAGATAGAGTAAACAGGGTTAAGCTTTTTCCTAGGATGGACTCAAATAGCACGAGGGGTCATGGGCTTAGGTGAGGGGGGTAAGGTATAATTTGGATGCTAGAGGGAGTTTTTTCACACAGAGGGTGGTGGGGGTATGGAATGCCCTGCCAAGTAAAGTGGTGGAGGCAGGTACTCTGGAGTTATTTAAGAAATAATTAGATGGGCACATGAACAGAATGGGAATGGAGGGGTATAGAAAACTGATTTAAAATAGGGATCATGAGCCTTGGGAGTCCCTGGGATGTGTAAATAGATGATGATATTGATGTACTTGTTTTTATCCTACAGGTGCTTTGGTCCACCTTGTTGTCTAACAAGGGGTATATATGCGATGGGTCGTGAGAGGGCTGCTCTTGGATTTCTTTTCGAGAGTATCCTAGTGCTTCACGTTGTTAGTGTACGCTTGACCTGGACCATTTGATGGGCAACACGACAGCTCAGTGACTATCGCTGTGCTGTGCAGATACATGGATTTGGCCTGTGTCTGTGGGAGTTTGCGCATTCTCCCCGTGCTTGCGTGGGTTTTCTCTGGGAGCTCCGGTTTCCTCCCACATCCCACAGATGTGCTCTTAGGCTAATTGGCAAAACAAATTCTCCCTAAATTGTCTCAAATTTGGTTTTTAATCCATAGATCTATAATCATAGACGGTGATCATGGGTAGAGGTGGGAACATCGGAGTAGTAGCATGGGCTCGTTGGGCCAAAGGGCCCGTTTCCCATGCTGTTTTGTTCTTTGTTCTTTGTTCTTTGTAATGAGCATGTTCTTCAGACTGTGGAAGGTAACTGGAGCACCCAGAGGAAACCCACTCAGACACAGGGAGAATGTGTAGACTCCGCACAGTCACCCAAGCTCGGAATGAAACCTGGGTTTTTGGCGCTGTGAGGCACTGTGCCACCAATGCCACCCACACTGTGCCACCATGTCACCCAGCTTTCTCAATCCTGCCTCATAGGACAATCCTGACATTCCAGGAATTGTCAGGATTGTCAATCTACCCAACCTGTACATCTTTACTGCACTCCTTCTATGGCAAATATTCCATTCTTGAGCTAAGTAGACCAGAACTGCACACAATACTCTAGATCCAGTTTCACCAAAGCTGGATACAATTGCGGTAAGACGGCTTTACTCCATTACTCAAATCATCTTGCAATAAAGGCCCACAGATTGCTGCACTTGTATGTTAGCTTTCATTAACGCGTGAACAAGGACACCCAGACCCCTTTGACTCTCCCATATCTGACTTCCCAACCATGGATTTAGGTCTTACAATTGGCCTTTATTAGTGATTGATGATCACAGTAAAAGAAAGTAATAATGTTATGCAAGATTTAAGCACACAGAATACACAGAGGTTCCAGCATAGTGATCTCTTATTCCACCAACATCAAACCTACAAATACATTTGTGAAAAAGCTCATCTTAAAGAAATAAATTTTGCAACTGTAGTGTGACACTCTAGACACACAAAATGTAAACTTTGAGAGTTCAGCCCCCAGTCTGAACAATAGTGAGCCATCTTACTATTATTACCAGTCAGGGGTTTGTAAACATGAGGAATGACACACCACCAGTCATTGGTGGACTTGATTTAAATCTTCAACCTGCAAGTGGCAAGAGGTAATGCTGTCTATCATCAAGTCCTTGGTAGATTTTCAGGAAATTTCATGGCTGAATTTGTCCTACTCAACAACACTGATAGAAACCTCCCACATAATAAGCCTGGCTCTGCCTATAGAAGGAAATAGCCTTCTTGTGACCACAGTGATTCTGTTCCTTCAGGCCATGTCGTAATCTATTCTTCGTGTCTCTGATCCTTCTCTCTCCCTCTTCTGACTATCCAGAGTTCTGCTCCCAGTGGGTGCTGCTTTCCATCATGGCCGCCTACCCGTGGAAGTCCGGATGGCAGAACTCTTCAGTAATCCCACAGAAAGCAGGATTGGCATCAAGTCCCACACCAAAGTTTGGAATCAGATGTTAGCTCTCATTCGACTCTCCGCGATAATAAGACTATAAGAACATAAGGAAAGATACCTATGTAAGCCATTTGACCTCTTGAGGCTAGCTCCCGCATTCAATAATGTCATGGTTGACAGTTTGGCCTTTAACTCTACTTTCCTGCCTGTCTGCCATAGCCCATACCGTCTAACTCAGTATTGAGTGTATTCAATGAGCCAGTCTCCACAAGGAGATTTGTTAGCTCAGTTGGCTGGACGGCTGGTTTGTGATGCAGAGAGACGCCAACTGTTCAGGTTCAATTCCCATATGACTGAGATTATTCATGAAAGCTCCACCTTCGCAATCTTGCCCCTTGCCTGAAGTATGGTGATCCTCAGGTTAAATCACCACCAGTCAATTCTCCCCCCTCAAAGAGGAAAGCAGCCTCTGAGACTGTGATGCCATTTCATTCACAGCTCTCTGGGGAAGACAATTCCAGACACTAACAATTCTCTGAGAGAAAGAATTCCTCCTCTGAAATTCTGAAATATTGTCATCTAATTCTAGGTTCCCCGATGAGAGGAAGCAACTTCTCAGCATCTGCCCTGTCACACCTCCTCAGAATTCTATATGTTAAACTATGACCACCTTTCATTCTTATAAAGAAGGAATTATTAGAAATGCATTAAACTTGCAATCATAGAGTCCCTACGGTGCAGAAAGAGGCTATGCAGCCCATTGAGCCTGCACTAACAACATTGCCACCCAGGCCCCATCCCTGTAATCCTGTGTATTTATCCTATTAATTCCCCTGACACTGAGGGAAAATCTAGCATGTCCAATCAACCTAACGCACACATCTTTGAACAGTGGGAGGAAACCAAAGCATCCAGAGGAAACCCATGCAAATACGGGAAGAATGTGCAAATTCCACACAAACAGTGACCTAAGGCTGAAATTGAGCTTAGGTCCCTGGCAGAGCTAATGACCAGCTGAAGTTCATATGCTTAAGAAGCTAACCCACAAAATATTCCAAATTATTTTGAAATATTCCAAATACTGAACTCTGATGAAAGTTCATATTAAACTTGAAATGTTAACTCTTTTTCTTTCCACGGATGCTGGTAGACTTGCTGAGTTTATCCAGCATTTTACGTTTTCTTAGAATAATAGAATCATAGAAGCCCTACAGGCCATTTGGCCCATCCAGTCTGTACCCATTCCCTGACAGAGTAGGCCAATTCCCTATCCAGTCCCCATAACCTCACATTTTACCCTGCTAATCCCCGAACCAACACATTTTGGAACACTTTAGCCTGGCCAATCCACCTAACCTGTGCATCTTTGACTTTCAGATTCCTTTCAAACCTTTCAGATTTAAGGCATCAGCGGTATTTCACTTTTATTATAGGGAAATATTTCTCATTACCTCATTAAAAAATCAAATCAGAGAGGTAAAACAGAGCCTTCAATGTATGGAACAAGTTACTTGAATCATATTGTATAGTTCAAGTGAAAAGCTCCATTGAGTAAGCCTGTAAGGAAAATATGATGAAATTTCTTCTCAAAAACAACGCGAACTTTTTCAAAAACAAAACCATATGGGACTTTTATACCATGAACCGCATTAACAGAGATTTCGATGAAATGTAGTAAGTGTCAGTCATCATCAATGTTTCCATTCACGAGTTGAATCTTCACTGAAAACTACCCTCAGATCTAAATATATTTGCATTTTGCAGGAAATACGCGCTGATCAAAGAGCAACAGGTTAGATAAGAAGCATCAGTTAATTGTTAACATGGGATCATGGTGAGGTGGAGTACGTTGAAAGGAAGGCAATTGAGAATATATAAAAAAAACATTTTTCACTTTAATCAATTCCCTTCAAATGGTTTAAGCCCTCTTCACTTTTTCCTTGCTTTGTTGAACTTCTGCGAACATACAGGTGCCCATCAGATCAAAGCCTTGTTCGATCAAACACAACACGTTTCAATGCTGATGCATAAAAATTGCTTCATGAGGGAAGATCTTAAAAAAAAGATTCAAAAGCAGTCTTTAAAATAAGCTGTTCACGTATACGAATGCTACTGGAGCTTTGCATATTCTGTTGATGTCTGCATTCATTAATTTCCTTTGTGTAATTAATTACTTTGAGGGAGAGCATGGAGGTTTCAGGAACACTGTGACCTTGCACTGGTAGGGGACTAGTGTCTAAATGTTGACCATGTTCATTGGAAATCCCTCAGATTGTTATTTTTTGGAGAGTTTGGTCCATTTATTTTAAACAGCTTAATACCTTCGCAGTGAAAAGGACAGATTTCTAATTCATGCGCTGGAATTGCACAATGAGGTTTCAAGGTCAATGTTTTATAAGATTTCTTGCACAGTAAACTACTATAAACCTTTTGAGGAGAATGTTTGGAAGCAACAGGCAATAGCATTAAAAAATGGACTTTGGAGGAAGTAAAATGATGGAGCTGATTTTTTATAAATATCTTTTCACATTTGGGGACTATTTATTTCACTGATATTGAAACCTTGGTTGCAGACATAGAATTCAGCTACTTGAAAGCCTTTGGGAAAATTGTCATCAACTTGTACTGCCTGACTCTGTGTGTCACAGTTTCAACAAGAAGAAATGCTGCAGTTATGATTTTAGGAGTCATTTGACAAAGCACCATGCAAGAGATGGAGCCCTTCAGGGAATGGAAAAAAGCCATGACAGAGTGAATGAGTGTGGAAAGAATAGGGGACATGGAGTCCTATCTGGATTGAAATTTGGAGTTTCCAGTAGAGGAAAAGCAGGGCTAAGGGGATTTAATATAAAAAATAGAATTATGAAAGGTTTTGATACAAGTCAAGCATTGCAACAGTTTCGACATTGCCCATGACTGATTTAAAGTGTTGAGCAGACAGCATCAATAATCCAGTCACCATCAAAATGTGCCAATGGTCTTGAGCGAATGAGCCCTTGGAGAAAAGGGGGAAGTGCCATCAATAGATGGCAGTTGAGATAATCATTGAATTAGCAATGGCATTTGCAAGCTGTGACCAGTGATGGAGCCACAGTACAGAATAAGTCCATAACAGTGCAACCATGTACAGTCCCAAGCACAACACCAGGGTTCAAGTCCTTGCCTTAATTAAAGAGCTAGTTTAGACAGTTCCAGCTAGGATGTCCAATGATAGTTAACCAATAATGATGATGATTGACGGGATAAACAGGGAAAGGCTATTCCATCTGGTCGAGAAATCAATAATGAAGGGTCAGCAAATTTAAAATAGCCTGAAAGTGATGGGTTAGAGGGATTAAGGGAAATCAATTCAGACAGACAGGCTGCAATGTTCGAGATGCTTTGTCACAGGGAACAGATAGGAAGAGACCATTTAACCTTTTAAAGGAATGATACATAAACAGTTGGAGTAGAGGAAAGCATAAGCTTAGAGGGCGAAAGCTGGGCGTACCGGATTTGTCTTGGATTGTTTGTGAAGAAATGTGTGAAACATTGAAGCTTTTTTGCAAGATCAGAAACAGCTATTGGGGAAGGAATGCAAGAATCCAACAGAGATTTTTTAAAACTATGAAAAGGATCAGAGAGGGTAATTGGTGAAAGATATTTCCAGTGGTGGGTGAATCAGTTACAAGAAGGCACAGACTCCAAACTATTAAAGATGGGCATATAGTGAAAGATTATTAAAACTATATCAGATTATTTTGCATGGAATTCCAGGAATGAAACATCGAATACTTTACCATAAGCGGCTGTTGAATCAGATGTAGAACACAACTGGATAAATATTTCAGGAGGATGAGTAGGCAAGGAAACAGAGAAAGGAAATGGATTAGACAGCTCCAATTGAAGATCAAGGGCCTCCACAGGCATGACAATTGAACAGTCTCCTCCTGCGCCCTAATTTCAAATAATCAGTAAATCCTTAGATTTCAAAGAAAATCAGCAAAATAGAATCCCTGCTTTGGATGGGTACTGTTTAAATCTTACCCCAACAATAAAATTCTAGCAGCTGTTTGTGTGTGAAGTAAATTCAAATAAAACTGCCGGACCGTGTCCTTAAATAATTTTGTATTTGGCCTCAATTGAGCTAGTTTCCTTTTGCAACTGAATCTTGGGCGAGGATTTCATGACCCCCTCCTAACGGTGGGATGGTACAGTCCCACCCAACAGAATGGAGATTTACAACAAAAACAGAAAATCTCAGCAGGTCTGACAGCATCTGTGGGGAGAGAATAGAGCCAACATTTTGAGACCAGATGTAACTGCTTCGCCACATCCACCGGGGGACACACCTCAACTCTTGATTTCAGCTCTTTTATCCATGTTTGGACTGAGTCTGTAATGAAACTTGGAGCTGGGTGATCTTGCTGGAATCTCAAACTCAGCCGGAGTGAGCAGAATATTACTAACTGCTGCTCGGTAGCACTGTCTGTTATTACTAAGTTATTAGTTATCACTGAGTGTTGCTTAATCACACTGCTGATAATTTCCTATCCCTCCCTGTTGTATAAGTCAGAAATCGATACACATTCTAGCCGTTTATTTGGTGGCACTTAGTAATAATGTTTGCTGTAAATTATCTTCACCAGTTGCGATGGAATTAATTTTTAGGTTTCAAATAATTGAACCATCCATCTTTGTCAAGGTAAATAGAACCCAAGATTATAAAAAAAATACACTTATGTAATTCCCCTCACCACCTCTGAGAGTTTCAAAGCACTTTATAGGTAATTAAGTACTTTTGAAGTGCTATCATCGTTGAAACATAGGAAATTGAGCAGCCGATTTGTGGACCGAAAGCTTTCACTAACAGAGGTGTTGGTTGAGGGATACATCTTGGCCAAGAGCCTGAGGAGAGCTTCACTGCTCTTCTTCAAAACCATGTCCAGCTGAGAGGGTAGACAGAGTCTTGGTTTAATTGAAAGCTTCATCAAGCTGCCCTGAAGAGACAACTTGGATATATGCTCATTTTTCTGGAGTGGAACTTAAATCCTCCAGCTTCTGACTCATGGTAAGAGTGCTACCACAGAGCAAATAGTGACTCCCATAAGATTCATTATTGTTGGATTGTCACCTTGAGACTTAAAGAATATTATTTAATTAATAATAAAAGCATAAAGCAGCAATTCTGGATCACTGGTGTGAAGTGCAAGGGAGCGCAGTGAAGGCTTAGAATCTCAATTCAAGTCCAAAATGGCAAGCGGAAATCACAAAGGTAGAAGCGATTGCAGAGAAAGTTTTCACAAGGCCACTGTCATGGAGCTTATTGAACAAGCTCTGTAGTCACCTATTCATTTGTCCCATCAACTCAACTGACAAAAAATATCAAATATGGAAGCTGGGAGGAAAGAGACCAACATGAAAACCAACGATTGTTACACTCCAGAATATGTGCAGAGAAAAAGTGGACAGGGGCTAACCATCTCTCTTCGGTATGAGGCCCTCGTACTTGTCTGATTGGGCTTTATCAGCATTGGTTAACCTGTCATCACGGAAGAGTCCAATAGAAAGTTCAGGAAGACAGCGGAGGACAGAATGGACGTGCTGGATGGAAGAAGGCTTGAGGATTTCTCCTGGGGCCTGGTAAAGCTCTTGTGGTTCTTCTAGAAAGTTGAAAATGAAAATAAAACAGTGAATCTCAGAGACTCTCTACCCCAGGTTGACCTGGGATGGTGGGGGGTGTAGGAGCAATGATTGACAGCGGAGGTATTAAAACAATGACTTGGAAGCAGTGGGAGGAAAGTTATAACGGAGAGAAGGAAAATATTCTGCATGAAGGGAAGGAGGATCATTCTGTCCTGAATCAAGGAAAAAAGGATCACTTTATCCTGAATCAAGGGAAGGTGGATCACTTTGGCTGGGAGTGGTAGGGGCACAAAAATGTTTTTGTGTGAAGGAGAAATCATAACATCTGGGGAAGAAGGGAAGAATGGGACTGCAAGTCCATTGTGTCAGGGGGCAGGCATAGGGGGTTGAGTGTGGGGGGGGTGGGCAGCAAAGATGAATTATCACATGATCTTGCTGCAAGGGAAGCTTCCCAGCCAGCATGTGCTCACTATACAGGCCTCAGTTAAAATTGAACTTACGCTCCATTGGCATCTGATCCTAATTTGATTTAATTACAGAAGGACCTGGTTGCCTTTTGTCAGGTGTTTTTCTTTCTCTTGCCTGTTGAAAAATAATAAGTCAAAGCGGTAAATGATAGCAAGGCTGAGGACTCAGAGTGGGTAAATCAACTGTGGCCGTTTTAATTGCCACCCACTGCTTCCAGTCAGCCAGGCAGGATTAAAATTAACACTTTATTCCTTACCATGTGATTGATTTAGGATTTACATTTCATAAATACACTTAACTACTCAATGAATGTCAGTAAAATGGACAAGTTAAAAATAAATGTTCTTTACTCTAGAAAGCCATCATCATAGTTTAAATATTCCTCACACTGCAGCATAGTCTATAATGCAAAGCAAGCATTTTAATTTCAAAGAAAGTGTTAAAAAGAATTGGCTAAAAAGTATGCAAGTTTAGGGGACCTAATCTCAGAACAAAATCTCGATGGAAATATGAAGCAGTCCACTCTTATTAGAAATATTAGACAAAAAAGGAATAAAAACAACACACAATGATCTTATTACCACTTATTGTTCAGCTGAACATTTTGAGTGCCCAATAATTATATCAGTACAAAGTGTCACAGAATGACTGTCAAATCAACAGTGGGAAAACTGACAAGAGTGAATGCGAACATATAATTTTTTTTACAATTTTTAAAGAGTGCACTCTGATGACCTTGCACTGACAAGTAATTGGGAATTAAATATAAACGTATGCAGATGGTATATTGGCAGGAGTCACATGTGCTGAAATGTGCTTTATTTTGAATGTCAGTTCCACTTAACAAGGCAATGCATCTTCCTGCATTGGCCTGACAAACCCAAACTTTGTCCCAAAAGAAAATGAGTCAAAGAGTTATTTATTACAATCAAAATAAGGAATTTTGCTGTGTATTCTGCATCTAACTTTACGAGTGAACATACTGAGGCTGGTGGTTGATTTAAAATTCAAAAAATTGACAAAACATAGATACAACATTTGTACAATGTAATCCATCCTGTCATATATCACTGTCAAAGGCCTATTTTCTTTTCTTCTTAAATAGATCTGTGATATGTAAGCTGCTGAATTGTACTGTAAACTAAGTACCTTATAATGGCCAATAGTGGTATGATAAAGGATTGTTAAAATTATAAAGCACTTGACATCATTGTAGCGGTTCATGTTTACTGTACAAACACTTGATATTGGGGCATATCCATCTAATCCTCATGTGTGTAGTTAACCATTGTTGCTCAAAAGATACCAAGCTCGTAATTGAGAGAAAATAAATCAATCTGAGATCATTCTCAAGGACTCAAATTGTATTTACCTGAAATTCAGTGTAGTTCTCGAACAGTTTCAGTTCTGTTCTGATACTAAACTTGGATAATTTCAATTGGATGTTAAGGCACCTGAAGACAAGCTGACTAGGACTCTTTATTGGAAAGCCTGTATCCTCCCACTCAACCCCATAGGCAGTGATGGGGAACAGTAGCATAATAGTTGGATTAGGCCTATAGCCTAAGGTTCTGGAATCATGAGCTCCAAAAAGTTTCATGAGGAATTTAAATTCAGTTAATAAATTCAACTGGAACCAAAGGCCAAAATTCCCCAATCTCACCTGTGGCTGGGATTCTCCGGTCCCGCTACACTGAATTAAGATTTGGCACAGCAGCAAATTCTCCATTCTTGCTGGCAGTGTTAGCAGGGCATGTGAGACTGGGGAATTCCAGCCAAGTTTTGTTGGTAATGGTGGACGTGAACCTATCTGTCTTCTAACGTTCTTTAGGTCAGAAAATCTGCTGTCTTTACTGAATGTGGTTGATTTGGTGCTCAACTTCCCTCTCAAATAGTTTAGTAGATCAGGGCGAGAAACAATAAGTGTTGGCCTTGTCAGTGACACCCGCGTCTGACTTCATGTTACTTCCTTGAGACTCTAGGATGCACACTGCATTAACGCCATAAGAGTAAGGTAGATATATAGTGGAGACAATCCTCACAGATATTCCAGTTGCACAGAGATGTAATCAGATAGATGACAAATGACATGAGTAGATTTTAGGTGGTCTAAGAAATGAGTTTTATAGAGAGAATTGAAGAGTGGGAGTTGGAGATGCAGAAGGTGGAAAAAAACCATGTACAACTCGATGGCCCCAACAATAGTTTCCTCCACTGTATTGCGAGCAACGTAGAGAAAAAAATCCAAATAGTGAGTCCCATGCCATCAGGTCATCCTGCCAACAACTTACAAAAAGCATTCCAAAAAAAAAGAAATAGAACCCCTTTCCGAAAATTCCGACAAACATTGCACCCAATTATGTCCACCGCCAAACCACCCCCCATCACCACCGCATAGAACCTTCTCCCAGAAGGCAGTTCCAAGGGTCCATGGCAGAGCCATGGTCCTCTCCCCACCCCCTCCCCGAGCCAAGTATTAATCTGAACTCCTCTGACATGCCAATGAGAATGGACAACTTAACGGGGGGCAGGGAAGGTGTGATGGTGGTGGCATAATCAAGCATAGAAATCTGATAATTACTCTTAAATGTTTTCAAAGGAAATCTCAAAGTTCATCATCTGGGTTTTCATTATATCTTGACGGGGGAAAAAATCTTTGTGCAAAATCCCTTCACCGTAAACTTGTTTTGGGATTCTTACTGGATTTTACGCTCCCACCACCTTCAAAAAATATAGAAGATCCCCTGCAGAGAACCCTAGCAAAAGAATTCCAGAGCATGGGGTGTAAGTTGCTGAAGTCATGGCTACCATTAAGAAATATGATACACAAACTGCAAATTGTAGGGACTAAATAATGATTTTGAATCAGATAATGTGTTTAGGAGCGTGTTACAAGATTTAAGAATGGGCTCCAATGATACCAAATAGGGATTGTCCAATACACAAGGTTTTGATTTGAATCTCACATGCATAATAACTTCATAATGTGCTGTGATATAGTATTTTTTCTATTGGAAGGAAGTTATAGTTTTTTTAAAGGGAGAGTGGAGATAAAGGTACCTATTCAGTAGTTTGTGAATTATAGCATATGAACAATCTGAATCCTGGAATGATACAGCCCTAAAGGAGACCACTCTGCCCATCTTGTTTGTACTTTCTATTTGAAACAGCTGTCCTTGCAGTCCCGCTGCCCAGTTCTTTCCCCACAGGTCTGCAAATGTTTCCTTTCAATATATATCTAATTTCCTTTTGAAAGTTATTGCTAAATCTACTTCCACCCCTGCACTTCTTGGCAGTGCAGTCCAGATCATAACAACATGTTGTATAAAAATAAAACATTTTCAGATTTACTCTGGCTCTCTTGCCAATAATCTTAAATCTACATTCTTTGGTTACCAATTCCTCTGCCAGTAAAAAAAAAGTTTATTCTTATTCACCCTACCAAAATCTTTGATAATTTTCATCACCTCTATTAAAATTTACCTCACCACATTTTTCTCTTTAGAGATCAATCCCAGTTTCTCCTGGTCCGTCCTGCTGTTGTGATTTGGTAACATTCTTTGTGTAGTGATTTTGTATTTAGTATGGGAACAGACTGTAGTAAGTGAGGCTGGGTTTTCAGCTTTGGACTGAGTAGCAGATATTGGGAAATTTCTCAGTTCAAGCTTAAAGTTTATTTATTAGTATCACAAGTAGGCTTGCATTAACACTGCAGTGAAGTTATTATGAAAATCCCCTAGTCCCCACGCTCCGACACCTATTCGGGTATACTGAAAGAGAATTTAGCGTGGCCAATACACCTAAACAGCATGTCTTTTGGATTGTGGGAAGAGACCAGAGCACCCAGAGGAAACCAGTATGCCTGTCAGCACGAGAAAAAGCGTGCAAAGACAGGATGTTTGTTGTTATTGGCAGGGGTTGGGGGGGAGGTGGTGGGATGGGGGAAGACGGGTGATGGAGTGGATGGACTGCCCTGCAGCCAAACTGGCCTTCCCCAGAAAGAGTTTGGAGGCAGCCCTGGAGGAGGCTGTGGTACAGGCCACTTCAGTGGCATTGGACTTTGTCCTCAGTTATAAAAATTACAATCAGGCCCTTTAGCTCTCACCACTCACATCCACTTCCACCTCCATGCACCCCCATGCCTCATGCCTGTCAGCACATGCTCCTCTACCCTTCCCCATGGCCCCTCATATTCTGAGGCCAACCTAGGTTCACCTATCTCCATGGTCCTAATACCCTTCCTGCCTAGATGTGTCCCTCCATCCATTCTCATAGTCTCTCATGCCAAGCTATTGGCCAATAAATTTGTCAATCACCCTGACTTTCAGTTATCAATAGCTGATATTGCAAGCATTTGACACTTCTTGATTCCATGTAAAAGAAATGTGCAGTGATAAAATAGAGTACAGAAAACCAGAGCTGTCAATCAATCAATAAATATTTTATTTGGGGCTCAGGTGTGGAGACTAGGAGATCTTCACAGTAACTTCACTGCAGTGTTAATGCAAGCCTACTTGTGATACTAATAAATAAACTTTAAACTTTAAACTTGAACTGAGAAATTTCCCAACATCTGCTACTCAGCCCAAAGATGAAAATGGATGTCAGGGCTCTTAGACAAGAATGCAAATAAGGCATTGCTGAAAACATACACAACCATTAGACTGTAGAAATAACTAATGGCCAGAGAAAAAATTGCTTTGAATGACATCTTCAGCTTTCTGATCTCTTCTATCAATTGTACAATGTTTATTTCCCCAAAATGGGGAGATCTCAAATGCTTGATGTTTCTGCTATTGATGCATGAATGGCTTTGATTATCAACACTTCTATTGATCTGTAGTCAAAGGAGGTTTCTTTTCACAAAGTGTAATGAATGAATGATTTTTAAAGTTTTTTTAACACATTATATTTTATACATTGGGTCCACTGGTTCTATATGTCTGCAAGTGTCTTAGCTTACATAGAACATAGAACATAGAACAATACAGCACAAACAGGCCCTTCGGCCCACGAGTTGCACTGATCACATCTACCAATCCACAGACCTATCTATAACCCCTATCCTATTCTTTTCCATATACTCATCCAGAAGTCTCTTAAAAGACCCCAGTGAATTTGCCTCAACAACCTCTGACGACAGTCGATTCCATTCACTCACCACCCTCTGAGTGAAAAACTTACCCCTGACATCTCCTTTGTATTTGCTTCCCTGCACCTTAAATCTGTGTTCTCTCGTAGTGACCATTTCAGCTCGAGGAAATAGTCTCTGAGAGTCCACCCTATCTATTCCTCTCAACATTTTATAAACCTCTATCAGGTCGCCTCTGAACCTACGTCTCTCCAGTGAGAAAAGTCCGAGCTCCCTCAACCTATCTTCATAAGGCCTGCCTCCCAATCCAGGCAGCATCCTGCCTGGATTGAAATCTGCAATCTGGAATGAAAGGGATCATGAGGAAAGGTGGAAGGGGGGAATAGCTTTTGACATGGGGGCATAGCTTGGAGCGGGACATGTGCTGGGAAGCTTTTCAACTTACATTTTAAATGGTTCCCTCATCCAGAATATGGTTCACTATGCTTCCAAGATGCTGTGAGCTATGTATCCTTTAAAAGTAGACCCATGGTCATGAAATCTGTAGAAGACAAGCACGTACCTATCCCCATGGCATAGTGGCACAGTGTTAGCACTGCTGCCTCACAGTCCTAGTGATTGAGGTTCAATTCTAGCTTTGAGAGACAGCGTGAGTTTGCACATTCTCCCCATGTCCACATGGGTTTCCTGTGGGTGCTCCAGTTTCCTTCCACAAAGATTTGCAGATTAGGTAGATTGACCATGCTAAATCCCTTCTCAGTGCCTCAAGATACACTAAGGTTAGGGGGATTAGCAGGGTAAGTACATGGGGTTACAGGGCTCGGGTCTGGATAAGATGATCTGTCAGAGAGTCAGTGCAGACTTGATGGGCCAAGTGGCCTGCTTCTGTACCGTAGGGATTCCATTATTGTATTCTATAAAAGTAGAGGCCGTCAGGCCGGAAGTGTATGGTGCAAGCTTGAGAACTTGAACCAGCTCACACTCTTAATTGACACTGTTAAAAATCAGAAACCCTGGGGATAGAGTCATGATTCACAGAATTGAGTCCTGGCCATCAGTTCATCCCTTCATTCCCAGACTCCATGAAAATCCAGCCCAAGATATTTTACATACATTAATGCGAAGCATGGAAGCTGTGGTCTTTTAAATTCATGTAGAAGTGCAGAGGTTTGAAACAAATTGATTTAATTTATACTGAAGCAAAATACAGACATTTGTTTGATCTCGATAGGTGGATTGCATGCTATGTAAATCATACCTAGGCAACCTTTAAGCTCTCACTTATTCTACTGCACGCTTGGTGTGGAACTGCAACAAATAATATGCAAAGAAAAATTCAGTTTTTAAAAGGTTAGCGCTTATACTTCAGGAGAACTAACTGGGCACAGACTGGATGCAGGACACTGTAAAATCCAATAATAAAATACAGTGAAGTAATAAGTCTGAACTTGTTTTTTACTTTGGGGGCAATCTAATGAGAACTTGGCAGAGTGTCAGTTCTGGTGAGAAATCTGGTGTGTAACTCAATAGCTCCATTAACCAGCGTCCTCTTTGGATCTTGTGACTTTAACTGCAAAAAACAGAATGGGCATGGTTTACACCATTACTCTGGCTGAGATGAGAATCCTAAAGCTGGGAACTGAGGCTAAATCTTCCTTCTGATCACTGGGGAAAAAAATTAAACTTGCCCCTTTCCCACTTCCACCATGAGAGTATCAATGGCCTCCCTGACAGCACTCCCTGCCGATCATTGTCAGCATTCACCCCTATTCCCCAACCCTTCCCCTTCCAATCATTACCAGCATCAGCCCTCTGGCCATCTTCTCTCCCCCCCCCCCCCCAATCATCCTGGTGTTGCTCCTGACAATCTCTGCCGAAATTCCCTCCCCTCACTCCCCTCTATCATCATCATTGGCATCCCCATCGCTCACATATTCACTCCCTTCCCACCACTGCAAATAAATTGGTCCCTGCAAGTGATGCTTACCTAAGATCTTGCCCCGTTGCTGCCCCCTACACTGGCTGACCTCTGCCAGGGGCATTGCCACTCCACTGCCTGGCTATGTCACTCTCCCCTAGGGGCAATACTGACTTTTGTGCCACAAAACGGATTCCACTGACAGGTTCACATCTGGATGAACCTGTTGTAATGTGACATCAGTGAGGTACGGAAATTTAGTGGGGGACAAATCAGATGCGGGGAGTGGTTCATTTTATTTAAATTTATTGAAATGAATGCTGATCAGGTTCTCAACCATTTATGAGCTGAACATGATTGTGTTGTCAGCAACAGAAATCACAATTTCGCCAATGAGATTCACAACTTTCAGGTTTAACTGGATCTCCAGTCCCCGCAGGCAATCATGTGGACGGACAGTATGGGCTCATGATTCTGTCCCTGACGTGAATTTATTCTTAGAATAGTTTACAGAGTGACACCTTTTTCTGTTTCCCCACATTTAACTGTCCCCATTTATAGAATCATAGAATTCTTACAGAAAATCACACCCAGGCCCTACGTATTACTCTACGCATTTAACCCACTAATCTCCCTAACGTACACATCTTGAAATACCAACGGACAATTTAGAACAAGAACAAAGGGCAAAGAAAATTACAGCACAGGAACAGGTTCTTTAGCCCTCTAAGTCTGCACCGACCATGCTGCCTGTCTAAATTAAAACCCTACCCTACCGGGGACCATACCCCTCTATTCTCATGCTATTCATGTATTTGTCAAGCCGTCCCTTAAAAATCTCTATCCTTTCTGCTTCCAGTACATCACCTGGCAGCGAGTTTCAGGCATTCACCATCCTCTGTGTAAAAAACTTACCTCATACATCTCCTTTAAAGCTTCCCCCTCGCATCTTAAACCTATGCGCCCTCAGTAATTGACTCCTCCGTCCTGGGAAAAGGCTTCTGACTATCCACTCTGTCCATATCCATCATATTCTTGTAAACTTCTATCAGGCCTCCCCTCAGCCTCCATCGTTCCAGTGAGAAAAAACTAAGTTTCTCCAACCTCTCCTCATAGCTAATGCCCTCCATACTAGGTAACACCCAGGTAATATTTTCCATACCCTCTCCAAAGCCTCCACATCCTTCAGATAATATGGCAACCAGAATTGAACACTTATATTCTAAACAATTTAGCATGGCTAATGCATCTAACCTGCATATCTTTGGACTGTGGGAGGAAACTGGGACACTCAGAAGAAACTCACACAGGCACAGGAAGAACGTGCAAACTCCACACAGACAATGATTTATACTGTAGCTAATGATCATCACTTGTCTTTAACAATGCATTTGACTTTGCAGTGTAATTGCCAAAGGATGCAACTGTTGATGTATTGACAGATGCCATTGCGGTGGCAGCAATGTTTGTGAGAAGAGGATAAAGGGTATGATTAAAAAAGTCAAGCAGAAGTTGGCAGTAGTCTTCGGCGTGTCAATAAAGTCAGACTCCTGAACCTCCTAGCTCTACCTTACACCATTTTTTAAGAATCCTTTATATTGTGTATTCTAAAGCAATGCATCACTGTGTGGTTAGTCACATGACATGCTATGATGTCATCAAAGGCATCTGCAGGTTTTTATCTCTCTTTTATGTTAGACTTTAATCAGGCAGACCTTGTAATTGGTTAGTTTAAGTAAATCATCGTGTGGCACCTCAGAAATCTTTTTCCCTTGTTGTTAATTTGGTCAGAACAATTGTGCATACACAACAATGTTGAACACCACTGGTTCCTTTAAGAGCCATTGATAGAGCCACAGGTAGAACATACAGTGCTGAATGCATTTGGGTCAATATATTCTGCAGCGTGGTCTCGACTTTACAAAAGAGGCCTCAATAGGTTTCAGCCCCCCTATTTACATTTGCAAAGAATAATATCTGTGTCATGCATGTAGCACAGATACTTCTCGGGTGGCACGGTGGCACTGCTGCCTCACAGTCCCAGGGATCTGTGTCCAATTCCTGACTTGGATCACTGTCTGTGTGAAGTTTGTATATTCTCCCCATGTCTGCTTGGGTTTCCTTTGAATGCTTTCGTTTCCTCCCACAGTCCAAAGATGTGCAGCTTAAATGAATTGGCCCTGCTAAATTCTCCCTCAGTGTACCTGAACAGGCACTGAAGTGTGTCGACTAGGGGATTTTCAGAGTAACTTTATTGCAATGTGAATATAAGCCTACTTGTGACTAATAAATAAACTTTAACTTTTAACTTTTTTCTCTGCCTTTACTGATATGGTGCGCCAAACACTTACAGCACAGACCATCCACCATACCTAAAGCATAAGCACTAGTTTTATGCCTGAAAAACAGGAACAACACAATCAAGTTCCTAGACCAGTCACATTAGAATTATCACTGTGCTTCTACTACTCGATAGGTTCATGACAGTTTAAACAAAGAAGCTTCTTAAAACAATGAACAGCAGCTGACTTTGCATCACTATGTACCAATCAAAATAGAAGAAACATTATTTTAATTCATTTTTCTGGCATGGGCATAAATGGCAAACACTTATTGCTCACCCCAGTCCTATCATTTGTTACAACTGATAACCAATTAGGCCATGTTAGTATGGAGCAAAAGTCATACATAAGCCAACCTGTGTAAAGGCCACAGTTTTCCTTCCCTAAACGATATTAGGGAATTAGGATGACAGTTAACTTCTAGTTTGCAGATTTTTATGAACTGAATTCAAATTTTCAAATTGCCATATGAAATTTGACCTCATATTCTCGAGCTTATTATTCCAGTAAGATGACCACTACATGTCTGCAGCTCTTTACCTGAATGTCAGTGTTAGTGGGTGAAGACAATCCTCCATGATGACTTGAAAAAACAAAATGTCGCAAAAAAAGTACAATTTGATAGAGTCATTAACTGAGTTAACCATATGTAACAGAATTTTCTACTGCGATTTTCTTCATATCCATAGAACTAAATAATACTTTTCAGTCATCAATTAATGTTAACTTAGATACGCCTCTTTAAAATTAATCACATCTGCAAAAATGTTGGGTTCAAATAACTGGTGACCAAGAATTTATAACAACAATAGTTTACCAGCAATAGTTTATTCGGTACTTTGAGCAGCTCTTATGCTACCCCAGGGAGAACTCTTTAAGTAACCATATCACCCTTCAAATAGCCACACCATCACATAACCACTCAGTCTGCTGTATCAGTCATTAATAGAACTTCATGCAAATGATCACCGAATTCACTAAAGTTGACCATCTATTTGATTGCTATGTTGCCAACTGTCCCTCCCTAATAGGAGAAGATTGGGGTATACCACATGGGATTTGTTCATTTCTACCTTGCCTGTTAGTTGAAATGCTGAAAGACCAAAGGACAGAGAGACAAACAGACCAGGATGAGGGGCAATGCATATTCATAGGACATCACCGGCAATATAATGCAATCAATTATAAATGTTATTGCCATTGAACAGCCAGAGCACAAACATCACCTTTTTACATTCAATTTCATACAGCAGAATTTCATTCTTTGACAGGGAGTTGGGTCCAACACTAGACTTCCCTGTTTCCCCAGGCACTGTATTATTTTTATTCAGCAGCACGAGATACCATTTTTGCACCATGAAATAAATATTAATGAAGTCCTCACTCTCACCTCCTGGCACGTTTTCATATGGGCAGGCCAAGTTATGACACAGGTACTAAAGTAGAAATTAGTTCACTTTTGAAAGCTCTTCAAAAAGTGTGATGGATTTTAAAAGATGAGGAACAGAAGGAGAAATAGAGAGCTGTGCAAATCTAAGAGAGTTTTCACTCTGTAAGAGTTTGTGTCAGTCAATAGAAAAGGGGCATTGGCTGAAGAAAGGATATTTGAGCATTTGTTTCAGAACCCCATTGAGTTAACTGGAACACAATCAACCGCGAGGATTCCAGATTGATAGTTACCAGCCTGTGTGAGGTTAGTTGAAATGTGGACAGGTGCCATATATATGTGGCCTGGGTTTCTTGGCCGCGTAGGGGTGAAACAAAACCCAGCAGTCACACCGCCGCACATGTGTGAGCTACATCATTTGTAAATCATGTAACCCATGTCAAATAATCCACTGAAAACTCAGGACAAATCCCGATGACAAGGTACAGCTGCTGGAATGTGGTTAAGGCCCCAGAGTGAGCCGTAAGTGGGTAAGGATAGATTGGGAACAGAATAGAAATCAGTCATTGCGTCTTCCACATATTGTACCTGTTTATACTCCATGTGAATCAATAAACAGTCATAAAGTTCACAAACCGAGCAATCAATCCTGAAGCATAGCAATACTTCATAATGCAATTAGAAATTATATGGTTTAAATATGGCATTATTTATTCTTTCAGAAAAATTGATTGGAATTGGCATTGTACCGATAAAATTATGAAGGTTCAAGTACATAAGCTCTATAAATCAAACTTACGTTGCATGGCTTTCATCGTTACTGGATCCAGACCCTGAGATTCCCTTTCCAGCAGCACTCAGAGTATTTTCACCACGCAGAATGCAGTTGCTCAAACAATCAACCAACCAGTATCTTTTTAAGGACAACTAGTGATGGGCAACAAATGCTGCCCTTAAGCAATGATACCCACATACTAAGAATCAACATTGAATAAAAATAAGGTCCTGTTTGCTGATTACGATGCACATTAAACTTCCCCTGATATTAACAGAAGAGTGCAGACTGTTCCCATTGTCTTAGCCAACATTGTTCTTGCAGCTAATGCCACAAAAAAAAAGGACAAACTGGTCTCAATTCCAATTGCTGGTCCTTGACTCTGCTCAAACTGACTGCTTACTTTCAACACAAGGCATTTTGAACACTTTGTTACATGTGAAGATATGAAGACCTTTGCAATGCAACTAACATACACGATAAGGTGCTATATAAATGAACATTTCTGCCAAAGGGATGTTTATTAAGCGAAACACTGCTTTAATCCTCAACACAGACACACATCTCAGCACGAAGCATATTTCAGTTAATGTGGCGACATTTTAGACTTGAAAAGTATAATTAAAAATAGAAAATATCCAAAATAAAATTCTAAAAGATGTCTTTCTTCTGTTTCGACGGCAACTTGAAATATCTAGCCAACCGAGCGAAGAGAATAATATTTTGAATTTACATTTGATTTTAACATCCCCATATCAAATGTAAACATTTCTTGTCTTTATTTTGATGCTAATATTTCCTGACAGGCTTTGACACTAATTGTCATTCCCTAAAAATGCATTTCGTTCTGAAGAGAAATTTATAAATTTAAGAATTGACATTTTTCATGTGTCTAAATCATGAAAAGAAAAGTTACAGGCGTTTTGTTTAAAACAATGCGTTTGCCCCACATCTACAGCTGTTCCAGTGTATGAGCAGTTTTTTTTCCCTGTCACAAAAAAAAATCCCTTGAGCTAAAAAATTATAATTGATTTTGAAAAACCACAAGGATATGAGCAGATCATCATAATTGGATCAACATGCTCCAAAGGCTTCGGGCTACTTTAACTTTATTTCACAGCTGTCAGATTTCTTTTTTGGCTTCTTCATTATTGAACACAAATGGTTTGATTACAATATGTGGAACATTTGGCCATTCTAACCTGAGACAGGCTGTCTGCCATAGGGGAAGATTTGATAAGTGCTGTCAAATACACCACGATCGTTTGCACGTAGGTCTCACGAAACTCAACCCAACAGGCCAAAACTAAAAAAAAAAGTGGATTGCTGATCACGACAAAATCTCAGATTTTTGAAGAAAAGACATTTGGAAACCATTTGGAAAAAGTTTGCCACACTTTCAGAAGCTTTGAAAACAAAAGCACACACGCACTTAATTTTTGATCAGTGGCAGCGCTCCCCATCTTGGAGTCAGAAGTTATGGGCTCAGGTTGCGCCCCACAGCTTCAACACACAACCCATGCTGATACTCAGGTGCAGCGCAGAGGGAGTGCTGCATTGCCTTTCAGTCGAAACATTCAATTGAGTTCCCTTTCGGTGGTTGTAAAGGATTCAGTGGTGCAGTTTCAAAGAAGAGGGAGAAGATTATACCAAATATCCTGGTAAATATTTACCCTTTAACCAACAGATGAAACAGTCAAACTGGTCATTATCACATTGCCAGTTGGAGGAGTTTACTGTGTGGAAATTGGCTGCAGTATTTCCTACATTACAACAGTGACTACACTTCAGAAAGTGTTTTGTCAGCTGTAAAGTATGTTACGCTGTCCTGAGGACATGAATAATGCTACATAAATGCAAGTCTTTTGTTTTCTTCAAGTACAGACACGGAAGAAGGCAGGCCAGGGGTGGTTGGAGAAAGGTCAAAGAGAAGCAGGGAGGGTGGGTGCTATCAGTGAAATGAGATGGTGAAGTGAGTGAATTTTTAGTACTTACATGGTCACTAGACCATAGCGTCATGTTCAAAAGTATAACACTGCCCCACTGGTACATTGCTTCTCAACTCAACTTGTGCTATTGGCAGAACTGAGAATCTTTCAAAACCACTAAGGTATACTTATTTTGCTGTTACTTACATTTAGATGTTACCCCAGAGAGAGTTCTGCTGCAGCACAAGAACAAAGCTCTTATGTTAATGAGTTTCCGTTATAGGATTAGGGATTTGACTGTAAAATATCACACAACTAGATTTCCACAAGATATTAAGAAGGAAGCGTGTTAAAGACAGGGATAATGCAGCATTGTCTGCCTCTATAATTCAAAACCATTTTATGTGTAAAATATTACCCAACAATTCAAATTAAGCAATTTTAACATAAAAGGAGAAGAGTTAAATTTCGTTAACTAATGATAGCTCAAAGTGTTTATATTCACTGTTCAATACAATAGTTCATGTTCTCGGTGATATCTGGTTTAGTCTCTGTTTCATACTTCTACCTCTGGTTTCTGTGGGATAGGAACAATGACTAGTGCTGTTCTTGTCCAAACATTTAATACTCTTGGATCAAATTTCTCTCCGAGTGATTTAACAGAGGGTCAAAGTGGCACAGCGAAGTATGTGGTACATTATAAGTTCAGGCAAGAATAGCACCAATCAAAATTTCCATCTAGTGATGCATGCAGCATTTGAATCTGACAATTTTTCTTTATAAGCCTGAATACTGGTTCACATTGCTTTTGCAGGGAAAGAAAGATATTGTTGTATCACACACAAATATCACTAAAAGTTCAAATATTGTGTGACCTTTTCCAATGTGAATTGATTCATGAATAAATGCCAATAAATGCTATCCTGTCGATCCAGCATTGAAGAAACCTCTTCAAACAAGTCATAATCATTCTTCTTCATTATATTTTGTTCGTATCAAACATTGGTCGTATCAAATAGGCAATTTATTTTTCTTTTATAACTCATTACAAATTTATTTCTCCCTTTGCTTAAACACACATGAAGATAGTTCAGAGACAGTGAAGTCTTTTCCATGAGATTTATTATAACACCAGGCTTTAAACAGCACAGCAGAAAAGGTACATCATTATTGTAGCACAAGGGTCTCACGCATATAGGGTTAAAATGGGACTGAGTACAGTGCCACCCACACAATGGTGTAAGAGACCACATGGTGGCACCTAGGTATCAGTCTAGTGTTGGACAGAGCTGTGTGCACAAGTAAGCATGGAGGCAGCTTTGAGCTTGGATGACCCTTTACTATATATATATGTACATAGTTCTTATAGTTCATAAATACATCCAGGTAACCTACTTAAGACTATAAAAACTTTAGTAAGACCTAGCAAATGGTATGCAAGATGGATGCAACATGGTGACAGTGCCTGGAAAAATCCAGAATCTCAGAAAAATTGGTGCAGAAATTTAAAGGCTATAAAAGTAAAGGCATAATATTCTTACCTGACTGAAAGAATCCAAATCAAAGGCACAGAGAAAGATCACCTGAGAGAATTGGAAGAAGGGGGCAGGTTTTACTCTCCAGTCCTGAGCAGATATCTTGAACCCTGGCACTGGGTAGCAACATCACTATTTGGACTCATGCTCTCAACTGCAGAGAACAAAACCTATCCTCGCGGCAATGCTGTCTTCTCTCGCTATCACATTCCTCTTCGCTACTCTCATTTAAATGGCATCCTTTTGCATGGTGCCATGGTCAGCCTGCTTATCCACCTTGTTGCCCTTCTCCTCATCCACTGTTAGCAAGCACCTTGTTGGACAAAGTCAGGGGCTAAAAGACCGGTCTGCATGCTGGTTCACCTGACCTGCCTGACTCACACTCACATCTGCCTATCCCTGTTTATTGACCAAGTCTAAAGGGAGTGACGACCTCCTGGAAAAAATATGTCCAGGTAATCCTCCCTCTCTCTGATGCCTCACAATGTCTGCAGCTCAGACTCCAGCTCAGCAACTCAGAACCAAAGTTGTCTAAGTTGTAAATATTTTCCAATATCATTATTGGGATGGCAGTGCATTCTGCAGATTTCTGCGTGGTGCAGTCACGACACACTATCAGCCCTGCCTTTTCTGTACAAACTGGGAGCTATTTTACCATTTTGATTGTATGGATAGAATCTGGGCGCAATTCAAGTTTGACTTGGAAACCTGTTATCGTGCGCCTTTATACGCACTTAGCCTGAAAAAAAAGTCAAGAGTCTGAATTGCGCTGCAGTTGGGGCTTATCGCACCCATAACACTGCTGCTCTGATCGGAGCCTTCAACTGGACATACACAGTAAAGAAAATTGAAAAACGCTCCCCTGTCACAATGCTCCTGGCCGCAAAAAGTGGATAAAGTGCCCCGGAAGCAATGATCCCCATAGACATTGTCCCAATCCACAACATAACCGCCCCCCATATCCACCCAACCCACTACCCAGACGATCACAATACCCATTGCCCCATCTTCACCACACCGCAGTGTGGTAGCAGACCACTGCTTTTACCCCTCTGTCCTTGCCCCCTCCCCCCCCCACCGCATTCCCTCACCAGAGATCCATCTGGCTTGCCTCCCTCCTCCTCCTCCTCCCCCACTCCCCCAGCAACAGAGTGATCTGGCCCTCCTCTTCTTCTCCCCACCCCACCAAAGAATAATCAGGCCTCCCTCTTTCCTCCCACCTGCCCACCAGAAAATTATGTATCCCACCTCCGTCCCCCTCCTGCCCCCATCACCACCAATGTGAGTTAGAGAACTGTTGGAAGCTCAGAACTTACCTCTTCAGAAGCTGGAGTGCCCAAAACAGATCTTTGCCAAGCAATCTGTTTCATGCCAAATCTGGATGGATGAACACAATAGTAAAGTGGGAAATGCAGGTAAGATTGGACATCCAGCTCACTAAGTAAATTTTAATGCAAGCAAATGCATTTACATTGATGTCACGGCCACTTTCAGGCTTTAGTGTCTGCACAGACATGGGCATAGATCATGCCAATTGCTTCACGTCTGACTTTACCAAGTTTTTGCGTCCACACAATGGTAGAATCAGGCCCATTGTTTCTTTCATTCATCAATTAGTTAATAATTTATATGGATAGTGTGACAGAAAATTATCCTCACCTTGCTTGGAGACAAGGAAGGAAACTCACTAACCTCTAGAGGCTGAGGAAAAAGTTGAAAAAGGAGCCCCCTTTTTCCCCTCTGCATTGAATATCCAACTTACCAAATCAGTTTAGACTCATCCAATGGCAAGGCGTTGCAGAAAATTGGGAATCTTAGGAAAGGAAAGTTTTAAACTGCTGGAGAACATCAGGCTTAAGTAGAAAGTCAGGAAAAGTTCAGATTAATACCCTTTTATAGTAGTTTGGTGAACCTGTTGATGAAGTAAGCCTAATGCAGTGCATTGCTGGACTTTCAACCAGCTTCAATTAAACATTCAAGACCTTTGCCAAATATGTCAATCTTCAAGTTTGAAGTACACAGAGCTTGAAAAGAGTCACAGAAAACCTCCATTAATATGCTGAAAGGGAGAAGGCAATATTTGGTTGAACCATGTGTGGGAGATGGTGAAGCAAGGAACTTTGCAGAAGTCTTAAAATATAAATTTTAACAAGGCTACAAGGGAACATCGATAGTTTAATTGAGTGGGAAAAGATCTGAAAAATTGAGTCTAATACGGGGAAATTTGCAATTGGCCATTTTGGCAAGAACAATTTTTTAAAAATATTATCTAAATGGTGAGAAATTACAGAACTCTGAGACACAACTGGATCTAGGTGTTCACTGCATGAATCACAAAAGTTTAGTATATAAGCTCAGCGAGTAATTGGAAAATCCAGTAGAATGTTATTAATTGTAAGGGGAATTGAGTACAAAGTAGGGAGGTTATGCTTCTGATATACAAGGCATTGGGAAGACCCAATCTGGAGTACTACGTACAGTATTGGTCTCCTTATTTAAGAAAAGATATAAATGCATTGGAAAAAGTTCAGAGAAAGTTTACTAAACTAACACCTGCAATTGGCAGGTTGTCTTATTTGAAAAGGTTGGACAGGCTAGGCTTGTATCTGTTAGACTTTAGAAGAGTAAGAGGTGACTTGACTGAAAAGCGTACAATCATGAAGGGCTTTGACAGGGTCGATGTAGAAAGATGTTTCCTCTTGTGGGAGATTCTAGAACTGGGGGAGGTCACTGTTTCAAAATAAGGGGTCTCCCATTTAACGCATGGGTGTTGAGAATCTTTTTCTTGGAGTAAAAGTAAGTCTTTAGACCCCTCTTTCTCAAAAGGCATAGGCCTTAAACACTTATAAACATAGGTAGATAGATTCTTGATAAGCAAGGGGATGAAAGGTTATCAAGAATCGGTGGGAATATGGAGTTCAGGTTACAATCAGAACAGCCATGATATTGTTGAATGGCAGAGCAGGCTCAAGAAGGGCTGAGTAGCTTAGTATGAATATAGAGAGCAAGGGAATGGAACCGTTCTCACAAAAACGCATGGAAAGTCTCTGAAACGGTTCACAGAAGCATAATGATAGAATGTGATCTTGAAGAATTACACAGAAGGATTATACTCTGTCAAAGAAAAACTGATCAGTGAAGATATTCAACTTTCAAAAACATACAAAAGACGCATTTAATAAGAAAACAAAAATATAATGAGAACCATGGAATGCCCTCAGAAGTAAAACTCTTGAGAGAAAACTTAAAATGGTCCAATGATTAATTAGTTGAAATAAATTAGACTCTCAATTGAAACTTAGTGAACATCAAGTGTCACAAATATTTTAATTATAGAAAATGTTCATCTTCAAGGATGAAGGACATTCTGGAAGAACTTTTGTTTTTAAAAAGATCTGATCCCTTAAAGAGCTAATGCAAGATTGTTGCTGGTCCTGGAAGAGTCGATGTTTTACAAGAAAAGGTAATTAAGCACTTTTAAAGAAGCTGGAAACCTCTTGACCGTGGTGGTACAAAAGGACCACGTAATGGTTTATTGCTTTAAAGAAATTGTTTTAAAACTGATAGACTGGTTTTCCTTTGGGGGCAAAACAAGAAGAATCAACGACTAGAAGACAACAGATCCTGAAGCTCTGAACCAGTGCAAAGCAAAAAATGAACGGAAGTTGCTCCAAAGTTGCTCTGATCATTTTCCTTATCATTGATTATTTCTCAGACCAGTGTTGAGAAAGCAACTATATAACCTGGCTGCCATTTCAGAGGCTCCTGTGTTGATAAATTTTGCCTTTCACTTGACAGATCTGGTTTTATAATAAACGAAGAACTTTGTTGTTTTTTGAAGAAACCTGTGTATTGAGTGATCATTCTGCAATTATAGGAAAAGCCCATATTTGGGCTGTATAGATAACTGGAGACGTCATTTAAATATATGTTTTAACTTATGGAATAGCGAATCTGGAGGCAGATAGTGCACTCCATCCATCTCGGGTGTAACACGAAGTTCAGAAGTCTTTCCTAGCCACTGTGCAAAATGCAACACGAGGGGATATGGTGTGGCTCTTAAGGGGGAACATTTCCCGAGGACCACGTGATCAGTGAGGACACTATGGATTCCCCGACAGGAAGCTAAGCTAATCATTTGAAGAGCAGATATCACGGGTGGAGAAGGGGCCCAGTTGGCAACTGGGAGGCATAAAGAGGAGTCGCATTTGTAATTTAGTCTGACCTTGTTGTTTGTATAAGTACATAAGCAATAAAGCCTTTTATTGTTAAGGCTGCATTTGAGTTGCTCTCAATCTATTACATTGGTGATGAGATAAAATGTCAAAGTCACCAGAGATCATAGTGTCTAGTTAGAGGGGGAGGAGTCTTGAGCATTGCAAGTAAGAGAAAGTAAGGTCTGCTTATTTAGCAATGCCTATGAAAGGAAAGATCAAGCTATTTGACCCAGAAGTCAATGTCTGGGGACAATATATAAAAAGGCTGCAATATTACATTGCTGCAAATGAAATAAGCATGGAAGATAAGGAGAAAGTTATTTCGTTTACAACCTGTTGCCCACAGACTTAATAACACAGTGAGAACATTAACATTGGCAGACACTCCAGACACAAACTGTCAATTGACCAGATTGTGGAGTTGGTCAAAAATCATTTTAATTACTGCCCTGTGATCATTATGCTGAGATATAAATTTCATATGGCAATCCGTGAGCAAGGAGAGATAGTTTCAGACTTCATGGCAAGTCATAGGGGACTGGGACTGGCCGAATACTGTGAATTCAGCCCAGGGTCAACAGACATGTTAAAGGACAGAATGGTCTGGGTATCAACAGCTAAATAATACAAAAAATACAAGCAGAACAACCAAAATTATTTTCGCAAAAGCTGTTGTGCTGTCCCAGGCGACTGAATGTGCAGAACAGACATAGCAGAGATACAAGATTTTGAAGATATGCCGAACAAGGTTAATCGTTTGTAGCGAGAAACAACTATGGTGCAATACAATGCAAGAGCAGGCGCAACCTGATAGAAGAAATGTAACAGTGAGGGCTGAGGTGTGTTTTTAATGTGGGGAAAGCACTCCCAAGAACCTGTCAATACAAAAATTATGTGTGCTTCAAGTGTAACAAGAAAAACTATTTAAAGGCATGATGCAGTGCAAAACAACCAGTACAGTCAGCACAAAAACAAAAGGCAGTAACTATTAGGTTAGCTCCTTTAAACAATTTGGAGGAGGACTCTGGCAAAGGAGCAGAGTCATTCATCCTAAACCAGGTCCAGCTAAGCAAACAGCCCTCAGTAAAGATAAATTTACTGGTAAATGACAAAGCAATCAGAATGGAGGTCGATACAGAGGTGGCAAGTACAATCATAAAGGAACAGGATCTCAACCATTAAGACTAAGTGAGTCAGGTGCCAGGTTGTCCACATATACTGGAGGAACACTGCAGACATTGGATGCAGCAACAGTAACTGACATATCAGGACGAGACAGTGAAGCTACTGGTTTTGGTAACCAAGAGTCACAGACTTTGTTTAATTGGCCGTGATTGGTCAAGCAAATATGGCTAAACTGGCTGGAAATATTAAACCTGAGGGATGGAAGTTTTCAGAACCGGCTATATAAATATTTTGAGTTCTTTAGAGAAGAATTAGATTTTCATCTTTGCTTCATGTATACATCCTATCCGGATAAGAAAGCAATGCCTAAAATTTTTAGCAAAAGTTAAACAGGTTCTGCAGTCATCTGCCTTGTTGCTTGCAGGACCATTTTGACCCAAACCGTCTATTCATAGTAACCGGCAATGCTTCACTGCAGGATGCAGAAATACCCATTGTCTTCGCTTCTAGAATGTTGTCTAGTGTGGAGAAGAAATATTTCAAATAGCCAAGTTTTCTTTGTCTATCATCTATGCTGTCAAAACATTTCATTAGGATACTTATGGTCCACATTTTACAATAGTCTCAGACCACATTATCATGCAATTGAATTTCTCACTGTGGCCTAACCAGCCATTTTTGTGATTCCTTTATTATTGGATATAGTACACCATTTCTAAAACCTACCTCACTATTATCAATATCAGTAATGGGTACAAGGTGTTGTATTTTCATCTTTGAGGCTGGTAACAGGAATTGAGAAATTCTCTAGTTCTGCATGCCCACCTCGGGAGAAAGTGCCAGCAAACATAGAATTCTCATTTGAGTGGGTTTGGGATTGGGGCCTGCATTTTTCATCCAGAAAGAGGTCAGAAGTTAGTAGCTACCAGGTGAAAAGTGGGCTGGTTAAATGCCCCCTCAGTACCCTGGGACTATGTCCCAATTATAATAAAAAGTCCCTCTAGTCCTTGTCCCTCAAGCCCCCTCACCCCTGCACACTCCAGGCCCTTACCAAGCCATCTCATCCCTCACCCATGCACCATGGCCACTCACACCTTCTGTGCCAATCTATGCCTTCCTCTATCCCTTCCAATGACCTTATAACTTACATGCCAAGCTATAATCTTACCTGCTTCCACTGGCCATTCATAACTTCCACTCCCAGCTATGCTTCCCCATCCATGTCCAGTAACCTCTCAATAGCCTATGTGATAAGCTATGATCCGACCCATCCTCCATGGCCACTGATAACCACTAAGCTAAACTATGGTACTTTCAGGCCCATTACCCCTATTTATGCTGCATAGAACCAGTGAACCCTATAATGGCAATAGGATGTGTTTAAAAAGCTTGAAAATATCATTCACTTGCAACTCTCCATTTTCTTAATGTATGTAAATAAATGCTGTGCACTTGACAGAATAGCTCAGAGAGCCAGAGCAGTTATTCAAGCAATATTTCCCCTGGGGTGCAGTTGTTTCAACACTCTAATGGACACATGAGCACTTGACCAGTTCTTATTCTGCATTCTATAGAATTGCTATTGGCTTATTTGTTTCTACACAGATTGTATAATGGGTGAATGGGCAAGGCAGTATCATAGCTTGATATAGAGGTTATGAAAGATCATGAATGTTGGATATGAGCATAACTTCTGATGGAGGCTATGAGGGACCATGGGAAATGAGTGGATGGGCAAAGATTGACATTTTGGACAAGGATAAGGCCGTTTGAACTGAACTTACTTTAACTCTGAGGTCCTTGAAAGGTTGGTTCAAATCCAAGAAAATGACAGGGGATGCAAAGTTACCTATTCCGACAACAGAGCTGGTAGGCTTGCAGTGCAGGATGTGGGTTCATGATCCATAGCAGCTGACACCCTTAATCTGCAGTGGTAAAAATCAGAAACCTTGGGAATGAGATAGAGAATCTCAGAATCTAATCCTAGCAGCCATTTCCATACCTCCCCAATTCCATGAAAATCCAATCCCAGGTAACACCATTTCAAAGTTACAATTATTAAAACAAAATTGCAGTCCAAAAAGATCTTTAACAATGATGAAAATCTAATCATTATTTTTAATCAGCGATGACATGATTTTATTTCTCAAGCATGCTATCCAGAGACAGATCATCTTTTGTTCCTGTTACACTTACCGTAGTTTATTTAACCTGATTTTCACAGTTCAGTGCAGCTATTTAACCAACATAAAACACTAATTATATAGTCAGATTTTCTTCCCGGTCTATAGCTGGAATTTGCATGTTGTGGGCTGTGTTTGAGGAGATTTAAGCCCTTGAAATAAAAATGGCAAAAAGGGGGGAACTTTCATGAAGGAATGCAATGAAATAGACATTCAATTATCTCTAAAGTGTCCTTAAATGGATAAATATGTATCATAGCAAAAAAGTAAAGTTACCATAGCCCCGTTGACCACAGACTGATGGTGATTTAACCTAAGGATAACCGCACCTCAGATGAGAGGCAAGGTTGAATAACCTTAGCTGGTACAGGAATTGAAGTGGAGATGCCGGTATTGGCCTGGGTTAAGCAAAATGAGAAGTCTCACAACACCAGGTTAATGTCCAACAGGCTTATTTGGTAGCACAAGCCACAAGCTTTCAGGAATGCTGCTCCTTCATCAGGTGAGTGGGAGTTGTGTTTACAAACAGTGCATGTAAAGACACGAACTGAATTTATAAGATAATGGTTGGAATGTGGGTCTTTACAGCTTATCAAGTCTTAAAGGTACAGACAATGTGAGTGGAGAGAGGGTTAAGCACAAGTTAAAGAGATGTGTATTGAGTCCAGTCAGGACAGTTAATGAGATTTTATAAGCCCAAGCAATCGTGGGGATTATGGATAGTGTGACATGAACCCAAGATCCCGGTTGAGATTATGACACATGACAACACAGAATTGCTGTGCAGAAAATGATAGCCAAGTTCCCATACATGAGGATGGCCTCAACCAGGATCTTGGATTCATGCCACACTATCTCTACCTCCATGACTTCCTTGGGCTTGCAAAATCTCACTAACTGCTCTGGCTGGAGGCAATACACATCTCTTTATCCTGTGCTTAATGCTCTCTTCACTCACATTGTCTGTACCTTTAAGACTTGATTAGCTGTAAAGACTCGCATTCTGACCATTATCTTGTAAATTGAGTTTCTGTCTTTATATACCCTGCTTGTGAACACAATCCCATTTACCTGATGATGGGACAGTGCTCCAAAAACTTGTGGCATGGGCTACCACATAAACCTGTTGGACTTTAACCTGGTGTTGTGAGACTTCTTACTCTACAGGAATGATGTTGGCATCATTAGCTAGCTGTCCAGCCAGCCAGGCTCTACCAACTCCACTATAAATGCAGTGGTGGACACACTAACATAAGTCACTTTACCTTTTCTAGTCTTACTTCACGCAATGCATTGCAAGATAAGATTACAGTTTAACTTCATTGATCAGGCAAAACAAAATAGTCATGGGTTACAGCAGAGATCTCTCCGGCTCCTTCAATACATTTCAGCTGCAAAAGAACCATTATTCTTAAGCAATGCAAACAAAAGCCATATTCATTTATGCAGTGTTTGATTAAAGAATTAAAATTAGATGTCACTATTTTGTGCCCATTCCCTCTTTAATGTTTCGCTGTATACCTGCCGCCCTTTTCGGTTTTGCTTCTACAATTAATGGCTGTAACCAGTTTGTGTGTGTGTACTATTTTGCAACAGCTTTGATCTGCCAACTTTAAACACTGTGATGTTGAATGCATTAGTGGCAATTTCCTGCAGGTGTTCATCGTTCGCAAGCTTGGGGCTTCAACCCGTACAGCAGAAGCTGACACCCATGGAGAGACAGTCAGGGTAAGCAACAGGAGTTGATCTTTCTCTACAGCCTTGCTTTGACTGTAATACTACACCCTGCACCCTCTCCTTTCCTTCTCTATGAACGGTATGCTTTGTCTGTATTATGCACTAGAAACAATTGTTTTCACTGTATGCTAATACATGTGGCAATAATATATCAAATCAAATCAAAGAATATAGGACAGCATAAATCTAGAGGCGGCAGGGATAAAAGTGTGACATTTCTTATTATTTTTAATTTTGAAAACTGGAAGTTGAGATTATGAATATATTTGTTAAATTCAGTTTCCCCAGCATAGGTTCATAAGATCATTCAAAATGACAGCACAGATAGGCCATTCGACCCATCCACTCAGCTTTATCATTCAATAAAATCATGACCGATTGAATGGTAGTCTTAACTCCACTTTCCACCCTGTCCCAGGTAATCCTTAACTCCATTGTTAAACAAAAACACATCTCACTCGACCTTGAACATATTCACTGATCCTGTTTCCATTGCTCTCTGGGAAATGAATCCAAAACACTAAAGATCCCCAAGAGAAGAAATTCCTCTTCATCTCTATCTTAAATGAAAGAGTCCTTATTTTTAAACTGTGCTCCCTAGTTTTGGATTCTCTCAGCCTTTGTCCTCTGAAACCCACTCAGAGTCTTTAATATTTCTACAGGATTACTTCTCATTCTTCTAAAGAGCAATAGGCATGGGTCCAACCTACTCAACCTTTCCTCTAAAAACAATGAAGGAATTCTCTGGCCATTAACACCTCGCCACTGCTGCCAGCTGGAATGGAGAATTTGGAGTTCAGCCAAATCTCTGTTCACTGCAGTGAGACTGGAGAATCCCAGTTGCGGACAATTTCAGAGAATCCAATGGGTGGGATTTTCTGCACCCCAGCAGCCAGTTTTGCCTACCATAGGCCAACAGTGGGATCTTTTGGCCCTCTGCTGTAACGGGTTTCTTGCCATGAACCCATGAATTACCATTAGCTGGATTGGAAGATCCCACTGGCTGGAACAGCTATAAAAATTTGATCCCTTAATCTCACAAATCAGCTTAATGAACCATCGCTGAACTGTTTCCAATATTTCATTTGTTAAGTAAGAAGACTAATATTGTACACAGAACTCTTGGTACAGTCTCACTCATGCCCTGTACAGTTGTAGTAAGGCCTCTCTACTTCATACTCTTAAACCATGCAATACAAGCCAACATTCCTTTTGCCTTCCTAATTTCTCACTGCACCTGCATGCTAACCATTGGTGATTATGGGCCGGATGTCTCAAATGGAGCCGTTTCCTGAAACATCAGTAGGGAACGCAATGCTGCCAATCACAGCAACCCTATAGCCATATTTGGAGACAGGATTTTGGTCCTTGTTCGAGAGAACATTCTTCCTCAGAGAGCTGTCACCAGGATAATTACAAGCAGTCTTCAGATTCTAGGCCCTGGATTCCAGGACCATATGGCTGTGGTGAGGAGGAGATTTGAAGCCAGGAGTGTGCTGGGGATCTTACTAGAAAGGTCAAAGGGAGGGAGAAGCATCCGCAGAGGTAAGACCTTAAGTGAAGGGCTGAGGGGAAGGGACATATGTAAATGGAATCCTTGAGAAAAGCATTCCAACTAGGATAACCTACTGGGTTTCTCTCCACCCTTGAACTCCTCTCACCAGCCTCAAAATTGAGGTCAGGTAGCAAGCAGCCCTTAAGTGGTCAAAGATGCCAAAGATCAGGGGAAAAAGGCTGGAAGAGAGCAGAAAGGCCACCAGGGAATTTTAGGGACCCCCCCTCCCTGCAAATCCATCGGTGGGAATCATAATATTCTGCCTCTGAGGGACACCCAGATCCCTCTGTACTGCAGAATTCTGCTGTCTCTCTCCATTTAAATACTATAATAATATAAAATATTATGTAGGTTGCTACATAATTGCGTGTAGTTTTGGTCACCACATTTTCAAAAAAGGTTCACGCTCCCACAACGCGAATACCTTTTGAATCGGGCTGATAACTTACATTCCCTATGTATCTGCTCCTTCCAGTGTGAATTGTAGGCACGCGAACCAGGATGATCCTTCCTGAGTCTCCTTCTCAGCTGCACTGTCATACACTCCAACCTTGTCCTTTCCTGATGGTTCTTATCGGAATGCTGTCAGATAGTCCATGCCCCGCACCTTTCAATCCTTTCATTCTGTTCCATGCCCTGGGACAGATAGACCCATTCAGCACTGATGTTATTTCCATAATCAGAAACAATGGACTCCTTTAAAGTGAGGCATCACTGGCGAAAAAGTAGACGAAAATTTCTCTCCTTCCTTAAGCATTGTGAATACTGTTAATGTGATGGAAATTGACTCTGGCTGTTTGTAGCAATGGTGTGAGCTTCTTCAATGCTTTATTTGATGGCAGCCATCTTGTGTCACTATTCTGATAATGTACCAATAGTCCTTCAATGGTATCAGCTCTGCTTTGGTGTTACGATGTTTGAAATTAACCCCTTTATAGTATAACCTGCGTCTGTGTGGTTTGTGTTGAGGTACAAGCTTGTTATTTACTTGGGTCCATTGGTTTTGGGGTTTCTTATAAAGTCCAGTTGATGGGGATTCTGACCTGAAAGGATCTAATTGTACGAGAGAGAGTACAGAGAGGAGTGCCAGGAGTGAGAAATTGTACCTATTAAGAACGATTGGATTGATTGGGGTTTTTCTCCTTGGAGAAGAGCAGACCAAGAGGAGATTTGATTAAGATAAACAAAATTGTGAAGGTCTGAATGAGTGGGTGGAAAAGGCTTCTTTATTTTGCCAAAGACCGATTGGGGGCATAGATTTAAAATAATTGGTAGAAGGATTGGAGATAGAGGTGAGGAAACGTTTTTTCACTGAGTCAGTTGTAGGGCTTTGGGAGTCATGGCCTAAAAGCGTGGTAGCAGCAGAAACTCTCAGTTTATTTAAAGCTGTCTGGATATGTATCTCATGTGCCTTAACCTTGGGCTAGGGACCAAATGCTGGAAAGTGTGATTTGGCTGGATGGCTTGTTTATTAGTCAGCATGGACACGATGGACCAAGTGGCCTTTTTCTGTGGCAGAAACCTTTCATGACCTGAAGATTCCATGAAGGAATATGTTGTTTTTCTATTCTTCCTGATAAAGTGAACAGTTTCACGTTTTCCCAATCTATCAACCAATTTTTTGCCCACTCACTTAACCTATCGATATTTCTTTGCAGACTCTTTGCATCCTCCTCACAACTTGCTTCCTACCTACCTTTGTATTATCAGCAAATTTGGCTATAATACAATCTGTTCTTTCATGCAGGTCATTAATACGGACCATAAATAGTTGAGGTCCCAGTATTGATCCCTGTGGCAGTTCATGAGTCACTCTGATACTAACCCATTTAACCCACTCTCTATTTTCTGTTAGTTAGCAAAGCCTCTATTTTGTTTATATATCACCTCCAAAATATGAGCTCTTGAGCAATAATATTTTATGAGGCACCATATCTAATGCCTTTTGGAAATCTAAATACAATTCAATTATTCATTCCCCTGTATCCACCTTGTCTGTTACATCCTCTAAGAATGCAAATAAATTTGTTAAAGATGATTTCCCAATCACAAAATTGACTCTCCTGACTATAATTTTCTAAATGTCCTGCTATTACTTCCTTAATAAAAGATTCTAGACTTTCCCAATGACAGATAGTAGACTAACTGGCCCCTAGTTTACTGCTTTCTGTCTGCCTCCTTTCCTGACTAGCGGTGGCTGTATGTGCAATTTTTCAATTTGCTGGGGTCTTTCTGGAATCTGAGGAATTTTGGAAGCCTACAAATAATGCAGTTTTTATCTCTCCAGCCATTTATTTTTAAGACCCTTGGAGGATACTTCCCAAACATTTCCCTGGTGTTATCCCACGTTAATATCTTAGATTTTGTATGATCCCCAGGGTGGTTGGGAAGTCACTACGGCTGCTGGTTTGGTGGGGTCAACTCAGTAAGAGGTCTGACAACACCAATTTTAAATCCAACCGATTTATTTGATAGTGAACTTGCTAGCTTTCGACCTTTGTGCCTTCGTCAGGCGAATGAGGTATTCTGGTCTGCAATAGCACACATATCAGCACAAACAGTTTACAGATTGCTGATTAGAATGCGAATCCTTCCACCTAACCTGCTATTCAAGTCTTAAAGTGGCTAAAAATGTGAGTGGAAGGAGCACTGAGCACAGGTTAGAGAGATGTGTATTGTGGTGGGGAGCAGGAATATAGGTCAGGATTCTACAGTTTTACTCATCCCAAAACTGTAAAATTGCACTGGAGATCAACAGACCATTCCATGGTAAGTAGGGCAGTAATATTCTGGCCATCGTTTTAGTTGCTGAATGGTGGGCATTAGCTGCTGTTGGGGTGGGGGGTGGGGTTGGTGTGGGGATTAGCTTCAGCTGCTGAGCAGGAGTTGGGAATGAGTGGATCCTGAGTGGGGAAGGGGTGTTTTAGCATTTGAATGGGTAGGGCAGTGAAAGGGAGCTGGTAGAGAAGTGGGTGGTGGGGTGCTTTAGATGTTGAATGGTTGGGGTTTTTTTTGGATGTTTGGTCTTTTGATGAGGTTCAAGAGGGCCGGAGCAGAACGAGTGTTTCTTTGAGCTGTTAAGCTGGGGGAGCTGCAAAAAAGCAAAGCAATAGTCTTCTCAGTACTATCAGCATTCACTCTTCATGTCAACTGAGGACAGAAGACTAATATTTTGCATTCCAGGGAGACAGAGAGAGAGAGCAGTTCAACATTTGTCTACACAACCATGCCAAAAACTGAATACTCGATTGACTGAATTAAAACCTTGGCATTAAAGACGAAAGATTGAACAGAAACTGGACTCTTGCATGTTAAAGTTTTATTCCAAAAGGGCACAGAAATCAGTGTAACACTTCACATCCACACTCTGCAATCAAAGTTTCTTGAAGAAACTTCCTTCATAATGATATTTCACTCCGATCTGTTTGCTTGCCCAGGGCTACTGACCTCCATCTGGCAAACAAGTGATGCAAGAGGATCAAACACGAGGTGAACTTCTTGTTCTGCTGGAAAGTGCCTTTTTACAAAGGATCTAACTTCAACTCCTGATAAAATTACACTAGGAAATTATAAAGTAAAGGTTGTTCTTTTCAGGAGGGAAGAGAACAGCAAGTCAAGTAAGTGCTTTAAACAATGTACTTCTGTGTAACGCACTTGAAAAATCCAAATACAACATAGTGATCTGCCCTCAGAAAATAGAAAATCACCAACCTGCAATCAAACTGAGATCGAAACTTTTAAGAAATGATTATCATAGTGAAGTGACAGATTAAATCTTCCCCTCCACCTTGCTCTCAGCAATGTATCTGTTTTACTTTCATCTGTTTTTTAATGAACTATTCACATGTTTACAGGAAGTTTTTTTTAAGTTTATTTACTGGTGTCACAAGTAAACTTACATTAACACTGCAATGAAGTTACAGTGAAAATCCCCCAGCTGCCACATTCCAGCGCTTGTTCAGGTACACAGAGGGAGAATTTAGCATGGCCAACCCATCTAATCAGCACGCCTTTCAGACATGTGGGAGGAACCACAGTACCCAGGGGAAACCCATGCAGACACGGAGACAATGTGCAGTCTCAGCAGGGACAGTGATCCAAGCCGAGAATTGAACCTGGCGCTGTGAGGCAGTAGTGCGAACCATTGTACCACCATGCCACCCCATGCACTTAGACAAATAAGAGCTCCAAACCTAGAGGAGAAATCAAATAACATTTCATTGTATTGACAGGCATAAGGCAAATTATTTGCACACCATATAATCGCCCAAACTTGGTCAATGATCCATTTTATTGCTTAGTGTGCATGTTAATTGGTTCATTCTGTGTAAAAAGTTTGATTGGCATCAAAGTGCTGTAATTGTTAAGCTCCCCTGTGAACCTAGTTCATTGATGTTATTCCAGGGAAAACCTGATGATTTTGGAGCCAAGTGTAAACTCCTGACCTCAATGACATTTCTTTAGCATCATTACAGTGTGATTTTCCCACCCAGCTACACTACTTGACCAGTGTAGTGGAGTGGGAAATTTAAGCAGGACTCGAAATTCAGATTCCCATCCAGCAGCCAACAGGTGACTAACTCCCTGGGCCTTTATTTTTACCATAATCAGCTTCACACATTTCCTGTGCATGACGTTGATTATGTTAAAAAAAAGTAATTTAAATCCTTTTGGTGAGCTCCAGATGATATTGTCTGGGCTTACTTGGATTTCTGAACCTGCCAGTGAAGGTTCCCACTAGAGGGGATCACAGTTGATACCCAGCAATAGGGACAAGACGTGATGGTTTCATCGGTGGGACTGAAGGCTGTTGAGGCCCCTCAGGAGGTCAGGGGCAGAGGACAGTGCCAATCTGAAAGTGCCAGCCTGGAACCCTGACAGTGCCAGCCTGGCAAATCTGATATTGCCTACCTGGCACCCTAGCACTGCCAGCCTGGCACACTGGCACTGCCTATCTGAGTAAAGTTTGACAACACCAATTTTAAATCCAACCGATTTATTTGATAGTAAATCTGCGAGCTTTCGGCCTTTGTGGCCTTCGTCAGGCGAATGAGGTGTTCTGGTCTCCAAAAGCACACATATCAGCACAGACAGTTTACAGATTGCTGATTAGAATGTGAATCCTTACACCTAACCTGCCATTCAAGTCTTAAAGTGGCTAACAATGTGAGTGGAAGGAGCACTGAGCACAGGTTAGAGAGATGTGTATTGTCTCCAGACAGCACAGTAAGTGAGGTTTTTTGCTAACCCAGGCAAGTCATGGGGGTTACAGATAGTGTGACATAAAGCCAAGATCCCTGTTAAGACTGTCCTCATGTGTGCGGAACTTGGCTATCAGTCTCTGCTCAGCGACTCTGCGCTGTCGTGTGTCATGAAGGCCCCCTTGAAGAACATTTACCCGAAGGTCGGAGGCCGAATGCCTGTGACTGCTGAAGTGTTCACCCACAGGAAAGGAACTGTTTTGCCTGGTGATTGTCTGGCACTGCCTATCTGGCACAGGGCAGTGCCAGTGCGGTGGAACCTCATTGCATGGAGCCTCACAGGAGTGGATCTATATAAGGGCAAGTCAGGTGGGGGACAAAAATGGACTCAATATCAGGGGTTGGGGCTGATAGTGGGGCTGGCCATTGGGGATCGAGGTCAACCATCGGTTGTGGGGAGGTTAGAGCCAGTGATCGAGATGCTGGAGATTAGATGGGGAGGAGAGGGTGCGGCATGGAGGAAATCAACTATCTCCAGTACTGGTATCAATGCCTCATGTACCTGAACCCAATTCTTTCATGCCAATCTTTGAGCCACACATTCATTTCCCTCACGAGATTTGTCTGATGCCAATTTGCATTTACCATCTGTTTTATACTGTCACACGGTCATAATTACCCCAATGGTATTAGAAGTACACCTCAAATCTATTGGAAATTAAGTTCCTCGCTGACCCCAGCCCAAATATCCACTCACCCATACCTATATATGGGTGTATAGAATGATTCAAAGTAACTGTGATTAGTAAATAAAAAAGAATTAAACATGAAGTCTGTCACTCAAGGATTTGTGCATTTTTTTCTCTATCTCAGTAATGAATTGGCAAACAATTATTTCTGATGTTTCCCAAACTCACCTGAATCGCTGCTAAATTGCCTTGCTGATGTTGTATAATGAAAAGTTGCCGTTTCAGAACTTGATCCCCCTCACACATGAAAGACAACAAAGTGGGGTAAAATATCAATGATGGCCATTGAATACCTCCCTGATAAATGGACAAATCGCACAGAAATATTCGATGGATCATGTGGACAGATATTTCCACACTTGATTCCATTTTAAACAATATATATTTATATTGAGGACCACACCCAAAACCAACAGGAAGATATTTTGAAATGCAAAACAGGGATCTTGTCAGTGGCTTCAATTTTTCATGGCTCGTTTTTGATTTTACCTGTGCTGAAGGTAGTGATTTCTTGTACCAGATGCCCTGGGTGAGATTTTATGGCTTCCCTCATCCTGAAACTATAAAATCCCATCTGAGGTCAACGGACCTTTCCATGGTCTGCCCCTCCCCCGCTCCAATTCCCATGGCAGGTGACATGGTCCTAACATTGCCCCTCCTTGACCACATCAGAAATTGATCATTTGTGAGCTTTAACAGTGAATGTTGGCAGCCTTTATGTTTTTTTTCATTCACAAGATGTAAGGGTCACTGGCACAGTCAGCGTTTGTTGCCCATTCCTAATTTCTCCTGAAGCTGAGGGGCTTTAAGGCTGCTTCAAAGGGCAATTAAAAATCAACCGCTTTGTGGTCTGGAAGCACGTGTAGGCCAGGCCATGTAAGGATGGCAGAGTTCCAACCCCAGTGGACATTAATGAAGCAGATGGGTTCGATCAGTCACCGTGGTGGGATTTGAACCCACATCCCCAGTGTATTTGGCTAATCCTTTGTATTGCTTGTCCAATGACATTGTCATTACACCATGGGGCTAGGGACCTAGGTTCAGTTCCAGCCTCGGACGACTATGTGGAGTTTGCATATTCTCTCTGTGTCTGTGTGCATTTTCTCTGGGTGCTCGAGTTTCCTCCCATACTCCAAAGATGTGCAGGTTAGATAGATTGCCCATGCTAAATTGCCACTTAGTGTCCCACGGTGTGTGGGTTAGGTGGAGTTATAGGGATAGGATGGAATAGAGGACCTGGGTGACATACTCTTGTTGGAGAGTCCATGCAGACTCAATGGGCCAAATGGCCTCCCCCTGCACTGCAAGGATTCAATGTTTCTTCACATCTCTCCATTACAACAAGGAAGGATGGAAGAAAGAAATAAAGGAGGGAGGAAATGAGAAAGGAAGGGAAGGAAGAAAGATAGAAATCAACTAATATTTATAAAGCATTTCTTTTAAGTTTAAAACATCTGATGTACATGGAACATAGAACATTACAGCGCAGTACAAGCCCTTCGGCCCTGAGTGATGCGTTGATCTATGAAACCAATCTAAAGCCCATCTAACTTACACCATTCCAATGTCATCCATATGTTTATCCAATGACCATTTAGATGCCCTTAATGTTGGCATTAGTCACTCTATCAATATAGGAGACATGACAGAATTTGACAAACAGCAATGAGATATATTACCAGATAACCCTTTCTTTTAATGACATAATTTGATGAAATTTGGCCAACAAACTGGGGTGAGCTATCCTGTTCTTCGATGAAATAATATCATGGATCTTCAATGATGCAAGCTGAGATGGCAATCAGAATTTTACCAGCGTGCTCATCCCCAGAATCAGGTCAGGCAACGCTTGTAAAGTTCTCCATTGGCTTCGGATAGGATTTGATGAGCCCCGCCTGGGGTCATACAACCCCAGCCAGCAAATGGAGCATCTCACTGTGAAGGCAGTACCACTGACAGTGCAGCATTCCCTCAGTACTACACTTTTTCTCTATTCAAGCCTAACTTTCTGACTCTGAGGTGACAATTTCATTATCTTCACATGACCATTTTAAATTGGGATCGCTGGATACTGATAAGGAGGGCTATTATGCAATCAACAAAAGTTGCAGTCACCTTTCACACAAGAGCTTGTATGAACAAATTTGTATCTCAACAACCAAATAATGGGCTTTTCACTGACTGCTGGAGAAATGTTTGTCAGGTCACCTTTTTAGTAACCATAAAGAAACACTTTAAACAGGAACTCAGAACTTTGTTTCATTATCTCATTCAAAGAACTGCATCTTGGAACCATTCCCAGTACTTCAGTTTGCATTCAACCTGGATGGAGGTTTTAAACACACTGATAAAGAGATGATGATTCTATCAAGTGGGCTGCAATGATGAAACATAATTAATGTAAATTATTTGACGCAATTCCATAGGTTATAGCTTTGTAGAGCTAATGAACATTATTTTTATTTGTTTTTGGATGTGACCAGGAAGCAATTACTTCCGGTCCCAAGTCATTCTCTGGATATTAAGAGTCAATCAAATTGGACTAATTGGGATAATACAACAATCCAACAGATTATGCAGTGATTTTGGTTGAGGTGATATTTTTACTGTATCAGTAACCGAGATGTTTGGGGGATCTGGGGTCAAACGCCATGGCAGATGAGATCTTTATATAATTTTAAAAATCTGGGTTTAAATGTCCAATTGAACCCATGAAACCATTGTCAATTTTTGTAAAAACCCATCTGGTTCACTATTGTCCTTATGGGAATCAAACCTGCCTTCCTTATCTGGTCTGGCCTACATGTGATTCCAGACCCACAGCAATGTGATTGACTCTTAAACACACTTTGAAATGACCTAGCAAACCATCAGTTCAGGAGTCAGCAACAAAGGTTAGCCCACCCAGCAACATCCCCGTCCTGTGAATGAATGAATAAAAAGTGACCAGATTCATGGACTGGGAATTTATGGCTTTGCTCATCCCAAAATCCATTCCTGCTGTCCGACCTTTACTCACTTCAATTCCCTTGGCGGGTGGGGCAGTAAAATTCTGGTGATGAACATAGTTTCACAACTTGCTGCAACAGGATTTGAACTCACAATCTTTGGGGTTGCAAGCCTCAAATGAGCTACTCTGCACATAAAAGTTCCTTATTAACTCACCTAAACTCAATAAAATTGAAGGATCCCTGTAGAGTGGTGAAATAAATCTAGAAGAACACAATGATTCATATCAGGAAAAACTGCAAATATTTGCGTGGAGCCACAATGACATTCGAAATTCAACCCTGCAGTACTTGTTCCAACCCACACAGAGCTGAACTTATTATGTTAATAACATATGCTTTGCATGTTGAGAGATATGCTATTTTTTCTGCACACACCATTTGAAAACCCAGCACTTAATGCTGCTCACATCCAACCCTAAAATAACACATTCATTCGTATTCATCATTAGAAATTGGCCTTCTAATTTTGAATGAAGAAATTAGCTCCTCCAATTCACTTGTCTTACAAGGCAAAGAAATTGTCTTATGTACAATGGTGAAATGAGAGACTAGGCTAAAGTGCTTGCAAGTAATTAATCAATATAATGAAAAAATGTGCTTTATAATATGAGGAATTCATATTTTACTCTGATAGATTAATTAATCTTTACTGCATATTTTTTCACGAATGTTAATGGCAATGCAAAGAATTCCATTTGCTTTAAAATTGCTGCCACTGTTTGGATGTCTTCCATTATCTGTTGGACAGATCTGGAAATTAGATGTGAATAAAGTAATGATGAGAGTTATTGTAATACAAATTACTCTTAAGTGCTTTCTGATTGCACTTATCGCTACTGGGAAATACCCTTCCTGCTTAAAGATACAGCAATAATAAATAGTCAGTAATGAACCTTCTCCAGGCCCTCCTTATAAACAAAACTCCAATCATTTTACCAGGCAATGGTTACAAGGAAAGACTATTAAAGGTATTTCAATTTTGGAGTTATCTTGAGTAGCAGCGAGAGAATTTGAAAAGTTGTACAGTTTGTAGTTTTGGCAAAACATCTCATTGAGATGTTTGGAGCGGCACGGTACCACAGTGGTTAGCACTGTTGCCTCACAGCATTAGAGACCCGGGTTTGGTTCTGGTCTTGGGTGATTGTCTGTATGGAGTTTGCATGTTCTCCCTGTGTCTGCGTGGGTTTCCTGCTGGTGCTCCAGTTTACTCCCACAATCCAAAGATGTGCAGGTTACATGGACTGGCCATGCTAAATGGCGCCTTGGTGTCCCATGACGTACAGGTTGGATGGATTAACCATGGAAAATGTGCAGAGTTATGGGGTAGGATGGAGAAGAGAGCCTGGGTAAGATACTCTGTTAGGAAGTGGCTGCAGACTCGATGGGTTGAATGGCCTGTTCTGCACTGCAGGGATTCTATGATTCCATTCTATGATTCATTTGGTATAATTTTCCAGGGAATATGCACAAATCTTCCAAAAATAAAACACGACAGCTCAGTGACTATCGCTGTGCTGTGCAGATACATGGATTTGGGCCTGTGTCTGTGGGAGTTTGCACATTCTCCCCATGCTTGCATGGGTTTTCTCTGGGTGCTCTGGTTTCCTCCCACATCCCAAAGATGTGCTCTTAGGTTGATTGGCAGAACAAATTCTCCCTAAATTGTCTCAAATTTGGTTTCAATCTATAGATCTATAAACACAGACAGGGATCACGGGTAGATGTGGGAACATCGAGGTGGCGGCGCAGGCTCGTTGGGCTGAAGGGCCTGTTTCCTGTGCTGTTTTGTTCTTTGTTCTTTGACATCTTAGCTGTGATGGTTGAGGCATAAACCTTCCTGCTTAACTTCAGAAAGCTCTATGGGACCTTTAATGTTTATACAAACAGGCTATGTGCTTCATCCAAATCACAATTCTGAAAACGTAATGTTGCACTGAGTTGTCAGCCAAAATGCCTGGTGAACCCATAAACTTTTGCCACAGCGGCAAGTGAAGCCAAGCCAAGAAAAAGCTCTTGCTGCCCAAATTCTTGGAGAAAAACGCTGGAAAATAATACTGGCATTAAACAATTCCTTTCCCACAAGTGCATAAATGCAGTTCAATTCCAGCTATGCTGGGATGAGCATACCACAGCCTCCTTACAAGTGGTGAGGATTTGGCAGTGCAGAAGCTTTTTCTGCCCTGTCACCCATTTTACTTTGGGCAAAATGAATACACAGAGCCTGATCTCAGTTTTGCCATGTTTGCAATCACTTATAGTATTGAAATAATTTTGATATTAAACAAAGGCGCAGACAACTTAGATTTGCCTTAAAGGCTGCAGGATGATTGCCATGAATAATGGGAACAGACCCAGTGAGCTTGACCTTCATCTGATCTTATGACTCCCAAACTCATGTTACAATCCACAGCTACCAGCCGAAGCAACTTAAAAATGATGTTACTAGTGAAACTTTTATGAGCCTAATATTAAAGAAGGGAAACTGTCAAGAGATCAGCCTCTTTAGTGCCAGGAGGCATTATACAACATTCCAGCAAGAGCTCTTGGGTTTTGTCTTCACTTACAAAGATACTTTCATTTTTTCATAATAGCATCCTACACATTACTTGCATGCAGCTTTCTTATTATAGAACATAGAACAGTACAGTCCGTTCGGCCCTCAGTGTTGTGCCAAGGTTTGTCCAAAAGCAAGATAAAGCTATCCCACTCCCTATTATTCTGGAGTGCTCCATGTGCCCATCTAATAATCGCTCGAAAGTTTCTAAAGTGTCCGACTCCACTATCAGTCCATTCCACACCCCAACCACTCTGAGTAAAGAACCCACCTCAGACATCCCTCCTATATCCCCACCATGAACGTTATAGAATCATAGAAACCCTACAATGCATAAAGAGGCCATTTGGCCCATTGAGTCTGCACCGACCACAATTTCACCCAGGCCCCAGCCCCATATCCCTACGTATTTACCTGCCAATCCCTCTAACCTCAGGACTCTAAGGGGCAATTTTTAGCAAGTCCAAATCAATGTAACCGGCACATCTTTGGACTGTGGGAGGAAACTGGAGCACACAGAGGAAACCCACGCAGATATGAGGACAATGTGCAAACTCCACACAGACAGTGACCCAAGTTGGGAATCGAACCCAGGTGCCTGGAGCTGTGAAGCAGCAGTGCTAACCATTGTGCTACCATACCGCCTATTCAACCAACATTTAAAGTTGCCAGTAACTTTTCCTGCACGTTCCATAATTGTTGCATACCTCCATTCATTAGATTCCTCTGGAATATGTCACCCACGTACCCATTATGGGCAACTGGTCTTTGAAAGAGAAAGCGCTATCCTAAATTTCATGATCATTCACATTGTCACTACCCAGCCTTGGATATATCACATTCTATTCCTCAGCACTTTTATCACAAAACACATCAGGTTTTGATTTAGTTATGCACCTTGGTAACAGCTACATCCACCTGAGGAAATAGTCTCTGAACATCCATTCTATTTATCCCCCTCATCATCTTATAAACCTCTATTAAGTCACCTCACATCCTCCTCTGTTCTAAAGAGAAAAGCTCCAGCTCCCATAACCTTGCCTCATAAGATCTACCCTCCAAACCAGGCAGCATTCTGGTAAATCTTCTCTGCACTCTCTCCAATGCTCCCACATTGGGACTAGCTTAATGGTAGAAAAAGGGTGGTGTGGACATATTAGGCCAAAGGCCTGTTTCCATGTTGTAAACCTCTATGAGTCTATGACTCTAAGCAATAAAAAAATGAATATGATGGCCTCCTACAGCGCTGTAAATCTTTCGATGTTTCCATGCTTCTACAACGAGCAGATTCAGTCCACATCAATGTGAATCGCTTATTCGGGGAATTTCCCCTGAATTTGTTTTAGATACTTTAGTCATGGAAGCTATTTTCTTAATGTCCAAAGCAATTTGGCACATAGGAGGAGGAGACCACACTCAGCCTTTTTGCAGATCTGCATGTAGGCCAGACCGAGTGAGGGTGGCTGATTTTCCTTAAAAGGCAATAGAGAACCAGATGGGATTTTTACAACAGTGGATAGTAGTTTCAAATATAAAAACCAGAAATGCTGGTTAAACTCAGCAGGTCTTCCAGCATCTGTGGAGAGAAACAGAGTTACCCATGATGGGTTCACCATTACTACGACTCAAACTAAATTCCAGATTTATTAATTAAATTCAAATTCTACCAGCCCGTGGGATTTGAATCTATCGCCACAGAGCATTAGCTTGGGCCTTTGAAGAATTAGTCGGCTTACATTATCACTTGGCCACGATCGCCTTCTCAATAGCCTTACTCAACATAAAAAAATTTTATCATTCTCAATTTTGAATTTTACAATTGAATCAGCCTCAATAGTTCCTCTAAGGTAAGAATGGCACTGGATTAGCTGTAGTTATTTAATGAAATAAAAACAGAAAATACTGGATAAATGCTTCAAATCTGGCAGCATTTTCAGAGAGAGAAACAGAATTATGTTTCGACTCCATATGACACTATTATTTCATGCTTCTGGTACCTATAAACATTTTTAAGTTCATTCATGGGACATGGGTATGGCCATGAATTGACCAGCATTTATTGTCCATCCTTAGTTGCCCTTGAAAGGTGGTGATGAGCTGTTTTCTTGAACGGCTGCAGTCTGTGTGCTATGGATTGACCTACAATGCCAGTAGGGAGGGAATTTCAGAATTTTGAACCATCTAGTCCTTCAAACCTGTTCTGCTATTCAATAAAATCATGGTCGATCTTTTCATGGACTCAGCTCCACTTAACTGCCCACTCATCATAACACTTAATTCCTTTACTATTCAAAAATCTGTCTATCTTTGTCTTAAAAGAAGCTGATGAGATAGCATCAACTGCTTCCCTGGGCAGGGAATTCCATGTATTCACAGCCCTTTGGGTGAAGAAGATCCTCTTCAACTCAATCCTAAATCTGGTCCGTCTTATTTTGAGGCCATGCCCTCTCATTCTAGTTTCACTTTACAGTAGAAACAACTTCCCTGCTTCTATCTTATCTATTCCCTTCATAATTTTATATGTTTCTATAAGATCCCCCCTTATTCTTCTGAAGACGCAGGCTGCTCCAACCTCTCACTCCTGGAACGCTGAGGGAATTTTTCAGATCCTGCCAAATACAGGAATCATCATGGTTGGAAAGGACTATTTATTTTGGGGGAAATAAATATTTTTCAAGGAAGGAAGTTAAAATATTGATGCCATTCCGGCAATGGCGTCAATATTTTAACTTCCTGCCTTGCTCACCCAAGGCCCGTAATCTCCTGCCCAAGGTCAATGAAGAATGCCATTTTGCGAGCCTTGCCTGCCTTGACTCTCGCAAGGCAGTAAAATTTCAGCCCATGTGGTACACAAAGGAGATCATAACAAAAAAGGTACTGCTGCGGAGAACTACTACTGCTTTGTGTTAAAACCCAAGCAGGATGCTGGTGAGAGTTTGTTTTCTGTTTGAAAGGAAGGGGAAAGATCAAATGGACTTCTGGAGACTTAAGGATCAAGGAGTCACTGAGGTGGATCTTGTTGGTGAAAATCAGATCTAGGAAACTCAGGGTGAGTGAATTGATTTTCGAAGGACACTGACCTGAATTCAGCAGGATCCATTTGGAAATTTGGACAGTCAATCAGTGCAGCAAATTGGCACATGGCCACGACATGGTTGTCATTTTGAGAACTTGTTCTCATTTGAGGTTGGCGGGTGGGTTGCGGATTTCAAACAAGTAATGTAATATAGCCCACTGCTTTTCCATCTGAGAAATATCAGTGACCCACCAAAGGTTCTCAGGTTGGCCTTCAGACCTGAGAGAAGAGAGAAGCAATGCTGAGCTGGACCAACAACAGCATGCAGTAACCATCTGAGCCACTTCTGCTACTGAGATGACAGCTCTAATGCTGAGCTGAAATATTCTACATCACAGGAAAGGCTTCACTTCATCCACTGGAAAAAGCTTGGAGACATTCTGAGGTTGTGAAAGGTGATGAATAAATGCAAGCATTTCTTTCATTGTTTATGCTCAAGCAGATATATTTCATGCAACATCACCAAGCGCAAACACCTCAGCGGAAAAAGAATGGGCACAGACATACATATAAAGATGCACAGATTAAAAAGATCTTTGCTGTATAGTTGTTAGTGAAAAGCCTTCCCTTACTAAGATTTGGGGACAAATTTTATGAGGCAGATGATTTATATTTTGTATTGGAAAAGCAAATGAATGTAGCAGAGTCAGCATTTTAGGGGAATATGTAGGAAGAGCTGTTAATACAGTGGACAGGCTAGGATGGCATACTCCTGCTCCTACTTTCTATGGTTACAGTGGGCATATTGACAAATAAACAGTGGCACAATGGCATATGCCAAGGACTTGGGTTTAATTCAGACCTCAGGTGACTGTGTGGAATTTGTATGTTTTCCCCATGTCTGCATAGGTTTCCTCTGGATGCTCCAGTTTCCTCCCACAATCCAAAGATATACAGATTAGGTTGATTAGCCATGGTGAATTGTCCCTTAGTGTCAGGAGGACTAACAGGGTGAAGGATAAGTTGTGAATATAGAGCCTGGGTGGGATTGTTGTTGGTGCAGACTTAATGGATCAAATGGCCTCCTTCTGCATGATAGGAATTCTGTGATTAAGGTTCTTTCTCATGAAACCTTCAGGTACTGATAAAATGACCATCTTGACAAAACAATTGCTCATCAGTGTAACCTTCTGTCTCCTGTCTGGTAATCAAGAGACTATAAGAAGTTCACAACACCAGGTTAAAGTCCAACAGGTTTATTAGGATTGCTACCAAATAAACCTGTTGGACTTTAACCTGGTGTTGAGATACTTCTTACTGTGTTTACCCCAGTCCAACGCCGGCATCTCCAAATTAAAGAGACTGCCAGGAGATGCTCGCGGCAGACAGATATTGGCAGTCTGGAAGGAAACTCCATTGCTCCAATTAATCAGAGTGCTCAGCACTTTAGGAACACATCTTTTTTATATTTACATGATATATTTGAGGGAGATGGCTGTGTGTGGTAATGTTACTGGACTAGTAATCCAGAGACCCAAGCTAAAACTCTGAAGACATAGGTTCAAAATTCCAGCATGGAGGCTGGTGGAATTTAAATTCAGTTCATAAATCTGAAAATGAAATCTAGTCCCAGCAATGGTAACCATAAACCTATTAACAATTGTCAAGACATAATCTACTTGCTAGAATAGTGATTAGCACGTGTGGCTGTCATGTGGGAAACTGGGGTTTATTTCTCCAATGGCGAACCAGCAATTAGAATAGTTGGATAGTTTGTCTTTGGCCAGTGCAGACTTGATAGACCAAAAGACCCTTTCTCTGCTGTAATGACTCTAAAAACTCATCAGGTTCATCAAGCCCTTCAGGGAAGGAAATCTGTCGTCTTACTTGGTCTGATCTATATGTGGTTCTAGAACCACAGTAATGCAGTTAATTCTTAACAGCCTCTGAAATGGGTTAGCAAACTATGAGCAAAATATTCTGGCCCTGCCAGCTGGGACTGACGCAGCGGATGGTAAATGTATTTATTTTTCTCTATGACAACTATTTTGCTTACATGAGGTTTGCTTTGTGTGAACAGGACTTGACAAGGTGATGGGCTGTATCGTTCTTAATCAGCCCTGGCATGATGGTGCTGCTTGAACTGTTTGCGTTATAATTGTCAGTTTGCTCTGACCTTGTCTGAGCTTTCAGTACACAGAATGTAATATTTCTTCCCAATTATGAGTCACTTGCTTGTTGCTCACCTTGCCCACGTCTGATAAAAGAATAAAGAGAAAAAATTCCATGTTGATCTGTAAAATGCCAACTCTACAATCTTGCTCTATTACCCTTTTGTTTTTGTTGGTGACTGGGATCGTGAAAGTTTTCAAGTGTTAAAATGCTGTCATACTGGAAGATAGCTTGGAAAGAACTGCTCCAGAAAATCTGACAAATTACCTCTAACTATACAGCCTTCAATCTGCTCCATATCTGATCAATCCTCTCTAACCTTCTCAACCAAACTAATGGTCTGCCATTCTACCAATGCTGACCTACTGTTGTTCAATTCCACACACCAGGTGTGGCAAGGCTTTTAGTCCTACACTATCCTCTGGAATTCTTTTCATAAGCATCTTTTCATCTTCAAAAATTTCTTCCTTAAACTTCAAAAGCCCATTTCTGAAACTTTGCCTTTAACTATGCCCCGTGTTGTTCCCTTAACTGGTATGTAATGTTTATCTCCCATGTTATGAATTACCTTGGAATACTAAGCATGCTATGTAAGTGTGAGTGGCATTATAAAGATACATAGAAAGATCCCACAGTGCCGCACTGACAAATTTACTTTACTATTAACTATTAATCAGAACTTGATTCATTCAAGGGTTCCAAGGCACTCACTGATGTTCAAGGATATTCAATTTGCCCATTGTTCAATGTGAGAATTCCATAATGTTGACCAAATACTTTCTGTGGGATTTTACATTGTATTTTCTTTCTTGTGACTAGTAGTGTGATGGACGATTGATCTAATGAGTGATCCCAGTTGTACAACATATATGTGTCAAAGTAGGGACTGCATTATGTCCCTGTTATATAAATACATGGGTGAGACATCTTTCAATCACAGGCTATACTATTTACACAATGAAAGCGATGAAATGTGTCAACAGTTTCATTGCATGAAAGCGATCTTTGCCCCAATATTTACTTTTAAAACTGAAGATTTAGTGCTGGTATTTCCTCAGTGCTGACACTATGATATCTAACAAGGTCCCATTATGCAGTCAAACATATGTTGTTGCTATGGAGCTTTGCTAAGATTCATTGCATCTCACCGGCCAGGGAGCCATATCATTTTTTTTCCCTTTCACTTATTGAGCTGCGCTGCCAACAATTTTATAAGGTGTAATTTATTTCTGTGACGTCCCTTTAATAAATAGCACCATGGCTGTGAAATATAGCAACAAATAGTGACCTATTGGCTATTGGTGGAGTGAGACCCCAACAATTCCACTTTACAAATAAGCCCAGAACACAAGGCGAGCAACAAGCAAGTGACTCATAATTGAGAAGAAATATTACATCCTGTGTACTGAAAGCACAGACAAGGTCAGAGCAAACAGACAATTATAACGCAAACAGTTCAAGCAGCACCATCACGCCAGGGCTGATTAAGAACGATACAGCCCATCATCTTGTCAAGTCCTGTTCACACAAAGCAAACCTTATATAAGCAAAATACTTGTCAATGAGAGAAATAAATACATTTACCATCGGCTGTGTCAGTCCCACAAAGCAGTGTCATCAGTGGCAGGTGATTATTAAAGATAAATGGAGCTGCAGCAATTACTTTTACACATTTATATAGCATCTTTCACTCACAAGCATTTTTTGATGGGTCAAATAAAATCTAAGCAATAATTGTTTTACCAGTGAATACTGAGCCATTGTTGGCATGGATTTAAAACATATTTAAGGCAATATATCAAGTTGTATTATATTAGGGCTTGATTTTATCAATGGACCCATTTTTGGACAGGTGAGTTTTTTGAATCCTACAGTGCAGAAGGAGGACATTCAGCCCATTAAGCCTGCACTAATTCTCTGAAAGAGCACCTTTTCCAACTTGTTCTGCTGCCTAATCCCCATACCTCCACATATTCAATATGGCGAATCCACCTAAGCTACACATGTTTGGGTACTAAGAGGCAATTTACCATGGCCAATCTAATCAATCCGCACATCTTTGGACTGCGGTAGGAAACCGGGGCACCCAGAGGAAACGCACACAGACATGGGAAGAACCCATGTACAAACTTCCGATAGTCATCTAAGGCCAGAATCAAATTAGGTCCTTGGCACTGAGAGGCAGCAGTGCTAACCACTCTGCCATCCAATACCATGCTAGAATGTCTTTACTGCAGATGGGAAATCATTGAGTATTGAAAAATAATAGAAATCAAATTCTGCAACACCAATCCCCCCCCTTCCTGCCCCACTCCTGCCCCACAACCATTCCCTCAATCTCTGAGGGAAGTTAAGTGACAGGGTTGACTGCTGGCTGCACTGTGACGGTTCTGTAATCAGGGAGGGGCTGCATGTTCCATACAATAATATTTGATCTGTACATCAACTCCATTTGCCTGTCATAGTTTTCTATCCCTTAATGTCCTTAACCAAAGAAACTTTGTCACCTTCAGTCTCAAACTGTAATATTGACCCAGAAACAAAAGTTATATTGGAGAGAGAACATAATGGACTGAATTTCATAGTGTGGTGAAGGTTGAAACAGAGCTGGCCATGGTCCATATAATAACACAAGCAAGTGGAGTGATGCATTTCCAACATCATTCTGATTTACTGCAATATTTGAAATGGAATTAGGAAGGAAGAGACAGCAAACCACTTAAAAATGATGGGTCTATGTTTGAACGTGCATGTTATTCATTCAAGGAAGTTTGTAATGTGCTTTAAAATAGGCACAGAAAATACTCTGGATCTCCAGCCTATCCATGAGTAGGGGGAGGCGGGGCGGGGGGCATTACTGCATGAAGGCAGTGGTGATAGTGTATGCTCGTCAATGTATAAGAGGGGCAGGTTCAGGAGTCACCTCATGCAGTGGTTATTGTATGATCAGTACGGTTGCAGGCAGAGACACATGGCATCTTCACAAGGCATAGCAGGGGAATCCAAAAATCTATGATGGTAATGTCTCCAAACAGACCTCAAAGGAGCTGTTAGTGAACTGTGGAATTACTCTTGCATGGCTACCTGTCCTGCTAATCTCATTTTCCAGGGAAAAAATATCCTGTTTATCTTTAAATTAGGCTTGCTCCATTTTGTACCTGCTTACTTTCTGCCTCCATCATTTCTAAATGGACAACAAACGTTCCATCTTTCCACTAAGGTGTTGAAACAATGCAAAGTCGGGGCCTGGAAATCCTCCTGTTATCAGGTTCCTGGCTCCAACACAAAAATCCAACCCAATATGTATGTTGTCCAAGGTAGAATTGGTTCTTTGGCGTTCTTTCATCAGATGAGTGCAAAATGGAAAACTTTAACAACTTGTCTTGTTTTTCAGCAAGACTCAGATTGTCTTTTTGTTTTTCTCCATTCTTAGGATATGCAAAGCTGAAAAGACCAACATTAATTTTTCCTTAAATGACTGCATTCTGTGAGATATAGAAACCTTTGCCAGTACCTTTAGAGAGGGACTTCCAGGATTTTGACGAAATAACGGTGAAGGAATGGTGATCTATTTCTAATTTACATTGTTGTATGACACTAAGGTGAAATACATAGGGCAGAATTTTCCACACAACTCACCATGTGTCTTGCAGTGGAGGAAGGTGATCCACCATTGGGCAATGGCGGGATCTTCTGGTCCTGTCATTGTCAAAGGTGTTTCTGTTGAATGCACCCTTTGCCGTTGAGAAAACCACATTGGAGCTGTGCCATTGGCAGGACCAGAAGGTCCCGTTGGCATGAATGCCAGAAAATTTATGCCATAAAATTACACAGAATATATGGCATAGAAATGAGTTATTTAGCCCAACAAGTCTACAGTAGTGCCTATTCAATCTACCTCTTCTGCACCTTTGAGCAAAACATTGAATGCCCTTTTCTCTCACATACTTATCTAGTTTCCTTTAGAAAGCATTTAATCTTCAAAGCACTTCCTATGGTAATGAGTTCTACATTCCAACTTTCCTCTGAGGACAGAGATTTCTTCTTAATTTCACTATTGGATTTTTAAGTAAATATCCTGTATTAATGGCCCTTAATTTTAAATGTGTTCACATCTATTCTGTTCAACCCATGCATAATTTTAAAAGCTTATATGAGGTCATCTCACAAACTGTCTTCTGAAAAAAATAGCACCCTATTTTTTAGCTCCCAATATCTGAAAGGTCAGTTCTATTATCATCCTCATAAATCTTTTTCACATTTTCCCCAGTTTTTCTATGTTCTCTCTGTGGTATGGAGACCATAACTCTCAGCAGTATTTGAGGTGCAGCCTGCCAGGACCATATACAAATTTGAATTCTATATTCCTAGGTATAGATCCCAATGCTCTGTTATATATATTTTAGTTTATTGTTTAGCAATTGAACTCTGATTGACAGAAGCGTTGCCATGGAGAATGCACCAGGGAAGTTAACTGCCAAGCTTTTGTCCAAACTGAAACGAGGCAGGTCAACATCAATTGTTTAGAACATGGACATGGGGCATGAATTAGGGAATGGTTTTTACCCAACCTCTGTTTAGTTGAAAAAGATGCAATGCATGAGCATGTTTCCTCTGCCTGCAAATGACAGGGCCCTGTGTGAATAAATGTCACTTTTAACATGTGTAACTGAACCATACTGCAAGCCTGATTGATAATCTTAAATTGTTTTTTTAGTGTAATTCTTAGCGCAATCGGCAGTCTTTTCCCATGCAGTATAAATTATTGTTTCTTTTACTATTGGTATTCTGATGAACTGATGTGATGAGTTCAAGATAAAAAATATTAACAGCATGTCTCTATCTTCAGTAATACTCCAGTTCTATACTGCCAAACAATACATATACATAGTTGCATTGGCAGTATTACCTGGAATAGCCTTTGCAAGAGTTGAAAGGTGTTGTAGAAGGTGCAGAATAATTCAACAAAGAAATGTTAACATAATTCAACCCTCATTTTAAAATTGTGCATTTTCTTCATCAACATACACTGGGATTCCTTTCGTGCAAGGGCTTAGACACGGCATTTTGATCAGTGAATCCATGAGTGTTTCTTGAGGCAATATGTAGTTAGTCCAACTCGGGCAGGGGTTATCTTGGACCTTGTTCTGGGAAATGAGCCCAAACAGGTGATTGATGGCTCAGTGGGGACCATTTGAGAAACAGTGATCACAACTCTATGGGTCCAATTTTGCCATTTTGTTTCTAAGTGCTGGACAGACTTGAAACTGGAAGTGTTTCAGACCCATTCATGTGCACTTTGCCTGATATAATATCAGTGAGTCCAAATCAGATTGCATAAGCCTGTGGGCGAGGTTAACGCGCCCAAAGATCTGCAGCTGCGATTGGTGCTTCCAACTGCGCATGCGCAGAATTAAAAAAATGATAGAATGCAGCTCCCCTGCCACATTGCTCTCAGGCTGGATAATGCCTCCCCCTGGCTCTACAGACAATGCCCCTTTCCCACAACATTACTGAATTCCTTGTCCCCTCCCCCCCACCGTCCTACACCACCCAGACCAATTGTAGGGCCCTCCTCCTTCTTTCTCACTGGTGTCAGGCAAAGTGACAGCAGACCTCCACTTTCCCCTCACTGATCTCTGGCAGAATGGCAGCTGTAAAAGTGAAGGATAAAGATGGCAAGATTCGGGAGCTCTGGATGACAAGAAAGGTTGTGGGCTTAGTGAGAAAGAGAAGGAAGCACATATAAATTTACGGAAACTGAAAACAGATAAGGCTCTTGACGAATACAAAGATGGCAGGAAAGCGTTGAAAGAGGAATTTAGGACGGCAAAAAGGACCACGAAATGTCCTTGGCAGGCAGGTTTAAAGAGAGTTCCAAGGCTTTTTATGCATATATAAGGAGAAAGAGGATAACTAAGGAAAGGGTAAGTCCACTCAAAGACAATGGACAGAATTTGTGTGTGGAGCCAGATGAGGTGGGTGAGGTCCTTAACAAGTACTTTGCATCAGTATTCACTAAGGAGAAGCATGTGGTTGATGGTGAGTGTAGAAAGGAGGATGTTGATATTCTAAGACATGTTGAGATAAAAAGATAGGAGGTATTGGAGGCTTTGAAAACACATTAAGGTGAACAAGTCCCCAGGGCCAGATAGGGTCTATTCCAAAATACTGAGAGAGATGAGGGAAGAAATTACTGAGGCCTTGGCCAAAATTTTTGTATCTTCTTTAGCCATGGGCGAGGTACCAGAGGATTGGAGAGTAGCTAACATTGTTCCTCTATATAAGAAGGGCAGAAGAGACAATATAGGTAATTATAGGCCTGTGAGCCTTACGTCAGTGCTGGGAAGTTATTAGAGAAAATTCTTCGGGACAGGATAGATTCACATCTGGAAGAGAATAGGTTTATTAGCGATAGTTTTGTGAGGAGGAGATCGTGTCTTACAAACTAGTTTGAGTTTTTTGAGGAAGTGACAAGAAAAATTGACCAGGGCAGGGAAGTGAATATTGTATGCGTGGAATTTAGTAAAGTCTTCGATAAGGTTCCTCAAGGCAGGCTGATACAAAAAGTGAAGTCATACGGAATCTGAGATGAACTGGTAAGGTGGATACAAAACTGGCTTGGGCGTAGAAAGCAGAGAATAGCAGTGGAAGAGTACTGGAGGCTTATGGCAAGCGTTGCTTTCACAAGGATCACTGCTGGGGCCTCTGTTGTTTGTAATATTTATAAATGATTTGGAGGAAAATGTAGGTGGCCTGATTTGCAGATAATACAAAAATTGGGGGAGTAGTGGGCAATGAGGCGAATTGTCAGAGGATACAGCAAGATATAAATTAACTAGAGACCTGGGCCAAAAGATGACAGATGGAATTTAACCCAAATGTGAGGTGATGCAATTTAGAAGGTCTACTGCAGAAGGAAAGTATACATTAAATGGCAAAGCCCTTGGAAATATTAGCATACAGTGGTATCCAAGTGTGCAATCCACAATTCCCTGAAGATGGCAACTCAAATGGACAAGGCAGTCAAGAAGGCATATGGCATCTGGCCTTCATCGGTTGGGGCAATCTAATCCCTCTAATCGATGCATCCCTGGATACTAAGGGGCAATTTCTTAGCATGGCCAGTCAACCTAAAATGCACATATTTGGAGATGGATCTCCAATTTGGAGTTCAATCTCTCTCCAATTTCCTCAATAAATCAGACTAGACAAATGTTCCTTCCGGTTATTTATCTGAGCAATTGCAAGGGAGACCCGCACATCAAGCAGACTGCTGCACGGACTGAATGGTCATCCTCACACAGGATGCTGCATAGGGCATTGGGTTACAGGCATTTACAGAAACCAATCACTGATCATCATTATTGGCAATTAACCAATCATGATGCTGCACACACTGTCCTTGTGCTTATCCCGCCTCCCTGCATGGTCTGTGTCCAATTCCTCTGCCCTTCATTCAAATTGCTTTATTCAAACTGATTGCTCCAGCCAATTGTATCACAACACGGCTCACATGATCCCTAACAGGAATCATTATATCACCAGTATTTATAAGATAACAGAACACAGTCTCAAGAATTTGTGGTTACCAACACCTGTTCTCCATTTCAAGCAACCTTCTTCCATTTTAAATTTAATAAATCTTTCTACCCCTTCATGTTCCTATTATTCTTACTGCAGCCAGTAACAGACTCAACTTTCCAATAAACAACATAATAGAATCCATTCTTACTGTGTGAAGACCAGCTGAGAAAACTTCAATAAATCCATATGCTCTCAAACCTCCCTGCACATCATTCCCAACCATCCCAGCAGCTCATTCTTAGTGGGGAAGAAAGGGTCAGCAAGAAGCTGCGTTCATATAGAGCTTTAAAACAGTAAAACATTCCAAGGCACTGCACAGGAACATTATCTGACAAAACTTGATGCCACTCCAAAGAAGGAGACCTAAAGACAGGTCTGGACATATATTTGATAAATATGCTTTTTTAACTATCTGTCTTGGCTGAGGAAAACAATACACCCAATGAAAAATGCTATGAGAAATTCTGATAAGAATGAATTCCTTAGTGAGGAGCTTGTTTCCTCCCACAGTCCAAAGATGTGCAGTTAGGTTGATTGGGTAGAGTTTTAAAGAAGAGGTTTGGAAGGTGTACTAACTGTTAGAAATTAACAACCAACAAGGCAGGTACATGAACAGGGAATCATTTGGGGGAAAATAATGATACAAAAGGCAGAGATAGGAATGTTCTGAACTCCACGACTCCCTGATTCCAACTGGAAGAAAGCTTGCATCAGTATTCTTGATTCACATGCCTCACTCTGGTTGGGTTGATGCAAAGATGTCAGAGTAGTAGGATCAGAGAGTTCTCAGAGTGTGGCAGATCACAAAAGGTTTCAGAGATAGTGGCCAGAATGTGACTGCTCCACCTGCCACAGGAATTGGAGAAACTGATAAACAGGCAGACCATAGAAAGGTCCATTGATCTCAGGGGGGGTTTAACGGTTTTGTGACAAGCAAGGCTGTAAAATCCCACCCAGTGAAAAGTGAAGTTATGGAGAGATTTGTGCATGAGGTAAAGACGTTAAAAACATGACACTGATGGACTGGCAGCCAAGGTAAGCCAACAAAGTAAGATGAGGGAATAGGATTTAATACGAGTTCGGAGATTAGGCTCCACCTCAGCTGCCAGTTGTGGAATATCTCAAAGAATCAGCAGCCATTAATGTGAAAAAGATTATTTACCAAGTGCTGAACAAGCTAGAAAATGGGAGAATTTCAAACTTGTTCCTTCAGTGAGTTAAAAAAAGCAATCTTACAGCACTTAGTCAAAAAAGTATAGGATGTGATTCTTGCCAGTAGGGGTAAGGTGGAGCCTAATTTCGATTCAGGAGAATGTTGGAGCAATCAATAGCAGAAGTAACCAGAGCGTGAATGAAAGATAGGCATCAATGTGGCTGCTCAATCTATTGTGAGACATCAGTCAGTATCAGAAAGTACAATAGGTCACTTGTGTCTGTCTTACTGAAATTATTCTAAGTTTAGTATGAGTTTTCTCTTTCTTGCTTTCAAATGAATTCTCAACAATATGTCATTTTTGTCATATGTCAATATGTCATATGTCAGCCTATTGCGAATTTCATATAAAGATTCCACCCAAAAAAGCCTTCATATCCCAATTAACATTTTGATCAGTGAAGATGTCATGATTCAATTCATACAACAAGGCTGATATAATTATTGTAATGTGCTACAGGAATATTATTATAGTTTTCTTCAAACAAGTTCACAGTAAAGTATACACCATACAATAGTTGCAGTCCATCGGGTTAATGGGAGTGCAGAGGGGATTGCTGTTGGTGATTGTCATTGTTTAGTCGAGGTCTGAATAGCTTTGCAGACATTTGACACAGTCTAGATTTCCAACCACATTATTTTGTCCTGGTCTTATTAAACATCACGATGTTAACCAGCCCACAACAGTAATTGCACTCACTCTAAGGGAACCAGGGACTTGAGTTTAATTTCACTTTTCTGTGAGTGTACACAGTACACTGGGAGATTGGGTTGCCTGCACAATGGTGTCCATAGAGCTCAGCAATCAGCAGCTGAGTTCCTTTGTACTGCTATTGCAAGTAGTGTGAATATTTCGTAGAATCATTCAGTGCAAAAGGAGGCCACTTAGCCTATTGCATCTGCACCGACCACAACCCCACCTATGCCCTATCCCCATAACCCCAGGCATATACCCTAGCTAGTTCCCTGACACTAAGAGGCACTTTAGCATGGCCAATACACGTAACCCACACATGTTTGGACTGTGCGAGGAAACCGGAGCACCTGGAGGAAACCCACGCAGACATGAGGAGAGTGTGCAAACTCCATACAGATAGTAATCCAAGCCAGGAATTGAATTGGGTTCCTGACACTGCAAGGCAGCAGTGCTATTCATTGTGCCACTGCATCAGCCCATGTCCCAAAATTTTGGCCAACTGAAAAGTATTAATTTTGACCAAGCTGTTACAGAAAGGAAATGCACAAGTTAGCAAATGGAACATCACAAGTGGAACCCAATGGATAAACCTGTGGCTAATGAGAGGTTTCAGCTGTTAAAAGGAAGATACTGGAGTGAGTTCAAGTAAAAATCATCAAAAGGATTTTGAATGAAGCCTATGACAGGGATATGTCTTCAGATAGGAGAGGTAAATGATGTTGCTTGACTCAAATTTCCCAGAAACCAATAAGACATCCTTTACATGACAAAACATTCTGCATGTCATAGAATCCCTACATTACAGAGGGAGCCATTTGGTCCATCGAGCCTGTACCAACAACAATCCTATCCTATCCTCATTATCCTACATAGTTACTCTGCTAATCCTTCTGAAACTAGAGTCAATTTAACCTGGCCAATCAACCTAACTGCACAACTTTGGATCATGGGAGGAAACAAACTCATCACTGAGGAATTCATTCGTATCACAATTTCTCATAGTATTTTTCATTGGGTGTATTGTTTTCCTCAGCCAACACAAATAGTTAAATAAATACATTTATTCTTTTCGATTCTGTAATTTGTGCATATAATGCATTGTAGCCTCACAAAATATTATGATTGTTTTTCCTTCTATTTGCCCAGATAAAATTCAAGAGTTGACAGAAAATCATAAGAACATTTGTTTAAATTCTAGATGTGACCTCCCAGCGGATGAGGCTCCACATCTGCAATTCCAGCCATGACTCACACAGGATCTCTTGCTTTCACTGCTCAGTGAACAGGAATTGTAGGGCCCAAGGCAAGTTGCAACTCATGAAGCTGGAAGGAGAAAGATAACTTGCATTTCTCAGGCATCTTTCACATCGTCAAAGTGCTTTACAACTGATGAGAATCTTTGCAAGCGTAGTGACTAGTGTAATGTAGTAAATGTGATAACTAATTCGCACACAACAAATTCCTATAATCATCAAGACAATAATATCCAGGTGCATGTTTTAATGTTCTTGAGGGCAACTTCCCTTCTTTTACAAATAAAACCATGGAGTAATGGCAAAGAGGCCATTTTGTCCATCCGGTTTACACCAGCTCTTTCAAACAGCTAATCAATGGCCGTTCACAATGGCATGGTGGCACAGTGATTAACACTGCTGTCTCACAGTGCCAGGGGTTCAATTCCTGGTTTGAGTCACTGTCTGTGTGGAGTTTGCACATTCTCCACGTGTTTGCGTGGTTTTCCTCTGGGTACGCATTTCTTCCCAAAGACTGAAACATGTGTTGGTTAGGTGCATTGACTGTGCTAAATTCTCCCTCAGTATGCCCGAACAGGCACTGGAGTGTGGCAACTAGGGGATTTTCACAGTGTCTTCATTGCAATGTTAATGTAAGCCTATTTATTAGAAGTCTTCTAATGGCGTACGTGAAACATTCCTTGTTCCAGGCCTAGCCAGGTCCCCACCTAAAGCTCCCTTATATCAATGACTATTTTGGTGCTGCTTCATGCTGTCATCCAGACCTCAAAAAAATTCATTAACTTTGCTTCCAGTTTCCACCTCTCCATCTCCTTCACGTGGTCCAACTCAGACACTTCCCTTCCCTTCCTTGACCTTTCTGTCTCCATGCTTGGCAATACTCTATCCATTACAAGCCCAATGATTCCTACAGCTATCTGGACTACAACTCTTCACACCCTACATCCTGTAAGGACGCTATCCTTTTCTCTCAGCTCCTTTGTCTCTGTCATTTGTTCCGATGATGCCACTTTCCAAAGTAGTGCTTCTAATATGTGCTCTTTTTCCTCAAACATGGATTCCCATCTACAGTTGTCGGCAGGGCCATCAACAGCATGTGGTCCATCTCCAATGCCACAACCCTCACTCCCTCCCCTCTCATTCAGAGCAAGGATAGAGCCCCGCCCCCCTTGTTCTCACATTTCACCCCGCTAATCTCTGCATGCAAAGCATAATCCTGCACCATTTTTGCCTACTCCAGCATGATACCACCACCAAATACATCTTCCCTTCACTCCATCAGCATTCTGTAAAGACCGTTCCCTTTGGGATAACCTAGTCCCCTCCTCCACTACATACAAAACCTCTTCTGTCATCCATGGCACATTCCCATGCAATTCCAGAAGGTGTAACATCTGCCCCTTTACCTCTTCGATGCTCACCATCCAAGGTCCAAAACATTCATTCCAGGTTAAGCAGTGTTTCACTTGCACCTCTTTCAATTTGGTGTATTGCATTCGCTGCTCTCAATGTGATCAGTTGTATATCAGAGAGACCAAGCGTAGACTGGGCGATTGCTTTGCTGAGCATCTTCAATCTGTGCGGAATCAGGACCCTGACCTTCCATTTGCTTGTCATGTTAACACACAATCCTGCTCCCATGCCCACGTGTCTGTCCTTGGCCTGCTGCAATGTTCTAGTGAAGCTCAATGTAAACTGGAGGAACATCTTCTCATCTTCCGGCTCGGCACTTTACAGCCTTCCGGTCTCAACATCAAATTCAGCAACTTCAGATGATTTGTTCAACACCACCTTGACCCCTTTGTTTTCATTCTATTTTGTTTAATTTTTTACTGTTCTCTGTTTTTTATTTCTTTATTGTCTTTCTTCTAGCTTTTCTCCCCCCAACTCTTTCCCTCTACTTCATACGCCTTCCCTTACCTTCTCTTCCCCTTGGCTTCCTCTTTTCTAAATTTTATCTCTGTCTCGTCCATTTCCCCTCCCACCTCCCCCAACATTTTCATCTGTCACAGTTTACCCTTTTATTTTAACTTCTCTAATGTTTGGCCATTCACATCCTTTATTTTCTCTATGTATAGCTATTAGCTGGTTCTCTGGTTTCAATGGCTACGACTCATCTTTCATTCCCTCACCCTGCAGTATAAGTATCTCCCACTTTCCATCCCTTTTTGTTTTGACAAAGGATTGTCTGGACTCAAAACATCAACTCTTTTCTCTCCTTACAGAGGCTGCCAGACTTGCTGAGATTTTTCCAGCATTTTCGCTTTTGGTTCATGTTAGCCGACTTGTGAGAATAATAAATAAACTTAAAATCTTAAACTTAATCTTCCAGTCAACCAAAACATCAGTCACGCTCCACCTTGAATACATTTGATGTCCGAACCTCCATTGCTCTCTTAGGATAAGAATTCCAAGGACCAAAAACCCAGTGAAAAAAAATTCCTCCTCATCTCCATCTTAAATAGATGATCCCTCATTTTTAAACTGTTCTCTAGTTCTAGATTCCCCATGAAAGCAAACATCTCAGCATCATCCTTGTACTTACAAAATATTCAAAGACTGTGCATCCACCACCTTTTGAGGAAGAGTCCCAAAGTTTCATTAATCTCTGAGTGGGAAGCAGTCTTATTACTAAATGAGTGACTCCTCATTTTTAAACAAAGACCCCTAGTATTAGCTTTTCCTACAAGAGGAAACATCCTCTCCACATCCACCCTGTCAAAACCGTTCAAGATCTGATATATTTCAATCAAGTCAGCTCTTGCTTTTAAATTCCAGTTGATACAAGCCTAATCTGTCTAACCTTTCCTCACAAGATATTCCATGTCCATTCCAGATATTAGTTTGGTGAACCTTCTCTGAATTGCTTCCAATGTATTTATATTGGGTTCCTCAGCTGTCCAGTGGTTAGCACTGCTGCCTCACAGAGCCAGGCCCAGGTTCAATTCTGGCCTCGGGTGACTGTCTGTGTGGAATTTGCACTTTCTCCCCATGTCTGCGTGAGTTTCCTCCGCATGTTCCGGTTTCCTCCAGCACTTGAAAGATATGAGGTTAGGTTGATTTGCCATGCTAAATTAACCCTTATTGTTAGGGGGATTGGTGGGGTGAGTGCACGGAGTTGCGGAGATAGGGTCTGTGTGATATTGTTGTTGGTGTAGGCTCAATGGACTGGGTAGCCTCCTTCTACACTGTAGGGGTTTTATGATTCTATGATTCTATGATCCTTCTTTAAATAAGGAATCCAATACTGTATACAGCATTCCAAATATGGTCTCACCCAATGCCCTGATAGTTGACGCATAACCTCCCTCCTTTTGTCTTCAATTTCTCTCGCAATAAATGATAACATTCTAATAACTTTCCTAATTACTTGCTGCATCTGCCTTTTGTAATTCAAGCATCAAGACTTCCAGATCCATCTGAATTTCAGAGCTCTACTATCTCTTACCATTTAGATTTCGAAGCTTTTTTCATTTTTCCAGCCAAAGTAGACAATTTCACGTTTGTCCAAATCACATTCCATTTGCCAGATCTTTGCAAATTAACTTAACCTATTTATGTCTCTTTGGAGCCTCTTTATATCTTTTTCACATCTTACATTTCTACTATTTTTGAGTCATCAGAAAATTTATTAGCCATACTTTCAGTCCCTTCATCAAAGTCATTTCTATAAATTGTGAACAGTTGAGGTTTCAGAACTGATCCCAGTGGCACTTCATTCATTACATCCTGTCAACCAGAAAAATACCCATTTATGCCAACTCTCTGTTTCCTGTTAACTAGCCAAGCTTCAGTCCATGCCAATATATTACCTTCTGTACCATGAACTTTTATTTTTAACAAAAACCTTAGATGCGGCGCTTTATCGAATGTTTTCTGGAAATCACAGTACAGTACATCTATCCATCCCCCCTTAGCTACAGCATGTGTTGCTGCTTCAAAGAGTACAAATAAATTGGTTAAATATGATTTTCTTTTCACAAAACCATGTCGACTCTGACTGATTTCTTCAAGTGTTCTGCTATAACATCTTCAATAATGGCTTCAAACAATTTCCTTTGCCAATTACCCATTATGTCCATTCCAGCACTCTGTAAGACTAACTCACTCCCTATCCTTTCTCCATTGCTCTGCAATTCTTTTGTCATTAGTTTCTTATCCAATTTCCTTTTGAAATTCTAGATTTCATACTTTGCCATGAGCTCAGGCAATGCATTCCAGACCCCAATCACTCGCTATTTCATGTGCATCTTTTGCCATCCACCATTGGTATCCTCTGGTTCTCGCCCTCTCATTGAATGGGTACAGTTTTTAACTGTTTACTCTGTCACAATCTTTTATGTTTTTGAACACCTCCATCAATGCATGCTCTTTAAAACATCCACATTCTTCCTTGCTGAGAATTAGACACAACCTTCCAAATCATACCATAGCGATGTTCTATAAAGGTTCATCATCATAGCTTCCATGTTTTGCTACTCAGCGCTGCTTTTTTTATAAAGCCAAGGGATCCCATCAACCTTATTTACCACTTCTTAATCTGCCTGCAATTTCAATGATTTGTGCACATATTATCCCCAGTTCTCTCTACTCCTGCATTCGCTTTACAATTGCATCCTTTCATTTATATTACCTCTCTTCACCCTTGCACCAAAATGCATAATTTCCTATTGCTCTGCATTAAATTTCATCTTCCATGTGTCCACCGAATAGATTCTTAAAGTTGATCACTATCCTCTTCACAGTTCACAATACTTCTAAGATTTGTGTCTTTTGCAAATTTTGAAATTCTGTCTTTGCATATCTAAGACATTAAAATATATCAGGAAAAGTAGTGATACTAACACTGACTCCTTTTGAACCGTATTATATACCTGCCCTCAGTTTGTGAAACTACCATTCACCACACTCTGTTTCCCATCCAACACATCTTCATACCTGTGCTGCCATGGACTCCCTTTATTCTATAGTCTTCAACTTTGCTGCTGAGCCTATTTTTATTCATCAAGGGCATGCGTTGCCAGCATTTATTACCCATCCCTAGTTGCCCTTGAGAAGGCGATGGAGAGCTGCCTTCTTGAATCGCTGTGGTCCATGTGCTGTGTGTTGACCCTCAATGATGTTAGGGAGGGAATTCCAGGATCTTAAATAGTGACTGCGAAGGAATGGCGATACATTTCCAAGTCAGGACAATGGGTGGCTTGGGAGGGAGCTGGCAGGTGGAGTGTTCCCACGCATCTGCTGTCTTTGTCTTTCTGATGGAAGTGGTCATGGGTTTGGAAGCTATTGTCTAAAGGTCTTTGGTGAGTTGCTGCAGTGCATTTTGTAAAAAGCGCATACTGCTGCTAGTGTACTACTGTTTGTGGCGAAAAAAGTGGACGTTTGTAGATGTGGTGCCAATTGAGTGGGCTGCTTTGACCTGAATGGTGTCAAACTTCTTGAGGGTTGAGGTCCCAGCATTGCAAAACGTGAAGACCAATGTGCCTAACTCACAGTGAATATGATTTTTCATCCTTCCTCCTTAACTTGTGCACTCGGTGTTCCCAATACATGTTGATGATCGAGAGTAGACTGTTGGGGAGTAATTGATTGGGTTGGATTTGTCCTTCTTTCCATGGACTGTTTGACTAATGTTGATGAGGGGTAAATATTGATAAGGATAATGGGAATAAAACTCCTGTGCATCTTCTTAAGAATAGTGCTGTGGGATCTTTTACATCCATCTCAGAAAGCAAACAGACCCACAGTTTAATGTCCTTTAAAGACAGTGCCTCCAACTGTTCAGCACTCTTGGCATTAAACGGCACTCTGAACCCAGATCTTTATATAACAACTGCAATACCTACTGACATAGAGTGGATTAATTCGTTAATTCTGTACTCCCTGAATTCAAAGCACCACCTGGTTGTTGGGAAACAAATGGGTGGAAACAAATCATCTCATGGACATAGGCTTTTAAAAAATAGTTTATGTATGTCAGGTCATTTAATAATCAATGACAAATGCCCTTTCAAACTTACAACAAATCCACAGCAAAAGCAAATTCTTCCAGTTAAAGCCAATGATTAATTTTCATGGCTTCTTTCATAAGATGTCCTTTATCGTAGTATTTTTGAGTGTAGTGAACATGATATGATATGGTCTCTGTTGTTTTTTGATTTTCTAAAACTGTTGCGTTTGCACTAAGTAAGGTGTGTGCCGATCAGCTTTGTGTCTCTGTGGGGTCTGCACATTCCCCCAGTGTCTATGTGGGTTTCTTCCCACAGTCAGAAAAATGTGATGGTTAGGTGCATTGGCCATGCAAAGTTCTCCCTCAGTGTAGCCAAACAGGAGCCGGAGTTTGGCAATTGGGGATTTTCACAGTAAATTCATTGCGATGTTAGTGCAAGCCTATTTGTGACTAATAAATAAACTTAACTTTTTTACTTTGAGATTTGTCAGTTACATTGTTGCTGAAAGGTCCTTTAGTATCAGATTCTTGTCACTATGGAAATGAGAGTTCAAGTGAACAGAGATGAGTGAAGTACCTGGCATCTGGGAAGCCAATTTCTGTTTGATTTCTGTTGATTTCTGCTCAGTTATAAATCACACACATAACAATCTCGCGTAAAGGCCTTGTGCTGTCTGGAATTACTGCCCTTCAAGCAATCGCTTCGACAAACAAACAGCCGAGAGGTACCATCCTCCTCATAATTATGTTCTTTTCTCACTATTTGCAATCGAAAAGTGCGCCAAAGCTTTCTGTGGGAAAATTGAACTTTGCATCAGTGCAACAACTGATTGCAAGGATCACAGTTCCACTCTCACTTGAACACGTTATATCTCATCATCACAGTGACAGCTAGGTTGTTTTGTGCTGGGACTGTAATTGTGCGATGTGACACTCCTAACATTGCCACATAATAGTGTTAATGGAACGACTGCATCAACAATACTAAGCTTAAACAAGCAAACCATGCTTTGATTAACCAGCTTTAAGTGGCCATTGCCAAGGGAGTTTTTTTCTGAAATTATTTATTCCGTATTTCAACCTGTACTGTATTGAAACTGCTTTGTGGGTTAGAGTTCAATGATATTTGCATAGTTTTAAGCATGTTAAAAAGATAGTCGGTCCTCAGGGCTAGACAAAATGGATCTGAAGGTAACAGATGTCTAAACAAAACAAGCAGCCTCACAATGTTCAGCTGTGGAGTAAGTGCACTTGCACACAACAAATGATAATTACGCCCACTCCCACACAACATTATTATTGTGCCTTGTGTTGGCCACAAATGTTCAGGCGTCACTATTTAAGGACTATCTTAATATTAACTACAGGTACAAAGAACAACAAAGAACAAAGAGCAACACAGCACGGGAAACAGGCCCTTTGGCCCAACGAGCCCACGCTGCTGTCCTAACGTCCTAATGACATATCCTTGTCTTTAGGCTATGCCTATTGTTGAAGATTCCCATATAGGGACCAATATAGGGACAATTTGTTAACCAATCAGCCTAAGAGCACATTTTTGGGATGTGGGAGGAAACTGGAGCACCCGGAGGAAACCCACGCAACCACGGGGAGAACGCGCAAATTCCCGCAGACACAGGCCCAAATCCATGTGTCAGCACAGCAACAGCGATAGTCTCTGAGCTGTCATGTTGCCCATCAGATAGTCCAGTTTAAGCATACACTGACGACGTGAAGCACTAGGCCACTCCTGAAGCAACCTCCAAGAGCAGCTCTCGCACGACATGCCGCATGCATGCCCCTTGTTGGTCAATAAGGTGGACCGAATTACCTGCGGAAACAAATAAGACTTAATTAAACATGCTAAAAAAAACTAAGACATTCCTGAGACGAAACTAAAAGATAGTCTACTACTATTTGGTCCTCCCGATATTCAAACAGTCCTGCTATATATCTCTATCTGCAGACCGCTCATGTGGCTGTCCAAGAGACCCTTAAACAACCCTAGCGTGCCTGCTCCCACCACCTTACTCGGCAGTGCATTCCACACCCCACTACCCTTTGTGTGAAAAACTGGCCTCTAATATTCGTCTTATACATAGCCCCCCTCACCCTGAGCCCGTGACCCCTCGGTCTATCCATTTCTAATGGTGGAAAAAGCTTACCACCATTTACTCTATCTATACCCCTCATAATCTTATATACCTCTAAAAGATCCCCTCTCAGCCTACGTCTTTCAAGGGAAAACAACTCCAGTGTTTTCAATCTTTCTCGTAAGACAGCCCTTCCATACCAGGCAGCATCCTGGTAAATCTCCTCTGCACTCTCTCCAGGGCCTCTACATCCTTCCTGTAGTACGGCAACCAGAACTGAACGCAGTACTCCAAGTGAGGCCTAACCAACATTCTATACACCTGCAACATCAGACTCCTACTCTTGTATTCTATACCCCTTCCTATGAAGGCTAACATACCATACACTTTCTTTACCACATTCTCCACCTTTACTGACACCTTCAGAGACTTGTGAACTTGCACCCCCAGGTCTCTCTGCATCTCTATACTCCGGATAGTTTTACCTTTTATCCTATAACTCCCCGCTACATTATTCCGGCCAAAATGCATCACCTCGCATTTATCCGGATTAAATTCCATTTGCCATCTATCTGCCCAATCTACCAGCCTATCTATGTCATGTTGTATTGCCAGGCACTGCTCCTCAGTACCCGCCAATCCAGTCATCTTAGTGTCACAGCAAATTTGCTGATCACACCACCTACCCCCTCTTCCAAGTCATTTATATACACCACAAATAGAAGGGGTCATAGTACAGAGCCCTGTGGCACACCACTGGTGACAGACCTCCAGTTGGAAAAAGAGCCTTCCACTACTATCCGCTGTCTCCTCCTCCCAAGCCAGTTCTCAACCCATCTACATACCTGGCCCTGTATACCATGCGCCTTCACCTTTTCTATCAGCCTACCATGAGGGACCTTATCAAACGCCTTACTGAAATCCATATGGACGACATCAACGGCTTGTCCTTCATCAACCGTTTTTGTCACCTCTTCAAAAAATTCCACTAGAGTCGTAAGGCACGACCTCCCCTTAACGAAGCCATGCTGCGTATCCCTGATCAGATCGCAGCGCTCCAGATGCTCATACATCCTGTCCCTGAGGATCCTCTCCATTAGCTTACCTATAACTGAAGTCAAGCTCACGGCCTATAGTTCCCTGGGTTATCCCTCTGACCCTTTTTAAACAACGGTACTACATTTGCAATCCTCCAGTCCTCTGGGACCTCCCCTGTGTCCAAAGAGGAGACAAAGATTTGCGTCAGAGGCCCAGCAATGTCGTATCTCACCTCCCTTAGCAGCCTGGGATAAATACCATCTGGCCCTGGAGCTTTATAAGCCTTTATGCTACCTAAAAGCCCCAACACTTCATCCCTCGTAATGAGTATTTCCTTCAACGGGTCCTCAAATTCCTCAAAGCCGGCATCAGACATCAGGCCCCTCTCCCGCGTGAATACCGACGCAAAGTATTCATTCAGGATCTCCCCCACTCCCCCTCCTCTCCTCAAACCAAGGTAAACCTTGCAAAATTCACTAAAATTATACTGAGGCTTAGAGGGTTAAATAATGATGACAGGTTGTATAAAGTCTGCTTATTTTTTCCTTTATTGTTTTATGGGGCGTGGGCATTCCTGGCAAGGCCAGAATTTGTTGTCCATCCCTAATTGCCCTTGAACTGAATGGCATGCTAAGCCATTTCAGAGGGCAGTAAAGAGTCTCAGGTAAGGGTGGCAGATTTCTTCCCCAAACGACATTAGTGAATCAAATGAGTTTTTTCACATGAACTGATGATAGTTTCATGGCCACTATTATTGAGACAAGGACTGGGATTCTCAGCTGCTGTTTTCAGAGGACAGGAAAGCCAATGAGGAAGGAGAATATGGGATTTAAGAAAAAGTATGATTTCATTGGAGGACGTTCAGAGAAGGTTCACTCGGATGATCCCTGGTATGGAGGGATTATCTTACGAGCAAAGGTTGAACAGGTCGGGACTCTGCTTATTCAACTTTAGAAGAGCGAGAGGTGATCTCATTGAAACATATAGGATTCTGAAGTGACAGTGTAAATGCTGAGAGGGAATTTCCCCTCATGGGAGAGTTTAGAACCAGAGGACAGTCTCTGAATAAAGGGGCACCGATTTAACATTGAGAAGAGGGGGAACATCTTCTCTCAAAGTGTCGTGAGTCTTTGGAATCCTTGTCACAGAGAACTATGGGACCAGAGTCCTTACGCATATTTAAGGCTGAGATAGATTTTTGATCAGTAAGGGAATCAAGGATTAGAGAGATAGGGCAAGAAAGTGGCTTGAGGAATGTCAGATCAGCCATGATCCTATTGAATAACAAAGCAGGCTGGAGGGACAGAATGGCCTACTCCTGATCCTATTGCATAGGGTATTATGGGAATCCCAAAATGACTTTTACACTAATGGAACTTCCCGTTTCCATTGTATCTGCCCCTGTCAATATCATAATGGGGCTTAGGAATCCCTCATCATACATTAATATACAATTATTAGGCTTTCCTTCTGTTTTATTCCCCCAACAGTGAGAATCCTCTTCCTCTTCCTCTACAGCAACATGACGCCATGGTATTTATAACATTTCCTGACAACCAGAGACCTGGTGAAGAGAGCCTACCAGGTAAGGATAGCCCCGAGGAGGGACAGGGTCATGCCTGGACAGTAACTTTGCAGTGTCTCTTGGCAGTTCCCCCTGGCACTGCCTGCAGGGTGAGGCTCAATGTCAGAATGACATAGTGGGACCCGCCTCCAACATTTTGTTTGTATTAATTTTCAAAACATTTGGCAGAAAAAGCCAGCAGTGGGGCCAATGGGCTACACGTTGGATTTTCCCCACCTGAATTGGCATTGAGTTACAAAACAAAGAAATTCCACACAAGGTTTATATTCTACCCACTTAACATGATGGGCCTCTGGATTACTAGCTAAGTGACATCACCATTACATTTGTCTTTTAGCATATTAAGGCTCTCTAGAATATGAAAGCTCGAGATATGATGATTGAGATGTTTAAAATGTTGAAAAGGATTTGACAGGGTAGAGAATTCATTCCTTCTGATGGTAGAGGAAAATTGAGGGGACACAATCATAAAATGTAAAACTGGACCATGCAACAATGTAATCAGGAAGCATTTTTTCACAAAATGGTGGATAGAAGTTTGGAAATGTCACCCCTCAGATGGCTGTGGATGGCTTAGAAATTGTACTTTTGAAAGGAGCTTGGTACTATGGAAGAGCAGAGATTAGCAACAATAGCATTGCTCAGCCTTTGTCAGGACTGGTATTGAATTCTTCCCATTACCAGAGAGAGAATAAGCCATCCCCAGAAATCAATTCAGCCAGAGATTAGGGACTAAAGGCAGCAGAAGAGCAGGGGAGAGGGGCAGCCATCCCCCAGGATACAGCTCAGCTAGAGATGAAGTGCTGAATGCAAAAAAAAACAGTTTTCGCAAAGATCATTTTTTTCATTGAATTGAAGATCATTCCCAAGTCCTGATCACTTAAGCTGTATGAAATGGTAATCACTGACTAGATCTAACCAATACATTTATGGGTGTTGTTTGAGAAACAGAGGTGGGGTCTTAGGATTATGGGGAAAGCAGATATTTTTGGGTTTTCAATCACTGAGTGATTAAGTGCTTACTGTTAATTTGCTGAAATATTCATCAGATCTAGTCAGTGATTACCATACTGTACAGCTTAAATGACCAGGATTTGAGGATGGGTATTGGTTCATTGAAGTATAAAGTTGTTCTTTGTGATGTTTTGTTATCTTTCTTCCATTTTTAATAAATACTCTTTATTTGTTGTTTAACAAAGAAGAGTCTGAGTTTTCATTATTTCTGCAAACATTTCTTGTTAATATTCAAAAAAAATACACCACAGAAGATCAGTTTGGAACACCCTCACAGACAACATCAGTTGGGTTTCGTAACAGTAGCGGAACAGTGGCCAGACATTAAAGGGACTTCAATGGTTGTGAAGTACTATCGGAGCTGTATAAATGCAGATTAATTTGCTTTCTTTCCTCCCCTCAAAACCACCAAATAAAATTCTCATTAATGATCATGCAATAGTTGGAATTCTCCAGCCTCACATGGCCCACTGCTGTTGCCAGCAAATTTGGAGAACTCTCTGCTCACAGCGAGAACAAATAATTCCAGTCATGGTTGAGGTCAGAGAATTCTAGCCAATGTGTTTTGCATTGAGTGGAAAAGCTCAGCAAATATGCTAAGGGACCATCTTCTCAGTGTAATATTCTTCAAAAGTTTTCAAGCTGAGATTCCCATACCCTCTAGATTTCCAGATTGTAATTAGATTCTGGGGATTCTCAAATTATCCGATTATTTTCAGGCAGTACATTTCTGTCAGGAAAAAGTTTGAGATCAAGTACCAACCAACTCAAAAACAGCTTCATCCCTGTTGCCATCAGACTTTTGAATGAACCTATCTCACACTAAGTTGATTTTTTTCTACACCCTAACTATGGCTGTAACACTACATTGTACACGCTCTCTTTTCCTTCTCTGTATGGTATGCTTTGTCTGTATAGTGCACAAGAAACAATACTTTTCACTAAAGACTAATACACATAACAATAATAAATCAAATCAAATCAATTCAGTATTTTGTTAGTTCAACAGCACAACCTTCCTGTGGCCATTATACTGAAATGATATATATAATGGCGACATTTCTAAAGGAAGTGATAAGGTACGACAAAGACCAGAAAGAAATAGTACATGTGGAGTATATTACCTAACTGCAGGATGTATCAAAGTGATTCACTACCAATGAAATAGCTTTGAATTAAAATCACTTCCGTTATGTAAGAAAACAGCAGTATTGCAGAAACAGCAATAAGATAAACGCATATTGATGTTGAGCAGAAATTCTAAATCATAAAATGCCTTTAATGTGTTCAATGTAGCTAGAAGCTACAGAGAGTTGAATCAAAAAAATGGACAGTGAAAAGTGAAGAAGGTTTTAATAAATGCAATAATTGGTGATCACCAGTTAGCTAACAAACAACAATGGGTTTATTTACCACCATGTACAGAATGTAATAATCCACATGGTTATTCTCAGCTCCAGGATCAATCTGGCTGCAAAAACCAATGCTCTGCCCTGAGATCCCTGAACTCATTCCCCATTGGGCATCAGGTCACTGGACTCTTCCAAATCACAGCACTGAAAGGGGCTGGCTATTACAGAGTCACAAAGAAGATGATCGAAATCTTAGTCAAAGTGGTAGGTTTTAAGGAAGGGCAGTCTTTCTTTTTTACTTGAAAAAGACATTGTGCAAAGTAGAATACTTATTAATAGGTGCCTGGGAAGCATCTCAATATTTATTGGGAGTGGCCTGGAAGTTCTCAATATTTGTAGAGTTATATCAATGAAATGCTTGGAAAGCCACCGTCATACATTATATAGAGGACTCAAGAAGTATGCAGTAACTTTTAAGGCTGGAATTTTCCTGCCCCTCCCATTGGTGGGATCGCCCAGTCCCAATAAAATCAGTGGACATCTGAATGGCTCACGGTTTTTTCCAGTCCTGCGACCCCCTCTACCCACCCATAGCTGGCCAGAAAATTCCACCCCTTGTGACAAGTGGCAAGATAATCATCCAGTTTCTGGCCTACTGTAAGTGTCACAACTCAATTGCTATGAAACTTAAGTTGATGCCTGTATATTGAATTTGTATCTTGTGACAAGTCCATCTATTGTATTTGCTCTGCATGTATCCTGTTCCTTATTTGATAGTCACTTCAGTAACTAATCAAACCAAGTTTGGAGAGAGTACAAAGAACAAAGAAGAAAACAGCACGGGAAACACGCCCTTCAGCCCAACGAGCCCGCACCACCACTCCGATGTTCCCACCTGTACCCGTGATCCCTGTCTATGTTTATAGACCTACGGATTGAAACCAAATTTGAGAAATTTAGGGAGAATTTGTTCTGCCAATTAACCTAAGAACACATTTTTGGGATGTGGGAGGAAACCGGAGCACCCGGAGAAAACCCACACAAGCACGGGGAGAATGCGCAAACTCCCACAGACACAGACCCAAATCCAGATATCTGCACAGCACACTGATAGTCATGAGCTGTCGTGTTGCCCATCAAATGGTCCAGGTCAAGTGTACACTAACGATGTGAAGCACTAGGATACTCTCGAAAAATCCAAGAGCAGCCCTCTCACGACCCATCGCGTGTATGCCCTTTGTTTGACAACAAGGCGGACCAAAGCATCTGTAGGATAAAAACAAGTACATCAATATCATCATCTATTTACACACTTCCCAGGGACTCCCAAGACTCATGATCCCTATTTTAAATCAGTTTTCTATACCCCTTCATTCCCATTCTGTTCATGTGCCCATCTAAGTATATCTTAAATAATTCCAGAGTACCTGCCTCCACCACTTTACTTGGCAGCGCGTTCCATACCTTCACCATTCTCTGTGTGAAAAACTCCCTCTAGCATCCAAATTATACCTTACCCCGCTCACCCTAAGCTCGTGACCCCTTGTGCTACTTGAGTCCATCTTAGGAAAAAGCTTAACCCTGTTTACTCTATCTATACCCCTCATAATCTTGTACACCTCTATTAGATCTCCTCTAAGTCTGCGTCTTTCTAAGGAGAACAGCCCCAATTTGCCTAAGCTCTCCTCGTTACTCAGACCTTCCATACCAGGCAGCATCCTGGTAAACCTCCTCTGCACTCTCTCCAGAGTCTCCGTGTCCTTCTGGTAGTAAGGCGACCAGAACTGGACGCAGTATTCCAAATGAGGTCTAACTAACGTTTTATACAACTGCAACATTAAAGGCCAGCTCTTGTACTCTAACCTTTTCAACTAACCTCCAAAGGGACTTTGTCAAACGCCTTACTGAAATCCATATAGACGACATCAACGGCTCGCCCTTCGTCGACTGTTTTCGTCACCTCCTCAAAAAGTTCCACCAGATTCGTAAGGCACGACCTCCCTTTAACAAATCCATGCTGCGTATCCCTAATCAGATCACAATGCTCTAAGTGCTTATACATCCTATCTCTAAGAATCCCCTCCAACAGCTTCCCTACCACTGACCACTGACATCAAACTCGCTGGCCTATACATTGCTTGTAATAGTAATTCAGGAGTTGTAACAAAGCCTATGGCTGGAGAAGCTCTCCATCTGTGGGGAAATGCCCAAAAAACCCAAATTGGCAATTCTCAGCCCCAAAGACCAGTCTCAGCCATTTTAGTGAGGGAGGGCTGCAAGGCATTAATCACATGCTACCCATATAAATCAGCAGCTGACTCTGCTCATGAGTTTAGTGGATGTGGTAGTGTGGCTCCTTTAAGGGGTGAGCCTTCAGGGACCATGCAACTGGCCAGAGCCAATGGAGTACAAGTGTACAAACCTGGGCCAAGGGGAAATGAAGTGAACAGTTCCAAGGCTTCAGGCTATCAGTTGGAGTTAGGACATTGGGGAGTAAACCTACATTGTTGTGCTGTTAAACATTTTGTTATATACAGTTTTTTAATCAATAAATCCTCAGTTTTTGCTACATCGATTTGCCTCAAATTATTGCCATGAGATTGGTGCCTGAAACCCAAGAGTGCAGATTTAATCTGGTGGGAGCAGGCCTGCATGTTTTGAAATTATTTGGATAGCCTGAGTACCCTCTTGGAGAAGTAAGGTACACCTTTGGATATTTTCCTTTATTCATGCATGGAATGTGAGTGTTGCTTGCTGGCCAGCAATTATTACCCGTTCGTAGTTGTCCTTGAGAAGGTGGGAGTGAGCTGCCTTCTTGAATTGTTGCAGTCCATGTGGTGTAGGTAATTCATAAAGAGGAAATTCCAGGACCCAATGACAGTGAAAGAATGATGATCTATTTCCAGATCATGTTGATGATTGGGTTTGGAGGAGAAATTTCAAGTGGTGATGATCCAATGTGTCTGCTGCCCTTATCCATTCAGATGTTAGGAGTTGTCATGCTTTAGGAGGATTCTGTCTGAGGAGTCTTGGTGAGTTCCTGCACTGCACTGTGCAGATGGCACATATGGCTGTCGCTGAATGTTGTTAGTACAAAGAGTGAAAGTTTATGGTGCCAGTCAAGTGGGCTGCTTTGTCCTGGATGGTTTTGAGCATCTTGAGTGTTGTTGGAGCTGCACCCATCCAGGCAAGTGGAGAGTATTCTATCGCAGTCCTAACTTGTGCCTTATAAATTGTAGACAGACTTTGGGAAATCAGAAGGTGAGTTATTTGCCACAGGATTTCTAGCCTCTGACCTGCTGTTGTAGCCATAGTATTTATATGGCTAGTCTAGTTCAGTTTCTAGTCAATGGTAACCCCAAGGATGTTGAAAGTAGGGAGTTCAGTGATAGTAATGCCATTGACTGTCAAGATATGATGCTTTGATACTCTCTTGTTGGAGATGGTCATTGCTTGGCACATATGTGCTATGAATGTTTCTTGCCACTTGTCAGTTGAAACCTGGATGTTGATCTGGTGGTTCTGCATTTGGATAACAGTATCAAATGAATTGCAAATTGTGATGAACATTGTGCAATCATCAGTAAACATCCCCACTTCTGATCTTATGATGGAAGGAATGCCATTGACAAAGCAGCTGGAGATAGTTGGGGCTTGGGCACTACCCTGAGGAAGTCCTGTAATGTCCTAGGACTGAGATCATTGATCTCCAATCACCCAAACCATCTTCCTTCATGCTAGATATGACTCCACCTAATTCCCATTAATCCTAGTTTTGTAGGGCTCCTTTATGATACATTTGGTCAAACATTTGCAGCCTTGATATCAAAAACATTCACTCTCCCTTCGCTCAGCTCTTTTTTCCATGTTTGAACCAAAGATTCAATGAGGGCAGGAACTGTGTGACCCTGGCAGAACACAAACTGAGCTTAGTGAGGAGATTATTGATATGCAAATACTGTTCACAACTCATCATTTTACCGATGATTGAGAGTGGACTGATAGGTTGATATTGAGCAGGTTGGATTTATCTTGTTTTGTGTACAGGGCATACCCTGACAATTTTCCACATTGCCAGATACCTACCAGTTATGTAACTGTACTGGAACAGTTTGGCCAGGGTACGGCAAACTCTGCAGCACGTGTCTTTTGTTCTATTCCAAAATATTTTCAGTGCTTTCATATAGTCCTGGCACACCTTTGCAAGTGCTTTGGTGGAGATAAAGCACCCTTTAAAGAGATAAGGAATTTTTTGATGTAGGTTAGATGCCATTTGGGATTGTTAAAATGAGACATGATTGTGTGTAAAAAATGTATAAACTAATTAGAACTGTCAAACAGTCAAAGAACTGTGAAAGATGTCAAAGAAATCTCAAAGCTGAAAAAGAACAACTAAATCACATTGGAACTTTTAAAAGAACATAATTCTGTTGGACTTTAAACTTCTAAAGAAGTATGGAGTTTCTTTAAAAAAAGTACCTGCAATTTCAGTCAGTCCATTGACTTGAGCATGAGGGTTATTACTAAAGGATTTGTGCTGCATGATTTGTTTTACAACCTAACATTATCACAATGGGATGTTGGTTAAGTATGCAGTTGCAGTTTGGTTGACAGCTCCAATTGGAAATATAGCAGAAATGTATGTTTTCTTGAAGGAATGTCAATGTATTCATTTTTTTATCAGTGTTTTTTTTAAATAGCAGTGTTTATCAATGGACACAACTATTTTATGTCGGCATGGTTCAGAGAATTTGGCAAAAGTATGCACCATTGGCAAATGATGCATACTAAATGAGTTGGGAGCAGGAAGGCAGGGAAAAAGAATGGCTGAGTTATCATTAAGTTGGCACAGTGGCTTTAAAGGACTTGGAGATGAGAGGGAGTCATGAGTTGGCACAGGATTATGAGGGGCCATGGGACAAGTAGAGTGGCATAGGATGGATTTGGGATATGATGGCCATGGGAGGCAGGTAGAAGGGCACATGAGACATGAAGATGTAATGAAAGGCCATGGGGGTGGGTAGTCAGGGTAAGCATGACGTAACTTATGTTGACGTTGATGGGGACTTCACATGGGTGAAGGTTGGAAGACTTTTCTTCGCTTTAATAATTTTTAAAAATGAATAAAACAAATGCCAGCACACAGAAGCGTTTAGATGTTAGGAGTAGTCATGGCCATCTAGCCTGCCTCTGTAGGACTCATTCCAGGGGCAACAACCTAACTTTCACTTCAGGAATGCCACCCACCTCACCACCACCACCCTCAGACACCCAAAACAAAATCTGATCATCTCTGCCTCTTTTTCTGGGTAAGATACCTCACAATATTAGGTTAAAGTCCAACAGGTTTATTTGGTAGCAAAATCCACTAGCTTTTGGAGCACTTGCTGCTCCTTCATCAGATGAGTGCTGACCCCACTTACCTGACGAAGGAGCAGCAAGTGCTCCGAAAGCTAGTGGATTTTGCCACCAAATAAACCTGTTGGACTTTAACCTGGTGTTGTGAGACTTCTTACTGTGTTTACCCCAGCCCAATGATGGCATCTCCACATCTTTTTCTGGGATCGTGTTGGCAGATCCTCTGACCTGGAAGAGAAAAGCCTGGTATATTGAACTTGATTTGTAGAGACAATACCACAATTTTAATGAATTTTATGGTTCATAACAAGTTCTTGGAGTCCAGCAATTTTTCAGTTCCAGCAAGATTTCCATGAGGTTTGTTTGGTTGTTGATATTCTTATAACTGATAAGACCAGGCTTTGATCCTTTCTGAATACTTGCACTCAAACAGGGTATCAAATGGGATAACAGGGGCAGTTAAATACTCCAGGGAAACATCCTGGGATTGTATACCTGATATTTTGTATTTTCCCAGGTCTAAGCTCTCAGAAGAGATATTTCATTTTGTGGCCTCAGATTAGGTTGCTGATAGGATTTTAGGTACCTGACCATCAAGATATCTTGTCGCCTTCTGTCCTTGAGAAGAGGAAAAGTTTGCATTGTAAGGTACTGTAAACTGGTGCTCAAGTCTGAGGAAATTGTGCAGACTTCCACAGGGGGCACATGTTTTGATTGCCAGATCATCCACTGACAACAAAACATTTTATAATCCAAACGGAAGCCAGCACCAAGCAGCAACCTTACCTACTTTCATGTGTAGATGGGCTGCCAGTCCTAGAAAACAACTCCCTGCTCAAGACATTGACCTTTTCATATAGATTGACCTTTGCCAAACAACATGAAGGAATATGCCGCAAAAGCAAAATACTATGGATGCTGGAAATCTGAAATAAAAGATGGAAAAGGCCATGAAATGCTGAACTCGATTTTTGATGAAAGGTCATTGATCTGAAATGTTAACTGTTCTCTCAGAGAAGCTGTTGCACATATCCAGCATTTTCTGCTTTTCTTTTAATAAGTCTTGTGGCACCATTGACAGGGTGCCTACCTCTGGGCCAGAAGTTCTGCATTTAAGTCCCAATTGCATGGAGTGTTGGTGAGGCCACACTTGGAGTATTGTGTGCAGTTTTGGTGTCCTTATCTGAGGAAGGATGTCCTGACTATGGAGGGAGTGGAGCAAAGGTTTACAGGCTGATTCTTGGGATGACAGGTTTATCTTATGAGAACAGACTAAGTTGGTTAGGATTATATTCATTGGAGTTTAGAAGAATGAGAGGGGATCTCATAGAAACTTAGAAAATTGTAACAGGGTTAAACAGGGTAGATTCAGAAAGAATGTTCTCAATGATGGGGCAATCTAGTATTAGGGATCATAGTTTGAGGATAAGGACTAAATCTTTTAGGATAGAGGTGAAAAGAAATGTCTTCACCCAGGGAGTGGTGAATGTGTGAAATTGGCTACCACAGAAAGCAGTTGAGGCCAAAATATTATCTGATTTCAAAAAGATTTTACATACAGCTCTTGGGGATAAATGGATCAAGAAATATGGGAGGAAGTGGGATCAAGATATTGAATTCCATGATCAAGATGAATTGCGGAGCAAGCATGAAGGGCTCAATGGCCTCCTCCTGCTTCTAGTTTCTAATTCTGGACTTCATGGTTACAGGAAGTACATTTATAAAGTGGCCAAACAGGGCTGATTATCAATCTTTCAATACACGTGGTGGCAGGTGGTAAAGAGCTGGAGAGATTCTTGGTTGGCTATATTGCATTACTTTGCCAAGCATAGTCACGGACCAACCAAATAAAAATCCATAAAGCGAAATACTTCAGATGCCGGAAATCTGAAATAAATCAGTTCTGTCGAAGGGTCACGTGGACTTGAAATGTAAACTCTATTTCATTCTCCACACATGCTGCCAAAGCTGTTGAATTTACCCAGTTCTTTGTTTTCATTTCAATAAAATTCCATGGTCATCAATACCCTGTGACTGGATGCTATCCATAGGAAGAGGAAGGAATCTGTCCTGTTATTAAGTAACGATAAGGAACCGATCCTCTTGCAAAACAACGAGGAAACAGATCCCTTGACTGCTACTATCTTCCTAACTGGTACATTGAAGTGATTTATAGCATCATCCCATCATTGATGTAGATGTAATCGGATAACTTTGCAGAAATCAGAGATTAAATTTAGGACTTTGTTGCTGAGTGAGTTTTCTCTGGAAAGATTTCTTCCTGTATAATATTTCTCACTAACTTGTCAAATGGGGTTACCTGTTGATTCAATGTATCCCTGGATAACGCTTGACTGTCAGCCAAATTGCCTTTCTTCTTCCATCTACAATATTTTTATTCAAAGAAAATGGCAATTAAGTCTTTTTTAGTGTCCTTGTGATCTTTCTCTTCAGTGTTGCACACAAAGGTTTAATGAGAAATTTCTGTTAAACAAAACTGTGGAATGACAGCTATCTGACCTCACCCACTAAAACATTTGTAAACACCTCATGATCCGGTTAGCTTTACTTACTGCACAAAATTCTTTTGGTTTGTACTCACCAATATCCACACAATCCGTATTGAGTTGTGTTCGTTTTTCTACTGTTAGTTCTCTTTTTGAATCTTACTATCTTTCAATTCTCCACATTTAGTTATGACTGAACAGAGAGTCAACGGCATAGTGGCATTGTCACTGGGCTAGTAATCCAGAGACCCTTGGTGAATTCCTCCAGGATCCAGGTTTGAATCCCAAAACAGCAGATGGTGAAATTTGAATTCAATAAAATTTGGAATTGGAAGTCTAACAATGACCATGAAATAATTGCTGTAAAAACCCATCTGGTTCAGTAATGTCCTTGAAGAAAGGAAATCTGCCATTCTGGCTAATATTTGACTCCAGATCCCAGCAATGTGATTGACTCTGAAGTGCCTTTCAGATCTTGGGCCACTAAGGGACAGTTTAGCATGGCCAATCCACCTAACTCGCATGTCTTTGGACAATGAGAGAAAGCAGAGCACCCGGAGGAAACCCGTGCAAATTCCACACAGAGACCCAACACCAGATTTGAACCCAGTTCCCTGGCGCTATGAGGCAGTAATTCTAAACATTGTGCTAAAATGCCACCCAGTTAACCAGATAGTTTCTATAATAACTGGAGGTTTTTGATGCGTCTCAAACAACAGAGTTTATTAACAAATATAAATATATGCAAGTCAAGGACCCCCCCCCCCCCCCCCCCTCCCCGGCAGAAACACTTGCACTCTTCTCCTCTCTAAAGATCTTTCCCATCCCAGGACATGTGCCCCAACTCCCAAACGGCACGTGCGCAGTTTCTCAGTCAGGTCCAGCCCAATCACATGGCCCACAAAGGGTTGTCCCACAGATACCATTAGTTTAAATGCAGTAGGAATATATTATTGTTCACACTTTCCTGTATTAATTGAGTTTAGTGCTTTTGCTTTCAGTTGACTATGACTGGAAAAGGACCAATACTTCTCATAGCAGCTCCTGAAAGAGGAGAGAAAGCTGCAAAATGGATGGACTTTGTTTGCATATCAATATGGCTTTGTGTTGTATTGCTCAAATACTATTGTGCATCATCCTGTACACAAAACTCAGAAAATAAATTGGAGGCATAAAGTAGAAGCTTTACATTAAGTGTAGCCTGTTTGAGTGCCGTGACATTACTTTTAATACTTTGTACCTCGCATTAAGGAAAATAAATACTGGAATATGGGAAATGTGCCAACATTTCCTGGCAGGCATCACAATGTTCTAACCCAGGTCATTTTTGCCAGCTGTCATCCCAGTTACACTGGCATGCTAAGATTGTCAAACATATCAGCTTAAATTCCAATGTGAAGAAAGCAGTGACTGGGCATTTTCATTTCGTTCACTTTGTTTCCACCAAGGCAAAACTCAGCAATGAATGATTCTGGTGATTTCTGATGAACAGCCCTATGTGTGATCTGTACAGTGCGAAAGGTAAGGGTTACAAAATGCAATTAGTTCATGCTGAGGCACAGTAGGAGACAGCACAGGTTACATCTGCATGATGTGAAGAACTGGCTTGCTTTAACTCCTGAGGGAATCATTAGCTGCACTGGTCAATGCCACTTGTTGAACATATTCGTGATCTCCAGTATTGCTGTTCAGTGCTGGAACCTGTGCTCAATGTTAACAGGAATGTTTAGATAAATGTGAATGTACTGAAACACAGTGTGGTTGGTTGTGCACTGCATCTGCCTCAACTCCAATTGCAAAGTGAATAAAAGGAGTGATTTCAGAGACGCTGCTGCATTGAAGTTTGTCATTTTAGATTCTTTCAACTACAAGGACTTGTTCATCGCATGACACAGTTAGTTGAATGATCCTTCAAAAATCACAACTCCCAAAAATCAGTCATTGACTGTTCACAAGACTCATCCATTGCAGAAAAGTGTTTATTGCTGCACCATGCTTTTGTCATTTTAGTGATACTAGCACAGTGACTGCATTGCTAAACATAGTTATTTTACAACAAGCAGCTTACTGCCTTTCTGATAAGCCAAAAATACTCATTACTATGTGTATAATAGAAGCCCCCACCTAGCTGATGAAAACCCTATTCAGTTCAACACCGAAGCAACACATAACATGTTTCTAACATTCCTTAAATCATAAATACAGGCATTAAGGATTCATAATTTATACAATTGGGTTAACAGGATAGCAGGGAACAGAAAAAAAAGCCTTCAGGCTCTTCCAGGAACTTACAGAGAATGTTCGTTTTCCACAGGTACATGCTGATGGCTGGTGCACATATGTTGAAGCTAAAACATGAAGTTGATATCACATGGCAAGCTGCTAACCTAACTCCCAGCTGAAGTAGCGTTTTTCAAAGAGCGTTGTGTGGGTTTGTGCCAATGTCAAGTTTGCCATTCACTTCAGATTCAGGCTGCACTGACACTCAAACTGCAGGTCAACCTAGAGCCAAGCTGAATCTATAGTCACTGTGTGATTGCAAATGTTTCTTAGGCAGATTATCCCAGCTAGCAATTTATCGCTGGTCATTGTAATCTGGTTTCTCTCACATATTTGTTCTCAGGATGTGTGTGACAGTAGCCAGCATTCATTGTTTACTCCTGTGAGCACTTACAGAATCTATCACAGATTTGGAATTGGAGTTATATAATTGGGCAATATGGTAAGTTCACTTCTCTTATAAACATTAATGAACAGTTTGTGGTTTATAATAATATGGTCAATTTATCTGGTAGAAGTCCACACATTCTCAATTTACTGAATTCAGTTTCCCATGATGGGGATTGTGAGTGTGCAATCTCTGGATTGTTTGTCCAGTGCTAGAACCACTAGATTGCCTTACCCTCATGAAAATATGTAAAACGAAGCAATTTGCTCATTCTGCTGAATACTTATCATATGTCTAATTGCATTAGAATGAATGGAAAGAGTTGCATTGACCACAGGCAGCAAGTAAAGGAGCAGCCTCATAGACACGGTTAAACAATGGGCCTGATACAACATTTCCAGGTAGGTTATCTGAATATTCCAGTTTGTCATGGAATACAGAGAGACAAAGTTTAATGTTGGAAAATTGCCAGCATCTGTTAGATAGACATTGTGACAAAATAAACATTTCTTCTCTCTGTGGCGGTTTTCTTCAATTCTCAATGAGGTTTTACTTCAAAATTATGTTGATAAATATATTTCTAAATAGCTGGAAAAAGTTTTGTTGTGCTGTAACAGGCCGTTATAAGAGAATAGGATGTTATAAACACACATCACAATGGTGGCATTTCTCAGTTATGCACACATTTCATCGCTTCCTGGGATTCATCACTTCGATTTTAAACAACGTTTGGCAGCCACTTGCACAGAGATCCTGTAGAGGGTGCTAATCGATTGATTCGACAGCACTCTGGCAATACTTTCAACAAACCTCATTATCAGGATTAGGAAAACACACAAAATCTTTGTATTTTAAAACCCTTCATAACTACGGTCTTTAACAAAATATGATTTGTACAGTGTGGCTCTCCTGTCACAAAGAAGACCTCACCCTGGTATCATTCCCTTTGAATCTTTGGCGAGGTAAAATTCATGACTTCTCCCACGTCTTGTGTGCAGAAATGATTGAGAAGTTTGCTTTATGGAGATTTCATGCTTAATTTACAAAGGACAGAGTAGTTTATCAGCTTTGGCTACACAGAGAAGGAATGCATTTAAAATCCTGACATTAAAATGTGGCATTGAAATAAGAATTTCATTTGTAATGGATATGAATTTTGAAAGAGAGAAAGAAAACTTGCACTTTTCACAATCTTGTGACATCCAAAAGTGCTTTACAGCTAATGAAATATTTTAGAATATTTCATGGTGATAATATGGGAACTGGAATGGCCAATTTGCACAAAGCAATGTTGCACAAACAGTAATGTGATAATGTGCAGATCAGATCTTTTGCTGATGTTAATTGAGGGATAAACTATTGGCAAGGAAACCAGGGATAACTTGAGAGGGTGAGGGGAAGACCCTGAGACAAGCAGTCATTAGCACCTAGAAGAATATGGGAAAGGAGGATACTGAACCAGGCAATTAGTAATACCTCAGGAGAGCGTGGGAGAGGGAGACCAAGGCAATCAGTCAGTAGTGCTTAGAGGGTGAGAGATAGACACTGATTTAGGAGGGCAACGAGCCGAGTAGTCAGCAACTAACTTCACGAAACAAATTAATGTGAAATCATGATCCCTTGGCTGGAGAGTACTTCTTGGCCTTTTAGTTAAGTCAAGCATCAGATCAAGCCCAAGATCAGGTTCAAAGACATTTCTCATCAGTTTGGATCTTGTCTGTTCCTCTTGTGGGACCACAAATTGGATTCAGTTTGAATTTAGAACATAGAACATAGAACACTACAGCGCAGTACAGGCCCTTCGGCCCTCGATGTTGCACCGGCCAGTGGACCCTCTAACCTAAACTATTCCAATATCATCCATATGCCTATCTACTGAACATTTGAATGCCCCCAAAGTAGGCGAGTCCACAACTGCTGCAGTCAGGGCATTCCATGCCCTCACCACCCTCTGTGTAAAGAACCTGCCTCTGACATCCGTCCTATAACTACCACCTCTTAATTTAAAGTTATGTCCCCTCGTGTTGGTCATCACCATCCGAGGAAAAAGGCTCTCACTATCCACCCTATCCAATCCCTTGATCATCTTATACGCCTCAATTAGGTCACCGCGTAACCTTCTTCTCTCTAATGAAAATAACCTCAGGTCCCTCAGTCTTTCCTCATAAGGCCTTCCCACCATACCAGGTAACATCCTGGTAAACCTCCTCTGCACCCTTTCCAATGCTTCCACATCTTTCTTATAATTTGGCTTTTGGAGCAAGCAAGGACATGGATTTTGGTCCAAGTGGTCCACTGTGAACATTGGTTCTGTAACTTTAAGAATGGAGGAATTTTAAAAATGGAGGAAAACATTTCTAATAAAGATTGATGAGAAGCTGCAATTTGGGGAGGTTAGCTGAAAATTAGAAAAACACATTAAGGGGCTATTTATGTTTAAATAAGAAACACAAGAAATAAAGTTTAGTCGAGATCAGGTAAAATGACATTGCATGAGTAAATTGAAGTAAAACAAAGTTAGAGAAGTGAATTGAAGTCATGACAGGACAGCTAAGTTGTGTGGAATGCCTGTCTTGTAGCCATGTGGGTAGCCATGAACACTCCTAGTGTGCCAAACAATCACATCTTCAGGAAGTGTCACTCATTGCAGCACTGTGAGCTTTGGGATTTGGAGTTCAGCTGGCATTGGAGTCACCACAAGGCCGAGAGTCACATGAATAGCATAGTCTGAGAGGTTGTCACACTACAGGCAGGAAGGGGATGGCTGACCACCAGGCTATTCAAGAAAACTAGACAGGTAGTGCAGAAGACCTCTAGGATCCTCCTTGCCATTTGGTTTTCCCTTTTCGGATATCATAGATACTTCCTTAAAAGAGTACAATCAGAGTCAAGTTTGTGGCACCACAGACAGTTTTGCAGAAGAGGAGAAAAAGAAGGGAAGAGCTGTAGTGAAAGGAGATTTGTTGGTTAGATATGACTCCAGGATGCTATGTTGCCCCCTGCTACCAGGTCAAAGATGTCACAGAGCGCTGCATGACATTCTTTTGGAGGAGGGTGATCAGCCAGAGGCTGTGGTCTACACAGGTACCAATATCTTAAGTAAAAGAGAAAAATGAAGTGCTGAAAACAGTCTTTAGGGAGCTAGGTGGGAGATTAGATAAACAAAATCTCTAAAGCAGTAATCTCAGGATTATTCCCATTCCCATGTTCAAGTTTAATGGTAAATTGAATGTAACACTTAACCAACACTTGGACAAATATCTTTGCAGGAAGATTTGCATGGACTGTTGCAGGGGGTGGGATAGTTTAAACTAGATTGGCAGGGGGATGGAAACCTGAGGACAAATTCAGAGCAGGAAACAGGAGTTGGAGGATTAATGAATGACTTTGAAAGACAAAAGCAGCACAGGTTAGAAAATGTACAGCCCAGGAATTTGGCAGTGTTAAGAAAGTATATATGTAAACTCAAGCAGCATGGTAAATAAAGCCAAAGAGCTGAGGCTATATGGCAGCATGAAATCATCACTATAACAAAAACTTAGTTTAAGGAGGAACAAAAACACAGGTCAGCATCCTTAAATATAAAGCTTTCAGGCAGGATATAGAGTGACTAAAAAAGGTGAGGGAGTAAGATTTTCGGTCAGAGAATCAATGATAGCTGTGAGGAAGGATAATGTACTACATGAAGCATCAAATGATGCCAAGCTCAGAAATAAAAAAGAAGCAGCTGCACTGCTAGGACTGTACTATAGATGCCGAGATAGTGGAAGGGAGTTTGAAGAACAAATATGTGAACAGATTGCTGAGTGCAATAACAATAGGGAAATTCAGCATTCAGAACTTCAACTATCCTAATATCAATTGGGATACAAATAGAATGAAGAGCACAGAGGACACAAAATCCTCAAACTACATTCAATAAAACATTTTAGCCAGCATCTAACAAGTCCGACAAGAGGAGATGCAATTCTGCATTTAGTCTTAGGAACTTAAGCTTGGCAAGTGGATGAAATAGCGGTAGGGCCCATTTTGGAGATAATGAGCATGATGTAGTTAAATTTAACAAAATTATGAAAAAGGGCAGAGATAGAACAGGAGTAAAAGTATTACGCTGGGGAAGACAAATCTCACAAAACTGAGAGATAAGTTGGCTACAGCTGGTAGAAGGAAAACCTGTCAAAGTAGTGGGAGACATTCAAAGATGAACTTCTACAGACACAGTGTAGACAATTCCCCATTAAAAAAAGGGTGGCACTGCCAAACCCTAGAGCCCCCTGGTTATCTCTAGAAGTGTACAGGCCAAGATAAACCAGAGAAAGAAAACTCATGACAGTCACAAAAGACTTAATACTGAAGAAAGTCTAGAGAAAGTACAGTGATGAAGTTAAAACGAAAATTAAGAAAGCAAAGAGAGGATACAAAAAGGTATTAGCAGATAAAATCAAAGAAAATCCTAAGATATTTTACCAGTAACTTCAGTAACAAAAGAATAGTTAAGAAAAACATGAGGCCTTTCCAAGATGTACAAGGTAACTTATGTGGTGCTTCAGAAAATGTGGGCAGGATTCTCAATAAGTACTCTGTCTTCATTAAAGAGAGGAATGATTTAGACATTCCAGTTAAAGAGGAGTGTGAAACATTAGATACAATAAACATAGTGGCCCTGATGTTACCATTTTGATTCTAAGTGCTGAATCTGGGAATGATCCAATTCCAACTTGTAAACCTGTTCTCTGGCGCACCCGTACGCATTCTGTCTGAAAAAAAAGCAGTGATTCTGAATCACGCAGCAGAAGCTTGTGGGCAGTGCTTATTGTGCCTGAAATGCTACAATTCGATTAGAGCCTTTAACTGTGCTTGCGCAGTAAAAAAAAGTTTGAAAAACACTCCCTTGCCACATCACTCTCGAGCCAGATAATGCCTCCCCCCAGGCTCACATAGCATTGCCCCACCCCCCAGAACATAACTATCTCCCTTATCTACCCATCACCCCCCGCTGCCCAGACCAATTGCGACCTTCTGCCCCACCTTCCCTCCGCTACCCTCCCCGCCACTGATCACATGCACTGTGGCAGCAGAACCCCCTTCTCCTCTCCCACCAGAGGTCCATCTGACCCGTCTCCATTCTCCTCCTCTTTTTCCTCCTCCCCCCCCGCCAGAGATCCATCTGACCTGCCTCCCTCCTCCACCCTGCCCCCTCCTCCCCACCACCAGAGAACGATCTGGCTCACTTCCCTTCTCTCCCCAACCAGAGTTACATTTGACTCTCCTCCCTCCTCTGGCCCACCCCTTCCACGTGAGAATGATCTGGCCCACCTCCCTCTCCCTCCCCGTCCCCCTCCCCCACCACCAAAGATCCATCTGTCCTGCCTACCCCCTCCCACCCCACAGCATGGATCTGAGTTGGAGACCCTCTGGAAGCTCTGAACTTACCACCTCAGAAGCTGGAGCTTTGGGGACCATGTCTGTTTCGCACTGAATCTGGACAGACAAACGCAGTGGTGAAAGGGGAAATGCTGATAAATTTGGCCATCTAGCCCACTCAGTCAAATTAAATGCATGCAAGTGCCTGTTTTGAGCATGGTGCCGATCATGGCCATTTTAGCAGCTTGGTGAAGGGGGAACAGGTGTGGAGGCAGTCACAGATCACCCTACTCGCCTCACATCTGACTTCACCAAGTTTTCCCACTCAAAAACAGCCGCAACTTCTTCATAAAATCAGGCCCAGTGAGAGAGTGAGTACTGGAGTGACTGACATCCTTGAAAGTGAATAAATCACCAGGGTGTCAGATAATTGCATCTCAAGCTGTTAAAGGAAGCCAGGGAGGAAATTATAGACTGTCTGCGATAATTTTCCAATCTTCATTAGATACAGGCGGGTACCAGAGGACTGGAGCTGTGCAAATGTTATATTTTAAAAAAATGTGAGGGATAGGCCAGCAAACTATAGGCTAGTTAGTCTAACTCCAGTGGTAGGCACATTATTGGAAACAATGCTGAGGAGAAGGGTAAACTGTCACTTAGGAAAGCTCAGATTGATCAGGGATAGTCAGCATGGTTTTGTAGGGGAAAATTATGAATGAGATAAAATTTCTTGAAAAAATAACAAGGAGGATTGATGAGAGTAGTGCAATTGATTTTGTCTGTATGGATTTTAATAAGACATTTGTCTAAGTTCCACATGGCAGACTGGTCAGAAAGGATAACGATTACTCAATAAATGGGAAGATATTGAAAGGGGTTGAGGAAGTGAGGGACATTCAAATGCATGTCCACAGCAGGTCTTTGAAGGTGGCAGGACAGGTGAGCAAAAAAGCATATGGATTTTTTTCCTTTATTGGATGAGGTATTGAACACAAAAGCGGGGATGTAATGTTGGAACTGGATAAAACGATGGTTCAGTCGCAGCCGGAGTTTTGTGTACAGTTCTGGTCACCACATTACAGGAAGGATATAATTGATCCGAAGAGAGTGCAGAGGAGGTTTATAAGAGTTTTGCCAGGGCTTGAAAGTAGCTATGAGAGAGATTGTATCAGCTCGTTTTCCTTTGAACAGAAGAGGATAAAGGGAGACCTGATTGAGATGTACAGATTATGAAAAGTCTAGACAGGGAAGACAGGAAGGACTTGCTTCCCTAGCCGAGGAAGAATTATAAGGGGACATATATTAAGGTGATTTGTAGAAGGATTACAAAGGACGTAAGAAAAATGCATTTCATCCAAACCGTAATGAGTATTTGGAATTCACTGGTGGTTGAGGCTGAAATGTTCAAATAATTAATTGGATCTGTATCTGAAGTGTTGTGACCTGCAAGATTATCGACAAGATGCTGGAAAATGAGATTAAAATCAGCAGCTAGTTTCTTTGTCCTTCCATTAGGCTCCTGACTTGTGCCTTGTAGAAGTGGACAACCTTTGGGAGTCAGGAGGTGAATTATTCACTGCAGGATTCCTAACCTTTGACTTGCTTTTGTAGTCACAATATTTATATGGCTAGTCCAGTTCAATTTCTAGTCAACATTAATTCCAGAATGTTAGTGCAGGATAAAGCAATGGTTAGATCTGCTCTTGTTGAAGATGATTATAGCCTGGCAGTTGTTTCCAATAATGGTACTTGCCACTTTTTAGCCCAAAACTGCATATTATCCAAGTCTTGCTGCATTTGGGTATGGACTACTTCAGTATCTAGGGAATCATAAATATTTGTGGAGCCTCCTCCCCGCTGAGTTGTTTAATTATCCACCACCATTCACGGCTGGATGTAGCAGGACTGCAGAGTTTAGATCTGATCTGTTGGATGTGAGATTGCTTAGTTCTGTTTATTATTTGATGCTTATGCTTGGCACACAAAAGATGGCATTTTACTGGCATGTCTGCCCGAGGCCAACGGAGAAAGCAGTTCTCCGAACCTCACCTGTCCCTGGGCAGGCATGTTGGTAAAATTCTGGCTAAAGTGTCCTGTTTTGGTGGTATGAAATCCTTCACATCCATCTGAGAGAGCAGAACGACCTTAGTTGCACAGGGCAGCTGAGAGACAGCATCTCCAATAAATGCAAAACTCCCTTAGCACTGCACTGGACTCAGCCTGGATACTCATTCATGCTCCAGTCTCTGGAGTGCCATTTGAACTCGTAGTCTTCTGACTCAGGAGTTGAAAATGCTACCCAGCTAATAAGTTAGGAATTGTAATCTGTGGTCAATTAATCATCTTATATCTCAATTTAATTTGGAACTGCAGCACTAATAGTGTTCAGTAATATTATGACTCACAGGAAACTGGAACACATCATAGATGTCAAATATTGAACTCCAAGGCCACCAAATGTACTTACAAGAGAATATAAAAAAAGAACTTTCTTAGGATCTGGGCACTACTGCAAAGGAATTCATTGTCGATTAAGAAGCAGTGTGGCTTGCTTGGTCATTTCAGATACTGTAACGAGTCAACATGTGGACATGGGACTGAAGTTACATACAGAACAGAGCAATACAGTAAATATTTATTTCCTTGAACAGCATTTGTGAACTAGTTAATCTGAAGTGACAGTCTGACAGCTGAACTCACATATTCTGAATTATTACTTTAAGTCACTCGTCCAGCAACCACAGCCCACCATACCCCTAGTAATTATCATAACATAATGAGAGACCCTAGCAGGCTAACCAATTCTTCCAATGTTTTTTATTAATTGTCCTGCAGTCAGTAGCTTTACTAATTAGTCTGTGTGAAATGTAATGCTGGCCAACATTAAGGAAATGTACACTCTGGTTTTGCTAATGAAGTAATGGTAATTAAATGTTTCAGCCAGTTTTTATTAATACCCATTAGCAACTATAGTCCAGAAATTGCAGGCACAGCTACGAGTTGATCATTATTATAACAGGAATAAAAAGGATTGATTTCAAGCAGCACCCAGTTAGACGAGTGAAGTTGCTTGCGTTTTAATCAATTTTTGTAAATAAATAGGCATTTAGCTTGGCCAGAGCTGGACCTTTCATTTGCTAACCAATCAGCACTCTCTCCTCATGCAATATAGATTGTTCTTCCCTTTACATTCAGTATCCTTGTGAATTGTCCTGATGAGTGAAAACAAAAAAACTTCTACAATGTGTTTTTTCAGCAATACCCAATTTGTTTTTTAACAAATCAAGGGCCACTCGTCTTTTGAGTTTGTTGGAGCTTCTTTAAATGTTCTTTATTTTTCTACTTTTGATCTATGTCTGAAATGGTAAATCAAAAGATGATTTCACTATTATAGGCTGTGAAGGGGCTAAGCATAAATTGTAAGAAAAAACGTCCAGTAGCGTCCATAATGAAAATCATAGCAGAATGTAAGATCAAAAAAAAAGGTCAAACAGGTGGATAAGTTTTGTTACCTTGGATATATGCCATAGAAACATAAAATATAGGAGGAAGAAGAGGTCACACAGCTCTTCAATTCATTCATTATGATCACAGCTCATTATTGAACTCAATAGCTGATCCTGCCACCCCATAGCCTCTTTGATCCCAGAGATGGGATACTGGCATGCTGCCAGCGATCCACCGGTAGGTCCTGGGAGGGAAGAGGTTATTGATTGAAGGTTGTGGGATTGGGAGAATTGGGAGGGAGTGGGGGCCAGTAGCAGTGACAATTGAGAGGGGGTAAGGCTGAAACCATGAGGCATAGGCAGACAATTAGAATCAGTGCAAAGCAGGGCCAGAAAAAGTACAAGGGGTCATTTAGAGATAGGAGTATGCATTTCTGCTTCTCCCAGTTCCAAGGTCAAAAATGAACCTTTCTCTTGTCAGTTTGTAATGGTTCCTTTAAGGAATGTAAGCTGTACCACCTGGGTATTCTGATAGCACCTAGCTCAGCAATTGCTTTGTTCAATTGGCAACCTCTTTGAAAAGTGATCCTTAAACAGGGATTGGTCCCCCAGTTTGAAAATGCATGGCCTATAACCTAGGTTGGCCCAAATAAAACATTACTAGTCACACTCATCAGAGCATTTGTCTTTAAATTCCTTCAAAAGTAGATCCCACACTGCACTAAAAATGAAGTAATGCTGCAAATACATGTAATTCTGATACTATTCCTGCTGAATGCATATTAACTAATGATGTACAAATGGGGCAGAAGAGGTAATTTATGACCCAATTTAACAGCAAGGAATTTGATCAATTAGAACTGGCAGACATTCATCTATTTTTCAGTCTCAATGATTCTTCCATTTATGATACTTAATAAATGCACACACTTAGGTCATATAAGAAAAGTAACTACTAATTACTTGTGTAGTGTTGCAAACTTTGACATTCCTCTTTACTTGACACAGAAGGTTAAACATGATTGCGCAGCATCATTTGCAGACTTAAGTGTCTGGCAATTTAGCATAAATTGTTTACTTATGAAATCACTGTGCATGTTTTTCCTTGGAGAAAATTAGTCATTTAGACCTTTGTGGTTTTTGAATTTCTTTTGCACAGTGAAACATAAGAGGATTTGTACCACGCGGCATCATCAAATTACATAGATTTACAGGGCAGAAATGGATTGTTTGGCACAACTGGTCAATTGCCAGTGTTAATGCTTGATATGAAATTCTAACCACTCTAACTAGCTTTTCCCACCCTGTCTCCATATTCCCTTTGCCCACATATACACATCAGGTTTCTCATTAACCATGTTGATGCAATCTGCTTTAACTTTTCTAGTTGGAAGTGAGTCCCACATTCAAACCATTGTCTGGATGAAGATATTTTTCCAAATTCTTTACTTGAACAGCAGAGGCTGTTTTTTATGTTTGTGCCCTTGTGCCTGGATTGGCCACCAAGAGGAAATGCATCCTCCATTTCTATCTCTTTGAGCTGCTTCTCAATTTTGATGACCTCGAATATCCAGTCTGAATCTCTTATCCGGCACAAACCTGCTCACATTTCCTGATAGCGAATCCAACAATTCAAGTAATACCCTGAATATTTTCCTGCACAAATTCTTACTGTCCTTCAATATCTTATTTTTATATAAAATGGCTCCACACAAAGGGTCCAATTTTATCATGGCTTTGTGCTTGTTTTCAGGTGTAAAAATTTGGTAAAGTCAGGTGTGAGGCAAGTAGCATAATCCGTGCCTGTCTCTGCACCAGTTCCCCTGTTATATGCATTGACTTAAATTGACTTAAATATTGCACGCCCAACTTTACCGACACTTCCCCCTTTGCCACCACGTTTGCTCATCCGGAATCAGCGCAAAAAAGATATGTTCCACATAAGTCCAATTCAGACACCCCATTAGTGAGGGTAAGTGGCTAGCATCCGATGGCTCTCTGTTTAAGATCAATGTGGCGGGGTGGTGGGAGCGGGTGGAAGGGAAGGTGGATTTGCTACCACTTTGCTTAAGATCAATGGGGTTGAAAGGGGATCCATTGCCATTCTGCCTGAGATCAGTGGGCAGAAGATGGAGGATGGATCAGTCTGCTTGAGGTCGGTGTGGGGGATGGGGAAGGGGCCTGCATTCAGTCTAGGTGGCGGGGAGGTGGGGGGATAAAGAGGTCAATAATGTTGGGGGATGGGGCAACGTCTGTGGGCCTGGCATGCCTGAAAACAGTTCCAAATTTGAAATGCTCCCAGTTTCAAGTCCGCCCAGCACTTAGGATCAGAATGGTAAAATTGGGCCCAAAGTATGTGTTCTAACCAAGGTATTACATAAATTGATCATTGTCTCTGATTTTCTTCCTAAACAAGTACTTTTTTCTGATTTTTTCCATTGTATTGCTATTATTTAGCTCTTTATGTATCTCTATTCCACATTTATTTACTCTTCTACTCCATTTAACTTGTCTTCTAAGTAATAAGTGGCTTCTCTGTTGGAATCACCTTTCTGTATTTAATTGTATTTTCCATTTACCTACCCACTCATCAAGCCTGCTTATTTCTTCTTGTATCTTTGCAATTACTAACTCGATTTCCTAATATGGTCCCATCTACATCCTGTGTCTTCACTTCCTGAGTGCAAATCATTTCTGTGTATGAATAAGGGTCCCAGTAGTATATGTGTCTGTGCATTACCACTTGCTGCCATCCCAAGAAACTTTTCTTACTCTTTGCTTTTTATTATGCAAAAGTCTTCCAATGCGTTCTTCTACCTGACTTTCAGCTTTATATGCTTCTGCCTGATTTGGGTCCAATTTTGCCAACACGTTGTGCGAAAACACAGTAAAGTTCGGCGAGAGATGAGTAGCATCATCTGCGCCCAACTCCATGTCAGTTCCCACTTTACCTAGGGCCAAAAATGGCTGCCAATGGAAGCATGCCCAAATGGGCTGGACCGCCATTTAGATGTATTTGCATGTATTTAAATTGACTTAATGCGCTACACACCCAACTTTACCAGCACTTCCCTCTTTATCACTGCATTTGCCCGTCTGGAATCAGTGTGAAACAGACATGCTCCATGTAAGTCCCTTTCAGGCATTCCATCAGTAAGGGTTAGTGAGGAGGTAAGTGCCTAGTGTCCAAAGCTCTCTGTTTGAGATCGGTGTGGGGGTGCGGGATGGGGTGGGGGTTGGGGGGGGGAGGTGTTCAGATGGCTTTCTGCTTGAGATCAGTGGGAAGGAAAGGGGGTCTGCTACTACTCTGCCTGAGATCGGTGTGGGGGAAGGGGGCCACGATCTGTCTGGGTGGCAGAGATATGGTGGGAATAAGGGGGTCAGTAATATTGTACAGGGTGGGACAATGTCATGAAGCCCAGGGTATGCATTATCCAGCCTGGGAGACTTGAGGCAAGGAGCCGAATTCTGTCATTTTTTTTCTGCACACGCACAGTTGGAGGTACGGATCAGAGCTGCAGGGTTTCAGATGTGTTAAGTCCCAACCACAGGCTTGTGCAGTGCGATTCAAACTTGCCAATATATTTTCAGGCAGAGTGCACATGAAGACACCTCACAACTAGTCTAAAAGTTGAATCTGAAACTCTCCCAGTTTCAAGTCCAGCCAGCACTTAGAATCGAAATGGTAAAATAGGTCCTTTATGTAATACAGGCATTAATTCTGAAAATTCACCCGTACCACATCTGTCTTCAAACTTAATGAAAAAGGCATTAGTTTTAGAAAACTAACATTGTTACTTTCTATAATGCTATCCATCTCTGGATCCATGTTCCCATCCTTTGGCATAATGCACAGTGGTTAGCACTGCCGCCTCACAGCACCAGGGATCAGGGTTCGATTTTGGTATTGAGTGACTATCCATATGGAGTTTGCACATTTTCGCCATGTCTGCATGGGTTTCCTTCAGGTGCTCCAGTTTCCTCTCACAATCCAAAGATGTGCAGGTTATATAGATTGGCCATGTTAAATTGACCCTTGTGTCCAAAAATGTTTAGCTTAGGTGGATACGTTATGGTAAATGCAAGGGGTTAGGTGGAGAGCTCAGTAGAGCGTCGGATCTGGATAAGATGATTTTTCAGAGGGCAAGTGCTGCCTAGAGAGGCCAAAGGGCTTCGTTTACAGTGTAGGGATTCTATGGTTCCTACTATAAGCCGACTAGTCTACAATTCCTGGATTAATTCTATCTCCCATTTTGATGATAAGAATTGTATATTGGGCAAAATCATAATAAAACTGGCAGAGTATTTTCTGGCAAAAAAAACAGTGTGTTTTTCTCCAAAGAAATAGATTGGTTTTCTCTCCAGATCTTATGACACTTTGCCTAAAAACAAAATCAAGGAGGCGTGTTTCACAACGTCATATAGGTCTCAACTCATCAGCAAAGTCCATCTGTGCTGAAGGATATGTTTTTTAAAAAATATTTTATTAGTGTCACAAATAAGCTTACATTAACACTGTAATACAATTACTGTGAAAATTCCGTAGTCGCTGCACTCTGGCACCCGTTGGGGTACACTGAGGGAGAATTTAGCAAAGCCAGTGCTCGTAAGCAGCACATCTTCAAGAATGTGGGAGGAAAGCAGAGCACCTGGAGGAAACCCAAGTAGTCACGAGGGAAACATGCAGATTCCACACACACAGTGACACAAGCCAGGATCGAATCTGGGTCTCTGGCATTCTGAGGCAGCAGTGCTAACCACTGTGCCACCTAAATCTCCTTCCCATATCCCCCAGTTCACTATGGAGGTCTCAGGAGCTACCCCCATCCCCAAATTGGAGCTAACATTTAATTCCAGTCCCCTCTCCACCTCCCCCCCCCAATCATCAGACTCCACCTCCCCGCTGATCATCAGCCCCTTCCTCCAATCTGGAGCCGGCACCCACCTCCCCACCTTGCACCACCCACCCCCCTGTGAGGCAAAAGTCGATACACCAAACAACCCTTGTCAGCAGATTTGATGACAAGGTCAGGGTTGAACCTGAAAGCACAAAATGCAGCAATTTTGGAAGGAGACAAGTTAAAGTGGTTTAGAGGAGTAGAGAAATTGAGATAGCTGATGTCACACCGACAGTTCTCAATGTAAAGATCCAGAGCAGGTGAGAGGCCGGAAGGAGGGGAATGCTGGAGATGGGTAAAGGATCTGTGAACGGGGGGAGGACAGAGACAAAGGCAGCAGGAGAACCTGACTTTTGTCATCAAACCCGCCGACAAGGGCGGTGCCATTGTTGTCTGGCATCCGGGTCTTTACCTTGCAGAGGCTGAGCGCCAACTCTTGGATGCTTCCTCCCATCTTCCCCTGGACCATAACCAAACATGAAGCCACTGCAAAAAAAAACACTCTGATGACAATCACCCAGACATGAAACATTGGCTCTGTTCTCTCTCTACAGATGGTGTCAGACCTGCTGAGATTTTCCAGCATTTTCTGTTTTTGTTTCAGATTCCAGCATCCACAGCATATTGCTTTTATCTTGATCAGGATTTAGTTTTTCCAGTACTGCCTGTCCAGTATTCTGTTAAAATGAATTTTTACACTTCTTACAGCTTGCTCACCAGTTCCACAAGCATTGCGTTCTTCTCCAATTCGAAGCTGGGTCAGGATTTTCTTTATTAAAACTTTTCTTTCATTTACAAGTTGAAGTTTTATTGTCTACACTGCATGAGTTCCTTCTGCATCAACACTTCAAGAAAGCAACTCACCATCACCTTTTTGAGGGCAATTAAGGATGGGCAACAAATACTGGCCTAGCCAGCAATGTCTACGTCCTGCTAAAGAGTAAAAGAATATGCACACACACTGGGACTTCCTCAGGGTCCTCTGTGAATGAAGTTCAATCACTCCCTATTCTCCACGGCAATAGATTCAGGCCAAACCAACCTTTTCAAGTATTTGGTAGTTAACTATTAAGCTTGGCTTAAATGAAATGTTTGTCACATCAAGAATTACAAGCACTAACTTGGTTAAACTGAATGGTTTTAATATCCTTGAGGGAGTCCTGAAATTCTCCCCATGATCCACAGGGCAGGCACTGATCTCAGATTTACACTGAAACATCAGGGTTACAAAATGGCAGCTTACAATACAGTGCAAACACACTTCTAAGTTCTTTCACCTTACAATTGTTTTAATGAGACTTAAAATAAACACTCTTGCTGAGTGATATTCATAGTTGTGAAATTGGGTACTTGACCCAGAATGGAATAACCTGCCACGGATCCTAAAAATAGAAGGAAGTGTCAGTCATATCTTTGCATCACAATTAGCGCCTTCAGAATGAAGTATAGAGATATACATAAGAGATATTAACAAACCACTGTGTGCAATAGAAAGCTCTTCAGGGTGCAGAGCTAATTGGGGCTTGGGTCATTAAATATTATATTAGAATTGACGGGAGAAATAGCTCCAAATATGAAACCAGGCTGCATGCACAGTTTATTCAATTTCACATCAGCATTGCACAAGCTAGACCAGGACCCTGTTCTTTTATGGAATATGATCCTTTTTCTTAAATGTTTTGAGAATTTACAAGATTTGGCACAGTGGTTAGCACTGCTGCCTCACAGCTCCAGAGCCTGAAGTTTGATTCCCGGATTGGATCACTGTCTGTTCAGAATCTGAACATTTTCCCCGTGTCTGCGTGGGTTTCCTCCAGATGCACTGGTTTCCTCCCACAGTCCTAAAGATGTGCTGTTTAGGTATACTGGCCATGCTAAATTCTTCCCCAGTATACCTGAACAGGTGCCAGAATATGGTGACTAGGGGATTTTCACAGAAACTTCTTTTCAGCGTTAATGAAAGCCTACTTGTGACACTGATAGATAAACTTTAAAATTTTGGTCTACTTTGTGTTATTAAGCAACTTGTGGGGGATCTGAAAGAATCCCAGTTCTTATTGGTTCTACCTTATAAATAGCTTCATTTATAAAATGGTGAATAGCAAAAGACCAACTGGCCCATCAAGCATGGTCCTAAAGTCATGAAACTCCATCACTTCCTCTCACCTTGGCAGTTGTTCTGATCGCCTAAGAGAGGGCAAAAAAAATCTCTGGGCCAAAAAAGGTTAACTCTGGGGCTGCACAGTAATTAGCATTGCTGCCTCACAGTGCAGGGACCTGGGTTCGATTCCCAGCTTGAGTCACTGTCTGCGTGGACTTTGCACGTTCTCCACCTATCTGCATAGATTTCCTCTGGTTTCCTCCCACAGGCCAAAGATGTGCAGGTTAGGTTGATTGTCCATACTAAATTACCCCTTAGTATTAGGGGAAACTAGCAGAGTAAATGGGGATACGGCCTGGGTAGTATTGTTGTCAGTGCAGATTCAATGGGCCTCTTTCTGCCCCGCAGGGATTCTATGATTCTATTTTTGTGTAGCAGTCAAAACCAGTCAAGGAGAAAACTAAACTCAGCTGTATTCTTGTATGTCTTTCCAAAACCATTTCCAAGGCCAGTTTGTTACCCACTATGTGGATTTATTTTGTTTCTATGCGCCATTGTTCCCACCTCAGTTTTTTTAAATAATGCATTTCAACCAGCCTTAATTTCAAATATGTTGCATGAATCTTTTCCCTGTTCTGAAATCATGATAATGGGATTCCAAGTGTTTAGTTAAATAAAACATCTGCAAGTTCCCCTCCAAGTTCCACAATATCCTGACTTGGAAATATATCGCTGTTCCTTCATTATCATTGCATCAAAATCCTGGAGCTCCCTCCCTGACAGCACTGTGGGTGTACCTATGCTACATGGATTGCAGTGGATCAAGAAGGAAACTCACCTCCAACATCTCAAGGGCAATTAGGAATGGGCAATAAATACTGCCCTTGCCATTAGCATCCACAATCCATGAAGAAATAAATAATAAAATATATCTAGGGGCTGGCACAGTTGTTAGCATTGCTGCGTCATAACGCCAGGGACGCAGGTTCAATTCTGGCTTCAGATCACTGTGTAGAGTTTGCACATTCTTCCCATGCCTCTGTGGGTTTCTTCTGTGTGCTCCAATTTCTTTCCACATTCCAAAGGTGTGTGGGTTAGGTTGATTGGCCATCCTAGTTTCATGGAGATTAGCAGGACAAATATGAGGAGTTATGGGAACAGAAGGTGAGATTATGGTCAGTGCAGATTTGATGGGCCAAATGGCCTCCTTCTACACTGTAGGGCTTCAATGATTCTATGAAATGCTTACACGAAGGTGCCAAAGGAATTGCTGTTCCTAACTGGGACGAGCAGGGAGGGGAACAGTCTCTGTGATTCCAGGCATTCGTTACTGACTCGCATCTTCTCCAAATCCCTTCCTAATTATGATATTCCAAGGTTAAAAGTGCTGCCAGTCTTGGAAATTGATCCACATCACCAGATGAATCGAACTCAGTGTCAAGCAACTGCTTTGCAATTGGCGGGCAGGAAACCATTGGACACAGGACATTTGCATTGCGTTGGTTCAATACATCTGACAATTGAGGTTTGATCTATTATTTATCAGGCAGCAATGTGACAAGTGCAACCACCATCAGCCTCAAAAGTGCTATCTTTTCTTTTCCGCAAACATCAAGGGTGTCACCTTTTATTCCAATTCAGCTGGGAGGGTGGCAGAAGCAGGGGGCTTGGTGAGAGCTTGTTGGAGGGGGTGGCAGAAGCAGGGTAAGAGAAAGGGGCAGGGGTTGGTGAGGGAGTATTGGAGGGGTTTGGTAAGGGGTTGTTGGAGTGGGTTGGTGAGGAGGTGTTGAAGGGGGTGGCTGGGAGAGTGGCAGAAGCAGGGGAAGGGGCAGGAGTTGGTGAGGGGGTTTTGGAGGAATTCGGTGAGGGAGCTGGTGAGGAGGTGTTGGAGGGGGTTGGTGAGGGGGGTGACAGAAGTCGGGGAAGGGGCAGGGGGTTGGAGAGAGGGGTTTGGGAGGGAGAAGGTGGGGGTGGCTGGAAATAGAGTGAATGAATGAACAAACTATTGCCTCCTCTTTCCGTCCTTTCTTTTCTTTTTCAGTGCCCCAAGCTCAGCAGAACAGGTGAAAGCCACCGATACGAGCCACGTTGTACTATTGCCTATCTCGCTTTTAGTAGCTTTGTTCCCAGTCACGAACCTCCCGTCCTGCTCCCCCCCCCCACCCCCAGCCCTCCATACCCCCTCCAAAAACTAAAGAAAATGTGACTTCAAAAGAGCTATTCACACCCCACTTCGCATGATATGCTTTAATCCACTGCACTGAAGCCACACTTCATTCCTAAAAGCTCGCCAGCTGAAAAAAAAACCTGGAGCTGAAATCTGTTTGATGCAGACAAAAGTAACGATTAAAGCTGCGCTGCCCCGGGATTGTGGCGAGGTTCTTGCTCCTGCCATTAATTAACCTTACAAAGGGGGTTCATTTCCTGACATTCAGGATCAATGCAATGGGAAAGAACAGAGCAGCCTTTCACTGAAAGCAGTAGATTGGTAAGAAAACGGCAAGTGAAGAAAAGAAAGCACATAGTTTATTTTTAATGCTGCCTGCTTGCTTGAGATTAGGGTGGGCAAAAGAGAATCCTTTAGTAATCTTTACCTGCACGGACATGCATAACAGCTGGGAGCAGGAGCAGTCTGGCTGCGGGGTTTGACCGCATGAGTTGTATAAGCAGCACCAGTCTGCAGTGTGGTAGTGGGTTTAACAGAGTTATATAAGCAGCACCAGTCTGCAGTATGGGTACTGGGCTTGACAGAGTGAGTTGTATAAGCAGCACCAGTCTGCAGTGTGGTAGTGGGCTTGACAGAGTGAGTTGTATAAGCAGCACCAGACTGCTGTGTGGTAGTGGGTTTAACAGAGTTATATAAGCAGCACCAGTCTGCAGTATGGGTACTGGGCTTGACAGAGTGAGTTGTATAAGTAGCACCAGTCTGCTGTGTGGTTGTGGTCTTGACAGAGTGAGTTGTATAAGCAGCACCAGACTGCTGTGTGGTAGTGGGTTTAACAGAGTTATATAAGCAGCACCAGTCTGCAGTATGGGTACTGGGCTTGACAGAGTGAGTTGTATAAGTAGCACCAGTCTGCTGTGTGGTTGTGGTCTTGACAGAGTGAGTTGTATAAGCAGCACCAGTCTGCAACGTGGGCAGTGAGCTTGACAGAGTGAGTTGTATAAGTAGCACCAGTCTGCAGTATGGGTACTGGACTTGACAGCAGCAGGGGTTGCTTAGCTCAGTTGGCTGGACGGCAAATTTGTGATGCGGATCGCCTATCAGTCAATCAGTACCGACTGAGGTTATTCATGAAGGTCCCTTTCTCAACCTTGCCTCTCACCTGACGTGTGGTAATCCTCAGGTTAAAATCACTGCCAGTCATCTCTCCCCTCAAAGTGAGGCAGAACAAGAGTATGATTAGGCTTTCTCCTTCAAATCAAATTAGAGAGTTTGTGAATTCACCAAGTGAGCAGCCAACTAGCCAACAAAGTCAGTCAATGAGGACAGCATTAGAATCCTCCATTTTGTTTCTCACAGTTCCAATGTTTGATATCATCTATCATTATCCACTCTGTCATAATCTGCTGCCACGGAAGATCGGAAGTATATTACACCACTGGACTAGAGGCTTCACTTTCAAAACTTTTCTTCAGACTTCCTTTGAAATGAAATGAGCATCAAGAGAAACTAAAATTTATTTCCTTCAAACAATGTTTTTTGTTTAGGTTATTTGTCAACAATATGTTTTTGGCTATGGTCACAGTCATAACAGTCTTCCATTCATCGGAAATTTTCAGATGTGATCTGGACAATCCTACCCAGGCCCTAACCCTGTAACCCTACGTATTTACCCTGCTAGTTCCTGGCACTATGGGGCAATTTAGCATGGCCAATCCATCTAATCCTTTGGATTGTGGGAGGAAACCAGAGTACCTGGAGGAAACCCACATAGACACAGAGGGAGTGTGTGAACTCCACACAGATAGTGACCCAAGCCAAACCCAGATCCCAAACCAAAGGGAATCAAACCCAGGTCCCTACCGCTGCGAGGCAACAGTGCTAACCACTGTGCCATCATGGCTGAACTTAACAAGTAAAAGTATTTGAGGAAATTAATCTTAAAAGTAACCTACCTTAGTTGTGCAGTATTCTAACGTACTTCTGACTCACCTCGCACTCTCCACTCTCCACAAATCTAAATTCATCAAAACTATGCCATCCGTATTCTAACTCACACTGAATCCCGTTCACCTATCATGCCTGCTTTTAGAACATAGAACATAGAACAACACAGCACAAACAGGCCCTTCGGCCCACGAGTTGCGCCGATCACATCTACCAATCCACAGACCTATCTATAACCCCCTATCCTATTCTTTTCCATATACTCATCCAGAAGTCTCTTAAAAGACCCCAGTGAGTTTGCCTCAACAACCTCCGACGGCAGTCGTTTCCATTCACTCACCACCCTCTGAGTGAAAAACCTACCCCTGACATCTCCTTTGTATTTGCTTCCCTGCACCTTAAATCTGTGTCCTCTCGTATTGACCATTTCCGTTCGGGGAAATAGTCTCTAAGAGTCCACCCTAACTCTTCCTCTCAACATTTTATAAACCTCTATCAGGTCGCCTCTCAACCTACGTCTCTCCAGTGAGAAGAGTCCCAGCTCCCTCAACCTATCTTCATAAGGCCTACCTCCCAATCCAGGCAGCATCCTTGTAAATCTCCTCTGAACCCTCTCAATAGCCTCTACATCCTTCCTATAATGAGGCGACCAGAACTGCGCACAATACTCCAACTGGGTCTGACAAGAGTCTTATAGAGCTGCATCATTACCTCCTGACTCCTAAACTCTATTCCTCGATTAATGAAGGCCAGTACACTGTACACCTTCTTGACCACTTCCTCCACCTGCGAGGCCGATTTAAGAGTCCTATGGACCCGGACCCCGTGATCTTTCTGCTCTGCAACACAGCTAAGACTCCTACCCCTTATATTGTACTCCTTCATCCCATTATTCCTGCCAAAATGGACCACTACACAGTTATCTGCGTTGAAGTCCATCTGCCACTTCTCCGCCCAGTCTTGCATCCTGTCTATGTCCCGCTGCAACTTTTGGCGTCCCTCCAGACCATCCACGACACCACCGATCTTTGTATCGTCGACGAACTTGCTAACCCATCCCTCCACTTCCTCATCCAAGTCATTTATGAAAATGACAAACAGCAGGGGTCCCAGAACAGATCCCTGGGGCACTCCACTGGTTACCGACCTCCATGCAGAACAAGACCCATCCACAACCACTCTCTGCCTTCTGCCCAGCAAGCCAGTTCTGGATCCACGAGGCCAAAGCCCCTTGGATCCCATGCTGACTAACATTGTCTCCCGGTCTGGTCATGCCTCATTACATTCTCATTCTTGTGTTAAATCCACCCTTCCTAATATCTATAAACACCTCTGGTCCTACACACCCCAAGAAATCTGCTTTCGTCCAATTCTAGAACTTTGCTCATTCTCGATTCCCATTGCTCCATGATTGACTCAGATTTTCAGGTTCTAGGTCCTGGAGCTCCCTTCCTAAACTTCTTCGACCCCCTACCTCTCCCTCCTACTTTCATTTTGCCTGAACTCCTACATTTTTCCACCATCGATGAGGTGCAGATCAAGCATGTAATATAATGCTCTCTTCTTGCCAGGATGAATGCAGTTCCGATAAAGCAGAAGGATCTCAACACCGTCCAGGAAAAAGTAACTCCACTTGATCGGCACCTATCTACCACCTTAAACGCATGTCTCGAGTAACAATAGCATACAGTGTAAGTTGTCAGGGCTTCTTCAAACTTGCATCTCATCGAGAAGGACAAGGGCAATAGATTCATGGGAACACTACCACCTGCAAAATCTCCTCGAAGTTATACAATCGTAGAATCCTACAGAATAGAAGGAGATCATTCGGCCTATCGAGTCTGCATTGACCACAATCCCAGCCAGGCCCTATCCCATAACTTCATGCATTTATCCTAGCTAGTCCCCTGACACTAAGTGGCAATTTAGCATGGCCAATCAACCTAACCCCCACATCATTGAACTATGGAAGGAAACCAGAGCACCCGGAGGAGATGCATGCAGACATGAGGAAGATATGTAAACTCCACACAGACAGTTATCCAAGCTGGGAATCGAACCCAGGTCCCTGGTGCTGTGAGACAGCAGTGCTAACCACTGTGCCATTGTGCCACCCAATATGCCACCGTTCCACCCACAGTGTCACATGGCCTCCCACCGTAACGCAACATTCTCCATCCTGACGTGGAATTATACTGTTATTCCTTTACCATTGCTGCAATAAAATCCTGGAACTCCCTCCCTAACAGCACTATGGGACTGCAACAGTTCAAGAAGGCAACACACCACCACTTTCTCCAGGGTAATTAGGAATGGACAATTAGGGCTTGCCTAGCCAGCAAAGCCCACATTCCTTGAATGACTAAAGTAATAAAAAGTTTAGTCGCCTCTTGGTTTAACTAGCTCAGTGTCAGGTTTGGTGCAATAACATTCCTGTGCAGCTCAATAGTACCCAACCAGGACCAAGTCCAGAAGAGGACCAAGATCAGAATGTTTTCACAATTTCCTTCTGTATCTGGGGGTTACCCCAGATTCCTTTCTCCAAAAACAGTAATCGTCTTAGCAATCCCACCTGGTATATATACCTGGGTGCCTGGGATCTTTGACTGGGGCCTGGATACAAACACCATCGGAAGTCTCACAACACCAGGTCTAAGTCCAATAGGTTTATTTGTTAGCACAAGCCACTAGTTTTCGGAGTGTGGCTCCTTCATCAGGTGAACAAGATTTCAGTTCACAAACAGGGCATAGAAAGACACAAACTCAATTTACAACATAATGATTGGAATGCGAATCTTTATAGATAATCAAGTCTTGACGGGTCTCATTACCTGTAAAGACTCGCATTCCAACCATTATTTTGTAACTTGAGTTTGTGTCTTTATATGCCCTGTTTGTGAACAGAACTCCTCCTTACCTGATGAAGGAGCAGCACTCCTAAAGCTAGTAGCTTGTGCTACCAAATAAACCTGTTGGACTTTAGCTTGGTGTTGTGAGACTTCTTACTGTCTTTACCCCTGTCCAACACCGGCATCTCCACATCATTACAAGCAGCATCACAGGATTTTCTGTTCCCACCTGCAGGCTGCATTTCTGCGGCTTCCATAGGAATCAATTCTGGTATCGGATAGCAAGGCCCACAGCTTAAAATGCTGTTCAACTTTATAGACCAAAATTATTGTTCCAAATATTGTTCACAAAGTAAAGCAGTGCCAATAGAAAGTCATTTCTAATCTTTTTAATGTTCAATAGGTTTTATTTCAGAGTTTGTGAGTCACTTTTGGATCAGGTATTGAATGTACTGTTGCTACCCGATACAAAAGGGAGAACTGTCACTAAATTGAGGATTAACAGCAATGTTTACCAGCCTGGTGAAGATTAGATTAATGGCGAGCTGCCAAGTGATTGAACCATTTTGACATCCATTCATCTGCTTTAAAGCCTCTGTAAAACTCGAAAGCATCACTCTGCAGCACCAACATCTGGAGAAATAAAAATACAGAATGTTGTGAAGAAGATATGAGACAAACCTTCAAATTCTGTGCAGAGTGAGAGCACTGTCCAAAGTGGAAGCACTGTCACAGAGTGGGAGCACAGTCACAGAGTGGAAGCACTGTCACAGAGTGGGAGCACTGACCCAGAGTGAGACACTGTCCCAGAGTGGGAGCACTGACCCAGAGTGGGAGTAATGTCACAGAGTGGGAGCACTGTCACAGAGTGGGAGCACTGTCACAGAGTGGAAGCGCTGTCACAGAGTGGAAGCGCTGTCACAGAGTGGGAGCGCTGTCACAGAGTGGGAGCACTGACCCAGAGTGGAAGCGCTGTCACAGAGTGGGAGCACTGACCCAGAGTGGAAGCGCTGTCACAGAGTGGGAGAATGGTCACAGAATGGGAGCACTGTCACAGAGTGGTAGCACTGTCATGGAATGGGAGCACTGACCCAGAGTGGGAGAATTGTCACAGAGTGGGAGCACTGACCCAGAGTGGGAGCACTGACCCAGAGTGGAAGCGCTGTCCCAGAGAGAGAGAGCATTGTCCCACAATGGGAGCACTGTCCCAGAGTGGAAGCACTGTCCCAGAATGGGAGTACTGTCCCAGAGTGGGAGCATTGTCCCACAATGGGAGCACTGTCCCAGAGTGGGGGCACTGTCCCAGTCTGAGGGCACTGTCCCAGTCTGAGAGATGGTATAGTGCTGTCACTCTGCAGAGTGCCTTAGCGTGAATTAATCTGGGAAGTTCTCCTCATGCCAGCATGAGTTTCCTCCGGGTGCTCCGGTTTCCTCCCAGTGTCCAAAGATATGTGTAGGTTGGTTGGCCATGCTAAAAGAAATTGCCCCTTAATGTCCTGAAATGTGTAGATTAAAAGGATTAGCAGGTAAATATGTAGGGAAATGGGGATAGGGCCTGGGTGGGATTGTGGTCGGTGCAGACTTGATGGCTGAATGGCCTCCTTCTGCATTGTAGTCTTTCACTGATTCTAAGTGGTGGGCAGGGCCCATTCTCACTGAAGAGGCTGAAATCAGTGCACTGAGTGGGCACCCACGCACGCGTGGATTCTGGGAGATTGCCAAACAAATCCTCCCAGCATTGACATCGCCAGCCTCTTGTTCCCTAATGGACATCACTGGCGTTGTTGCTGGCCTCTTACTTCCATGCCCACCTTCGTTGCTGTTCTCTCTCACCCTCCCCTGTAAGCCTTCCACCTTATTAAGAACAAAAGAGAAAACACAGCACAGGAATCAGGCCCTTCGGCCCAACAAGCCCGTGCTGCCATTTTAACATTCAGTGAACCCCTCATTCCAATCCTTCTTCTACCTATGACTTATAAGTCATAAGTCACCTCCAGGGCAGACATTAACCGCAAACCCACCCCCCCCCGACCCCCTGCCCAGCACTGCTTCCAACCCCGATGGCACCCTCCAATCAGCACCCCACAATGGAGAGGCATTGCCCCGATGTGAGACTCTTGAGCGCTGCACTTCCCCCCGGTCCCCCCGGGCACAGTACCTTGTTGAGTTAACCCAATCAGCATCTTTGGAGATGGCTTCCCCTCTATTGAAACCAGATTGTCTGCACATTAATTCACCATGAAATTTATCTAACGGGCCCATGACTGGCCCAAAATGTCGGCACCTGCACTCTCCTGACAAGGCAGAGCTGTATATAAGCGGCAAGTATGGACACACAGGCGGTCACACCAGGAAGATGGCACAGAAGAGAAGTGCCTCCGTCTTTTGCCCCCAAGTTGGCCAGGTCAGCTGCTGGATTCACTGGAGGAGAGGCATGAATTGCTCTGCCCCTCTGAAGGCTCTCGCCCAAAGGGTCATGCAGTAATGCCATCTGGGAGGTTGTGGCTGCAGTGTAAGTCTCCAGGCACTGGCATGTTGTTCCACAGACCAGTGCTGCAAAAATATGAGTAAATGTCTTCGGGCAGCAAGGATGACTGACATCCCAACATGCTGCGCTCACATTGTGAAACCATCCCCAGACACCCCCAGGGCAGCCACTAACCGCAACACCCCCCCCACCTCCTCCCTGCTCAGCACTGCTTCCAACCTCTATGGCACCCTCCAATCGGCACCCCACAATGGGGAGGCATTGCCCCAAAATGGCCCACCCAACTGCCCCCACCCTTGACACACATTGCACCCTGCACGTGGGACATTCCAACGATGGCAGCGAAGCCTGCGTTCTGGGCCTCCTACGGCACATGGCCAGTATCACAGTCGATGTATGGACCTGCCTGAGCATACAAGATATCCATAACGTGGTGCACACACCTGTGCACAGATGTCTGTGATGTCCCCACTGGGTGCCTAATGATCCAGTGGCATAGAAGCAGCAATAACCACCACTTCCACTGAGAGTGGATGCCCTCCCTTTCCCTGAAGTGCCGGTTTGTAAGGATCTGATACAGGTGCCACACCATTCCTGAATGCAGGAGGAGCCAGGAGAGCACATGGTCTCAGATAGACCCTTAAAGGACTTCCAAGTCTTGTACAGCCTCTATGCATCTCCTGCACCATCTCCCCCCCCCCCCCCCGCCCAATTAGAAGACTGCGCTGCTACTTCCTGGGCCTGCCTGCAGGTTCAGTCACTGGCTGGTGTTGCGGTAGCTGTGAGATTGCCTCCACTTCCTGAGCCTCCTATTCCTTCTCAGCAGCTGCCACCATGATGGCCAACTCCAGACCTATTAGTCCAAAATCCATCTGCGCAGTGGGGATTACAGAGACAGAGAGGGAATTAGGTACATGTCTTTCCTTTTAACTTTCCCAAGACCCCACTCTTTTTCTGGAACCAACGTCCCCACATGTGACAACACAACACAATCCAGGGTGGCATGCAACGCCTGAATAGGTTGCCTGCCATTGGCATCGTGGTCAGGTAGGCAGGCAGAGCAATACAGGCTGGTGTGCGGGCCTGGCCATTATGCACCTCTGAGCCACTGCCGTGGGCACTACTACAGCATCCCCTTCCAGGCATGTGTGACACAGGGCAGGGACAGACTCCTAATTATCACAAGGTGGGTTTCTATTCACCGCAAAGTCTGCTGGAGTGTGTGTGTTGACCTGAGTGCCCCTGCTTGGAGCAGCAGCTGCCTGACTTCAGCCCTCAGCAGCACATGGTGCCCTTCCTCCTTCTTAGTGCAGCCCCTCACCCCACCCCACAGCCTGGACAATGGAACATCCTTGGGCTTGGGGACAGCACTCAATGAACTCCTTCACCCCATCCAGCAACGTCCCGGCCCCAGCTTCCATTCTCCCCTGCACTCCGGGACTGTAGCTCCATAACATTGACCTCCTTACCCCTCTTCAGTGCAGCCACACCAGGTCCTGATTTTATAGAGCAGTTATAAATGCATAATTAGATGCGTCATCATATTTTTATATGTAAAGCTTTTATAACACATGCAAAGTGCCACCACACTAATTTTCAGTGCTAATCTGTTAATGCTGAAAAACTAATGCTGGGAGTCGCATGCAGACCCACAGCAGGAAGCCTGCAAAAAGGCCACCGCTGATGTCTCTTGGCACGCTGTGCTAATCGAATATCACAGCAGGCTGGGAAAATCACCCCTAGAAGTCCTCAGCCTTTAGACTCATTGAGGGCAGGGAGGCAAGCCTGCAGCAAAGAAAACTCTCTGAACTTTAATGGTATGGGCTATCTAACTTATTTAAAGACTTACACAGTGATGGAAGGACAGGGGCTACTGAAGGTGGCAGGAAGGGGCTTTTTAGTGGATCTTCATGGTGGAGTTACATAGGAAGAAATCATACTGAGCTCTTACACACAAGGATTGTCTAAACGTCTAAGATAGGGGATGCACAGCAACCTTCTCTGGGCTACTGAGTGTAGGAAATGCTGGAGACAGTTTACTAATTAAGCTCTGACAACGTTGATTGAAAGTTCTATTGTCTTGGATATAGGAACATTGACAGAATCCTTATTCAGATGCATCTCATCCAGAACCTGAGGCAACCCTCTCTTTTCTTATCCTATCTGATCCCTCACCTCATTAAGAGTCTGATACCAGGACAATCACTGCCCATTCCAGTTTCATGATGGAAGAAACCCATCTTGTGATAATTAGGAGTCTGTCCCTGCCCTGTGTCACACATGCCTGGAAGGGGATGCTGTAATAATGCCCACGGCAGTGGCTCAAAGGTGCATAATGGCCAGGCCCGCACACCAGCCTGTATTGCTCTGCCTGCCTACCTGGCCACAATGCCATTGGCAGGCAACCAATTCAAGTGTTGCATGGCATCCTGGATTGTGCTGTGTTGTCACAAGTGGGGACATTGGTCCCAGTGAAAGAGTGGGCGGTCCTGGGAAAGTTAAAAGGAAAGACATGTATCTAATTCCCTCTCTGTCTCTGCAACCCCCATCATGATCCAGAATCAAACCTGCCTCCTGTTTATCCTTCCCTCACAGGAAAGTCCCACCCCAGCAGTTTGTGGGTAAGGGCAATCAATCAGCAGACTCCAGCTAGACAATGTGTCTCGTCTCTTGAGATGCGATTGCAGCAGCAATATGCATTTCACTGAATAAAATTCACCCAACTGATGCACACAAGCTGAAGGTTTGAGAGAGCGAACAACATTTGAATGGCTCGAACTCAGATATACAATTGAATGAGCCATGTGGGTATTCTTGATGCCCCTCCCCTCCCCTCCACCCCCACATACACATACACACACACACACACACACTACGCCACTCACAACCTTAGGAAACAATGCATTTCTAACTAACCACAGTTTAATGTTGATCGTCTTAGGGGGGTTAATGATGATTGTTGTGTCCAAGAACATGGTATGATTAACTGCAATAACCGCCTTGCTACTGCAAACTGCAATTAATTGTCAATTTACTGCCTGCACTATATTGAGGTCTGTTAACCCATAGAATAAACAGAGCAGAGAACTATTGATGAACTTTATTGAATGCTCTTCATTTCATGCAGTCACTCTCATTTGTAGTACTCACACGTTATGGATCTGTCACACTCATAACACCTGAAACACATGGTGAATGCCAAAACAGCTTACATTACTCATCTACTAGCATCAGGTCAAGGCTATAAAATCCACACCTCCTTAATCAGTATTTGTTACAGATAGTTACATTCCTCAAAATAGGTCACATTGTTTTCCACTCCTCTCTAGATATAGACATCACTGGCAAGACAATACCTATTGTTCCATTCCCAGCTGCTCCAAAAAGGTGGCACTGAGCTTTCTGGAGCTATCTCAGTCAATATAATGAAGGTGTTGACACACTGAACCATAGAATTCCTGCAGTGCGGAAGAGGCCATCTGGCCCGAATCTGCATGGACTCTCTGAAAGAGCATCGCACCCACATCCTCCCCTCTACCTTATCCCTGTAACCCCGCACACTTACCATGGCTAATCGCTTAACCGACACATCTTTGGACATTAAGGGGCAATTTAGCATGGCTGATCCCCTTCGCCTGAATATCTTTGGACTGTCGGAAGAAACTGGAGCACCTGGAGGAAACCCATGCAGACACAGGGACAATGTGCAAATCCACGCAGACAGTCGCCCGAGGCCAGAATTAAACCTGGCACTGTGAAGCAGCAGCACTAACCATTGTCCACCTTGCTGCTGGGTAGTGAATTCCCAGATTTTGACACAGTGGCTAAGGGAATCTGCATCCAAGTCAGAACGATGTATGTCTTGGAGATGATATTATCCCCAAATGCCTGTTGTGCCTGACCTCCGAGAGATGACAGATTTGAAGATGTTGCTGAAGGATAAAGAGAAACGTAGTCAACACTCGGCAAGAGAAGTCCGGTTCTCTCATTTCCTCCGTAGTGCTGCCCAGTTGTTAGCCCCAAAAATTGCCTGAATTCCTTCATCCATTTTGTTGATATCAAATTGCTCTTGAATTTCCTGCCTCCCTGTTGTAATCCCATTACAATAAATCCCAACTCAAAAATTGGCGTAAATCAATAAATCAACAGAGGCCATCGCACTTCAAGGAGCACATCCAACTTGCATCATTGAGTCTTTCTTTTAGAATAAAGTTTCAACTCATTTAATTGTCATTCATGCACATCAGATGCAGTGTCCCTACAATCAAGAAAGCTCTTTAATTTTTAACTTGACTTATAAAAATGCATTAAAGAAAACAAACGTAAGGCGGGTCTCAAAGAGTTTAAATTAAAAACATCAAAACATTGCAATAAAATACCAGGAAAATGATTGTCCCCAGCTGCACCTTGAAAATCCTGTTGTAATTTGAAGAGGAAAGCTGAACAAGTGCCAGTGTAGAAAGCAGACATACGTCAGCCTCTGTGGCTTCGGGCCTAGGACTGTTATTATGCAAGGAGATTTGTGAAGCCAGAGGAGAGGATAGGCAATCATAAAAGATCACATGGTTTGGCATGACTCATTTCTACCTGAAATTCTGTGATTTGTTTTCAGGTCATATACGTAGAAGGAGAAAACAGTAAAAAATGGGGAAATGAGAATACTGGTAGGAAGTGGTCTTGTATACTTCAAAATGAAACAACAGTCAACTGGAAAATAGAACACTAGTCCAAACAGCCTTTTAAAGGAAGAGAGTTCCAGAGACACACAAACCTCTGAGAGAAAATATTTCACCTCATCTCTGTCTGAAATGAGCGATCCCTTATTTTTAAACAGTGACCCCCTAGCTTTAGATTTTCCAACAAGAGGAAACATTCTCTGCATATCTCTCCCACCCCTCAGGACCTTAAATTTTTGATCAAGTCACATCTTAGCCTTGTTGAAGAATAGACATTAGCCAATGCATCAAGATAACTTCTTTGCTCTTCCTTGAATAATGGGATCTTCTTTGACAAAGTGGCAGGGCAGATGGGATCTTGATTTAATGACTGCTCCATAACATGGCATGCAACATACATTTAGCTTGCAAGAGACTAAAACAATTTTCACAACTGTGCTTCTTCTAAAAATAGAGACGTTCTGTTGCAATTGTGCAGGGTATTAGTAAGGCCTCAACTGGAATACTGCACACAGCTTTGATTCCCTTATCTAAGAAATATTGGAGATAGTCTAAAGGAGATTCACCAAGCTAATTCCTGGGATGAGAGGATTGTCCTATCAAGAGATACTAAACCTCTGGTAGTCTTAGAGTTTAGAAGAGCGAGGGATAATCTTATTCAAACACATCAGAACCTGAGGGGGTTTGGAAAGGTAGATGATGAGATGTTTTCATTAATAGGAGAGTCTCGAACAAATGGACAAATCTACAAGGTAAAGGGCCGGTCATTTAAACTGAGGTGCGCAGAAATTTCTTTTTGCAGAGGGTGGCAGATCTCTGGAATTCCTTGCTCCAAAGGGTGGTGGAGCTGGATCATTAGGAGTATTCAAAGTGGAGCTGGATAAATATTTGATCGATTGAGGAATAGAGGGCTGCAGGGAAATGGCACTGGAAAGGAGCTGAGGCCAGCATTGATCAGCCATCCTTGTAATGAATGGTGAGGCAGGCTTGAAGAGCCTGGTGGTCTATTCCTGCTTTATTTCTTGTGTTCTTGTGTTCCACATGAATAACAATTATGCTAGTTATGGACCATGTAAGGAACAAAATAGGACTTTACAATGACCTGCTGATAGATATACATGATGCTGCTTTATTTTATGATCACTGTTTGAGCAAAAATCCTGACTTTACTTACCTCTGTCTGGTTTATCTTTAGTTTTTACTATAACTGCAAGTATCTTCTTTTATCCTGTCACTTGAAATAGGATCATATTTAAGTATTGACTGAAGGAGAATTGTGCTTCCGAAGGACACAATGAATTTTCCAGTAAACAATGCCGACAAGATAATATAATCGTTGAGTTTGAGCCAGTTACCAGTCACAATAATCTGAGTTAAGATGCAGTTTACAGCCATCTGAATTTTACTTCTTTGCTTCAAATCATGACTGAATGTTCAACTGTGACCAACTTAGTAAAGTTTATTTGTTAGTCACATTTAAAACTAATAATAAAACTGCAGTGAAGTTAATGTGAACACAGGACACAATTTGCACTAAATACAAAGTTTGTTAAAAAAAATGAGTTGCATGTCGAGAAGTCAATTTGAGTCTATTCAAAACGTAGGACAATGCTATATCGCTTTGTGTTGTAAACTTGAAGGCAAATCAAAAAAAAGACAGAAAATTAATACCGTAACTTTGAAATGGCATTTAGATGAGTCTAACAGGAGGAAAAACGACAGCCATTGGCAAATAAAAAGAAAACTTTTAGCGTACGACTAATAATTACGTAGTAGGGCTAAGAGGAATACAAAACAAGTTGACAGATCAGGGTTCATTGCTGCATTGTTAACAAGGTCGATCCCATATCTGTCTTCCTTCGGTCCATGCAACTTATAATTATTCTGTCGGCATAAACTTCAGTTTGTCGAAAATGACAGTTGAAATACAAACATGGAACATTAAGTCATTACTGTGCCACAAGCTCAGCTCGGCAGGAAGTCACTGCTTACTCTGAACAAACATTCTGCACATCCAAATATAAGCTTTGTACATTTTCAGTCAAGCTGGTTGATTTCTTGTCGTGTTTGAGTAATTGATTTGGATAAGTTTAGGTTAGCGCTTTCCAAAAGCGTAAGCATTAGCTTTACGCGGGTTTATTTGAAATGGGTTAACAGCTCTGCTTTAACTTTGGAGGGTGAGAATTTCAGATGAGCACATTTATGTGCTTTATCTTATGCTGTAATTTCAGCAAATTGGGTTATTTTAAAAGAAAAACTATTTGAGGTTGATTTATTTACTGTCCTTAGTCGAAGTTAATGGAGTGGATGATGGTTTCAAGATGAAGCTGGCGAACCACAAAGCCCCATTAACTCCAGCAGCATCATTCTGAGAGGGAGTGTCACTTCTGTGTGCCCTGAAGGAACAGGAGCGCCCACAGGAAACGTGGGATGATTTACCAACCTCACTCAGCAGTAGCAATCAACATGTAACTGATCTCAGAAATAAAAAAAAACAGAGAAAAGGACTTGCATTTCCCCAACACCTACTGTGGTCTCAGGATGTCTCAAAAATGCTTCATAGTGAAGGAGATGTTTTTGAAGTATGCAGTGCAGGAAATACAGCAACGAGTTTGTGCTTGAAAGGCTTCATACAACAATATAATGACCAGACAATCTGCTTTTGTGATGCTGGTCAGAGGATAACGTCCCTCCTTTTTTTTTGTATAGGGTCACGGGATTTTTTTGCACCCACTTCAGCATAGAAGGGTCCTTTGTGTAAGGCAGTGGTGGGCAACCTGTGGCCTGGGGGCCACATGTGGCCCAGCTGAGTTGGAGTGTAACCCTTAAGACATTTTGTTGACTGTTGCCCACCCGCAGGGTTGCCACATTCCACTGATTTCTGTCCACATAGTTTTTCTCATACTGATTTGACTAAAGTGATACACATGTAAAGTGAGGGCAAGTGAAGTGAGGTGAGTGCTGTTGGCACACAATATTGGCTGTGAGAGCTGCGCTCTCTCTCTGTGTCCAAAGGGCAAATATTTATTTTGTTTTTATCATTTGCAGTTGATGATTGTTCTAATACTGTATAAACAATTAAGCATTTTCTATAACTCATTATGAAATGTTCAGCATGCATAACATGTATTTAATTTTATTAATGGGGTCATGGTTAGTAAACTAGCCTGATTTCAATCATCTAGCGTACTGAGGCCTACTCATTAGCCTTGGTTGCCCGCTATGGTGTAAGGCCTCATCTGACCTCCAACAATATTCACTCAAATATTACACTAGAGTGTCAGCCTGCATTATGGATTGTAATCCAAGAGTGAAGCTTAAAGCCTATGTCAGAGGCAAGAATGCCTTTGTCAGGCACTTGCCTGACAAAGACACAGAGTGTCGAAAGCTCGCAAATTTACTATCAAATAAATCGGTTGGATTTAAAATTGGTGTTGCTAAATTCTTACAGAGGCAAGAATGTCCATCACTGTTTGAAGATGGACAGTTTGAAGCTTTAGTTTGACAAAAAAAAATCTAGTGGATCAATTGAATACTTGATAAATCAGATTTGACGACAAATTGGACTTAGATGTGGTGTCAAACCAAAGTGGTGTGAGAGCCCTCACTCCACAGAATCTCACTTCATCTTTATTGAAAGTGAATTCACTCTGACTCTGGGACATACGCTGTCAGCTGAACAAGTCTCTTTAGCTGCTGATGAGCAATCGAGCTAGTCTTGTGATTGTGTGGGTTTCATGTCAGAGTACAGCTCCCGGCAAAAACTTCCACCATCCCAGTCTACAACCAGCATAAGTGTGGCATGCTGTACATATTCGTCTACTGACATCTCAAGATTTTCTTTTTCCAATTTGAAAGGAAAATTACTCCCAAAGATAAATGGATTTGCTGTTCTCCCCATTAGAATTATTCATAGCAATATAAAGTACAAACTGCCACCCACAGCAACAGAGAGAATCCTTCATGCACGGGAGGGTTTTTAATTTTCCTCTCAATGCAATTTTGCCCTCCTGGAGGACTTATGTTTATGGAATCCTGGGGTTTCATAAATGCATCATCCATATTAGTGCACCAGTTTGCATGCTATGTCCAGTCTTGCGAAACAAACAACAGAATATAAATCCTCTTGTGTCCATGTTTGCCGATGATGTTGCATCATTATTGAGTAATGGTTTCCCATTTTAGTTTTACTTCACAGTGTCTTTCAGAGGGTCTACCCTGGGATTCCATTAAAGGGAGAATTCCACTGAGATGTCTCGTCATTTTCATCTATCATTCCACAAAGAAAAGCTGCACTTTCTTTAGCTTTGGAAATGACAAGCTTTCATCAGGAGATCTGCTTCGGTCAATGTGCTTTACAAAATCTCGGCAATTGTCATTCAGAACTAGAAAATATTGGAAGTAGGTTTGTCAGATATATGCTTTCTCTTCCTGAAGCTTATTGTGAGTGGCAATTAAAATTCTCACCATTGCCAGATCTGGCAGACACCAGGTCAAACAGTTCATTCAAGGTCAAGTCAGGTCACTGCTAATCACATTGGCCACTCTGTTTGAATACGTAAACTAATATTATAAGCGGAACTAATGCAAGGCAAGCACTGTCTAAACACATGATTCTTTAATCCTTGTAATCATGTCTTGAAGTTTATCTTACAATGCCTGTCTGAAACCTTATTGATGAAGATGATGGCATATTTGTACTGTCATTGGATTAGTAATCCAGAGGCTGAGGGTAATGCTCTGGGGTTTCGGGTTCAAATCCCAGCATGACAGATGGTGAAATTTGAATTCAATAAAAATCTAAAATTAAAAGTTTAATGATTACCATTGTCCATTGTTCTAAAAACTCATCTAGCTCATTAATGTTCTTTAGGGAAGGAAATTTGTCTTCTTTACCTAGTCTGGTTTACATGTGACTCCAGACCCACATCAATGCAGCTGACTTTTAAATGCCATCAGAAATCTCTTTCAGTTCAAAGGGCAATTAGGGATGGGCAATAACTGTTGTCCAAGCCAGCAACTGTAATAGATCGAGGATGATTCAATGGAGTTTCAACTATAAAGACTTTATTGCCAACAGAGTAATTATATACGAGCATTAAAGTAAGGTTAGATTACAAGTGTGACTCATCCTCTGGATTCCCCGGCTCCAGCTGCCAGTCCCTTCTCAACCTGTGCCGATTGGCTCAGCTTCCCACTAGATCATTAGATCCTTAACAGTCATGTGGCTCTCGGAACATCTCTCCCCCCGCCCCCAATTTCAAGGGCCACGCTATTACAACACAACGTATTGCAATGATTTTCTTAAAATGATGTTCATCACGGTCTGATTTTGGGGAATTTTGGGGAATCAGATTTCACACTTTTGTGCATATAATAATAAATGGAATGAGTCAAAGTGATAATTGACAGAGGAATTGAGCACTACACTATTGAACACAGGCCACACGGTGGCACAGTGCTTAGCACTACAATAAAGTTTTACAACACCAATTTTAAATCCAACCAATTTATTTGATAGTAAATCCGTGAGCTTCTCTACATCATTAGCACTACAATGCCAGGGAGCCAGTTCAAATTCCAGCTTTGGGTGACTGTGTGCAGTTTGCACATTCTTCCTGTGTCTGTGTGGGTTTCCTCTCGCAGTCCAAAAATTAGCCATGCTAAATTGCCCCATAGCATCCAAAAATATGTATGTTAGATTTATTATCCATGTTCAATGCATGGGGATAGAGTAGAGTTGTAGGCCTTCTTGGAATGCTCTTTTGGAGAGTTGGTGCAGACTCAATGAGCTGAATGGCCTTTTTCTGCACTATAAGGATATTAAGGCTTAATATGATGGTAGGCTATGAATAGGGTCTACAATACCTGAACGATGCATGTTACAGGCAATTATGGACTATAGATGCCTAATATTTCAGATTCTTTATAGAACGCAATGTTTCCCTGTAGTGATTTGACTTCTGCCCACTATCATGTTTCTACATTTTTTGCTTTATGGGCATAAAGTTCTTACCAATAAAGAAAAGGGTTCAATAAACAAATTATTTTCCTTTAGGCAGCTGGTACTTATCTCCTGGATTTGGGATGCAGTATCCTCAAATGCATCCCTGCCCCCACACAGGAGAAAGCTGAAGAGTACAGAGTCCACAGACTGAACAGTGAATTGCCGAGAATCCAGCCTGTCATAATCAGCGTACAGCAAGAGCCTTGGTTAATTAAAGAATAAAAGATTGATGAACTGTGGCAAATTAAAACATTTCTTTTACCATTTATATAAAATATTTATTTCCCTGTCAACCCTTTTGCAAATGAGATTGGTAAACAGGGCGCATGTAAACTAACCTGAGTATCATTACTCCATTAATTACATTAGCATGTAATGATCTTATATTATTAGATTAGATTAATTGTTGAGGGCAATTATTAGTCATTTGAACATCTTAATGGTTTGAATAAGGCAGGCTTTTGGACTGAAACACAGGGTTTCAGTGCAAGGCCATACAGCGCAAGCATTTATTCAATAAATGATATTAAATAAATAACTGAACATTCCAATTTATATCTCTATTCTTACATTAATTTTTTTGAAATACTACTTTAAATATTGCAGGGACATATCTCTCCCATTTGAATTCCATGGTCTTTGGCGAGTCTGACACTGAACCTCACCAGGATGTACAAACAGACGGCTGATTTTCAGCTTGAGATCTCGCACTTAAAATGTTATGTAACACAGGGGGCAGAAATAGTCATTCACCTTAACTCTAAAAATCTTAATGCCATTTGTAACATTCGGTAAGCCTTTTGGATGAACGATTCTGTCAATCAGATTCATTATCTTGCATTATTGGGACCTTAGAACCTCATTGCCAGCACAGGCATGAAAGACAAATCCTACGCTCGTGGGCAGGATTTTTAGGCCATTGGCAAGCAGTGGGATCTTCCAGTTTTGGCGATGCGACCTTATGAGTTTCCTGATGGTGTGGGGTGGATCCAATGGAAAATACCATTGACAATGGTGGGATCAGAAGATCCCACCGCAGATCACTTCCCCCAGCTGAGAAAAGGTCTACAAGGTGCACTGAAAATCCCACCCACACACTCTAAGATTTATGATGGACATAGAGCCCAGCATCTGGCAACAGGCCATATATACGGTACCATATACGAATCCTTTTCTTGTTTACCCACATCTTTTTAACTCTTCCCCTTCTGTATTTTCAGTTTTATTTTTACTTGCCACACTCCCCTGCTTCATTTCCATTTGCTGTGATTAATCTTTCTCATACTTCCTCGCTTTATTAACTCACCAATCATATTGATTGTCTTTTCACCATTTGGCCAGTATTCAAAATACTCATTTCCCAAAACATCCCTGAATTTCACGTGAAACACTTTATCAATGTGTGATTACAAAAACTGCAACCATGATTAAATAGTGACCATGATTAAATAATCACATAACAGAATTAGTCTTGGAGCAAATCCTACCCCGTTGTTTCCCTACACCAGGAAGAGGAAGCACCTCTACTGCCTGACCAGGCTCCTCTTTACTCACACATGCGCTAACATGAGCAGCTACATCACCACACGTATACAAAATGGTTTTATTCATTTCCGAATAGTAGCTGCCTGGAAATTCTGGACTGCAAATCACAGGAAAGAAAAATAAATTTCTGGGGGTTAATTTTCTGATTTTGGCACAAATTTGGATTTGAATTTGCTCTGATTTTCAAAAGCGAAGTTACAGTTCAAGGTTTTTGGCTGAATATACTCGCACAGTGAAGCAGCATCATTGAATATAGTGACTTTGATACTTTTCTTTTGGTGTCTGTTTCAGTATGGTAGCCTAGTGCAGATTTATCAATCCAGCTGAAAATGGGTTAACTGCAAACTTCTAGCGTGTCTGACTGTCTCATTCACCGTCTGAGTACTTAATATAAATAAATGAAAATTACATTAAAAAGTTATTCTGAGCCATCATTTACTCATTTCATCAATGCAAACTTGTCAGTTTGTTGGTAACTTAACAGGCATGCAGAAATACTTTAGGGATATCCTCAAAGCAGAATTATTCCAATTGGCCTGACAAAAATATTGCAGGCCATTGCTTCTGGACCTAGATTCCCAACTCCCCCAACCCCCACCCAGCAATCCCCATCCCCACATCTTCCCACCATCAGCCGACCACCCAAGGACATAATCCTGTTAACACCCTCTGAGGCAGCAGTGTGAATGAGTCCAGGCCTGAAAACCACTGCCAGAGCAGGCAACTGCTCAGCCAGCCAAGAGAAAACCCACTACACATTGTACTGAATCCCTGCTATACACAAAAGTAAAGTAACAAGAAGCTGCAGGCCCAGCGTAGGTAACTGTCACCTTCGAACAGATTTTCAAATTTAAATGAAGGCAACAGTAAGAATTGAAGTAAGCAGATTCAAAAGTAAAAACTTGGAATTCATTGAGATAAATGAAGGTTTACATCATGAAAGTTAGATTTCAGTGAAACTGTCTTACAGATTTTACTATCGGGCTAGATTTGATTGGAATTATCACTGCAAATGCTCTTCACTGGATTGCCTAAAGGCTTAGAGTGACGTATCAGTCACAATACTGGAGGATGTTGTCATAACACTCCCATCAAAATGGTTGTCAGGAAATGCTATGAAGGCCTGAATGTTGTCAAAATCAACAGAACTCGCAGCTGGAGATGCAGGAGCATATCTATCATATTGACCGGAATTGTAACCAAAATGGGTATCTCAGAGTCAGAGTGCTCACTATCTTCCTCTTGACTGGCTGAGCAGTTGCTTGTTCTGGCAGTGGTTTTCAAGCCTAGTGTCATTCACACTGTTGCCTCAGAGGTGTTAACAGTATACAAGGGCTTGAGCTTAATAACATACATTGAAATACATGGGACGGGATTCTTCCGCCATTCATACCCGTGGGATTCTCTGGTCCTGCTGCAGTGAGCGCCAAATTCTTCATCCTGGCTGACAGCAGCAATGGGACGTGAATGGGCAGAGCCCTGCAGTCTGTATAAATAACTGCTATTCCAAATTAGCAGGAATGTAAGACGAAGATTTGCAAAACTCGTTGCCAGAAGTAAGTGTATGAAGTTTTGCGCAAGCACAAAATTGTATATAAACATATGAATTGGGAGCAGGAGTAGTCACTCTACCCTTGGCCCTGCTCTGCAATTTAATAAAATCATGGCTATTGCGATTATAATTTCAAGCCCACATTCCTACCTATCCCTGATAATCTTTCACTCCACCTTGTTAACCAAAATCTAACTAGCTCAGTCTTAAAAATATCCAAAGATGGCTTCAATCACCTCGTTATAGGTAAACAGGTCAAAAAAAGAGTTTAAGAATGATACTTGAGAAGCAGGCAAACATTAATTCTCCAGACCTCAATAAATTCAAAATAAATTGGAGCATTTGTCAGAATTATCAAACTATTTTGAGTTTTAAAAAATAACCCAATAAATGGCAATTCCAGATCTGACTTGACCAATCCTATCAAACATTTCAGGACAGGATACATCAATTTAACGGGAGTTACCAAAGAGACCGTAGACTTAGAGCTGCAAAAAGCCCATGACAAAGAGATTTCTTTATACAATGGCTGGAATTTTCCAGCCTTTCATGTCCCGCCGGTGCTTCCAGAGAGCGCGGAAAATTTGGCACTCAGTTAAATCTCCATTCACTGCAGCAGGACCAGAGAATCCAGAAGCACAGACTAGTAACGTGCTGAATGTAAGCAAATAGGGAGTGGTTGCAGGGGTGGTCACATTAAAATGGATGGAGATAAAAATAGCAGGTGTACAGCTGAACTTTTTCTTACCTTGACAGAATTTGAAATGGGAAGTGGTTTTAGATACATGAACAGAAGACGCTGGAAAAACTCAGTGGCTAGGTTTTTATGACTTGTTCATCCCAAAACCATAAAATCTCACCCGAGATCAACGGTCCTTCCTATGTTCTGACCTTCATCTGCTCTAATTCCCCTGAAGGATGGGACAGTGAAATTCCATCTGCCAGCATCTATCAAGAGAGGAACAGAGTTAATGAGCGGGATTCTACAATTTTGTCCATGCCCCGCTGCAAGTGAGAGCGGAGGAATTGGCATTTCAGCCAAAATGCCATTCCCTTTCAGTAGCACTGGAGAATCCCAGCAGCGAACACAGATGGCGGTTTTGGTCAAAGTTTTGAGTCCATAAGCTCTCTGTCAAGAATTTTTGGGTAACTTGTTATTTACCATATCTGAACACCATAATAAATAAATGAAACAAGGCGTTAGACAAATCATAGACATCCAACTTGCTGTATATTTTATACCTCGCAGTGGTATTTCATACATTCCTGCAGACATGACATTATTTCCTCTGTGTGCAACAGCTTCTACTTACAGTGCTTCAAAATCTCTACTCCGTGCTTCATCTCTGCTTTCCCACTTTTTCTCAATTTTGTTTAATTTTCCTTGAGTGCAGACCCAGATTTAAGCAATCGAGCACAATGAGCGTCAATAGTAAGCTCACATCAATAGTAGACTCATGAAATCAAACACAATAAATGTACCACCACACAGTTGAAATTCCAATATGTTTGAGTCAAATCACACATGGACAATTTATGCACTATGTAAAGAGGTCATCCAAATCTGAGAGGCAGAGTGAGGAGAGAAACAAGGCTTTGGTATCAAAGGGCTAAGCTGTCAGGAATAACTTTGTAAGATAAGGATCTTCAACTTTGCAGTTTTCCATGTGAAACTCTGCAGAAATATTTGGCTGAATTTTCGCACCCCTCCCTCCACCAGCAGGATCACTGGACTCATTGATGGGAGCCTCCGTGATGATTCCCTAGCAGCATGCCCAGCAAAGAATGCAAAATGCTATAAACATGGGCAGGACTGATAGATCCTACCGCCAGCCAAAAGCAAGCTCCTTTGGTGCCGGAAAACACATTGCGAAGGAGAAGATTTGGCCCATAGGATGAGATTTTAACTCATCTCAAAATCTACCCGGCTTGCATCAAGTTAAAATCAGGCCCATAGCTTACTTGAGGCCACAAAAGTATGGCAAACTGCCATACGTGGAGAATGATCAACAGCTAGAACCAATTGTCTTGAAAGACCAGGAAAGTGAACTCTATAGAAAGAATGAGTTAGATCCTATGATGGAAAGGCAGTAAGGCTGATTTGGAAAGAAAAGAGCAAATTAGCTGCATCACTCTGTGCATCTGGTCCTACCTATTGAACAGAATGTCATGAAATGATAAAATTCCACCAATATACTCTGTTCCTATATACATATTACACAGCATCAACACTGGGCTTCTATCATACGGTTCTAAATTCTACCTGTTACAAACACTTGGATAGTGTGCTGAGATGAACAAAGAACACGTGAACTGTAGCTGATGCACCCTTGTTATTAATGTTGACCATGTGAAACATGTGTCCATACAATGGAATGTCTCCAGTGCACAATCAAGCATTTTAGCATTGTTTTGCTACCTGGATATAATTGTCCTGATCTATTTTATCCATCTCCCACATTCTAACCAGTTTTGTCACATGAAGCAGGCACCCATTATCTGAGAATTGACTATGGTAGCCTGTTTTTTTCAGACATTTGAAAGATAAATGTGGAAGAACCTTCTCTGCAAATAAAAAGCCAGAGGTTTGTCATTTAATATCATGCCACCATTAGTTGAAGGGTTAGACTACAATAAAGTTTGATTATCAAAGATACCCATGTTGAATTTAAACAAAAGTAAATGATTATGGTCTAAAAATATTTACAAATGCTCAAGAAAGAATTGAATACATAATATAACACTGCACATCATCCATTGTTTAACAATAATAGCTCAGATTGCAATCTACGAAGTAATAAAATATGTTTTGATATAATAATGTACTCCTCGACAAGCCACTAGATTTAGAGGAGATGAGGAGATTATCTAAGTTCATCATTGTTCCACTCACGTGAACAAGTTTTTCCATTGTTACTTTGATTCTCTGGCATAGTTTTATTAGAACAGGAATCAAAGGCCCTCCACTGTTCAATATTTTTCTTCAAAAGATAGACTTTGCCAATCCTGTGCTTTGCAAACTACTCTCAAAACAAATCAATGTCTATGAGTTTGATTTCCAAACTATTAATTTCATGGGTTGTATTTTCAGATCTGTATATATCAAAGTTGATAGAAATTCACTTATAAAAGCCAAGTGGCCTTTTTATATTATTGAAGATCCCAGGTAACAGTTTGAAGGATACCAAAGAACACAGAACAGTACAGAACACAAACAGCATTTCAGCCCACCAACTCTATGCCGACATAGATGCCTCTTTAATCTAATATTTTCTTGCCTCTTCATGGACCATATCCCTCTATTCCCTGCCTGTTCATGTATCTATCCAGATGCCATTTGAATATTGCTGTAGAATTTGCTTCTACCACCTCCTCCAGCAGCGCAATCCAGGCATTCACCACCCTCTGGGTGAAAAACTTACCCTTTATACCTCTATTAAACTTTCCCCTTCTCACTTTCAACCTGTGCTCCCGAGTAATTGACCCTTCAATGCTGGGAAAAGGACTCTAACTATCCACTCTATTCAAGCTTGTCATAATTTTATAAACCGCTATCAGGTCCTCCTCTCATCCTCCAACACTCCAATGAAGTTTGTTCAACTTTTCTTCATAGTCCATATCCTCCAAACTAGGCAACAACCTGGTTAATCTCTTCTGCACTCTTTCCAATGCATCAACTTCCTTCCACTAGTGAGAAAAACAGAATTGTACACAATAATCCAAATGCGGCATAAGCCAAGTATTATACAGCTGCAACATGATTTTCCAATTCCTATACTCAACGCTCTTACCAATGAAGGCCAGCATGCCACACGCCTTCTTGATCATCTTATCCATCTGAGTTGACACCATCTGCATACCTAGATTCCTCTATATGCCAATGTTTCTACCATTTACTGTATACTTTCCTTTTGTAGACCTTCCAAATTGCATTACCCCACATTTGATTAGGTTAAATTTCATCGCCATATTTTGGTCCAGATCTTCAGCTGATTTATATCCTGCTGTATCCTCTGACAATTCTCCTCACTATCTGCTACTCCCCCAATTTTTACATCATCTGCAAATTTACTAATTAGACTACTGACATTATCCTCCAAAAATTGTATACATGTTATAAACAACAGAAGCCCCAGTACTGATCCCTATGGAACACCACTTGTCACAGACCTCCAGAAGAAAAGTACCCTGCTTTCTATGCCCAAGCTGGTTATGTATCCATTTTACCAGCTCATCTCAGATCCCATACGATTTCACCTTCTGTATCAGTCTGCCATGAGGAACCTTATTGAGGGTGTTACAAAAGTCCATGTATATGCTATCCATTGCCCTGCCCTAATCAATTTTTCTTGTCACTTCCTCAAAGAACTCAATCAAGATAGTGAGACACGACCTCCCCTTCACAAAACCATGCTGCCTGTCACTAATAAGCCTATTTTCTTGCAAATTTGAATGCATCCTGTCTATAAGAATCTTCTCCAACAAGTTCCCCACCACTGATATAAGGCTCATACGCTTCTAATACCCCACATTGGCTCTTCTGCCCTTCTTTAACAGAGGAACAATGTTAGTTACTCTCCAATCCTCTGGTACGTCGCCCATGGCTAAAGAGGATACAAAGATTTTGGCCAAGGCCTCAGTAATTTCTACCCTCACCTCACTCAGTATTCAGGGATAGACTCTATTTGGCCCTGGGGACTTGTCCATCTTAGTGTTTTTCAAAACCTCCAATACCTCCTCCCTTTTTATCTCGACATGCGCTAGAATGTCAACATCCTCCTTTTTATACTCACCATCCATCACATCCTTCTCCTTTGTGAATAATGATGCAACGTATTCTTTTAGGATTTCACTCACCTTATCATGCTCCACACACAAATTCCCTCCACTATACTTGACTGGTCCTATCCTTTCCTTAGCTACCCTCTTCCTCCTTATATCCACATAAAAAATACACACACATAGCTATAAGGTTTCTCCTTAATCCTAATTGCCAAGGACATTTCATGGCCTCTTTTTTGTCCTTCTAAGTCCCTATATAAGCTCTTTCCTGCTATCTTTGTAACCCTCAAGAGCCTTATCTGTTTTCAATTTCCTGAACTTTATGTAAGCCCACAATCTCTCTTATCATCCAGGGTTCCTAAATCTTGCCATCTTTATCCTTCATTTTTACGGGAACATATTTGTCTTAAATTGTTACAACTCATTTTTAAAAGACTTCCACTATTGATTTGGATTTATCCTCAAACAGTTGCCCCCAGTCTACACTCCCTAGCTCCTGTCTGTTACTGTCATAATTAGTCTTCCCCCAGTTTAGTACTTTCAGTCTGGAAATATTTCTATCCTTTCTACAAGTATCTTGAAACTTACAGAATTGTGATCACTACTCCCAAAATGGTCCCCCCATCAAAACATCAATCACCTGTCCAGGCTCGTTTCCCAGAAGCAGGTCTAAGATGGCCCTTCCAAGTTGCACTATCTACATATTGCCTCAAGAAGCACTCTTAGACACACTGAATAAACTCTGCCCCATCCAAGCCCCTGGCACAAGAGGAATCCCAGTCTATGTTAGGGAGGTTAAAATTGCCCAGAACAATAACTTTATTGTTTTACTTCTTTCTATAATCTGCTGACATATCAGTTCCTCCGCTTTACTCTGGCTGGTGGAACATCTGTAGTACAACCTCAAAGTCTGGACGCAGTGCTCCTGTTTCTGAGTTCTACTCATACGGTCTCACTGCATGATCCCATCAAATTGTCCTCCCTCTGTATAGCTGTGATATTCTCCCTAATTAATAAAGCAACACCTCCATCTCTTTTGTCACCCCACCCCCCTGAAGTATCTAAAGTCTGGAATGCTAAACTGCCAATCCTGCCCTTCTTTCATCAATTTTCAGCAATTGCCACAACATCATAGCTCCATGTAGTAATCCAAGCTTTAAATTCATCCACCTTATCTGTCATGCTTTGTTGTGTTAAAGCAAACACACTTCAGACTATCTGTTATATTTTGTACACTCTCCTTGTGTTTTTATTTGACTTAGCCTTACTGGATACATTCACTGAATTTTCCACAGTGTCTGCACTCTGTACTATGGCTCTTCTTGAATTTTGTCTTTGGTTTTTCTGCTTTCCACTTTTCCCCTTAGTGCCTTTTGTTTCTGACCCCACTTACTTCCTTCTGACTTCCTGCATCGGTTCCCATCCCCCTGCCACATTAGTCTGAACCATCCCCTACAGCACAAGCAAACACTCCCCATGGGACATTGGTTCCAGTCCTGACCTGGTGCGGACTATCCAATATGTGCTGGTCCTACTTGCCCAAAACTGGTTCCGGTCCCAGGAACTTGAATCCCTCCCTCTTGCACTATCCCTCAAGCCACATGTTCATCTTAGCTATCCTGACATTCCTACTCTGACTAGCATTAGTGGCAATCCTGAGACTACTACTTTGAAGTCTTGCTTTTTAGTTTAACTCTTAACTCCCTAAATTCAGCTTGTAGGACCTCATCCCATTTTTTTTTTACCTATATTGTTGGTGCCTATGTGTGCATCAATAGTTGGCTGTTCACTATCTTCCTCCAGAATGCCCTGCAGCCAATCTGAGACATCCTTGATCATTGCACCAGGATGACAATATAACATCCTGGAGTTTCATTTGCATCCACAGAAACTCAGTCTATTCCCGTTATAATTGAATCTCTTATCACCATAGCTCTGCCATTCTTTTTCCACCTCCTGTACAGCCGGGCCAGCCACAGTGCCATGAACCTGGCTGCTGCCACCTTTCCTTGGTGAGTCATCTCCCCCAACAGTACCCAAAATGGTATATCTGTTTTGGAGTGAGACGATTGCAAGGGACACCTGCACTGTCTTGTTATTCTTCCTCTCTCTCTGGTGGTCACCCATTCCCTATCTCCCTCAGTGAGTTTTATCTTTGTTGTGACCAACTCACCGAACATGTTATCCATGACTTCCTCAACATCATCCAAAGGCTTTCTCAGTATCTCGGCCAACATTCTACACTTAATCAGAACAACCAAAGAAAACAAACTTTCATTGTACTTGTTATTTATTAAATATTGCAATGTACAAAATGACTGCCAGGGGTTTACACACCTCATAATAGGGAATGTGCTTCAAAAATAAGTTAATTGCATATGAGATAATTTGGGGCCTTCACTGAATTACTATTATAGTTGAAGTGGCCTTGCAAAACTCCACAGTACATTTGAAAAAAAATAAGAAGTTCTCCCACTCATCTGGACAACACTTCTCCTTCAAGCTATGCCATCAAAAACAAATCCTTTTTTTATATGTTTGTGGGATCATGCTGTGCATAAAATGGCTGTCATGTTAGCCTAAATGCCAACTGTACGAGTTTGCAACATAATTATGGGTGAAATATTTTAAAAAAAGAAAAATTCTAGAAATATTCAGCAAGTCTGGCAGCATCTATGGAGAGAAAAAGAGTTAATTATTTTCAGTCAAAGACCTATTTCATTGGAACTCAGCCATCAACCTGAAACATTAACAGTGGCACGGTAGTTAGCACTGCTGCTTCACAGCACCAGGGACCTGGGTTCAATTCGGGCTTCAGATGATTGCCTATATGGAGTTTGCATATTCTCCCCTTGTCCACGTGGGTTTCTTCCGGGAGCTCTGGTTTCCACCCACAGTCCAAAGATGTGAGGGCTAGGTTGATTGGCCGTGCTAATTTACCCCTAGTGTCAGCAGGATTAGCAGGGTAATACTTGGGGTTACGGGAATACGGCCTGGCTGGGATTGTTGTCAGTGCAGGCTCAATGAGTCGAGTGGCCTCCTTCTGCACTGTAAGGAATTGTGTGATTCTATGATTAATTCATTTTCCCTCTTCCCAAACGCAGCCGGACCTGCTGAGTATTTACAGCATTTTTCTGGTTTTAATTCAGATTTCAAGCATGCTTTTGAAATTATAGGCAAAGCTATTTAAGACATTTCTCAGAGATGTGATCAGAATTCAACACCTCGCCCGCCATAGAATCGGAACAGGCGAGGTTCTAACAACGGAAATCTCCATTGAACTCAGGTGGGAATTTCTAGTCTTGCGTGAACGAGGCTATAAAATCCCACCAAGTCATCTCTTAGTTTACTATATTTTACTGTTTAACAATAAATAGTAACCGTTTCTTTTAATCTTTAGTTTTCTAATGTATTGGTATATTTGTCTCATTGAAGCAAAGTATTTTTGGTCATTTTCTCAATAGTATCAAAAATGTCAGAGTTTAATTGCATTTTCAACTGATGAGTTTCGTCAATGAATCAATAAAATCTAATCACTGACAGTTCCTATCCCCTCTTTCCTGATGCCACAGATGCCGGTTAATGTTGTCAAGTGTTTAGACTTTTGGTTTTATAAATGGGCTAGATAGCGTGGTAAAATTCAACATTCATTTCAAAGTAAATGAAATTCAGAGAAACAAAAATGAATTTTATCCAGAAGGACAGATAATTTGAATCCAGGTTATTTATCAATGTGAAGTCAGGAAGGTGATCTTCAGGATAGTGTGTATCTTGGCCAATGAGTAAAGATATCTATCCGTTCCTCATTCCAAGTTATAATGGAGCTTCTGAAACAAGCAGGAGAATAAGAGACAGCTTTAACAGTGCATAAAGCATCAGCAAAGAATGGCGAACATCTGCAAAATGCCCACATATGGAACGGAAGGGGGATTTAGATCTGAAGAAACAAATATTTGCCTGAAGGAAAAATATTAATTAGAATGCATCCCAACACGGCAGACTGAAGGCTGCAAGACATGTGCAGCCGAAGGTCGAGAAAGCAGTAAAGTGGAAATTATGTGTAAATTGACAGTGTTCAAAGCTGGCACAAGCCAAAGGATAAACAAGCCATTTGCCATGTAAAAACATATACAAAATAACAGCCTCTGTCAGAAGGCATCTGTGCATGTACCTATTTATTTTGACAAAAGTAAATGCTGCCTCGCAATACTCATTTCTCATTTAAGATCCCTTATAATTTTATAATTACTTGCTCATTAAAAATGAATACAATGGAAAGACTGACTTGATCTGAAAACATTCTATTAATTTCTTCTTGTTGGGAGTGAAGGAAACATAAAATTGAAGTGCCAGTTTGAACGGCAAAGTTGAGGAAATGGGACATTCTTTATTATTTTAAGACACCAGATGGCATAAGGAGGAATCAAAGAAGATTATAGCAGGATTATTGTTTTCTTTTAGGAGGAAAATGGAGAAGTTGGTCAACCAAAAATCCCATTGGTGAATTCTTTGATGTACTGAAAAATGATCACCACACATCACAAACTGCTGGCTAACCGTCTCGAATCAGTTTCCAAATCACAGCACCCTTCTTCTACACGCACTTCCCATTGCAACTGAACATTCTTTTCAGCCTCAGTCATGTTTTGCCATGTCAAGGCTAGAATAGAGCCTCCCAAACATCATTTATAAATTTTCAACAAGCAAAATCAGGAATGTTACTCTTGAGATGTTAATAGTCAAGAGGATGGCACAGTGGTTAGCACTCTGTCTCACAGTGGCAAGGACCAAGGTTCGATTCCCAGCTTGTATCACTGTTTGTGTGGAGTCTGCACATTCTCACCTCTGCATGGGTTTCCTCTGAGTGCTCTGGTTTCCTCCCACAGTCCAAAAGACATGCTGGTTAGGTGCATTGGCCATGCTAAATTCTCCCTCAGTTTATCCAAACAGCTGCCAGAGTGTGGCAGACTTTCACAGTAATTTCATTGCAGTGTTAATGCCTACTTATAACACTAATAAATTGAATTTTAAACTGTGTGATTGTAATGTTCAATTTTTCAGTGTTTGATTACATATGCCTGTTGATCGCTTACTGTGTATGATTAGTTAAGCCTGAGTGTAGTTACTTCGTAAAATAAATTAAACTGAGTCAAGCTGTTCTCAGCATCAGAGGAGATGAAACATTTTAAAACATTGAATAAAACTTTTTACCCTGACAGAAAATGATTATCATCTCTGTATATCCCCAGGCATAAAATACAACAGGGAAGTGTTCATATAATATTTCCCCTTCCACTGTTTTAAGTAAAGGAGCAACACTTGTTCATTGTAACAGGAAAGAGGACTGTAATATACCCATTCAACATTTTGTAACTAATAATTCTGAGCATTATATCATAATTTTACAGGTAATATCCTTAAATTAAATCTGATGGTTATTAAGCTACCTAATCAGAATCTGAGAGCAACTTCAACTTTTAATTTAGTAAAACTTCCAAAACTTTTAGCACAACAGAAAAATATGTGAAAGAAGATGCAATATTCTTAAAGATTGTTTGAAACATCAATTTGCAATTTCTTGGTAGAAAAGAAATCCTATTTCTTGCAAAGATATGGTGAAAAGGTGTACAGATAGGTTAAGTGAATAGGCACGAAAATGGAAGATGAAATATACTGTAGAGAAATGTGAAATTGTATACTTAGGTAGGAAAATTTAAAATAAACAGAATGGGTGGGATTTTCTGGCCATGCTCGCCCCAAACCCAGGAAATCCTGACTGAGGTCAATGAAACTTTGCATGGTCCACATCCCAACCACTACGATTCCTGTGGCAGGCGCAATGGGAAAACTGCCCCAATATTTTTTGAAATGGTGAGAGACCTGGCATCCATAGGGATTTGCATTTCGTTGTACACAACTCACTGAAATTTGTGTAGCAATAGTAAACAAATTAGAAATCAAATAGCATGTTACAAAGGAATTGGAGTAGAAGGGTAAATAAAATTTACTGCAATTTTATAGAGCCTCAGCGAGCCCAAAGCTGGAGTATTGTGGACAATTTTGGTCCCCTTCCTTGCCTTAGGGGAGAACAATGACGAAATGGATTCCAGGAAACAAGCGATTATCCAGCAAGGAGTGATTGAGTAGAATAAGCCAACATTCCATATAACATAGAACAGTGAGAAATTTCAAAGTGTTCACATGTTTTGGAGGGCCTTACAAAAGGTATAGACTGAGAAAATATTTCCCTTTGCTCTGGAATCTAGAACATTTGATCACAATCTCAGAATAAGTGGTCAGCTACTTAGGGCTGAGATGAGGAGAAATTTCTTCACTCAAAAGTTGGTGTATCCTTGGAATTCATACTCCAGAAGTATAGCAATGCTCAGTTAATGAATATACTCAAGGTTAAGATTGATAGATTTTTGGACTCCAAGGCCAGGATTTTCTGGCTGCACCCACCAGCTGGAATTTCCAGCTTGCTGATGGTCAAAGGACTTTACAGTGGCCTGAATTATCCCTTCCTAGTTGCCCATCATGGCGGGGCTGGAAAATCTCAGCCTAAAAGGATTAAGAGATATGGAGATAAGTGCAAGAAGGCAGAAATGACAGATTAGCCAGGATCTTTTTAAGTGGCAGAGTAGACTGAAAGGCCTACTCCCATTCCTCTTCCTTGTGTTCTGACACTCTTCCTGTTCACGTATGTTAGCTAAAGACATTGAAACATTAATCTTATCAATGCTCTGATGGTAAGGAAATTTAAAAATAAAAGATATATTTGCTTCTCCGTGATCAAATTTCTTCTTTAAAAAAATTGGCAAAAAATTATTTGATTCTATTAAATGTGGCTTTTAAAGAAAAAGCTCTGATTGTTGTTTGTTTTTGCAAATTTTAGACAGATTATCGCCTTTTCTATAATGAACAAACAAATAGAAAAAAAAGTGCCTTCATTTTTATGCAAATATTGCCAGCTGTTTCTTTGAGTTTGCCTGGTATTGAGATGTGAGGATCTGCATGTAAATGGAAGCAGGCAGGAGAAACTGGAGAAAGTGCTGACAATAAGGTGCAAATAGAAATTGTTCACTGGCAACCACTATACATTTCCATCAAAAGAATAATCTGACAGAATTATACAAATAGCTAAAGCCACATTGTTCTCCTAGAATAGTAAAGCTTCCTGTATCACAAGATAAAAAAATCTTCGAAAAACCTGATTTAATTTTTTTTCTAAGCATATCTACTTCAAATTTCAAAAGCATTGGAGTTTATCACCGGGTGTTTGAGATTGCACCATTCAATCTGCTGCTAAAATGTCGTTCTAAACTGCACCTCTGCTTAGAGCTTTTTAAGTTATAGCCCCAGAAATTACTGTTGGTGATGTTAATGGACAAATGTGTTTCTATGACAATCCTCTGCGCATGACTTAATCACAGGCATTGAGCTGGTTATTTGAAGAGGGTGAATGCCTCGATGGATGTAAGGGATAGAGCAATACTATCTGAACAATATACACAACCATGCAGAAATTCCTCTGTTTTGCGTGGCGGCTGCTAGTTTTTCAACATTTTGATCTTATGGTGTTAATAAACAGCAGCTGGATGTTGTCAGAAATACACTGTGTAATTCAAGGCTATGTATTGATTGAAGTAGGTAATGCTGTGATATATTATGGCACATTACTCTCATGTACTGTGTAACAGCTGCCTAAGTCACTGAACATTTCTTATATCATGCTTACCTCTCATCATTGGTAACTTTTTTATTGTAAAATATCTCATGTATACATCACACATGACACATATGTGTAAATACCTGATTAAAAATCTTGCATAGGGCACGCACTCTATGTCCACAACTATCACTCCCTGTTGTCCCATTTTCTTTGTCAACAATTGCCATTCAATATTTGCTATGTCAACATTCATAATATAGTAGCAGGTTCGAGCCATTAGATGACTGTGCAGGGGAAAGTTCTGAAAATTGTCTCATAAAGTGTCATCTCCTTTAAATGAGGTATAATAATTTACCACATATACAATCTGACATCGCTCTGAATTGAATAATATGTCGCTGCTGTCACACAATCACTGTGTAGAGGTCAACTCATGAGTGGAATAGAAATAAAACTCAGGCATGGCCAGAAATTTGTGACCACTCACAGGATCATAGGCTAGAATCTTATGTGGGATTTTCCTATCCTGCTACAGTGAACTGTGCTCCAAATTCTTTGACCTCACTGTAGTGGAAGTGTGGCATTACTGGCCGGTAAGGTTGTCCCTATAAAATCCCTACAATGCAGAAGGAGGCCATTCACACATCTGAGTCTGCACTGACATTCAACGTGTGTATTTTATCCAGGCCCACCCTCCAACTCTATCCCCATAACCCTACCATTTACCATGGCTAATACATCTAACCTACATATCTTTGGACACTAAGGGTCAATTTAGTGTGGCCAATCCACATAACCTGCACTTCTTTGGACTGTGGGAGGAAACCAGGGCAACTGGAGGAAACCCTTGTAGATACAAAATGTAAATCACTACCTGTTGACCTGTTTTTTTTAAATCAACATTCAATACCTGCCAAGTTAGCAGTCACAATGTAGTAGTGGATTCTAACCGCTTATTGAGTATGCAGGGGAAGATTTTGAAATTTCAAAAGCGTACAAATGCCACACAGTCACCCGAGGCTGGAATTGAAGCCCAGTCCCTGGTATTGTGAGGCCATTCAATGTCAAAAAATAATATGGAATAAAATTATTATTTCAGGCATAAAATAGATAACATTTTCAAGGGGTCACATGGTCTACCCTTGCTCCTAAGTATGTTCGTTTTAAAACTCTATTGTAATTTAACCAATAAAAACATTCTTTACTGAAGTTCAAAGTTCATAGTTGCAATGGTTTTCGTCTTCTCTGTTCTAATATTTGTTAATCCAGCACAACCGTGCACAACACCCAATAATTTCTCATGCCTCATTGCAATTGCTACTTTACAAATCATTTATTCTGATTAAATTATCACGGGTCTGGAATCAGAAAATGTTAAGCACGAGTGGTTGGGATAATTGCTGGCAAAGCCATGCATCTATCTGCCAGAGAGGATGCCGTGTGTACCTCCCTGTGTTCCTTCGAATGAAAGGCAATCAATTTAAACAGCAGTATAAACTATCCAGAAATTGGCCATTCAGCCCAAACTGGCTTTTATGCTCCACATGAGCTTGCTCCCATCTTAGTTCATTCATCTGATTAGCTTAACTTTTTATTCCTTTCTCACTCGTATGCTTATCTGCATTCCTCGGAAGTGCACTGATGATATTGGCCTTAAGTAATCTTTAGGTAACAACTGGGTTTAGCTGAGCCTTCTTTTTATGAAAGCGTAAAATTTGACAAACACGGTCAAATCAAAATTGCAATGGGGGAAGAGGAGCTCGAAAGAAGCTAAGAAAAAAGGGACATTGCAAAAATAGAATTTGTAAATCTGAATTAGGTTTCTGTAAAGTCCAACATTTCATCTCAAGCACAGCACTATTAAAATGACTGAAAAGAACTATGTGTGTGAAGAATTTTCTGTGTTTTTTACATTTGATATCTATTCTCTGTGAATCCAGAGTCTTTACTTATATCATCAGAACAGTGGGCAGCCATGCCCTTGACTGGAGGGCATGTCATTCCCTCCCTTTTCTACTCTGTGGAACGATCAGCCTGGCAGCAGTGACAGATGAACAGCTTACCATTAATTTCTCCACTTTTGTGCCTTCAGTCCAAATAGTGAGTGTTCTCCGCAGGGAGGCATCAAGGTCTTCTCATTTTTTTTTCAAACTTGCAGCTTCAGAGTGACTTCTAAATCAAATGTCGGATTGGGAACGAGGGCAAATATCAATCTCACATTCTGCTCGGGTCTTGGCGCACTCTGCTGATTTTTAACTGGTGAAGCCACAGCCTTTTGATCCCAAATGATCCAAGAAAGCATGGTGGGAATGAAATAGAGAAGGAGTTGGATAACTAGCCAAGCTTGTCCATTCTGTTTATTTTATATGTTCATACGTACACATAAATATACACACTTTATATAAATGTGTGCATATATACAATGCACACACATACATTTCTTATATAGTTGTGCATATATATATATATATCATGCATTACATTCACATACATAAATATATACAGATATATATATATATGTACATTTGTACATATACATATATCATATATGGATTTTTTAAAATTAACTAGTGTTACAAGCAGACTTACATTAAACTGCAATGAAGTTACTGAGTGTTACACACTCCAGTGCTTGTTTGGGTGTTTTGAGGGAGAATTTATCATAGCCATGCACTTAACCAGCACATCTTTTGGATTGTGGGAGGAAACTATAGCACCGGAGAAAACTTACACAGACAGAATATGGGGAGAATATGCAGATTTCGTACAGACAGTGACCCAAGCTGAGAACCAAACCTGGGATCCTGGAGCTGTGAGGCAGCAGTGCCAACCACTGTGCCGCTCATATAAAAGATATATACATTCAGCAAAAGGGTCACTTTGATTCAAAACATTAACTCTGTTTCTCCATCCACAGATGCTGCCAGGCCTGCTGAGTTTATCCAGCATTTTCTGTTATTCCTTCAGATTTCCAGTATGCGCAGTATTTTGCTTCATTATATTTACTATGTACTGTGCTTTAATTTCATTTTTTTTGGATAAATTTCAAATACATTTCAAGCCAAAAGTTCAGAGACTACTATTGATGATAGCAACCCCCTCAGACATTCACTGCATTCACACCAAGATCCTACATTCATTCATGCTCCAAATAACAGTTAGGTTTTTGGTTCATGCATGTTAAATGTTCATTCCAGATGGAATGGATACAGGCTCCTTCCAAGGCACCTTTAAAGTTATCTTTGACTAAATCAAAATATATAAATTGCATGGCCAAAAGGGTGGTGGAAACAGAATCAGATGTAACTTTCAAAAGGGAATTGGATGTACATCTGTACAGGAAAATTTGAAATACTAAAGGGAAGAAGAGAAAGCAGGGGAGGAACTGAAGAGCTAGCTGAGGAATGAGCCAATGATCTCCTTCTGCTCTTTAAGTATTTATGATTAATTTCAAGGATTAATTCCACAGTCTGTGCTTGCAGTGATAGTTTGAATCACTGGGGACCTAAATTTTAACCCTGAAGGCACAGATTTTCCCTTAGGATTATCCGCCATTCAAAATGATTTCTCTCAGCTGTATTGGACATTTTGCTGGACTGTTAGCTGTCAGCGGCAAATCATCACAGGAACACATGGAGAAGAAAGCTGGACATTGCACATGTCACCTTATTTCAGATCCATCTCCTGCTGGACTGTCAGAATTGAAGTTAGCCTTGGAGTGGCCTATGTGATGGAAAATGGTGGAAGCATCTTTTGAGGGGACTATCTTCATGGGAATGTCACTTTGCTGCCAAAAAAATGTAAACGTGCTTTCTGTAAATAATGGCATCCATTAGATCCAAAGCAATCTCACCTTTCATCAGATCACCCAATTACCCGGCAATTTCATATACGTCTAACCTGCTGCCGATATTAATCTCTGAAAGATCTAGAGATTTGTGGAGTTCTAGATTTATTCATTTCCTTATGAAACGTAATATCTTACCAATGAAGGTATTTTGGGGCTTTAATAATATTTCTGTTTTCACATAACACTGCACTTGGCTCTTGATGATAATTAAACCCGTTGAAACTAGACTGTTTCCCTTAACTGCAGAGTCTAAATCCAGAAATCATGGCGTGGGCTGGTGGGATCTTTTGGTCTCACCAAAGGCCCTCCCTTCACCTTTTCCCTCCACCCCCTGACCTGTGGTGAGTTCCCAAATGATACAATGGCGCAAAATGTCATAGGACTGGAAGATCTGCCAGCAGCCAATGGCAAGTGATCTCCACCACTAGGGGAAGGATATGATATCATAGAATGTTACAGTGCAGAAGGAGACCATTCGACCCATCAAGTCTGCACCGATCACAATCCCACTCAGACCCTATCCCCGTAACTTCATGCATTTACCCTAGCTAGTCTCCCTGACACTAAGGGGCAATTTAGCATGACCAATCCATCTAACCCGCACAATTTTGGAACGTGGGAGGAAACCGGAGCACCTGGAGGAAATCCATGCACACATAAGGAGAATGTCCAAACTCCACACAGACAGTGTACCAAGCAGGAAATCAAACCCAGGTCCCTGGCACTGTGAGGCAGCAATATTAACCACTGTGCCAGTCCAAAAGTCTCAGGATGATATTCTGTCAGGAGGAGGGCTCCTGTTTCGTATGTGCTTACTTTGTTTTTACACTTCCATTACAGTGATCTCTGATGGTTCTACAATGCTTAAGCCACTCTATAGCCACAAGAACAAAGTGTATCTTTTTCATTGTTTAATTTTTCATTGGGTGCCTACAGGACTAGATTCACAAAACCGAATTAGCCAGACTAAAAATCACCCAATGCCGTTTGGTCTGAAGGGCACAAAGAGGGTCGGTCTGGTCGAGGGACCATTTTTGCACCCATATTGATCTGTAACATGCCCTAAAAATCGGCGTATCCAATTCTGATCTCTCCCCTCCCCCAACAACCGTCTCCTTGTTCCCCTCCAAATATATCATCTGAGTTACTGTGAGTAAAGACATGGGGAAATCTGCTGCCGTGTACAACTTAAGCAGGAAATTTTTGCAGTTACCCATATGCGCTCTGAGATTTAATTAAAGCCTTACACATCTCAATCAATTATAATGTTACTTTGCCACATGAAAGGACCTTAGATAAATGGGATTTTGTAGTGCATAGTCCTCAACAGCAAAAAAAGTCTGTGATTTATACGTTTTTCCATTTGATCTAAGAATCTCAATCTTGTAAGTGCCACCTTTATTTCAGCTATCTCTGACAACAATCTGTATTTCAAACATAGTGTATAAAAGGGGGAATGAACAGCCAGCTGTTCAATATGCCTACAAGGTCCTCGCCATACTTTACACGCCATGAATGCAAACTGCCATGCTTTATTATGGGTTATGCACTTGTATCCAATTTACGCAAATTATAAAAATGCCACTTTAATGAAAAAGTTAACATTTCTATCATCAGCTCAAGCATGTCATGAAATTGCAGCATTAGGTCACCCCAGATAGACAGGCCATGAGGGAACACCCAGAACCATTTCATTCATTTAAAATTCATCTCTCTGCCATTTTTTGAAGAATATTAATCTATTTAAGATAGTTAACACCTCAGTTCTCTTTCCTTCCTTACCTTTTTACAACAATGGCCACACTTCCCATATACCCATCTGACAGTAAAGTGCTTTGGGATGCGCTGAAGTCATGAAAGGCGCTATACAAATGCAAATTTTTACTTCTGCTCTTCTTTTCCTTCTTTCTATCTCTCTTACGATATAATAATGGATAGTATGTCCAAGATGTGTGCTCTCTAGCAGGAAATGGTGTGAGTTTAAATCCAGCACCAAGAGTTTAGGTATATCTGTATCATGGCTGTTCTGATCACTTCTCAGCCTTTTGGCTAAGGTCAAGGGTCAGATCAAGTCAGAGTTCAGGTGAAATCCTTTTCTTGTCAGCTTAGATCTTGCTTGTCTCTCTTGTGGAGACTACAAATAGGTTTCAATTTGAACTTGAATTGTTTTTCAGATTAAATAAGGTGATGGATTAATGGCTTACCCTCTACACGCTGCACATTTAAGAACGGAATACTTTTTTAAAAAAAATTGTGACCACTCTGTTTAACATTTCAGTTAAAATGCAGGATATCTTTAAAAAAGCAAAAATGTTGTGGATGCTAGAAATCTGAAATAAAAACAGAAATTTCTGGTAAAATCTCAGCAGATCTGGCAGCATTTGTGGAGAGAGGAACAGAGTTAACGGGTGGGATTTTACAGTCTTGCTCGTCTCAAAACTGTAAAATCCCAGCCGAGGTCAACAGACCTTCCCATTGCTCGCCCCTCACCTGCTCCGATTCCTGTGGCAGTGGGGCGGTAAAACTCCCCCAACATTTCCAGTCTGTATGACCTTTCTTCAGAGCTGGATATATATTTGGAATTGAAATGTAATGAAATAGGATATCATAGATATTAAACACCAAATTATTTTGTACTGCAGTCCCTTAGCATCATCTAAATATGCTTTCCATCCTGCCACTTATCCTACTTCCATCTTCAGCACATATCCTATGGTTCTCTGACTCCTGGTATTGTTCCTCCCATGTACACAGCAGACTTTTAAATGATCTTGATCCCAGAAATTCCCTGTATATCTTTAAAAATCATCAGTTTCGAAAACTCTCTTAAGTCCTCAATCTATTTCTATTATTTATCCTGCACTATCTCCTTTCTTAATCATCTCCTATTCAGCACACCTTTCTCCTCACTTCTCCACCTTTTATTCTTGCCGTCTCCTTAACACTCCACTTAGGTCCTGCCTCCCTCCAACTGTTCAGTCTATTTCCTTCCTAAATACTCACCTACCACCTACCTCCTAAATATAATATCCTCCATTTCTCCCTCTTACATCCCTCTCACTAGTCACTCTATATCCCTCCTTAATCCTCCCTTGTTCTGTCTCCCTCCTTCCTCAGTTCCTACTGGGTGTTCTGTCTTTCTTAGATCCCCTGCTCAATCCATCTCTGATATGTGAACATGTTTTGTTACCTTAAGGACAACAAAATGTACAAATTCACATTGCTAGTGTTATCCAATAGGCGAGTTGAGTTGAATTCATGACAGATCAACAACATGGAACAACAAGTTTGCCGTTTAGAGTGAAATTCCAACTGAGGGGCATGTTTCCACCGAGAAAATAATGTTGAGGAGGCGCTAGTGAGAGAAAGCAAGATAAATAAAGGTCAGTGGGACAAATAAAGGGCCTGTCTGTCAGCAACAATTTTAAAGACTTTTCTGTTTTCACTTTTGGCATTATGACCTACTCAAGTAAGCCTTTCTGCAATGAATGCATATAAGAAATTAAATATATTGATATATGACCCCACACCCACCCACTCGCCCAGCCTCACATCCCCACCCACCAACCTGCAACTCTCTTATGACCATGGTACTGAGGGTCACATTTCCCATCTTTGTAAACACTATTTGATAATCCTGGCTTTGATATCTAGGAGGTGCTGCACTAGCGGACTTGACTCTTCCTCTTCTCACCAGTACAAAATCCAATGGCTACTTTGAAATCAGTCACTTGGGACACTATGGTGACACAGTGGTTAGCGCTGCTGCCTCGCAGCACTAGGGACCTGGGTTTGATTTGGGTGACAGTCTGAGTGGAGTTTGCATATTCTCCCTGTGTCTGCTTGGGTTACCTCCCACAATCCAATATCTAGATTAGATAGATTGGCTATGGTAAGCTTGCGGGGCTACGGTAATAGGGGGGTGGGGGAGGGGAATGGTTGGTGTACGATCATGAGTGGGCCTGGGTGCTGACTCGATGGGCCAAATGGTTTTTGTCTGCACCGTAGAGTTTCTAAGGATTCATCAAGTGAACCTTTGGTGCAAATGGCAGCAGAGATTGTGAGCTGAGCCCGGGGGAGGGGAGGTGTCTATCCATGACAAAAAACATGGGTCATTCCTGTCCACCGCACCGTATGCTGAGGTAAGATATGATGCCTCAGAGCCAGGTGGGCATCCGCAGGGCTGACAACTTCACTTGGATCATCGCATGACCTCCCAACTCCAACTGCTCCGTCCAGTCAAACAGCGTTCTTTCCTACAATAACAACACATGATCAAAGAAAATGGAAAATAAAACACAGTTTTTTTTGAATGCCCGAGGGAATTTCCTCCTATGTCACTCAGTGGTTCAAACTTTAATTCCACGAGAATCCCAGATGATCTGAGCAGGTTGTTCGAGGGTTAGGTTTTTAACAGAGATTATCTGAGGTAAGTTACTCACCACGGTAGAGCCATCAGACACTCGAACATTGTGTTGTACAGATATTAGCAAAACTGTTTCGTTTCTCTGCCAAGTTCTTATTCCCCATTTTTGAATAACCTGTGGTATATTGATTGTAAATGTTCTGTCAAGAAGACAATGGAGCATCAAGTTAAGAAATAGGGAACGGGTTCAAGTTTATTTTGCATTTTCGATCCTGGACTATATTTCACCACTTTCTGGAATTTTCTGGCTGTTCGCGCCCTGCCGCCACTGCAAGCGAGAAAGGAAAATTTGGCACTCAGCCAAACCGCCTCTCATGGCAGCGGATCCGGAGAATCCCGCTGGTGTGAATGGCTGAAGAATTCCGGCCTAAAATCTAAATCTGAGTTTAAAAGGCATCTGACCTGTGAAAATATGATGCATTCAACTGATATTTCATTCGCTGAATGACACTTTCTTCGAATGTACACTGCAAGAAACAAGTTTCTGTGATTTAACGTTTAAGTTTATTCCAGTGCAAGAAACAAAACCACATCGACCAGCAAAGCAGATTCAAGCTTCAAGCTTTGTTGGTGTTTTGATTTACTTCAGGCTAGCCATTTGCAGGTGACACGTCTAGGGGACATTGAGCTGCTTCTTTGCCATTTCCAAGCTGCAGCAACCTCCCCCCCCCCAACCCCCACCATACCTCCCACCCCCGCCACCTCCAGTAACCTCAGGCTCAATCCATAATACTTTAATGCTGAGAGCATATATTACTGCTGATGACAAACGTGCCAGCAGTGGTGGCACAAAATTAGGCTCGGGGCGGAATAATTATATATACAGCCTTTAGCACTGAGGGAGAGAGCCATCAATCAGTCTCCAATTATTCTCTGGTTAATCAGCTCTGCCCTTCCTTTATAGAAGGGTTACAGTGTAATTAAGTTGGCAGCATCCTTTTAATTCATCAAGCACTAAACACATGGTGGTGTTTGCTGCATCCGGCGGACAGCTCCTTGTGAACCTGACCACCCCCCCCCACCACCCCCCCCGTCCCTCCCCACCCCCACCACCACCCAATCCTCTGACGTGCCAAGTAGAGGGCTGGAATTTATGTGCTCTCACAAACTCAGCTTAAGAGGAGAAGGAGAACGAGTGCGAGAGGGAGAGACAGAGTGAAGGAGAAAGGGAGAGAGAAAAAGAGAGGAACCGCCAAGAACGGGTTAAAACGACTAATAGGATCTCATCCATCACAAGAAAGCATTGAATTTTTTTTTTGCTCTCTCAGTTGTAGCTCAGGGTTTGAGCTGGCTTGATTGCGAGGAATGAATAGGACATGCAAATGGTTTCGCTTCACACCAAAGCACACACGGGAGCAACCTAATAATGCTCAAGGTCAAATACATGCAAGAGGTTGGGGGACTTGGGGCAATGAAAAAGCTGCTGTCAGTTACTAAAATCTCAGTGGAGTGCAAGGCTGCATTAAAATCGAATATAAAATTATGTTCAGCCTTCCTGCCCAGAGTTGTGCATATTTTAGCCAGCGATATGACTAATGTTTTTTTTCTCACTCTCCTGTTTTTGTGCACTTTGTTTTTTTGCCTCTGGCTTGTAATGTAAATGTGAATATATAAAGCCCTTGCTTTTAGCCAATGCTTCGTGCCCCCCCCCCCCCCCCCCAGTCCCTGCTCCCCACCGCCACCAGCCCCCCCCACCCAATCCCCCCCTCTCGAACTTGAGCAGGGAACCATTTTATAGGTTCATTATAAATTCTATCATCATGTAATATGAAAACAAACAGAATGCTGGTTAATACCAGCACAATGCAATAAATACAACACAAACAACATATTACCTATTGTATTAAAATGCAGTAGCTGGATTTGATCATTAAAAAAGTAGAAAACGTAATGATGCCTTTTGTTGACTATTATTCATAAAAATGATAGAAAATTCGAGGGTCGTTTGATTGTACATAACCTTTAACACATGCAATGGCTTTCTTCAGGCAATAAAGTGTTTATACTGGGCTTCTCATATTATAAAGACTAACAACTACTGCAACCTGGAGTAATTAAACATTTTGTACAGAAGATGATGTCAGTCTGCTTTGACCTGAAATGATGTTTACTGGAAATGGAGGTCGTGAATCATTTAGACCTTTGGTGAGACTCCACAGAAAGAGAATGCACTAATCTCCACTGCCACTCTTGCTGAATTAACAAGCAGGAAGCAACATTTTTAATGACTTAAAATAAATGTGTGCTGGTTATGCTTCTGCTTTTTTTGGCATGTATGTGATCCTGTGTGTATATGCATATGTAAATGTGCCCATGCACCTCCCCAAATGTGCATGCATGTGTTGGTCTGTTGTGTTGGTCTGCATGTGTGAATGTGCGGTGTCCTTCTGTGCATGTCAGGGTGTTGCTGTGGGGTTTATATGCATGGGTGTTCACTTAAGTGGAAGTGTGTGGATGTTTGTTTGGGTGTGAGTGTGCGTGCATGTATGTCTGCATGGGGTGTGGGGGTTGTATGAATACGTGGATGTGTGAGTTTGAGTCAGAACGCGCCTGTTTTGAGGTGGATTTGAGTTTTTGGCAAAAACTTGCAGAAAAAACAGGGGTGTCAGAGATCAGCAGGTTTGGTAAAAGCCCGCGAAAACTCTTTCAGGAAGGCCCTGATTCAGGAATCTCATAGAGTAGAAGTTTTGTAGAATCCCTACAGTGCAGAAGAGGCCAGTCAGCCAATCAAGTCTGCACCAACTCTCTGAGAGAATATTTTACCCAGGCTCACCCCCTGCCCTATCCCTGTAACCCCACACATTTTCCATGGGTAATCCATCTAATCTAAACATCTTGTGACATTAAGGGGCAATTTTTTAGCACAGTCAATCCACCTAACCTGCACATCTTTGGAATGTGAGAGGAACACCAGAGAAAATCCATGCAGACATGGGGAGAATGTGCAAACTTCACACAGTCAGCCAAGGGCGGAATTGCACCCGGGTCCCTGGCTCTGTGAGGCAGCAGTGGTAACCACTGTCCAATCATGCTGCCTAAAACTTGTCCTATTCTGGTACTTGACAGGTCAGCACTGGGCATTCCCTCCACCAAAAACTGCAGGCTGATCGAACGCTGACCAGCTTTCTGTCCTCAGCAGCCCCACTGGGGAGATAGTGGCTGCTGATGGTACTACACCTATGTGAAGCTTCAGATGAAGGTGTGATTCAGGATGGGTGAGTGTTGGTGGGTGAGAGGAGGGGGCTGTGAGGGAATGAGGTAGTGAGGTATGGGTTGCAGAAGAGGGATAGGGAAAGAGGTCGGCAGGGAGAAGAGTACTCTCAGCGACCTCGTAACTTCCTGATGCCAGGTGACTTGATCAGGCACCAATTGCCTCTGAATAAGGGACCCACCCTGCCTCTTTGGAAGCCCATAAGCAAACATATTAAAACATTCTTCCTGTGCTCACTGCAGTGTAAGCACTTGGCCACGTAAGGTTAATACCTGTGGCAGTTGTGGGATGATTCCCTCAGATGGGCAATTGCCACTTATCGACCTCAGTAGGAGATGGGGTTTGGATGGGTGTCAACTGGCCTTTCCTCTGTGGGCTTAATCAGTCAGGAGACAGGAAGGTGGCTGAGTTCCCCCACATCATCTTCCCATCTCATAAATGCTCCAGCCATTGCCAGACTCAGCACCACTGTGTGTGTGCGTGTGTGGTTGTGACTTTATATGTGTCTGTGTGCACTTGCATGTGAGTGACTGTGAGGTTATGGGTGAGTATATGTGTGTGTGCATGAGTGTGCGTGTGACTGTGTGTATGTGTGTGTGTATGTTGCAATGCGTTTTGTCGACGTGTGAATGTGCATGTATGTCTCTGTGACTTTAAGGGTGTGTATTTGTATACAGGAGTGTGTGTGACTGTGAGTTTGCAAGTGTGTGTACGTGAGGCTTTGAGTAAATCCCTATAACTCTTTTGATGTGTGGGCATATCAAGACTTTAATAAACTGGGAAATTCTACCAATCTCCTTGACTTGTTAGGAAATATGAAATTGACACTGATACAGAAAACAGATTTTCTCCAAACAACAATTCACATTAAAAAAAAATTAAACTGCTGCACAAAACCTAAGATTTTATTGCAAGACAAGATTAACATTATTTGCATTCTATTAATTGGTTTCACATTTTAATTTCCTAGCTTATTAAACAGGTTCAAAATGTCACTAATACAACAAGAGATAAGCACTGACACCAAGTGGAAATTTTCATTGGCTGGAACTCAGGTTGCGCTGGCAAATTTAAATGATTCTCAGTTCCTCTGTTTCCATTTCAGAATAAATTGATTTTCTACCACTTATTTTTGTAGAAATTTGAGGCATTCATAGCAAGTAATGAAAGTAGATGCATAAAAGGTTAACGCTCTAGTGACACATTACTTGTTCTCAAATGTTGCAGTCACAAACAGACGGATTGCATAACGCTTCATGCCTGCCTTCCATAGAATTCCTACAGCACAGAGAGAGACCATCCAGTTCATTGAGTCTGTACCGACTCTCTGACAGGGCCTACCTAGGGCCTCCCCTCCAACCTATCCCATAATCCCATACATTTACCACGGTTAATCTTTGGACTGTAGAAGGAAATCAGAACACCCAGAGGAAACTCATGCAGACCTGTGGAGAACCTACAAATTCCACACAGTCACCCAATGTTGGAATCAAATCCTGGTGCTGTAACAAAGCAAAGCTAACCACAGTGCCACAGTGCTGTTCAAAATTTATCAAGTGGGGAATGATTGCTGGTGTTTGGGGGATGATGGTGGGGGGTTGCGTGCACAGGAGAAGGAAGAATGGGTGCATATTCATTGAAATTGGGATAGTGCAACTTTTATACCGAGACTTTCAAATGTTGCCCTCAACTACATACAGGAATTGCTGCTCAGGGCATCCTGAAAGGAAAACAAAAGCATGTTTTTAAAATACAAATTCTTTCCAGATTACACTCTTTTATATTGAGAAGTAATAGTTGTTTAGAAGTTCCAGATTGGAAAGAAATACTCATTGGAAAAAAATTAAATAATATTCATCCAAATAATTTGCATTCCCAAAGCCCCACGATGAAAGCATACACAGGTAAGGAGGACATGGGCAATTTCAGCAACAACACTGGACAAAATGTTACCTCTCAGCTGGAGATGAAAGATCCCATAGGTGCTATTTGAAGAGGTGTAGGGGAATTCCACTATTCTCTGGTCAGCATTTATCCCTCAGCCAACATTACTGGAAACAGATTATATAGTCAGTTATTTCATTATAATCTGCACAACTTGCTGTGTGGAGACTTGCCTGCATTCTGATCTTGACTTTACATTGAAGACATTACATGTTGTTATGATAAATGCAATATCAATTCAAACAATGTCTTTCATTTTATTACCATGATCATCATTAGTTACAATTTGTATTTGCTGAATTGGAGCAGTTAGAAATCAAAGCTCAATCTTTATACAAAGGCACTAAGATCGTAAGAAACGAATGGAATGAATCGCTGGCAGAAATTCAACCTGGAGGGAATGACCGAATAGTAATTCCTGAGACATGACTGTAAGATGTTCAAAACTGGGAACTAACATACCAGGTGATAAGGTCTACAAGAAAGAAGAAAGAAAATGGTGGAAGGGGAGGATTAATTGGAGTGGAATCACTGATAATGAGAGGATAGAATGAAGGATGTGTAGGCAGTGGAGACATTGTGACCTCTACTTACGCTCCCAGGTCAGGAGCACAGAGTCTGAACATCTCCCAGCTACACATGCTTGACCTGGGAGGTTGGGATTTTCATTGTAGAATGGTAGTATTCCATTGGGCTGGGCAACCCGGGAATAACCAAGGGGGATACTGTGTGCAAAGGTAGACTGGGCAGAAATCTTGTGTTAGTGATCCGGCTCTGTGTGACAGTTAAAAAACAACTTAAAATAGCCACTCACCCCTCATATTTCTCATGTCCCATCAATGCCAACTCATACCCTATGGCCCCCATGATCCCTCATACTTTCCATAAAACCTTACAAAATGGGAACAAGACTAGGCTGTTCAGTCCTTTGAGCCTGTTCCACCATTCAATAAGATTATAGCTAATCCAAAATTCATCATGTCCCACTTTCCTGCCCTTTCCCTGTGACCCTTGATTCCCTTAATGATTAAAAATCTATCCATCTCAATTTTAAATAGACATCATGACTCTGCCCCACATCTGTTTGAGGCAACAAGTATCAAAGACTCACAACACTCTAAGAGAACAAATTCCTCCTCATCTCAATCTTAAATTGGCACCTCTTTATTTTGAGAGTATAATCCTCCGGTCTTAGGCTCTCCCCTGAGGGAAAACATTCTCTCAGCATTTATTCCTGTCCTTTAAGAATCCGATATATTTTAATGCGATCACCTCAATTTTTCTAAATTCCAATGAGTAGAATCCCAACCTGTTTAATCTTTTCCCATAAGACAATGCCTCATGCTGGGATATCTTAGTGAACATAGAGAACAATCAATGTCCCTAGGTTCATTTTCTTCTGTTCATTTTGACCTCTTTCTTCCTTTTTGTGTACTTAAAGAAGTTCTTATTGTCAATTTTTCTATTCCTCGCCAGTTTGCCCTCATAGTTATTCTCTCTTTATTATCTTTAAGTTCTCCTTTGCTGGATTCTGAATTTATCCAGTGCTCAGGGCTATCACTGACTTTTGCGTCCTTATATACATATTCTTTAAACTTAATATTCTCCTTAATTTCCTTGTTTAGCCATGGTTAGTTTATCACTCCCTTAGAATCTTAGTCATGAATTACCCCCTTAAATGTCAGCCACTATTTACTTACTGTTTTTCCAGCTAATCTATCTGCCCAGACCACTTGAGCTAAATCTATCCTCATTTCTTTGTAATTCCATTTATTTCAGTTACACAGTTGCTTCCAACCCAAGTTTCTAACTCTTGAATTCAATGTCAACTTATTGTCCCCACTATAGCTCCTCATGCTCTCCATGCCAACTATCTTTTCACTGCCTCTGGCCCCATGCCAGCCTTACACAAACCTAATGCCAACTCATTCCAATCCCCCACCCATCACCCTTTGCTCTTACAACCACAATATAAACTCATCTTATCTACCATGGGCAGACCTCAAAGGCCATGTTAAGATAAAATAATATAAAGTTCTAAGCATCTATTGCAGGCTAAATAAAAAAGTCATTCATAAAAACCCATTTACTATATTTAAATTCCTACTGCTACATAATGTGCTATAAGAGCAAATATTTAATTCAAGGGCATGATTTTGTACAATGACCAGCCTTGCTATTCATAAGTCTGAATATTTGGATGGCTTGTTTTCACTTCTTGCTATCCAAATAATCAATGGGGAATAAAAGCTCAGTGTTTCCAAGTGTCCTATAGTCATTTTATGCTCAAACAAACTTTACATGGCTGTAGGCCGAACCCTGCCTCTCGCTCAGGAGGAAGGCTGCATTAGAGAGCTACCAGCCAGTCCATTTGGCTGGTAGCTGTCTTGTTCCAACAATGACAAGAGTGCAGTGGACTGAAGTGGAAAAGCACCAACCACATCTGAATCTCAGTCCTCGGAACAAATGACAAAATAAGTTTAAGGAATCCCAGGGTGAGGAGAGTAGGGAAGGCCTGGAGACACACAAAGGGGAGATCGGGATTTCAGAGCCAAGGCTGGGAGATGAAGAAATTCTGGACCATTAAACGTTAAAGGGATGGGGGAGAGGGTGCCCACAATCAGAAAGGTGTTTCTGATGGAGAAACCCTCCCTTAGCCTCTTCCAGCCCAAGATTTAAGCTTGTTCTTTGTCAGGTTTACTCCACATCAGGGAAAACCTCACACTATCCTTAAAGTTGTAACTTGGCAGGAAATAACCTAAGGTAGCTAATAATTGGCCATTTAAGGGCCTCTACTGGGACAAGGCAGGCTTCCCATCTGAGACCTTGCCCTCTCTAGCTTAATATTGTCACATGGTTGGGGCAAGTGAGAACCTGGAAGGAATCCTGCTCCTACCCCCAAACCCCCCCACCACTGCCTGCTTGCAAGGGAGTATGAAGTTCTGGTTATTGTCATACTTCAAAGAGTCTATAAACATTTGGAGTGTTCATTAAACTGTGAAGTGACAAGCAACCTATTGTGATATCAGAAGGTTATGAAATAAATCATACACTATTCATACAGTAATGGAAGCCTTAAGGTTTATTTCAACAGTCAAAGTGAAATAGCAAGAAATAGTTTTAAAAGCATTCTAGGAATTCTGTTCAAAGGTTTAAAAAAAGTTTTAAATGCTTTGACAACTTGGCTGTTGATTTTGACAGTTCATTTGAACATTCTTCACTGATACAATGAACTTGACAGTTAATAAGTTTATGCACGTTTTGCACACACTGATGTAGAATTTCAACATTCACAAGGAGCATTTGATCTCTCCCAAAGGACAGCTGACCTCTCCCAAAAGACAGTTGACCACACTCAAAAGACAGCTGACCTCTTCCAAAAGGCAGCTGACCTCTCCTATATGTCCTGGTACCATATCCAAAAAGGTATATTCTCCCTGTGTCTGCGTGGGTTTCCTCCAGGTGCCCTGGTTTTCTCACACAGATCAAAGCTGTGCTGGTTTGGTTGATTGGCTATGCTAAATTGACCTTTGTGTTGGACTACATTTGTGGGGTTACAAGAGTAGGGCCTGGGTAGTTGGCTTTGGTTAATTGGCTGATTGGTATGAGCAGTTACCACAAGACCCATCCCTATTTCTGCCCAAAATAAATATAGGGTGGCATGTTTGAAGGAGGGACTTCCAATGTTTAGTCTTTCCATCATTTTTGAAATGTTTCTCCATTATTGCAAAGTCCAGGCCAATGGGCTAAATTAAGGAACACAAAATCATTTAAGGTTGTCATGGAAGTTATGTACAGCTTCCGTGGGAGCAGCTTCTAAGTGGTAGAATGTATAACTGCAGAGACTATTCAAGCATGTAGTAAAAGAACAATCATTTTAGAGTGGAATTATAACATTCATATAGATTGGCGTAAACAAACTAGCCTTTGTCAGAATGGTAATTAATTTCTTGAATGTATCTGGATATTATCATTTTCTGTAATAATATGTCCTAGAACCAAAAAGGGAGCAGGCCAATTAGATTTAATAATGAATAATGAGCCTGATTTAGTTAACAACCTATTGGTATGTGAACATTTCTAAAATAGTAATCATAAAATTATTGAGTCTGATGTAGTGTTTGAAAGAGTGATACATAAAATGACAACTGAGATTTTAGATTTAAGTAAGGCTGACTTCAATAAAACGAGATAGAAACTGACCACATATACTGGGCAAATCTGTTCATTGGTAGAATGGAAGACTTTCAGAGTAAGGTGATTAAAAAAAATGTTCATAATCTTAAGGGACAAGAGTTCCACTTTCCAAATGAGAGCCATGAATAATTAAATAAATCAGGAACAGCATAAAGTTAAAACAAAAAGCACACAAAAATATAAAAATAACAGAGCTTGACAAGTGGAAAAGTACAAAGAACAGACTTTAAAATATACAGAAGAAACAGAGTACAACAATGTATTGACTCAGGGAGTCCAACTGGAAAGGAACAAATATTTACTGTAGAATACAAAGCAATACCACTACTATAGTGCACACACACTAGCCCCTCTTTGGGACTACAGTTCAATGGGCTCAGTCCTGAGCCTGCCTTATAAAAGGCTTAGGAAATGAATTCCAGCTGGGCAAGCCACTGTCTGTTACCAGGGGAACTCATACTCAATGAGTCCCACAGGGAGATCATTCAGTAATTTCCCCATGGACCTCCTGGAGGCTATTGCAGACAGGAAATTTGCAAAGGATAACCAAATCACCATAGCTACATTAAAAATAGGGAATGCTCCTGAGCGATGTGGGCTCTTTACAAACAGATAACGGAGATTTGGTGATTAAGGAAATGGTGAGGATGCTGAACAATTATTTTCTATAACTGATTACAGAAGAGAAAGATATCAGCATTCCAGACATTCCAATGAGACTAATATTGAATCATGACTGGGGGCTCACCAAATTAACTTTAAACAGAAAAACAATAACGAGGAAGGCAACATTGCTGAAGAATGACAGATCCCCAGGACCAGATAGTTTGCATGTCCAGGTTTAATGGAAGTAGTGACTATGTTGAAGATGCCCTAATTATAATCTTCCAAAGTTCTCTCGATTTGGAAACTCTTAGGTTCACAATTTGCACATGTCACTTAGCTATTTAAGAAAGATGAAAGAGGGAAACAAGGGAATTATAAACCAGTTAGCCTAACATCTGTTGTCGGGAAACACCAGAGTCTTATAATTAAAGATGACGTGACTGAACAGCTTGAAAATTTTCAGCTGCTCGGGGAAAGCCAGCAAGAATGCATGAATGGTAAGTCATGTCCTCCAAACCTGACTGATTTTTTTTTAGAGGTTTTGAAGAGTAAATATAGAGAAAAGAATATGGATGTCATTTATATGGACTATCCAAAAACATTTGATAGTGTCTTTCATAAAAGAATATTAGCTAAAGTTAAAGCCTTTGGAATTGAAGGCAAACTATTGACTGGATAGAAAATTGGCAGAGTTGAAAGAGGCAAAGAATAGGGTAATGGGCAGGTACTATAATTGATAGCATATTACTGCTAGTGTCCTGCAATGATCTGTGTTGGGCCTCAATGAATCAATGTATTGATGAACCACTTAAATGATGGGGAAGAAAGTTACGTGTCCAAATTTACCAATGACATAAATATTGATGGCTTTGTAAGCAGTGCTGATGGATACATAGCATTATAAAGAGATATATGAAGAGTGTAGTAATTTAGCCAGATGCCAGTTTCCTGTCACCAATACCCTTTACTGTGCACAAAAGGAAAAGATTACAATCAGGTAGTCTTCACCTTGGGACCTATAATTCCATTCTAAGTAAAATTACAGACTTAAAAACCACTGGCTGCTTCTCATTGGGCAAGCCTCCACTTGCTGAATAAGACAGTTCCACAAAGCCCCTGGATAAATCTATTGATAACCCCCTTGTCTTCACCGGTCATCATAAAATCCCTCCCCCCTTAGATCCATGTCTCTCCTGGCACTTCTGCTGTGAGGATGCCCTTTTTGGTGCTTGGCACTCAGGCAGAGGTCCATTAAATGTGGCTGGAACAGGCAGCATAAAATGAACAAGGGACCTGTTTTGGAGGGAGCATTGCAGAGTAGCCAAAACTGGTCCCTTCTCAGGTCCTGCTTCAGCCCAGAAGCCCATTACTTCAGCATTATCCAAAATGCTGAGCCAGAGACACTAGTGAAGGTATCTGAGAATTGGCACCAGCTATCTCTGATGGTCTAAAGGTTTATTTGAGGTTTTATGTTGAACTTTGTAAGGTACCAGTCTAGTTTTACAGAATAGCATAATAGAATCCTACAATGCAGAAGGAGGCCATTTGACCCATCAAGTCTGCACTGACCACAATCCCACCCAGGCCCTATTCCCATAACCCCAAGCAATTACCCCAGCTAGTCCCCCTGACACTGACACTAAGGGGCAATTTACCATGGCCAATCCACCTAACCCGTACATCTTTGGACTGTGGGAGGAAACCAGAGCACCTAGAGGAAACCCAAGCAGACATGGGGAGAATGTGCAAACTCTACTACCCAAGCTGGGTTTCAAACCCGGGTCCCTGGTGCTGTGAGGCAGTTCCATGTGGATCCAGACATAAACACAGGAGTTGAGTATCAGAGGAGAAGTGAGAGAAGCTGCCCTTAACATCAAGATAAGGTTCAACCTAGTACGGCATTAGGAAGCATTGATCCTCATTTACCAAATGTTTGCCAAAGGGAATCCCTCTAATTGTTTGAGGCATATTCAATATCACAAAGATGGCTGTACTTGTTGGAGCCTAGTCAGGAGAAGCTCAGAACACTATTCCTCCTCACAGGTTAAATGATGAACCTTCTATCATGAGGAAACTGTCAAATGCATAATCCATTGGTGAGTTGCTGCAAGTTACCCAAAGCTATGTCAACAACATCATCCTCTCCAGTAAACTCTACCATGAGGCTGGAAAGCAGCAATTTTGTGGGAACACATGTTTGCCTCAAAGTCACATGCTCGGATGTACATTGTGTCATTATTTTATGGAGCTGCCATGTAAATTCCTCATTTTGTGTTTTCAGAGTAGGCTCCAGGTAAACATACCCTTGGTGCTGCTACCAACACTTTTCTACCTATTACACAATATTATTGCTTCAACATAATTCATGCAGCCCAGATATGAGGATAAAAATTCTAGTGCAACATTTTGTTATTGTGTAGTAATATAGTCTTGAAACACAATTGAGACTGGATCCATGAGGGACTGTATCCAGTGTATAGGTCACAAGGTAGAAGAATTAAACAAACAAAAAAAAAGACCCTTTGTTTACCAACACCATTATTAATTATAAAGAGAACCCCACCATTGAATGCACCTCCATAATGATCCAGGGACCATCTGGGACCATCCCAAAGTTCCGTATATGAACGAGATCACCTGTTGCAAAAGCTATTTCTGTCCTCAAGAAATCAACATTTTGTTCTGGCTTTCCTGTTGCGACATTTAGCCAAATGCTAGTTTCCCTTCACCAACACCCTTTATTGTTCACCAAAGGAAAAGGCCACTCCAGAGGCTTAAAGCCTCTGGAGACTTACAATTTGGAGACTTACAATTCCAGCCCGGGTCAAGGCCAGGTTCAAATGTCCCCACTGGCTGCTTCTCGTTGGGTCAGCCTCCACTAACTCAGTGAGGCAGAATATTGTGAATACTTCTAGTTCGGAAAGAAACATTGGTACTGAAGGGAGTGAAGCATCAGATATTACAGGATGGACTGTCCATCCCATCCCGCCAGAAGCAAAGTTGGCTGCAAGCCATCTTGCTCCATGTTGACAAACTCGCAGCTGTGTGTGGGCTAAATTGTCTATCGGTAGGATCTCTGCCTCTCACTGGGGCAGTAGTCCCGCCTTCCAGCAATGCTGCCAAGAGACCATTAGTGAACATTGCCAAGACTGCTTGCAGACCCAAAAAAAGGTGCAATGGATCCCAGAGTAAGGTAGATCCGAGGTGTTAAGTAGATTGGCTTTGGCCAATTTGGGGGTTGGTGAGGGATGATGGTTGTGTGGTGGGCTTTGGCGAGCAGGCAGAAAGGAAAATGGAGGTATGCCCTTAATGCACAAAGGACACCCGTCAGGTTAGTAATCCCTTTCCTTCCCAACCTTTTTAAAAATTTAAAATAAACCACCTTGCCTACTCTCGCCCGAATGGGTACAGTCTAGTCAACCTGTACCATATTGTGGGCAGCACATTCTCAAAATCATCCGACCGTCTGTTGACCCTTGATTACTTATTTAAATTTATGTTTTGGTGCCAGCCCACCTACTGTATTATGGGGTGAGTGGGGGGGGGGGGGGAGGTGGCTTTTGATATTTGCCCCATTTTATGTATTCCTCCCCTCCACCCACAAACCCTCCAACCTACAGCACATCTGGTAGGGCCACATAAAATGCAGGCCATAGATTTACCAGAATTGTACCTGGACAGAAAGGATTAAATTGCAAAAAGAGATTTTACAAACTAGGATTGTATTACCTGGAATTTAGAAGGCTAAGAGGTGATTTGGTAGGGGTTTTCAAAAGATTAAGTAGAATAGATAGCGTAGGTAGAAAGAAACCATTTCTGATAGTTTATAAGTCTAAGATTCAGAGATATAGCCCAGAAATTAGAGCAATATCAGGGGCACTTCTAACACTGGTAAAGGTTTGTAGCTTTCCTTTGCAATAGCAATTGATATGAGATTTATCATTAAACTTAAAACTGAGATGATACATTTGAAATTTTTTTTATTAGTGTCACAAGTAGGCTTACATTAACACTGCAATAAAGTTACAGTGAAAATCCTCTAATTGTCATGTTCTGGTACCTGTTCAGATACATTGAGGGAGAACTTAGCATAGCCAATCCATCTAATCAGCACATCTTTCAGACTGGGGGAGGAAACTGGAGTATCCGGAGGAAATATGCAGACTCCGCTTAGACAGTGACCTAAGCCACGAATACAAACTCGGGTCTCTGGTGTTGTGAAGCAGCACTGCAAACCACTGTGCCGTCCTATCTAAAGACATTAAAGGTATGAGCCAAAGGTTGGTATATGAACAGCTCACTGGGGAGGGGGTAAAATACACTGATTCACTTCAGTTATAAATTAAAATTTAAGATTGTAAAATGAATTACTATGATTGGATTAAGATAAAAACTAAAATAAAGATAAACAAATCTTGAAAAGGTATTAATTTTAAATTATGTAGGCTATTTTGTTATGGAGATATCTGACATTCCACAAATGTAAAATCAGCTTCTCTGTGGTAGAAGTAATTATGAAGTTGGGACACTGCTAAAAACCCAATTTTACCAGGGATAAAATAATAGCATCAATTATCTGAAATCACTGTGTGGAATCACTGGCAGAAAATTCTCAATTTTCACATTATTTCACACAGAGACAGTCTCCAGAAGTTATGGTTAGTTTCAATGGGTTGATGACCATGAATGCCATTCACAATGTAAAGGTCCATATCATGGATAAATAAAAAGTGATGATAATTGACTTGTTGCACTTTCTATCTGGAGTTGGCAGAAGAGCTCTAATGTTAAATGTATTTCCAATCATCCCTTTAACACAGAGAAAGGAGCCAAATAGCTTGTAATTAGTAGTACATTTGATATGTTGGCAGATACTGTACTACATCTACCCAGCTACATTAAGCTTCAAATTTGTTCCTCAGAGAGGACTATCTCTTGGCTATTCCCTAATGCTGGATAAAAATAAGGCATTGACCACACCAAAAATTCTAAGGACAAATGAAAAGACAAGTTTAAGGAACAACTAAGAATATACGGAAAAAAGAAAAATACTGTCATTCTTGTGTATAACATATATTTCCTGTCAGTGCCACTTCCGGTCATGCTTTTCTCATCATGCTTTTATCCAATGCCTCTTCTTGAGCAGCTCAAAGTAAATCGCAGAAAATTAAAATGGGAACTAGAATGGGCAATCGAAGGATAAGTTAGAAATGTCCAAGCACACAATAACTAAGGATTTATGATGAATTCAATGCTGAAAGAACAGAAGAAAGGAATAGGTTAGCAACTAAATTAGTTACAACACTCACTGGGAAAAAAAATTACTACTCATTCTTTCTTCAGTATCTGAAATATTTAATGGCTACAAGGAACAATTTCTAAGTAAAAGGTATATGATGGTGTTTTTTTAATTGTTTATGTGATTTTCTGTGACACATGAAGGAAATTGTCATCAACTTCAGGAAGCGTAAAGGAGAACATACCCCTATCTACATTATCGGAGCTGAAGTAGAAAGAGTCAAGACCTTCAAGTTTTTAAGTGTCCAGATCACCAACAATCTGTTGGTCTCCCCAAGCCAACACGATAATTAAGAAAGCCCATCAATGCCTCTACTTTTTCAGAAGACTAAGGAAATTCAGCATGTCATCTATGACTCTCACCAACTTTTACAGATGTACCATAAGAAACATCCTCTCCAGATGTATCACAGCTTGGTATGACTCCTGCTCTGCCCAAGACTGCAAGGAACTACAAGAAGATGTGAATGTAGCCCAAACCAACCTCCCATCCATTAACTCTGTCTATACTTCCCACTGCCTCAGAAAAGCAGCTAGCATAATTAAGGATCCTATACAGCCCAGACATTCTCTCTTCCACCTTCTTCCGTCGCGAAAAAGATACAAAAGTCTCAGGTCATGTACCAGCTAATTCTAGAACAGCTTCTTCCCTGCTGCCATCAGACTTTGAATGGACTTACCTTGTATTTAGTTGATCTTTCTCTACACCTTAGCTATGACTGTAACATTACATTTTGCATTCTCTTGTTTCCTTCTCTATAAAAATATGCTTTGTTTGTATAGCTTGAAAGAAACAATACTTTTCACTGTATGTTAGTACATGTGACAATATTAAATCAAATCAAATCAAAAAGATTCACAGTGCTGAGTCCACTGTTATTTGTCATTTATATTAATGATTTGGATGAGAATATAGAAGGCATGATTAGTAAGTTTGTATATGACACCAAGATTGGTGCATAGTGGACAGTGAAGAAAGTTATCTGCAATCACAATGGGATCTTGATCAATTGGGTCAGTGGGCTGACGAATGGAAAATGGAGTTTGATTTAGACAAATGTGAGATTATGCATTTTGGTAGATTGAACTAGGGCAGAACTTACTCAGTTAATGGTAGGGCACTGGAGAGAATTATAAAACAAAGAGATCTAGGGGTACATGTTCATAGCTCCTTGAAAGTGGAGTCACAGGTGGACAGAGTGATGAAGAAGGCATTTGGCATGCTTGATTTCATCGGTCAGAACATAGAATTCATAAGTTGGAACGTCTTGTTGAAGATGTTCAAGACACTGATAAGGCCAAACTTGAAATACTGTGTGCAATTCTGGCCACCCTATTATAGAAAGAATATCATTAAACTAGAAAGAGTGCAGAAAAGATTTACTAGGATGCTACCAGGACTTGATGGATTGAGTTATAAGGAGAGGCTGGATTAAATGGGCCTTTTTTCCTTAGAGCGTAGGAGGCTGAGGGGTGATCTTATAGACGTTTATAAAATAATGAGAGGCACAGATTAGCCAGATAGTCAATATCTTTTCCCAAAAGTAGGAAATCAAAAACTAGAGGGCATAGGTTTAAGGTGAAAGGGGAGAGATACAGAAGTGTCCAGAGGGACAATTTTTCCACAGAAAAAAAGTAGTCAGAAGTAGTAGTAGAGGCAGGGACAATTTTATCTTTTAAAAAGCATTTAGATAATTACATGGGTAAGATGGGTATAGGTCAAATGGGGGCAACTGGGACTAGCTTAGAGGTTTTTAAATAAAAGATGGCATGGACAAGTTGGGTCGAAGGGCCTGTTTCCATGCTGTAAATCTCTATGACTCTATGACATACTTTCAAAATGTAGGAATGCCACTTAATATTTAGTCCAGTCCTGTGGTTCCCAGGACTGACAGCAGAACCTGTAGTCTGAGCATATGCAGTGAGCACAACTTCTCTGCATGCTTGACTAGAATGTTGTTACTCAGTCTCTTACAGCATCTGTTTGAATAAAAAGGAGAAGCTAAATGATAAAAACTCAATTCTGGGGGACTTTGGTGTGGTATTTTTGCAAGTGAGGGAGGCAGGGAAAGAAAATAATAAGTGAGAAACACTTTTAAAAATGATATGGAGAAAAACTGAACTCCTTCAATGGGAATTATAAATGCATTCCTACAGCTGGTTGATTTTTTGATTTCTGAGCTCCTAAATTATTTTAGATTCACTGGGAAGTTGGGAGGAGATTAGCTGCTACTGCCTGAAACCTTTTGCATGGTCTTTCGCTCCTGCTAATAAAGAAAAAAATACAATCTTTAAAAGAAGAATTCATGAAGCCCTATGTAATTAATCACTCTCTGATTGATTATATCAGCTCTGTGGCAATAGTGATTTTAAACAACTCCACCTTTGTCCTTCAAAAATTGTTGTGCCATACACAGGCAGGTGTTTCCATTATTTTAAATGTTACTGGGAGACATGAATAGAAATTTTATGAAAAACGTATTTACACGCAAAGCATTTAAATGTGTTCATCCTTATTTAGCTAATGCATTTTATGATTGCTTTCATTTGCAGTGGAGAATTCTGGAGTTAAATAAGCATTGGGTGAACAGCTCCTGTGGAATTCTCACTGCATTCCACTGGAGCTATACATGGTTCCAGCTGGTATCCCAGTAGACGGCGTGTATCTCATCTCTAACTTCAATCAGCGGCATCTTGCTGCATATCTTTAACTTACTGAGAAAAATGCAAAAGACAAAAATTAACTTCCTGGTTATAAGTAAACATATCAGTTAATGAATGTACTAACAATCACTGATTCATATTGCTGACAGGAAAATGGACAATTCCCAAGGCACCAATCAAAATGCCAAAGTATCATGTAATCAACAGAAATGCTTGGCTTTCTTCAGTCAGCTTAAAATTAGTGGCATTGATGATATATTGTGTGTTAATGACATAACATCCCATATTTATAACATACAAAGTAATGGCTTAGTTTGCTGTGTATTTTGTAAACCACAATGTCAATCAATAAGTCACAGATATCATATTATACAGATAATCAGCAAGTTGAAAGGAAAAGAAAGGATGCAGTCACTTAATTCTGGATTTGGGGCTCCACAATTAATTGAACATGGGTCTTTGGCGCTGGGAGGTAGCAGTGCTAACAATTGTGCTGCACCATGTTTACAGCCAACCCTCAGGGGCAGCATGGTGGCAGAGTGGTTTAGCCCTGCAGTCTCATAGCGCAAAGGAAGCAGGTTCAATTCCTGGCATCAGTCACTGTGCAGATTCTGCATGTTCTCCCTGTATCTGCATGGGTTTCCTTTGGATACTCTGGTTTCTTCCCTTAGTCCAAAAGACTTGCTGGTTAGGTGCATTGGCCTTGCTGATTCTATTAGCTTACTTGAACATACATCGGAGTGTGGAGACTAGGGGATTTTCTCAGTAACTTCATTGCAGTGTTAATGTCAGCCTACTTGTGACACTGATAAATAAACTTAAACCCCTCATCCCTCTTAACCCCACCCCATTTCCCATATCCCATATATCCTGAGGAAGAACTTAGCATTTATCATTTGGACTGTGGAAAGAAACCAGAGCATCCGGAAGAAACCCATGCAGACACTGGGAGAACATATAGACTCTGCAGACATGGTGACCCAAGCTGGGAATTGAATCCGGGTCCTAGGCTCTGTGATGCAGTAATGCTAATCACTGTGCTACTGTGCCACGCCTAATATTATGTATTTCTCGCTAAGATGTCACATTACAATCATAAAACAGTCTTAAAATGCTCAGTGCTTCAGGTCAGCACATCTAATCTTCAACCTGAAACTTAAGAACACATTCCAAATCCCTGACTAAAGTTAAACCCCAGATGCCCAAAGCTTGTAATAACAACGTGACTGATTTTGTAGCATTAGAAAGATGCAACTCTACAGGAGCAGAACACCAACATGTATTTTTACAGTGTGTGACACTCCTGATGTAATCCAGAGTTACTGTGTAACTTACCATTAGTGATGCTGTGGGATCTGCCAGTAATATATTAAGGTTGGTAGATTAGCGAAGACATAGTGGAAAATGTCACTCTTAGTATGAAACCAATGGAAAGGACATTGAGAAGTGATATAATGAACCAGCAATCTAATGCACCAGTTTATTGTCCTGAAAGTAAAGATGAAAACTCATCCCAGTGTTTCTGAACTTCAGCCTAAAAAGCAACAAGTACAATGGATTATTTAATATCCTGGCTGAGCACAAAATTGGTATGAAAGTCAACAGCTGACCTTAAAGCATTGGGCCTGATTAAATATAGTCCCCACTCAAAAATAGCAACAACAACCTGCATTTGTAGAGAGCCTTTATCATGGTACCATTTCCAAAAGCATGTCAAAGGAGCAGAAACAGACAAAATGTAACTGCAATGTATAATACGTCTATCATTGTACAACAGGGCATCATCCAAAATTACAATGAGATCCACTGGTATATATACTCAAGCCTTACACTTTGTACACATCTGTTATAGTCCAGACATCACACTTCTTTAAAACAATCTTATTTAAAAAAAAGGAAGTCAGTCATTCGCATGAAATCTAAAATGTGCAACTAGTTACAGCTTCTGAGTGATTAACCTTGGCAGTATATAAGTAGCCACATTTGCTTGAATTTTCCTATTTAGAGCAATGGCCTTAAGGCATAGAGCTGTTTAAAAGCTCAATACAACCTGGCTCCAAGTATCACCACCTGCGTGAGCAATGCTGTGAGTCCTTGGCTGGAATTTTTGAGGGAAATATAACTCCCCCCATTCCTTTCACCCAAAGGCTTGGATTGGCAGCAAGTTAAAACTGCTAACATCTTAAACACAAACACAGCCTGTCTCCAATTGGTTCACATCTGGTTTCAGGAGAGGTCAAAGGGGTAAGCTGCTTATAGAAGGCGGGTTGGTCAGTGAAAGCATTTGAGGCACATATGCCTCAATTTTAGAAACAGTAAATACATTCCTGGAGGTTTCATCATATTTCTCACTCCCTGTGCTCCAGCCATTTGTCAGCAGACACATCCATCATGCTTTACCTTCCTATGTCAATTGTAAAACAAAAAGATGCATCCAATTGGATGATGCTTGACTGACAGCCTAACAGCCTTTATTCTCCCACTTTCAATCTTTTTTACATCTGGTGAAAAGAAATGTCCAAAGAAAATCACAAAAAAAAAAATCTTTTGTAACATCCTAATGATTTTTCTCCAGGATTGCAGTGTCATGTTCTTTAATTCCAGGCCAATTCTGGAGGATTGGCATCTGTAAGACCATCCCAGTGAAAACCTGCATGAAGTGGGGCTGATGTAGAAGGTGAACGTCTATTGAAACACTCTCTTCAGAGGAACAGACGGATGTACAAGGCACACGTGCACAGCAACGGTTGTGAAGGCAAATGAAGGCTGCAATGGGATTGATAATCGCCAGTCGTCATTAGTTGCTGTGCTATAGGGTAAAGATTGCCAAGAGTGTGGAGCTGTCTGTCAACTGCACACCTAATTCCTCATGTTAATTGATGATACTTGCAGTCTTCTGTAGGAAACTCCAGAAATCAACTGGATGAATGACAACAAGGACAGGGTCTGGAATCTGGAACTCCCTGGTCACAAATCTACATAGACAATGGTCTATGCCTGAAAGGCACTGAGTTTTTGGATTTGAGACAAAAGTATCCCCCCTGCAGCAGCATCCATGACTGGGCCCCCTATGCTTAAAGGTGCCCAAAGAGACCCAAGAGAGTACCTGTTGGCGCCACCATCCTTGCAATCGAAAGTGTACACAAGAAATAAAGCACATACATTTCTGTACCTGCTGTGTATGTACACTTATGGACAATCTAAACAGTGACTGTCCTGAAAAGAGAATTGCCACAGTTAATTGGGCACTTTTGAGATGTAACATCAATGCTGCCACTTTCAGTGAAAACTAACTCCCCGCCGAAGGCCAGACTAGAAAGGAAGGGAAACTAGGGAAGGATTGCAGAACCCCTACAGTGGGGTTCATAATCAATAAAGGAAATGTAGATTTACTGACTTCTAACTGGCATTACCAAATGCCTCATGACCTGCACCTTCAGCTTAATGGCAACAAATGGGTCAGAATCATTAATGTCTATTCTCTGTACTCAAATTCACTGATGAAACTATAGAACTCTATGGAGAAGATCTGGGGTGATATTCTCCAACCTTGCCTGCAGAAGGGATTCTCCTGTGTGCAGTGAACAGTGATTTGGCTGAGTGCCAAATTCTCTGTTTTCACTGGCAGCTGTAGCGAAGTGTGCAAGACCAGAGAATTCCAGCCCTGCATTCTATACTGGCAGCCATCTCCCAACAAGACCAATTTAATTCTACTGGGAGACTTTAATATCAGAGTTGGACATTGTCTGGAAGGATGCCATTGGAAAGAAGGACCGGGAAAACCAAATTCTGACTGCTCCCTCTTCGTCACAAAATGCACCGAATATTGGCTCACCATCACATACATTTTTTCAGACAATGTGAAAATATTCCTGATCCAAGTACTGGGACATCTTGGACCAAGTCATCGTCTGGGTCAGGGATGGGAAGGATGTCAATGCCACCCAAACAATTTAGGTGATGGACAAACCACACACTTGTATGCTCCATCATGACTGTCTGGTACCTAAACATTGAACATCTGCAAAGAAATCCTGCAGAAGATTTAATCTCCAGATTCTCCAGAGTTCAAAAGTAGGAGAACAATTCCTGATGCAACTATTGTCATGTCATGCTCTCACAGGCTCCAGTATGGAAGGACTTTGGGAAAAGCTGAAAACTGCAGTTCACAAGAGCTGCATCCCAGATCACCTCAGTGACAGCGGAATGATGAAAAAATAAGCAAGATTCTTGCTCAGAAATCCCAAGCCTTCATTACACATCAAAAATCACCCTACGTCACAGCAGAAATGAGAAAGATACTTACTGTTCAAATCAGAAGTTCAGCAAATGAAACACATCATCAAGGGTAAGTGGTGAGTAGAGAAGGCCAATGAAATCCAAAGCTAGCCTGACTGGCACAACATCTGCAGCCACTTGCAGGCCACCAAGACCATCCATGGATCAAAATAAAACAGTCCTTCCCTCTCCGAGCTGAAAATGACAATACTCTCCTCAAACACATTGCAGCCATCTGAGACCACTGGAAGGAGAACAACTTGAACCTTCTCAATTGGGAGTCAACAATTGAGAATTGTGAGACAATTAACTCAATCTCTCAGCAGTTTGAGTGATCACATAGTAGGACACAGATGAACATATGAATTCAAAGCACGAGTACGTCATTCAGCTCCTTGAACCTTCTCTGCCATTTAACCAGTTCATGGATGAGCTGATAGTCACTTCAAATCTGTATCCTGCTGACCTCCGAGAACATCTCATCCCTCTGCTCATCAAGAATCTGTCCACCTCTACCTTTCATCACCTTTTCAGGAACAGAATTCCAAAGACTCATGACACTCTGAGAGAAAGATGTTGCCTCATCTCCATTCTAAATGAATGATCCCGAGAGGAGAATTTTACTGTCCTGCCATTATGGGAATCACAGTGGGTGGAGGTAGTGAAGAGGGTGTGTGTGTGTGGGAGCAGTGGGGGGGTTGACAATGCAAAGGTTCGTTGACCTTGAGCAAGATTCCGGTTTTGGGATGAGGAAAATTCCACCCCTTATTTTTAAAGTGACCCCTAATTCTAAATTCTCCCACATGAGGAAATATCCTCACCACATCCACCCTGTCAAAACCCAACCAGATCTTATATGTTTCAGTCAAGTCACCTCTTACTCTTCTACAGTCCAACAAATACAAGCCTAGCCTGTTCACCTCTCCTCACAAGATAACCAGCCCATTCCAGGGATTAGTCTAGTAAACCTTCTCTGAACTATTTCCAATGCATTTACATCTTTCCTTGAATAAGGAGACCAATACTGTACACAGTACTCCAAATGTGGTACTGCACAAGTGAAGCATAGACTCTGCACTTTATGCTAAATTCTCTTCTCAATGAATGATAACATTCTATTAGGTTTTCTTATTACTTGCATGCTAGCCTTTTATGATTCATGCACTAGGACAGCCAAATCTCTGTGCATTTCAGAGCTCTCACCATTAGGTAAAAGATTATTTATTCTTCCTGCCAGAAAGGACAATTTCACTTTTGCCCACATTACTGTTTATTTGCCAGACCTTTGTCCACTCATTTAACCTATCTGTATTTTTTGTAGTCTCCTTATATTCTTTTCACAATTTACTTTCCTACCTATCTTTGTGCCATCAACAAATTTAGCAACCACCCTACAGTTGAGGTCCTAACATTGATACCCATGGCACACCACCTGTTATACTTTGTCAATGTGAAAAATACCCGTTTATGCTGACTTTTGTTATTAACCAGTCTTCTAATTATGTCACTTATACTGTGAGCTTTTATTTTCTGCAATAATCTTTGATGTGATACTTTATGGAAATTAAGATACAGTACTTCCACCTTTATCCATGGCATAGATTATTTCCTCAAAAACTCCAATAAGTTGTTAAACATGATTTCCCTTTCACAAAAACCATCTTGACTGTGCCTGATTACCTTGATCTTATCCAAGTGTCCCATTATAACTGCTTTAATAATAGCTTCTGACATTTGCCCTGTGACAGACGTTAAGCTAAATTCCCTATGACGGAGATAGATTCCTGCTGCCTGTCTCCTTCCCCTTCAAAAAATGGAGTTACATTTTCTACTTCCCAATCTAATGGGACCTTCCAGGAATCGAAGGCATTTTGGAAAATTAAAACCAATGCATCAACCATCTCACAAGACACTTCTTTTAAGATCCTACAATGAAGTCCATCAGGACATAAGCTCTTGTCAGCCTGCAGCTCCAACAATTTACTCAGTACCACCTCCTTCTCTGGTGACTTAATTTTCCTAAGTTCCTCCCTCCCTTCCTGTTCCTGTTTTCTAGATACTTCGGGAATGTTGGTTATATCCTCTATAGTAAAGGCTGATGCAAAATACCTGTTTGATTCATCTACCATCTCCTTGTTTATTATTATCAGTTCTCCAAACTCACTTTTTATAGGACCGATTTTTCTTTAAAAAATCTCATTCTCTGTTTTCATACCTTTGATTAGCTTTCTCTTGTGTTGTGATTTTTTTTCTCTCATTAATCTTTTATCCATCCTTTGCTATTCCTTATATTCTGTCCAGTTTTCTGACCTGCCAACTGTCTTTGCACAATTGTATGCGCTTTGAATTTGATACTATCTTTAATCTTTCTTGTTAACCATGGATTAAGAGTCCATCCCTTGGACTTTTTCTTACTCATTGCAATGTACCTATTCTGTGTAATCTTAAATGTCACCTTACATGTTTGCCACTGAATCGCTATTGACCTATTTTTTCCACTAATTTGCCAATTCACTTCAGCCAGCTCAGCTTTCATGTCTTTAGTTTTAAAACATAGGCTGGGATTTTCCAGCCCTTCCTGCTGGTGGGATCTCCTGATCCCATCTAAGATGACTGTATGCAGTGCAGACCAAAAGCAGGGCTGAAGGGCAATGTAAATGCCCATTGATTTCAGTGGGACTGAAAGATCTTCCCAGTGGCCAATGGTGAACCACCTGCACTACCTGAAAACTCATTGCAGGGGGAGCAAAATGTCCCAGTCATAGTTTCAGACCCACTTCTCTCTCCCTCAAACTGAATGTAAAATTCAATCATATTATGGTCACTGCTACCTTGGGTTACCTTCATCGTGAGATCATTCATTACTCTCATTTTATTGCACAATATAAGGTCTGGTATAGCCTGTTCTCTGCTTGGTTTCAGAACATGCTGTTCTAAGAAACTATCCCAAAAACATTCTGTGAACTCCTCACCTAGCCTACCTTTGCCCATCTGACTCCAATGTGTAAGTTAAAATCTCTCATGATTACTGATAGAAATAATTGGAGCCTTTCTTTTTTCCTCCCCCGTCCCTATTATATCAAATCAAATCAAATCAAATATGGCTACTTTTAAGAGCCCTTCCTTGACTTTCACAGATAACTTCTTGCTTTACTATTTTTCATCTCCACCCAAGCCATTTGCACATCCTTATTTCCTAAACTTAAGTCATCCCTGCCATCGTGCTAATATCAGTTAACTAACAGAGCCATCCCTCCACCTTTTCCTCAATTCCTGTCCTTCCTAAATATGCTGTATTCTTTAATATTCAGATCCCAATCCATGACTTCTGCAGCTTTGTTTCTATAATGGTTATCAAATTGTAATTACTTTTTTCTATGCACTCTCTCAGTTCATCTGTTTGTTTCAAATGTAAATTCAGATATAAAGCTTTTAGTTTCATTCTTGTGTTCCATTTATAACCTCTAGTCTCATCTCTTGATTTACCAGTAAGTTTTTACTGTCTATCCTTTCTATCATAGTCGGCTTTTCATATCCCATAATAATGTCTTGTCTCTACTCTTTGATTTTCAAATTACCTCACTAGTTAGTGTAAAACCCTCTTTAATTCCGTAGCTCCGCAGCTTGTAAGAGTACTGATCCCAACACTGTTCAATATAGCCTGTTGCAACTGTACGGATTCCACATTGCCCTATACTGCTGTCAGTGTCCCATGAACCAGAACCCATTTCTCCCCACCAGTCCATAGATTTGCCTTTCTAATCTGATTTGTCGGACTTGCACGTGACTCAGGTAAGATCAAACATCAGATCAAGCCCAAGATACGTTGCAATTCCTTATCTTATCAGCTTGGATCGTATTTGTCTCTCTCATAGGGAACATGAATTGGATTCAATTTGAATTTGGTTTGTGGAGCAAGTAAGAAATGGATTTGAGTCTGCTCAGTCCATTCTGAGTATGTAACTTTAAGAATGAAGTAAAAAATTAAAAAGAAACAAAAATAATCAAGAGATTATTTGAAGTCCTACTTCTTATTTTGGTGCTGAGCTCCTCATACTGACTGTGCAGAACCTCCTTTTTCATCCTACCTATGTCTATGGTACTTATATGGATCACAACTAGAGTCGGGGGCAAGAAGTTTGCCTTTTGTGTCAGAATCTTGGTGTTGGGTCAAAGTGGGGCCACAATCTCACGTTCTATGGAAACCATCACCGGGGGTGATTTTTCTGAGTTGACCAATTAGTGGTCAAGTGACAACAGTAAACTCTCTAACTGAGAACAAGCAACAGCTGCAGTTCATTTAAAAGAAAGAGACAGGGCACCACAAGATGGCAGCAACCTCTCTGCACATTTTGAAACTTCTAACTCAAACAAAATGCCCTCGGTTAGCCACTTTTATGGAAGGGGGGAGGGTCCCCTCTGCAGGGAGTCATGCTGCCAAAGCTAAGGCCAAACTCATGGGAGTGGGGCTCAAAGCTTTCCCTAAACAGTGCCTCCTATCCTCACCCTGGTCAGCTACCTGGAGGCTGTCTCCAAACTCTGGCCTAATCCCCAACACCTCAGCAGCCTGAAGGCCAATGGGTGCCATTCCCTACAATCCAGTCTCCAGGAAAACGGTGCAGGAGAAGGACAGTGCTGGCACATCGGCCAATGCCACAAATACCCTCACCTGCCTGCCCACCTCCATGTGGGATGGAAAATCCAGTCCATGGCTTTATCTGTGCCTAGAAAATGAAAGTTGAGTAATCTATTTGAGCAAACTGGGACACCAGGTTCAATTCAAACTAATTTGATGATCAAGAATCCATCCATACTCTGTCATGGAAGATCTCATTATTTGTGTTTCCTACTGAAGTATTTGATAATATTTTTGACATTGTCACCTCGGCTTCACCAGTGTTCACAATCAGCACAATAGCTAGAATTTACAGGAGCCCATGTGGGTCAAATCAGTGTACAGTAAAGCCTCACGGACAACATAGCAAGTTGAAATCAATAATCCACTGCATACTCCTGAATGCATAGGTATAAACAGATTTGTCTGACATTTCTATGTATTTGTGACATAGTCTGTTTCCACATCTCAATCAGTCGCACTAAAAACAGATCTTTCCAAATTTTACTGGCCCAGGGGAGATCCAATCGAGACCTTTAAATTGATAAGTGGATTCAATAGGGTAGTTACAGTAAAGTTATTACCCCCTGACGGGGAAAGCCAGAACAATCGGGCAGAACCTTCAAATTAGAGCTGGGCCAGTCAGAAGAGGAATTGGAAGATACGCAAATCAAAGGATGATGGAAATCTAAAGATTGTGAATGCTGAGACAAGTGTAAATTTCAAGACTGACAATGATAGATTTATTTATTTAAGCTGAGGAGAATTAGTATGTCACTGGAGTCATGGTAGCGATGAAATGAGATCTAATAAAATGGTGGTGGGGATACAAGGAGATGTATATGTTCCAGTCCTATGTTTAAACAGCACAAACCAGTGTACACAGAATCTCTGCAGTACAGAAGGAGGCCATTCAGCCCATCAAATCTGTACCAACTACAACTCCATCCAGGCTATGTCCCGTATTCCCACGCGTTTACTTCATGACAGTAGAGCCAATTTAGCACGGCCAATCAACTTACTGCACTATGGGAGGAAACTTAAGCACCCAGAGGAAACCCACGGAGACACAAGGACAATGTACAAACTCCACATAGACAGTCACTCTAGGTTGGAAACGAACCCAAGTCCCTGGCGCTGTGAGGCAGCAGTGCCAACCACTGTGCCACTGTGCTGCCCACACCTGAGTCAGTATAATCCTCTATTTCCCTCACAATCCATAATTTGGACATCTCAGCTTTAAATTCAGACGATGCACCTGGGGTACTAATTGTCAAGGAAAATTATTTTTGACAATAGGATTTGCCACTGGTTTGCAAAAGGATTTGAAACTAATTGTTTCCATTACGCAGGTGTTCCATGATGAAACCTTCAGTTGCAGATTGGGAATTTTTGAACAGGGACAAGCTCCAAATCAATTCAAAATCCGGCACCAGGCCAATGCTGTTGCAAAAAAATATGAATTTTGATCTTATTCCGATTATTAAAATTTAAATGGCCCATGTTTTTTTTTCATAAGAATAATAGAATTCTTGTTTTGATTCCTCCCCTCATGTGAAATGGTTTATTGATGAGCTTTGTACTGAATGTAGAACTCAGCATTGCCAACATTTGTTAATGTATTGTTTTGGCACTATCCCTTCAACACACAGAGGGCAAATCTTTCCCTTGTGTTTTGTTCCTTGATTCATTCAAACAATTGTTCATCAATCATTAAACTCTTACCAAGACCTTGAGTACCACATTCAAAGGGCAATGTATCAAATATCAGTGTTCCTGCAGGTCTCACCGGTGTCAGCTGTTCACTACTGTTGAAGGGTCATGGGCAAAACTTTCAATGGTCACAAACAACAGGATTTTCCACTTTTCCTGACAGGGGATATTCCGGTTCTCTGCTTCCACAGAAGGTGACCCCTTTGCACCCACAAGGTTCTCTGGCATGTAGGGTGGATGAGCCATACAAAATACCATAGACTTTATGGAACCGGATTATCCTACCAGAGCCAAAGGCAGATCACTTCCTAAGCTGGAAAACACACCTTGGGGGGATGGGCGGGGGGGGGGGGATCAGAAAATCACAGCCAATGTCATAGATTCACAAGTTTCTGTAAAGCCTTATTCATGATCCATCAAAGCATGAGAACTTAGGGCCTACTTACCCAATTGATTCAAAAAGTACGTACTAGCCATCTGATGTATCAATTTTTCACATGGCTTAAGGAAACACCTCTCTATACCATGACTAGACTGCTTTGTGCATATTTTACTGTGTTTCTTTTTAGTGATAGGCATAAATTTATAGAATCCTACAGTGTAGAAGGAGGCCATTCAGTCCCTTGAGACTGCAGTGACCACAATTCCACCCAGGCCCTATCCCCATAAACCCATACATTTACCCTAGCCAGTCCTCCTGACACTAAAGGCAAATTATCATGGCCAATCCACCTAACTCACACATCTTTGGACTGTGGGAGGAAACCCATGCAGATATAGGGAAAATGTGCAAATTCCACACAGACAGTGACCCAAGCCAAGAATCGAACCCGAGTCTGTGATGCTGTGAGGCAGCAGTGCTAACCACTGTGCCACCATGCCACTCTTCAAAACTCTCTCATTAGGAATTTCAAGTTTTAACCAAGAGTCTAAAATGCCCTTTCCATTTTTATTATCATTCTTTGACTTTGAGTTGGCCATAACTATTGCTAAATTTGACTTTTCAAATGTTACTGATGCATGACTTATTTTTAAATTGCCTTTATTATCTTCAACAGAATGGCTCTTGTGGCCAATACTATGATCATAAACACACTTAGGAAAATGTGGGTTGAAGTAATGAGCAGAAAAAATCCATTCAATTCACTCCAGTACAAATTTTAGGTTCACAAGTTATCAACTTCCTTTTTTTCTGTATTGTTCAGATGCAAAACCATAAGTTGGAGCTTCTTTTTCCAAAAGTTCCCTTTGAGAGTTTTAATCATGCTTGTATCACATTCCTGAGACTCTTCTTTTCAAATGAATCAGGAGCTATGGCATTTCACTGCAATGTTTAAATCAAAATGAGATACTGCGAAAACTGGAACTCTGAATTAAAAACCAAACTTGCTGGAAAACGTTCAGCAGATCGGGGGCGGGAAGGGGTTGTTATCTGCAGAGTGACAAATATTGTGAACATTTTAGTTTGACCGTCTTTTATCAGAACAGGGGAGGATGTTTAGAGATTAAGACTGGAATATTGCGGCCAATCAGGTCAATAGAATTTTCCCATCCGGCTGCAGTGAACGGAGATTTGGCTGGGCACCAAATTCTCTAAACTCGCTACAGGGAGAGCATGGCATGAACTGCCTATAAGATTGTGCTTAACAGTTTTGAAACAAGTGGGAGCCAAGAAAAATGGGAGAGTTGGGGCAGGCTGAGAAAATAGAGCAATTTTATTTTTACCTAGTATTATGTACAAAATACAGCACAGAAACAGACCATTTAGCCCAACTCATTCTCACCAGTGTCTATGCTCCACTGAACCCTCCTTCCATTCTTTGTCATTGGTTCCTATTAACATAACCTGCTCTTCCTTTCTCTCTCACGTTTGTCTAGCTTCCTCTGACATGTGTCTATACTATTTAAATCCACTCAGTCCAATGGTATGTATCATACATTTTCACCAGCCTCTGGTGAAGAAGTTCCTTCTAATTTCCCTATTTAATTTCTTACTAACTGTCTTGTATTATCTTGATTTCATTTTGATGCTTCCACTGTACCAGGATCCACTGTACTGCTTAACATTCTGTGCTGTAAACTGATAATCCCTCTCTACATAGTTTCCATTTGTTCCGGCCTCTTAAGTTCTGCCAACAAGAATTGAGCAGAATGTTGGAGGGGAAACAGAGCGTGCTGGTGCATGAAAGAAGTAGATTAGCAAAAAATTTGACTTCCATCCTGAAATGGGTGCAAAGTCAAAGATGCAGCTGCTTTACCCACATGTTTGCTCCAGTCAGCTTGCGGACCAGACCGAATATAATCTTGGTCCTGGTTATGTTGCTGATCATGAGCTGCAAACACATGAAATAGGAGTAGGAGTCGACTATATTATCCATCAGATCTGCTCCACCATTCAATATGATCATGGCTGATCTTGGACTTTAACTCCACTACCCTATCCATTCCCTATATCCATTCATTCCCTGAGAGACTAAAAATCCGTCTCTCCCAGCCTTAAATGTATTCGACAATGGAGCATCCATTACTCTCTGGGTAGAGGATATCAAGGGTTCACAATCCTTTGAGTAAAGAAATTGCTCTCATTCTCAGTCCTAAATGATCAGAGGCTTATCCTGAGACAGTGCCCCCATATTTTACATTTCTCAACCACCAGAAACAATCTCTCAGCATCTAATCTATCAAGTTCCTTAATAGGTTCCCATGAGATTGCCCCTTATTCTTCTAAATTCTAGAGGATATAAACCCAATTTATTCAGCCCTTCATCACAGGACAACCCATGCATCCCAGGGAACAACTTACCGAACCTTCACTGCACAATCTCCAATGTGTCTCCAATGGATGGAATGTCTTATAAGGATAGGTTGAGGGGACGAGGTATTTTGTCCCTGGAGAGGCAAAGGATGAGAGGTGACCTGATAGAGTTTTAAAAGATGTTGAGAGGTATAGATCGGGTGGATTCTCAGAGGCTATTTCCCAGGGCTGAAACAGTTGCTATGAGAGGACACAGATTTAAGGTGCTGGGGAGTAGGTACAGAAGAAATGTCAGGGATAAATTTTTCACTCAGAGGGTGGTGAGTGATGGAATCGGCTGCCGTTGGTGGTGGTGGAGGCAAACTCGTTGGGGTCTTTTAAGGGTCTGGATAAGTACATGGGATTTAATGGGATTGAGGGTTATAGGTAGGCCTAGTGGATAGAGATATGATCAGCGCAACTTGTGGGTCGAAGGGCCTGTTTTGTGCTGTGGTTTTCTATGTTCTATGTTTTCTGAAATGTGGAGACCAGAGTTGCACATAACATTCCACACATAGTTGTACCAAGTCTGTATAATTGTAGCAAGATTTCTTTATTTTTGTTCTCTATATCCCTTTGCAATAAAGGCCAACGTGCCATTTACCTTTCTAATTGCTTGTGTGACTGCATCCATGTCTCCTTGACTCTCAACATTAACAAGGACATTCTGCCACTCCTTATATTTTCAGTTCATGCAGCACTGACCAGCCTGGAAGACAACCTAACTAATTAGAATGTCTATTTTCCTCCCTATTACTTATCATTAACAAGGCAGAAATGGCCTCAAAATGGGATCAGCCACTTTAGTGGCCCCCCTCTGAAACAGGAATGTCCAAGTTTGGGTCCCAGAATTCTGATTGCCATTTGAAATTGGAACCTGTGCTGGGCACACGCACAGCAGATCTACTGGGGAAGGAGTTGAAGAAGCCCAGTAAAAGTAAATTTGGAAATATTCTTGCGGGGCCTGGAACAGTAGGAGTGAATCTTGAGGCCTCGTAAAAATTAAACTCAGCCTCTACTGGCTTGGGAATCCTACTCTCCATGATTATCTCTCTTTTTTTCCCTCTTTTCTCCCTTCCAGCCATGTGCTTATCATTCTGATGGATCTAGTTGCAATACAATATTGGGAGGCTGCAATTTGGCTGTGTGTCTCTAGCTGATGCAATGCACCAAGTGTGTTAGTCTAGTGAGTGGTGTGTTTGATATCTCTTGCTTTCGGGTCTCACCACGAAAAGAAAGCCAAATGCATAAGTGACATTTACAAACTGGGTACCTGGCAGACCCAAGTTAAACTACAGGGCACACTGAGGAGGCCTGGCCCCCTATTGCTAACATATAGTTGTGCCCTGGTGCCCATGAATCACACCTCAATTATGAGTAAATAACCCCACTGCCTAATGGGTGTCTCAGGTGAGAAGCAGGCTGAGGGAGTGAATTCTGACAGAAAATCAGAAGCGGAGTCCAAACAGCACAGCGTGAATCAAACAGTACTGTTTTCATCATTTTCATTGTGTTATGTACGTTGAGGCATAGCCCCTTTAAGGAGTAGAATCAGGTGACCCTTTAAGGAAGGGGTCAGATGCCCCTGAGTGTGGGGTGATCTGCTCTGAGAGGGCTGATGTTGTTTGGAGTGTGGAGTGAGTTCTTGAGGATTCCACAGTTGTTTAGAATTTAACACATTGAACAATGCAGAGAGGAGGGCTCTGATGCTTGCAATCTCCATACTATATCCTCAGGCTTGCCTCCTGGAGAAGACACTCCAACTTTGTCTTTTTTGTTAACACAACGTGGGATGAAACAGTTACCAGTCATAAGCTCATGCTCAACTGGAACAGAGCATGAGTACCAGAGATTAATTCCTACAGTGGGATGTAATTTCATGTCTCATTGAATAGCTACTGCCCACCTCAAGCCAGGCTGCCACTGGTTAGTTTGAAGCTGCCCGCTGTGGCCTGCATGTTTCAGTGAGTTCTTAAAGCTTAGAGAGTCATCTCTTGACAAGCGGGTTGTTCCAGTTGTATCAAGCTTCTGCTTTCAGCATCTTCCTTTACAGGAGTGAAGCATGGACAACATATACAAGGCAAGAAAAGTGGCCAAATAGCTTCCACCTCCTCTGCCTCAGATGAACATCGGGCATCTCGTGCCAAACATGGAAGTATATCAGCATACAGGGGTCTGCTGCATTACTTTCTTGAATCAATTGCCACTCCATTGGCTTGGTCACATGAGTCAAATGAATGATGGCCACATCCCCAAAAACATACTCCATGATGAGCTTGTTAATGGCCTGAGACCAATAGGTCTCCTCCAATACTAGTACGTCTACAAGTGAGACCTCAAGTGGACTAGATCAGAGTCGATGCTCGGGAAGTCATCACTGCTGACCAGACTGCCTGGAGACAAGAAATCAGGAAGGATGTGAAAAAAACAAAGGACAAAAGAAGTGACCAGATGGTGGAAAAGAAAAGCCGCCGGGAAGAAAAATGCATTAGTCAACCTCAGGCCAACGCTACTTATCTGTGTCAGCTGTGGAGGGGACTGTAATTCACGCATCAGCCTCTATAGTCATGACAGACCATGTTCAATATAAAAGCCCAGGAGCAGTCCCGAGACAGACAAATGCTTGTACCTGGTTTTAGGGCTCCCACTTGTAAATGAAAATGATTCACTAGGCTTGGTCCCAACATTTTGCCACAAGTACAGGTCATCACTTGACACAGTCCCGTTGGATGGTCTCCCAAAGTTCAACACCCACCCTTGTGTGAAGGAGAACAAATGCACTGAACGCATACAGTATTTGATCGGTGGAAATCATTGTCTCCTCCTGTGCTGACAGTATATTTTGAACTCAATGTTCTGCATTCACTGTGAGTCACTCTCAGCTATATCCTTTCCGGATCTAAGGCTCAAGGGTTTCCAATCTTCTTTGAAGCGAGGATCAGTTTCTTCTGAACCCCTTTACATTTTGTATACTCAAACTTTGCATTAGGCTTCAAATAAGTAGATGTCTATGTAAGTCATACTTTGTCCTGTGAAATTGATAATGATTTTAAACATTTATTTTGGCAACAAAGCCCTGAATTTTCCACCTGTTGGGTGTGTGCACTCAGTGAGCCCAGAAGATGGCGTGAAATGCACTCCTGGCTATGATCGGAGCCAGAACACGGAGTGCTGGCTAACCAATTAATGGGGAGCCCAGCAAGAAACGCTCGCTAGGAAAGGCTCTGTGCTGGGGAGGATGGGAAGCAAGAAGGCATCGAGAAACGGGATGGGGTGGGCTGGAGCTTCTGTGGTGCTCCCTCAGAGGGATGGCCATTGCAGAGCTGCCTCAGGGAGTTGTGAAAAATAAATAGCGACAAAAAAAAACTGTACAGTGTCTAGGCAGCATATTCAAGCATAGTCCTCAATCACCTTTTTAAATTTAATTTTAGCACAGACATTTCATCCTGCCCTGGATCGAAGCTTCAGCAAAAACATAAAGGCCATCTGGCCAAATCAGCATGCCCGCAAACCGTAAAGGCAGATGGGCCATGTAATTGGCCCTTTAATGGACTCAATTGCCTTCTTGATTGTCAACAGGTGTGCTTCCAACTCTTGCGCACGCCTGCCAACCAAAATACTGCATGAATGTGCAATGATTTCAGTACGCATGTCTGGCACCTTGTCACGCGCTTTCGCATTGCTTTTGAATCAAGCACATGGCCAACGGAGAAATGTAAAATTCTGGCCATAAGGTTTACTATGTTGTTATACCTTATCCAACAATTTCACACAAATAGCAATAGGCTGGATGATTGGCTAATTTTGTCACAGTTTGGTGAGGGTGGAATGTTGGTCAGTGTTCCAACGGAACTCCCCTGGGGATCATTAACATTTCTCAAGGTCATTACGAAAGGAGTGACAAAGAAGTTGTAAGGCTCCACGTATCCTTCCTATCACTGTTTTGAATGAAATGTCAGTCCTGAAATTAGCAACTTTTATCCTTCAGCGATAGAGTTAACGTGTGTGGATTGCAGTCAATATTAATAAAATATTAAAGGAGGTTAAGTCTGATCTGAGATTAAACTTTACACATCACTTAGCCTACCAACCACCAGTCAGTGATCTTAGCCAGAACCAGTATTGTATATGTAGGCATCAACAGCAGCCGGCCACTTGATTCTCATCATTGGATTGACATCCCAGTTAATCATTGCACAGAGACATCTTAGACGTACTTGCTTGCATCAATCAAAGTCTTAACATTGCCCTCAGATCTGAGTCAGAGTCAGGATTCAAGAGGATTTAGGTATTGCATTGTTTAAAAATGTTACAGTTCTCCATTCATTAACAAATGCTGAAACAGATATGATGCTCCAAACTTTATTTCTGAAATGATAACAATGAAGCAATGATCTTAAATAAGAATGTTAAAGGCTATCCAATCTTTTCAGTAAAGTGGAGACATTTTTCCCCCCACAAATCTCTGATGAAATTTGAACAAAGCTGAATCATATTACATTGAAATGCTAGTTTGGCTACAATTTTTTTTTAAATTCAGAAATGTAATGATTATTTTGCTACTAAAAGGCTCCAATATTAGTTTTTTATCACTGACCTAGAAATACTTTCAAACTTGTTTCTAGGTTTTCTGGCAGTGCTGAGGAACATGATACCTCTTTTGGAATGAGGGACTTTGGAGGGGCTTTATCCCTTTGAAGAAATGGTGAGCTGAGCCATTCTGCGACGATACTAGCCCGGCATCAAAACATGGCACTTCCTTGGCAAAACAAGCCTTCTATTCTCAGGAAGTCCCATTGATAGAGCTCATCGTAAGCTCTGCCACTCTTTAGACCAAGAAAAAACATTCTGGCCAGAATAAAAGGTAAGTTGTTGATCATACTTTTGTAAAACAGATACCATACAGGAATTGAGTGAAGAGATCACTTTATAATCATAACATCCCATTTTATACACTTGGGATAACGAAATGGATCTAGAGAGGATAGTTTTCTCTTCATAAATATTCTTTTTGTAAACAAGAAAATACTGGAGTTATTTAAGAAGGAACGGATTCTGCCAATAACATGAACACAATATATCTGATTTTAGTGCAACAGTTGGGTGCACAAATGCTCTTTTGAACTTAGGGGTCCGAGGAAGTGCAAGGGAATAAATTATGAAAAGCATAATTGTTAGAGTTGCTTTTCTCTGTTCTTGGGCAAGGCTGCAGAGCGAGTTCCTGCCAATTACTAAAATTTCAGTTTTATCAAAGGAACAAGCATCCATATCCGGGACATCGAACACAAAACTCAACAGGAGCCGAAGCAAGTATATATTGGGTATCACTGAGCTGTAGGCCCTTTCTGTCTAAGATAGGAAAGCTTATATCTACTCATGAGTTTCTACTTCCTGTACTAGCAGGCTGTGGGTAATAGAACTTCCCATGAGACTATTAATAAAAAGAACCTACTTGTAGAAACACTTGGTGCACACGCTTTTATTTCAGAAAACACATGTTCGGCACATTTTTCTTTTGTGAAACGTAATATGCTTTAACTCTTATTGGCACAAAGGATGATTTTCTTATCAGAGGGAAGATTTGTGAATCAAAGGGGAATGTCCTGCATTGACATCCCTGAGAATTTTCTATTGTGAAAAATAAGTTGTAAATCTACAAAAAACTTGTGGCAGAATGGTTTATTTCTGTCAATTTGTAGGGCAAGGACACTTCTCTTCATCCCCAAGGAGATTGTTAAGGAGAATCTGATAACTTTCATGGTATAATAATGTTAAACTTCAAATCAGAGTGTCTCAATCAAAAGTCATAAGAGATTTCAAATGGGTCTGCCCTTATTAACTAAATTAGGTCACTTCACCATTGGACTGTAGCAGAATTGTACAAACAGAGGAAAATCTATCAACAACTACACAGAACCAGAGCTTTAATCAGCTAATCAGTGTGGGCAAGGAGGTCAAGAAGATCAAATCTTACGACTGTCTCACTGCTGTCCTGGACTGTAGAGGATAGAATGCTAGAAACGCTGTGAGAAATAGCGTCAAGGGAAACAAAAATAACACTAATACTGACTGTTTCAGTCCTATCATGGAACAAGTCTAAATTGAAACCTAAGAAGGAACATTGGGTATTGTAATGAGATAATTAAGAATTATTTTAATTTTGTTCACAATCTAGGTTGAGGTACTTCTCTTTGTGCTGCAATCAATTACTAACTATAATAGACCAACAATTCTTCCAATCATAAAGGTGACTTCTATAGAAGAAATTGCTGCTTTCACGTGATATATTAATACCACATTTACTTACTGTGTAAGAGCTGAAAAAAGAAAATATACAAAACAGACATCATTTCAAACCACACTAAAAGCACTCAGTTAAAACTGGATTGGCTTTGAGGTTTCTTTCCCAAAGATGTTCTGAGCATACCATTGTAACAATGGTTGTGGGACTATGAAGTATTTTACAGGTAAGTATGGATGAGCAGACATTCTATTGTTTTATGAATTCTTATGAATATGGATCCTCACAGCTTATTGAAGGTAAACAGTGATAAATAATTTTGTCTGCTAACATAGCCTAACCAGAATGCAACATCAAAGGTAAGAATATTGAGGGAGGGTAAAGTGTGCAAAGGAATAAGTAGTAAAAGTGTTGCCAGTTATGTTTTAAAGATTAACATGGTGAGCCATCACTTCTGCCAGTGTCTAGAAGATCAGACCTGTGATATTGAATGTTGTACAAATGGCCTTGCTAAAGCAAATTGATTGGATGATTCACTATCTGGTGATCTTTTCATAACATCAGGCTCATCAACATCAAAAGTAACTCCTAATTGTCATTGAACATAAAAGATCCAAATGATTATGCAAGATCAGTCACTTAGTGATATCCTATCTTAACCTTGTATACACACAAATGTATTTTAATATTGTCTTTAAAATATTTCCTCTGACTATAGAATATACATATATAAAATAGATATATATACATGATTTCATATTGTCCATCCATGTAGTGAATCATAAATAGATCTTATTCTAAGTATGTGGGTCAGGCATGAATAGAGCTTAATTACTCAAATGAAATGTATTTGCCTGTGAGTTGGAGCTCAGTCAGTCTTTTTTATATCTGAATTAGGAATATCATGAAAACTAATTGCAGCAACATTTTATTTGCTGTCACATTGCAAGTACTTGAGTGACCCCGCAATATCTTTCTATTAAGAAGGATGACAGATTTCCTGGGTCAACAGATTAATTCTCTAAATGCTTAATTTTATGTATATACTGTACTAATTGAAATTGGGGAGTTCTTAAAATAAGAATTATGTGGTAAGAAAAGGATTAGGGAAAGGCATTGAAGCAACCAAATTTTGCCAATCAAGTATTTTACAACAAAAAAAGGGATTGGCAGAGCTCTACTCAATGGTGCTTCAAGGAATATGTTGGTTGTCTTTTCACTTTCACCACTTGGGAGGTCAGCTGGCAGGATACGTGATCCACCCATTAAAGAACTCATCCACTTTAATCTCCATTGAAATCAATGGAAATTGTATGGGATCTAGAGCAGCAGTACAATCCCTTGCCTTGAGAAGGTTAATAGGTCATTTATCTTGTAACAAAAGAACTCTAGTCATAATTAAATTCTTATAAAGATATATCAGGGTTCTAATAAACTCTGTGAAATGGAAAAATACTCATTGTTAAATAGAGAAGTTAATTATCTACATCAAGACTGAGAATGAAGTCAGCCAAAGATGTGGAATATATTGAAAATAATCTTCGGAGTAAAGGAATTAAAGGCAATAATTTGAAAGAGTTTAGTGCATTATTGAGCACTTTGCTCGCAGCCTTGTCTTTACTTTGGTTACATTTTCATTCAACACTTTAGCTGTGATAAAATCCACATTGAACCCACAACTAGGCCTGGGTTTTCATCCCCATGGCAGATGCTCAGAGCTGGGAAATTCTCTTTAGGGAAAAAAGGAGCCCAAATGATGGAATCTTTGTTTGGCGAGGTGGGGAGGAGATGGTGTAATGTAATGGGTGGGCAGTTCTCTAGGATCCCAACTCTCCCTGTTCATACATACCAAGGAATGCCAACCTATGCCTCCTTATAATCCCTATGCAAACTTAACACCAACTCATGCCCCCACATATACTCCTTTGCTCTCAACTCACCCAATATCCACTATGGGCAGACTTCTGAAGCAACGTCAATCTAAATAAGATAAATACTAAATATCTATTACAGATTTCATGAGATAAAAATACTCTCATTCATGAAAGCCAAATCAAAACATTAGAATCCACTCAAGTATGCCATCACTTATGAAAGCAAACACTTGCATTCATAATTCCACATCAGAGCTAATCCTTTAATAACCTCTTTGAACAGTAAATCATTTATGAACTTTCAACTCCCCCCCATGATAATGATAGGCAGTGGAAAGCAGTGAAGCATTGCTAATGTTATCATGTCAACAAGCTGCTTTTGAACTACTGTTACAAGTGTTATCAACTCACAGATACAGGCAGTTTTTTTAAACTTTTAAACATGAAATTACTTAAATAATTTGACATTTGACAATTCTACATATCTTCACAAGCATTTACAAGCTCTTAAAAAAATACTCACAGAATGTGGGATAAGGCCCTTACTCCAGTGAAATTGTGATGATTGTGTACCAGTTCATTTGGTACTCCTAAGGTCAGGTTTTCCTCATATATGTGGTTCCCTATTCCTTTCCAGCAAAAATAGGACCTCTCAGAAATGGGGGGTGAGAATTCCAGATCCTGATCCTGCCCATCATTTATAAATGCCCTTTAACTCTCCATAACTCCATAGAAATGTGGGCCTTAGTTTCAAATGCCATCCCTTTTATAATAACACAAATAAACTTACAAGTCACTATGTGAGAGATCACTTGTAGTGCATTAAAATGAATCATTGACAAATGTACAGAAAACTAATGATAATTGAAGGACTCATTTATTCTAAAAACAAACATCTAAACAAATCCAACATCATTTGATTCAATGAATGCTGCTGTGACTCCTGCCTTTGCATCACAAATTTGTGTATTCTGGTCTAATCTGAGGAATACAAAAACTCTGACGTTTCAGTGCAGATGCGCTTTCCTTTAAAGAAGATGTAAAGTGGAAGTCTTGTACTATTTTGAAAAAGTAGAGGAGTTAAAGGTTGGGGTTGTCCTCTTCGATGTCCTGGCCAACGTTCATGCTGCAATCAACCAGATTATCTGGTCGTTATCACGTTACTATATGGGGTATCTTGCTGTCCCTAAATTGGCTGCTTGCATTTCCTATATTATAACAGATGTTATACTTCAAAGTAGTGAACTGTGAAGCCAACTGGGATATCCTGTTTTTGTGAAAGACGTAAGTCCAAGTTTTTGTTTCTTTAAACTTACAATTGATTAATCCATATTAACACATGATTTTAGCTATTCATGTGTTGTTATTAACACCTGATCATTTTTCCCACTCATTTATCCTTATCTAGTTTTAACAATTGTTCTTCGTTTCCAACCAACAAAAATGTTAGATTGTCCTTTCCCAAATAGAATATATTATTTAAGGGAAATCAGCCTTCTCTTAAAACAAAATTTTCAATCATGTAATGATGAAGCAAACTCCAACAAATGTCTGAATCATATATCACTATACTGTGGGGGAGTCTTGTATTTACAATTTTGTTAATAATATACTTCCTGCTTTCTCTCCCTTATTATCATCAGGAAGGAGATTTGAGTGAACAAATTGTGAACTTCAATTTTACGTAAACTCTGTGATAGCCTTAATACAAATCAATATTATTTTAGTGCAAAGAGTCATGATAACTATATCAGCAAACCGAAAGATGAAATCTAAGTACTGAAAATTATCACATAAAAATAGGAAAAAAATCGGTTGAACATATCTTTGAATAATTTCTTGAAGGTGTTGGATTGTATTACACTGCTCTGACCCTAATGAAGATAAAACAGCAGAAGTTATTACTGAGCTGAATTCACCAAATTAGCAGACTTGCTCAAATTCAGTAGGAAGCTACAATCACTGGTAATGAAACAGAAACTGCTTCTGTCTTCAGACTGATTATGCAAGCAAGCATACACAGTGAGTCTATTCATATAAACTATACATATACACTCAGACATGTGCAAGAACTCTACTAACTTCTGAACGGATCCCCATTTTGCCATTACCATGTCTTGACTAGCAATCTGAAATCGAAAAGGCTTGGCCACACTAATCACATGAGCTTTGCGAGAGTTATTTTTCCCAATGCTTTCCCATTTTGATGTGATGTGCAATTAGCATAGAACTGGATACAAAAAAACTTCTGATACTTCTTTGTGTTTGTTTTCTTTATGGTTTCACTCATCAGATGCAAAGCATTACAATTTATTGATGAAAGAGATTGATGATGATTGTGACATTTTTACTGGTGGCATTAAAAAGACATTAAATACACAGCTGTTTATAGTAGCTTTTCTGTTTAAAATTAACAGTCTAGTGAACTTAGGAACGTTAGTCTACTAAAGCTGCTCATCTTTTAGCATATGCCTTTTTTAGTTCATGAACTATTATGGTTAGCACTAAAGGGAGCTTTGCATTGTAATGTCTTAACAGTAATGGATCATTGCCCCAAAAAGACTTAAGTTAATAAATCACGGCAGCTTTATAATTGTAGTCAATGAGCTGTTGCTGTTAAAACAGAAATGATGTTACATACAAAACTGAACATAATGTCTTTCAGTTTTACAATTACCAGTTCACTAAGCAGAAATACATAACAGATCATAAACTATTCAAGCTTTATTAACTTACAGCTTTCTAGTTAATGAATTCCTTAAGGTTAAAGCTAGGATACTGTTAACACCTGGCAATTCAGGTGGCATCCAAACGATTATCGTTGGATTAAGTTGAGACAAGGAATTCTTAAATGAAGATCTTCCCAACAAGATGGTGTATGTGTTTGAAATGAGACACAACTATAACAAGCCAATAGATTGTTCCTTGCAATTGATTCCTACAGCTCGATTGATTGATAATAAGCTTTCTAATGTAGCACCCCCTGCCCCATCCATCCAGGTGGGGATAAAGGCAATCCCCACCTTCCCCGTCAAGATCTTGTCGAGTGCTGCCAGCTTCGTTACATATCTCAGATGTAATAAAAGTTGAACTTTGGCAGTTGAGTTGGCCTTTCTCATCAGCTTCATTGGTTTTCAAGACACTGAGCTGTACCTACTCCAGGAGAAAAACAGTGGGATTGAAGTTCAACATCCAGATAGGAGTCCAGCACTGCAGCTCTTGCAGAATAAAGAATCATAGAAAATTACACCATAGAAGGAGGCCATTCAGACCAAAGTATCTGTACTGCCTCTCAGAAGGAGCATTTTACCCTATTCCACTTTCCTGCCTTTTCCCCGTAGACCTGCTCATTTTTTTTCTTTTCAAATACCAATTTTCTTTCAAACATTTGGAATGAACCTGCCTCCACCAGATTCTTAGACAGTGCATTCCAGATCTTAATGCTGTGCAAAAAAAAATCCTCCCTGTCCCCATTGCTTCTTACGCCAGTTACTTTAAATCAGTGCCCTCAGGTTCTCAACCCTTCTACTAATGGGAAAAATTTCTCTCAACACTGTCCCAATTCCTCATGATTTTGACATCTGTCAAATCTCTCAACCTTCTCTCCCTCAAGAAATATAGCCCTAACTTCTCCAATCTATCTATCTATGTAACTAATGTTCTTCATCCTCGGAACCATTCTCATGAATCTTTTCTACATCTCTAAATAAAACATTGACATCCTTCCTGAAATGTGCCCAGAAGTAAATACAAACTTTCAGTTGAGGCCAAATTACTGTTTTACAAAAGTGCCTTGCTTTAGTAATCTATGGCCCTATTGATAAAACCCAGCATACAAATTCATTATTAACCTCACTCTCAATCTGTCCTATGATATTCAATGATTCACATGCATGTATACCCGAATGCCTCTGATCTTGCATCTGCTTTAGCACTGTACTCTTTATTTTATATTGTCTCTCCACTTTCTTTCTACTAAAATGTTCTCTGCATTAAATTTCATCTGCCCTTTGCCTACCCATTCTGCCAATCTGTCAATGTCCTTTTGCTGTTCTCCATTACAGTCTACAATACTTCCATGTTTTGGAGCATCAGCAAGTTTTGAAATTGTGTTCTGTACATCAAGGTCTAGGTCATAAACGTGTATCAGGAAAAGCAAGTCCCTAACACTGACCTCTGGGAACTGCACAACAAGTGTTCCTCCAGTCTGGAAAACAATTGTTAAACACTACTTTCCATTCCCTGTCACTCAGACAATTTCATATCTATGTTGCTATTGTCCTTTTATTCTATGAGCTTTAACTTTGTTCACAACTCTGTTATTTGGGCACCTTATCAAATGCCTTTTGGAAGTCCACATATATCACATCAACGGCATCACCCTTAGCCCCTCAGTTACCTTATCAAACAACCCATGCAAATTGTTTAAATATGGTTTACTGTTAATAAATCCCTTCTGGCTTTCCTTACTGGACCTGCATTTTTCCAAGACACTATTAATATTATCCTGAATTATCATTTCTCACAGCTCCATTGCCACCGAGGTTAAACTGCCTGGACTGTAGTTACTGGACTTATCTTTGCAATTCTCCAGTACTCTGGCACTATCCTTGAAGGAAGAATGGAAATTGAAGCCACTGCCTCCACTCGGATACATCACATCCAGTCTTTTTAACTTTAAGTACAGACACCTATCCAATATTTCGTCCTTACCAGTTTTAAACATTTCAAAGTCTGAACAAGCTCCTCATTTAGCATGAGGAGAATGCTCCTCATGCAGTATTCTCTTCACTGGTAAAGATGAATGCAAAATATTCATTTAATACCTTGGCCATGCCCCTTCCCTCCATGTGCCAGTCTCCTTTGTGGTCCTTAATCACACTACTCCTCCTTTTACCACTCTTACTACTTACATGTCCATGGAAGGCTTTTGGATTCTGCTTTATGTTAGCTGCCAGTCTCACCTCCTGCTCTCTGTTTGCTAGTTTTATTTGTTTTTTCAATTTTCCTCTGAACCTTCTATATTCAACATGTTCTTGATTCAGTTCTCTACTGGACATTTATAATTTTTATCGCTTTTGTCATAAAAGCTCTGGATTTTTGTTTGGCCTCCCTTATTTCTTCATGGGAATATACATTATCTATGCCCAAACTATAATCTTTGTTCAAGGTTATAGTCATATGTTTAGGGATGGTCTTGTTTGCCAACCAGTTTATCTATGTCAAATCCATTTCTATTCTATTGATAATGGCTTTTCCTGATTTTTTTTTTTACTCTGATCGTTCAGAGCCAATCTAAACAGTGAGCATGGTCCCCTAAATGTTCCCTTGATCCATTTGGCCCACATCATTCCCAAGAATCAGGTGTAGTCATGTCACTCTCTCATTACTGCTGCAGAATATTTCCCTTAACCCACTCCAGGAACTGTTGTTGTTCTCTGCCCTTTGCACTACTACTACGCAGCCTGTACTTGGAAAGCCCCCTGTTGTAAACACTATAACTCTGCATCTCTTTGTGATCTTCTTGCAAGTTTGTTCCTCTACATCTTCCTCACTCGTTGATGGCCCATAGAATACACCGAGAAATCTGATTGCACTTTTTTTTTCTCTCTTAGCTACAACTAAATAGATTCTGTCCTTGACCCTCCAAGACATCTTCTTACTCCAGCACCAAAATACTCTCCTTAATCAACACTGCTTTCATTCTTTCCTATCTTTGCATCCAGGAATATTTAATGCCCAGTCCTATCCTTCTCTGAGCCAGGTCTCTATTATCGGCATATCAAAATATTTCCATACAGCAACTCATCAGTCTTATCTATCACACTCTGCGCATTCACATTCATGCACGATGACCCTAATTTAAACTATATTACTTTCCACATTATGCTGAATCCACCTGATGTCTTACTATTTCCAGTTTTAATACTGTCTATCTCTATATCCTATGCACCATGATGTTCCTTCGAAAGTATTAACTGCGGGTGCACGTCCCTGTTAACTTAGGGTAAACCTTCCCAATAGCAAGGAAATTAGTATCCACTCAGCTTTGCTGCAATCTTTACAGGGCTGTAAATGTCCCATCTCCCCCAGAAGTGGTCTCAATCACCCAGGAATCTAAACCCCTTCCTCCTCTGTCATCTTTCCAGTTATGCTTTGACCTGTTTTATCCTCATATTTCTATACTCCAGTGACACTGAGAATGCTCTGGAGATTATTATTTTTGAACTCTTACTTCCTAATTTCTTACTTAGCTCTCTGAATTCTGATTGCAGACCATATCTCTCTTTTTACCGATGTTACTGATACCAATGTGGAACACAGCCACTAGCTATTCACCCTCTCCCTTCAGAGTGCTCTGTGGCTGTTCAGTCATATTCCTGACCATGGCACAAGGAAGGCAACTCGGTATCCTGGGTTCACGCCTGTGCTGGGAGAGTGTCTGTCTGTTCCCCTAACTATCAAATCTCCTACCACTGTTGCTCTTTCAGCCTGTTCCAGTGCCCCCACTGTGCAGTTGTGCCAGCTGTGGTATTATGGACCTGTCTTTGACTGCACTGCCCAGGTCATTTTCATCAGTACTCAGAGCTCAAGACTAGTTGGACAGCGAGATGCACTCAAAGAGCTTCTGTACCACGTATTTGGTCTTTCTTGGCTGTTTGGTTCTCCATTCCACCTCTCTTTCTCCCTCACTCTTGCATTCCACATGAACGTGCTGCTATCCATAAACATGTCTACGGTTTCAACAGAATGGAAATTCAACAGACTCCAAATTGGGAGAGGGATCCAAATCTCATTGTTTTATTTCTGGATTCAATGGATTTTTGAATTTCGTAGACCAAAGGACTACAGTAATCTATCAACGTGTAGTTTCAAATTTAGTAGGCATTGATGCTATTAGTAGTGGCCAAGTAAGCTTTCGAGTGAGGTTCTGGATCCTCTATGACCTTTTATCAAACAACTTCATCACATTATCCTTCAGGTTTTACAGTCTTTATTGAGCTGAAGTTGTACTTGATGTTTGAAGCTCAATACAGATGGCACTTTTGTATGGTGAACGAGCAAGGTCAGACTCAAGTTTTTGAGCTAAAAATGTCAACTTGGTTTTTCAAGCCTTGAAGAATCAACACTCGTAAGTTCATTCACCATCCAGGCAACAAGCAGTTTGAGCAACTTTCTTTCCAAAGATGGTTTGGACACGTATAATGGGTGGCACTGTTGGCAAGATGTACATCAATTTTTACAACATGGATTGCACCATTAGAAGCAGCCACATTTTGTTGCAAAGATGTTACAGTGACATGAAGATTGATTTAGCATGATACAGTCAGGCAGTTAATGGAAAATTGAGCACCTGATGCATTTCATATATCGCCCACTTTCCAGAGAACAGAACATGGGCCGCTGACACCCACAAGACTGCTAAAGTGTTGGGAAGGCCCCAATGTAGAGAGGGTTGGGTATACTGGAAAGTTGCACTGGGTTCATTAGGACCTGAGTTCATGTGAACTATCCACCCCATTCTGCTGCTAGAGTTGATCTCACACAATAGATAGAAAGATTTGCATCTTTAACACACTCAACAACACTCAGCCAAAAAAATAAATCACCTTTGAACTGTAGTGACTGTTGTAATGTAGGAAACATAGAAAGCAATCTGTGCACAGCCAGAGTCCACAGACAGCAATGTGACAATGGTCAGATCATTAGTGTTTGTTGAAGGACAAAATATTGATAATAATAATAAAATATTAGCCAGGACTCTAGGGATAGTTCCCTACCTCTGCTTCAGGCCAGGATCTTCGAGTCTTTGTAAAAGAATTGACAGCTGCCCTGTTTAATATTGGCCCAAGTTTTCCTGTCAGCTGTTTAAAACTACATCCTGTTTTTCCAAAGATTCTGGTGGGAACTTGTTCTACCAGCTGCACTGTGAATCTGTTGGTGAAGTAAGTGGAGAGGCCTAGCAGCAATCCGAAATCCCATTGGAGTACACATCCTTTGATGTCACGGGCTGAAGACACACCCGTTGAGGTCTACCTTCAGCTCGACGACAGCAAAGTGCTTTCAATCTTGTCCTTAATTTATTTTAAATTCTGTCTTCCCCAAGTCACCTGCAACTTTATTCCCTCCCTGGCAACATTCACCTCTTGCAACCCTGCTTCTGCTAAGCACCCACACCGCACCACCACCCCCCTCCACCCCCACCACCATCCCCCACCCCCCCCCACACCTCCCCCTCCCACCCCCCCCCAGCCCCCACCCCCCCCCCCACTCCCACCCAACCCCAACCCCCCCCACCCACCCACCACCACACCCCCCCCACCCCATACCACACACCCCCCCACCCCAACCACACCCCCCCCCCACCCTTCAATACCCCAGCATCCCAAATCATGCTCACTCCCCCAGCACCTCTGGTGACCAGCCTCTCTCGAATCAATTCACTCTGGCACAGCTGGCCCTACTCACACCAGTCACTGTTATCTCTGACATTGCCCCAACATCAACAGGGGGGACACTGGGATGTCAATGGTTAAAGAGTGTATGTGCAGAGCAGGGAAGCTGAATGTGTGGGAGTGTTTGAGACTCTGACTGAATTAAATGGTTGCTCTTCAATGGTTGAGCAGTCACAAATACATAAGTGTAAATAGACTTGGGTAAAGTGCCCAAGTTTATGCACTGACAGGTCCCAGCAAAACCATCAGTGTGGGTCTCCCAGAGCCCTTTCAAGCAAACTTCTGAACTCGAGTGTCAGTGAACTCCCTGAAACATATCAACATTCTTTAGCACAGCAGGATCCCATCATATATCTCACTAAAATGCCAGTCTAGTTAATGTCCTCAAGCTTATGGAATGAGATTTGAACTCATAACCTCCAGACTCAAAGGAACAGGAGTTATACTGATCAACAACTGATTCTTACTATAGGAGATCACAGAAATGTGTCAACACCCCAAAAGTGTTTGCCATGCAGATGAGAGTAAACAATAAATAAAGGGAGAGATAGTGAGTTGGCCTAAATGTTGCCAAGAACATAAGTTTTGAGGCAGTTTTAAGGTTGGGAGAGAGTTTAGAGACAACAGGTGAGATTTTAACGTTATAGATCTAGTCACAGTGAGAAGGGAAGCTGGTAATGGGTCAGGAATCCATTTGTTTCAGTCCTGGGTTTTGCCATGGCTCTTTATGTCAGCCACAGCAACAGAATCCCACACATAGGTTTCCCCAACCAGTCTTAGAATGTGGGCAGGATGATGACCTACACTTGTCATTGGGGGATATTGAGTTAAAGGGACTCTGGTAGACGAGCAGATTTGCTGAATTCTACATTAGTTCTTGAGGTTGCAACAATCACAATAATGGAAGTGAGTTAAAAAATGTCTGCCCTCCCCTTTCCCCACCACCATCTCCAGATCTCTTCCCTGGAGGTCCTGCTGCAGGAACTGAGGGACTGCAGTGAAATGCCATTTTCTCACAGACAGGAAGAAGAGGTCAGCTTCTCCAATCTAGCAAGCATGGATCAAAGTGGCTGAGAAAATGAGCCCCAGGAATGTGGTCTCTCAAACCTCCTGAATATAGTTTCACAGAGGCTGAGAAAGATAAGTGACATGGTATTTGCAAATGCCAAGCCCCTACCGTTACTTCCTCAAGCTTTCTCCTTCTCAGCTTTCTTCAGATCAACATGCAAAGAAAATCCACTCACACCCTCCCTCTTTCTAGTCACTTCCGCAAATCTCCATCTGGACAGCTAGCACTCATACTCACCCTCATCTGATTAGCAGCTCGCACCTATCCCTCACAGTCACCAAGCATAAATGTTATCATTCTGTCCTTTTCACACAATCCAGTTGCCACACTCAATACTCTCTTGAAGGAGAAAGAAGAGTAGACATAACTCTAATGGGGATTAGAGAACTAGGCATGGCCCTTAGTGATAGCCATCTTGACAGCCCTGACAATGGATGGACCACCCAGCCACTGAGGAAGAGAAGGCAAATGTCAGCAGCGACCTTCTATGGGGGCCTGGATCTGCTGAGTCACTGCTGCTCTGGCATGTTGAAAGTGCTGATTCTCTGTCTGTAGGCTTTGAAAGAGGATTGCCTCCTTTAAGTTGGACCATTGTGTCCATCCCTTATGTCTTGCAGAGAAAGTAACTACTGTTGGTGCTGTTTATGCTGCTCTCGATGCTGTTACCGTCGGTGTGGTTGCTCCTATTGCTGATAATCAGAGATCCATAGTATAGTTACGTAATTGCTCCCATGCTAGAGTGAAGACTGACATCAGGAAGGGTCAAATCAAGGTGAATAAAGTTCAAATCAGGTGAAATGACTTTCAAAAAGTTGGAAATCACCTGTAATGCAGAGAATCAATGTGGTCACAACACATGCCAAGAGTTACATTTCCTCTCATTTCTTGGGGGGGGGGAAGGAGTGTGCAGCTGATTAATTTGGAGCAATGGGCTTTTATAATGTGATGGAATTACATATAGCGTACAAGGGCTTTTAAAGATATTGTGTGGCTACACAGCTTTGACAGAATATTGGCAATGAGTACAATCTTCTCACATAGACAGGTATTAGAACAGAATCCCTACAATGCAAAAGAGGTAATTCAGCCCATCAAACCTGCACTGACACTCTGTCAGAGTACCCTATCCAGGCCCTTTCCTCCACCCTATCCCCATAATACCATATCCCATGGCTAATCCATCTAACCTGTACAGCTTTGGACTGTGGAAGAAAACCTGGAGGAAAGCCACATAGACATGGAGAGAATGTGAAAACTCCAGACAGACAGTTACCCAAGGTTGGAATTGAACTAGAGTCACTGGAGCTGTAAGGCTGCAGTGTTAACTCACCAGCACCTATATACTTTCACTGCTTAAAGGCTTCTCTCCTATCAGCTCCACTGATCAATCACTCATTACTGCACCCTTGCCTAGACCCTGCTAAGTTCTGCACTCAGTAAGAATTTAGCAACACCAATTATTAATCCAACCGATTTATTTGATAGTAAAAAAGCAAGCTTTCAACACTCTTGTGTCTTCCTCAGGCAAGTGCAGTGTTCTGCACAGCTCAGGAAATCCATATGCTGGCTGCTAAAGACAGAATCTTGAGTTAAAAGTCTTATTAAGTACATTGTTAAGATTTACTAGTGGTTACATTGTCAAACAGGTGAAGGGTGTTTATACACCTATAAATGGGGACAGCTAGGATATTGATGGGTTGGAGCAGTGTTGATGGTGAACCATCAATTAAATGCCTTCTAGCAATGAAAGCTTTGTTTTAACATTGCCAACAGGCTTGGTCCAGTTAACAAAAGACAGAAGTTGTTTAAATGTGTAAATCAGAGATCTGGCAGTTTGACTGTGATTTCTACTTCCTTAAAACACATCTTGCAAAACCCAAAGGTTAGCAGGAATATCCCAACCTTTTTCAGAATTTAACCTCTTTCCCCCGTCTGCATATAAACCTAGATTCCTTTCAGCTAAAATTTTGCCCAGAGTCTCAGGCTATAGAGCCAAAGACAATGAAGATTCTGGCACCAATGCTGGGGTAAAGAGGTTAGCAGGGGAGGAACGTAAAGCATGCAAAAGGCCAGACTCAAAGAAATGGAGACACAAGAAGAGCTGTAAGCTTGGAGTGGGTTCCAAAAGGGTGTAGAGCTATAGTCAATGATTTTAAATTCACTTTACTGAGGACAGAGAGCTGCTGTAGAATTGCACACAGCAGTGGCCTGGAGATAGATGTTCAATTGCTGGAGATTGCTGGAGGGTTGGCAACGCATCCTGGTTAGCTTCAGCAAGCAGGAATCAATGGCAAGGTTTTGGAATTTGTGACAGGGGTGGGGAATGATGGTTTCATGCTGCTCAGTGTTGAGTTGAATCCAAAGACTTGGGCCAGGATTCTCTGGTCTCATTCCAGCGAGAACAGAGAATCTACCACTCAACCAAATCTCCATTCATTGCAGTGGGGCTGGAAAATCCCAGCCAAAGGCGAGTTTGGAAAATTACACTCTCGATGTCATACAGCACAGAAATTAGGCAATCATTTTCAGGTCTTCTCCTCAGAAATTGACCATAACATTAATTTGAATACTCTCTCTGCAGATGCTGCCTGACCGATAAAGAATTTCCAGCCTTTTGTTTCAGATTCCCGGTATCCATGGTATTTTGCTTTTGTACAGAAATACTCCTGGGTTTAAGGGAAGGAGGGAAGCAGAAATTTAGGAAATGGACACCATTGACTGTCAGCACAGAGGAAATCTTCCCCCATCACATTTCAACAACTCTATACACACAGTTAGTAAAATCTACTCTACTATTCTAATACTGCTCCTACATTGATTATTTTTAATGCTGGTTCTATACACTCATAGGCCGTGATGTGTTTGAAATGTTTCCAGCCTCTCTGTCTTATTTATTGTGCTTTGCACTGGGAATTCAAAATAGAACTTGTGTAGATTCTGCATGTCCAGCTTAGCTGTTTTTTATGGGACATGAGCATTACTGGCGAGGCATTTAAGAATTAACCATATTGCTGTGGATCTGGAATGACATATAACCAGACCAGGTAAGATTTCCATCATGAAAGGACATTCATGGGCAGCAGGGTGGCACAGTGGTTAGCACTATTGCCTCACAGCGCCATGGACCTGGGTTCAATTTCGGCCTTGGGTGACTGTCTGTTTGGAGTTTGCATGTTCTCCCCATGGCTGCCCACAAATGGGTGGTTTCTTCTGGATGCTCCAATTTCTGCCCAAAGATATGCAGCTTAGAATCATAGAATCTCAACAGTGCAGAAGGAGGCCATTTGGCCCACTGAGTCTGCACTGACCACAATCTCACCCAGGCCCTAACCTTGTAATCCCACAATCCCCCTGACACTAAGGGACAATCCCATCCAGATCTGTTCCCTGTTCCCAAGTATTTACCCCACTAATCCCCATACCTAAACCATGGGACACTAAGGGGCAATTTAGCATGGCCATCCCACCTAACTGCACATCTTTGGAGTGAAATGGTGCAAAGGCCATACTAAATTTTAGTTTGTCTGTGCGTGTTTAAGCGTGGCCATACTTGATGTGGTGTAATGCCCCTCAAACTATAAGCCCCTGGCGACAGACTCACAAACTGTTCCAGGAATAATTAGCCACAAAAACAAACAAAAGCCTGACAAATACAGCATCTAGATGCGGAAAGGTTGTGAGAGGAAAAGAAAGAGAACATTAGTGAACCTGATGGATTTTTACAACAATCAACAATAATTTCATGATTATCATTAATTCCAGATTTCACAATCTGCCCTGCTGGGATTTGAACCAGGATCTCTAGCTCATTACTTTGGGTCTCTGAATTACTAGTCCAGTGACAATATCGCCAGGCCACTGTCATCTCTGTTCTTGGCTGTCCTCAAGGTTTACTTCAATTCAAAGAGAACTCAAAAGGCAGAAAAAACATTCTTACCAGCAACATATTCAGATAACTGGGCGATTTGCCTCATGAGTTGCAATGGTTTTTGGTTCAAAAGTTGCAAGTGGATTTAATTATCTTTAGCTGGTTCTCAAGACCAAATTATATGGTCCATCATCTTTTGAACTTACTTGTATGTAGCATGGTCATTTCCAATTAAGATTGGGAATGGGGAAAGACCTGCCTGTCTTTTTCATTGTCAGCACTAGCCCCATCAGTTAATCCTAATTTCCTATGTTACTTGGCTAGCAAAATCATACATCCTGCACTAAACTAGGGCTGAGAGACAACAACAGTTGTTTTGCTGTTTGAACTAGGAATTGCATACAGGGAAAAATTGCCAGTTTTTGTTAATTGACCTTGCTGTTCCAATTAAGGATTCAAATCAGCTCAATACTCATCAAAATAATGGCTGCCATTTTAGCATTTTAACATCACTTGACTTCATCAACATTTAAAGCGAATTTATGTTAACAATAAATAGTTCTAGAATTCCAAAAGCTTTACACCCAAAAGTTGCAAATTTTAGTTGCATGTATTATACTTAAAAATATATATATAGTTGTGCCATGTTCATGTTGTGAATTACCTGCCAGCAAACTCCTTGAATTAATTGTCGCAATGTATTAGTAATCTGCTTTGCAAAATAGAAGATTTCTCCCTCGTTATGCCAAATGTAGCTTTTCGCAAACCACGAGTGCTTTAAAACAAAGCCTCTCATGATAAACTGTAATTATGGACTCTACTACTGCATTATATTGTCAACGCCACATATCAGCAAGGATTTTCAACAGTGAACATTAGTTATCACACTATTGAACCCAATTAATATGTGGGGAAACAAATTATATTAGTAAACTGCACATTTTAAGCACATAATTATGGCTTAAAACAATTAAACAGGAAAATGATGAATCTATAACCAGGAACTGCTCTTTGGTGTGTGCATGTGTGTGTGAATGTTAAATCATCATAGGTAATCCTGACCTGCAAATATCTGAGCGACTGTCCAAGAGATAAGATTGCAAATACATCTACACTCCCAATGGAATTACCTATTTACTGTGCATTTGCATCGTGGCCGAAGGGACAATGATATGTTCCCTGAATCGATGATTGTGCTCTATCTGGTGTTTTATTTTTCATTCATGAGATATGGGTATTGCCAGCACTTTTTCCCATCCCTTAATTCCCTTGAACTAAGTGCCTTGTTAGGCCATTTCAGGGCATTTAAGAATCAAACATGTTGCTGTGGACCCAGATTCACATGTAGGCCAGACATGTAGGTATAGATGGTAGACTTCTTCCCAAAAATACTTTAGTAAACCAAATGGGTTTTTACAACAATGGTTTCATGGTCATCATTAGAATTTTAATCCCAGGTTTTTATTGAATTCAAATGTCAACATCTACTGGATGGGATTCGAACCTTGGTCCTCAGAGAGTTACTGGGTTACTAATGCAGTGACAATACTAATATACCACCGTCTCCTCTAGTTGACAGTTGGATGCAGACATTGGTTGCTTTGACTACAAAGTAAAGGAACTCTTACCAACAGCAATATTTTTCTATGCTGATAAGAACACAAGAAATTGAAACTTGAGCAGGCTGTTTAACTCTTCAAGTCTGCTCTGCCATTCAACAACACTGGCAATTTTCTAACTCAACTTCATTTTCCCACATGATGTCCTTTAATCACCTTCATACCCAAAAATCCACCAAGGTCCACGTTGAATATGTTCAGCAGCTAAGCATCCACAGAGCAATGAAATAGAGAATTCCAAAGATAAACACATCTTTTTGTTATTTTTTTCACCTCAGTCCTAAATGGCCAATTCCTTATCCTGAGACTGTGACATTGTGTTCTAAAATTCCCAGCCAGGGGAAACAATTTCAGTACCCACCCAATCAAGCATCCACCTATCTCCCCCAACCTTATGAATTTTACATATTTCAACAACACCAGCTGGACTGCAGTGATTTGAGAAAGTAGCCCACCAACCTCTTCCCAGGGGTAATTCAGGAATGGGCAATAAATACCGCACTAGCCAGCAATGCTCACATCCCATTATGGAATAAAGAGACAAAACTGATCACTCCTAATTCTCTTCAACTCCGGGAATATAGGTCTTCTCTTCTCGGTCTCTCCTCAAAGGACAAACACTTCATACTTGGAATCTGTCAAGTAAACAATTGTTGCACTCGAGAGCTGCAAACTCCAGAATTATTTCGACATCAGTTTTCTGTCCATTATCCAATCCTCACTCCATGATAGTTTATTACTCTGAATCACATAGTTCTAATTTTGTATAATATTTTAGCAAATGTTTTGTGAAAATCCAAATAGGTGGAAAGTTACAATCCTGTTGTGATGTTTTTTAAAGTTTATTTATTAGTGTCACAAGTAGGCTTACATTAACACTGCAATGAAATTACTGTGAAAATCCCCTAATCACCACACTCCACTGCGTGTTCAGGTGCACTTAGGGAGAATTTAGTTGGCTGATGCACGTAAACAGCACGTCTTTCAGACTGTGGAATGAAACCAGGGTGAGGGCGGAAAATGCCACTCAGAATCCATTCATATTTTGGGAGTGGAGAATCTCACTGGTGGGAGTGGCCACAAAATTCCACCCAAATCCATTGGTTCCCCTTTATTTACCCAGCTAGTTACAATATATCATAAATCTTCAATAATATTGTGTTCAGTCTGAAACAGTAGTAGATGAGGTGCTGTATATTTCCTTTCAATAGGATGTATAAAACTTGTTAAAAGGGCAAGATCATGACTTCAATCCTTCAGCAAAACTATCCTATGGTCAATCACGTCCTTTTACCAAATTCCATTTTCAGGATAGTTAAATGGTCTCACTCTCCTACTGATTTTATTCTGATTTTTCATACTCCTGTAAATATTTTGCAATGAAATACTGTTGATTTCTAATCAATCATTTCCTTTCTGAACTTTGATGAAATCCACCTGTATGGCATCATTGGGTAGCTTCAAATGTAATTACTAACTGGCAAATTTGAATGATGTGTTATTGGAAGATTTGCATGAAACAACGAGTAGTCAACTTTGGTATTGAGGAAGTAGTTGTTGCGGGAAATCAATCCAATCAGCTGCACCAGATCTGAGTACTCAAGTGGACCTCATGGCATATAACAAATAAACAATCCACACAGAAGATGTGGTCATGCTTCCAGTTTCATGTCATTGACCAAAATGTGAAGTCGCTTTTGGATCTTCAGGATATCATCACACTGGGATTACTCCATCTTGGTCCAGATGAACACACTTTGTAGCACCAGGCACCAGAAATGATTGAATATAACGACCTATTCAACTGTGACAACATTAGGAAATCTACCTGTAATGTATCATATGAGGCCAGGTGACTCGGTATCACCCAGGGTCTGTGCTTCAAGGAGAGTCCTCTAACAATGAAGTGGAACATAATTGATGAGCTGAATCGCATGATAACACTGGGTGTCATAGCCCTTAGACATGACCACAGAATAGGCCTGACTAAAAAGAGTAAAAAGAGAGGATCTGCATTGACTGAGCCCACCTGAGTAAGGCACTGCTCAGACTTCATCACATATGACAAAGATCATAGCTGACATGCCCATTGCCAAGATTTTCAGTATCATGGATATGAAATGCAGCTTCTGGCAAATTCCATTGAATGAAGAAGCCTCAACCAACCACATCCTTGTTCTGGGTAAGCAGATACCAATTCCTCTGCCTGCCCTGTGACATCTCCATCAGCACTGAGGTTTTCCAACATCGCTTTGAGCAGCTCTTTTGAGGACAACCCAACAAAATTATCATCGATGACATCCTGATCTGGGGTCATACTGCAAGAACATTTCTCACCCTTGACAGAATTAGAACATCCAGTTAAAGCTCAACACTGATAAATGCAGTTTGAAGGTTTACCAGCTTCTTTGTGGTGATGGTGTAAAGCCAGATCCAGACAAGACAGCAACTATATGACAGATGGTCAGTCCCTCAGACAAGCACATTTTACAACACTCCCTTGGTATAATAAATTGTCTTTCCAGCTTCATTCCTGGATCACATGAACCTCTTCGGCAGCTTGTCCACCAAGACGTTGAATGGTACTGATAAAAATATCATACTATTGTGTTTAACTAGCTTAAACAGACACTCTCAGCCCCTCTGGTGCGACAATATTTTGATGTTTGAATCCCCATACGCCTATCAGCATCTGCCTCCCAATACAGTCTTGGTGCAGTTTGCATCCAGAATCGTAGATCAGTCACATTGAGACTTCTCATTGACACTGAGACTCACTGGCAGAATTTTATGAGATTTTTTTCTAAGTGTCCAGCTAGCGTGAAAACGGGAGAGTTCCTGATCCGTTTTTCAGGTGAGTTTTCACACCAAATTTTACAGGTGTGAAAACTCACACACTTGCCTATTTTCTTCCTGTTAGGGAACACATCAGCTGTCATGGGCATTCGGCCTCTAATCTTCGGGTAAGCGTTCTCTAAGGTGGCCTTCACGACACACGACAACGTAGAGTCACTGAGCAGAGAATGATAGCCAAGTTCTGCACACGAGGATGACCTCAACAGGGATCTTGGGTTCATGTCACACTATCTGTAGCCTCCATGAAAGATACTCATGTACACAACTGCCAGGGTTTCCACTGTCCTCTTCCTGCCCACCCCCTCTCCCCAGGGCAATTGACAGCCATATCCTGCCTTTTGTGGTCGACTCAGTCTCCTCTTGCAAGTGGTGAGGCCTTGACTTTCTCTGTCTGCAATTCTTCTTCCTGCTCCTCGTCCTCAGCTCTAGCAGCAACCAAAAGAACAGCAAGATCGGTTGCTTTGCAAAAACCATCTCATCAATGTGAAAGGGGGAAAGGTTTTGCAGAAGGGGAGAGACAGGTGGAGAAGATAAAGAACTCTGCTTGCTCCCCAACCCAGCAACATACACTCCCCATACTCTCCCCCAGAACCCCAACACTATATACTCCCCTTACACCCCCACAAATCCCAGAATGGCAATACAACATCTCTCAATCCCTCCCCTACTCCCCAAAAGGCACCCAGAACCCATGCAGTAGTGCCACAGATAGTGCTGCATGACAAGTCCTGAAGCTGCAGCACAGCCACTTCACAGAATTCGCTGTCCATCCCCAACTGTAACCATGCTTGCTGTTTCCTGCACTAAGACCCAGAGTCAGCACTAAGACCCAAGGTCAGCACTCTGACCGGATCTGTGCTGAGAGTCCAAGGTTGGACCCCATGAGCAACAACAGCATCCCCCGCCACGTTCACCCCTACACATTTGCAGCATTCCCTCCAATCCAAAGCGCAACCACAAAATAATCCCCCCTAACCAGCATGGAGCAGTTTGAATGCAGAGACTTACCTTCTCGTCATCGTCATTGATCAAGCATCTGAATCAGACATTTATGGATGAAGTGTTTTCCTGCCCAATTTGGCTGTGGTGAACAGATGGTTAAGGCAAGTGAGCTGGGATGATTGGGAGTGAAGTTCACTAGTGATATTGTGATGAATGCAAAAAAAGGCAAATTGACGTTTTGCCTGTTTTGGGTGGGCTCCTGATCGTGCCAATTTCTTTTCTTGGCAAAATGGGAATGGGCACGATTCCCACTTGTCATACCATGCCCGAATTTATGACATTTTCCCATTGCAAAATGGGCGCAATGAGATTGTAAAATTCTGTCCATTATGTCCAAATTGAGAAGTCGTCCCTTTACTCTCGTCTTCCGTTGGCAGAAATTTCATGACTTCAGGTGATCCTGAAACCAACCATCAGCCACTCAGAGCTATTCTTAAAAAGATTCTTCATACTACGTCTGAATGACTGCAGCATAAGATACTCAATCTACAGTTCTACAACCTCAGCGTCGTCTACAGTAAGGAGTTGAAGATTTCTGGTGATCGTTCCAGAGCCCTCCTACCCACTACAGATTGTAGTATATTGACGTAATCTCCATACAGGTCCTCTCATCTCATTTAATCAAGCAACTTAAGAATGCCGTTCAGGTGGATTTCATATTCAAGCAACTCCATATTCATTATGAAAGGCTGGCCTGAGTCCTCAAAGGAGCTTCCCCGTGATCTCCATACATTCTTCTCTCTGGGTTAGAAGCTAACTGTGCAAGAGGAATGACACCTAGCAACTATACCAAGGATTGAGACAACAAAGTAGAGGGCAAAGGAATCTCAATACTGGCCAACAATGTATAAAGACATTGAGGGAGAAGTATCCAGGCATGCTTCATGCAATGCACCCAAGCCACATCAAACTAAGGAACCACTGCACTGACATGAGTCCCAGACCTCCCACGGTTCTTCAATATGACTGATATTTTTGAATACAGCAGTAAGCAACATTTGGTCTTTGTCAACTAATGCTCTGGTTGATATGAAATCAACCACTTACCAGACATGAATAGCAGCACGGTTATAAGCAAGCTCAAGAGACACTTTGTCACACATGGCATCCCGCAACACATAAAGACAAACAGCACTCATCAGTTCATTTCCAGAGAGTTCAGGGACTTTGAGCACATCACGAGCAGTCCACTCTATCCACAGTCCAATGGCCTGGCAGAAAGGGCTGTGTATTCAGCCGAGTACCTGCTTGAGAAATGTGCTTGAGATTTTTATGCTGCACTCCTCGGCATATGGAATATGCCCAGACAATGTCGGCCATTGTTCATGCAACACATGTTCTCTAGGCATACCAGGATTGTGATTCCGGTGCCAAGTTCTTCTTGTAACCGAATGTCAAAAACAGAATGATCAGTGCTCTTCTGAATGGCGACAAGGGGAAAGAGGGATTATGACCAAAATGTTCACACACTTGTCCTCTAGAATCCGGTCAAATGGTCAGGAGCCAGATCACACATGGCCACAACAAACTGGCAGCGGCGCACAGCTATGACTCAGCCAAACAGCTATGTGGTTTCCTCTGACAGTGTTCAGTATGTATGAAACCAGGATCACCTATTGCATGTACCCAAATGACCATTGTCAACCACCACCATACCTCATGCATCCAGCCTGCAATCGTAGAATCATAGAATCCCTACAGTGCTGAAGAAGACCATTCAACCCATCAAATCTGCACCAACAATCCCATTCAGGCCCTATCCCATAACTCTACATATTTATCCTGCTAATTCCCCTGCCAATTAATCCAACCCACACATCTTTGTAGTGTGAGAGGAAATTGGAGCACCCAGAGAACATGCAAACTCCACACAGACAGTCACACGAGGCCGGAATTGAATGCAAGTTGCTGACGCTGTGAGGCAGAAGTGCTAACCACTGTGCCACCGTGTCCCATAGGATCTTTTCACTAATGGAAATGGAGGTCTCTCCAGAGGCCAACACAGCAAGTTCTGCAGCTTCAGGGCACACCACAAGTTCACCTGACACCAATAACATTGAAGATACCCAATCTGAGTGTCCCAGGCATAGCCAACTGGTACAATCATACTCTGGGAGTGCTTGAGCCATCCAAAATCCAAAGTTCAAGGATTATGTGATGAACTAGTCTATGAATGGAGTGTATTTTAGAAAGGAGGGAGAAAGGAGACATGGTGGGCAATGCATTAGCTGCAGTGGCCTAAGCAACATTTTGCACATTGCAAATCATTATGTTTTGTTAGCCCAATTTAATTTTACATTTGTGAATAACTTATACTTTGTGACTGTTCTCCTACATTGTTACACCTCAGTACTACCAGATGTCCCAACAAAACAAGGAAGATGTAAGTGTCCAGTGGATGTTAGAATGATGTGGGTACAAAAGGGGTCAGGTTGGGAGTATAGGGGTTCTCTTGGAGTTCAGGAAGAGACACAGCATGTAAGAACTGCTCAGTTACTGTTAATCAGTATATATTGTTGTTGTCTCTGGTCACCAGAACCCACTGCTTCTCAATCAGTTTCACTTTGTAGAATTTTGACAGCACCTCCAACTCATGAGCATTGCATTCAAGGAAACAGCTCAAAAAAAAATCTTAATTTTCCTTGCACAATCTGACCTTGAATATGAATACTGAAATGTCAGTCACTTGATTGTAGTAGACACAAGCCTATTTTGCATTAGATCCGAGTGTAAGCTTCAGAACAGATGCAAATTCCCGTCAAGCCACAGACATTTCAAACAAAAGATCAACCTTCTGTCCTCAGTCTGGTGAGGAACATAACTCATTTTGATTGTTGTGCCACTCAACTCCAGCTCCTGTTCCAAGCAAATTCTGCTTCGTGATACTGATATGTGAGATTCCAAAACAGCTCAAGATTGACACTCAGAAACTAGACATAATTGCTGGTAATCTTCAATAATTCAACATCAAAATACATGCTCCCTAAACAACAAAGGAATGAAGCAGTATAGATAAAGGTGCACAGTTTCTGAGAGAAGAGCAAAGAACAGGTGCCATGAATACAAGGTTATATATAATATCCCAGGCATGAGAAACTCTCACATTGTGCAGCTGTGGAATTCATTTCCAGGGTTAGTGGTTAAGTTAGAAACTCTACAAACATTAAAGTGAGATTGGATGGATGGATAAAAGGCTATGGAAACAAGATGGGTAAATGTGATTGAAATAATGGGTAAGATTTTCAGGCCTAGCCCGAAGGAAAGACAAGCGGGGCTGAAAATACCACCAACAGTGGCTGTGCCAGTTCCTTGATGCCTTCCTGATCATTTTTGGGGACACAGTTCTGGAAGAAGATGAAGCTGAGGTGGGCAACTAGTTCGGTTTATTAAGAGACTTATTAATGATGCATAATGGAGACTGATTGAGATTTTCCATCGACTTCCAATTTCACAATGTAATGGGAGGCAGATAAACTGAGGGAAGACATACTGCCAGTGGCAGACCCTGAGGACAGTGTTTCAGACAGGTCTACAGACCACTGTGCCTGCCCAGATGGGTGCAGCTAAAAGTCACCTTGTTGAGAATTTCCATACTAGCATCTTAACAGTGCTGGCCTGGAGGTTTTTCTAATTTTTATTTAGTCTAATTATTTAGAACATAAAAACCAGGAGCAGGAATAGGCTCTTGAACCTGCTCCACCATTCAGTAAGATCATGGCTGAGCTTTCCTGGACTCAGCTCCACTTATCCGCTCATTCACCATAATCTTAACTCCTTTACTGCTCAAAAATCTATGTACCTTTGCCTCTAAAACATTCATCAAGGTAGCCTCAGCTACTTCACCGGGCAGGAATTCCACAGACTCACAATCCTTTGGGTGCAGAGGCTCTTCCTAAATTCAGTTCTAAATTTGCTCTCCATTATTTTGAGTCTATGCCCCCTAGTTCTAGTTTCACTTGACAGTGAAAACAACTTCCCTGCTTCTATCTTATCTATTCCCTTCATAATTTTATATGTCTCCATACGATCTGCCCTCATTCTTCTAAATTCTAATGAATATACTCCTAGTCTCCTTAGTCTCTCCTCATAAGTCAATCCTCTCAACCCCAGAATCAACCCAGTGAATCTTCTCTGCACCCCCTTCAGTGCCAGTATTTCCTTCCTCAAGTCAGGAGACCAAAACTATGCACAGTACTCCAGGCATGGCCTCACCAGTATCTTATACAGCTGTATCATAATCTCCCTGTTTTTAAACTCCATTCCTCTAACAATGAAGGACATTAACTCTGTGCTGCACCTGAAAACCAAGATTTGTGATTCATGCACAAGAACAGCCGGGTTCCTCTGTACAGCAGTATGCTGCAATTTTTTACTATTTAAATTATAGTCCATTTTGCTATTATTCCTACCAAAATAGATGATTTCATGTTTACTAACATTGTACTCCATCTGCCTGACCTTTGCCCACTCATTTAAACTATCTAAGTTCCTCTGCAGACTTGCAGTGTGCTCTGCACACTTTGCTCTACCACTCATCTCAGTATCATCTGTGATTTTTGACATACTACACTTGGTCCCCAACTTCAAATCGTTTATGTAAATTGTAAACAATTATGGTCCCAACACTGATCTTTGAGGCACACCATTAGACATTGATCACCAACCAGCAAAGCACTCATTTATCTTCACTTTTGCTTTCTGTTAGTTAACCAATCCTCTATCCATACTAATACATTACGCGTAACACAATGCACCTTCTCCTGATGCAGCAGCCTGTTGTACGGCACCTTATTGAATGTCTTCTAGAAATCCAGATATGCCCCACTGTCCATCATGCTCGTAATGTCATCAAAGAAATCTAGTAAATTAGTTAAACATGACCTGCCTTTCATGAACCCATATTGCATCTGCCCAATGAGACAATTTCTAATCAGATGTCTCGTTATTTCTTCCTTGATAATACATTCAAGCATCTTCCCCACTACAGAAATTAAGCTAACTTGCCTATAATCACTCATCTTTGTCTACCTCCATTTTTAAACAGTGGTGTCACATTTGTTGTTTTCCAATCTGCCAGAACTGCCCCAGGGTCCAGCGAATTTTGGTAAATTACCATGAGTGCATTATTATTTCCCCCACCATCTCTTTAAGTGCCCTGGAATGCATTCCATCAGGGCTAGGAGACTTGTCTACCTTTAGCCCCATTAGCTTGCACAACACTACCCTTTTAATGATAATGCTCATTTCTAAATTCTCCCCTGTCACAGTCTTCTTGTCATCAATTTTTGGCATGTTATTTGTGTCTTCCACTGTGAAGACTGACACAAAATACCTATTCAATGCCTCAGCCATTTCTCATTATTAAATCCTCTTTCTCATACTTAAAAGGACAAATGTTTACCTAAGCCATTCTCTTTCATTTTATATATTTGTAGAAATTTTTGCCATCTGTTTTTATATTCTGAACTAGTTTATTCTCATAATCCATCTTAGTTTTCTTTATGGCTTTTTTGTGACTTTTGTTAATCTTTAAAGATTTCCCAATCCATTAGCTTTAATAATCTTTGCCATTTTCTTTGCATTTTTTTTCAATTTAATATCCTCCTTTATTTCCTTAAATATCCTGATCATCCTTTTTCCTAAAGTCCTTCCTTTTCACTGGTATATATTTTTACTGAGCACTATGAAAAATCGCTTTGAAAATTCTCCACTGTTGCTCAGTTGGACCAATCTATCTCAGTCAACTCCTCCCTTACATCATTTTAGTCTCCTTTGTATAAACACAAGACATTAGTATTGGATATCTATGTTGAAAAGCCCTACTTTCCCTGGATTGCAGTCAGCTTCTCTCCTCAAGTTGGGAGACCTCTGATTGGCCCTCCATTTCCAAGCGTCCATCTGCTGTCCTTCATTGGACAGAGAACCTATCTTCATGATGATTAATGTGAGTCTACCCTGCAGGAAGGGGGTTCAAAATGCAGAATCAGTCCTGACTTCCCTTTCCCACCTCCCCAGCCCAAAATACAGCCTTATATTTTTGCAGAGAGGGTAAATGTTGATGTATAATAGTTGATCCAAATGCCCCATTTCAATGCTGTAAGTTTGACAGATTCTAACTGCGAGAGCTCCTACTACACGGTGAAACCTTGTGATGATTAATGAAAATATTAACATAAAATCCTATATGGTGTTAATCATGGCTTTATCTGAATTTCTACAACTCTCAGACCCAGGGCTACGCTTTTTGCAGTAATTTGAATGAAACTTTGCTGATCAATAAACACAGGTGTGACCTTTATACCAGTGCAAAGTACCGCACCAGGCATTGCACAACTCCACTGACTGCAAACTCACAGCAATGAATGTCATCAAGTTTCAGGAACATGGACTATTTTGAGCCTCAGTGGTTCTGTCGGTAATCAAAGCCAAAACAAACACAGCCTTGAAAGAAAATTGCTCCATAAAATTTAAAACAGAAGCTTTGGGAATGGTTTCAATGTCATGATTAGATCTTCAAAATCAGAAAGTCAAAAATATGAGCTTGCCATAAATAGATCCAATAGAGAATTCATTTGGCCATAAGGAGTAGTTGAGGCAATTGGCTAGATGCATTTAAGGGGCATCTAGATGAAGACATGAGGGAGGAGGGAATGGAAGAATAAACTGATAGACAAAGAGGAGTAGTGCTTTGACAATGTGTGGACAGTGGCATTGTGCATTTTCAGTGGGCAGTGCTGGGACAGTGCCAGGGACTACTGTCAGAGAGAAGTGCCAGGGATCAGTGCTGGGAGCACTGTCAGGGGGAAGAGCCCGGGCAGTGCCAGGAGGCTGTGACAGGGGATGGGGGGATGGGGGGCCTTGGATGAACTCTTGAGTACTGGAGTGGCTTTTAAAAATGATGCCCTGCTCTTCAAGGTACTTAGTTGCTGGCAGGAGACTGCCTCACCAGCAATGCGCCGTGCAGTTTTTTTCTAAGAGTTGAACATTACAGCGGAGAAAGCAATCATTACTCTTGGCAACTTCAATGCCACGTTTCCCAACTGCTATCTGCCTTTGCCAATTTCCAGAAAAAAAACTGCCCATTTTTTTCCTCTGATAATTTAATAGCTACATGATCACTTTAATTGATATGAGTCTTACATTTTCAGATATTCCTTTTCAAAAACTGGCATTGTAAGATTTGAACATCTTTTAAGTGTGGGAGGGAACCAGAGTACTCAAAGGAAATCCATACAGAGATGGAGAGAATGTCCAAACCCCACATAGGCAGTGACCCAAGGCCGGAATTGAACCCAGATCCCTGTCATTGTGACGGAGCAGTACTAACCACTGTGCCAACACATTGTACAGAAATCCAAGCTTATGAATTACTAATCCAATAACACAATGACTATCTTACTGCTCACTCACATGGAATCAAAGCCGAGAGCTGATACAAACCTAACTCTGTCACTGTAACAATGGAATTAAAACAAACCAGTCACAAGAAAGCCACGTGTTTTCAAATAACACAAAAAAGGCAATTGTCATCCAGTGCAACAAAAGACAACAGCTATGAAAAATCAACCCTACTAACTCCAACTTCAAATTCACAACAGTCACTCAATCAATCAAATATTGAAGAATTTGGAACAATGAATCCACACAGTTAGATCTTAACATAAAAGTGCTCAAATCTTTTGTTAGCTCTTCAATGCCAAGTGACGGATAAGAGGCCAAATGATATTCTTCAAACAAATACAACTTAAAATGTTTGGAAGGAAAATTTGAGAGGTGCCAAAAAGACGTCAGTGATTGTTTGACATGAATATTGAGATTTATAACAACATAATTTCAATGTCGGCATTTCTAAGATACCCCAACAAATCAAGGGACTAGACAAACAGCCTAAAAGTCAAAAACCTCCAAAGCATTGAAAGTCCTGTAAAGATCTCAGCTACAATAGAAGAACAATAGATATTCTCAAATGGAAAACAACATTGCAGACTTATAATAATGTTTCATCCAGTGGAGCAAAGAAATTAGTTAACTGGAGACTTGCAATGTTTTAAGCTTCTTTTAGGCAGGTAGATACATGACTATTAGGAAGTTAGACCCATTTGCAGTGGAACTTCAGTATACTGGATGGATGTTTCCAGAAAGTGGAAGGCAGAAGTATTTTTTTTGTCTTTGATATCTGGTACAGTAATATCTTTTGCAAAGAATAAATATAAGTCAAGTTACTTTAATCTTGTTTGGTCTTTGAGAGATCCTATGTATGCTTAGCTCTATTTGCTTCATTTCTGCAAAGTCTTCATTTTAAGATATTTCTGTCTGTGTAACTAACTCTGCTAAGCTTAAAAAAAATCATGACTACATTTTAAAACTTAGAAGGCATGATGGGTTAACTAAAAATTGACCACACTCCTGAAAAATACATAGCAAGCAAAATAAATTTTGATAACAACAGATATGTTTTCCAGGCAGAGACAATTTACAGAAAACATTTTCAGTAATGAAATAGGGTTGAAATATGTTTGCTTTCAGTGTGTGTTTGTTCAGTTCTGTTTTCAGAATGATTTTCTAGCTCAGTTCAGTGTGATCAATTCAGGGCTGGTAGAAAAGGCCAGTCTCTCCAACTTCTCTCTTTCTTTTCATTTCTGTAATGATTTAATTCTCTTTAAGTTCTGTTGAATAAAATAAATTCATTTCAACTAAGTAACTAAGTATTGTTCTCGTCTATTCAAAGGAATGAATGGACCCGACTGTCTTGCACGTTTGTTTATGCCCAATAGGGGGAGACTAACATTACTTAGCTATAAAGACAATAGGAGACATAATGAGCAGCAAAGAAGGAAGGATGAAGTTGCTTGTGGGAGCCGTGCACAGGTCCCCTAACAGTATCCTCATACTAGGATGGAGCATAAAGGAAGAAGTAATTGGAGCATGTCACAAAGGCATGGTAATAATCATGTGCGATTTTAATCTACATCTAGCCTGGAAACATCAGATAAACAAAAGTAGCCTAGATGAGGATTTCATAGAATTTTTTCAGAACAGCACATCTTGGAACCAAGCAGGGAGTTGGCTATACTAGGACTAGTTTTGTGCAATGAGATGGGATTGACAAATGATCTCAGAGTGAAGGTGGTCCTAGGTAGCAGCGACTATAATATGATTGAATTTTACATTCAGTTTGAGGAAGAGAGGAGTGGGGCTAAAATTGTTTTTAAACTTAAAAAAGGGCAATTGAAAGCAAAGCTGACTAAAATGAATCAGCAATTAGGTTAAGGGATAGGTCAATAAGAAATACAGTGACTAATATGCAAGGGGATATTTCAGAATACAGGGAATAGACACATTCCAATGATAAAGAAAAAGTCCAAGGGATAGATGCACCATCCAGTTAACTCGAAAGGTTAATGGTCATATCAAATTCAAAAGAAAATCTGACAAGTGGCAGGTCAGAAGACTGGACAGAATATAAGGGGCATCAAAGGATGAGTAAAAGATTATATACAAATAACTTGTGTGATGGGATTGAAGGGCTGGTTGCCAATTTTGCTGATGACACAACGATAAGTAGGAAAGTAAATTGCAAGGAGGACATATAGTGGCTGCAAGGGACATATACAAGATAAGTGAGTGGGTAGATATCTGGCAAATGCAGTATGATGTTGGAAAATATGAAATTACCCACTTTGGCCAGAAGAATAAAAAGGAATTTGATTATCTAAATGGTGCATCAGAGCTCTGTGATGCAAAATGGATCTGGATGTCCTAGTGCATGAGTCACAAAAAGCTCATATGTAGGTACTGCAAATAATTAGGAAAACTAATAGAGTGCTACCATTTATTGTGAGGGGAATTAACTACTGAAGTAGGGAGGTTATGCCTCAGTTATGCAAGAAAATGGTGAGATGATACCTGGACTACTGTGTACATTATTGGGGTCTTGTTTAAGGAAAATGTAAATATGTTTTAAGCAGTTCAGAGAAGGTTTACTTGACTAATATCAGAAATGAGTGAGTTACCTTACGAGAAAATGTCGGACAAGATAGACCACAACAGTGGTTAACACTACTGCCTCACAGTGCCAGAGATCAGGCTTTAATTTTAGTCTCAGGTGACTGCCTGTGTGGAGTTTGCACATTCTCCCCAAGTCTGAATGGGTTTCCTCCAGATGCTCCGGTTACCTCCCACAGTCCAAAGATAAGCAGATTTGGTAGTTGGCCATGCTGTTCTGTCAGAGAGTCAGATTCGATGGATGGAATGGCCTCCTTCTGCCCTGTAGGGAGTCGATGATTCTATAAGCTTTCTCGTTGGCTATTACAATCAGCAATATAACCAGCCCATAGTAGAAGGTATTTTCATGATTGTTTTTCGTATCTTCAGCAAGCTATTTTCATTTATAGGTGTCTATTTTACACTAAGAGCTGATTTTGTACAGTCATTTTATCTTTTTGGTTATCCCCACCACAAACATCACTTCATAGCTGTCAATGTGCTATCAAGATAGGCTTATATCCACTGGAGTTCAGAAGAGTAAGAGGCAACTTAATTAAAACTTATGACATCCTAAGGAGTATTGACAGGGTGGATGTACAGAGAATGCTTCCTCTTGTAGAGAAACTAGATTGAGAACTTTAAAAAGAAACGGCACCCATTTAAAACAGAGATAATATGAAACTTTTTCTCCTAGAGGGTCGTGAATCTTTAGAACTCCCTTCTTGAAAAGTTGGTGGAAGCAGAGTTGTTAAATATTTTTATAGCAGAGGTGGATAGATTCTTGGTAACGGAGGGAATGATAGGCAGGATGTAGATTTGAGATTAGTATCAGAGCAGCCATGATCTTCTTGAATTGTAGAGCAATTTCGATGGGCTGAATGGTCTTTTCTGCTCCTTGTTCATTTGTAATTACACATAAGCACCTGAAAAATAGTTATAAATCACTTTATGGCATTGCTATAGTCCTTAGTAATTAGCAGTTGGAGCACCTGCTTGAGATAAGCTGTGAACATTAAGATGCAAATCAGATCCTTATTTCATGGGTAGTTTGCCATTTTAGTCAGAGTCAGATGAATATTCACTCATCACAGGAAATCTGCCTCTGACCAACTTTTTATGTGGTATTAAATAGGGATGCAGCAACAGAACAATGGCCAACCCCAGATCTTGATACTGGGGATTCAATAATGGTAATGTTATTGAGTTTCAAAGTAAGGTATTTAGACTCTGTACAAGAACTAATCATAGGAACTCGAAGCAGGAGTAGGCGATTTAACCCCTGCTCCGCCATTTAATATGATCTCTTCTCCACTTTCCTGCCCATTAGCCTTTCAAACACTTACTAATTGAAAATCTTCCCATTTCTTCATTAAATTTACTCAATGTCTCAGCATCTACCTTACTCTGGGGTAGTGAATTCCACAGATTCATGGCTCTTTAAGAGAAGTAATTTCTTCTCATCTCTGTTTTAAATCTGCCACCCCTTATCCTAAAACTATGGCCTCTTGTTTGAGATGGCCCTAAAAGAGGAAACACCCTCTCCACGCTTACTTTGTCAATCCCTCTTCACATCTTATACACCTTACTGGAGATTAGCATTGTCTAGAACTTGTGTGATGTTATCTGTCACCTATCAGCCTAACGCTGAATGTGTCCAGGAGTTGTTTGTTGCATTGAATCGGATGGGGCGAGCTTCTTGGTTAAATGGGTACATTCTTGTAAACAGTCAGCTTGTTATTCCTCATGGGGCCATTCCACTAAACTAGTTAGCAATGGTATGCTGCAGATGTTAGGGACATTGCTCTGAATGGTTTGGAAGAAAGGTTTAGGGATACCCCTCGGAAGTTCTCAGATGCCCTGATGATTTGTACCAAGTCTAAACTGTTGAAGAAATGATAAAATTGCTATTTGGGCAACATGTGATGTGAGGACAGGACTTCATAGCAAATTATATTTAATGCTGATATATGTAATGTGATGCATGTGGTCAGGGATCATGAAAGATATACGTATTGTTACAGCCATGTGAGAATGGATGAAAGGTCATCCACTCTTATAATGGCCACAGAGGATTGTCAATAGATCTCCCCACAGGCTTCATAGAATACAAGCTTCCCTATAAGGCGAGTGGAAGCTCACCCAGTAGGATGGAGCAGTGGAAGTATTAAAATCAGTTTACTCCATTCAGGCCAGCAGTTGAAAAACTCTGGGGCTCACCTGTACACTGTTGTCACTGAGCGACACTTAAAGTACATTGTAAATAAAGGGTGATGGTGACCGAAGACTGAGCTCGATAAAAGTTAAAGTTGTTATTTATTAGTCACAAGTAGACTTACATTCATACCATAATGAAGTTACTGTGAAAATCCCCTAGTCACCACCATCTGGCGCCTGTTCGGCTGAGGGAGAATTTAACATGTCCAATGCACCTAACTTGCACATCTTTGGACTGCAGGAGGAAACCAGAGCACCTGGAGGAAACCCATGCAGATAGGGGGAGAATGTGCAAACTCCACAAAGACAGTGACCCAAATAAGGAATCAAACCAAGGTCCCTGGCACTGTCACTATGTGTTATTACAACCTCCCTTTTGCCCTCTTCACAGTTGATCAGAACAGGATTTTTAATTAGATTTGTAAGGATGAATGTTCTGATTCAATGTATATACTTGACAATGGCAAATAACTAAGTCTGATGGCATTTCTTCAGTTTAAACAAGTAAAGGATTTGTTTTTATAATGCTAAGAACTCAACCAGATAAACATATTAAAATATTTTCAGAAATGGTGCTTTGGAATTTGAAGTCCTCTTTAAAATTTCTCTGGTTGCAGTCAACAGCCTAATATAAACAGGCTGGGTTCATTTTAGTTGAAAGAGAGAGAGAGGCAAACAGCTTTTCGCTGCCTTCAGACATTCCCCCCCATTGATTGCTCAAAGCCAGCAGGGTTACATAATAAAGACCTTCAAAAATCAAAGTGTTTCAGTCATTTGATAATTGGCCATTGATATGTAATGGAAAATAATCAATGGGGTATCATGTTAATGAAGGAGTTTCCACCTTCCGTGCTAAAGCAACCTAGAAGCAAATCAGCATCCTGAGCACTTCTCCTGTGCACAATCAGTTCTGTGAGTTTGCCTTTGTCATGAGTAATTCTGGAGTCAGAAAAGCTGAGACTTTATTGTCCTTTCTGTTTTGGGGTAAGTCCTGACAAGGACAGGTGCAACATTCCACAAGGATATAGTTTAGGTATTTTCACTTTAATCCAGTTTTGGAAGTTTACAGAAGCTTGTCCAACCTGCATTCCCAAATATCAGGTGACATGTGGCAGCTGTCTTAAGTCAGTTCTTTTCTTTTAACATTTAAATGACATTTTTAAAAAGTTCCATATGTGAATCCAGTAGATGCAGCAAAAATGTAATATTTGGCATCAATATAACTCCATAACAGTTTACCATTCTAAGATCTGGACTAAAGCTATTGAAAGGAAAAGAGATTTAAAAATTTGCTTAAAGTTCATTTATTAATCATTTATGTTAACACTGTAATGAAGGTACTGTGAAAATATCCTAATCACTACACTTGGCACCTATTCGGGAGGGAGAATTTAGCATGGTCGATGCACCTAACCTGCACATCTTTAGACTGTGGAAGGAAATCGGAGCATCTAAAGGAAACCTACACAGACACAGGGAGAATGTGTAAACTCCACACAGAGAGTTACGCAAGCCGGGAATTGAAACCAATCCCTGACTCTGTGAAGCAGTTGTACTAATCATTGTGCCACCATGCATGTTCTCGTGTATGAGTTTCTAAAGGTTTTTAGCTCAGAAGCTATAGCAATATAGGTGGAGTGGAATATACAGCTAGAACAATACAAAACAAAAAGTACCAAGGTGTCATTTTAATAGACTTTCAGGCTTCATCTTGAATAGTGTGCTCCGTCATGATACTTCAAAAAGCAGGAGGTAGAGACATCATAGAGGGCCATCAAATTAATATCCTAGCTAAGATAATAGATTCAGCAAACTGGATCTTTTTTACTACAGAAGGCATAGACCAAAATTTTCTGGCCATTCCACCCTCAAAGGATCTTCCAGTCCTGTGTATTATGATCCCCCACTGCAGGTTCCCCGTTGACAGCGGCAGGACCAGAAGATTCAGTGACCAGACAATGGAGAGCATCCTACACCACCACAAAGGACATCATGTGGATGGTAATTCCCATCCACGGAATTGAGAAGACTTGGAATACAATATTTAAAAATAATTATAGAACCACGTTGTAAATACATGAACAGATTATTTGAATTAGAAAAGTTAGGGACAATAGAAGGTCATGGGGCAATTTTCCCAAAGAGAAACTAAATGCCGAATGAGTAGGAAATTTTCACACCCATTTTTAAGTGCTCGTAGTTGAATGGATTTCCGGTGCTCTGTGATTTACAGACTCCGCTGGGGGATGCACACTGGGAAGGAGGAAATGTGAGGTCTAAGCCTAGCTGAGAGGCCAGCAGCATACAGCTGTGCAGGCCATTGTGCATGTGCCAATCTGTCATTGGGAAGATTGGCGCATGTACTCTGACTCCCCCATCACCAGCCTTCTAATTGTCGACCTTCCAATAGCTTCTGCAACACTGCGCCAGCTTTCTCCACTCTATGGCAAGCCCTTTCCCACTGATCCCTATGTAGAGTGTGTTGTGAAATCAGCCCTGCCCCTAGTAACCTGTACCCACCCCCCCAGTTTCCCTCGGGCCCTGCCTTCTTGGCACTACTTCATGCTGGGGACACTGACAGGGTGCCATTCTGGCACTACTAGGCTGTCAGTATGGTACTGTAAGGCTGGCACTGCCCAATGGGCATCTCCTTGACCCTGGTCTCCAAGGAAGGGGAGGGGCTTCAATGGCCTCTGTCCCCATCAGTGAGATCATCATGCCTGGTCCCTGTTGATGAAGGCCAGCTTTAGTCCTCGCTGGTGGAAATCTCTCCCAATGGAGGGAGGCGGGAAGTAAAAATATCCACGTGGTAACCACTGTCACACTGGTTTCTAGCGCAAGACAAATTACACTTAAAAATGGGCCTGGGAGAGTGGCAATCGGCTGGACGCTAATCCTGAATTCTATTACAGGTCCCCCATTGACAGTGCCATTTGAGCAGCACAGGAAAATAGTGTCCAAGATATATATAAGGTAGAACAAGGCTTTGTGTCAGAAGGTTTATTTTTTTTCCTGGAGGCATGCTCCTGTGTAGCAGGCCTGATGACAGAAAACACAGGGAAAATAGAAGGCAGCCAATGGATATTCTTCCTAAAAGCCAATGAATAAAATTTGTTGCCCAGCCTTATATACTTAACAATCTGATTCAGAGAGATGTTGCAGCCTTGCTGATGTTTTGTTGCTGGTGAAGCCCCCTTGCCATACGTAGAGGAAAGCAACTCCATGGAGGCTGCGTCCCTGTGGCAGTCATTGGACTCAGAGACTCCTTGTCCCTATTGGTCCCTTGTCTCATCCCAATGTTCTGTTCAAACTCATGCCACTGAAGGTGCCTCCATGCTGAGGCATCCTTTTGGTCACCAGCCTGCCTCAGAGCATCCACCCCTCATGGTGTTTGGGCTGGCAGCTTGAGAACTTGCTAAACCTCCTCAACAGGACAGCACAGCAGTGGACAATTAGGAGATTGTCTCCAGGAAGATAACTCTGCTGGAAGTCACTCACAGTAAGTGCTGGCTTGGGACCTTTATTCAGTTTTGACACAAAGTTCCCAAGCTCTCAGCTAAATCCAGGCCACTAACTATTGGGATAGGCTGCCACTTGGTTTTAAAGGTCCAGATTCTTAGTGAGATGGTAGCTGGAGAAGTTCCGGGAGGACATTAATACTATTGCTTATAAATAGCAGATAATGATGTTGGCAATTTATCTCAGGATCATCATTATCTCCTAAACTTTCTTGCAGAAATGAATTTTCCAGAATTCTTTTATCCCTGAATTATCCTATTTTTTTTCTTGTAAATGTGTTTTTCTTACTTCTCCCAGGAGATTACATAGTTGTTACTGGGTGGGAAGCATTGGACATCCAGGTTCAGATTTTTCATCATCAGTATTGATGGACACTGAGAAGTTCATTGCTATTGTGAAAGACAATTGAACTGCAACTTGTGGTAAGCTCCAGTCCAGACTCTGGTTCACTTTCAAGTGCTCTGGAGGAGCCCATTGCAGGTGGTTCCCTTCTACTCCCCTTCCACCTGGGCACTTCACTGTGAGCCGATGGCCCAGAATGTTTTAATGTTGACTTTTCTTTTTAGAGTTGGCATTAACAGGTGCAATATCATCTCTGATCTTCATATTTACTCTTGTATTGGAGGAAATACAGTAAAGATTCACTAATTTTGACCTGGGGAATGAAAATAACCATCTTATGATGCGTAGGTGATGTATCTAAATTCTTTAGAGTTCAGAATAATATGAGGTGATCTCATTGAACCATACAAGAAGGAGATTGACAATGTAGGCACTGAGATATCTAGCTAGAGAATCCAGAACACCAGGGCCTAGGATTGTAATAAGGGATGGATCCTTTTGGACTGAGATAAGGGCAGATTTCTTCCCTCAGAGGGTCATGAACCTTTGGAATTGACTCACCAGAAATTTGTGGCTGCCTCTTCAATCAAAATTCAAGTCCTGAGATTGACAGATAGTTGGTTGCTCGGGGAATGAATGGCAATGGGGAGCAGGCAGGAAATTGGAATTAAGGTGGGAGATGTTAACGGTGAAGCAGGCTTAAAAGGGCTGAATACTCAACCCCTGCTCTTATTTCTCATGTTATTATGTTCTTAAGCTCCATACGATTCAGGACAAAACAGCCTAACTTAAATATTGCACAATTAGTAATAAATGTAGACTTCCTTCAAGATGCATAAGTAGCAAATCATCAAGAATTCTTTAGCAGCAAGTTCAAAACCTGCAATTTCTGCCAGTTAAAAGGGCAAGAGAGCAGGCACGAGGAAACCTGTTCCCTCCAATCCATACACTATCCTGGCTTGTAAACATATACTATTCCTTCATTGTCACTGGGCGGAAATCTTGGAACTCCTAATAGCAGCACTGTGAGAGTACCTTCACCATACAGACTGTAAAAACCTCAGGAAGGTAGCTCACTACCACCTTCTCAAAGACAATTAAGAATGAGCAAAAAATAGCAGGGATACTAATTTTCCATAAGTGAGCTAAAACCAAAAAAAGCCTCTTGCAATTACTGACATATGATTGGGGACATTTTACCCCGCTGCAAATACCAAAGAACTTCCTGAAAGCTTCCAGCAAATACCAACGCACTCAGTGTCCCACTGAAGTGTCCCTGCAAATACTGACACACATACTAATTCAAAAACTGAGACAAATCCTGAACACTCCCCTGTAAATACTGACATATTGGAGTACTCTCTTTAAATACTGAAGGGCTCCATATGATTCCCTGCAATTTCTGATATATCCTCAGGGCTTTAGCTTCTGAAAGGTGTTGTCAGTTACTACAAGAAAGCAGTGCTCTCACTCCAGAAAGTATTCTTTTGTTCATGCCAAACATCCTTTTCCTTTTCTTCAGATCTTCTTTGGCGCCCTCCAATGCAAAACCATAACAATCTGACAACATGAGCTGATCACTTCTAAGTCAACCAACCTTCTGAAAGCAAATGAGCTAGCTTAATGTTCCCTTCTGAATTAACTGGCTTACATGAGTTTAATAACCATGTGACAAGCTTAACTTCCAAGAGAATTAATTGACCTCTTGAATTTGGTCTACTTTTGCAAGTTCGTCCCTGAGAGATAAATGTAAGTTTGGTATTTATTACAATGTACAGAAACAAAATAAAGATCTGTTCTCCCACACAGAGTGAAAATGTTCAGAGAAACAAATAATCTTTGCAGTTAATATGGAAATTTAGGTACACCATCTCAACAAGTAAATATAATCAGCAGGGTCGCACAGTGATTTGCATTGCTTCCTCACAGCATCTGGGACCCGGTTTTGATTCCTGGCTGGGGTTACTGGCTGTGTGGAGTTTGCATGTTCTCCCGTGTCTGCGTGGGTTTCCTCCAGGTGCACCGATTTGTCTCACAGTCTGAAAGATGTGCTAGTCAAGTGGATTGGCTATGCTAAATTCTCCCTCTGTGTATGTGAACAGGCACCGGAGTATGACGACTAGGGGATTTTCACAGTTAGTTCACTGCAGTGTTAAGGTATTTTTTTACCTTCATAGAATGTTTCAACTGGAAGACATCCATTCTATCAGGATCATATATGCTGATTGTGACCCAGAATATTAAGAATGATTCAGTGCAATATTTGGTACTGATGGCTCAGTTGCTAGAACAGAAATACACAAACCAGATCATTCTCTGGTTACTAGTCACCATTACAGATTAGGCTGTCTGATTAACTCATAGTTGAAATTCCCACAATAGCCATTTGAGGTTAAAAGATAGAGATCTCAGTAAACGGAGGCTGCACATAGACACATCTCTTTGATTAATGCCTAAAGTTTTCAGCGACTGTAAGAGTAGCTTGAATTGATAACCCGGGGAGAGGCAGTTCCCATCTGTTACATGCTCACGGCTTCCAAAGTTCAAGCTACTCGACTGGTTATGAATTATTCATTCAGTAGAAAAGTTCTTTTGATGAACTGATCATTCAAAAGCAACTACATTGACTAGTTGAATGATGTGTGTATGCGTATATATAATATATATATATATAGTATGTGTTATATATAATACTCGAAATTGACAGTCAAAATCCAGACAATTCTCCCTCCCATTAGAACTCACTGAGCGATGGATTTTTCTCCATTTCCTGATGCAACAGAAAAGATTGCCCTGAGTATTAAGTGCTTTCTTGCTAACCTTATCTTAATTCTATATAGGGAAGCTGCTAGAAGTTCTACTGAATATGCATTATAGTGCAAATATAGTGAGTCGACACATTCAGATTGAAGCACAGGTCAAAGATAGGACTACAACAGTGCAATGTCAATTCCCTGATTTATGTTCCCTTCAAGCACAGCTCATTGCTCGGAGTACAAATGTCTTGCTTTGGGATTTCTGACTGTTTCATCACGCACGGATCTTGGCATGATTTATATCAAAGTATCACTATAAAGATAGCTCCAGCTGAAAAGGGGTTAAGTTCACATAGGAAGAGGAGTGCATGCCGGGGGTGTCAGGGATGCTTTGATGGGGCTTAAATTCAGGAAGGGAGGCAAATTTGATTGAGGTAACTCTACTGGAGTCTCCCAGCTATCTGCTGCAGGGAAGATCATTGCAAAGATCCTCCTCAATCTCCTCTTCCCAATGGTTGAAGAGCTTCTTCTAGAGTCCATGAGAATCATCACAAACATATTACGCAACATGTAATATTGCGTAATTTATACGCAATATAAATTACGTATAATTTATATTATACGTAATATAATACGTATTGTATTATATACGTATATAATATATACGTATATTATACGTATATATACGTATATACGCAGCAACCATTCTAGATGGCCTTTTTCAACCTCACAAAAGCTTATGGAGTATCTTCTTCAGTAATTTCTCATCCTCCTCCTGCTCCGCAATGAGATGCATGCTGTAATCCTCACCAACTGAGCCACCACAAACACTGTGTCGGTATGTCCTGCAGTCAAACAAGGCTATGCCATTGCACTAATTCTTCTCCATTTTCCTTGTGGTAACCTGTGCCTCAGCTCCAGTGCACTATCCACAGGCAAGGACTACCCTACACCACCTCAATCCAAAAACAAGATCACTCCAGCTTCAGCCAGCCAGCTTCAGAACTGTCATAATAATTAAGGACAAACACCAGATCACCTCTGGAAAAACTGAGCGTCGAATAAAACCTGTGAGTTTTGTAAAATGGACAGACAAGCCAAAGGTGCTGAAGAGATAAAGTCAGTCACCGGCTTAATTGCTGTGGTGAGTGATACGCTGAAAGACAACTGACACAATTCTCCCATCCTGCCTGCAGCTGGTTTGAGAATCTAGTGGGAGCTGGCTGCTTGCCTGTTAAGTGCCAGTGGAGCAGCAGACCTTCCTGAATCAAGGAAACATGGGGTTATAACCAGCTCTGCAGCCAGCAACGAAGATGCCCATTGCCTCCACAAGATTTAGCCTATTGACTCAATGCTTTCCATCAGTGCTCCCTAATGTACTGAGTACTTCTAACATTTTATATTTTATCCCACATCTTTGAAGAGCTGAGAGAAATGGTTCTGATAGATTTACCTACTTGCATCCATCAGCCCTTGTGAAAAAAATGTCCAAATACACACTCATATGTGTGTTTAAGAATTACACAATGAAAAAATGAATAAACAGTATTCCCTTCTACTTCAGAGCCATTAACAGTGAACTGGGGGAATAATGTGAGCTAAAATATTGTAGGAACCTTTCTTGAGTACATGGACAATCAGAGGTAATTTCTAAGAGTTTCTCGCTTGCCGTTGACCAGTTTCTCAGAGAAGTGAGTTGACTGGGTAGAATTCCTGATAAACAAGTTTGCAATTCTTCAATTGTTGAATTTTATTGTGTCTTTTTCTCAATTGAGATGTACACTCACGGTCTGAATTTGATTTTTTACAAGATGAAGTTAAACATTCACACACAGAACAAACATACGTTTACTTGAAACCAGTATTGATAAATAATATTATTGTGGTGTATTTGTTCATTGATGAGCAGTTCTCAATTAAACTAATAATTTATTATTTGGAATGCAATGGAGCAAGAACAAGTACTCTATCTGCCAGGCATTCTAGTGATAGTAAATATATTCTTTCAGGATGTATTTGTATTACCGACCAGAACAAATCATTTCAACCAAGTCTTTATACAAAAGTCTACTTTTTGCACACAGAACCCAACTCCATCGTTGCCCCTTGATCATGGCAATAAAGTTGTGCTTGCACTTCGATTCTGTGGAAAAAGATTGGCTTTCTCTCAATATGGCTGAGCTTTAATAATGGATAGCCTTCATCACAAGTCAAACATTTCTAGGCAGCTCATAGTTCAAAGCACGTATCAGAGAAACCTATTCTCCAAGGGATCCAGTCCATTTTATGTATGTTTTTTTTCTCATCAAAGGGATTATACTGTAATACATTTAAGGAAGATTAGAACTTTTTTCCCCTCATTCTGCAGTTAATAATTACATGCCATTTAGTTCATTTAAAAAAAACAATTAATTGTGTTCCTTTATTTACAAATGCTTATATATTCATACAATTCCCTACAATGATTTTTTTTTGTTTAAAAGGGCTGGCATTATTTCTGCACTCTCATATTTTTGGCTCTCCTCTGAGACCATTAGAACCATTTTATTCTTTTGCTCTTTGATATGTAAATCAGGAGATTCCTTTTATATAGAGGACACTGGAACTGAGCCAAACAATACAAAGTGGACATCCTGTCAGTGTAGGAGATCTGCTCTGTGAAGTGGTACAAAGGGAAGCTGGATTCAGAATTATTTTTTCCTTGGCTTACCTTCAAACAAAAGACATTTCACTCAGTGGTAGGCGTATCAATGCTTGCAAATAAAGACAAATATTTGACCGTTTATAAAGGGTTACTGCAAATTAGAATATTAATTTTTTTTTACAGTGAAGGCGAAACATTAGACACTAAGAAAGCAGGAGAGAAATCACATTATTTTTCACAAAGACAAAATAAAAAGAATGATGGCTTCCAGTAACAGCTGGATGAACAAAGGTTATCAAGATTATTAATTCCAACAAAAGGATAACAATAATTTCAAAACTGGAAGTTGCACAAGAAAATTAAAAATAGTCAAAAAGTAAACAGCTGATAAATGAGCTGACTATGAAACCAGCACAATTGTGTTTTAATGATTTGATTCACTTTATTTCATACTGGCAGATTGGACACAGAATCAGTCATTGAATGCAAGCCTGCACTAATGGGCATCAAAGTTGGAACAACAGTATGGAAGAATCAAAGAGCAGTTAAATTCTAACATGCCAGAAAAGGCTTCCTCATCAACAATGAAAAAGTAATTTATTAAAATGAACCAGGCAACCATCTACTTCAATTAATAGCATTGGGTCAGTACAAGGAAAATCTGTCTTTAATAAATGTTGTAGCCAAAAACCTAAATGAACATACCGTATAACATTTTTAATTGGCAGTGCTTGAAAAACAAACAACCTCATTCACAGCTGATCTGTTATAGTATAAAAATATGACTGATCAAAAGCATTTATATAAAGAGTGTAATAATGTCTTTAGCTTAAAGGAATTCACTATGTTAGTACCTTTAAAAGAAAAAAGTTTTATTGTCTAATTTTACCCTACATTTGTGCCAGAATTAATGAGTAAATATTCCTCATTAAGAGGATCAAGGGAGAAGTTTGATCTTTGTAAACACAGAGGTTTGTTCAGATATGCACTGTCCCAGCAGTGCTGGAAGCAGATTCCATGATAGCTTTCAAAACGGAAACGGTTAAACATTTAAAAAAATCAAAAAAAGTGATGAGAATTGGGTAACAGTGGATAGGTCTTTACAGGCTCGATGGACTGAATAGACTCCATCTGTGATTCTAAACTACTTTTTCCAACATAAGGTTCATTTTATGCATCTCCAACAGTTGCACCTTAAACTTGGTCAATGGGTAAAGTAAACTGCACCAAAAATATCCTCTCAAAAATATGTACATATAATTAACATGTTGAAACATTTACTTATAAATTTTTGTGCATCTGTTCCAGTGACACCACTCTCTGAATATTTTAAGCTGTGTTCTTTTCCAAGCATTGAGGACATTATAAAATATGCAATATATTTTTAAATGGTTAATGAATTTCTTAAGATGCTTCAAAGTAACACATAAATATATTCACAGTATCAATTTTTGTGTCTGTATACATAAAAATAGTACACTCAACATATTTGTAAATTTAATAATGAGCCATTTCCTGGAAATATTGAATTGAATCACTGAACTCCTGTAAAATATGAAGTGATAAAAGATTGTAAGGTAGCAGAATTTTTTTTAAGAGTGTGACATTTAATAATGAATTTGATTCTTCCCAATTAATATTGAACTGTTCATTGTGGAATTAGTTTGATGTGAAATTATTCACTTGGATCCCATGTACTGGGCCTATATTTGTGTCCAATTAGTATGCTAATAATCTGAATTATGTTCTATACTGCTCTGTCATAGCACCTAGAGGGTTTTTAAAATTATAAAATAATGAGAATAAACAAGCCCATGCTGATGTTCAGTTTGCCCCCACACATTCTAATTACCTACTGATGGCACATTGGGGAATCACCACATCACCAGCAGAAAGCTTCTTGCGTACTTTCTTAACAGCAGAATCTGTTCATTTTCTTTTTGGCTGCCAGTGGTAGCAATGGTTTTAAGTCTGTAGACTGTAGCACAGAAAGGAAACCTTTCCTCGGCCAACCGTTACTAGATTATAATGGCTATAAGTAGACTGGTAAATGTAGTTGTTTTCTAAGTTAACATGCCTATCTTCTACATTTGCAGCGAGATTTCTGAGGCTATATATATATAGGCGAGATTTTACAGCCTTGCTCGCTCCAAAACGGAAAATCCCACCCAAGGTCAATGGACCTTCCTATGATCTGCCTCTCACCCGTTCCTGTTCCTGTGGCGAGCAGGATGGTAAAATTCTTCATCCCTTTTAAACATTTACCCTAAACTCCTTTATTTGTTCTTTTATTTGTTGAAAATAAACTCCATTAATTTCCAGAACATACTACAGTTAAGCATACAGATGCAGATGTCTAATCAAGTTCAAACATTTACACTACATACATACATGAATCGACAAGCAGCAAATTAATGGCTATGATTCCCACCTTTCCAAACACTAATCCATTCATTGCATCTCTAAATAGTGCTTCATAGTTGACTAGATATTGTAGCATAGTTGTGTGACATACAAAGCACTCCTCTTTTTGAGATCCTTAACGGTGACTTGCTTTGTAATCTAAACGTTAATTTTTGAAACTAATTTCCAACTGACTGTTTCTGCAGCTTGTTAGAGGAAGTGTGAAATGAAATCAAAATAGTTTGTGAACGTGGCAACTGGCAGTAGGGCTGAATATTTCATCCAACGTTAAGTGTGTAACCTAGATAAGTCTATTGAAATTTCTGGAACATTCTTCGTTTTTATGATGTCAAGAATTTGAAGCAGAAGAGGCCAATTTAGAGTTGTAGATGAGAAACATCTTGCTAATTATTGTATTAACCGTACCAAAAGCAGTAAAATGTTGTTATATTAATTCTGTACATGGCTCTTTGGCTGTAGGATAACTGTGCTTTTATTGTAAAGCAACTAGAACTTTGCTAAATCTCTGGGGATCTGCCCTAAACTGGATATATTTGAAACCTGATGAAGAAAAAAACGCTAATGAACACCATAAAGAGAAACAACTATGTCAAGTTTAATTGCTATAATGATGCGCAAAGAGGACAAAATTATAGAAAAATTACAGTGTCAAGTTTTTGAACTAATCTTTTGAGGCATTTTGTCAGAAATGCAGTTTGTTTTAATTAACAGCAATTATTTTACAATCTCTGTCTCTTTGTAACTAGTTGGGGAAGGCGACATTCCTATAAAGATGGTAAATGCATTTCCTGTCATCACATGAGTTTAAGTTCTTTTGTCAAAGGTTAATTATCCAGGGTATGTCAATTCACTGCAATTATAGACAATAGAATAGAAATGATTTGAATGTGTTTTGATGAGTTTTCGTGCCCGGGTAGATCTGAAACGATTAGTGTCTACAGAGGCAAGTAAATATCGTTCTCTCTCGCAGAAGAACACTAACTGTTGTTGGTGATTTATTAGTTCACCCGAGTCCTAATGACCCTTCTAATACGATTTCACAAAGTGAGTAAAGTGTAGCCAGGTCTGATTCTCTGCCTCTGCTCCATGCACATTTTAATTTAAACCCAGCAACACAACATACTCCAAGTCATTTATCTTTCGAATTGGCGCAAACACGTTGAATACATTGGTTACCTCCATTTACTTCAGGACGATTGGGGATTCACAGCAATGTGGCAATATTAACTGCTGGACTTTGGTTAAACATTTTTAAATGTATTGCTTTCCCATTACAGCACTCTTAAAAAATTTAAACTATTAATGAAAATCAATTGTGGTTTGATATATAACTACTTAAAATGAGAAAAAAATTTAAACCTTAATAAAGGGAAAGAAAATTTTATATATTTGCAGCAATTGTCAATAATATTTATCTGTATTCTTACAATTTAGATGCTCGGAGAAGTGATTTAATTCCAACAAAGTTAATTACAAGTACAGAGAAAGCTCATTCTTGTTCTCTGAACCCATTCATGGTAAAATTCCTCTTTCCTTGTCAATCTTTCCAAACTGTGAAACAGCTTGCTGAAATGTAAGATTTGTGCTTTATTCTTAGTGAGTGTGATTCCTAAAGCTAAGATTCCATGACTAAAATCAAATCCCTAAACACATCTCGTGCACAGGATAACCCACTGGAACTGTGGTTTAACACAAATTCAATACTCATTTTGAACTTTGCAGTTGGTAACTCAAAAGCTGATTGTGTGGTTTGATGACATGAGGTTGTTTTGTGCTGAATGTGGAGGAACTCTGTACACGACTGTTAGAATTATATTTGCCTTTAGTGTTTACAGGAAGTGGTTAGAATTGAAATGACTATGCAATACTGTGTTGGGTAACAGATCCATCACAACAGCTCAGGAAAGTGTTCAGCAAGATTCCAGATCTAGACACTAAGTTAGAGTGAAAGGGTTGAGAGGGAATCAGTTGAGAAGAACTAAGTATCAAACATTAACATGGATTACGGTCAATTTCCCCAATCGCATCACCAATTCAAACATTACCATCTGCATTATTCAATCTTTCCAACTTTGACATGACAATCTGTATAATTATGAACAACCGGATCATGGCAATACCATATTCAGGATGTTCAGCGTGTCGGCCTATGAACAGGTAATGGCAGCATCAGCATAGTTCACAATAGGAAGTCACATTGCCCATCAGCCACCCAGAGTAGGAATACCCATTTTCATTTCCAATGATTTCCACAGATACAAGTGATTGGATAGTCTCTAAAGTAGATTTCCAATCATCTGCATTTGTTTTATCCCTTGTCAGAAAGCTGAAAATTTATCTCACTGTTCAGACTCTATTTACAAATTATCCCCACCTTCTACACCTTGAAAGTTCTGAACTGGAATAAAGAATTAGGGTAGTTTCATTTATACAGAATCCTGGAATGAGATATGGTTACATGGCCTGAAGAGAACTTTTGCTGATTTTTTATGACATTTCATTTAGATGTGATCAAAATAGTGATTGTTATTCTATTTTAATTGATTTTCTAGTTAAAGACTAGGCCAGAAATACACAATGAAGATAAAACTGTTCTCTTTCTCATTAATCTTTCCTGTATTTTTCTTGATGGCATGAGGTTGTTTTATGCTGATTTGACTTCATTTTGTTTCTTTCTTTATACAACTTTAAGCACTAAGTACAGATGAGAGAGGCAGTTCAGTTCTGTCGTTCATAGAAACTGAAGGTTTCAAATTCATTTAAATCCTTAATGCATTTCAATTTTCCCTTTGATCACTCCTTTGACATTACAAGAATATTAGAATACCTTAGTGGTTTTTCTGACCTTTATTGCTTGTACCTTTCTCATTCCTTCATAACCTTCCTGACCATCAAGTTTTTGGAAACTCCAAATGGTTTCACTCACCTTTTGTCCCTCTAGTTTATTGAGTTTGTTTTTTTTTATCTAACAATTTGACTTCACTTTGATTTGTCAATCTATTCAGGATCACATTTGATTTATTTATTCTAGATTCATAGAACATAGAATTCTACAGCACAAACAGGCCCTTTGGCCCACGAGTTGCGCTGATCACACCTATACCTACCAATTCACAAACCTATCTATAACCCCCTATCCCATTCGTTTCCATATGCTCATCCAGAAGTCTTTTAAAAGACCCCAGTGAGTTTGCCTCTACCACCTCCGACGGCAACCGATTCCATTCACTCACCACTCTCTCTGTGAAAAACCTACCCCTAACATCTCCTCTGTATTTGCTTCCCTGCACCTTAAATCTGTGTCCTCCTCTTCAGCTCAGGGAAATAGTCTCTGAGAATCCACCCTATCTATTCCTCTCAACATTTTATAAACCTCTATCAGGTCGCCTCCCAACCTACATCTCTCCAGTGAGAAGAGTCCCAGCTCCCTCAACCTATCTTCATAAGGCCTGCCTCCCAATCCAGGCAGCATCCTTGTAAATCTCCTCTGCACTCTCTCAATAGCCTCTACATCCTTCCTATAGTGAGGCGACCAGAATTGTACACAATACTCCAACTGGGGTCTGACAAGGACCAAGTGGGGTCATTTGTCCCTGACACATGGTCAGCAGAATTGTCTTAAAATATTGCATTTTTTCTTGACGGAGATTTTCTTCAGCACTATCTCCACAGTATTCTTCCAAGGCTTTTTTCATTCTCTTGAAATTAGCCTTTTCAAAGTTGTCTAATTGGGTATCTCTTACTCCCAAACCATGAAACTTCCACTACAATATGCATTGCTTCATCAGTTCTCCCATGTGAATCAATTTACCAATGCGGTATTTTAATCTAAGTATCAGAATCACATGAAAGTGACCTACACAGGTTTACTCACAGATTTTGCTGTTTGCTAGACTTAAATGTACCTCTGTTGCCTCAAGCACTCAGAGCATGGTAAAGATTGAGCCAACTTGTATAAAATGATAGGTGTGACTATATAACCTTATCAGGTCAATGTACATAGGAATGTAAGAAATATGTCTAGACCTCAAACTTGCAAATCATGATTGATTTTCTATATCAACCCCATTTTTTTCCATACCCACATATTCCAGTCTCCAAGGATCTTTCCCCACAGTCTGGTACAGTATGTAGCAAAAATAACTAAATCCAACCAACAGAAACAAAAACAAAGTCAGATGCTTTAGGAACTTGATACAACTCACTTAAGAGTACAGGGAAGACGAGAGAAAAACTGTACTCTGGAGTGAATGAATAGATTAACATTTCCCATAACTTTAAGGCTGCATTAGCGACTGGTGTCAAACAGGATTTTGACCCATTGACAGTGAAGAACCAAGTCAGGATAGTGAGTGATTTACAGTGTGGAAACTCCAGGAGGTCCTGAAGTCATGAAAGTGGAGCAGGAGCAAGGGAATACCACCACCTGTGAGCCACACACCATCTTGGCTCAAACATGTCACATTCCTTCCGTGTTGCCGAATCAAAATCCTGGAACTTGTGACCTATCAGCGCTGTGGGAGTATCCTCACCACATGGACTGTCGTCATCATCTGCTCAAAGGCAAGTGAGGATTAGCAATTGAAGCTAACCTTACATGGGATGTTCATATCTCAAGTATTCTGTTTCTCTCTTAGAAATGGTGCAAGTAAATAATGTTTAGCTTTGGAGGCCAGGTTATATGAATATCTAGCTTGTGAAGCAAAATAAAATGTGAATATTACAGATTAGCAAACTAGCCTGTACTTGGCTGGTTGGATTGAAAATTTCCCTGTAACATATATTAGAATTGAACAACATTTATTAATATGAAGAATTCAATGAGGAACACAAGTATTTATTATTTTTGTAAAAATCATTTCTCTCATTGTACCCTCTTCCAGCGTGTCTCCAGCAGTTCCTTCCTGACCTTAAACTTTTCTTTGTTTCCTTTTGGACTGCCAAGAGCAATATGGTATTTGCTAGGGACAATTGTGGTTTGATGGTGAATATGATTGATTCAGCTTGTGTGTTTTGGGTTACCGAGTCTCAAAGGGCATCAGTTGTTGATGATAGCTATTCAAGTTTGACACAAAGCTGAATTTTGATCAAGATGCTGGTTATGAAATTGCACAAACCAAGTGGTGACTTAGTCAGCCATTTACAAATACATTGCTGAGAAATTCACCCAGCATCTAAAGGCAGAACGACAGGTTGCATCACTAGTCCATGTTGTCCAGAGACTGCAACCAAATTCAGCATCAGGCCTCAGCTGAATACTGTCAGAAATCTTCATTCATACAACCCAGTCTCCAAAGCTAAACATTATGTACTTGCACCATTTCTAAAAGGAAAACACAAATCCGCCTGAGGCCAATGGAAAATGCTGTTCTCTGAGCCTTGATCTCCCCTGGAATAGGGGTGGGTGTGCTGGTAAAATTCCAGCCAATATTTGAGCTATGGGCATCCCACGCAAGGTTGGCTTTAGTAGCCTATTCCTACTTGCCTTTGTGGAGATGATGGTGACAGTCCACATGGTGAAGATATTCCCACAGCACTGATAAGTCACAAGTTTCAAGATTTTGACTCAGCAACACTGGAGGAACGGTAGCGTGTTTCAATCATTGAGAAGCAGAATTCACCAAGCGTTGGATTGTTTACCCACTAATAGAGAATGTGAGCTGGGTTTAGACCATCATGAGACAGTTTGATAAAAGCATTGTTGCAATAGTAATGCTGCTCAGTATGAGAGAAACCACAGATTCAGACATTTGGCGTGTGTGCTTGACCGAAGCACCAATGGGGCGAAACTACCATCTGTGGGATTATGACTGAATGTTTCTAAGCCAGAATCCCGTCTAAAAGTGATTCCCAAGCACTGATGTTCTCATGCACCTGCTGACCTTTCATGACTTCAAGACTTCCTCAAGTATTTTATAACCAATAAAAGACTTAGTGAAATTTGGTTCATAGTGCATGGTGATTTACTGCTGTGATTAAGGAAGATTAAATCATGAGCTGCACTTATGCTCATGATGTTATGGTGGAACACCTATAAAGTGAAGTTTGGAGAATGTATTGTATTAATGCCTCATACTGAGATTTGTGTTTGTAATAAATGCATCCTATGTGACTCTGCCTCCTGTATCAAAATCAACCACTTGTGCTAACATAAGGTCAAGCCACAATTGGTGAAGTGCAGGTTGGATCTATAACAAACTACTGTGAGTGCAGCTAGATATAAGAGTCAGAAGAACATGCGCCACACGCCGATTCGAGTGTTCTGAAATACAGTACGTAGTTTGAACACCAAATGAGAAAAAATAACTATTATAGATAAGTAAGTGGAATGGGCAGACAGGAGACAGATGAAGTTCAATGTGGAGAAGTGTAAGGTGATGTATTTTGTTAGGAAGAACACAGAGAGACAAGAAAAATAATGGATACAATTCAACAGGAGTGCAGGAGCAGAGGGAGCTGAGTGTATATGTGCACATTTCATTGAAGGAGGCAGGACAGTTAATGAAACATACAGTGTTGTAGGCTTTATGAATGGGGCATAGAGCACAAATGAAGGATATTATGCTGAACTTACAAAGGCCTCAGTTAAGTCTCAGTATTGTGTATAATTCTGGGCTCAACACTTTTGGAAGGATAAGAATGTATTGGAGAGAACGCAGAAGAGGTTCACAAGAATGGTTCTAGATATGAGAAACTTCAGTTACGAGAATAGATTAGAGAGTTTGGGACTTCTGTTTGGAGAGAAAAGGGTTAAAGGAGATGTTCAAAATCATGAGGGAGCTTGACAGATAGGGAGAGCCCTTCCTGCTTGTAAAAGAATCAAGAATACAAGGGCACAGATTTAAAGCAATTTACAGAAAAAACTAATGTGAATTGGGAAATAACCTTTACACAGAGTGAATGGTTTGGATCTGGAATGCACTGCCTGGGAATTTGGTAGTGGCAGGTGAAATTGAGACATTCAAGAGGACATTAGGTAATTATTTGAACAAAAAAAAATGTGCAGGGGAAGAGGCAGGAGAATGGCACTACAAACAAAGTGTTTGTTTGGAAAACCAGGATGGGTTGAATGGTCTCCTTCTGGGTCATAACAATTTTGTGATCTAATATTTTAATAATGCACATGTGTGTGTCATAACAGTGCTTCACATTCTGACCCAAAATTAGTCACTGGAATTCAATTATATTAAACTCAGTCACATGGCTGAAACCAAGCATGGAGGAAAAAAGCTTGAATTTATATAACACCTTGCATGACCTCAGGACGTCCCAAAGTGCTTCACAGCCAATTAAGTACGGATGAAGTGTAGTTATTGGTGTAATGTGAACAGAGATAGTCTCTATGTGTGGAGGTAAAACATTAATGCTTATAGTAAAGGTTGAATGTTTCAGGCAGCACTTCAAGCAGGAGCGATATGTGAAAGTGCTGGAAAAATTAGAAAAAGCTGTATTTTCAGGAGATGCACAGAGGTAGCCCTACTCAGGTGGTGAGATTCATCTATATGTAATGATATTGTAAATATTTTCTTTATAAATCTGTTCATGATTTCATGAAGAATAATGTAAGAGAAAAATATTCCTTCTTGGAGAAATGGTGTCAGGAGCAGGAAGAGGCATAACTTTCATTTTGGACGTGTAAATCATGATAAACAGAAGGTGTGATGGTAGTTGATTTTTGAAGTGGTCATATTTAGGGGAGGGTTCTTTTTACTTTCAACTAATGTCAATGCATAAGAAGAGAAACTGACAAGAGCATTTTGTAATATTGGAGTTGGAAGCAAAAAGAACTTATTGTCTGGCCATCATCCCAGCAATTTTTCTGATGCGAGGGAATGTCATTTCACTGTTAACTAGCAATACATCAGTCCTGAGCTGTGACCTGGTGTCCCTTCATTTTTTAATTGTGTTTCTGTGATACATCCGAAGCATACTAGTATTGAATAATTTAGGCTTGCCATTTCTACATTTCACTCTCCCAAACCACTGATATGCTGAGCATTAAAGATAATCAGGATGAGCCCTCTGTTTACATGATAGAGGAGTTTGAACTGAGTGTGTTATGTATCCACCAATTACCTTCATGAACAGTAAACCTCTATGCTCATCATCCTCTGCTTTCGACAGGTAGGCTAAGCATTCTCCAACCCATATCTCCCACACCCCCAAAATACCCTTCCACAGCACATGGGTGGTGCGGTGGCACAGTGGTTAGCACTGCTGCCTCACAGCACCAGGGACCCGGGTTCAATTCACAGCTTGAGTTGCTGCATGTGCAGAGTTTACATGTTCTCCCCGTGGCTGCATGGGTTTCCCCTGGGTGCTCAGGTTTCATCGCATAGTCCAAAAGTTGCGCCAGTTAGGTATATTGCCATGCCAAATTCTCCCTCAGTGTGCACAAATAGGTGCCAGAGTGTGACAACTAGGGGATTTTCACAGTAACTTGATTGCAGTGTTAATATGAGCTTACTTGTGAGGATAATAAATAATAATAAACTTTAACGTAATTGTGTTAAACTCTGAGAGAGTGTATAATCTTATGGACATTACTGCCATAAGTGACCAGATGTTTTTTTTCTACAAAGGATTTGTTGTTTCCTTCCCCTAGATTCAAATCAAAATATTGACAGTTTCGAGCTGCTTTGGATTGGTTACAAAGCTAACTTGATCCTGTGCGACTCGAACATATTCAACTTCTCTTTCTGTGCTGACTTTCTTTGGCAGAAATGTTTAATGTGTGCCGGGGAGGGCAGAAACTTTGTTGTAAAGAAAAAAGCCCAATGTTGGGCTAATTCTGTTAACAGGAACTAAATTCAGATTAATTTTCATTTCTCAGACTGGTGGCTGTCTTGCCCCAATAAATAACATTTCAAATCACTTCAACACAGCCTTTTGTGCACAGACTGTGTTTGCTGGCTTGTAGCTTTCAGCTTGCAGCCACTAGAGGGGAGGATTATGCCAGCATAAAAACCCTAAAGAAATTGTATTGTGTGTTTTTCTTTGGATCCCTAATTGGGCAGTTGCTGGTCCCCATAATTAGACAAATTATCATAACCTAGCCATGTGTTACCACGAAGAAGCAACTGCACTTTAAATCCACTTGAAAAAAATGTAGAAAATGGTTAGCATTGAAAGGACACTTTTGAGGTAACATTGGGATAACCCACAGACTGGTCAGTGTGTAGTAATTCCTAAGTGGCGATTGGCACAGAACCAGGTCAAGTGTTTCATGCTCTCCTTGCACCTCCTGTTTATTAATTCGTCTTTTATATTCTTGCATCCTAATTCATTTATCCTAATTTATGCTTTAGAACTGATTTCTCAACATTCAATTGTGAAATAATATGCTGCTCTCTATTACCAGTTTAACCTTCTTTACATTTTGTCTCTGGCAAGATTTATGCTCTGTAGAATAATATGCAAACAGCATCTGCTCAAAGATACACAAAGGGGACTATTAACTTTATTAAAATGTTTCATTTGCTGTGTACAAAAAAAAGTCTTTCTGTGGCATACTAATTCCCAGCATTAAATGGCTGCTCTGATTTCTGTAATTCAACTTTAGCTTAGCAAATTAAATCATTCAACCTTCTGAAGATTGCACCACTAAATCTCTGCCCGTTCCACATAAGCAGGAATTTAGAACACGAGTTCAGGTTAGTCCGCAGTTTGTGTGAGCAAATGAGAACTGAGTGTCTTACATTGCTGTCGTTCCGATATGCAATATTCATCATCCTAAATGAAACAGAACTAATTTATGTAGCTCAATATCTGTATGTCGAACACTCCAAAGCATGTACAACCCTCATACAGTTAATTAATCACAAAGGAGTTTTTGTGCAATTGAGTCCATCTATGAAGATATGAGTATAAATACGCTGGGGTTTTTTTTCAATTTATGATTTTTGATGCTCATTGGAGGCCATCGGGGGGTGGGATGTCTTTTCAATTCAGATACAGTACCAGCAATAACTAGGTCTAATTCAAATTTCAGAAAAATCCCTGATATTGCGCCTCCAACATACCACTTCCCCAATCTCAGAACTCCATTTTACAGCAACAATATGGATTGTTATCACTTGTCATACTAACACCTCAAAAATATTGCTAATTGTCAATTGTGCCACATTATTCTCAGTTTTTGATCTCATTTTTTTTTAGCAGGAGAAATTGTGAATGCTTCAGGTCACCAAAATCATGAATTTACATTGGAGTTGCACAACCCTTCCTTCTGTGTACCAAAAGGTGTCTTCCCTAATAGCTTAGTAAAGTACTGCCATGGTTATTTTACAGTACTAACAATACAGCAACCTGCTTCACTAATTCAGGAATATGAATTCAAATCGCACCTTGAACTTGAGTTTTAAAAATCCTGATATCAGAAACTAGACCACAAATGGAAACAAACCTATTATCTCCAGTTGTATATATCCCAATGTTTGTAAGAGTTTTCACATTGTTGCTTTGTGCGGTTGAGCTTCAAAGTTGACTCTTATACGTTTGAGGAGAAAGTCTACCATCCATTAGATCCTGATCTCCTCCAGCAGTGTCTGACCTAATGTGCACATTTCACTGATTTTTCTTTATTCATTCATAAGATATGGATATTCCCTTGTCAACATCTGTTGCCCATCCCTAATTGCCTTTGAGAATTCTGCAATCCTTATGCTGTGTGTATACCCACAATGATGACAGGGAGGGAATTCCAGGATCTTGACTCAGCAACAATGTTTACTGACTGATCAACTTATACTTGTTTGGCTATGAGACGACTGACCAAGTAAGAAGTCTAACAACACCAGTCCAACTGTTGGACTTTAACCTGGCATTGTGAGACTTTGTACTGTGTTTATCTCAGTCCATCACCAGCACCTTCACAGTATGTCTGACTAACCCAGGACTGAACTAATCTCATTCTGAAAAGTATCAGCCACAAAATCAAATGGTTGATCCATTTCATAATTTGGCTAATTGCTTTGGAATTAGCATCCTGGCTTGCATCAAAATCCCGGAACTCCCTCCCTAACACTGCGGGTGTACCAACACCATATAGAACATTGGAGAAAAGGCCACTCGACCAATCGAGTCTGCATCGCCTCTCCAAAAAAACACCCTAACTAGACCCAATTCCCTGTTTTAACTCTGTAACCTCATGCATCAAATCCATCTAATCTGAGCATCTTTCAACTGTGGGAGGAAACAGAGCACTCAGAGAAAACACACAAACTCCACACACAAATAATCACTCACAGCTGGAATCGAACCCAGGTCTCTGTGCATGGACTATAGTATTTCATGAAGGCAGCTCACCACCACATTCTCAAGGGCAATTAGGGATAGGCAATGAATATTGGCCTGGTCAGAGATGCCCAAATCCCATGAATGACTTTTTTTTAAAAAATCACCCATTCTCAAGTGCATGCTGCAATTCTAATCGGCATATTGGGATATAGTGCAATACCTGCCACTGCCCTGATAGGTTAAGAAGGGCATGGCAAGGCGGTGTAGTGTTGTCTGGTTGAGTACCACGACTAAATGGAATGTGAATTTTCTATGTATGATAATGCTTGGAATTCCTCCTGGTAGATTTGATTAGACCCAGCAAAAGTTAGTCTTCTTGTTCTCAGAAATGGTAAGGAAGAAAAACCCATGCCTCAGTTTTTATTCTTACAACAAATTCCTCATAACTCAATATAAGAGGAGAGGGTTACACATAGCAATTTATTCTTTCCTCAGCACTGCCTTAGTAGGAAAAATGAGGGAAAACTTCAGAAGCACTGAGACTGTGTCATAAAGACTTGTTAAAATACTAACTAAGGACACATTCCATTAAATGTTAGGAGAGGACATATTTGTATCTGCATTTACTGGGAAGTTATCTAAAGCATCTACAACCAAAGTGAATGGAAGCAGATTGTGGTAATGTGGCTTTCTCTTGTATTGGAGCTGGTGCACGGTGAGTAGGAGAAGTGATGTGACTAACTTTCTCAGGACAATATGTTCCGATTCAAAAATGAGGAGACTTCACAACTCTGCTATCAATGTCTTGCAGGGCTAAGCATTCTCTTGGTTTTCCTACACTGGCTTAACAACTTAATTGGGAAGATCGGTGTCAAGGGCTTGATTTTACCATCAAGTTGCTCTCATTTTCTGGCGTAAAATCTAGGTAAAGTTGGGTGTGAGGCGAGTAGCATGATCCATGCCCTGCCTCCGCACTCCTTTCTCCTTTACCAAAGCTGACAATGGCTGTTATCTGGACCGCACCTGAAGCGGGCACGACACCAACTTAAATGTATTTTCATGCATTTAAATTGACTTATTGGGCTGCACTTCCTCCTTTACCACTGTGTTTGCCCATCCAGGTTCGGCATGAAACAGACATGGTCCGCAAAGGTCCGATGTAGGTGTTACAATTTCTGAGGAGGTAAGTTCAGAGCTTCCAGCAGCTCTCGTTTGAGAGCTTGGTGGTGATGGTCGTGGGGTGAAGGAAGACGGGGGGTGGGTAAGATGGATCTCTGGTGGGAGGGGAGAGAGCGGGAGGTGGATCAGACAGCTCTTTGGTGCTGAGGAAGTGGGAGGGCAGTGGCGGGGGTGGGATGGGAGAGTCCGCTGCCACTCTGCATGCGATTGATGGGAGAGGAATGGGGGTCTGTTGCCATTCTATGCACAATTGGTGGTGGGGACGGGTGGTTCACTGCCACTCTGCTTGTGATTGGTGGGGTGGGGAGTGAAGCAGAGGCCACGATCAGTATGGGTAGCGAGGAGGTGAGGGAATAACGGGTCAGTTATGATGTGGGGATGGAGCAATTCCTATGGGGGAAACATTACTCGGCTTTGGAGTGATGTGGCAGGGTTTTTCAATTTTTTTGACTGTGCACGTGCAATTGAAGGCACCGTTCACAGCGGCAGCATTTCGGGTCTGATAAGCCCCACCCACAGGCTTCTGCAGCACGATCGGAATTGCTGATTTTTTTCTCAGGCAGAGTGCGCATCCAGGTACCTGAGAACAGGTCTAAAAGTCAGATTTGAAACACTCCCAGATTCAAGTCTGCCCAGCACTTAAAATTAAAAGGGTAAAATCGGGCCCAAAGTGTTAGGAAGGACTGGGATGGTGATGAGAGTCAAGATGCTGGCTCCCTCTTTCCTGATAGTCACACTGGTGGAATATGTGAATGCATCCCTAGACCAACATGATCACTGAACAGGGTCGAGTAAGCAGGAAAACTGGTCAAAAGCAGCCATTTTAAAGGAAGACACTTTGCCAAAGGAGCCACACTTTAATATAATACAAGTGCCAAAGTATTCTTAATGCTTGAGGAAGCCTAAGAATGTTCCTGGTGAGTTCCAGATCCAAGCTATGAAATGGAATTGATTAAGATAGACTTGCAGTGAGGGAGGGTTCCAATCTGCACCAAGCTGTCACTACAGTACCCTAAAAGGACAACATAAAATAAGGATAAAATTCTAAAAGAGTTGCAGGAGCAGAGGGTGTATATATGCATAAGTCATTGAAGGTGGAAGGGGAGGTAGAGAGAGCAAATAATAAAGCATCCAGTATTCTTATTAGGTGCACAGAGTACAAAAGTAAGGCGGTTATGCTAAACTTATACAAGACACTAGTTATAAGTACTAGTCACTAAGTGGCATCCATCAAGCCCAACTTCCATCTTTCAAATAGACTCTCAATTGATGAAGAGCTCTGTTGCACTGGATGCACCCCATGGGTCATGTTATTGATGCTGCATCACCATTCCCTGTGACCACATGGACAGGTATATGAAGAAATGTCCCCAGCACACTCTTCATTCAGGGCAGATTGAATTTCTAGGTCTATATCTCCAGTGCACCCTTGTATATTGCTCATGAGAGTGGTTGTACAAAATGAACAAAGAGCTCCTGCAAGTATTTTTAAAAAAACAATTAGGAGAATCTAATTAAGGAAGAATGTGTACCTGGTGTTGAACTGAAGTGTTTTAAATGGAAGCCATGTGCCACAAATGTAAATACAGACTGTGCTTTAAAACATTCGACTCTAATTGCCTTTTAAAACGTTTATAGAAATAATGTTTGCAATTTTATACTATAGAAATACAAAATAAATCCAGTACTTAGTCCGCAAACCAGCTTGTCTGAAACAATTTCCCTTTGGAATGTATAGACCTGATTGTATGTAGATCAGCTCAGAACTGTACACTTTGAAATAATAAATAAATCATTTTAACATACAGCAGATATAGAAAGAGAACAAATGGCGTTGCATTCATTGTGGCCACATACATTTCATGGCTGAGCTAAGGTGCTTCGTGTTTTATTAATAGATTCTTATCGTAAGAACTTTGAGAGAAAAATGTAGGCATTGCCTCTGGCAGTTTGCACTCTTTTTCATTCCAAGACCTGCGAAACGTTTGTTTGACGTGCGTACATCATTTTGTGTATATAGGTTTAGATCTGTGAAACTGGGAAATAAAGCCCAGAGTGTTGAACGCTGAGGGTAAAAGTAAGGCAGCTTATTACTGTGTTTGGAAAGCTGTTGATAGGTTTTACCAGTGGAAGGATTGAATGATGAATTAATAAGATACAGCATTGCAAGTCTGTAAGTATGTACTGCAGATAATTAAAACATACTCATTCATCACAAAATCCCACATCACTTCCACCACTAAATAAACCCAATCTGTACTCTTTGCCTCATACATTTTGATATGTAAAAATAATTAGAGGGTTTAAAAAATGGACTTACACTAAATTAAGTAAATTAATAAACCACTGCTCCATATGGTGCAATGTTCATTATTTTCTCGACTTTCCTAGTGTTGCATGGTTTCACCACCTTTGAGACCTGATGATTCTAATGCTCTCCTGGCCAACTTTCTATTTTCTGTCCTCCAGAAAGTGGAACTCATCAAACACACTACTGCTGATATTCTCACTCACATCCGACTCTCCTACCACCCATGTCTGCTTCCTTGGTTCCTTGTCCACCACTGTCTCACCTTTAAATCTGTTACCTTGATGTTCAAATCCTTCTATTTCCTCATCATCCCCCTATCCTTGTGATCCCTTCCAGTCCCACAATTCTCTGATGACTTTACATGCCTCTAACTCAGACCTCTTGTGCATTCTCCATACGATTTGTCCCACCCAGTAGTATCTGTGCCTTTAATCATCTAAGATTCTAAACTCTAGAAATCCACCTTTCGTTTTTGTTTGGTCCTCCATAAATACAAAACCATGTTTTCAGTCATCAATCCTAATATCTGCATCTTGATTCTCCAAACTTTGTCTTACTCCATCTTTGACTTGGTGACAATTTTCATCTGATACCACTCTTGTGAAATGCCTTTGGAAGTTTTCTGATGTTAAAGGCATTATATAAATGTGGCATGTTGCTAATAGAGGAACGACTGCAACTGGACTGTCCCCATGATGTTAATCCTTCCATTTGTGGCAACCCAAATGTGGCCACCACTGAGGAATACAGAAATATTCAAGTGCCCACTGATGCAGCAGAAATTCTTCACCAGCCTAGTTGGGAATTCAATGAATGATAGTGCCATTGATATGAGGGTTTTGTTTCTCTGAATCTTGAAATTACCTCTGGCTGGGACCAGCCCTCTAGGTTAAATACATTATGGCTTCCTCAGCCCATATTTGCTGCCTATAGCAATTATATGGAAAGAGAAACATCAGTGCAGACTGCCAGTTCCTGACTTTACTGTACCTTGAGTCTGAAGATAATTCTCAAAGCAAGTGCTGAGGGATATTTGGCAAAACTGATGTTTTTTTTCTTTCCACTATGTTTCCATTGTATCTTGGTTGGGAACACTCTCACAACAGAGTCAGAAGGATATGAATTCAAGTCCTGTTCCAAGACCTGAGTACATCAAATCATACTTCCAGGGAGTACTGAGGGAGTGAGGCAATTCTGGAGGTGCCATCTTTTGGTTCCAACATCTAAATGTCACAATTTGGAAGAAAATTTCTTCCCGTGATGATGACCAATATTTATTCTTTGATTTACATCACAAAAACATAATCTAGTCATTATCACATTGCTTATTTGTGGGTGTGTGCTGTGCACAAGTTGGTTACTGTATTCATATGTGACAACAATAACTGCTCTTCAGAAAATACAGGGCGGTAGAGTGGTTAGCACTGCTGCCTCTCAGCAGTGGGTTAGTCTGGTGTGAGAATTGACATGGTGGGCAGTGTGCTAGAGTGGAGATCATGACCCTCCCTCAAACATTTTGGAATCAACCAATTCATTTTTTAATGACAAACTGCTCTATGGTTATTTTCTGTCTTTAGTGATGCTGCTCATGGAGTGAAACTGTCCACATTATGAAATAGACCACCCTATGGCGTCCAATGCAACCATGAGCAGACATCAAATACGCCCACAGTTAATGTCAAACTACCCTTGTATGTTGAGTTTCCTAAAGTTTATTTCAATTTTTCTATATTTTACATCGTTTTGTTTCATATGATCTATTCAATGTCACCTGATCACCTCAATATAGCTTACCTGAACCTTGTTAAATGATAAATTTCTTTTTTAACAAGCATTTGCCTACCATTCCAGAAAACTAGTACTATAGCTTAAACACATAAACTTTACATATGAACAATGGATGTCCTGTAGCACCATCAGTCTACTTAAACCACAGTAATCATACACTGACCCACTTCTGTAATAGACTAGGGTAGCAATCATTTCATTTTGCCTTAAGAATTTTAGCCTATTTTAACGTATAACATTCCTACAATAAGAATGTACGTCACTGTTGTTCATATGTTAGCTATGGCTCAGAGGTAGCAATATCACCTTAAACACGAAAGACTGTGGCTGGGATTCTCCAATCTCACAGGCCCCGCCACCACTGCCAGCAAGAGCAGAGAATTTGGTATTCCGCCAAAACCCCATTCACTGTAGCGGGACCAGAGAATCCCAATCGCAGGTGAGATCAGAGAATTCCAGCCTCTGAGTTCAAACTCCATTCCAGGGACTTAAGCATGCAATCCAATCAGCCCGAAAGATCCTAAGGAACTATTCAACAATTGAGAAGGAGGGGACTTGTCTGGCTTTACCAGTCAACATTGCACTGCCATTGAAAACAACTTAACTGCTCATTTATTTCTCTGCTGATGGGTGGGGCCTTTATGTGCTCAAATTGGGCAACATCCTTCCTATACTTTGACTCCTTTTCAAAAGCAATTAATTGACGGTAAACTGTTTTGAGACATACTGAGATTTTGAAGGACGTGATAAAAAAAATGCAAGCTTTTGCTTTCTTTGCCTTCTGGGTGATTGTGGCCAATCAAAAATGTCTCATTTAGCCTTTCCTGGTGACTGCATTAATCTCATTACTGTTTTTTAGTTTTCCGGTTGTTCAAAACCGTTACCTGTACGAAATGAAAATCTAAAAACAGACTCAGTAAGCTGAGAACAATTAATTACATCCCTATTCCTACACAGGGATGGATTCTAATGCACAAATCTCATTGGGAGGAATCATCAGTAATGTATCATCTTAAACAGACAATACTGATTCATTAATAGAATGCTTGCCAAATATATCTTTTTAATATTTACAGTGCTGTCAATTCATACTTAAAAGTCACTCAAAGACTGGAGTACATGTTACTCCTTCACAGTTCAAGGCATTCCCCCCTCTATTAAATACTCCCTCTGTCAATATATTGAAAAATGAAAGATAAAGGCACTTTTGTATGAGAACTGTCAATTGATGCAATGTAGAAATCCTGGTCTGAGGGTAAATTTTATTCCCAGGCAAGTTGGAATTCTGCTTAACAATGAAGGGTTAAATGCTCTCTGGAATGTTTAGCATGAAACCCCCTTCATCTATTGAAAGATATATAAACCAAGTTCAGAGCCTGTAATGTCAGCTATATCTATCCATTTACCCAAATAAACACCAATCACCTAAAACACTCAACACAAACAATAGGTTTCATCAAACCCCAATCATGTTAAATCTGTGTATTTTTATGAGTTGGACATTTATGTCTGTGTAATATCATATATGATTGGGTAACATTCACTTTAATTTTGTGATTTTTGAAATTTCAACCTTTTTTAAATCCATGGCTCAATGGAAGTCAACTTTTCTGATTTCCAAATAAATGATTTCACTTGTTTTCCTATTATTTTTGGCCTTTTCTTATTTAGATAATATGTAAGTGTCCACTTCTAATTCTGACACAATTATTGCAAGATGTGATGATTTTTAGTATTGCATCATTGTGCAAAACAGTTCAGATGTCCAGCAAGTAAATCTTCCAGATTGAACCTTAGTTACTGATGATTTGGAAAGCAGATCTAAAAATAAGTCCCAGTACTTAAAACATTCTGGAGAAAGTGGAGAAGGCAGAAGCTAGTTATATGACTAGTTGGAAACACATGGATGATCAGTCACTTCAGTCAAAGAAGCTGCAACAGTTTGGATCCTTGTGCTGTCACCAGCCAGATGATTTGCAATAAACACTAAACCCCATGCCAATGTTGGCCACCACACCAAAAATACCATTTACTAAAGAGCTCCCAATGTGATAAGTGGTTGAATGGCATTTTGTAAGTCTATTATGCAAAAAATTAAAATTGAATGAACAGCATTGCTACTGTCACATTTCAATTTAAGCTGTTTGATATGTGGTTTAAAAATAACTGGAATATTTGAAATTGCAGTTGACAGCATGCTGTAAAATATCACTTTTGTAATTTTGTTTTGCATCTCAAAGTTCATTTCTTTCATTGGTTTTGAGTTCTGTTCAAAATGGAAGAGAATGAGTGTCCTGTACCAGCCAAATAATTGCATAGTTGAGTGTGATGCTCAGGTCAGGCAGGTTGGTTTTGTCTTCTGACTTGTGTTGACTTCCCTGATCATTGTCAGGGCGACAGGTTGAGTTACATTACAATTGGCCTTGGTGGAAAGGTTGGGTGGGAGGAGGATTACAGACTAATCAAGAATCTCACTATCCAGACTATTCATACTGAAGGCAGAGACAGCAGTGTGTGGGTGTGAGCTGGGAACTGAGAACAGGAATAGCCTTGGTTGTATGAACAATGTTGCATACAACATGCAGGTATGCAATTCTCTGATTGCACTCTTACAACCTGCATTCACGTATCAAATCAATACTTAGGTTAGCTGAAGGAATTCTGGGTGCCTGCAAAATGTAAACCCAAATCACAACTGTCTACCAACTAAAGCACTTTGGTAGCAGTAACTCCGTCCAATATCAGATGAGCTGATGCCCATTGTATAAACACATTTTGTGCAAATAACGAGGCTCCCTGTGGAAATTGCATGTGAGATCAGTCTGTAATATTCAGTCAGTATCAGGCACCTACTCAATTTATTGACATATAAATGAAATTTATGTTGTATCATGAGGTAGAATAGGTTGACATGGAATTAACACCAGGATGAAGGACTACTTTGAGGCATTCACTGAGTTGGTGGTGGTAAACTCCTCACTCAGTGTGCCCCAGCTGTAAGCTCCTCTCCTGACAGAAGAGTTCAATGCAAGATCAACACGGCATCCATAGAATGACAGTTCATATTGCTCGGTGCTTGGGAAAACTTCTGCAGTAGCACCACCTCGGACCTTCTTCTGGGAACATAGGGTGTGGCAAACTTGGTGCTTCAAGTCCTTCAAGCATGCTGAATCAAATTTCAGTGTTTGCCTCCACGTTGGCTGGTTTGCAATATGGAAGTTTATACTGCTCTATCTAATAATTAATGATCTGGACATGAATGTGGAGGTATGATCAGTAAGTTCGCAAGTTATATGAAAATTGGTGGTGCAGTAAGTAGCGAGGTGAGAAGTCATGGATGACAGAATGATACAGATGGGCTAGTCAGATGGACAGACATAACAAGCGGAATTTAACCCTGAAAAATGTGAGATGATGCATTTTGCGAGACTAACAAGGCAAGAGAATGTACAATGAATGGCAGACACCAAGAAACACAGAGGACCAGATGGATCTTGGGGTGCATATTCATAGATCCCTGAAGGCAATGAGCTGGTTAAGAAGGCAGATATGATACTTGCATTTATTAGTTGAGGGACAGAATATAAGAACAGGGAAGTTATGATGAAGTTGTATGATACATTGGTTAGGCCACAGCAAGATAACTGTATGCAGTTCTGGCTGCCACACTATAGGACAGATGTAATTGCACTAGAAAAAGTGCAAAGGAGACTCACCAGGATGTTGCCTGGACCTGAACATTTTAGCTATGAAGGGAAACTAGTTAAGCTGGGTTGTTTTCCTTAGTGCATAGAAGACTGAGGAGGGAGCTGAATGATGTATATAAAATTATGAGGGACATAGGTAGAGTAGGTAGAAAAAAAAATTCCCCTTAGTAAATGGGTCAATAACTAGGGGATATACATTTAAGGTAAGGGCCTTAGGATTTAGAGGGGATTTGAGGAAAAATGTTATCACCCAGAAGATGATGGGAACTCACTGCCTGAAAGATTGGTAGAGATGGGAAACCTCACAACATTAAAGAAGCAGTAAGATGAGCATTTGAAACATCATAGCATATAAGGCCACAGACCAGGTGCTGGAAAATGCGATTAGAACAGGTAGGTGCTTGATGACTATACAGACATGATGGACTTAAGGGCCTCTTTTTGTGCTGCAGAATTCTGTGGCTATTCCTTTTTTAGAGAATATGAACTGTATCATTTGCATTGACCATCTTGATGTCATTTTCCATGAGACTGGTCGCCCCAGAAGATCTGCTTGAGGATGCTGCGGACATCCGTGTGGGAGATGTGGCTTGCTTATCTAAATTGAATATTCTGGAGAGTACTCTCCATGCTTTTAAGCCCAGCATAAAGGGTCTCATCAGTTGCAGTTTTGTCCCTGCCCTTGAATTCTCACGATGGACCTCATCCCAACATTAGAAGCTGATCTGATTTACCTCAACTCAGGAACTTTCAAAAGCATATAAAGGTTTGAAATTTCAATTCACTTAACGTTTAACCTCTTCAGAAGCCACCATTGTATTTAAGGGAGGGCAGCCAGATATAACATGCCAGTTGGTTTTCATCTTGCTGCCTGGGCCTAGGGCAATTTACAAAGATCCAGAGCAACATTCATTACAGGAACAGTCCAATGAAAATCAATACACACTTCCAGGGTAAGATATGGGAAAATAATTCACAAATTGTTGGTGTAAAAATTTCCTTGTCTGCTCAATGTGTTAGTGCCTCCATTAAGATAATGGGGAGTGGAAATTCAAGAAGCTCCATTAAGTGTAAGTGGCACATTGGCGTAACTTTAAAACTGTTGGTCTTTTGTAACTGTCACGGCCATTAGCCAGAGGTTGCTTATGAAAGAAGTAGGGAGCAGAAGAGGAGGGGAGCAGAGCTTTTTTTTAATGCAACAAGTTGCTATAATCTGGATGCATGCCCTGAAAGGGACTGGAAACAAATTCAATCATAATTTTCAAAAGGAAATTGGATAAATATTTGGAAAGGGAAAACCTGCAAGGTTCTGGAGAATGAGAATGGCAGCAGGACTAATTGGATGACTCTTTTAAAGAACAGGCAGAGGGAAATGGGCTCAGTGGCCTCCTTCACTGATGCATGAGATAAACAAGAAATGAGCACTTTTTCAATAAAAAAGAAAGAATGCTGGAAATAGTCAGCAGGCCAGGCAGCATCTGTAGAGAGAGTGATACAGAATTAATGTTTCAGTTCGGTGACTTTCATCAGAGTTCTGAAATATGGGCTGGGATTTAATGCAAGCAACATTTCCCTACTGGTTGGAAAAATATTAGGTGCCCTGCACCTCTTCTGTGGAAGAAACCTATGCAGACATGGGAAGAACATGCAAAGAGAGTGACTCAAACCAAGAATTGAACCCAGGTCCTTTGCGCTATGAGGCAGCAATGTTAACCAATGTGTCACTGTGCCGCATCCAAAATCAATCATTGCAGTGAACAAAAGAATTTTGAGATGGAAAACGCAATTCCCTCTATAACGAATGTTGATTGGCACAAGGCAGAACTTCCATCTGACACTGGAAGCAAGACCGGCCTTGGAGAGCAGCTAGCCAATCAGATTGGACAGCAGCTTTCCAGTCATTCCAGAAACAGTGCCAAGGTGGTCGAAAGGGGTACTGCAGTTAACCTACCTGGATCCAGATGAACAGTTCGTGGCAGGGGTCAAGGGGATGAATGTGTGCAATGGTAGGGAAAGCCTGGGGCCTCATAAGGAGGGAGATCGGTGTCTCAGAGTGTAGGGTGGAGAGAAGATTGGATGTCTCTGGGCCCCAAGATGAGAGACAACCGCAGCGGCCCCCCCACTGCCCCACCCCAATGTATCACTCGTCACAATACTGAACATTATGGCTGGGTGGCATAAGACCCCTAAGTGGTCATTAAGTGTCCTCTTAAGAGGCTTAATTAGGGTAATCGTGGTCTTGCCTACCCCAGCATTAAATCGTAACCTCGTTGGGGCAGGTGAGGTCCTGGAAGAACCCCACCATGCAATTTCACGCTCCCCCTCTGCCAGCCAGGGGTGCGAGAATGTCAGATTCTGGCCAATATTTTACAATTACTCCTGAGCAACAGAGATTGCCCAAATCATTATCAACACGATGTGAATATCTTTAAACAGGATTCAAGTTCTTGCCAGCTAACTGTCAAGATCTTGATTTGATTTCTGACAGTTGGAAATGATAATTCTGAAGTACAGACAATTTGTAGCTATGTCACTGAGAGGCAAGGTTAGAACATCATCAACAATCTCAGAAATGACAATCGATTACGAGGTAAAGACTTCAGTGTTATGAGAGCAATGATGTGTCTGAGTAAAGCAGAAGAGACAGAACTCTATCATCCTCAATGTTCAGGTAAGAGATGCCTTGGTCAAGGAAGGCGTCACTTCACTCTGTTAGTAACAAAAAGGTGCCAGATTTACTTTCCCTTAAACACTATCACTGAAATAAATGATCTAATCAGGGTGACAATCCTGTGGGATCTTGCTGTGCCCACACTCCTTCCATTACAACAGATACTGTGATTCAAAATCATTTTGTTATCAGCCAAGCACCTTGGGATATGCTGAGGTCGCAAAAGACGCTAGAGAAATGCAAGTTTATTTCTTTCTGTCAGATCTCTCAAGCTGCTGTTCATCTTGACATGGTGGATGTACATTTTGCCAAGGTCAGAGCTTCTTACCATCTGAGCAGTTAACCAATCTCCCAGCGACATAACAGTGGGAAACTAGCAGAGATAGGGAAACCCCAAGACAGGATGGGAGTGAGAGTGCACAGGCAAATGGGAGGAGGGATAAAGTGAGATAGATTGAGAGAAATCCTGTGAGAACATTGTGGGGGGCAAGGAAGAAAGAGCAGTGAGCAGTGAACAGAGGACAACAGAAACAGAAAATGCTGGAAAATCTCAGCAGATCTGACAGTATCTGTGGAGAGAGAATAAAGTCAGTTTTGAGTCAGGATCCTGACTTGAAATGTTAGCTCCTATTCTCTCTCCACAGATGCTGTCAGAACTACTGAGATTTTCCAGTATTTTGGCCCAGTTTCCAGCGTCCATGGTATTCTGCCTTCATCTTAGTGAACAGAAGAAATGTTGTAACACCTTTAATTTAAGAAAACATTCAAAAGATTTGAGGAGATTGTAGTCTTTCAGACCAAGACAACTAAAGATGCAATTAGCAATGGTGAGATGTAGAGAGCGCCAATTTTAAATCCAACCGATTTATTTGATAGTAAATCTGCGAGCTTTCGGCCTTTGTGGCCTTTGTCAGGCGAATGAGGTGTTCTGGTCTCCAAAAGCACACATATCAGCACAGACAGTTTACAGATTGCTGATTAGAATGCGAATCCTTACACCTAACCTGCCATTCAAGTCTTAAAGTAGCTAACAGCAGAGGTTAGAGGGATGTGTATTGTCTCCAGACAGCACAGTAAGTACAATCACCAGGCAAAACAGTTCCCTTCCTGTGGGCAAACACTTCAGCAGTCACGGGCATTTGGCTTCCGACCGTCGGGTAAATGTTCTTCAAGGGGGCCTTCACGACACACGACAGCGCAGAGTCGCTGAGCAGAGACTGATAGCCAAGTTCCACACACATGAGGACGGTCTTAACAGGGATCTTGGCTTCATGTCACACTATCTGTAACCCCTGTAACTTGCCTGGGTTAGCAAAAAACCTCACTTACTGTGCTGTCTGGAGACAATACACTCCCTCTAACCTCTGCTGTTAGCCACTTTAAGACTTGAATGGCAGGTTAGGTGTAAGGATTCGCATTCTAATCAGCAATCTGTAAACTGTCTGTGCTGATACGTGTGCTTTTGGAGACCAGAACACCTCATTCACCTGACGAAGGCACAAATGCCGAAAGCTCGCAGATTTACTATCAAATAAATCGATTGGATTTAAAATTGGTGTTGTCAAACTTTACTGAGTTTACCCCAGTCCAACGCCGGCATCTCTACATTCATTTTTATAAACTTTGTAAGTATGATACAGAAAATTGAGTTTGTGTGTGTGAGAATTATGAGAGATGGACATGTACCAAATTGCATATACTTTGCGTGTGATTGCATGCAGGTGAATTCTTTCTTGTAAGAAATAATATTATCCTAAGCACCATTAGAATGTAACCCTTCTTCCTGATTTAACTGTAACCATGACAGTAAGAAAGGCTAGGGCACAGCATAACTTCCATTATTAAATGTAAAGGATTTACAGTATTCCAGTCTATTTCATGCTTTGTTGATTATTCCAAATGTATGTGAAGTAAGTCTGGTGATAATTAAACTACCAAATCAATATGTTGCCTTTAACACCTCAACTAATCCCAGCATTAGCAAACCAAACTAGCTGACAATGTTTATGTTATGCTAATATTACTTCAGCAAAGTGTTCAACTTGATTTAAAGCCATGAAGATTTTATTCACACAGTATCTGATTAAGATATTAATACAATACATCAGAGAAGATGGAGCTAAGATTCTTGTACAATTATTTCTGATAACTTAGTTTTTAACAAGGATGAATTGACCCCTACGGAATTGGTAGCAACTGTTCGAGTCATTGTGGGGAGAATTTTAAAGAAGTTGAAGGTCTCAGCCCCAGCTGAAGAATGGTTGTGAGACCTAGATTGTCTTAATTGGCTCATAAATCAGTGACCCTTATCCAAAGGAGGCAATCAATAAGCCACCACTAGGCTTCCTAGGGGACCAGGACCTGCTAATGGCCACCCACGAAGAGGTGCCAGTCAGTCAGAATCTAGGAACCCTTTTGCTCAGCAGTTCCAATGGGGAGATGATGGAGTTGCTGTAGGGAATATACCCATTGGAAACTCAGGATTGCAAAGCGACCCAGGATTCTGGAGAGACCCAGGGTTTTAGAGGGACCCAGGCCAGAGGTAATGATGGCAGGAGGTGTTTTGTGAGATGGGAAAGGGAGGAGAAAGGTCAATATAAAATGAGTGATGTTGGTTCTCAGTGAGCTCCATCACCATCTTCCCTATGTCTGGACTCTTGAAAAGAGGCTGAATGCCTTTGAAAGAAGACTGATCAGGAGACAATAAGGAGGCCCAACAGAGTTTGCTTGTTCTTTGCTCCCCCCATGGTGGCAGGCCGGAATACTGCTGGCTTAATATCAGCAGTCTAGATAGGGCTTTTAAGTGGCATTATCAAAGGGCCTGAATTGATTCGAGGAGAGGAAGAGTCTCCATGGACCTGCTGAATCAAATGGAGGTGGGAGGGTGGAGGAATCCCCACCTGTCTAATTAACCCCTGAATCCAGTATTTCCACACATTTCATTTCAATTTATTTGGGTTGTGTGAATGGCAGTGTTCCCACAGATTTAGACTTTTAATTGATTTATTCATTGGAAAGATACTGCATGCCTAAAATAAGTGGAGGGAAAATGACGTCTTCCACCAGCTCATATTAATATCCAAACTGTAACTTGTGATTTTATTACATTTAGCACAAAGAGGAAATCTCCTACCCTCAACAGCAAGTGACACAGGATTCTAATACATAAAATCTGCCATACATATCCTGTACAAATTCAAACCTTTGTAAGTGCTAGACTTTATTTTCTACCTTGGCAATCATTGGGGAAAAAAATAAGCATCCAATCTGCAGTGTCTTTCAGACATTATAAAGTCTTTCACAGTCAATGAAATTGCATGAAGTGGAGGTACTATTGTAATACAGGAAAATAGTCACTAATTTATACACAGAAAAAAACAAATGAGTATCAACCAGATTGTTTCTAAAACAAGACTATGGTTATTAACCAGGGCATGGGACAGAACTCCCCTCCTCCTTCAAAATAGTGTATTGACATTCTTATGTTGACTAGAGAGGACATATTTTTATGTGTGTGCTTTTTTTTATTATTGATTATTTTCAAGTGGTGGAGGCAGGCACTCTGGACTTATTTAAGAAATACTTAGATGGGCACATGAACAGAATGGGAATGGAGGGGTATAGAAAACTGATTTAAAATAGGGATCATGAGCCTTGGGAGTCCCTGGGAAGTGTGTAAATGTTTTATCCTACAGATGCTTTGGTCCACCTTGTTGTCTAACAAGGGGCATACACGCGATGGGTCGTGAGAGGGCTGCTCTTGGATTTTTTTTGAGAGTATCCTAGTGCTTCACATCATTAGTGTACGCTTGACCTGGACCATTTGATGGGCAACACGACAGCTCAGTGACTATTGCTGTGCTGTGCAAATACATGGATTTGGGATTGTGTCTGTGGGAGTTTGTGCAGTGTCCCCATGCTTGCGTGGGTTTTTTTTTCGGGTGCTCCGGTTTCCTACCACATCCCAAAAATGTACTCTTAGGCTAATTGGCAAAACAAATTCTCCCTAAATTGTCTCAAATTTGGTCTTTAATCCATAGATCTATAAACATAGACAGGGATCACAGGTAGAGGTTGGAACATCGGAGTGGCGGTGCAGGCCGAAAGGCCTGTTTCCTGTGCTGTTTTGTTCTTTGTTCTTTGTTCATAAGATATGGGCTTCATTGGCTAGGCTAAAATTGAATGCTGACCCCCTAACTGAGAAGGGGAGAACTTGGGTGGGATGCTCTTTTGGAAAGTCAGTGTAGAATCAATACACTGCTCTTTCTGCACAGTAGAGATTCTTTGGTGCCAGAAATCTTCCAGAAATATCAAGTATCCAACAAAAATCGGATGGAATATGTCACATGAATGATATCCTAATCCATTCAGACAGCTCATTTTACTATAGGAAGAAGGACTTACACTCAATAATAAATAGGAATTCTCGCAAACATTATCAAGGTCCCTGGGCTTTATTGCGGATGTATCTAGTGTCAGAGATCAACTAAAGAAAATAAGAATAATCAGGAAATGTCCAAATCCTAGGAATATTGCCCTGTTCCACAGCTTCATGAATATGGTAAATTATATTGGGAAGTTCCTGCCCAAATTAGCCATTGTCAGTGAGGCACCATATTAACTGTGCCAACAGGAAAATACACAATGCTGGGTAAAAGCAGAAGATAGAATTTTTGAGAAGATCCAAGAGAGGCAGAATCACCTGGTATTTGGGCAGCATAGTGGCACAGTAGTTAGCACTGTTGCCTCACAGTACCAGGGACCCAGGTTCAATTCCAGCCTTGGGTGACTGTCAATGTGGAGTTTGCATGTTCTCCATGTGTCTGTGCGATTTTCTTTCAGGTTCTCCGGTTTCCTCCCACAGTCTAAAGGTGTGTAGGTTAGGGGGATTAGCAAGGTAAATATGTGAGGTTATGGATATAAGGCGGGGGTGGGCCTGGGCAAAGATGCTTTGTCAGATGGACTAAGTGGCTTTCTTCTGCTCTGTAGGAATTCCATGATTTTAATAACCAAATTATTCCAGATGCTGGAATCTGGAATGAAAAGCAGAGAATGTAAGTCTGGCAGCATCTGTAGGGAGAGAGAAACAGCTAACATTGGGGTGGCACATTGGCGCTGTCAGGCAGCAGTGCTAACCAAGGACTCAGGCTCGATTCTCGGCTTGGGTAATTGCCTGTGTGGAGTTTGTACATTTGCCCCGCGTCTGCATGGGTTTCCTCCAGATGCTCCGCTTTCCTCCCCCAGTCCAAAAATGTGCAGGTTAGGTTGATTGGCCATTCTAAATTGCTCCTTTGTGTCAGGGGAATTAGCAAGGTAAATATGTGGGGTTATGGGGTAGAGTTTGGCTCAGATTGTTGTAGGTGCAGGCTCGATGGGCCAAATGGCCTCCTTCTGTACTGTAGGGTTTCTATGATTCTATAACCCTGAGTCCATTTGACTCTTCATCAGAACTAAAGGGAGGTAAAATGTGTTAGATATTATACTGTTGCTGGGTGGGATTGCAACAAGATAGAGCAAATTTAAAAATAAGAGACAAATAACCACGTGTGGGAGAAGGAGTTGGAAGAGGGTTAAAGAACAAAGAACAAAACAGCATGGGAAATATGCCCTTTGGTCCAACGAGCCCACGCCGCGACCCCAATGTTCCCACCTCTACTCGTGATCCCTGTCTATATTTATAGATCTATGGATTAAAAAGCAAATTTGAGACAATTTAGGGAGAATTTGTTTTGCCAATTAGCCTAAGAGCACATCTTTGGGATGTGGGAGGAAACCGGAGCACCCAGAGAAAACCCACGCAAGCACGGGGAGAATGCGCAAACTCCCACAGACGCAGGCCCAAATCCATGTATCTGCACAGCACAGCGATAGTCACTGAGCTGTTGTGTTGCCCATCAAATGGTCCAGGTCAAGCGTATACTAACGACGTGAAGCACTAGGATACTCTCGAAAAAAAATCCAAGAGCAGCCTTCTCACGACCATCATGTGTATGCCCCTTGTTAGACAACAAGGTGGACCAAAGCACCTGTAGGATAAAAACAAGTACATCAATATCATCATCTATTTACACACTTCCCAGGGACTCCCAAGGCTCATGATCCCTATTTTAAATAAGTTTTCTATACCCCTCCATTCCCATTCTGTTCATGTGCCCATCTAAGTATTTCTTAAATAACTCCGGAGCGCCTGCCTCCACCACTTTACTTGGCAGCGTGTTCCATACCCCTACCACCCTCTGTGTGAAAAAACTCCCTGTGGCATTCAAATTATACCTTACCCCCCTCACCCTAAGCCCGTGACCCCTCGTGCTATTTGAGTCCATCCTAAGAAAAAGCTTAACCCTGATTACTCTATCTATACCCCTCATAATCTTGTACACCTCTATTAGATCCCCTCTAAGTCTGCGTCTTTCTGAGGAAAACAGCCCCAATTTGCCTAACCTCTCCTCGTAACTCAGACCTTCCATAACAGGCAGCATCCTGGTAAACTCCTCTGCACTCTCTCCAGAGTCTCCACGAACTTCCAGTAGTAAGACGACTGGAACTGGACGCAGTATTCCAAATGAGGTCAAACCAATGTTTTATACAACTGCAACATTAAAGGCCAACTCTTGTACTCTATACACCTTCCTATAAAGGTTAGCATACTATATGCTTTCTTCACAACCTTCTCCACTTGCTCTGCCACCTTCAGAGACTTGTGCACCTGCACCCCCAGGTCCTTCTGCGTTTCTATACTCTTAATAGGTCTACCCTTTATCATATACCTCCCCGCTACTTTCTTTCTCCCAAAATGCATCACCTCACATTTATCAGGATTGAATTCCATCTGCCATCTGTCTGCCCAAGCTACCAGCCTATCTATGTCCTGCTGCATCGCCTGACAATGCTCCTCACTATCCGCAAGTTCAGCCATCTTTGTATCGTCTGCAAACTTGCTGATCACTCCACTTACTCCCTCTTCAAAGTCATTTATATATATTATGAATAGAAGAGGTCCCAGTACCGAGCCCTGCGGCACACCACTAGCGACCAACCTCCAGCTAGAAGAACACCCTTCCACTATTATTCTCTGTCTCATATTACCAAGCCAGTTACTTATCCATCTAGCTACCTATCCTTGTATCCCATGAGCCTTGACCTTCTCAACTCACCTCCCTTGACGGACTTTGACAAACGCCTTATTGAAATCCATATAGACAACATCAACGGATCGCCCTTCGTTGACTGTTTTCGTCACCTATGGGGCATTGAAACAAAAAATATTTGGGACGTCAGAAAAAAAGGGGTTTAAGATGGAGGTCACAATCTGGTGTTGTTGAACTCAATGTTGAGTTCTGAGAGTTGTAATGTGCCTAATTGGAAGATGAGATGCTGCTCCTGCAGTTGCCGCTCTTGTTATCTTTTGTGGTCAATGTATCCTTTCTTCCTTTCTGAAATTGCTATTAGTTTGCAATTGCCTAGCTAAGCTCTGTCTTCCTCAAATGCTGTTGTATTGTCCGATGCTGGGAACTGTTCAGGAAAGCTTCGGTCCACCTTGCTGCCTAACAAGAGGCATACACGCGATGGGCCGTGAGAGGGCTGCTCTTGGATTTTTTTTCGAGAGTATCCTAGTGCTTCACGTCGTTAGTGTATGCTTGACCTGGACCATTTGATGGGCAACACGACAGCTCAATGACTATCGCTGTGCTGTGCAGATACATGGATTTGGGCCTGTGTCTGTGGGAGTTTGCACATTCTCCCTGTGCTTGCATGGGTTTTCTCCGGGTGCTCCGGTTTCCTCCCACATCCCAAAGATGTGCTCTTAGGCTAATTGGCAAAACAAATTCTCCCTAAATTGTCTCAAATTTGGTTTTTAATCCTTAGATCTATAAACATAGACAGGGATCACGGGTAGAGGTGGGAACATTGGGGTGGCGGCGCGGGCTTGTTGGGCCGAAGGGCGAAGGGCCTGTTTCCCGTGCTGTTTTGTTCTTTGTTCACTGGAACACTACAGCAGACCGAGAACAGACATGTAGGCATGAGAGCAAGGTGCTGAGTTGAAATGGCAAACAACAGGAGGATTGGGACCACGCTTGCAGAAACACTGAAGATGTTCCGCAAGGTGGTCAACTAGTCTGTGTTTATCTCTGCAGTGTAGACAGCAGTGAATACAATAAACCAAATTGAAAGAAATATAAGTGAAACACTGGTTGTGTTATGCTCGAGTTGGCAGAAATGGCTGATGATGATTGTTTGAATGAAAAGGCCGATGGGATGGAAAGTGAAGACAAGGTGGGGAGCCCTATCATTGTTCTGCAAGCAAGGAGAATCAGAGCAGAGGTGTGGGGGATGGGTCAGACATGTTTAAGTACTCCGTAAACTGCAATTAAGGAAAAGCGCAGACACATCAGAAATGCCGTTTCATCATTGGAACAGATGTGGCAGAGGAAGAGAAACTGGCAGAATGTGTTGAAGTGCATGAGTACAACACACAGACAAATTAGACAAGTGATTGAACACGTACCAAATCCACACTCCTACTTGTCCAAACAGAACATGTAAGATAGCACACACACTCAGTGGCTGTCATAACCGAATCAGCTTCCTGATTCTAGTAGGCCTGGACTGAATTCTCTGGGCCCATTAGTGTCTTTTGCATACCCCATCCTTCCCTGCCAGGTGTGGTTCACACCAGAAGGATTTACAACTGCTCCTCACTAACAGGGAACAGGAGACTCAACTCACTGTTGGAGACAGAGGCCAAAGGGAGGTCGGGAGGCAAGGAGGTACCCCTTGGGTTGTGCCAGCTTGGCAACCTGGAACTGCCCATCAGGCATGCCAACAGGGGAGTAGGGGTCAGGGCCTAATGGGAGCCAGGGCCTATTGGATCAATTGATAGAGGACCCACTGTAACTCTGCAATAGGATCGGTGGGGAGGCAGGGAGGGGATAATCAGGAATGGGGGGGAATCAGCGCTGGCCAAGTGAGGGGATTGGGTTGGCCAGGAGGGAGGTTGGTAGATCAGTGATCAAGAATTGTGGGTTGGGGTTGTGCAGATCAGTGATATCAGGAGGTTCCAGGGAAGGCCAGCAATCAGAGGCCAGCAATTGGGAGGCTGGCAATGGCAGGGGAGGGAGGGATGTAACTGCGCATGTGCACTGGCATTTCCACACAATAATCAGCTCCATGCCAACTTAGCTGATTGTGCTAAAGAAGGTACCTGGGAGACCCACAACAGAAACCTCATGAAATGCCTCTCGCAGTTGCCTTCCAGCCGTAGTGCAATATGTTAAATTGGGTATAGGGTTGTTAATGTACAGATCCATCAAGTATTTATTATTCATCTAACAAAGCAAAAATATTGTATTCATTGCCTTCAGCCATAAGAATTAAATGAATTGGCCAAAAACTGGCATCAGGTGATGCTGTGCACCTCAGGAGGGTGCTGAGATGGATCATCCACACCAGACTTCTAGTTGTACACAGAATTCAATTTATGCTGTGGAGCTTAGACCCAATTCTTCAAGTGTTCAAAACACAATATTCTATGACAGCAAAGACATATTTACATAAAACATTCAATGCAGCCCATTTGTAGATGTATTTATGAAGTTAAGAAAATATTTTGGAATAATCAAGCAAATGTTATACGTTAAATATAGAAGTAACTTTTATATGTTACACATTGTGTCACACCAGAGGAGAGAGTAAAAAAAATTCTGGAGATCATGTTTGTTTATTATAGCTATCGAGAAAATCATAATGAATCATGTAATAAATTCCATTTGAAGTATATAATTAAAATGACATTGGTTTCATTGCAACCCTTTACAGATACTCAATTTCCATAGTTTATTCCACCACAGTCAGCAGAAATCATAAAGTTAACTCTGCACAGTTGCAACCTTCCAGAAATGTATTCTTCTAATGTCTGCAAGTCTTTCCCATCTTCTTTACCAGGTCATGGTGAGAAACCAACATTAAACCATTATTCTTCTCCTGGTTAAGTCAACATACAATTGTATGGGATCATGACCGGGAAACTGATGAAAGTCCCAACAGACTGTCCAACTCACAATTTTGTTTTTAAATTGCTCAAAGTTGCAGAACCCTTTGCTAAACAGTTTTAAGATCTTTTTGGTAAGGTTTTGTAAACAATTGATCAGGGACTAGTGAGCCCCTGGTTGGGACATGAATATTAATTCTAAATGAGTTTGCATTGCTGCTCACTCATGGGGTCACAGGATGATTATAACATGAATCATTCAGGCTGGCAAGTCCATGTCGGCTCTCTGCAAGAAGGGTTTCACCAATTCCACTCCCCTGTCCTTTCCCCATAGCCCTGGCAATCTGTTCTCCTCAAGTGTTTATCCCATTCTCTTTTGAAAGCCACAACTGAATCTGCCTCCACAATGCACTCAGGAAGTGCATTTCAGATTGTAGCCACTCACTGTGTAAAATGTTTATTCTACATGTTGCCAGCCGCCTTAAATTGGTGTCCTCTGGTTCAGTTTTCTTTTGTGCAGCTTTTTCATTTGAAAAGGATACATTTGCCAATTCAGAGAGTGTTTAACCATTATTCACTGTGATCATAAAAAAACTAACAGGGCAGGTTTTCTTGAATTTAACAAAGAAGTAAGTTTGATGCATACTAATTCTACCCAATCTAAATTAAATAATAAATCACACCCTGGAATTCAAATACACACTCAAACTACACACAAATACAGATTACAGAGTAATGAAGGATAGATTGGCCAAATTACCATCCATAAAAAATGTAAAAGAATAAAAGAATATATAGCCTGTAATTTGGCGATTCTACTGACCTCAGGCTGATTACAACAGTCTTCCACGTACACCATGTCAACTACATTCCCTCATCAATCCTTTCTCTTATCTCATTAAGTAACTCAATCAGCTTAGTTAAACAAGATCGTCCATTAGAAAATCATGCTGCTTTTCTTTAATAAATTCACATTTGTTCAAGTGACTGAAAATTTTGTACAAAATATTATTTCTAAAAGCTTTCCCAAGATTAAACTGACTATCTTGCAATTGCTGGAATCAACCTTACATACTTTCTGAACAATGGTGTGTAACATTGGAACTCTCTGCCCCCAGCACCACCCCCATATTTAAGAAGATTGGCTCAATTGACTAGATGGCTCGTGTTGATTTAAGACAGAGACAGATAGGTTCTTGATTGGTGAGGGGATCAAAGATTATGGGGGAAAGGTGGGAGAATGGGGTTGAGAAATATCAGACATTATTGAATGTGGAGCAGACCCAATGGGCCAAATGGCCTAATAGTGCTCCTATATCTGATGGTCTTACAATCAAATTGGTGCCGACAGCACAATGTTTGATCTCCAATGTGGTTTAAGTGGATTCGGGAACTGCCTCCTTGCCCTGGAGCGGAGATTGTGGCACTGTGGATCTGATCAGTTTTCAGGCAATAAATTAAAGAGGAACAAAACAATATCTTGCAGCACGACCCTAGCCTGTGCACAAGGAGATTTTGAGAAAATGGTGTTGGTTAAAAAGATATATATTTATAATGAGGGTAAGGTATGGTTAAAAATGTTGATGACTGCATATGATAAAAAGTTCAAACATTAGCAGTGTTACACAGAATAAATTGAAAACTTTGACCGGAATTTTGGGGAGAGCATGCTGGTAAAATCAAAGCCTTTAAATGATGTTAAATAGTTTTTTTTGTCATAAATAAGTAAAGCTGAAGTTTATTAGCAAGTAAAACAGATTTTCACATTTATAGTTTACTGAATTATATGTAGTAGGCAGACTCTTTCTATAGAAATATTCCTGCTGTACTAAAATGCAAAGCTTGAACATCTAAACATTAATTAGTTGCTGAGGTAAAGATCTCGAATGGCTTTTGTTTAGCGTTAAGTGGTTATTTAATTAGAAAATATTATTAGAATTCAGACTAGAAAGAAACAGAAATGGAGTGAGGATACAGAAAGAGGGAGAAATGGTGGGTGGGTGGGTGGGTGGGTGGGCGGGGGGGGGGAAGGAGAAAGAAAGAAGGATGAAAGGGAGAAAAAGAGGTGAAGGGAGTGAGAACTCCAAACCTTTCTGAAAACAGCACTTCAATTTGGCCGCCAGATTTCTTAGCTGCAGAGGCCAGCAACTTGGAGGAGAGGGGGCCGGTATTTTGTTGCTGGTGCAACTTAGATCAGGCGAGATTAACTCAACTGCTGAAAGGCAACCCTACCACAGTGAGCCTTGTCAATCAAGCAGATACCACAATGGACAGCCAACCTTTTTTATTCACTTCATGTTAACCTCAGCCAGCATGCCTTTATTAACATTAATTGTGGTCAATGAAATAAGAGAACGAATAAAAATGTCACCTTCTTGGTTATCACAAGGGTATCAGGTACGGACTCGTATTGTTGGAGAAAGAACACAGAGCATTCGTAACTAATACCTGAACGTGGCTGAGTTATGCTAAGTATAATTTCACTAGCCACTTTCATTAGTGCACAAATAAAGATCATGCAGCAGTCTGGAAAACAATCTGCACTGAGACTACTGAAAGAAATTGTAACATTCACTGTTCATTCAGCAGGCACCTGCAGATTATCATGTGTGGGCATCCTTTTGGATAATGTGCATTTTTTTATGTTGTACAAGTTATTTTCCTGGGGGCTGAGAAAAAAATGGTTTGAGTGCAATTGCTCTGTCGATCACAGTTATGATATTGCTTGAAACTCGTGGGTGTTGTTGGAAAAGGTTCTGGCAGCTTCTGTAGCCTCGCTATACTTTGTTGGATTTATGTTATCTGTGTTCTTTGCAACCCACCTACCATACTCAATAGTTGCACTGTTGCTTCTCAGGTAATGGCAAATTTCAGGTCAGGTTTCAGTGCAGCCGCACTTTATATTCTTACTACTTAATTCTCAGCTTACAAAAAAGAAAATTGTGTTACTTCCACTGAATTTCATGGGTCAAGTGTCACCAAAGATACTTAACTGGACCATGGCAAGTGTCCCCCAGGGAGAAGGCAAATGCAAGTTAGCAGTGATCTTTATCTCAGCCAAACCTCAATGAAGTGTTCAGTGGGAAGTGGGTTTTATTTACAAGAATTATATAAACTTCTACAAGGGTCCTTTTATTATAGTATGTGCAAAGTACTCCCTTTGGGGTTTGTAGACCAAACTGCACATGGTGCTCGTTTTTGCTTCTTTGATAAAATATTACCCTCACATAAATTGAATAATACACACAAATCCTTTACGTGCTTTAGATGTGTTTCTCCTGATTTAATTGATAATTCAGGAAAGATGTTTCGACTTTTATAAATATCTGATTTGGGTTTGAATGGTTCATACTGAATAAATAAATGAAATCAGTACAAATCGGTGATTTTAATTCATGACTTACAACCCCTGGTCCATCAATACTCCTTTCCCTGTTTAGAGAGGCATATTTCTCTCCACGATGTCCCAATGATATCACAGTGTTTGCTCAGCATAGCTGCTTCATTACAGATCTTTATATTTCTTGTTCAAGGTATCAGTTGTGTGTTGGTGTTAAAATAATTTTGGACTCTATCTGTTTGCTAACTGCCTTCTGGGGTCTAATACAATGATCATAAAAAAAAACACGTATCCAAACGTCAAAGCAACTGGCAAAATATAAAGATGAAGTATGCATTCGACAATAGAGAACAGAGATCTCTGCGGGGAGTTTGTACTCCAGATGAGCATCCTCCCACTCTCTTCCCACCCCGTCCCCATATCTCACGATTCCCTTTTCTCTCATGTATGCATCAAGCTTTCCCGTAACCGTGTCAATGCTACCCACATCAATCACTCTCTGTCGCAGTGAATTCCACATTCCCACCACATGCTGTATAAAAATTGTTCACTCAAACTGCTGGATTATATCTTACATTCATGAACTTCTCTCCTTCTTTGATCTGGACTCACCCATACACGGAAACAACTTCTATCATATTGAACCCCTTAATAATTGTAAAGATCTCTGTCAGGTTGCCTATTAGTCCTTTATTTTCCAAAAGGTGAAAAAAGAACGAGCCTGCTCATTTTCTGAACAGTTGCATCCTCTTAATTCTGGTTAAATCCTTGCAAATCTTTCCTGCAATATTTTTCTTTGCCAAAATAGCCTTGATGTGGCATGGAGACCAGAACTGCACAGTACTCCAAGTATAGGATGGTCAACATTCAACATAAATGTCACATTACTTCTCTCCTTTTGTATCTAGGAATGAATCCCAGTATTTTATGTATCACCCTTCATAACTTAAATTATTCATGTTGCTCACTCTTAATGATGTGCTTATCTGTACACCTAGTTCTACCTGTTCCTCTTCTCCACTTAACGTCTTATCTTCCAAGACGTAAATGGTCTTCCAACCACAGACTTCACCATATTGAATTTCACTCCCCATTTACCCACTCACTTATGCGTTTATGTATTGCAGTATTGGGACACAGTCTTGCATGTTATTGGTGTTACCGCTAATTTAGTGTCAACTGCAAATACTGAGACTATTCCCGAGTTCAGGTTATTGATTTGCGTGGTGAGTAGCATTAGTGCAGCACAGATCTCTGTAGGAATCATTATGCAATGAAATAATTGAATCAATAAGAAACAATGATAGCGTAGGATGGGATATCTGACTTTGTATTTTTGATACAAATTATTAAATTTTTTCTGTCCTGGCTCATTTTGTTGCAGATAAATATTGTTAGATTTTCTGGATGTAGCTTTGGGCTAAGAATGATTTGTTCTCATAAATTATAACAACTACAGCATGCGTTTATATGGCAACTGTACCATAGGAAAATGTCCCAAGGCACTTCACAGAGGTATAATCAAAATGGAAAGTAATGCATTTTATGCCAAAGAAGAGATGGAGTTCAAAAGCTTAATCAGAGAAGGATTTTAATGTGGGTCATAAAGGAGAAGGAGATGGAGAGGTTTTAGCTGCTCAGTAGCCTATGTATAGATATTAGTATAGGGCACAAGGTCCTCTATGGTCTAATAGCTGCAAGTATTGGCTAAGAAATTTTATGCCTGGATAATAGTCACTTGGGTAGAGTACAAGAGGGCAACTCACCCAGTAAAGGATCAATACTTTCTGGGAAGATAAGAAGTAGATAGCAAAAATAAAACACTGAAATAGAAATAAATACTCCTTCATCAAAAGGAAACCTAACCACAGTAAAATATTGATGCTACAAATCACTTAATGCCTTCATATACATGGCGGGCAGAAAATTTGAACTTCAGGGAGTCAAAGGCAACTTGGGCAAAGGCGAAGAAACAGGCGACAGTGAATTAAACGCACATTATACATGCTGTGCCCTGATTCTTTCCATGGAAACCAACTGAAAAGAAAGTCAGGAAGGGTTCATCATGGGCAGCCGATCCTCTATTGCCTATTTATTCTTTTTCCAGGGGTGAAGAGAAACTCACATCTGACCATCAGGATTGCAAACTCTTGGTCAATCCAAATTTTGGACTACATTCCTAAAGCACATCACCCCTATTGGGTTCATGTGGAGTTCCAGTTGGGCCTCATGGTCAGTTTATGTACTCACGATCCTACGTCATTTGATATAATTAATTATCATAACCAAAAGTCTCTTCTTCCACAGAAGATGATTTGGAAGTTTAATTGCCTCTACCTGGATGACTGTAGAAACACATAGTACTATATAACCTGTACTTGAGGGAATTCAGCTGTCTAGGTTTGAAAATTGAAGACCTATCTCGATGTCAATGCATTCTAAATTCAATTTGCTAAGCTGTAATTAAAGCTATAATTAGTCACACCTCTTTTACAATTCTTTGAATGATGTTTTAATAAATGCGGCATTGTTTAAAGGAGAATTCTTCTTGCAAGCAATTCCAAAGGATTAGTCTAACAATTTATTTCAAATGCTGATTTTGCTTTCACATCTCTTTTGAGAGAGCTAGCGGTTTTTTTCTCTCTCTATTTGTAATCAATGGGAAATGCAGAGAAGCAGGTTCCAGTCAGATTGCAGACTCCATCTGTAACTTTGGACAGCAAAGCTATTCATTCCAGGAACAAGAGAAAGCACAAGTACACTTTCTGGCGAGTCACAGTCAGTGGCCCCAGGATGGACGATTTAGTCATTTGCAGGACAATTTCAAACTGATGAATCACGGCCGGTTTTGAAGAGAGCGAGTCATTACTTGTGCTCCAATTCATAGTCTCACGAAGTAGGCATTTTAACTACTAAACTATGAAGGTAATTAAAAGGTGATTTTTTTTTTCTTTGTTACTTTAATGCAGTCTCTTTTTTTTCGCTTAACGTAGAATCGTTGCATTTCCCAAACGACAGCAAATGTTGCCAGCGCCTTTCCCTTTCAGTGCTCTGATGTCAGAGCATGGGAAAATGCCCGGTCGTCTATTCCAGCTCCCACCCTTGTCCATTGGAGTCAGTTTAACTGACACCAACACTGACCCAAACAGCACACCAGTCTCATGTTCCCGACCACTGTGAGAAGCTGTGTGTGGCTGGAAACTGTTGCCGAATCATTGTTCAGCTCAAATGATCTATAAACTGCATGGAATTAAAGCTGAACTATGCAGAACAAGAGAAAGGAACTATTTAGAGGTGACAGGGCATCAAAGGCCACCAATGGAACTCACTATTTGTGATGAATGGGGGAGAAAAAAATGGATGAACTTAAAAAGTTTCTGTGTGGTTAATTTTAATCTATACAAAGTTTCCTGTTCCATGTGTTACAAAATCAGGCTGTTGTTTAGAATGGAGAATGAATATTTTAATTGGTTTAACAAGGTGGAATTGGCACAACTGTGAAATAGTTTTAACTTGATCTGGATATGTATATATATATATTATATATATGTATATAGCATTTGCACTGTAGTTTAGCTTCTGATTCCCATGGTTTACCTTAGTAAGGTTCAAGAAATCTCCAGACTAAAATCTCTTTTGTGCACTGCAGCAATGAAATTCCTTACATCTTAAATCAATGATTTTTACTGGGGGTACAGAGTTGGGATGTGCTGGTTAAAGCAGCACCTATTTCAAACAGCTTAATTTTTCCCACTGTGCCAGGAAACTCCAGTTTGTACAGGAGATTGATAACAAAGTTTGGGGTCAAAGTTCACCTTGAAAGTATGATTGGCCAGTCGAGTTCAAAAGGAAGATTGCAACACTCTTGACCTAAAATTGACATATACAGCCAGTTCTCAGTTATGTCCAATTTTATCTCAAAATGGAGCAGTTAATGATGGTGTTAAATTAGTGCTTGTGAGAGTGGGAAAAAGCATGAAGAGATAAGGCAACACCAATGTTCAAATATATCAGCCGAAAGGAATAGTGATATTGACTTATTTTTAAATGGTTGGAATAGGAAGATTGGGAACTTGACGCAAATTTTAGTAATATAGATATTCAAGTGACAGACATTTGTATGTAAAACATAAACATAAACATATCCAATCTGCTTTCTAAATATTCACCAGCACCTTCCAAACTAACAGTCTCCATCAACCAGAAGGACAAGGGCAGCACTTGCATGGGAAGACCAAGTTCCTCTCCAAACCTCACACTATCCTGAGTTGGAACTATATTGCTGTTCCTTCATTGCGGCTGAGTCAAAATCCTGGAACTCCCTCCCTAACTAGACCACGTGGAACTGCAGTAGTTCAAGGTAGCAGCTCATCACCACCTTCGCAAGGGCAATTAGGGATGGGACAAATAACTGCTTAGCTAGCGCTGTCCATATCCCACAAAAGAAAAATAAAGTATATATGTTTTGATAATTGAATTCAGAGACGTGAATAGCACAAAAAGAAGCTACTTCGCCCATCAAGTTTAAATCAGCTCCCTGAAAAACCTATTTATTTCAGCTCATTCCCCTGCTCTTGCTCTCCACAGCTCCAAGTCCCTTTTGAAAGTTAATATCGAAGTTGCCGTCAAAATCTTTTCAGACAATACACTCTAGATCGTAACAATTTATATTGTTAAAAAAGTCTTCTCAGGTCCTTTGTAGTAATTTTATTAATTATCTTAAATCTGTGCCCTCTGGTTACCAACCTGAGCAAAAACCAATTAAATAGCAAAACCTGTCATGATTTTAAACACCTCTATTAAATCTCCCGTTTGCTCGAAGTGCAACAATACTAGTTTCACTGGTCCCTCTACATAACTGAAGTCTGTTGTTAATTCCTGATGTATCCTATTGTTGCGCCAAGCCCTGTGGTGTAAAATCGATCCTGATATTTGTGGGAAAGGGAACATCCAGCTGCCATATAATACATTTGGTTTAAGTTGAGAACTATACTTGGGAGCTTGGATTGCTAATGCACGGTCTTATCTTTAAGGTGATGGCATTTAATGATCACAAATTGCTGGAGAGTTTGAACACTTCTGGAGACATGTTTATAGGAGCTGTGCTGGTTCATTAAATATGATACCACTGCTTGCAAATTGTAATCGACAGAAAAATTAAACAATTGACTAATCAGCTTGTTAACAGTTTAAGGGATGCAATACTGCTTATACCTCATTTGGGCTTTAAGAAAACCAATTACATGATTTCAATAATACAACGGTGAAATGCACAGTTAGTAGCTGAACCTGACATGGGTATTAGCTGGGAAATGCATACTGAATGAGAATGAGCCAGGGCCTTTTTCATGTAATGTCAGCATCCTTTAATTGTAAAACAAGTAATAATTCACATCAAAGAATTTTTTAAAATTCATTTATGGGATGTGGGCATCTCTGGCTGGGCCTGCATTTATTGTCCTTCCCTAATCACCCTTGAACTGAGTAGTTTGCTCAGCCATTTCAGAGAGCATGTACAAGTCAATCACATTGCTGTGGGTCTTAAGTCACATGTAGGGCAAACCAAGTAAGGATGGCAGATTTCCTTCCCTAAAGGACATTAGTGAACCAGGTGTGTTTTTATAACCATCAACAATAGTTTCATGGTTATCAGTAGAATTTTAATTCCAGAGTTTTTAATGAATTCAAATTTCACCATCTTCCAGAGTGTGATTGGCACCTGGGTGTCAAGAGCATTAACTTGGGTCTCTGGATTACTAGGCCAGTGACAATACCACTACACCACTAGATCCCTCAAACACATTTTAATGAAACAGGTCAAGGCACCATTGAGATGTGACTTGTACCATATTTAATGTATCTAAATAAGGCAATAACTTATTTACCAATTAACCAACTTGCGCAGTATTGTTCTTGAAGGTGCACAATGACAGAGTTTTTTGTTGGAAGACTATGAAAGATCTTTTGCTTTGGAACATAAACCAGAGTTGTGCAATACTTTAGCATTTTACAATTAAGAAGCCATCTGTCCCTATCTTGATATCCACTCAAAATTTATTCCCCCAAAGTCTGCAGTATTCTAACCATGGTCTCTTACACAGTTTCAATTTTAATCACTACTACATTGACAACTCTATCTTCAGCTACTTTTGCCTCTGCTCTGGAATTAGAAGTTAGCTTTTATTTAGCTAAATAAAAGTTCCATTTAAATACATTTAGATGTTGCCGTTGAATTGTAGAATGTGAATTGTAATCAAACATCTTAACTTTATCTTTTCAGTTGGAATTCCAGGAGCCTAGTAGTTATTAATAATTTTCCATTGCTAAATTTATTTTATGTAGACTAATCATCCTTCTCCAGATCCGACTAGATTTGGATCTCAGAGTTTGCCACTCAACTACAGAAGCCACACATTGTGGTATAAATGGCTGTGCCAATTCAGACACCAGTCTCCCATAATCTAATGTAAAAAAACAAAGGCAAAATGTCACAAGGAAGGTATGGTCTGATAATCCAGCAACAACGAGTCAGAAAAGAAAGGAAATGTTTGCCTGATTGACTGCACAGTCCATCTTTGTGAGAGGATTATAGGTTGAAGGGCAGCTATTTTTAATGATCCCCTTGTCTCTCGACCTCCTTCCAATGCAAACTTGGAGCAAGAAATCTAGATGGCAGACTGATGTGTGTTTCACCCAAAGAACTAACAAAGAGTTGACCAATATTTCCACAATCTCTGGAAAGCCTTACATTAAAAACGTGCCTTCCATTCACTGAGTTCATGGATAGTAGGTCACAAGCCTGACCCAAACAAATTGTGTCAAATCTTTTCTAGCCATCTAGTCTAGCAATATTAAGGGGAATGATGGCCTAGTGTTATTATCGCTAGACTATTAATCCAGAAAATAATGTTCTGGGGACCCGGGTTCAAATCCCACCACGGCAGATGATGGAATTTGAATTCAATTTTAAAAAATCTGGAATTAAGAATCTACTGATGACCATAAACCATTGTTGATTCTAGTACACAAATATCCTTTAGGGAAGGAAATCTGCCATCCTTACCTGATCTAGCCCATCTGATTCCAGAGCCACAGCAATGTGGTTGACTCTCAACTGCCATTGAGCAACTAGGGATGAGCAGTAAATGCTGACCAGCCAGCAACACCCATGTCCCATGAATGAAAATAACATGAAGGTATACTTGTTCATCAAGGAAGATAAGCTAGCTGGGATATTACAAATGCAATATTGTTGCATTTTAGGGTATTTAATCTGTGGGCCACTCCTGAAAAAGCAACAATGACTTATAAAGTGTGACATATAAGACACTGAGGGCAGCTCAGGCATTGGGTGGGACATGGGAGTCTGGGGATGGATCTGTTGGAGTCAGGGTGGTGGGACGGGGGTTTGGTTGGGAGGAATGCATCAGTTGTGGAGAGAGGGTCAGATCAGAGGGTTTGGATTGGGGGATTGGATTAGGTCAGGACGAGTCCAGTCTGGTCAGGCTGGGGATGAGAGTTGGCCCCATGGGTTTGGGAAAAGTCCCATGCTGGAAGCGGTTCAGGATATTGGGGAAATACCATGGGGAGTTGGGAGGTAGGGAATACCATGGTGGGGTGATTGGGGGAAGAGGGGAGTTCGGGTTGTGGTGGGATTTGCCATGGTGGGGCTTGGACTGGATACTTAAAATAGTTATGCCCTTTCATTCTTGATCCTTTTATAAATGGGAAGTTTCTCCCTACTTACTCTATCCATTCCCCTCATGATTTTGAACATCTCTATCAAATTTCTTCTTAGCCTTTTTTCTTTCAAGGAGAACACAGTCTCAATCCAATCTATCCCCAACATTGAAGTTTCTCACCCCTGAAAGCATTTTTGTAAACCACTTCTGCCCTGTCTCCAATGTGTTCACATCTTCTGTTTAGTATCGCACCCAGAACTTTACACAATATTACACCTGAGGTTTAACTCGTGTACTGTATAAATTCAACACAACTTAGGCATTCCTCAAGTATTCCTCCCTGTTTTTCTGGACACTTTCCACACCTTCCAGAACAGTCCACTGTATAAATGGGAAGCAATTCCTCGCTTTGTCAGTTAATTCTAATTGTCAATGTGCATTTGTTAAATCTACCTTACCGAGCACTTTCCCATTGGCTAAATTAGAAAAGAAATCTTCACTGGTAGACAATGAGAAAGTATTATTCTCAATCACCTTATTTATTATTTGTTATAATCTCCAGAAATCGCAATAAATCTGCCTGCTTTTCCAACCACCACAATGGATGTAGCCCATTCACTGCTCATCATCCTCTTAATCGCCCTTTGTGCTTGCTAATCTATTTAACCTTTTACTTATGCTACTAACTGCACTTAAGGTACTAGTCTAGCTTCACAAAATATCAGCTGTGCAATGTCCTTTTATTCTGAATTTGACTTTGTGATACTTAATGTTATCATTTGGCCCCTCCTTGCTCAAAGACCACTTTGTATTCTCTTAGCATCTTCTCAATGGCAGGCAGAATTTTACTGATCCCCACTATCAATAATTTAGACCAGCTTAAGTGCATCTTTTGAAGAAAATTCATTCCACTCAGAGAGAATCTGTGCCCTCCCCACAACTATTAACAGCAAGTAATAGGATGTAATAACTAATACCCACTTTTTCTCACACAGGAACACTGTTATTGGAATAACCAGTCAGTTTCATGCTAGCTTTGTGTAAAGGAAGGTGATTTAGATACTTCTTGTACTCTCCTTTTGAGGTAACATATAACTGCAAATGTGCCAATGGCGAAAGAGAGTTGTGAACCTCTGGCTTTTACTGTAGGTGCTGGTATTTTACCAACAGCTCCATTACTCTCATCTTCCCAATGTTTTTGTTCTTGCTCTGTGACTGAATACAACACCAGATCTTCCTGCTTGATAGCATCAACTTCTGTTTCCACATCTATCGTATTCACATTCACTCTTTCCAGTCTCCTGAACTAGCTTTCGATCTCCCACGACCTTGACCTGGTGCATTGCTGTGACCTGGTGCTCTACAGTGAGCTGGAGCATTCCTGTTCCCTCTACTTTTACATGCCACCTGAATATGAATGACTTTCCCACAGGTATAGCACTTTGATTGGAAGTTTAAATAGTTGTAAGCTACCATAGCAACAGTTGGATCTACGTGTCTGACTCCATGCCTGTGAATTTGGCCACCTTATCTCTATCTTGACGTAATTGCATGGACCTTCACTGCTGGCTCAGAAAAAGAGTTTCCTTGCAATTTGCATCTTTATCTTGCTGCCATTTCCATGGCTTTGGCCTTATTGCAGGTCTCTTTCCATCTCAATTATCGTCATTGTTCAACACTTGCTTTTCAAAACAGTTCATTATACTGAGGTATCACAGATAACACTGGGTAGTCTGCACCTCAAAAGCCCCATCATGTTGACTTTACCCTCATTTTATTCGCTTTCAGCCAAATGTGTAACTTTTGCTCGTAATTATGTCAGTCCTCTTTGTTAGGGATGGATTTCTATATTGTAAGTGAGCAAGTATGCTTTCATTGCAACTTTTCAATTATGTACCATGCTGGCTCAGTCACTGTGAACCTGAACACAGTGTGCAAATGGAATAATCATTCAAATTGCCCAAACATCCTCAAAATCAGCTTTGGGAGTTTGAAAAATGTGCTATATTTGTTCTTCAGTCCTTAATTTCTCAAACTAAATATAAAAGAAAATTCCAACCCCTCCAAGAAGCCATCTTTCTACTTTGTACTTCACGAAGATGGGCACATACTCAGCTGCTTTATTTACACTTCCCCAACAGGGAGGGCAGCAGAGAGGGCTCTACACGCCATATCCACAATGAGGTTTCTTTTTATACCACCTCCTTATATATAATGTTCTCTGAACTCAGCAACCATTCCAGTTTCATGGCAACCCCAGATGTGAGTGCTTTAAACGATAACATGATTTTTTTTGACAGAGCACATTCTCGTTAATGGCAGTAGAATTTTATAAGTTGGCTCCTTTTCCTGAGGCACTGGAAAAGGCTCCTCCCATTTCCAATATAACCATCATCATTCATTCTTCAAAAAATGAAAGTCTTGTTAATGATTGCCCCTTCCATCTCCATAGAGTCTAGTTTCCATTGATCCAAAGAATGACCATGACTGATATTTCCACATGTCTAACCATTGTGCATTCGTCAGCTTTGATCTATCTACACTGATATTACCTATTATATGATCCTCCTCCAATGTCCCTCTTCTGTAACTTTTGATTCCACTCATACATTCTCAGTCATCACCAGAACATCTGGTGGCATGGTGGCACAGTGGTTAGCACTATTGTCTCACAGCACCAGGGATCCCCGTTTGATTCCCAGCTTGGATTACTGTCTGTGCAGAGTCTGCATGTTCTCCTCACATCTACATGGGTTTCGTCCTGATACTTCAGTTTCTTCCTGCAGTCCCAAAGATGTGCTGGTTAGATGCATTGGCCATGTTAAATTCTACCTCTGTACAACAAAACAGGCATCGGATTGTAGCAATTAAGGAATTTTCATAGTATCCATATTGCAGTGTTAATGTAAGCTTCTCCTTCCATCCCTATATTATCACTTTAAGAATCCCTGAAGCACATATCCTCGACACCCTTTAGGGAAAGCAATCTGCTATACTTATTTGATCTAGCCTAATGTGACTCAGACCCACAGTGATATTGTTGACTCTTAACTGCTCTCTGAAATGGTCCAGCAAGCTATCCAGTTCAAGGGCGATTAGGGATGTGCAATAACTGTTGGCCCAGCCAGTGACACCCCCATTCCATGAATGAAAAAAACTTAATCTATATGTTTCTTCTCCGTGACAATATCATGCAGACATAGAGTTAGCAGAAGGATGACTCATGTACCTTATTTTATGAGATCATCCCACTTCTGAGTCAACTGTCCCATGTCCCAGGACCATATGCTACCAGGTTTGCCTGTAATTAGGACCTCTAAATTTTGCACAAGTATAGTGCCCAATCTCCTGTTTGTGTGCTCCAACAGGTTTGGCAAATGCACCCATTCTGCTCTTATACCTCTGAAGCTGATTTCCCAACTCCCTTGCCCGCTCTCAATAGCTGTGACAACCCATCCTTCCTTAAGGCTGTTCATTAATGTTTTCCACAAAAGTTGGTCACTCTAGTTAGCGGCTACTTGCATGCTGATAAAATCCAACTCCCTAGCTACCTCTTTAGATTTTTCTGCTGCCTCTTTACTGTATTCTAGCTAAACATTTGGAAGACTAAGCTCATTGTCTTCAGCCCCCAGAACAAACTGCATCCAATTACCACTGACTTTATTTCCCTCCCTGGCCTCTTCCTCAGGTTAAATGAGACTGTTTGCAACCCTGTTCAATCCTTGGAGGAATTTCTAATCCTATATTCTCTCCATAAAAAAGACCTTCCACTCCCGTGCCATTTCCTGACTCCATTGCCTGAAAAGCTCATTCACAGATTTGACACTGCCAAACCTAATTGTTTCTATGATCTCCCAGTTGCTTCCATTCATTGAATCATAGAACAGAATCATAGAATCCCTGCAGTGCAAAAGAGGCTGTTCAATCCATCGAGTGTGCACCGACTCTCTGTCAGAGTATTTTATCCAGGAACTCTTCTCCACCTTATCCCTGTAAGTCAACACATTTACTACAGCTAATCCACCTAACCTACACATCTTTGCACTGTGGGAGGAAAGCAGAACACACGGAGGAAATGCAAACAGAATATGGGGAGAATGTGCAAACTCCACAAAGACAGTCACCGAAGGCCAGAATTGAATCCAAGCTCCTGGAACTGTGAGGCAGCAGTACTAACTCCTCTGACACCATGCCACCTCATCACAAGTTTCAGCTTAATTGAAAGCTCTATTGCCTACATTCCATTCCATACCTAGTCACATTTGTCCATCAGACCCAACTTTCCTCAATACATCAGTTCCCAATTGCACAAAAGTTGAAATGTAAAATTCCCATTTCTGCATTAAAATCTATCTCAAATTTCACTCCTTCCCTATCTCTGTACTTCATTCATTTTTCCAGCCTCTTCCCTGAATACTTATTCCTGTTGGCTCAGCCATTTCTGCATGTCCCCAGCTGCACTGCACTGAAATATCAACCTAGGTTTTATGCTCAAATTTCTGGTACATGATGTGAACATTCTGATCCAGAGATGGGAGTATTACCAATGAACCAGGGCTGAGGACATAGGAGAATGTCAGTTTAAAGACTCAAAGTAAATTTAATTCTTTTTTTCTGCCACCACAACATTGTTATATGTATAGCATGTCAGGACACAATTGCCATGCCATCACTGCTGGATCCAACTAATCTTCATTAATATGTTCTTCAGGAAGTGTCCAGGTATTTTCAGGAAAAACAATGACCAAGTGGAAGGCCTTGACTTAAAACACTGTATTCATTCATTCAAAGTTACATACCTCTCTTTATCCTCACTTTCTAAAGATTCTAGCTCTAAGATATAGTTGATCTCACTCCACGTTCCAGGAGTGGAACATCAACATTTACTGAGCTCATAAACTGTGACAGCGTGTGATAGTCAAGTAAAATTTATACATTTCAATTTCACCAGCAATTAAGCCAGTCTGGTGCAGCTCCTTTGAATAATTTAATGTTATGGTTTTAATGTTAAACTAACAAAGTGGAAATGATTGCATGAAAAGTGTAGAATTTAGATAAACTGAAATCTTTAAACTTAGAGATTTAAGCTCTAAATTTGAAGAGCTAAATGTTCCTCTTTTTGAAGTAAATAAAGAGTCTGGTTAAAAATAAACACATTTGAAAAGAGGCTTCCCACTGGCAAAATCCAAAGATGGTTGGTCAGCCAATGATACCAGGCATTTAACTCTAATTTTGGGATCCAAGTGGAACTTGGCCCTAACTCTACACTCTTAAGGAAATTATTGCTAGAATGTGGCAGTAACCAAGTGAAGGAATTCACCATCGCACATGCCCTTTCACATTTTCCAGTTGCTAAATATATGTTCCAGGCACAAGTCAGCATTGCTCCTCTTTACTATGCTAAAATATTCCATGTTAAGTATAGACTGTTTCATCAGCATTTTGCTTCATAATTCATATTCTAAATCGCTGGGAATAGTAATAGAAAGAGAGTAATTGTGGTAAAATTTACAAATCCCAGCCATTGTTTATACATGTCAAATAAATGTTGGCTAATATTGTCACTCCTGTCACGTATCTCTCTTTGTTTGCAAAAATACACAGGATTGTGTCGATACTTACTGGTCAAGCAGTTATAATATTCTAGGATGTGCAATGATAGCTTAACTCCTTCCAATCCTAGTAGCTCAAAACTCTCATTTCAACATAACAAGCAACAAAGCTGTGCTTTTTTCTTTAAACAAAGCAAGGGTCTTTCATCAGTGGAATTCTTTCATGACAACAACACTTCTTTGTATAAGATGATAATGGTTTAAGTATTACTGACCTGCAAATGAAACGGAAAAAACAAATTCAGTTACTGTAGAGATCAAGCTCAGCAGCACAAACTTCCATTAATGTTGCTGTTCTAGAAATGAGCTGGATCCTGAGATGGTGTGGCTGTGAAGGATCCTTATGGGAAAAGTGGAGCTCAGAGACTGAATACATATTGATCAAGTATTTTATAGAATTGCAGACATCTTCCAGTGCAGAAAGAGGCCAATCAGCCCATCAATTTTGCACCGGCTTTCTGAAAGAACTACTACCTAGTCCCCTGCCTTATTCCTGTAACCATGCACATTCTTCCTTTTCAGATAGCAATACAATTCCCTTTTAAATTCCTTGATTAATCCTGCCTCAACCACCCTCCCAGGAAGTCTCCAAACATTTCCTGGGTGAAAAATATTTTCCTCATATCACTTCTACTCCTTTTGTCCATTATTTTCAATCAGTGCTGTCTAGCTGTTGATGTTCACTCAAATGGAAACAGTTTCTCACTATTTACCCTGTTCATACACCTCAAGATCCTGAATACCATTATCACATCCTCTTCAATCTTCTTTTCTCAAAGGAAAATAGCCCCAACCTCTCCAATCTATCTTCATAGCTACAATTTTTTATGCCCAGAATCATTCCTGTTAATCTCCTCTGTAATCCCTCCAATGCCTTCACATTCTTCCTCCAGTGTGGTGCCCAGAATCAGAAGCACTACTCCAGATGAGACCTAACTAATGTTTTTACAAGTTAAGGTGACCTCCTCACTCTTGTGTTCAATGCACCTATTGCCAAAACCTAGAATACCATATGCCTTAATAACTCCTCTCCAAACATATCCTCAACATTAAGGTTGTGAGTGTCAGAAATCTTGACCTGAAATGGTGTAAAATACTATCTTGAAAGGTTTCAGTCTGGATGGTAATTCCCTATAGGACCAGAGGGAAGGCCATTTGTTCCAGATGGGCAGCATGGTCGGTGCCGGTTTAGAGGGCTGAAGGACCTGTTCCTGTGCTGTAATTTTCTTTGTCTTTTGTTCATGTTCTAAATTGTCCCTTGGTATTTCAAGATGTGTAGGTTAGAGGAATTAGTGTAAAACTAAGATAAATGCAAAATATTGCAGATGCTGGAATCTGAAACAAAATCTTAAAAATGCAGGAAAATCTCAGCAGGTCTGACAATATCTGTGGAGAGGGTATAGAGCCAATATTTCTAGCTGAGACAACCCTATGCTGAAACTCATCCCATTACCTTCCCTTGCATCTCCCTTTGTCTTCTTTAGGTTGAAAATATTTGTTAAATTTTCTCTTAAACAAAGAAGTACTCACAATTTTAACCACCCCCCTCCCAAATAGCAATGCATTCTGTGCTCTGACAAAGACTTAAACAAGAAAGTTCTCCCAACACTTTTAATAACATTTTTAAAATGACAATACCATATCACTGACTCCTCAACCAAAGTAAACAGTCTTTGCTAATTGCTCAGTCAAGTTCTGAAACTGAACTGGAATGAATGCTCAATGTTTATTGCGTTAATTGATTTACAGGCACCAAGCATAAGTTATTGCAAGTTCATTTATGTTTGGGAAAGGTTGATGATTACATTTCCTAGTTCAAAAACATTTGCCAAACATTAGCTATAATGAGAGACATAAAAACACAGTTTGTTTGCTGAAAAAGCTTTTTGAAAATTAACACTATGGTTCCATTCTCCACATGGGATCAGAAGATGATGTTCAGTGCAAAAGGTTTGCCAAATAATTTTCAGGCACCGTTTCATGCTGGTATGGGTTTACTGGAGGCAAAATTGTTGACTGTAATCTTGGAAAAGACAAAATTCTGGCATCAAGGGATGTAAGAAGATACCCCAGTCCAATGCCGGCATCTCCATGTCAAGGTAAAGCGAAGTGTGGACCTTATTTCCATTATATTTTCCTAAAATTACATACAGTGAAAGGGCAGTATCTGTCACAACAAAGATCGCCTCTTAGTGAACAATGTATAATTAAGATAATCCGAAGCAACAAAGACAAAACTAAAATAAAACAATGCTAATGTTATTCAAAAGCAAAATACTGTGGATGCTGGAAATCTGAAATAAAAACAGAAAATGCTAGCAATCATCAGTAGGTCAGGCAGCATGTGGAGAGTGAAACAGAATTAACTTTTCAAGCCTTGAACATTGTTAGAAATGGTCAATTAAAGTCTATATTGTGCATTTGCTGTTCATACTGGCAAAGCTACTTGTGATATCACCCAGTGCCCAATCAGTGAAGAAAACAGACTTGTAAACATTGCTGACAACTGAATGTCTCAAAGTACACTCATTAAATACTTCTTGAACTGTTAGAATTTGGTAATGTTTGGGAAAAAAAGGTGATACCAAGAATTGGCTGAGGGCTGGATACAGCAAAGGCTATGGACTCTGACAACATTGTGGCTGTAGTACTGAAGACCTGTGCTCAACAACCAGCTATGTCACTTTGTCAAGATGTTCTAATACGATGGCAATATTGGCATCTGCCTGACAATGTCCAGATATGTCCTGTCGTTAAAGAGGAAAATCCCTACTCTTGTTCATCAGCAAAGTAATGGAAAGGATTCTCCACAGTACTATCAAAAGGCACCTACTCAGCAATGACCTGCTCAGTAATGCTCCATTTGGATCTCTTTAAGGTCACTCAGTTCCTGACTTCATTACAGTCTTTGTCCAAATGTGAGCAAAATAGCTGAATTTCTGAGATGAGGTGAACTTGACATCAGGCAGGATTTGATCAAATGACCAAGTATCAAGGACTTCTCACAAAATTGAGGTAAATGTGAATCAAAGAAAAATATTTCCACTGGCTGTAGTCACAACTAGCAAAGAAGAAAATTGTCGTGGTTGTTAGATATCAACCATCTCAGCACCTAGACATTATTGAAGAATTCCCTGAGAGAAGTGTCCTAGACCTAACTATCTTCAACTGCTCTTCTCCATCATAAGTTCAGAATGGTGATTTCACTGATGACTGCACAATGTTCAGCATCATTCATAACTTGTCAGATACAGAAGCAGTCCATGTTTAAATGCAGCAAGACCTGGACAACATTCAGGCTTGCGCTGATAAGCGTCAAATAATATTCATGCCACACACAATGTCAGGAATTGACCACCTCCAACAGTAGAGAACTTAACCGTTTCTTCTTGATATTCAATGGTGTTACCATCACTGAATCCCCCACTATCAATGTCTGATTGCCAGGCATATAAATTGAGACTACAAGAACAGATCAGATTCTGTTGTGAGTAACTCCCCTCCTGACCCCCAAAGTTTAACCCAACACCTAGAAGACACAAGTAGAATAACCTAACTCAAAAGATGAGAGTGCTATGCACTGAGACATAACTAATACATTTGTTTACAAAACAGTGACTACAGTATTGAGTGTCTTAATTCACTTCAGAATGACCTAAGGACATGAAATGTCATATGCAAGTTGTTGTGGATTTGTGTTGTTCCTAGCTGGAACAAGGGTGCTTTACATGATCAATCACATGACCTCCTGATGACATCATCAGCTATTCATGCAGGCAAAAGGGCAGTCTATCCGAACAGCCTGTAGAGTAAACACCTTTCCAATACGACTCTGTTTCGTATTTTTGTGGTTTGGAAAGCCTATCTATTAAAATACCACAAAGGAAACTGGCAAAGAGGAGGTCAGAACTCCCAGAGAGAATGTAGAAATGTAGAAAAATTGCTAATCCTTGCTGCAGACATCTGAAAAAGATTAGGAAGATAAAAACGTCATTATGCCAAAGCTGACAATGGAGGGTGCCAAATATCAGGGGTAGCCATCGAAGGAACCAAAATCTAAGCAAAGATTTTGGAGAAAACAATGTTAAAAAGAAGATCACTGCATGCTCTGCCCAGAATGATCTGGAACAGTACAGGGAACACTGTGAGTAGCAAGTACCCTGCAACAATAATTTAGAGCCAGGGGTGTTGTGAAACTTGGAAGGAAACAGGCTGAGCTCAGGACTGTCTTGTTTGAAAGAAAAAGTAGCAAGGCAGTTCTAAAAGTGTGTGGTACATTATGCTTATGCAAGCTTTCTCACAGTAGAATCTGCACTAATTTTTGACACCATGGGACCATATGATTAGAACACCGAGCAGTGGAGTTTGTATACTGAAAGATTCAATTATTTTGTCCAAGCAAATAAAATTGCAGTAGGCATTGTACTCCCAACATTCCTGAGCATCATGGGGGGAAAGATTCAACCTCCTGTGGTGAAAATGAAGATACTACAGGGCCATTTCTCATCTAAACCCTTGGTCATCACCGAGAGATTCGGGTTCCATGAGCATAACCAACAAGAAGATGAATCAATCACAAATTCATTGCTACTTTAAAGAAGTTAGCTGACTACGGTGAATTTGGAGGTGCCTTGAACAATACAATTAGAGACAGATTAGTATGTGGGTTAAAAAGCAAAGCTATCCAGAAAATGTTGTTAACGGAACACAACCTAAACCTAAAGTAGGCTTTAGAAGTCACAATCGCAAAGCAGCTAAGGAATCCCAACAATTAAGCTTGAGCACCAAAGTCCATAAGGTATTGACGCAAACCCAAACCAGATACAGGTTCAAAACTGCCACCAATGCGAAAAAACTGGGCACACAGCACCTGATTGTGATAACAAGGAATATATTGAATGGAGAAAGAAACTATAAGCCCCAAAGAAATTTAAACAGCAAAAACCAAGTGCATCAAATGGAGAACTGAATAGAGGAAAAAGGATCCATAAGATACAAAATGGACTAGAGTCACAGTCAGATGACAAAATGTCATTGCATGTACTTGCCAATACAGATGCAATAAACTATTACTGGGTCACTCCTTCACTGGATGGACAACTGGTGAAAATGGAGATGGACACTGGAGCAGCAGTTTCATTGATAGCAGAAACTATTTACTAAGAGAAACAACAACATATTGCCTTAACAGCCTTAAAGGTAATACTAAAAACCTATACTGGGGAACTGGTTTCGTTGAGGGGCCATAACAGTTTAAATGTGCAGCTAAATGGACAGGCCACAGACTTATTCCTATATGTTGTTAAAGGTAAATATCCAACCCTGATGGGGAGAACCTGGCTGTAGAGAATCAAGCTAAACTGGACCAAGGTGAATATTGTGTCAGATTCTGAAGTAGGTTCATCAAAGATTTGAAAGAAATATGCCATTGTCTTTAATGCAGAGTGAGGAAACATGAAAGAAATCTCAGTCAAGCTAAAGATTAAGGATGAAAGACCAGCAAGATGTTTAAATGTTAGTTCAGTGCCATACGCCATCAGAACTAGGGTTGAGACAAAATTAGAGAGATTGTTCAAGATGAGGGTCGTCAATCCCATTAATGTAAGTGGTTGGGCCATGCCAATAGTACCTGCGATAAAGAAAGATGGTTCAGTACGCATATGTGGCAATTTTAAGGTCACTATCAATCCATGCTGAGCAATACCCTCTGCCTTTCACTGCTAAGTTATCTGATGGATTGCTGGAGGCTAGCATTTCAGTAAAGTTTACCTCAATTAAGCTTATGTCAAGATAAATGTGGATCTAGATTTTCAACAATATTTGACAGTTGTGACACACAAAGGACTATTCAGGTATAAAAAGCTTCCATTTAGCATCACTTCTACACCTGCATTGTTCCAACATGCCATGGATTAAATTGTAAGCAAACTAGTGTTATTTGGATAATATCTTAATTAAGGGAAAGAATGAAGAAGAGCATCTTCAAAATTTAGTTGCTACACTCCAGAGATTAGAAAGTTATGGACTTTGAGTACAGATGGATAAATGTGAATTCTTCAATCTTCCACTGAATACCTGTGGCACATCATAGATGCAAAGGGATATTCAAATCACCTAAAAGCTATATCTGAGGTAACTATACCTCAAAACATAAATCATTTTTTGGTACTATTAAACAATTATGGAAGGTGTGACCCTACTCTAGCAATTATTCTCAAGCCTTTACACAACTTGTGCCAAATTAAGAAATGGAAATGGAAATCAGTACGAGAAGGCCATCATACAAGCTAAGGAGACATTATTAAAGTCAGAAGTGCAGACACACATTGATCCAAAGTTACCTTTGCAACTGCATTGCCATGCATCACCTTACGGGGTGGGAGCAGTGATTTTTCACATAACACACATTGGTGAAGAGAAGCCAATAGTATTTGCATCAAGATTCTTGAACGAAGCATAAATGAACTATGCACAAATAGAGAAGGAAATTCAAGCCATCATTTTGGGGCCAAATAATTTAATAATTCCTATAGAGGAGATTTACTTTACTAATGGTTCAACAACGATTGGCAATGATACTTGATCTGCACTCTAGTATTCAATTCGATTTCCATCAGTGAGCTGGATGTAGAGATGGACTTTGCTGTTGTAAGCACATGCATTCAATAAAATATCATCAATTAAATCTTCATGGGAATGTTAATCGACTCGCTAGATTACATTTATCTAACGAGTCATCAATGAACAGTTCGAGTGGTAATATTTCCTATTTTGAAGAAACTAATAACACTCCTATAGCCACAGCATAAGTTAAGAATAGTCCACTGCTTTCAGAAGTTATTGACATCATATTTCTTGGCAAGATTTCAAGAGCAAACCCAGAGTGGAAGCCAGATGTCACCTGAAGTTGTGGACTATCCACACGAGCTGCACATTCAACAACCCAAAATTCTCCAGCATTGCTCTTGATAAAACACAAATTACCGCAATGTTTGATTTGCTTAAGCAGCTTGAGACAAGAGAAATTGTTGAGAAGAAACAACAAAGTCAGGTTATATGACATGAGAAAGGGCTAAATACCATATTTTAGTTAAAGGTCAAGAAGTATTGGCAAGGAACTATACCGCCAGTGAGACTCGCCATTATTTTAGCACTTTAGCAGAGAACAAGCCAAATCTACACCATACAAATGCAAGACAATGTAGTATGGCGAAGACATGCAGATTAATTTTTAGCAAAGAACCAGTTTCCAGAGACAGAGTCAACCGTGAGTCCACAATAACTGTGCCAAGAGGAGATCTAGACATTCCTAAAAACCTAACAATAGCTGAAACAATTGGGGAAGGCTGAGAACACTTGAACACCAACTCAACCTCCTAACACCACGTCGATTCCAGTGAAAACAACCACGGACAGTGCCAAAACTAAACCAAAAAGTTGCAGTCAATATGAAAAAGTAGATATCTGAGTTCACCCAAAAGTCAACACCCTCCAAAATATCTAACCTATTGAATGTTGTGTATATTAATTATTCAAATTGAGAACTTTGATGATGAACGTTATACTGTATTGCATTGAAGGAACCTCTGATGCAATGGGGATGGAGAATCGTGTATTCATGTTGTTCTAATTTCAACAAGAGTATTTCAAGGGACCGAAGCTATCATCATCCGTTCACATGGGAAAACAAGCAGTCTATCCTAAAACCTTTCAAGTAAACGCCTTTCCATTAAAACTCTTGTTTGTTAGTACCTTCATGATCTGCAAGTCCATCTTTTAAAAATACAACACAAGTGCAATTTCTTTTCTTTTCCTTTCTTCAGGGGATTCTTCAGCTAAGAATTGGGTAGCCCTTTGTTCTTGATGCAAGCAGAAAATTTGTAACCAATTCATATCCAATCAGATTGAAGTGGGCCATGTACAAATTTGGATACTTACCTGATCTGAATGAGTTTAAGCATTAACCCAATTGGTTCCCGAACTGTCTCCCATGCCTGAGTGCTGCTTGGTGCATAAGTGCAAAGCAGGGATCATGGCAGCATTCGATAAAAGCAAATTACTGCAAAGACTGGAATCTGAAACCAAAAAAGAAAATGTTGGAAAATCTCAGCAGGTCTGGCAGCATTTGTAAGGGGAGAAAAGAGTTGATGTTTCGAGTCCAGATGACCCCTTGACAAAGCATTTGACAAAGAATTATCTGGACTCGAAACATCTTTTCTCTCTTACAGATGCTGCCAAACCTGCTGAGATTGTCCAGCATTTTATCTTTTGGTCATGACAGCATTGTTTGCAAAGCAGGTGTTATAGTCCGTCCAAAAGAAACAACATTGCTGGAATTTAAATTATAACAAAGTGAACAGCAGAAAGATTCCAAAGTAATGGATGCGGCCTTGATGACATTAGTGGAGGGAGATATGAAAAAAGATATCATGGCTTCACGGGGAACTGGAAAGCTCTGAAAGATCACTCTTAGCAGGGTTTGGGGATAGATGACCAAGGATATCTGGACTTCAGCAGCAACAGTGTCAAAAGAAACTTAATGAGCTCACATGAGAGGTCAACGGCAATAAATGATGCATCTTCTGCTCCATCTCCCTGCTGTGATACAGACCCAAAGCACAGTCACTGCTGTACCAATTCCTGGTACAAATTTGTGTGGACAGGCCAACTATGTCTCCACTAGCCTTGCCCACCAACCTCATCCAACCCCCTTCCATCACACAAATGTGTTGATGACTTGGATGCAAGAAAGGAGTGTACTATTGCCAAGTTTGCGGATGACATGAAAATAGATGGGAAGGCAAGAAGTAATGATGACACAAATAGACCACAGAGAGATAGAGATAGGTTAAGTGAACGGGCAAATCTTGGCAGATAGCATACCATGTAAGATAATGAATATTATTTAAATGGAGAAAGGTTGCAGCACAGAAGTGTGCTTGGTGTTACTTATTTATTTTTTACTCTTCTTAAAGTTACAAAGCTAATGCTCAATGGATCAGGCAAACCCAAATCCATTTCTTAATTGCTCCAAAAACCAAATTCAAATTTCAGTTCACTCCAATTCATGGCCCCCACAAGAGATAAACAAGATTCAAGCAGACAAGTTAAGGCATTGCACCCCATCTTGGACTTGATCTGATGCTTGATCTTAACCAAAAGGCCGAGATAACAGGGCAGAGACACAATTAAACTTTAAATTCAAAGCATTACTCATTTTACCATTAGTTTTTCAAAACACATGCTGTATGACTCATCATTGTGCTGCGTGGAACGACATGACATTGGTGCATTTGCACAGTGGATATGAAATAAATTCGCCATTAAACCTTATCCAAATTGACATTGGATTCACAATTCCTTTGTCCTTGTGTTTGGTAATTTCACAATCCTTCAATTTGATTGATTGAAGAGACACTCTGTTGCTTGCCCTGGTCGTTTTGCAAGCAGGTGGCCTGTTGAGGGTACTGTACCATCTCTAGCTCCCACTTCCAGGGCTGGAGCGTAAACAGGCAAGGGCTAATCTAACTAACGGCAGGCCCATTAGTCAAACTCATTTGACTCTAATTTCTTTGTCAACTCACTAGAGTCGAATCAAAGCCATGGGTTTATCACCATCTGATTGGCCCCCACGCTTCTCCACAGGCTCTATTGTAAACAGTCCAGCCACATACTCAGCACTTGGGACATTTCAACACCTTCCCTCCATTTTGCCTCCAATTAAAAGTAATTCTTCCCTTCAGCCTTTTCTGTCTGAGATAACCTTGCTTGGCAGGTACTGCACAAAATGGCCACTAATACTGGTTAGTGTGTGACTTGTAGCAAAAACATCTTCCCTATAGTGGACCAGACAATGAAGAATATTTTCCTCATGGTCTTGGCTTGTTTCCATGATGTGGAGACGCCGGCATTGAACTGGGTAAACACAATAAGAAGTCTCACAACATCAGGTTGAAGTCCAACAGATTTATTTGGTAGCACAAGCTACTAACTTCCAGAGCGCTGCTCCTTTATCAGGTAAGTGGGATTTCAGTTCACAAACAGGGCATATAAAGACACAAACTCAATTTACAAAATAATGGTTGGAATCCGAGTCTTTACAGGTAATCAAGTCTTAAAGATACATACAATGTGAGTGGAGAGAGCGTTAAGCACAAGTTAAAGAGATGTATATTGTCTCCAGACAGGACAGTTAGTGAGATTTTGCAAGCCCAGGCAAGTCACGGGAGGTTACAGATAGTGTGACGTAAACCCAAGATCTCGGTTGAGACTGTCCTCATATGTGCAGAACTTGATGACTCTGTGTTGTCATGTGTCATGAAGGCCACCTTGGAGAATGCTTACCCGAAGATCAAAGGCCAAATGCCCATGACCTCTGAAGTGCTTCACAACAGAAAGAGAACACTCTTGCCTGGTGATTGTCGAGCAGTGCTCATTCATCCATTTATATGGCGTCTGCATTGTCTCCCCAATGTACCAAGCCTTGGGACATCCTTTCCTCCAGTGTATCAGGTAGGCAATGTTGGCCAAGTTGCAAGCGTACATACTGTGTACCTGGTGGATGGTGTTCTCATGTGAGACGATGGCACCCTGTCGATGATCCGGCATGTCTTGCAGAGATTGCTGTGGCGAGGTTGTGTGATGTCATGATCACTGTTCTCCTAAAGACTGGGTACTTTGAGGTTGAGTGGTTGTTTGAAGGCAAGAAGTGGGGGTGTGGAAATGGCCTTGGCGAGATGTTCATCTTCATCAATGACATGTCGAAGGCTCCAGAAATGTCGTAGCTTCTCCGCTCTGGGGAAGTACTGGACAACAAAGGGTACTCCGTCCATCGTGTCCTGTGTTTGTCTTCTGAGGAGGTCGATGCGATTTTTTGTTGTGGCACATTGGAACTGTCAATCGACGATCTCAAACCTTTAAGATTTGATTACCTGTAAAGATTCAATTCCAACCATTATTTAGTAAATTGAGTTTGTATCTCTATATACCCTGAACTGAAATCCCACTTACCTGATGAAGCAGTAGCACTCCAAAAGCTAGTGGCTTGTGCTACCAAATAAACCTGTTGGACTTTAACCTGGTGTTGTCAGAGTTCTTACTTGGCTGGTTTGCCACTGTGACCAAAACTGGATTGGTAGTATCAAATGCATAATTTTCTGAAATCTATGTTGATCATTTGCAACAAGATTTGGAAATGTCAATCACTAAACTTACTGCATTAACTTACTGCTAATTAAGCAAATAAACAGTTTTTATGATTTTTGTTCATTAACAGGATATGAGCATTGCCGACCAGGCTGGAATTTCTATTGCCCATCCATCATTGCCCATGAGAGGTGATGGTAGACACTTTCTTGAACTGTTATAGATCATGTTGTGTAAATCTATTCAGAATGCTTTTTGGGATGGAGTTCTAGGATTTTGACCCAGCAACCATGAAGGGATCGTGATGTAGTTCCAATGATATAGAGATGCTGGCGTTGGACTGGGGTAAACTCAGTAAGAGTCTGGCAACACCAATTTTAAATCCAACCGATTTATTTGATAGTAAATCTGCAAGCTTTCGACTTTCGTCTTCGTCAGGCAATTGCAGTGTTCTGGTCTGCAATAGCACACATATCAGCACAGACAGTCACAGATTGCTGATTAGAATGCAAATCCTTACACCTAACCTGCTATTCAAGTCTTAAAGTGGCTAACAATGTGGGTGAAGGCAACCCTGAGCATTGGTTAGAGAGATGTGTATTGTCTCCAGACAGCACAGAGTGAGGTTTTTTGCTAACCCAGGCAAGTCATGGGGGTTACAGATAGTGTGACATGAAGCCAAGATCCCTGTTAAGACAGTCCTCATGTGTGCGGAACTTGGCTATCAGTCTCTGCTCAGTGGCTCAGCGGTCACGGGCATTCGGCCTCCGACCTTCGGGTAAACGTTCTTCAAGGTGGCCTTCACAACACACGACGGCGCAGAGCCGCTGAGCAGAGACTGATAGCCAAGTTCCGCACACACGAAAGTCAAAAGCTTGCAGATTTACTATCAAATAAATTGGTTGGATTTAAAATTGATGTAGTTCCAAGTCAGGATGCTTTGTGGTTTGGTGGGGATCTTGCAGCTGGTGGTGTTTCCATGTAACTGCTACATTTGTCCTTTACAGGTGCAGAGCTCACAGGTTTGGAAGGTGCTGTTGAAGGAACCATGTTGAGTTGCTGCAGTACATCTTGCAAATGCTGCACACTGCTACCACTGTGCATTATTGGCAGAGGAAATGGATGTTGAAAGAGGTGGACAGGGTTCCAATTAAGAAGACTGCTTTGTTCTGGATGGGATAAAGTTTCTTGAGTGTCATTGGAGCTGCATTGATCTATACATGTGGAGGGTATTCTGACATACTCCTGACTGGTGCCTTGTAGATGATGGATAGGTTTGGGGAATCAGGAAGTGAGTTATTCTCCACAGAATTCCCAGCCTCTGACCTGCCCTTACAATCACAGTATTGATATGGCTGACCTGGGTCAGTTTCTGGTCATTGGTAACTGTCTCCCCAGGATATTGATAATGGGATTCAGTGATGGTAATGCCATTGAATGTCAAGGGGAGATGGTTGGATTCCCTCTTTTTAGAAATGATCATTGCCTGGCACTTCTGTGGCAGAAATACTACAGTTCACTTGCCAGTCCAAACCTGAATGTTGACCTAGCCTTGTTGCATTTGGACATGGACTGCTTCAGTATCTGGGGAGTCACAAATGGTGCTGAACATTGTGCAATTATCAATGAAATCTCCGCTTCTGACTTTATGATGGAAGGAAGTTCATTGTGAAGCAGCTAAAGATAGTTGGGCCTAAGACACTACCCTGAGGAATGCCTGCCATGGTGTCCTAGAACTGAGATGATTGACTTCCAACAACTATAACCATCTTCCTTTGTGCCAGACATGTCTCCAAACTGTTTCCAGCTGACTCCAGCTATGCAAGTGTTTCTTGATACAGCATTAGGTCAAATGTCGCCTTGGTGTCAAATTCAGTTACTCTCAGCTCGCTTCTTGAGGTCAGCTCTTTTGTCCGTATTTGGACCAAGGCTGTAATGAGGTCAGGAGCTGAATTACCCTGGCAGAATTCAAACTGGGCATCACTGATTATTGCAGATTAAGCTGCTTGATAGTGCTGTTGGCAATCCCTTCCATTGCTAATGATCGAGAGGAGACTGATGGGGCAGTAATTGATTGGGTAGGACTGTTCTGCTTTTTGTGGATCTGGACAATTTTCCACATTGCTGCTTTATTAATGATTGTGGGCAATAGCCCCATGTCTATTACCCACATAACTATAATGGCCAAGGACAAGATGATTCCACTGAAAGTGATTGTGTTCATTTCATTGATCCATACCTAGATTACTGTATTTGTTTATTCATTCATCAAAGATTTATTCATTGTATTACTCTCAGACAGTATGAAGACTCCATGCAAAATCTGACTCCATACTCTTCCCTCAGATAAGAGGGAAACTCAATGTGATGTCACAAAGGGCTGCTATATTTCCTATACTCCCTCCTCCATTTTCTAAATGAAGTTCATTCCTTACTTAGTATAACTACTGACTACAGCCAGGCCTAACACGAGATAGCCAAGGCAATCGCAGAAGGAACTGACAGCCTTCAACCCAGAAGCACTTTTATGCCAACCTTGGAGATGAGGTTCATATGCAAATGCTTAGATAAACCAAATAAGTAGACCACAGAGCAATAGCAAAGGAAGGGAAATCTTAGGATAAAAGCAAGGACGGTATTGGATTCCTGTGTGGCTTACTGGCTGTGTACAATTTTCCATGTACTTTGTGGATTATGATTATTCAAACAACAAAACTGTTTTGGAACCCAATACAGATTGCATGAGAACTTGCCTCAGTAACTTGAAACTTTTTCCATTCATACAACCATGAATTTGGCTATGTACCTTTGCTTGTGTTAATTAATAAATTGTTTGTTGATTTGACTTAGTCTGATTGCCTGTTTTGTGTCTCTATATCCCACTTGTATCGTTACCCAATTGTCACACTAGAGAGAATGTCAAAGCCAGTTTGTGTTCTGGTATTCAGCTCAAGAGTAACTTTGACACATGCTTGGGTTCATCCACCCACTCAATTACAGAAACTGTGACACAGAAAAAAATTAAAAAACACACTCTCCTTCCCCTTTTCCCAGATAACAGTTTTGAGATATTTGCATTGGGTGAGTATCAACTTGTTTCCAATAGGACTCTACTTGAAAACTAAACCATGCCATAGCATTTCCCACTTTAAATACAGTTCTACTTTGTGTGTCAGACTTGACTGCAGTTGCTCTATCAGTGCGAGACTGGGATGTTTTACATCTGCCAGTGGACTCCAGGCACTCCTGCATGATGCAACACCTTTGGAATGAGGAATCCATGGCATAGTGAAAAGGTTAATGAGAACAATGATTAGAGCGCCAATGAAACTTTGAAATTGGACACAAGCCACATGAAACAAAGAAGCCAATAATGAGTTAGCTTCAGGCAAAGTAAAATCATTGATAAATATGCGTAAAGTGCATAACCCAACATGAGGACAAAAAGACTGATACGTTAACTGTCTCCTCTATGTGGAAGTCAACTACATTTCTCCAGCTCCTTTTTGTTTTAGTTTCAGTAATGCTTTATGGCATGGGTTCAAGGTCACCCTTTGCCATTGATGGCTGTGTCTGCAGCTGTTGGGGCCACAAATTTTTAAATTCTCTCTCCAAACCTATCTGACTCTCTTTCCTCCATTAAGACATTCATTCAAATTTACCTATTTGATCAAACTGTTTGTCACCTGTCTCAGTATCTCTATTTGGATTCATTATCAAATTGCATTTTGGAATGGAGGAGCCATGTTGAAGGTGCTATGTAGATGCAAGCTATTTCTGTACTAGAACACACCAGCTGTTCACACGCTTATACAGGGTTGGGAATACTGTAGCCATACGTAGCGTTGGCACAATGCACCTTGAACCAATATGAGCAGCGTAATAATGTGAAGTCATAATGGATTTATTCAGGTAGTGGCTTTATCAGTGAGATTACAGACAAGTTTAATAGAATGCTTTATTCCCATTTGTGGATGGGTATTTTGAATTTCATGGAGAAAAAAAAAGCAGGCTTAAGGCTTTCACTATCCAAAGACTAATCATCTGTCATTTTTTTGGACTAAAAGCTCTCAAGGTAAACAGCAATGACCCCAAGTGAATTTAAGTGCGGTAACTCACTTCGTTCCTGTAAGCTTTAAGTGCAATTAATGCATTCGCTGATACTTGTGAGTTAATCATAAGTATCATTGAATAAATAGCTTAACTTCTTATAACTGTAACCATTAGCAACTTTTTGTGTTTAATGGATCCCCTGTTGTAATCTTAATGATTTATTTAATTATATCTGCGTTTGATCTCTGTTGGTGTCCTTGAAAAAAGCATGTTAAGGAGACAACATTCTGCAAAAAGTCCTTTTATTCCTTTAACAGTGGCAGGTCACATTAACACTGTGGATGTATCACAGCAGACATTAGGACAGACTCTCAGATAATTGCTCATTTAAATCATTTAACTTGTCATATTACAAAAAGTCAAAGGTGCCAGTTTCCATTACTGGCTAGAAATAAAACCAAAATTACAGAGGATAAAACATATTTACGACAGAAATGACTTTCTGTACTTAATTAGTGTATGATGCAGTGTTCAATGATTGCCAATTAACCCAATCTGCGTTCCGTTTTTCTCTCCTTAGAGTCACTGATATTAGCACCACCTATTTGGATGTGTAAAACCATTTTCCCTTTGGACTTTTTTAACTTGGTAAAAACTCACTAAAAATTTATTCCTAATAAAATATTAGAGTACAGTTACGTTAATCAAGAGACTATTTTATTCAGAAGTTTAGTAATATGGTTAACATTTGTTGGTACTTCACAGACTCTAGCAATAAAACTTGCATTCTAACTCATAAATTGCCACTGTTCCACCTCAGGACATGTGCAAAGCCTTGTGTATTGGGCTAGAAATAAACCAGTTTTACAGTTGAAAGCATGATTTAACTTCCTTATTAAACATTCAGTCTCACATTATTATAATGTGTGCAAGGGAAACGCCAACTGACTTTGCTCGAGGTACATTCCAAACATATTTGACAAAGCTGCATCAATGGCATTAGAGTTTGAAATAACGTAATACAAAAATAATGAATCTTCGCTATGTACCAACCAAGAGCGTAGCACCTGCGCGATATCTGGACTATTAGTAAGAGGCTGCTTCAGTAAGAATGGCACTGCTGAAGTTTGACTAATTATTTTTCTTTGCTATTGTAATACTAGTCGACACTATTATGTGTGGTTATGTGTTCAAAATCCTCTCCAGAGATGTGAGCGCAAAATCCCAGTTGGCACTCCAATGCAGGGCTGAAGAGATGCTACACTGTCAAGGATGCTGTCTTTCAAATGAAACATTAAACTAAGACCTTGTCTGCATTCTCAGAGGGATGCAAATTTGAATGTTCCTTTGAAGGAAAAGGAACTGCCCCTTGCCAAGGCAAAAGAAGTCTGACAACTGTGTCAGTCCAATGCCAGTATCTCTACATCAAGGCAAAAGAAACAGAAATTTATTCTTTGCAAGATTATGATCATATAAATTAGACCATTCGCCTCCTTGAGCCTGCTCCGCCATTCAAAAAGTTCATGACTAATTCTTGTAATGCCAATTGCACATTACTGTCTACTTCCAATAACCTTTCAGCCCCTTGTTAATCAGGAATCTATTTAGCTCTGCCTTAAAAGCGTTCAAAGATTCTGCTTTCAATGCCTTCTGAAGAAGAGAGTTTCAGAGACTCATGATTCTCAGAGAAAATATTTCACCTCTTCTCTGTCTTAAATGAGCAACTCCTTATTTTTAAACAGTGATCCTGATTCCAGATTCTCCCACAAGGGGAAACATCCTTTCTACATTGTCATTTGAAGACCCAACAGGATCTTAAAGGTTTCAATCAAGTCATTCTTAACTCTTTTAAACACCAGTGGATACAAACTTAATCTGATCAATCTTTCCTTATTATACAACCCACTTACTCCTGTGATTAGTCGAGTAAACCAAGTGCCATGCTATAACATCTTTAATAGTAGCTTCTAAAATTTCTCCAATGTTAAATGTTAAGTTAACTTCTATAGAATCATAGAATTCCTACAGTGCAGAAAGAGGTCATTAGGTGCACCAATTCTCTAAAAGAGCATTTTATCCAGACCCTCTTCCTCACCTTATTGCTGTAACCCCACACATTTACCAAGGCTAATCCACCTAACCTGCACATCTTTGGACCGTGGGAGGAATCTGGTGCAGCTGTAAGAAACCCACAGACACAAGTAGAATGTGCAAACTCCACACAGTCATCCAAGGCTGAAATTGAACCTGGGTCCATCAAGCTGTGAGGCAGCAGTGCAAACTACCGCGCTATTTCTTGCTTTCTGTTCTGAGGTCTTTTTGAACAAAGGAGTTATATTTGCTATCTTCCAATCAAATGGAAACTTCCTTGAAATTTGGAAAATTAAAATCAATGCATCAGGTATCTTACTGGATACTTTTTCATGATCCCAGGGTGAAGTGCATCAGGACTCAAGAATTTGTCAGCTCGCAGCTTCAAGAATTTGCCTAATACTGCATCCCTGGTGATTGTAATTTTCCTAAGTTTTTCCCTCCATTCCATTTCCTGATTTACAGCGATTTTTGTGTTGTTACTTGTATCCTCTTTAGTGACGATTGATGCAAAATACTGTTCAATTCATTAGCTATTACCTTACTTTCCATTATTCATTCCCCACTTCCTATAGGACCGACACTCACTTTATTAGCTCTTTTCTTATTTAAGGGGAGGTGGTGGCCTATTGGTATTATCACTCAAATATTAATCCAGAAACTCAGCTATTGCTTTGAGAACCCAAATTTGAATCCACCATGGCAGATGGTGAAATTTGAATTCAATAAAAAATATCTGGAATTAAGAATCCACTGATGACTATGAAACCATTGCTGATTGTTGTAAAAACCCATCTGGTTCACTTTTTGAAAGTTCATTTTTTTCTACACCCCAGTTATTACTCTAAAACTACATTCTGCAATTCTCCTTTCCTTCCTTAAGTGTTGTAAGCTTTTGTCTGTATAGTGCAGAAGAAACAATACTTTTCACTATATACTAATACATGTGACAATAATAAATCAAATCGTTGCTGTAGATCAGGATTCAGATGTAGACTAGACCAGGTAAGGATGACAGATTTCCTTTCTGAATGTACATTGGTGAGCCTGATAGTTTTTTAAAAAAACAATTGACAATGCTCATCATTAAACTATTAATTTGTGATTTTTATGGAATTTAAATTTCACCATCTGCCATGGTAGGATTCGAACCCACATCCCTGGAGCATTACCCTGGATCTCTGGATTACCAATCCATTGGTAATACCACTACACCACTGCCTTCCTAGTTTGAGAAGCAGGAACAGGCATGATGGGATAAATAGCCTTCTTCTGTGATTCATTATTCTAAAAATCAGAAGGATGATGATCATACAATTTATTGGTATATTCAAGTTCACTTTTAGTATTGAATCCAGCTCTGGCTGCCAAGAAATAAGAGAGGAATTTAGAAATAGTACAATGAAGAATGACGATGTGGTGTTATGATCCAATTAACAGCCAATAATTTATTGCTTAAAGTAGACCAAGTTAGAAATCTAATTGGGTCCCGGATAACTATAGACACCAGATTCCACAATTTTAAACCAGTAATATAAAATATAATACATAAAGTCAGAAAAGTAAAATAATTTAAAATTAATGGGATAAATATGAATTAACAGGCACACTGTGGTGAAACACAGAACACTGCACGTTAAGTTGTTGTTCTGACCAAGACACAACTCACAATTTTTTAGGCAGCCCACCTAGATGTCCATGATCACTGTGAATCACAAAATCTCATTAAAATTCCGTTTATCTTACAAGCAATTTTGACCACTCATTTTAAAGATCTAAATTCCTCTGAATTCTTTCAAAAACCATTTCATCTCAGACTGCCTTGGAAATGGCTCACCTCCCAATGACAATGCCCAGGAGGCAATGTCCCCTTATCCCCGACCTCCTGGGGGACTTCTATGGCATCACTCTCTTTTTCTGAGATAGCGTTCTATGGTATTCATAAAGCTGCACTCCTGCCTCTATTTATTGGCACAATTTCAGCTCTTTTGCAGACTGCTAGTTTCACTACCCTGCCAATACTATCTGAACTCCGGTCCCCTGGATAAAATCCAAATAGCCAGCACGGAACCAGTGACCTTCTGCCACCACTTTTTGAGCTCCCCAGGAATCTTCTGAGCCCTAACTGCTTGCAACCTGCTAACAGTGACAACTTATCTGTACGAAGCCTCTTCCCCTGCTGAAGGACACTCAAAATCAGGGAACTTTCTTAAGCTCCTCTCATTCCTATGGCAATATGGCCTCTCAGAATTTGCTGAATGCTTTTAAACTAATTTAGCTCTCACTTGCAAAACAAAATGGGGATGATTCTAGCACTACATTAAGGCTGGGAGACTGAAGCAGAAGCTGTTTAGCAGGCTTCCCATGGGATAGCACTGCCTCCAAGCATCTCCGCAAATCAGATTCCAGCCTCATCAGCTCTGCACCAGAAATTGACATGAGGCTAAATAAATTATGTTAATGCTGACCCGAATCACATTCATGGGCCTGGGGTTGAAGAAGGCGTATAGTATGTTAGCTTTCATAGAAAAGGGTATAGAATACAAGAGTAGGAGTTTGATGTTGCAGTTGTATAGAACTTTGGTTAGGCCTCACTTGGAATACTGCGTCCAGTTCTGGTCGCCGTACTATCGGAAGGATGTGGAGTCCTTGGAGAGAGTGCAGAGGAGGTTTACCAGGATGCTGCCTGGTATGGAAGGACTGTCTAATGAGGAACGATTAGATAGACTGGGGTTGTTTTCCCTTGAAAGACGTCGGCTTAGAGGGGATCTCATAGAGGTGTATAAGATTATAAGGGGTATAGATAGAGTAAATGGAGGTAAACTTTTTCCACCTTTAGAAATGGATAGGACGAGGGGTCATGGCCATAGGGTGAGGGGGGCTATGTATAGGACGAATATTAGAGGGCAGTTTTTCACACAAAGGGTAGTGGGGGTGTGGAATGCACTGCCGAGTAAGGTGGTGGGAGCAGGCACGCTGGGGCTGTTTAAGGGTCTCTTGGACAGCCACATGAGCGGTATGCAGATAGAGGGATATATTAGGACTGTTTAACTACGGCTTTTTTCCACAGGTAATTCGGTCCATACTTGACCAACATTGAGCATGCATTCGGCAGGTGGTGCGGGTACAGCTCTTGGATGTTGATTCATGGGTTGCCTGGTACCTCATGTCGTAAATGAGTGCTTTATGTGGACCATCTGAAGGGCACCATGACAGCTCAGAGACTATCGATGTGGCTGTGCAGACACTTGGAATTGGGCCGGTGTCTGCGGGAGTTTGCGCGTTCTCCCCGTGGTTGCGTGGGTTTTCTCCGGGCACTCCGGTTTCCTCCCACAACCCAAAAATTCGCTCTTAGGCTGATTGGGAAACAAATTGTCCCTATAGTGAGAGTTTTCCATATTAGGAATAATATATATATTATTATATAGGAATAATATAATAGGATAATGGATTTGCTACTATATAGTTATGACGGCAGCGTGGGCTCGTTGGGCCGAAGGGCCTGTTTCCCGTGCTGTGTTGCTCTTAAAAAAAAAGTCTCCAGGCCTGCTAGCCTCACCATCCCCCACTGCCTCCCCACTCCCCCACCCCTCTCCCCCAATGTCCCCCACCCCTCTCCTCCACTGCTCCTTCCTCTCCCACCACCCTCCCCTCTCACCCCCACCAGAAGTGTTTCACTCCCGCAGGGTTTACAACAGCTTCACACTAGCGGATAGCTGGCAGCCTGACTCTGGCTGGAGTGAAAGGGAGGCCATGGAGGTCCCCCAGGAAATCAGGGAAAAGCCAGAGTGCCCCTTCGGCATTGCCAGCTTGGCAGTACCAGCTTGGCCCCATGGCATTGCCCAAGAGGCAAAGTTGCAATACCTAGAGGGCAACTTGGGATTGCCCACCAGGAAATGGGCTGTGCCAAGACGATGGGTTCAGAGGGGGAGAGTCTAAACAGGGAGAGTCCTCTGGGAGGAGATCACTGGAGGTGGGAGGGTCCCACTGCCACTCTGTAGTGGGATCAGTGATGTGGGAGAGAGGTCAGCAATCAGGGCTGGCCATCGGGTAGCTGGGGGGGTGGGGGGGGGGGGCTCGTCAGGTTGGGGGAGGGGTCCACCAAGTGCAGGGGATTGGGACTGCAGGTGACGGTCAAGACTGCGAGGGGGGTGTGGGGTTCAAGACTGGCCCGTACACATCCAGGAGGCTAAGCCTTGGGCCATGGGAGGATCGGTGGGGCATTAATGCGAGGTCACAGGGTTGGCCAGCGATCGAGATGGCCTGAAATTAGAAGACTGGCAGTGCAGGGTTCCTGCACATGCACTTATGTTGGTGCTCACATATCAGTGCACACACAGTGGCCTGCTCAGCACAAAGCTGCTGGCCTCTCCAGTGGCAATGGATCCTGTCCAGTGATTCTTAATGAGATTCATGCTCAGCCTCAGTGATGTACAGACTATGAGAGAATCATTTTGAAAATCCCATTGAAAAAAAACAGTGGAATTTACTCCAGTTTTTACATGAATTCAGCTCTTAGAATTTTTGGGGGAGAAACATCTTTGTGGGCTGCACTTCTTTGCAAGCAGTGTGGATATCACGCCTTCAGTTCTCCAGCTAGTAAGTTAGTAAGTCCACCTATTATTTATAGCTCTTACCTCCCTCGCAGTAAGCCCCTTAAGTGAATATGGCCCTACATTTTAATGTAATAAACGCCAAGCTACTTTGGTTGCATTTATCCCATTTTCAGCAGTTAAACATTTATTTTCTCAGAAGTAAACATTATCTCTAAAATATTAACATCAACCATGAACTAGATATTTGCCAGAGTTGATCCAAGCGAGCACGATTCAAGAAATGAAGAAATATTAAGGCTTTTCATCTAGGAAAGGATGTGTATGAGAAATAATCTGTTAAAGTGTTTAATGATTTTGAAAAGTTTAAACAATTGCTGGGCGTCTGACGCAAATCTTTGTCTCTTCTTTGGACATAGGTAAGGTCCCAGAGGACTGGAGAATATCTAATGTTGTACCGTTGTTTAAAAAGGGTGGTAGGGATAACCCTGGAAATTATAGGCCAGTGAGTTTGACGTCAGTGGTAGGGAAGCTGTTGGAGGGGATTCTTAGAGATAGGATGTATAGGCACTTAGACCGTTGCAATCTGATTAGGGATACGCAGCATGGATTTGTTAAAGGGGAGGTCATGCCTTACAAATCTGGTAGAATTTTTTGAGGAGGTGACGAAAATGAAGGGCGAGCCGTTGATGTCATCTATATGGATTTTAGTAAGGCGTTTGACAAAGTCCCTCATGGGAGGTTAGTTGAGAAGGTCAAGGCTAATGGGATACAAGGACAGGTAGCTAGATGGATAAGTAACTGGCTTGGTAATAGGATGATGTAGAGATGCCGGCGTTGGACTCGGGTAAACTCAGTAAAGTTTTACAACACCAATTTTAAATCCAACCAATTTATTTGATAGTAAATTCATGAGCTTTCGACTTTATAGCCTTTGTCAGGCAAATGCAGCGTTCTGGTCTGCAATAGCACTCATATCCACACAGACAGTTACAGATTGCTGATTAGAATGTGGATCCTTACATCTAACCTGCTATTCAAGTGTTAAAGTGTGTGTGAAGGGAATCCTGAGCATTGGTTAGAGAATTGTGTATTTTCTCCAGACGGCACAGTAAGTGAGGTTTTTTGCTAACCCAGGCAAGTTACGGGGGTTACAGATAGTGTGTCATGAAGCCAAGATCCCTGTTAAGACCGTCCTCATGTGTGCGGAACTTGGCTATCAGTCTCTGCTCAGCGACTCTGCGCTGTCGTGTGTCACGAAGGCCCCCTTGAAGAACATTTACCCGCAGGTCGGAGGCCGAATGCCCATGACTGCTGAAGTGTTCGCCCACAGGAAGGGAACTGTTTTGCCTGGTGATTGTTGAGCGATGCTCATTCATCTGCTGTTGTAGTGTCTGCATGGTCTCCCCAATGTACCATGCTTCGGGACATCCTTTCTTGCAACGTATTAGGTAGACAACGTTGGCCGAGTTGCAAGAGTATGTACTGTGTACCTGGTGAATGGTATCCTCACGTTTGATGATGTCGTCCATGTCTATGATCTGGCATGTCTTGCAGAGGTTGCTGTGGCAGGGTTGTGTGGTATTGTGGTCACTGTTCTCCTGAAGGTTGGGTAGTTTGCTGCGAACAATGATCTGTTTAAGGTTGTGCAGTTGTCTGAAAGCAAGAAGTGGGGGGGTGGGGATGGCCCTAGCGAGATGTTCATCGTCATCAATGACATGTTGAAGACTCCGGAGAAGATGTCGTAGCTTCTCCGCTCCGGGGAAGTACTGGACAACAAAGGGTACTCTGTCCATCGTGTCCCGTGTTCGTCTTCTGAGGAGGTCAGTGCGGTTTATCGTTGTGGCACGTTGGAACTGTCGATCGATGAGTCGAGCGCCATATCCTGTTCTCACGAGGGCATCCTTCAGCGTCTGGAGGTGTCTGTCACGATCCTCCTCATCTGAGCAAATTCTGTGTATACGGAGGGCTTGTCCATAGGGAATGGCTTCTTTAACGTGTCTAGGGTGGAAGCTGGAGAAGTGGAGCATTGTGAGGTTGTCTGTCGGTTTTCGGTACAGTGAGGTGCTGAGGTGACCGTCCTTGATGGAGATGCGTGTGTCCAAGAATGCAACTGATTCTGGAGAATAGTCCATGGTGAGTCTGATGGTGGGATGGAACTTGTTGATATCATCATACAGTTGTTTCAATGATTGTTCACCATGAGTCCAAAGGAAAAAGATGTCATCAATGTATCTAGTACATAACCTTGGTTGAAGATCTCGTGTGGTGAAGAAGTCTTGTTCGAACCTGTGCATGAAGATGTTGGCATACTAAGGTGCAAATTTGGTCCCCATGGCTGTTCCATGTGTCTGGATGAAAAGCTGATTGTTGAAGGTGAAGACATTGTGGTCCAAGATGAAGCGGATGAGTTGTAAAATTGCATCCGGAAACTGGCAGTTGTTGGCATTGAGTACTGAGGCAGTTGCAGCAATACCATCGTCGTGGGGGATGTTGGTGTAGAGCGCCGAGACATCCATTGTGACAAGGAGCGTCCCTGGTTCAACTGCTCCATGTGTGCTGAGTTTCTGTGGGAAGTCCGTAGTGTCAAGACAAAAGCTGGGGGTTCTTTGTACAATGGGTTTCAAGATGCCCTCGATATAGCCGGAGAGGTTCTCACACAGGGTCCCATTGCCCTATACGATGGGACAGCCGGGTATGTTTGTCTTGCATATCTTTGGGAGGCCGTAGAGATCTCCAATACAGGTAGTACGTGGAATGAGAGCCCGGAGGGTGTTCTGAAGGTCTGGATCAAAGGTTTTGATCAGAGTGTTGAGTTGACGAGTGTGTTCTTTGGTCGGATCTGACAGTTCCGACGTGCCACAGCGATAAACCGCACTGACTTCCTCAGAAGACAAACACGGGACACGATGGACAGAGTACCCTTTGTTGTCCAGTACTTCCCCGGAGCGGAGAAGCTACGACATCCTCTCCAGAGTCTTCAACATGTCATTCATGACGATGAACATCTCGCTAGGGCCATCCCCAACCCCCCACTTCTTGCTTTCAGACAACCGCACAACCTCAAACAGATCATTGTTCGCAGCAAACTACCCAACCTTCAGGAGAACAGTGACCACAATACCACACAACCCTGCCACAGCAACCTCTGCAAGACATGCCAGATCATAGACATGGACGACATCATCAAACGTGAGGGTACCATTCACCAGGTACACGGTACATACTCTTGCAACTCGGCCAACGTTGTCTACCTAATACGTTGCAAGAAAGGATGTCCCGAAGCATGGTACATTGGGGAGACCATGCAGACACTACAACAGCGGATGAATGAGCATCGCTCAACAATCACCAGGCAAAACAGTTCCCTTCCTGTGGGCGAACACTTCAGCAGTCATGGGCATTCGGCCTCCGACCTGCGGGTAAATGTTCTTCAAGGGGGCCTTCGTGACACACGACAGCGCAGAGTTGCTGAGCAGAGACTGATAGCCAAGTTCCGCACACATGAGGACGGTCTTAATAGGGATCTTGGCTTCATGTCACACTATCTGTAACCCCCGTAACTTGCCTGGATTAGCAAAAAACCTCACTTACTGTGCTGTCTGGAGAAAATACACAATTCTCTAACCAATGCTCAGGATTCCCTTCACACACATTGTTAGCCACTTTAACACTTGAATAGCAGGTTAGATGTAAGGATTCACATTCTAATCAGCAATCTGTAACTGTCTGTGTGGATATGAGTGCTATTGCAGACCAGAACATTGCATTTGCCTGACGAAGGCTATAAAGTCGAAAGCTCGCGAATTTACGATCAAATAAATTGGTTGGATTTAAAATTGGTGTTGTAAAACTTTATTTGGTAATAGGAGACAGAGAGTAATAGTGGAAGGGTGTTTTTCTAGCTGGAGGTCAGTCACTAGTGGTGTGCTGCAGGACTCGGTACTGGGACCTCTTCTATTTGTAATATATATAAATGGCTTGGAAGAGGGAGTAAGTGGAGTGATCAGCAAGTTTGCAAATGATACAAAGATGGCTGGACTTGCAGATAGTGAGGAGCATTGTCACGCGATGCAGCAGGACATAGATAGGCTGCTAGCTTGGGCAGATAGATGGCAGATGGAATTCAATCCTGATAAATGTGAGGTGATGCATTTCGGGAGAAAGGATGTAGGGGGGAGGTATATGATAAAGGGTAGAACTATTAAGAGTATAGAAATGCAGACGGACCTGGGGATACAGGTGAACACGTCTCTGAAGGTGGCAGAACAAGTGCAGAAGGTTGCGAAGAAAGGATATAGTATGTTAGCCTTTATAGGAAGGGGTATAGAGTACAAGAGATGGCCTTTCTTGTTGCAGTTGTATAAAACGTTGGTTAGACCTCATTTGGAATACTGTGTCCAGTTCTGGTCGCCTTACTACTGGAAGGACGTGAAGACTCTGGAGAGAGTGCAGAGGAGGTTTACCAGGATGCTGCCTGGTATGGAAGGTCTGAGTTACGAGGAGAGGTTAGGCAAATTGGGACTGTTTTCCTTAGAAAGACGTAGACTTAGAGGAGATCTAATAGAGGTGTACAAGATTATGAGGGGTATAGATAGAGTAAACAGGGTTAAGCTTTTTCCTAGGATGGACTCGAATAGCACGAGGGGTCACGGGCTTAGGGTGAGGGGGGTAAGGTATAATTTGGATGCTAGAGGGAGTTTTTTCACACAGAGGGTGGTGGGGGTATGGAATGCGCTGCCAAGTAAAGTGGTGGAGGCAGGTACTCTGGAGTTATTTAAGAAATACTTAGATGGGCACATGAACAGAATGGGAATGGAGGGGTATAGAAAGCTGATTTAAAATAGGGATCATGAGCCTTGGGAGTCCCTGGGAAGTGTGTAAATAGATGATGATATTGATGTACTTGTTTTTATCCTACAGGCGCTTTGGTCCACCTTGTTGTCTAATAAGGGCATACACGCAATGGGTCATGAGAGGGCTGCTCTTGGATTTTTTTCGAGAGTATCCTAGTGCTTCACGTCGTTAGTGTACGCTTGACCTGGACCATTTGATGGGCTACACGACAGCTCAGTGACTATCGCTGTGCTGTGCAGATACATGGATTTGGGCCTGTGTCTGTGGGAGTTTGCACATTCTCCCTGTACTTGCGTGGGTTTTCTCCGGGTGCTCCGGTTTCCTCCCACATCCCAAAGATGTGCTCTTAGGCTAATTGGCAAAACAAATTCTCCCTAAATTGTCTCAAATTTGGTTTTTAATCCATAGATCTATAAACATGGACAGGGATCGCGGGTAGAGGTGGGAACATCGGGGTGGTGGCGCAGGCTCATTGGGCCGAAGGGCCTGTTTCCCGTGCTGTTTTGTTCTTTGTTCTTTGTTCAGACTGAAATTAAACTATAGACTGGAACTAAGATGGATTCAAATTGGTATTATTAGATTGATATCAGAACATTTGTCTCCAGTTAAAGAAAGCAGTCAAGTTATGGACGAAACAACAGAATCAATAACAACCTTTGTTTAGATAGCACTTTTATTGTAATAAAACATCCCAAGTATTATAAAACAAAATTTGACAGTGAGCCACAATAGGAAATACCAGGACAAGTGACCTGAGGCTTGGTCAAAGAGATAAGTTGGAATCTCCGTTCATTTAGTAAGAAGTCTCACAACATCAGGTTAAAGTCCAACAGGTTTATTTGATATCAAATGCCATAACTTTCAGGTGAGTGGAGTTTTGATCACAAACAGGGGATATAAAGACACACATTCAGTTTACAGAATACTGATTAGAATGCGAGTTTTTATCACTTTTAGAGATAGAGTGGTCTCTATCATTTTTGGTACACAATCAATTTACTTGTATGAAGCAGTTCAGAGTAGCCTGTTCAACACTCCACACAGCAAACACCTACTCAGATAGAGCATTGCATACTCGAACTGTAATTAACTGTATGAATCCCATGTGGAGTATCAAAACTTCAAAACTCGCATTCTAATCAGTATTCTGTAAACTGAGTGTGTTTCTTTACATCCCCTGTTTGTAATCAGAACTCTCCACTCACCTTACAAAGGGTCAGAGGCCTGAAAGCTAGTGGCATTTGCTACCAAATAAACCTGTTGGACTTTAACCTGGTGTTGTGAGACTTCTTACTGTGTTTACCGCAGTCCAACCCCAGCATCTCCACATCATCTCTGTTCATGCCAGTGGGATTTGGCCATCCTGCTCTGCAGTGAACAGAGATTTGACTCGGTACCACATTCTTCTTCCTCGCTGCAGTGGATGTGTGGCATATACAGGCGGTAAGATCCCGCCCATAAGCTTTAAGTTGTGTCCCAAATGGTGAATGTGAGGCAGAGAAAGAGAGAATTTCAGAACTTTGGCTCAGCTGAAAGTACAGCCACCAAAGATAAAGTGATTATAATCAGGGATGGATAAAGAGACTAAAACTGAAGGAATGCAGAGATTGTAGAGCTGGACAGAGATTGGGAAGGGCAAAGCCATAGAGTATTTCAAAATCCAAGAGGAGATTTTTAAAATTAAGACACTGCTCATCCAGGAGTGTTGGTGGACACATGGTGATGGATGACTTAGCTGGATAGACATATGAACAGATGGGGAATAGAGGGATACAAGCCATTGGTCTAATGAAACACCTTCAATCCACACGCCCAACCTTCATGATGCTTGCCATTTTAACTCAACACTTGCTGTCATGTCTGTCCTTGGCTTGCTGCAATGCTACAGTGAACCCTGGCACAAACTGGAGAAATAGCATCTCATCTTCTGGTTAGGCACGTTACAGCCATTAGGACTCAACACTGAGGTCAGTAACTTTAGTCTGTGACATTTCTCTCCATTTTAACCCTCTTTTTTAATATCCCATACATTTTTTGTCTCAAAGCAAAAATGTACGTTACTCCCTCATTCCTCTACTCCACTGGGCTATCAGTTTTTTAAGTTTGTTACATTTTATTGTAATCTCTCCCAGCTACAGTGGAATATCCAATATATTTCCTATCTCACTGAATTATGTCGAAGAGTCAAATAGACTACAACCATTAACTCTGCTTTTTTCTCCTTACTGTGCTGTCGGACCTGCTGAGTTTTTCCAGCACTCTCTGGATTTGCTTCATATTCCAGTGCAATGATAGACTCTCACAGGCTTTGCCAGGCACATAAAGTGTATTTCTTAACAAGGAAACACTGTACAAAACTGCTGGAACCAAAAGAGAAAACGCTGGAAAATCTCAGCAAGTCTGACAGCATCTGTAAAGAGAGAGAACAGTTGACATTCCGAGTCCAGATGACTCTTTGTCAAAAGCAGTCACAGTAATTTGCTTTTATTTTTAAATTATATGCTGACAACTTCTCTGATATCAGCAAATTGAAAATGGGCTCAATGGCCTCCTCCTGCTCTAATTACCATGTTTCTAAGTTACACACAAGCTGTAAGTAGGCCCTAATGTGCCTCCGGGACTGCATCAACAGTGAAAAATACCATTCCATCTCAGAAAGCAGACAGCATAGGAGCTTAAGTATCTATAGGATACCACTGAGAAAGCTGGCGATAAGTCTTGAGTCTCATCCATACAAAGTGTCAAGAAATCCAAAGGTAAGAACCAAATTAGAATCTGCATTGATATGAGATCATCAAACCAAGTCAGACAATGAAAAAGATATTTTCAGCAGACAACTGCAATCATTGGGAAAGTGAATCATGCTTCACCTCAACATGTTGCCATTGAATCGAACTTGCAGAACAATCAAGGTGTTTTACAATATTTTCCATTCATTCTTCGATACAAAAGGGCTTAATTTTAGAGTCAATTCAACAGTTGAAGTATTTCAACATGTGATTCAGTAGAATGACTCAAAGAGCTGAACATCAGTGAACAAAGACAAGTGCTTACTCAATGAAAGCAGAATCAAATTCTTCAGTCAAGTGCTTAACAGTGAAGGAGCATCACCTGATCCACAGTAACTTGAAGCCATTACAAACACTGTGATATCAACAGACATGAAGTCCCGAGTCTACTGGGCCTCATCACAAAATATAGTTGCTTGATTCTTGACCTCACATTATCTGGTCCTGCCAATGTAATATGACAAAACAGACTGCCATGTGAGAGCAGATTACATCACACAAACAGTCTGTACACCAAAGCAAAGGTGGCAAGATGGATACAAAACTGACTCAGTCTCAGAAGACAGAGGGTGCATTTCTGAATGGAAGACTTTGACTAGTTCCTCAGAGATCAGTGCTGGGACCTTTGCTATTTGTAATATATATAAATGATTTGAAGGAAAATGTAACTGGATTGATTAGTAAGTTTGCGGACATCATAGATCGGATTTAGTAGGATATAGATCAGTTGGAGACTTGGGCAGAGAGATGGCAGATGGAGTTTAATCTGGACAAATGTGAGGTAATGTATTTTGGAAGCTCTAATACAAATAGGAAATATACAGTAAATAGCAGAACCCTGAGGAGTATTGATCAACAGATGTTCTGGATGTACAGATGCATAGGTCACTGAAGGTGAAAATGCAGTTGGAGAAGGTAGTCAAAACGGCATTCATTATGCTTGCTTTCATCAGCCAGGGCATTGAGTTTAAAAATTTGTAAGCCATGTTGCAGCTTTAATGAGACTTAGTTGGGCCACACTTGGAATATAGTATTCAATTCTGATCGCCACGCTATCAGAAGGATGTGGAGGTTTTGGAGACTGTATAGAAAAGATATACCAGGATATTGCCTGGTATGGAGGGCATTAGCTATGAGGAGAGGTTGGAGAAACTTGATTTTTTTCTCACTGGTTGAGGGGCGACCTGACAGAAATCTGCAAGTTTATAAGGGGTATGGACAGAGTGGCTAGTCAGAAGCTTTTTCCCAAGGTGGAAGGGTCAATTACTAGAGGGCATAAGTTTAAGGTGCAAGGGGGAAGGTTTAATGGAGATGTACAAGGCAAATTTTTTACACAGAGGATAGTGGGTGCCTGAAACTCGCTTCTGTGAGAGGTAGTGGAAGCGGATACGAAAGTGAGTTTTAAGGGACATTTGGACCAATATGTGAATAACATGGGAATAGAGGGATATGGTGCCTGGAAGGATAACAAGTATTAGTTTAGTCAGGCAGCATAGTCAAGCAGGCTTGGAGGGCTGAACGGCCTGAACCTGTGCTGTAATTTTTTTTTTGTTTTTGTTAAATAACAGTTGTTAGTAAGTTGCACAAATTTCTATTTTAACCCTGAGAAAACTGTCCAGTTAGTCATTGATGTAAGCTTGATTTTGTTTTGGTATAATTCTTCTGCAGAACAATAAGGCATCAATCATGACAGCCAGCCAATCGCTAATTCTACAGAGCAACAGACAGAGAGATAAGTGGTCTCTATCACTTTTGAAACACAATCAACTCTACTTGTATGAAGCAAGTTCAGAATAGCCTGTTCAGCACTCCACACAGCAAACACCCACTCAGATAGAGCATTGCATATTCAAACTATAATTAAGAGCATGAATGCCATGTTGAGTATCAACCACACAAATCAACCCAGTTGTTATCTTTTGTGACATTCGTTAGATAATCTCCTACCTGTGAAAGACAATATCCATCATACTTTAGTGATGTTACAAAATGAACTATTTTCAGTTAATGAACAAATCTTTCATCTCACAATATATGATTGAGCACATAGTTAATTTAATGCAAAGGTTTGAACATGTAATAGTGTCACTGCTGAAGTTGAATAGTCACATTATGCCTATGTTTATTGTTTACACATTTGGAAACAAGCTATTATATGCTTCTTATTTACTAACAAAGGGATGTGGTACAGTGAATATTGCATTGCAAATTTTGTCTCTTTAGAAAAAACATACACACATGTACCAGCAGAGGGAGTCCAGAGAAATAAAGAAGAATCCATTGGACGAGATTTCACAAGAGTATTACTCATCCGCTCTCCCTCTGCTGTCAATTGACCCAGACAAAGCCTGCCCTAAGCTATAAAACACTGCCAGTAGGCTAAATGGGAAGTGGGAATTATGTCCCTCAGCCTGAGGAATTCCAACCCACACTGCCCATAACCCATAAAGAAAAAGAAATTAAAAACACTTATAGCCAACATGACATAGACAACATAACATTCAATCAATTGGGTTGGTAACAAGTTCAATTTATAGTTAATAATTTCTTTTGAAATGATGGGTAGGCTGCCAATCTTGACAGCTAAGGGGCATAAAATTTAGCTCATTGTCTTAAGAGAACATACAGTCCTAATTCTGAATGCTTCTTACTGAATATTTCATTCTTTCTTCCCAAGATCTTCACACTATCTTTGCTAAAACATTCAAGGAAGGAATTGTACGGAAGTGTGTCGGTCCCCGAATATCCCACAATGTGGTTTCAAAGTTGTAGCTTGTATGATCCGAGTTTAACCAAGACTGTTATCTGTTTTGTAACTCATTTGACAATTGGTCATTGTCTGTAAATGGTCATATGATATGTTCCCATAGTCTGTATAACTATACAAGCTATACACCAGCATCCAAGTTGGAAAACAAAATTCATTTAACTTTGATAATTTAAGAGAGCCAGCTATTGCAGTCTAGGAACTTGATTTGCTGAACGAATTTGCACAGTTATTTGGAACATTAATGACTTTAACCAATGACTAAATCCATCATAGCACTGAAGGTTGAATAGCATTTTCTGATATTTGTCACAGTTCCGTTGTACCGACTGTAGGAATATTTCAAGCAGGAGTAGGCTGTTCAACCCCCCAAGCCTAGTCCATTATTCAACTAGATCATGACTGATCTATCTCAATTGCAACTTCTCATAACCCTTGAACATTTTAATATCTCAAAATCTATCAATCTCTATCTTGAACTTTATCAATGACTGTGCCTCCACAGCCTTCTGGGATGAAGAATTCCACAGATTCACCACCCACTGAGTGAAGAAATTCATCTTTCCTAAATGGTCTACCTCCTATTCTGAGACTGTGCTATCTGATTGTAAACCTCTCAGCCAGAGGAAGCATCCTTCATGGATCTACCCTGTTGAGTCCTGTAAGAATTTTGTATCCTTCAATGTGAATACCTCTCATTCTTATAAATGCAAATGAATACAGGCACAGACTCCTCAATCGCTCCTCATAGAACATTCTTGTCTATCAGGAATCAGTCCAGTGAACCTTCTTTTCATCCCTCAAAGTCAAGTACATTCTTTCTTAGCCAAGGAGACCAAAATTCTAAAAAATGCCCCAGATGCGATTCTGTACAGCTGCTGCCAGATATCTTCACTCATGTACTCAAAAGCTTTGCAACAAAAGCTGACATACCATTCACCTTCCTAATTGTTTGCTACACCTATGTGACTTATGAACAAGGACACTCTTATCCTCGTCTCTGGTCCCTTTGGACATAAACCCTTCAATCTCAATTCAGAATTACTCTGCATTTCTGTTTTTCCTGCCAAAATGAATAACTTCACAATTTTCCACATTAAATACCATTTGCCATAAGCTTGCCCATTCACTTAGTCTGTCTAAATCCCTTGAAGACTACTTGAACCTTTCTCAGAACTCACATTCCTAATCCATTTTGTGTCAGCAGCAAACTTGGAAATATTATATTTAGACTCGACATCCAAATTGTACTACATTGGATAATATTATATTTGGACTCTACATCCAAATCTACATTGATTGTGAATAGCTGGGGCCCAAGCATGCCTGCCAACCTGAAAATGACTCATTAATTCCTATTCTCTGTTTTCTGCCAATTATCTAATCCTCAGTCCATGCCAGTATATTACCCCGATCCCATGGCTCTAACTTTGCTTCTTGTGTGAGGCATCATTGAAAGCCTTCTTAAAATTCAAATATTCATTGAAACACATAGGATTCTTAAGGGGTTTGACAGGGCAAATGCTAAGTGAATGTTTTTCCTCATGGGAGACTCTAGGATATATCACTTTCAAACTGCATGTAAAATTTTAAAATATTATGGTCATTCTTCCCTAAAGGGTCTTTTACAATGAGATTATCAATTTGCTCTTTCTCATTGCATAATAGATGTAAATAAGCAACAGAAACATTGAAAAAGGAGCAGGAATAGGCCATTCAGCTCTTGGAGCTTACTCCACCATTGAATGTGATAATGGAAGATCATCAGCCTCAATGACATACTCCTACTCTCTCCCCATACAACATGGCATTTTTAGTGTCTAGAAATCTATCCATTTCTTTCTTAAATACATTCAATGACTTGGCCTCCACAACTTTGTATGGTCGAGATTTTCACAGGTACACCATCCTCTGAGTGAAGAAATTTCTCCTTATCTCAATCCTAAGTAGTTTATCCCATATACTGACACCATAGCATCTTGGTCTAGAACCTCCAGCCAAGGGAAATATCCCTGCATGGAGTCTATCTACCCTATCAGAACTTTATACACTTTAATGAGATCCCTTCTCATTCTTCTAAACTCCAGTGAATAGAGGCCATCAACAATCCTGCCATTCCACAATCAGTCTGGTAAACCTTCACTGCACTTCCTCCATGGCAAGTATATATTTTCTTCAATTATTCCATTCTCTAATCAGTTGCAGAAAACATTCTGGTATGTTCTTCATTTAAGGACTTCAAAGAAGGAGAAGCAAGAGGTATATTGGTTATATGACAAGCAAAAGACAAGAGAAGGAGATGATGAGAGACAGTCTGTAGCAGGGCGCAAGAATGTGGGAGAGCAGAAGGATATAGGAGAGAAGGAGATGGAGAGAGAGGGGGATATGATGAGAAGGGGGAGAGCAAGGAAGGGGAAGAGAGAAAGAATGAGAGACAGAATAAGTAAGAGAGTGAAATTATGTGAGAGAGAAATGAGAGATTAGAAGGAAGGATGTGGAGATCAAGAAGGAAACTGAGGGAGGGAAGGCATCAGAGAGAAGAAGACTGAGAGAGAGAGAGAGAGGATGTGGGATAGAAGGAAACTGAGAGAGAGGAGGAGGATGTCAGAGATAGGAAGACTGCATGATAGAAATGTTGGAAAGGGGAAACTGAGAGAGAGAGAAAAAAAGACTGAGAGAGGGGTAAACATTGAGAGAGAGAGAACATGGGATGAGAGAGGGAGGTTGAGGGGGACAGCATAAGAGAGAAAGAGTCATGATGGAAGAGAGGGCACATTAAATAGATGAGAAAGTGTGGGAGAGACAGAGGGAGGATGAGACAGCTAGCAAAGGAGAGAGAGAAAATGTTAAGAGAGTGGGGCAAAGGTTAAGAGAGTGAGAGTGAAGAAAGCAGAAGAAAGATGAGGAAAATGTAGAATGAAATTGAGGGTGGTGTGTGTTCTAATGTGGTAGCACCTTAAGGAATATAGGTATTGGCCATGAAAATACCTGTTCATTTAACTGTAATAAATTTCTCAATGCTTGACTCCAGGCTTTGAATGTAGCGCTGACATAGGGCAGTAATATTTAACTATACATCATTAAAAAAATACATTCCCAACCAATAATTGACCAACAAGCAGCATTGGAATTTATTGTAATAATAACGGAAAATGCTACAATTGGAGAGTGAAATCAGATACACAAAATTCATTCTACCTTGTGGTTAACAGAAGCTAAGCATGTGAGGATTTTAAAATCATTATATCTTTAGAGCAATTTATATAATTGTAATTACATCTACTTGGAAGACAACAATCAAAGCTTCTACATTTCAAGTGGGAAAAGTATGAAAAACTTATGGTTCTTGACTCACAAATTGTACTGCGACCTTTGATGGTATCTTAAAAGTCGATCATGCCAGCAGTTAATAATATAAACAATGCGCATAAGCACAAATCTTAAAACCTTCAGTGCAATTTCACCTGCTGATATAGTCCAAGCACTACTGTCTGAATAGCTGCTCTTTCAAAGCAAAATAATTCTTGGAATAGTAATTGCATGCATGTCAAGAGCTAATAATCACAATCTTCACATTTTCAAGTACAGCATTATGAAAATATTGCAAATGTGTTATTCTTTAACTGTTGAATTATGTTTCTGCCTGTGATGGTGCTTTCAAAAAGATTGAAGAAGTTGCTGCTTAATTATGAAGAGCATTCAAAGACAATCTGCCAGGAAATACAAAACCTTCAGCGGAATCTCACACTCCTATAATACAGCTTTCTGATAGATTCAAAAATACCATTTATTATCAGTTCTTCAACTTATTTTAATATTGAATTCCAACAGTGAACTAATTGCATGTATTATGAAGTTTATGTGATTTTTCTTGAATATTTAAATATAATCAAAACTTTGAACAAACCTTTTATGAGTGTTTCTCCATGGTATATGGCAATGGTGGGCAAACGGCAGCCTTGGTGGACCACATGCTGGTCTGAGTCCGAATGTGGCCCATGAAACATTTTGATGACCTTGCCCGCATGCAGGGTTGCCACATTCAACTGATTTCCATCCACGTAGCTTTTCTTTTCCTACCTGTATGATTCCATTGATATGCGCGTTAAAGCAAAGACAAGTGAAGTGCATGCTGATTGCTCACAACTGTGACTGTGAGAGCCATGATTTTTTTCCCAAAGTGTAATTATTTCTTTTGTCTGGGTGGCACAGTAACACAATGGTTAGTACTGTTGTCTTACAGGGCCACGGACGCGGGTTCAATTTCCAGTTGGGGTCACTGTGTGTGCAGAGTTTGCACATTGTCACCACGTCTGCGTAGGTTTCCTCCAGGTGCTCACTAAAAGACGTGCTGGTTAGGTACATTGGCCATGCTCAATTTTCCCTCAGTGTACCTGAACAGACACTGGAGCATGACAAATTCACAGTAATTTCATTGCAGTCTCGCTTCTAGGTAGCATTAAAACTGATAAATCTCCAGGGCTTGATGGCATTTATCTCAGGCTGCTTAGGAAGGTGCGAGGTGAAATTGCTGGGCCTCTGACGCAAATCTTTGTCTCTTCTTTGGACACAGGTGAGGTCCCAGAGGACTGGAGAATAGCTAATGTTATACCGTTGTTTAAAAAGGGTAGTAGGGATAACCCTGGGAATTATAGGCCAGTGAGTTTGACATCAGTGGTAGGGAAGCTGTTGGAGGGGACTCTTAGAGATAGGATGTATAGGCACTTAGAGCGTTGCGATCTGATTAGGGATACGCAGCATGGATTTGTTAAGGGGAGGTCATGCCTTATGAATCTGGTAGAATTTTTTGAGGAGGTGATGAAAACGGTGGACGAAGGGCGAGCTGTTGATGTCATCTATAAGGATTTTAGTAAAGCGTTTGACAAAGTCCCTCATGGGAGGTTAGTTGAGAAAGTCAAGGCTCATGGGATATAAGGACAGGTAGCTAGATGGATAAGTAACTGGCTTAGTAATAGGAGACAGAGAGTAATAGTGGAAGGGTGTTTTTCTAGCTGGAGATCGGTCACTAGTGGTGTGCCGCAGGGCTCGGTACTGGGACCTCTTCTATTTGTAATATATATAAATGACTTGGAAGAGGGAGTAAGTGGAGTGATCAGCAAGTTTGCAGATGATACAAAGGTGGCTGGACTTGCGGATAGTGAGGAGCATTGTCAGGCGATGCAGCAGGACATAGATAGGCTGGTAGCTTGGGCAGACAGATGGCAGATGGAATTCAATCCTGATAAATGTGAGGTGATGCATTTAGGGAGAAAGAATGTAGAGGGGAGGTATATGATAAAGGGTAGACCTATTAAGAATATAGAAACGCAGAGGGACCTGGGGGTGCAGGTGAACAAGTCTCTGAAGGTGGCAGAGCAAGTGGAGAAGATTGTGAAGAAAGCATATAGTATGTTAGCCTTTATAGGAAGGGGTATAGAGTACAAGAGCTGGCCTTTAATGTTGCAGTTGTATAAAACGCTGGTTAGACATCATTTGGAATACTGCATCAGTTCTGGTCGCCTTACTACCGGAAGGACGTGGAGACTCTGGAGAGAGTGCAGAGGAAGTTTACCAGGATGCTGCCTGGTATGGAAGGTCTGAGTTACGAGGAGAGGTTAGGCAAATTGGGGCTGTTTTCCTTAGAAAGACATAGACTTAGAGGAAATCTAATAGAGGTGTACAAGATTATGAGGGGTATAGATAGAGTAAACAGGGTTAAGCTTTTTCCTAGGATGGACTCAAATAGCACGAGGGGTCACGGGCTTAGGTTGAGGGGGGTAAGGTATAATTTGGATGCTAGAGGGAGTTTTTTCACACAGAGGGTGGTGGGGGTATGGAATGCACTGCCAAGTAAAGTGGTGGAGGCAGGTACTCTGGAGTTATTTAAGAAATACTTAGACGGGCACATGAACAGAATGGGAATGGAGGGGTATAGAAAACTGATTTAAAATAGGGATCATGAGCCTTGGGAGTCCCTGGGAAGTGTGTAAATAGATGATGATATTGATGTACTTTTTTTTATCCTACAGGTGCTTTGGTCCACCTTGTTGTCTAACGAGGGGCATACACGCGATGGGTCGTGAGAGGGCTGCTCTTGGATATTTTTCGAGAGTATCCTAGTGCTTCACGTCGTTAGTGTACGCTTGACCTGGACCATGTGATGGGCAACACGACAGCTCAGTGACTATCGCTGTGCTGTGCAGATACATGGATTTGGGCCTGTGTCTGTGGGAGTTTGCGCATTCTCCCCGTGCTTGCATGGGTTTTTCTCCGGGTGCTCCGGTTTCCTCCCACATCCCAAAGATGTGCTCTTAGGCTAATTGGCAAAACAAATTCTCCCTAAATTGTCTCAAATTTGGTTTTTGATCCATAGATGTATAAACATAGACAGGGATCGCGGGTAGAGGTGGGAACATTGGGGTGGCAGCACAGGCTCGTTGGCCGAAGGGCCTGTTTCCCGTGCTGTTTTGTTCTTTGTTCTTTGTTCTTTAATGTCAGCCTACTTGTGACACTAATAAATAAGCTTTTAAACTTGTAAAAAAAATTTGAAATTGATAATTTTATTAACATATAAATGATTAAGCATTTTCTATAACTCATTATGAAATACCTGGGATGTATTACGTGTATTTATACTTATTCAAGGGGTTAGTGAGCAAGCCCAATTTTAATCTTGCAGCCCACTGAAATGAAGGAGTGTCATTCCTGTGGTCCACTCATCAGTGCACATTGCCCATCATTAGTATATGGCTATTAATTTGAAATTAATCGAAGACCCTTCGAGTTGGAATTGAAGGCCATATGAACAATCTCCAAAGGTGATTCACTTTAGTTAGGCTGTGATAACTGCTCATCGAACAGAATACCCATACTTCTTTAACTGTTGAAAGAATTTGTGCCGACATCATTTCAATTGAGCTTTCATAAATTTGAACATTTAAAATTAACCAGGTTTTTTTAAAAAACATCAGTACGTTTAAAAAGAGGTTATGTTTTGCAATCCTCATGACTGCAAATATCATCCATCAAAAGTTAGCAATTACTTAAGCTCCACAAAAGAAAAAAAATTGCCAATATACTCCAGCAAGAATTGAGTTCGGGCATTGAACTGAATGGAAAACAATCTCTGAATATAAAACATAAAACTGGAATTGTGTTGCAGATGTGTGTTGGCCTTAGACACGGTACCAGGTTGGCAGTCCTCTGTAACTCTTAGCCGTGCTGTTTTGGAAGCTGGCCGGCTGTTCTCTGCGTGAGTCAGGTTGCATGTCACAGGCATTCTATTCAATTACCAGAATACCCACACTGTTTATAAGCCACCCTGTACCACTTCTGTGCTGCAGATGGCCTTTGCATCTGGCAAGGGCTGGATTTCTGCAGACAAGACGATAATTCAGTTTGAACAGCTGTCTGTTTTGACAAGCTTGCAGTGTCACACACACTGAAAAGACAAGTGGTGACAGATTTTCTGTCTTGTAACACTGCACAGATTAATAATAAGATGGGGACTGACTGACACAGTTTTCAGAGAAAGGAAAAAGAAGCCATATTGATCTGAGGCGTCCACTTAGATTTTTATGATTTGCATTGTGCGTAGCACATGCCACTTATCAAATCCTCACCTACCAAACACTTTAATCAATCTTAAAATGAGTGGAATTTTAAAAAGTCAGTGGAATTCTGGCATTTGCAACTTAAAATGTTCACTTAAAGTGCACTCTTACATTATAATTAAAGGTTGCAAAATATATCAACTATTCTATTACCTACTCACTAGCCTTCCAAAGTACTTACCTGGCCATAAAGTGCTTTGGGACATCCTAAGGTTGTGAAAAATGTAATATAAATGCAAGTTTTTTTTTCTCTCCGTCTCAATGTTTAATCATCAATTGGAAAAGATTCAACAGCCCTTGAGCAACTGAGGGAGAGCTAATAAACAATGCAGCTCAATGCAATGGGAGCCAAACATAGTTCAGGATAGCAACGAGTGCCTTAGTTCCAGTTCAAACAGACATTCAAAAACAAAATCAACCTAATGACGCCACTGTAAGGTAATTCGCTAAAAGCAAGTTCTAAAACCATTTGGGTCAGCTGACAAACAAAAGCCTTGAATGTTTTACCAATCTTTTAATAAGAACAGTCACATTCATAGAAATATCTACTGAGCAGCAACTGCTGTTACAATGTCTTGGGTCAAATTATTCCAAGCAAATAAACCCAATAAAACCAAAAGAAATAAGAACATAAGAACTAGGAACAGGAGTAGATCATCTGCCATCTCGAGCCTGCTCCGCCATTCAATAAGATCATGGCAGATCTTTTTGTGAATGCAGCTCCACTGACCCGGCCGCTCACCATGATGTTAATTCCTTTACTGGTCAAAAATCTATCTATCTTTGCCTTAAAAAACATTCAACGACGTAATCACCACTATTTCATTGGGCAGGGAATTTCACAGATTCACAACCCTTTAGGTGAAGAGGTTCCTCCTCAACTCAGGCCTAAATCTGCTCCTCCTTATTTTGAGTCTATGCCCCTTAATTCTAGTTTCACCTGCCAGTGGAAACAACTTCCTTGCTTTATCTTATCTATCTCCTTCATAATTTTGTGTGTTTCTGTAAGATCTCCCCTCAATCTTCTAAATTCCAAGGTGTATTCTCCCAGTCTACTCAGTCTCTCCTCATAAACCAACCTTCTGAACTCTGGAATCAACCTAGTAAGTCTCCTTTGCACCCTGAACTGTGCCAGTACATCCTTTCTCAAGTAAGGAGACCGAAACTGTACACAGTACTTCAGGTGAGGCCTCACCGGCATGTTATACAGCTGCAACATAACCTCCCTGTTTATAAACTCCATCCATTTAGCAATGAAGGACGAAATTCCATTCTTAACACCTACTACACCTGTAAACCAACTTTTGTGATTGCTGCACAAGGACACCCAAGTCCCTCTGCACAGCAGCATGCTGCAATTTTTTGTCATTTAAATAATAGTCCATTTTGCTGTTGTTCCAACCAAAATGGATGACCTTTATTGGCTGTGAAACACCTGGAGCATTCTGAGGATGTGAAAGATACCAAATAAATGTGATCTTTTCTTTTGTAAGTAAGACACAAAAAGAGGGGAAGCATTGCCAGCCATACTGACATCCCAAGCACCTGCAGGAAATTGGGAGTTCTCTGTTCTGCCAGCTTAGTGAAAGAGTGCAAAGCCTTTAATGGAACCTCTGGGGAAACAAAAACTTACATTCCATTTGATGCTTAGTTGGGAAGTACTTGTACTCTTTTGTGATAAGACCTCTTCAGCTGCGGAATGGACAACATTTATGTAAAATTCTGAAAGCAATTCACTGAAACTCTCCACATGGATATGAACTGTAGTGTGAAGAAACAGCAGGGACAAGTGTATGATTTTCAAGCAATTCAAGGAAATGAAATTATAGCAAAACATGATTGATATTGTTAGGCTCATGTCTACTCTGGTCATCAGGGAGTACAACAAGAGTAGCCGTAAGTTACATAAAGTCTTGCTGGAAAGTATCAATAGGACATACATGGGGATGAAGGACATTGGCTGTTGTTAGATATTTGCCATCGAATCCATACATTGTCAAAAGAGGCCAGTCAGCCCATCAGGTCTGCACTGATTCTCCAAAACAGCATCTTACCCAAGTCCAGCCTCTGACTGTCCAACCTTATACTATTATTCACCATGGCTAAGTCACTGAGGGGCAACTTAGCTTGGCTAATCAACTTAACCTGCTCATCTTTGGATTGTGTCAGGAAACCGGAGCACCCAAATAAATTTCACACAGACACAGGGAGAATGTGCAAAATTCATACAGATAGTGACCTCAGGTTGGAATTGAGTTCAGGTTCCTAGTGCCTAGTGAGGCAGCAGTGCTAACCACTGTGCTACCATGTCAATAGGTATTGAAATGATTTCACAAGTAACTTCTACAAATTAAGTTACAAATTAAATGATTGCAAAAAACTATACCCATGAGGAATATCACGCTCACTCAACTAGCATCAATTGTACCAAATCCTACTCATGCAGTATGCGTACTCAGTCATATCTCTGTTGTCAACACTGTTGTAACTGTAAGTCTTCCCTCTGCCAGGTGTACCCTCTTATGTCCATGTCCTCCTTGGTTACTCGCTTCTCTCCCTGTTATATGAAAACGTGCCAGCAGTGAACAGCAGCTGCATCTAGAATATGAGGCCGAAACCTTTTCTGTGTTATTCATGACTTTCACTGCTGCCATCCTCTGAGATTTTGGTCTTTTACAGCAGATCTGATGTGAAATGATATCTTCCTTTTCAATTATCACTTTGTCCCACCCTGTTGCATCAGTTTTGTTTTTACAAATAATGTTTTTACAATAATGCTGCATCAGTTTTGTTTTTACAAGGCTGCTCTTTGTAAAGGGCTCACATTTTGTTTTTATAAACTCATTTACAGGACAGGAATGGAGCAGGAACAAACACGGGTGAACAGTTTGTTCGTATTTTCACCAATGTTTCCTTGCATCTTTTTTTTCAGTGGAATTGGCGAGCTGTGGGAAATATGGCTCTTTGACCTTGAAAGTGCACAAAGGGTCACCACTGAATGAGTGCTGAATACATTTTTTTCTGTCTGTCACACCTCTGAAGGCATTATCCCAGTTAGAAATCTTTGGAGTTATTCAGTTTGAGCACATATTTACATCTCACCAACTCCTACAATATTATTCCCTATAATGACTGTACATTGTGAAAGCACCAGCGAGAAATTGAATGGAGATCAGCTTGGATCAGTTGGCAGCACTTTCACCTCTGGGTCAGAAGGTTATGAAATGAAAGTCCCCTCACTAGACTCTGAGTGTATTAACCAGGCTGACATTAAGTTTGAATATTGATAGAGTTCTTCATTGTTGGAGGTGCTGTCTTTTAGGTAAGATTTTAAATGAAGGTTTCCACTTGTCTGTTCAGCTGAGTCTTAAAGTCATAATAAGAAGGCAGGCAGTATTTCAAATGGATGAAACCAAAGGCTTTAAATAGTTTTCTTCATCAAAAAATTAATTTTATAAAGCTTTCTGTACTTTAAAGCTAATGATATCAATGCTGCAATCTGAATTACTATTCGTAACTCAATCACAATCAGCAAACTATCCTGAAAAATAGATAGTGGAGAAACAAATTGGAATGTATTTTAATGTTGATGGAGCACTAGCCAGAAGCTCACCATTAAGCGGTTTCTTTGTTTAGTCCAGCTACCAAGGGAAGGCAGCAAATAATCGTAGTTTCATCTTCATTGCAAAACTCAACAGGAGAACTATCAATTCATGATAGGTTCTAACCAATTGCAAAATCATGTCCCAGCATTCATGTATAAAGAATTATTGGAACATAGAATGCTTTGCCACAGGCAGTGTTTGAGGTGGAGACCACTTCTTCTGTTAAAGGAAGCATAGATAAACTATTTGAAGTCACAGGGCTTTGAGGAGATAGTGGCTTTGCATACCTTAATCATCATTGCATCTTTATCTTATAATAACAACTCTTAAGACCAAAGGTTGACTGACAAGGTCATATGTTTTCCACAATTTTTAATGTAAAGATTAATAATACGTAATACTATTTAATGTATATGTTACAGACTGCTTGCAAGGAAAGAACAGTGCTGTAAAAATGATTTTGAATTGTTCCAGCTAAGAGCCAGTGCAGATACACAGAGCTACATAAACATCAAAGATTCCATGGCACACAGTGGTTAGCAATGATGCCTCAGAATTCCAGGAACTTTGTTTCAATGCTGGGCTGGGGTGACTGGCTATGTGGAGTTTGCATATTTTTCCATGTCTGCATGGATTTCCTTCCACAGTCCAAAGGTGTGCATGTTAGGTGGACTGACCATGTTAAGTTGCTCCTTAATGTCCCAAGAGGTGTAGATTAAGGGGATTAGCCATGGCAAATATTTGGCATTATAGAGATATGGCATGAGTGAGGTCTCTGTCAGAGAATCAATGCAGACTTGATGGTTCAAAAGGCCTGCTTCTGCACTGTAAGGATACTATGATTTGATCAACTGGCAGAGATGACTGAAATAAACTGAAGGCTGGGTCAGTTGTCTGTTAAAATATTAGGACAGATTTTGAAGGAGGTTAATAGCCCTCCCCATTATTTGTGGCTAAATAATGCAACAATTTATTGACATGAGGCAGGTTAAATGTTAATAGCCAAAGGTTGCTATCTGAATTGTGCCATTCTGCTACTAGATTCTCGGATACAGCATTCTGCCTCACCACTGAAAGGTATTGAAAAATGACATTGTGGATATCAAAGTGGATATTAATTAAACTCATCAGAGAATGTTCAGTCCATCATTTTAATCTATGTGTCCATTTAACAATATGATGTGTCAATTTTTTTTGAGCGAAAGTACTGGATTAGTGATCCGGAGACCTAAGGCAAGATCTTAGGACCCAAGTTTGAACCCCACCGTGACAGATGGTGAAATTCAAATTCTACTAAAAAATCTGGAATTGTCAAAAAAAAACACGACTGGTTCACTACTGCCCATTAGGGAAAAAAATCTGTCGTCCTTCCCTGGTTTGGCCACATGTGACTCCAGAGCATTATGGTTCACTCTCAAACACCCTCTCAAATGGAGTGCAGTGAGTGATGAATGATGCCATAAAGTAGCATTAAAAAATTACTGCCAATCACCAAAAATTAACCAGGAATTAATTCTATCAGAGAACTTTAAAAACATAAAATTCCAAATGTATTTTACTTTTCTGTCTCTCAATTGATTATTTCTTTCTCCCTATTTGAATTAGATTTTCATTATTGAAGAGGGAATCAGAATACCGCTTTCATCCTGGGAGTGCCTTCCTGCCTTATTTCCATCCCAAGGAGTTGGACACAGGCTGGATATACACCCGCCGCCACATCCCAAAGCAGGCTTAAAATGGAAACACAGACAGGTGAATGTTGAGGTGGGCAGGTTAGAAGGCCCACATTCATCCACTGGGACATCAGCCCAGTTCTCAACATCATTGTAATACCCCCCTCAGCCCTCATCGCTCACACCACATCAACACACCACATTCCATTCAATGTTACCGTGCCCCTCTCAAGCCCCCATGCAAGAATCATACCCACTCTTCCAGCACACAATAGCTACCAACCAATGTGTCTTATAACACTAATAAATTTTTGACATGCTCACAAAACTGTTAAAATAAACATATATCCATTCAAAAATACTTCAAAGAAACCCCAATTTTCTCTGCAGCCCATAACAATGTCAAACTAACATTTATACACTGAGAAAACCATTTCAAAAAAAGGTAAAGTCGTGACAATTTCATAAAACTGTCAATTAAAGTGAGCTAACAATCCCCTGCTCCACTTCCATTCCAACATGGATGGAGACATAAAATCTGGTTCATTGAATTCGGTCATTCTAACTCACACTTCCTCCTCAGTCCTTGGGGAGTTTATTCCACAATCCTTTACTCTGATTGGTTAAGAAGTTGCATAGTTGCTTGCCCTGTTTATTCAGATCCCGGATGCTGCTTTGCCTTTGCTGAGTCACTTCCAGCAACCTACCATGCTAAATATTCAAAAGACTCTAAAGTCCGAGGGTGAGTCTAATGACAGCAGTCATGTCGCAGGAAAACGTGGTAGTCAAATTTTATAACAGCTTTTGTTACTGGAAACGGTTCTTTCGCTGTTGCCAGGTCAAAATCCTGGATCTCCCTCCCAAACAGCAGCGTGGGTGCACCTACACCTCAGCGTCTGCAGAGTTCAAGAAACCAGTTCATCACCACCTTATGAAGAACAACTAGGGTATGGACGGATATAGGCCAAATGCGGGTAACTGAGACTAGCATAGTTGTTTAAAAATAAGTGTGGCATGAACAAGTTGGGTCAAAGGGCCTGTTTCCATGTTATAAACTCTAACAACAGATGGGTAATAAAAGCTGGCCTAGCCAGTGATGCTCACATTTCAGAATAATTTTTTTCAAAGTTACTAGATCACAAGAATCTGGTCCTTGCTATAGCCAATGCTATAGTTAAGAAAGATGACCAATGCCCCTATTTTCTCAGGAGGCTAAGGAAATTTGGTATGTTTGCTGCGACTTTCACCAACTTTTACAGATGTACCATAGAAAAAATCCTTTCCAAATGTATCAAAGCTTGGTATGGCACCCTCTCTAAACAAGACTGCAAGAAACTATAAAGTTGTGAACGAAGCCCAGTCCATCACACAAACCAGCTTCCCATCCATTGATTCTGTCTACACTTCCCGCTGCCTCAGAACAACAGCCAGCATAATCAAGGATCCCTTGCACCCCAGACATTCTCTCTTCTAACTCCTTCTATCAAGAGAAAGACACAAAAATCAGAAGTCCTGTACCAACTGACTCAAGAACAACTTCTTCCCTGCTACCCTCAATCTTTTGAATGGACCTACCTGAAGTTGATCTTTCTCTACACCCTAGTTATGACTGATCCCTTTCCTTTCCTTATTTATGAACGGTATGCTTTGTTTCTTAACATACAAGAAACAATACTTTTCATTGCATACTAATACATATGACAATAATAATACAAATCAAAAACCAAGTCAAATCAGTTACAGTTAACTCCCTATTCATTGTTGAATTCAGATAATGCGATAAAGCCATTTATCTAGTCCCATTCCCACTGAGAGTTTTTAAGCCAAATGACACTTTTGGAACATATCTAAAAAGTTTAAAAGTTTATTTATTAGTCACAAATAAGGCTTACATTAACACTGCAATGAAGTTACTATAAAATTTCCCTAGTCGTCACAGTCCAGTGCCTGTTTGGGTCAATGCACCTAACCAGCACATCTTTCAGAATGGGGGAGGAAATCAGAGCACCTAGAAGAAACCCACATAGACATGGGGGGAACATGCAAACTCTGCACAGGCAGTGACCCAAGCCGGGAATCGAACCCGGGTCTCTGGTGCTGTGAATCAGCAGTGCTAACCACTTGCTACCTTAACATCATTCTGTGTAAAAACAGTATAATAGCATAACAGTCACACAATAGGAATGTAACGGGACAATATTCACATATTAAGAACATAACAATGCAAATGCACAATATTTACATAAAACAATTGTCTCGGTTGGATAGATTTGATCAAGTTGGAATATGGTGCTTTTTTTATAATTCAGGATAAAACATTGAATCACCAGAGGCAGACGGCGCATTTACTGAAAACATGACATTAGAATAAAAAAATTGCTGTAATGTAAATTTTGGTAGTAATATGACGCAGTTAACAGTTAAAGTATTAGTCCAAGTGAACATTGTTGAATTCTCAGGCATCCTCACAGATGCATAGGAACGCTGGACTTAGGGGCAGGAATAGGTTTTTTTTGCTCCTTTGAGACTGGTCTGCCATTTGATAAGATCATGGCTGATCTGTTTGTGATCTCAATTCCACTTTCTTGTCTGCCCCACCCATCACCCTTATCTGTCAAAAATCTATCTAACCCAGTCTGAAATAAATTTGGTGACCAGCCTCCACTGTTCTTGCTAGCGAAGAGGGAGCACATGCTAGTAACTCTATGAGAGAAAAAGAAGTATATCATCTCAGTCTTAAAATGGAGATTTCTTAAACTTTCTCTCCCAGTTCTAGACTCATCAATGGGAGGAAATATTCTCCTAGTAGCCACCCTATTAATTCCCTTGAGGATTTTACAAGTTTCATCAAGATACTATAACAATATATTGTTTATAATAGCAAAAACCAAACACCTTCACACACAATGAAAATCCCATCGGCAATAAAAATCACACTAAAGTCAAAAATATTTGGAATGTCAACATCTCACGCTAACGCCAGTTGAAATGTTAGCACATACGATACAAGACTTAACAAGTTGCTGTAAAAATGTAAGGGGCCTAGTGATTCGGATGTGACGCGGCTGCTTTCCAGCAATTGGCAGACACTGAAGGACTCAATGTGATGTGTGTCACTGGAATTGACTTGGACCCAGATAGAACTTGTTTCAGACCATTCGCTGATTATGCAAAAGGGGGCCTAATATCTGTTTTGGCCCTACCTAATGAATTAACACAATCAAAATGTGAATTAAAAGCCTTTGCATGCTAAGAGAGACTTACTCTGCAAGTCCAATAGTTGGAGAAACCTCTTTCAGTAGGGTAAGCTAGGTAGACAGCACAGCTCACTGTACCAGGCTTCAGATTCACAGGAGGCCTGGTATAGAAATACTTCCAACAGACAGCATCTCATTTATTTTTGGGAAAACACAAATGCTTGTTTTCCCTCAAAACTGAAAGGTTGTTTATAATTTGTTGTAAAATAAGTGTCATTTATACAGCTATATATTTAGCTTGATCAAGGACAAAAAAATGGTGGCTGGAACCACTCTGAGGAAAAAAATTAAAAGCAGTGATATTACACTCTTTCAAGCTATTATCTCTGTGCGAACTTTGATCATCTGTGTTTCAATCAGTTATCGTTTATTTACATCAATAGAAATATTGTATCACTGAATTTTTCTTCCCACTATGGCAAGTATAATGAACCACTTAATGTATAATGTGCTATACTCAAGACATGGAATTGCTGAGATATCATGTTTTATAACATTTCAAGTCATTGGATCTTAAGTCAATACCATTGTTTCAAAAACATACTGAACATAGGCAGCAGAAATTTCTTGCTGACTGCAATTTCGAGTGAAAAGTGGTCTAAACACAATTAGAGGAAATGATGTAACCTTCAACTATTCCATCAGTTCAATTACATAATGGATATACATTTCACTTCTTTAAATCATTTTGCCCCAAAAATTAAGTTGCTGTCTACATTTTATTTAAGTTCACATAATTTTTTTTTATTCTGCCAATTGTAGATTTAAGACTTTAAAAAGCTGGCAGATAAATTAAGGTATTTATATAAGATTGGAAAAGAAACATTCACATTTCACAACCACAGAACTTCTGTACTGTGGTCACTGTTGTAATGTAGGAAAATTGACATGCCAACTTGAACGTAGCAAGCTCCCACATGGGTGGAATTTTCCCACCTGGAATTAAGTCCCATGGCAAGGGAAGGAATGGGGAGTGTGTCCTGCTATGGAGGACAGCAGGAAAACATGCCAAATTTTCTAGCCACAATCTAATTTATTATGCAATCGGGTGTTTGGTGCTACATTCCATGGTGGGGCAGGCCTGATAACACGTGGCCTGTTATAGTATTTGGGCATCATATTGAAAAGATGTCCAACATCAATGACCTGCTATTGAAGAAAGAAGATTAATCTCCTGAGAAAGAGGTTTATATTATATTAAGTGCATATAGAAATATATGTGTATATATACATTAATTTACATATACATAGAATTAGGTACATGCACACTTGCACACACACACACAATACATATATATCTATGCAATGCCAGCTCTGGTTCAGGAGATAGCACACTTCTCTCTAAGGCAGAAGATTATGGGTTGGAATCTTATTCCAGGATTTGAGTTCTTGGAACTCCAAGAACATTCTGAGGCTAGAAGATCAACCCAATGACACAGAATCTAAAAGATCCACCTATAGTTGTCCCCTACTCACTGCTGTGTTGTTGTGGGGTCCAGGATGGCTGGCAGCCTCCATCACAAACTCCGATAGCAGCTCAAGTGAGTCCCAACATCTGCATGCTACTTCGTGGCAGTCATGTTTTACCAAGGCATATTCTCTCACTGGTGTCATGGAGAATCAGCTGTGGGTAGTCAACCCTCCACCTGCATTCCATTAGCAAGATGCAAATCATTTACATATCAGCTATGAGCAAGTTTCCTGATCCACCATGGTGGGCGTTAGATGATCCCATGCAAAATCCATGCTAGGGTAAAACTGATTTTTAGACCTCCTGTAAATTCTTCCCACCGCCATTGAATCCACTGGCAGGGGCATGGGGAAACTCCATCCAGTAATGGGGTAATGACAAAATAATTTATTCTCTTGACATAGATTGAGGGAAGAACATTGACCAGGAAACTTGCTATTCAAAATAGAGTGCAGGATCTACTACATCCACTCAAAAAGTTTATGTTGTATCCAAAAAAACTGCACCGCCAACAGTGCATCATGCCGTCAGTATTCCACTGCAATGTCCAGCTTGATTTTTGGTGCTCAAATCCTGGAATAAGATTCCAACCCATAACCTTCTGCCTTAGAGAGAAGTGTGCTATCTCCTGAACCAGAGCTGGCATTGCATAGATATATATGTATTGTGTGTGTGTGTGTGCAAGTGTGCATGTACCTAATTCTATGTATATGTAAATTAATGTATATATACACATATATTTCTATATGCACTTAATATAATGTATGTGCACATTCTATATACATATATAGAATATAAGATGGCAATCATATTTTACATATTTCTCTATCTGTGTGTCTGTAAAGTTTCTTGGTAACCTTCATGCAAAACTCAGTTTCTAAGGAAATGACAAACTAAAAGAACTGTAAAGGCTGTTGCACAATAACTGTGTCAAAGAACAGAGAACCCAACAAAAAAGGAAAAACATCTAAAGAATTTAATACAAGCCTTGAAAAAAAGAGAGACTTGATTCTTGTTGAATTATTTAAATAAACATGTGGTTTTATGAACATTTTCTCTGCAGGTCAAATTACATATTAATGGCTTATGCTCCTTAAAACATTCAAACTGAGAAATGGATGCAGTACTGCTTACAAAGACCCCATTACTTCACACTGAGACCTTGGGGACGTACAAAGGAATTAGTTCCTTTCATCGTCTCGAAGATGTGCAGTCCCCTATTTATTTTTTCATTTGTTGCAAACATTGCCATGTTTTATTTGGCTGTCATGGGACATGTATCTGTTTGTGTAATGAAAGGATATTTCTGTTCCCTTTCTCTCTGTTGATTTGTAATGCTCGGATAGATATTCTGTGCCCAGTGTGCAATACTTATTGGAAGGCGGGTGTTGTTAATACTGGCTCACAGAGGCTCACCAAGAGAAGGTTCAAAAAGAGCACGAGTATAGATGTTGTGTAGGGACCAGCCTGCTGGTAACACAGTCCACCAATCTTCATTACTTAGATCACACAAGATACTTAGATGTTTTAACCCCTATGAACAATAATGGCTGGGAGAAAGTGAAGCAGAATGGGGAGGGGGACATTGGAATTAGCAGAAAGAATAAATTATCAGTTTCAAGAAGAGTTTGGAATATTAAATGTCAGATGGAACAACATGGGTCCTGATTTAGTTCCAGATGTCCAATGTCAACTCTTTGAATAAAAGCATAAGTAGAATGTTATCCTAGGATTTGTGCTTTGTTAGCTTTGAGAGTTTTCACATGGTTCCTTGTGGTTATTCGCCTTTATCAGAAGATGCAAAGAATCTGTGACAGTATAAATTTAATATGACCCTTGCAAAAAGCAGGCTGAATGGCCATTTCTCATCCCAAATTTAATTGGATAACAGCAAATTGCTTGTGGCATTACTGGCAGAGAGTCAGAGGATAATGCAGTTTAATTGGTATAGAAGGATGGTGCCAGGTAATGTAAATTATTTTGCTGTTTATGAGCAGTTGAGTGTAGATTGAGTTGTCCTGTTAAAGCATGACCAAACTGCTCTAAAATCCTGAGATCAATTAGAGCTTTATTGGCTTCAAAGTCATTATCCTTATCTAGAAATTTCTCCGTGCCCTTCCCTGCAAATGGATCTGGAACATTTCTGGCTTCTATTCTAAAGGCACCAGCCTTCTTTTCATCCTCTTTTCTCTCCACATAGTTGTTTGGTTTCAGAATCCTCAGCCACATTATCTTTGCAATCTGATAGTTCATCTTTCGGAACATGGATGCGACAAACCTCCCATATTTTCATGCAATCATTTATTTCCACATTGAAAAATACTTTGGAACATTTGTTCTTCTAGGGCAGCATGGTGGCAGAGTGGTTAGCACTGCTGCCTCTTAGTGCCAGAGACCTTGATTCAATTCCAACCTTGGGTCAATGTCTGTGTGGAATTTGCATATTGTCCCTGTGTTTGTGTGAGTTTCCTCCCACAGTCTAAACATGTGCGGGTTAGGTTGATTGGCAATGCTAAACTAACTCAAGGTGAGAGTGATTAGCAGGGTAAGTACGAGGGGTTACGGGAATAGGGCCTGGATGCGATCGCAGTCAGTGAAGATTTGAAGGAGGGAGTGGCCTCCTTATGCACTGTAAGGATTCTATGATTATATTGAAGGGCACTGTGGATATATGATATCAATTGTGGTTGAATGCAGGAGGCTCTCTGTGTTGAGTTCTACAAGATCTACATGGACACTGCAGTGAGAGAGAGCTGTATCATCAAAGAAGCATCTTTCAAATGAGATATTAAATCCTTTGGGCAGCTGTAAAGATCTGGTACAGACAGCGCTTTCTCCCTTCACCACCAGTCCATACAAAGAAAGGTGTTTTAATCCAGTTCTCTCTTTATAAGCAAAAGTGTATTTCCAAACTCTTTGGATTTAATGTGGTCTGATTTTCCATTAATAACGCCACAGCAAACTCTAGATACTACGAACTCAAAAGTTTATTTGTAAAACAGTCAAAATCCAGGAGAGTTACAATGTTGTATCCTGTGCATTCTTACAGTAAAGGAGGGATAGGGAAAAAAAATTGCAGTCCAGAAACCACAAAGAAAAGTAGTATTATTTCACATAGGCCCACAGTCCAGAATAAAGATCATTATAGAATCCCCTACAGTGCTGAAGAGGCCATTGGCTCATCAAGTCTGCACTGGCCAGCTGGAAGACCACCACCCAGGCCCTAGCTCTGTAACCCTGCACTGATCATGGATTATCTACCTAACCTCTATATTTTGGACAATAAGGAGCAATTTAGCGTGGCCAATTCATCTGCATATCTTTGGATTGTGAGAAGAAACCCGAGCACATAAAGGAAACCCAAACAGACATGGGGAGAACATGCAAACTCCACACAGTCACCTAAGGTTGGAATTGAACCCAGGTTTCTAGTGCTATAATGCAACAGTGCTAACCACTATGCTGCGTAGTGAGGCATAATATCAGAGTTTGACTGTATTCTCCACTAATACCTTCATATTGCACACTTTTTCCACAAGTTGCACTCTTCCGAGTCACTGGATAAAGATTGGGAGTAGATGCCTTGGCTAACTTTCCCCTGTCATTAAGATATTCCTTCAAGTAGGTTGGCAGATTGAAAAGCAATGTTGCATAATTGTTTTTTCCAGTGGAGTTGACCGCATGATGAGATAAGCATATCATTGATCAGTGGTGTAGAAGTTCCAACAGAAAGTATAGATGGGCCCAGGCTCCTTTTTTATAATGCTGCTAGATAAATGGTAAAATGGCAGGCTAAGCAAGGCAATATGACTGGTTCCACAAGCTGGAAGCCCATGTCACATGACTTCTACCTCTCCCCATTGTTTTTGACAAGAGACATGAATGCCTCATTTGGGTCCCTGAGATTTTTAAATGTGCCAACCATTTAGAATTGAAAGGGAGGTTACTGGCCCCCATTTTCATTGCAAATGAGTAGACTCATGAGTTGGCCAGCCTGGGTTCTGGAAATGCAGATTGCCTTTGGAGATTTCTCTTTGAATTTGATCTGCGTTGCCCACAAGGGACTGTTAGCGTCCCTTCAGAGATAATGAGATATGAGTTTCCATGGTACGGCCAGGGAGCTCCATTTGTTCAAGGGTCACATTCAGACAGAGATTCAATAATTTTAAAAGGCCTTTTTATAATTTTACAAAAGCCATAAGGATATCTATATTTATAAAAAATATATACAGTGTGAGATCTTATCTCCTCACAGACTCCAGGACACAATACTTTGAAGAGAAGGGAAGATCATGTGGTTGCCTTCATCAGTTTTTATCCTTTAAGGGGTTGAGATAGAATTAAGAAGTCTGATTGCCTGAAGAATAGTTTCCACAACGAGGTTCAGTTTTTCAAAACTGTCATAACCAACAGGGAAACAAAACCATTTTGACACTGGGACGTGTCTCATAAGAAAGCATGTCTGAGACTTAAACTCTATGTAGAGAGAGAAGGTGAGTGGCCTCTATTGTGGTTTACATGAAATAATCTGGTGAACTCCCTATTTTATGCTACATGCAAACTATTTAGCCATTTAATTTCAATAAAGTACTTATTGATTTAGGCTTGTATGTTGTTCTGAAAAGAGCTTCTATTTATTTTATCTTCTGCGCATAGTCCAGTAACTGGGCAAGTAGAATAAGGGCATTCTGCTAAAGCCCTGGGTTTCATCTTATAAGTTCCTTAGAAAATGAGCAGTAAGAAGGTGTGATCCATTGGTTGACTAATGCGAATGGCCAGTGATGTTGCACCTAAGAAAGTATCTATTACAACAGCTCTGAAACATGACAGCTTATCTCAAACTTCTTTCAATGTATGGATAGCTAGTATCAAACCAAACTGCATAAAATTAAGCTAAACTATGCTGATTTTTATCTGGATAAGCAACATTTCTTAAATTTAAATGTGTTTGGTAAACTTTGTGGAAGTTTCATATGTTTTTTCAGTTGGATAGCTGAACGACCAATCATAGGAGCCATACAGCCACACCACGATCTTCATGTCAAATCTTACTGCATTTCTGAAGCTAAGCAGCATTCAGGCCTGGTTAATTGATCATCTGGAAATGACAAGTACCCAACGTAACCATTCGTATCTTAATCATGGTTTTGCAATATCCCCGTAATCCCATGCATTTACCATGGCTAATCCACCTACCCTGCACATCTTTGGACTGTGGGAGGAACTCAGAGAATTCCCAGACACCTGGTGAATGTGCAAATTCCCCCTAGACATGAGAGAATGTGTAAACTACACCCCCCCCCAACCCCCACCACCAGGACACAAGGAGAATGTGTAAACTCCCCAACGAGATGGGGGAGAATGTGCAAACTCCAACAAGGCACGGGGAGAAAGTGCAAACTGCTCTCCTCTCCCCCACCCTGGGTAGTGGGAGAAGGTGCAAATTCCTCCCCCCTCCAGGGCATGGGGAGAAGGTGCAAACTCCGCCCAGGCAAAGCAAGAAGGTGCAAACTCCCCCCCCACCCCCACCCCCGCACCGTCGGCAAAGGAGAAGGTGCAAATTCCCTACAGACAGTCACACAAGGCTGGAATTGAACCTGGGTCCCTGTGAGGCAACAGTGTAAATCATTGTGCTGCTTTAATTATATAATATTTGAGCATATACAGTGAAGAGTTAACTGTTGTAACAACTCAATGATCTCCCACTCTGATAAATTCAAGAAGAAAATTACGGAATTGTAACTCAGTGTACCATAGAATGTTATAGGGTAGGTTTGGGACAGGACAGAGATTACAAACAATAGCTACCATATCCCAAATGATAGAGTGAGGCCAGATATGATTTGGAACATCTTATTCATATGATATTAAATTCCTAAATATATATACTTGCAAACTCAAATTTGAAAATTTCTTTCAAGATTTCCAAAACAAAAAGTTTGATTGACTCTTGGCTAAAATATCAAATGTGTTTGGGATCAGTCAGTTTGACTCACCAGATTGCAACATGGAATGTGATTGTCCATATTATAAATTTGGCTTTAGTATTTCAGCATAAAGCTCCCAATTTACTCCCATTCTGGTCTAAGCATAAAAAATACAAAGTGTTGATCAAAGTATGAAACATTTTGTAATTGTTTATTCATTGATCAGAACACAATAGTGTTCTCTTGAATATTCATGTACAGGCACCATCACTTTAAATCATAACATCTAAATAAATTATGTGCATTGGTAAAAGAGGCTGTCCATTCATGCCTATGAGGAAGAAATGGCCAGAACTGTTTATCATTTCAATCATAATGTCATGCAGAAAGGAGCATTTTTGTAAGAATGATTATATTTTAAAGTTTGTCCAAGAAATAGGAACATTTGGCCCAATTTTTTTTATATAAAGGACTGTGCATTTTTCAGGGAGATTTTGCTGGCATTATTGCTGGTTAGAATTTGCTGAATGATTGACCAAATGAGCTGCAGATACAAAGATTTGCAAATTGGTTATTTAGATCTAGTTTTGGAAATCCTGAAAGCGTATTACTGTTCCAAGGATAACATCTCTCAGTGAAGGAGCTATACATTTATCACAGGTTTATCTCCACCATCTTTGGCAGTAACAGTCACTTGAGAATTGTTTTATTTCTCCCCCAACATCTTAAAACGTCAAATGAAAATCTGTCATTGGCTTTCACAAGTTTTATTGACAAAAGATGTAATAAACTCTGAAATAAAATGAACACAGGATTATAAAATCCAGTGCAACAATCACAAGGTAGCATGAATTAATCCATTATTTGTGGCAGGATAAGGACAAAACTGAACAAAACGTGTCTCTATAACCTATTTAAGCAGTCCAGTCTTATTCTCAGTTCAAGATGGTAATAGTGTAGCACAGAATGTATATTATTTAAAATTTGTTTGGCTTAGATTTGCCCATTGGATGATTAAATTGACAGACTCCAAAGATGTTTTCGACAGACAGATAGTTATTGTAATATCTAATGCAGCCATCGTTTTCATGGGAGTTGAGGGTGGGGGGATGTGGGGGCTTTGACACACTTGATATATATTCCAAATTGAATGTTCCTGTATTGGATGCCTCATCCAACTGTCTGTATGATTATGCATCACATTTGTATTAACTAAAGACTAAAATCTAAATAAAATTGCAATATAATTATTGTACAAGGAGAGGTGACTTTGGTATGATTATGACTGAGAGCAAAAGGCAACGGATATGGGGGGAGAGGGGCGGGGGAGGCAAAAGTTATGCAAATTTAAGTCACATGGTTAAATACAAACTTGATTGTGGTGCATAAGTAAATCTGAGTATGGTGTAGCCTGCTAAGCCATAGCCTTTTTAAGTAGCACTTGGGAACTCAAGTGACTGATTGAAGCCAGACTGTCTGGAGCTGTGGAGAACTGTGCTCAGTTTCACTTTTTCCCCTCACGGGAAGAATAAGTTACATCAAAGTGGGATGCGGCCGTGAGTGAATGTATTGGGCAAATTGCCTCAAAGTAATCTTGATGATACTTTTTGCAGTATCATGCATTTATCAATTTCTGTCAAAAGTTTATTAAAGTCCAATAATAAACTGTTTGTAACAAGTTTAATGGCAATTAAAGAATACTTAATTGTGGTAGCTGAACAGATTGGTTTTCATTACACTTTTAGAGGAGAAGCGTAATTTCCATTATGAAGGCCCAGACATAAAAACATCACCACCTTGTTATAATCAATGACATGATATTTATCAAAATTAACAAAACTGCTATTTCCCTATGCCTTCCAAAGATGTTTGATAATGTTGTTCTTTTTGTGGTGAACTGGTTTCTTCGATCACTCGAGTCACATATTTGTGCATTCATACTGCAAAGACTTAAGCACAAGATCAAGGCTGACACACTAGTGTAGTACGGAGAGAGGGTTGCACTGTCAGAGACATGAAAGTTTAGATGAGAAATTAAACTGAGATCATGTTCACCTGCTCTGGCAGATAATGATAGATCCAATGTCATTATTTTGAAATAGAGCAGGAAGTTATCACTGATGCCCTGCTTAAGCTTTATTCCTTGATCTACATCACTAATGCACTGTCCCATTGCTGTTTGTGGGACCTTGTGTAGTACAATTTGGCTGTTGTGTTTCCTACATTACAACAGCAGCAACATTTTTAGTAGTAGCTAACAAGAATTTTGTGATGTCCTCAGGTTGTGGAAGATGCTATATAAATCCAAGTCTTTTTATTTTGCAATGACAACTCATTTCCTTTGAGGAGTTGAGGGCTTCATCTTAGACGTTGGTGTCTGGAATGATGGAAGGTTTGTCAACAGTTGCATAAATCCAAGTTAAACAACTAATGTTAGAATTCCTACAACATCCTAAAAAGGGTCAGTGGAAATGTTGACATATGCACGATGATAAATGGATAAAGATCCTGCTATTCTGTCAAGAAGTGCAGTGTACACAATAAAAGATCAATAAGAGATGTGCAAAAAAGTAATTTAAGGTGATACAAAATTATTTTACACGCCAAAGGGGCAAGAGTTTCGCTTGCCAAAACAAAATCTGTCATAGACAACCAAAGAGACAAAGGACAAAATAACCTGAAAGGATAAAGCATACAAAAGTGCAGAAAGTAGCTCAAGTTCTTGTGAATGGGTGGTAAGAAATGGTAAAGGTACGTGGTAAGATGCAATGTGGCTCCCTTAAAAATTGACATTGGTGATACAATAAATGAAAATAATGAAATGCCAGGTAGGCTGAATAAGTACTTTGCACTGTAATTTACAGTAGATGAAGACAATAGTGTACAAAACACCCCAAGGATACTAACACTAAATTTGGGTTGGGACTTATCGAAATGAACAGAAGTGAAATAACAGCATTAAAGAAAATCATGGTCCCACAGAACAACAAAGGCATTTGATAAAGTTCCTTGTAAGGAATTGTAACCTGAAGTTTGCAGAATTGAGGGCAGATTATTGACCTAGCTAGGAGATTAATCAAGTGACCCAGAGAGCAAGAGTAGGGATAACGGGCAGATATTCTAATTGGCAGAATGTGAGTGGCATCCCACAAGAATGTGTTAGTGCCTCAACTATTCAATGCATCTAACACTTAGATAAAAGAATAGGAAGCACATATTAAAATCTGCCAATGACACAAAGGTAGTCTGAAATTAAAATATTAAAAGATTAAGCGAATAGGCAAGTCTGTGACAACCTGATCTCAACAAAGACAATATGAGGTTTACAAAGTTTTTGATTTATAAAGAATAGATAGGATGCTTTCTTAATGGTGAAAGGGTAGAAGCAGTGGCAATCTAAAGAGACTTAGATGTCCAGATATATTGATCATTAAAATGCCGTGAACGATTACACAAAATGATCGTCAAGGCTAATAGAATGCTGGTCTTTATACATAGAGGATGAGAATTCTGGGAGATAGAAGTCATACCACAGCTACACAAAGCCAGGGTTACATCAGGCCCAGAGTTACGTGTTGATTTCTGAGTATCACATCTTGGGAGGGATATATGAGCTTTGGAGGGAGTGAGCAAGGAATTACTAGAACGAAACAGGGAGAGATTACACAAACTGGTACTCACTTAAATTTAGAAGATTAAAAGAGTTTTTTGACCAAAGTTTTCAGAATATTAAGGGGAACAGATTGGTTAGAGAGAGAGAAATTATTTGTTAGTTGGAGAACCTAGGACTACGAGACAGTCAAAAATTTAAAAACAGACCTTTCAAGAATGATTCACCCCACAACTTACCGCAAACTGCAGGCAGTCAGATATCAATCAGCAGCGGAATCTTCTGATCCCGTTATTGTCAATAAATTTCCCTTACTGCCAGGAAACCCATTGGATCAATTGTTAACCAAGACTGGTAAATTTCAAGGGATGGGCCAAAGACTGGTATTGCAAAGCAACCATGATCTTCATTGAATAGTGGAACAAGTTCAGGGTTAAATGATCAACACCTGTTCCTATAAAATGTCATTCAAGATATTTCATTTGATTTATTATTGTCACATATATTAGGAAACAGTGAAAAGTAGTGTTTCTTATGCACTATACAGACAAAACATACAGTACATAGGGAATGAAATGAGAAGGTGCAATTACAATATTGCAGTTACAGATTAGGTGTAGAGAAAGATCAGCTTAATATATAATAGGTCTGTTCACTAGTCTGATGGCAGCAGGGAAAAGGCTGTTCTTGAGTTGGGTGGTACATGACTTCAGACTTTTATATCTTTTTCTTGACAAAAGAAGGTGAAAAAGAGAGTATGTCCGGGACACGTGGGGTCCTTGATTATACTGGCTGCTTTTCTAAGGCAGTGGGAAGTGTAGACAGAGTCAATGAATGGGAGGCTGGTTTGTGTGGAATGGGCAAATATACAGAGCAGTTTATTATAAAGATATATGTAGAATAAGAGCTGCCATGCTCTTGTAAACTGAACTCAATCCACCCTGTTAACACAAAAACTCAAGCCAAGCCAATGTTGGGAAATATATTTATTTTATCCAAAACCAATCAAAAAAATTGCCTGGATACTAGCTATGCCTGTTTTTCTATGAAATATGTGGAATATTTCTTCTTTCAGTCTTGGGAGGTGATGGGCAGACATCTTTCTCCAGTATAGTGATGACTGTATTCATGCTGTGTACTGCTCTCACGCTGATTTGGAAAACTTCAACTTTGCTTCCAGTTTCACCTGGTCCATCTACAATTCTTCCCTTCCTTAACTTCTACCATCTCTACTGTATTGTCATCACTAGTTATTCCCTCCTTCCCCTTTCAGTAGTCTGCAGAGACCATTCGCTCCATTCCTCAGTCATCCCAGCCCTGTCCCACAGCACCTAAGAAATGCAGGAGATATAAAACTTGCTTTTTTGACATTTTCTTTTCACTACCCATGGCCCCAAACATTCCTTCCTGGTGAAGCAACAATTTATGTGTACTTCTTTCAATTCAGACTACATGTCATCTTGTGGCAAAGTGGTAGCTTCCCTACCTCTGGGCCAGAGAGTCGGGGTTCAAGAAAGAGCGTTTATGAAACTGTTCAATGGGCAGATAATTAGTTGGGAATCTTTCCACCACTTCCCCCACTACTCCCCAAAGATATGTATAAAATGTTTAGTTTAGTCTATCACTTCCACTGCTCACAAACACAGACTGAGTCAACACTTCGCAGAACATCTATGCATGATCTTGCAGTTCAGGTGGCATGTCATTTTAATTCTCCACCTTGCTCCCACACTGACATCTCTGTCCCTGACCTGTTCCAGTGAAGCACAAGTTTGAGGAGCAGCATTTCATCTCTTAATTAGGTACTTTCCATCCTTTTGTTCTCAACATTGAATTCAAGGATCTCAGACAATAAACGCCATTTAATTAATGGTGAATATCTAATCTTTAAATAATGTTATGGGGATTTTTACATCCACTTGAGAGTGAATGAAGCCTCAGTTTTAACACCTCATCTGAAAGACAATACCTTCAACAATGCAGCATGTCTTTAGTATTGCACTGAATTATCAGCTAAATTGTGCACTCAGACATGCCAGTACCAATTCCGGGGACAGGCTCAGCTCAGAGAACAGCATTCTCTGTTGGCTCAGGTGGAATCGTGCGAAACCTGGGTGGACATGCCAGTAAAATTCCGCCCAAAGTCTCTGGAGAATCCACAACTTTCTGATTCAGGCTAGAGCATCATCACAGAGCTGTAGCTGTATAAGTATACCCAATATATACATATAAACTGAAATTTCAGACAGAAGAGAATCCCTTATTCTTACTTAACTTTAATTTTGTCATTAACAGATTTATTGCTCATGACCCTTACCAGCCTTCATAAAGATTAAATTGAATTTAGATCTTCAAATTTGAATATTAGCATTTCACTACTTGCCATAATAAAGAAGTTTACTGTCTCCTGAAAACCCTTTGAGTAATTACAATGAGGGGAAACTATCTGGACTGCTTGCTTCATCTAGACATCTTTGTCCAAACGGATTTTCCCTGAAGCTTCCAAAATAACAGTTCAAAGACTGGGCAGTCACCATGACCTCTGGAGCCCCTGGTTGTGCCGGCACAAATTTTATCCATTCCCCTAGCTATATGCAGTTAATGGAAGGTCACAGGGATGAGTTATAGAACAAAGAGATCCAGGAGTACAGGTTCGTAACTCTTTGAAAGTGGCATCACAGGTGGACAGAGCGGTGAAGAAGGCATTCAACATGCTTGGCTTCATTGGTCAGAACATTGAATACAAGAATTGGGACATCCTGTTGAAGTTGTATAAGACATTGTTAAGGCCACACTTAGAAACACTTCTGGTCACCCTATTATAGAAAGGATATCATTAAATTAGAAAGAGTGTAGAAGAGATTTATTAGGATGCTACCAGGGTGTGATGGTTTGAGGTATAAGGCAAGGCTGGGTAGATTAGGACTTTTTTCTCTGAAGTGTAGAAGGTTGAGGGGTGATCTTATAGAGGTATAGATCCACTAGATAATCAATATTTTTTCCCAAGGGAAGGGGGGTCTAAAACTAGAGGTCATAGGTTTAAGGTGAGAGAGAAGAGATACAAAACGGTCCACAGCGGTAATGTTTTCATACAGAGGGTGGTGACTGTCTAGAACAAGTTGCCAGAGGTAGTAGTAGAGGTGGCTACAATCTTGTGTTTAAAAAGCATTTAGACAGTTACGTGGATATGATGGGTATAGAGAGATATGGGCCAAATGCAGGCATTTGAAGCTAACTTAGGGGTTTAAAAAAAAGGGAAAGCATGGACAAGTTGGGCCAAAGGTTTACATGCTGTAAACCTCTGACTCTATATTGTCCCTTATCACTATTGCATTCTTCTACAATCTCCTCAATTGCTTGACTTTCTGCACCACGTTGCTATGGTCATTTTCCCAACTGCCCTGGAGTACTCCTCCTTGAATAAAACCATGGAATCCCTACAGTACATAGAGAGACCATTCGGCCCATCAAGTCTGCACCAATTGTCCAAAAAAGCATCCCACCCAGGCTTCCCTTCTACCCTAACCTCATAACCCATGCATTTATCATGACTAATCCATCTAAGCATACTCTTTTAGAGTATGGGAGAAAATTGGAATATCTGGAGGAAACCCATGCAGACACAGAGAGAACATGCAAACTCCATACAGACAGTGACCTGAGGCTAGAATTGAACACAGGTCTCTGGCGATGTGTGGCAGCAGTACTAACCATTGTCCCCATACCAACCATCAGGACAGCAACATATCTATTAAAGGGAAAGAAAAAGCTTGCATTTATACAGCACTTTTCAGGATCACCAATCACCTCGAAGTGGTTTACAACTAATGAAATATTTTTCAAGTTGTAATGCAGCAAACACCAATCTTATTCTCACCAATCTCCCAAAACAGCTATGGTAATGAGATAATCCGTAATAATTGAAAATGCTGGGTCAACTCAGCAGCTCTGGCAGCATTTGTGTTGAGAGAAACAGAGTTAATATTTTGAGTGCACAAGACCCTTCTATAGAATCTGTTTTTATGCTGTTGATTAAGGGATGAGTATTGGCCAAAACACCAGAATTAACTCTCCATGTCTTCTTGAAAGGAGAGCCATGGGATTTTACATCCATCCAAGCAAGCAGATTGGGCCTCCTGATGTCTCATCCAAAAAACGGCATCTTAAACAGTGCGGCACATCAGTACTGCAAACGGGTGCTCAAATTTTTGGCTTACACCTAGAACATTGTGATTCAGCGGCAAGAATCTTATCAATTGGTGAACCAGTCAACGTCAAGGGCCTTAATCAATACAAGATTCTGGATCTCCAACCTTCCATGACCTCCTATCCCTAACTATTGACCAATCCTCAAATTCATTCAGTCCACGGAATGTGACTGTCCAGAAAGAAAGTGTCTGGGTAACTCTCTCCCCCAGCTCTACAATGTCTGTAGCTCCAACTCCAGCACAACAACCAAGAACCCAGTTTCCTGAGCTGCAGGAAGTTACTGCAGATATGGTTGCCCAGGATCACCATGCTTCCCACAAATCTCGTATACTGCAATTACTATTGTCCTACCTGATCTACCTAACTTTATTTAGTTAGCTAAACTAGTAATTTAGTGAAGTAATAGCAAATTATAATTTTCCAGCTTAAAGACAAAAGAAAAAGATACCAGCCACTGAAAGCAAATCAAAAACAAAAGATTTTTTTAAAACTGCACTCTCTTCCTTCTTAACGCCAAATTCCCAACTCGATTTACAAAGTATTCAGTTCTGCAATTGCGGTAAAAAGTACTTAAAACGTGGTAAGAAATTTCACAACACCAGGTTAAAGTCCAACAGATTTACTTGGTAGCACAAGCCACCAGCTTTCGAAGCACTGCCCCTTCATCAGGTGAGTGGAATTTCCGTTCACGAGATCCTCTCCACAGACAGTTTGCCGTGTCAATGGTAGCCATAATGTGGAAATGCCGACATTGAACTGGGGTAATTTATCCCAATCCAACACCAGCATCTCCACATCATAAATAACTACTAATTCAGCTTTTTGCTCCTGTATCCAGGAAAACACTTTCAATTACTTGCAAGTTAACAGCAACATACAAGTAGTTTCTGTTAACTAGATATCTTGGGGCAGCACGGTAGCAGAGTGGTTAGCACTGCTGCCTTCACAGCGCCAAGGACCTGGATTCAATTTCTGGCTTAGGTCACTGTCTGTGTGGAGTTTGCACATTCTTCCTGTATGTTTCCTCCGAATGGCCTGATTTTGTCCCACAGTCTAACGCTGTGTAGGTTAAGTGGATTGGCTATGCTGAATTGCCTCTTAGCATCAGGGGAACTGGCAATGGTAAATGCATGGATTTATGGGGATAGGGCCTGGGTGGGATTGTGGTCAGTGCAGACTCAATGGGCCAATGACCTCCTTCTGTACTGTATGATTCTATAACCAGCTGACAGTTTATTTTACAGTTTTAAAGTTCTAAGTCAAATTCTAAACTGTTAAATTTCAGCTCAAGTAATACTAGCAGAGATATTGCACTCACATCAGATTCTTACCTTAGCATCTGGTTATAGAGCACTGAGTTCCCAAATCACCCTATACTCCTTGGATGCCTGAAGGGGCAGAGAGAGGGCAAAATTTAAGAAGGAAATTGAAAAGCTTGGGACTGAGACAGCTGAAGGCTTGTTCATTGTTGGTGAATCAGAAGAAATCCAGGGTGCAAAGAACCCAAAACTGGAGGGATGCAAATCTGGATGCTGAGATAGGGATGATCGAGGCCATGCAGCAATTTCAGCACAAGGATAAGACATTGCTTGATGGAAACCAATGTAGGTTAGCAAGCATGGGGATTGTGAGAAAACAGGATTTGGTGCAGGTTTGGACACAGGCAGCAGACGTCTTGACAAGTTTGTGTATATGGAGAATGAAAGGTGGGACGGCTGGTCAGATAAGCTTTGGAGTGGTCAAGTCTGGGAGAAGGTTTCAGCAGAAGATAGACTGTGGTTAGGCCAAAGATGTCTGACGGAATGGAGTTGGAGATGGTCAATTATGGTCAGGAGGAAACACAGGACCTAGTTTCAATCTCGATGGGAGAGTTGGATTGGCAGGATGCTGGCAAGCAGCAGTATATTCAACAGCCATAGTTTCTGGGAGGAACTATTCCTAACTTCTATTCAGTGAATATGGAGTTTGATCTTAATCTCAAACAGCCTGTTGATAGAAGTTAAACAGCAACTGAGAAAAACTTGCTTTAATGTTGTGCCTTTTGTGTCCCCAAAGTATTTCAAAGTGCTTTAGAGACAATATTTATAGGACAGCATCTTGAACCCACATCCATCGTCTGTGGGAATGCCGATGGGGCTCAAGGTCCAGTGAAACCCAGAAATCATGAATCTCACTGAAATTGGGGGGTGGGGGGGGAAAGAGGAGGGTGGAAGGGGGGGGAATCTGATTTAATATTCAGACTGAAGGTGAGAATGGGTTACCAGCTCTGAACACGGGTTGGGGGAGAGGTTAAATCTTGCTTTGGTCGGGGTTAAACATGGTGCACTGATTTCAATGCAGCCGGGTTTTATTGGCATGTTGAAGCTCCGCTCATTTGCATGGCAGCGCAAAACACATCCAGCTTTCAGAGTGAGATAAGATCTGGAGAGAAAACCAAATCTCTCCTCACTGGAACTGAGGCATTTTTTGTTAACTCTCCTTTCATTGTCACTATTGTAATGTCAGGAAACAGAACAGTCAATTTGCAAAAAGGACCTTCAGCAATTAAAAAAAAATCACCAGATTGTTCTTTTAAAAGTTTATTTATTAATGTCAGGAGAAAGCTTACATTAACACTGCAATGAAATTACTGTAAAAATCCCCAGTCACCACACTCCAGCACCTGGTCGGATACACGGAGGGAGAATTTAACATGGGCAGTGCGCCTAATCAACATGTCTTTTGGAGTGTGGGAGAAAACCAAAGCACCCAGAGGAAACTCTTTGCAGACACGGGAAAAAATGCAGACTCCGCACAAACAGTGACCTTAAGTTGAGAATTAAACCCGTGTCTCTGATGATGTGAGGCAGCAGTGCTAACCACTGTGCCACCCTGCTGTCCAATATTTGTGAAAGGATAAATGCTGATCAGAGCATCAGGAAAACCATCTAGTTGCTCTTCAAAGCTGTTCTGAAATATTTTACATCTGAGACATAAGATCTGGCCTTTGTTATCAGAGAGTTCTGCCCAATGTCCCATTCTAATGGACTCTAACCTGCTCAGCCATAAGACAGTCTCTTTATCCCAGGAATCAGCCTAGTGAACCTTAGACCTTGAGATATAAGAGCAGAAGTAAGCCGTTCAGTCCATCAAGTTTGCTTCACCATTCAATCATGGCTGATATGATTTTCATCCCTATTCTCCTGTCTTTTCCCCGTAATCCTCAATTCCCTGACTGATCAAGAACGTATCTATCTCTGTCTTAAAAACATCCAGTGACCTGAGTTCCACAGGTTCACAACTTTCTGACTGAAGAAATTCGTTCTCATCTCAGTTTTAAAGGAATGTCCTTCACTGAGGTTGTGCCCTTGAGTTCTAGTCTCCTCACGAGTGAAAACATCCTCTCCATATCCACTCTATCTAGGCTCAGTATTCTGCATGTTTCAATTAAATCCCCTTCATCCTTCTAAATCTTCTCTGAAATATTTCCAATGCAACTTAATTCCCCCTTAAGTTAGGAGGCAGGAACTGTTTTTTGTCTCCTTCCTTTCTTGAATATAGAAGTTTTATATCTATGGATTTCCTATCCACTGGGACTTTTCCAGAATCTAGGGAACTTTGGAAGGTTAGACCTATGCATCCACTTTCGATGTCATCACGTCTTTTAAAATTCCAGGATGCAGCTTTTAATCCCCTTAGTTTCCCCAGTACTTTTCCTCTTGTGATTGTGATTATTTTAAGTCCCTCCTTCCATCTTTCCTGTTGATTTCTCCTAGATTTAGGATGTTTTTTGGCAATTTTGACTGTTCAGACAGTTTTGTTCATCTTTCTTTCAGGCCCTTCTGTCATCCACAAAGCTGAAAGAATATCAAACTTGCTGAACAAATGCAAGGTCTCCATTGCTATGTTCTGGTTCCCCACAACAGCATCACTTGCAGTCACAATTTTTTGTCCCTGACCACACAAAAAATCTGAAGTACTGAACCCAAGGGCTACAACTGCCTCTTGAAACATAGGGCCAAGTTTAGGCTAATTAGTCAACTCAACAGATATGTAATTTTTACTGGGGGGGTGGGGCGGGAGGGGGGGAGGCGCTGGGTAGTAGGATATGGTTTGGGTCTGTTCAGCCTGGAAGCAGAGCATCAGCAGCAACTCAGGCGTGTGTGTGCACAGATGTGCTGGTTAGAAGGTCCATCTTGGTCCTCTGGGACTAGGTCAAGTTATCTTAAGATTTTACGTCCTCAAACCTTATAGATCCTTACCCCCCCCAACAATCCCCCATGACTCTCCCATCTCTTAAATTGCGCCAGTAGAAATTGGGGGTACCGGGAATAGGTGGACGGGAAGCCCTGCCCACCATTTCTAAATGGATCTGGAATTATTCCAACCTGGCAAAAATCTGGGCCCAAATGTCCAGGGTCACTTTCCTTTTTCTGATGCATCACAGGGTCCAAAACCCAAACCCCTGTTTATCAAATATGAGCCGAAACTCCTCAGATGAGAACCATGAATGGACAGCTTTCAGGAGAGTATCGGTGGTCAGGCACACCCAGCTATTCAACACACACAGGATGACCTGTCAGATAATTCTCTATCACAATCAAGAAACATGGAGGGTCTGGCTGCATTTTGGCAGAAGATGTGATGCTGTGTTTGCCTTTTCTGCAGTTTCTGTTCCATCTCCCGATTATGTTGCAGATGTACAGGCCACTAGTGAATTGGTGTTGGAATCTTAGGGAAGCTCACCAAATCCTTTTGCTTCTGGTGAGGGTTTCTGCAATACTCACTGACAAATCCAAGACTTATCACAATCCCTCCAAAAACATAGCAGAGTACCTGCAGAGACTTTGCAATGGTAGACGTTATTCTATATACTGAACCTACAAGTTGGGTACCTGTAATGCTACTGCTTGTAGCTGGCCACCTATTCTTTGCTGAGTGACAAACATATAGGTTGACTGGACTTGTGTTTTCCAAGTTTGAAAATAGAGATCCAATTAGTAGGTAGAGCTGAGTGACATCGCAACAGCACAGTTCAGATGCTACTGACTCACAAAGCAACCCACCTCACACAGAGAAAAGCAGTGGGGGTGCCTGGCCCAGAATCCAGAGACAGCTGGAGGAACAGCAAGCCCCAGAGAGCCTCCAACATTCATAATACTGACTGCGGCAGTGAATGGATGAATTCCACGCTCATAATATGCATTGGCTCAAAAATTAAACAAAGACTTACCATCCTTACACTGTGTTGCACTGCTATGTGCAACCCCTTGCACAACTACAAATTTTTCTTTCCCTTCTGAGCATTTCGACCTGGTGCAGGCTCTCTGGTTTCAACAGCAGTAGAGAAAGAGTTGCTCAAATCACTGTCCCCGTTGCTGAAATGCACTTTGGGTTGGCCCACAAGGGCCCTATCAAAGATTGTTGCACCAGACCCATGAGGCAGGATGTGGGCAAGCGAAGAGGGAGGGATAAGGAGTGGAAGTTCTTTGAGCTGAGTCCCCTTTCCTTCTCTCCTTTCACTATTATTCCCTCTCAAAGCTCAACCTCATTTTCCCATTAGCAATGACCTGGAGGACATATTGCTCTACACCAGTGACATGATGAATGTCCATGACTAGGGTATGGTGAATCCCATTCCAGCAGGCATGACATGCTGAATAGCCTGCTCCTGCTCCGATATTCCAATTAAAGGTAGCATTCTAAGCATAAGCCATTTATACATGCATTCAATTGATTACTGCGGTTGATGCTCCAAGCATAGAACATAGAACATCACAGTGCAGAACAGGCCCTTCGGCCTTCGATGTTGCGCCGACCAATTAAGAAAAAGCAATGACCCTCTAACCTAAACCATTCCCTTTTCGTCCATAAACTTATCTACTAACCTCTTAAACGCCACCAAACTTGGCGCATCTACAACTGCAGCAGGCAGGGCATTCCATACCCTTACCACCCTCTGGGTAAAGAACGTACCTCTGACATCCGTCCTATAACTACCACCCCTTAATTTAAAGCTATGTCCCCTCGTGCTAGCTTTCTCCATCCTAGGAAAAAGGCTATCACTGTCCACCCTATCTAAACCTCTAATCATCTTATATGTTTCAATAAGGTCTCCTCTTAGCCGCCTTCTTTCTAACGAAAACAACCTCAAATCCCTCAGCCTCTCTTCATAAGACCTGCCCTCCATACCAGGCAACATCCTGGTAAACCTCCTCTGTACCCTCTCCAATGCCTCCACATCTTTCTTATAATGCGGGGACCAGAACTGCACACAATACTCCAAGTGCGGCCGCACTAGAGTTTTGTACAGTTGCAACATGACGTTGCGGCTCCGAAATTCAATCCCCCTACCAATAAAAGCTAAGACTCCATATGCCTTCTTAACAACCTTATCGACTTGATTGCCAACTTTCAGGGATCTATGCACATAAATACCAAGATCCCTCTGTTCATCAACACTTTTAAGAGTCCTACCATTAGCCCTATACTCTACACATTTGTTATTCCTGCCAAAGTGAATTACCTCACACTTTTCCGCAGGTGACATTCATTCCATGTATGAAGACCATGGCAAAGATTTGCCCCTCACTAGCACTCACCCTCGAGACTGCTTCAACCTCTCTGCAAGTGTGCACAATACAACTGAAAAACCTGTCAACATAATTGTACATTCTCTGCTGCTACGCCATGACTGCATCCAAGATACAGCCTGTGTCCTGCTGAGCAGAGCTTGTACACCCTACAGCCTCCCTCACTGAGACCCTCTAATGCAGCCTCTATCTTCACAATCTGCTTGGAAGTTGAGGCTCAAGGTGAACTGCATTTGAATTTCCTAGGTGCTTAGGACCACCACTTGCAGTGCACTATCAAGTTAAAATTCCCCCCTAATCTAGAGAGTGCAGCACTCCTCCACTGCCAGTCAGAGATGTTGTGAACCATTTGACTGAGAGCCCATCTGCTGTCTCAGGTAAAAGTAAAAGTTCCCATTCAAACAAGAGTAGTGGAGTGTTCTCTGATGGGCAGACATTTATCCCCCAGGCAGCACTAATTGACAAGTTATCACATTGCTTTTGGTGAGACTTATGTAAGATAGTGACTGCACTTCCATTGGTTAAAAGTCATAGTGCCATAAAATGCAACCTCTTACTTTAAATGGAATTATTGCAGTATACATGGTCCATGATTTATTATGAATTCAGGTGATAAACAAAATCACCGAATTCCCGAAGTGCGAGGTGAACAAGAGACATTTTCCATCACAAGGTTTAGCTCTGGAAATTAAAGGTCACACCAAGCTAACTGAGGTCAGGGAAAGCTCACTTGTCACAGGTGAATAAAGAGTGTTGCATATACAAGTAGATCAAGGTCCCACATGTATAGTGTAGGGCAGGATTTTACGGCTTCGCTTGAGTGAGACAGGAATTTCCCACCCCAGGTAAACGGACATTTCCGTTGTCCGCCACCGCCCCCCCAATCCATTACAATTCCGTGGCGGGAGAGGCAGTAAAATTCCAGGCACAGTGTGACATCCTTTCGTACTCTATTTTTAGGTGAGCTGATTATTCCAACCTCTTCAGGTCAAATAGTTTGAAATAGTAGAACAATGTTACATGAATGTGTTATGCTGCATCCTCACTCAGCTGACAGTCATTCATACCCTGAAGTCACATCATTTATTGCAAGCTGGCCAAGTGGCACTGAAATTATCAAGTTAGATAACTGAAGGTAAAAATCCATCCATGTGCAAAGCGGACACTTACTTCCTGTGTTCCTTTGTACAGGATGCTGTGGCTTTGTGCAACATGCCGTTAAAGGCATTACAATCTCTTTCGCAAAAGGACCACCTGCTAGGAAAGAGACCACCACTTTCACATCACAAAAGATTACTTTCAAGTCAGTGTTAATGTTGCAGCCAATTTGTTCCAAAAACCATTTGCTTCTAGGCCTGTAGGCAGTCATAATTTCACTGCAGGCTGCACAAGAGGTTATTGAGCATGTAAATGAGGTTTTTGATATCACACACCATTCACGACATAATGAAAACAAAGATTTAAAATGCCACACAAACAAAATAAAAAGGTTCAAACCAAATCCACAGTGCCGAGGATTATTTCTGATATTGTGTGAGGCCTTACATTTTTTTTTCCACACCTTCCAACCCAGCATCCTGATGCCCTTCAGGCAGACAGCACATCGGTTCACTTTCTTTCTTTAATATCATTCCCTTCAGTGCTTGCCAAAAAATAAATTAAAAATAGGCAGGAGAAGAAATCAAGTGCAGATGTACAATGGTTGTTAAAAAGGAAATAGCATCTTTTTATAGTCATTTTTTAATGTGTTCTTCAGATAGAGATGAAAATAATCTAACATTTGACTGAAAAGTCCCACCCAATGAGGCCGCCAATACTGTCCGATGTAAAAGTTTGCTGTTTAAAGTCGAGGTGGCACGACCTAAAACTCTATTATTCAAATCTTCAGTTTTTCTCTTTCCACTTAGTTCATTGCAATCTGCGTCCTAATGTAAAAGTGAATTAAACTAAGTCCTGGAAGATTGTGTCCTGTTGTGCTTATTTCCGTGCATACTGAATTTTCTTACTAATCACACCTCTGTGAAATTGCCTCCTAACCTTTTCTGTTCTAAAGAGAAGATCTACAGATTTGCCATTCTCCACACAAGCGAGGATCCTGGCATTGCAGTACGTCTTCCCTTCACCATCATGGATTTTAAAAAATAATTTCTGAAAAAGTTGAATGTAGGGATACAATGTATATGTAATTTACTGTAAAATCTTGGGAAGCGTGATTCAGTAATTACAATTCCAAGGTTTCAAGTTCAGGCCCAATGACAGCTAAACTAATGGGGAGCCAGTAACATAGTGGTCACTAGTCCAGTAATCCAGAGACCTAAAGTAATGCTTTGGGTACGCTGGGTTCAAATCCCACCAAGGCAGATGGTGAAATTTTAATTCCAGGTTTTTAAAAGTTAATCATCAAATCCCTACAGTGCAGAAAGAGGCCATTTGGCCCACTGAACCTGCAGCAACAACAAGCCAGCCAGATCCTATGCCTGTACCCCAACGAACTTACTTTGCTAATTTCCTGACACTAAAAGGCAACTTAGCATGGCCATTCCACATCTTGAAGGAAACCGGAGCACCTGGAAGAAACTCATGAAGACACAGGGAGAATATGCAAACTCCACACAGACAGCGACCCAAAGCCAGAATTGAACTCAGGTCTCTAGCATTATGAGGCAGCAGTGCTTACGACTGTGCCGCCATGCCATGAAACCATTGCTGATGGTTGTAAAAAAATCCAACTGGTTCACAAATGTCCTTTTGGGAAAGAAATCTGTCATCCTTACCTGGTTTGTCCTACATGTGACTCCAGATCCACAGCAATATGGTTAACCCTCAACTGCCTAGCAATTATTTTATGTTACTTTAACCCTATCGGGTTAAAACACTCATCTCTGTTGCATTACTGGGCAGAAACAGCAATTGTTTTAAGGTTATTTCTCGTCAGAGAAGCAACAGATGACATTTTCTAGTGTTTTCTGGAGCAAGTTATACTTATTCACCGATCATGGAGCTGCAATTCCAGAAGTCAGCAGCTTATCAATTGTCCCTCCTTTTGTAGATTTAATTGTTAGGGGCAGCACACCAGAGGTGCAATTTTGAAAAAAAGTATTGACACTTTGTATTGGTTATATACTTGGGATATTTTGAGAAGGATAGAAATGTGGGAAAAAATAATCCATCTGCACTTCTACATTCCCATTTATATGCAAGTAAAAGTGTAAGGTACTTGTTAACCCACTACCAGGTTAGGCCACACTTTTATGACCTCTGTACAAAATTTGTCTAAAATCCAAAATAACATTGAGGGGTTGCTGCATTTCGAGATGTTTCCTTTTCTCGAGGTATTAAATGGATCAATCTTAATTTTCTTGTGGTTCAGGCTCATGTTAAAGATCCTCAGTGAAAAGGAGAGCAGGGAATTTTTCCACAATCCAGAACAACAATCTCAAACCAAACCATTAAAAGTTGACCAGCCTGACCAAGCCTGCTTGTTAGATTACAGCAGCCAATAAATATAGTGTTTTGAACTGCTGAGAGACATAAACTTTTATATATGTTATGCCCAGTAAAGGTATGTCTAATTAATGATGTCAAATATGGGCTGTATTTGAATGGAAGCTTCCAGAACATTTTTTTTAAAATAGACACTAACAAGATGACTAAGATGGTTGCCAAGGGTCAAGTGACTTTTTTAAAATTCAGTACAGACTACTTCAAACTTCCAGAATGTTCCTATTTGAATCAGGGCCTCCCCTTTCAATGCACGTATCCAAATGGGACCCATATCCAAATGAGTTTATACCTGCCACTGTTCATTGATTTTGAGTTTGGAGTAAACAATTACTTTCAGAATTCATGTCACCAAGTTTAGAACGTAACAAAAAAGAACTGCAGAAAATCAATTCACACAAATAGGTGTGTTTGGCCGTCATCTAACACCATTATGTAGCAATAGTTTTTAGCTTTGGGTCAACAATAGCCACTGACCAGGCAACTGAAACTGGTGTCTAATATCAAAATCCTTTATAATCCCAAGAATCAGAACAGCCCGTTTGCAAATAACTCCACTGCAGCGTTTCAGGTTCAGACTAAGGCAGTAACACCAAAGCCTCTTTAAACACAGAGGTTGCAATCTTTTACAAGCCTCCCAATTCAAATCCACCTGTAAGAAATCCTGACCTCCTGGTAAGGAAATCTACAAGTGAATAATGTTGTGACCTTTTGAACATTTATCTCTTCAAGGCAAACCTGCAGTAATCCCAATATATATCCCAGCCAAGAAAGGCCACCAACACTTCTACTTTCTCAGAAGACTAAGGAAATTTGACACGTCAGCTATGACTCTTATCAACTTTTACAGATGCACCACAGAAAGCATTCTTTCTGGTTGTATCATAGCTTGATATAGCTCCTGCTCTGCCCAAGACTGCAAGGAGCTACAAAAGGATGTGAATGTAGTTCAATTTATCATACAAACCAGCCTCCCATTCATTGACTCTGTCTACACCCCACCACCTCGGCAAAGCAGCCAACATAATTAAGGACTCCACGTACCCCAGACGTTCTCTCTTCCACTTTCTTCCTTTGGGAAAAAGATACAAAGATACAAAAGTCATGTACTAACCAATTCAAGAACAGCTTCTTCCCTGCTGCGTCAGAATTTTGAATATATTTATCTTGCATTAAGTTGATTTTTCTACACACTCTAGCTATGTCTGTAACTGTACTGTCTCATTTCCTTCTCTATGATTGTATGCTTTGTCTGTATAATGTGGAAGAAGCAATACTTTTCACTGTATATTAATACATGTGATAATAATAAGTCAAATCAAAATTGCCTAGACTAGTCTTTCAGAGTGAAATACCTCTTTGCCAAGCCCATATGAGCCAAACACATGAACTATTCATTCATTTACAACTTGCAAAAGTGCACTATTCTCTTTAACTGTATCTTCCTCAAGTGTCAGTGTACATGAATGATGCAGCATTGAGCTTCCAGGGTGAATAAATATTCCTCTAATGTAAACACTCAAAACCTGGTTGCTAATATTCAACTGATCACACAATCAGGAGAAACACACACAAATCTTCCTTTTCTAAAAACGTATTGAATACAAATAGCAAGGGTACAAGGGTTTCAATTGTCTCCAAACCCTATCTAACATATAAATAGAATTTATTTTCAAATTGATTGAAATTTGAACACACGTCATTAGATATACACAGAAATGATAAAGGCTATTGTTGTCCAACCTCGTCCAGAAAAAAAATGTTTATACTGCCTACAACAATCCAGTATTCATAGGGTTAATTAAGACACCTTAATTATTTAATTCCTCTTTATGCTCTTGTAGTGAGTTAAAGATTGAATTTTCACCAGATGTTATATTGAATTGTATTAAATGATGGCACGGGCCCAGAAACATAACACAAACTGGCTCCATGCGATACTCAGTAATGTAGCAGTCCAGTGACTTCTCATGCTGTGTAACAAAGGGACCCTGTTTTACACCTAGTTAACAGTATCAGTGAATATGGAGATGGGAAAGCCTATTAATTACTTGGTGCCAAATCACATAGCGCAGTACACTGTGCAGGATTAATGAAGGCTCTTCCAGTAACTGATGTGTGTAGCCTTGGGGGAGGAAGATTGGGAGCCTGTGTAGGATCTGTATCTTCCAGCCAAAAGTACAGCCTGTAATTAAATACTAGTCTCTCACAGAATGCTTCATACTGTCTAATGAGTCTTAACTGCAAACTGCATTTTTCCCCCTCTGCAGACCTATATCTGCAGTTATTAAGGAATATCACCAAGCTGTGATTCCTGCAGAGTGTCTGCATTTGTTTTAATCATTTTCATTTGGAGGATATAGTGAAAATTAATAGAGAAATTATTTGGGTTGTTAGTTTTCCACTTAGAGAGAGATTGAATAGCATAACAGGGACTGACCAGTACCCTACCAGTGTTGGATCATTGCTGAGCTTTTCCTGCTTTATACATATTTTATAGACCAAATCTGATTATTTGCTTGTAGCATGGAAGCTTATCATTTGGCCCCGTAATACTCTGCTAGCTTTCCAACAAAAAGGCATTTGTGGCTCAATTGGTAGCACCTTTGCTTAGGAGTCAAACAATTGTCAATTCGAGGCCCATTTCCGAGATTTGAATACATAATCCACGCTAACTGAACAATGCTGGACTGAGGATGCACTGCATTGTCAAAAGTGCTGTTGTTTGAGTGAGATGTTAAAGTGTGACTGTTCCTAACTATTCCATCTGGATGGCTAAAAGGTCCCATGGAACATTTATGAAGACTGGTGTGCTAGCTTATATTCATCTTTCAATTACAAATTGTTAAAGCACAGAAGGAGAACATTTGGCCCATTGTGTCTGCACCAGCTCTCCAAATAAGCATCATGATTTAGTGCTATTCCCCTGCCTTCTCCCGATTTCCCACACATTCAATAATCATTTAATGTCCTCATCAATGACTCAATTGAACTTGCCTCCACTACATTTTCAGGCAGTGCATCACTCACTGTTGAAAAAGCTTCTTATTACATCATATTTGCTTCTTTTGAAAAAAAAATCCATGCCCTCTCGTTTATGATCCTTTTATGAGCAGGAAAATTTCTCCCCATCTTCTCTGCCCAACCACCTCATGATTTTGAGCATCTCTATCAAGTCTCCTCTTAGCCTTCTTTCCTCTAATGAGAACAGTCCCAACTTCTCCAAGTTATCTTCATATCTGAAGTTTCTCATTTCTGCAACTATTTTTGTAAACCTCTTCTGCATTCAGTCCAATGCATTCACATCCTTTCTATAGTATGGCACCTAGACCACACACAATATTCTAGACAAAATTTAACTCGCAACTTGCATAAGTTCAGCATAACTTTATTGCTCTTATGCTGCAAAAACAACAGCAAAGAAACCTGTAAATCATCACATTGTTATCTGTGGGGACTTGCTGCGTGCAAATTGGTGCTGCATTTCCTGCATTACATTAGTGATTGCACTCCAAAAATAATCCATTAGTCTTAAAGAACATTGGGATATTCTAAAATCATGAAAGGCATTCTATCAATGCAAACCTTTATTTTTGTCATATTCAATAAACTCAGATTAATTTTGAATGACACAAATAGAATAAACAAAGATCATCAATCCTTTTACCAATTTGAAATGACCATTGAGGATTAGTTTGAAAAAAAATTAACCCTTTCCTCCCAACCTCTCAGCAACCGCCTGGCAACAAAATAATACTTCAGCTAATTACTTACGTGTTTAAAATGTGCAGGTCTTTGTAAACTCATTTTGCCTGAGCACCATGATAATTGTACTTCACTTTATTGCATTGGGACATCTGGACTTGGAAACAAACCTGGACTAATCTCTTTGTACTCACCATCATTCGTTTTACATTATTTTTAACCCAAAATAAAACTGCTTCCTTAAAATACTTGAATGTTTGAGTATTTCAACAGGTTTTTAATTTCTTCAAAACAGGTAACAAGAATTGAGAGAACCGTGCCAATTCACAGAGTAAAAGTTCCTGCTGAAATATGAACTCCAAAAGTAACAAGGAAGAACTCACTCATGTTGAAATCTTTCGAATAGCCAATTAGTTTAGTAAGGATAACTTTGATCTTATTTCACCTAGAGCTAATTGTTTAATTATCTGAGGCTATTTGGAGTGCAAAATGTCTGTTAGAGAATTCCAAACTTAGAACCACAGAATCCGAACAGTGAAGAAAGAGGCCCATCGAGTCTGCACCAACTCTTCAAAAGAGCAGCTTACCCATGCCCACCACTTTGGCCTATCCCCATATTGCTTTCATTTATCATGGCTAATCCACCTAACTTTCACATATTTGGAATGTGGGAGGAAATTTGAGAACCTGGAAGGAAACCCACACAGACATGATGAGAATGTGAAAACTTCACACTGACAGTCACCCAAGGCCAGAATCAAACCTGGGTCCCTGCACTGAGAGGCAGTAGTGCACAATATCAGTGCATGTCTCCTAATATTACTGCAAGACATTCCTAGGCAAATTGTTGAGTTCCCAAGACTTTGCAGTTTTTCGTAGGGAAACAAATGAAAGCCTAAATCCAGGCTTGTGGAGGAGTGATAAGTATTGGCAGACAGACCTGGGGTTTCCACTTCATACAACGAAATCATAGTTGATAGTTGCTTTTCCCAGTGTTGTGTTACTTTCTGACACTGACTAACTTATTAAAAAAAGGTGCCCAAGTGATTCATTCAGACATGAGGATCAAAGCAGTTCCTTGGGTCAAACTCCCTCCATCCTGCACAGTGCAAAGCAAGGCAACTGAGGCATATTGGGAATAAATTTTCAGTATAAAAACCTGCCCTAAGAGAAAGGCAAGGTCTGTATATTTTACAACTAAAATTAGTTAAATCATGTGACCAATATGTCAACATGACGAGCTGTTCAATTCAGCAGTTGCACATGGCTGAAAGTATATTGTAAAATTTCATCCTACTTTTGAAATGTTAAAATATTTCGGAAAATCAAAAGGCAAATTAGCATTAAATGTGAAGGTCTACCTGTTCTGAACTGGAGATGTGGCTACTGTGTTCTGTGCTGGTCAACAATGTTGTTTACATACATGCATTTTGTTATTCATGAATGGATTGCAGACATGTTTAACATATTGAAAGACAGAAACATGCATATTAATGTCTCTGTTACAGTGTTAGTATGTATGCACATGTACATATATATTTGTGTTCATGCATGTTTATTTTGAATACATTTGTTTATATATATTGTGATATATGCACATACATGTGTAATATATATGAGTACATGTATGTAATACAACATCACAGATAATGAGTCACAGGTTTTTTGCTCTTCTATTTCAATTGAATGATCAACTAGTGTTTCAAACACATTAATTTTTTTCAATATTATGTGTTGAAATTTAAAACCTGAGACCAGAAATTTGTTGCTGACAAACTTGTATGATACGCCTGTCTCCATGATATTAACACAGCGAATGCTGACATTATGATTTCAGCCAATGAGTTGTTCGTAAGTAGAACTTGTGTTTTATGTTCCTGACTCTATAAGCTCATGACTGAAAAGACAGCAGAGTTCCTGCAGTTGATGCATTTTCGACAAGCTTCAGTCGCAAGTGTTGAATGGATGGAACATCCCATCCTCCTGAAGTTTCCACCACAGGAGCCAGTGTTTAGCGAATAGGATTCACTCCAATGATATTATGAAATGGCTGAAGGCACTGGATAAGCCACGATCCTGACAACATTGTAGCAGTAATATTGAACTCTTGTGCTGCAGAAGAAGCCATGTCCCTAACCAAAATGTTCCAGTACAAATAACACTCGCATCTACCCAACTATGCGGAAAATAGGTCAGGTATGTTCTATTTCCACCGCCCACCGCCCCCCCCCCCCCAACAAAAACAGGACAAATCCAATCTGACCAATTATTAAAGTCATCAGATAGTAAAATGTAAATAAAACATGAGAGAGGATGAATGGGTGTAAAGAAAAAAGGACTGGAAGAAAAAGTAAAAACATTTTATAGTTTAAAATGTTTATTTTGTTCTTTTCTGGGTCAGAGAAGTTGATCAACACTCACACTCTACCACATTCCTGACTTGGGCCCTGTAGATGGTTGAAGACTTTGTAGAATCACAAAATGAGTTATTTGTCAATCTCTGATTTGCTCTTTTGGCCACACTAGCTGGTTCAGTTAAATTTCTGGTCAGTGGCGATGCTAACATGTTGATAGTGGGGACTTTAGTGATGGCAATGCTTTTGAGTGCCAAGGGGAGATGGTTAGATTCTCTCACACAGGGGTTGTTTGGCAATTTCGTGCCATGGATATGGTTTGTCACTTATCATTGCAAGCTTGGGCGTCAACCAGGTCTTGCTGAATGCAGGCATGAATGACTTCAGTATCTCAAGTGTCTCAGATGGTACTGAATGAACTTTGTGAAGTTCATCAGTAAACATCCCTATTTGAGACTTGAAAAAGTCACTTTTTTCCTTTCATTTCATTGATCTTTTCTCATGCTTTATTTACTTTTTACTATAACTTCTATCTATTTATTTTCTCCGTGATTTCTCTCTATTTATTTCTCAACCTATCATTCTTGATGAATAAGAAGATACAATGTGGTCCCACATTCCCTGCTGCCTTACTATGCCATTATCAGTTCACACTTCCAGCAAGTTCGGGGCAAATACTTTTGAATTGAAGGGTGTGGGAGAAGTCTAAATACAGGGTGTGTGTGAAATGTCCCATTCCAGCAACATCCAGTCCACATTCTCAAAGTGATGGTGACATTTAACAAATGGCTTCCAGAATATCACAGTGCGACATTTTAATGTGACAAACGACTGAAGACTTCCTGTTGTAATTGTAAAATCTCTGTTAGCTGATTTGTTAGTGGTAAGGCTGAGGATATATGAGGGTGATGTTGGCTTTGGTTAGTAGGGCAAAATGGGCATCGATGAATTGGCAGCTGCTATATCCTCCATAAAGCAATGAAAAAAAAGTTGAACAGAATTCAAGACTGGCTGCCAATTTGCAGTCACCTGTTCTGCAATGTTGTCCAAGATAAACACCTTCAATTGCTTTTGCACAGTATGGGTGTTATCACCACAATTTGACAGGGAGAAATGTGAGAGGCAAAGAGTGATACTGTACAATATTGCTAATATATTTTATCTTATATAACATTTTTGGATCTAACGTGCATCCATTATATTTCAGGTGTTCTATTCCAATGTCTTAAGTATGAATAGGAAGAGGCAAATTAAGACTGAAATTACTGCTGGGCAACTTTTCCGAAAGGCAGAAGCTAGAGATTTAGAAGCACAGGTCAATCTTTAATCAGCATCTAAGAATGGACTGTTCATTTACATGTACCACTGCACCACAGATGATACATGTGCTGTGAGAGAGTTAACCACTGATAGAATTACTGAAAGGATCTTGGTTGAAGCACTGTATGATCATTTACTATCAAGGAATGATTTAACTTTAACAAAGACAATTCAGTTGAACAGACAAGTTAAAGTCAGGAAGCAAAATCAATTGGTGGTTTGGGATAACCATATTCTAAAAATGATTGATTCAGTGGAGTTAAGTTTAAGGGCAGAGAGAGAGTGTACAAAAGCAGGGGAGGCAGGAAGAGAGCTATCAACCACTCCTGCTAATTGTAGTTGGCATGGTGGGAAAAAAATCAAAGGTATGAAAATGTTTCTCGCCAAAGAGGCTAAATACCATTTTTCAGAAAGAAAGGTCACTTTCAGGCTGTGTTGCAGCAAGAAGCTTGTAAAGAATAAGAAACAAAAATAGAAGCCTTCAAAACATTGCAAGATATGTGAAATAGACATGGAAGTATTGAGATGCCTTTCTTTGCAGAGATTCAGAAACTAGACAGAAGCTACTGAAGTGAACGATATCCTATTCAAGGGAAACAATGTACACTTCAAATTAAACATAGGTACAACAGGTTTGGTTCCTTCCAATGCTGAACTGTGGTTGGAGAAAAGTTCTCCTCAGCCATCATAAATCCACATGGGTCGGGAAGTACAGATCTCCAAGTCACAGGACATCTGAACACAACCCTTCAATAGAGAGAGAAACTATCCATTACAATAACTTGGAATGGACATCTTCAAATACAAATCAAAGATGTTCTTGATCTAAACAAACAACCACTTTAGATGGAAGCAATGATTCCATCACCGAAAGAGATATTTGCATCACATAGAGTTCCACATCTTGCAATCCTGGACAATGGAAGGTAGTTTGCCAATGAATACTTTAAAGAGTACACAGCATCTTATGGATTTGACCACAACACCAACTCACCAAGATTCACCCAAGTGAAGCTGAAAGAGGAATTTTTATAGTGAATGTTGATGAATATTGTTGATGAATGATGTGCAATTTGTACTTTTGAGATATTATTCAACATCACTGCAAAACGTTTTACTTTTGAGATATTATTCAACATCACTCTATCACACCTTCTCATGAGAAGATGACAGAAAACTCAGTTCCCTATGCTCAGACTCATGTTCAAGATATTGATTTGAATAAGGGGAGGGAGAAAGAGAATGAGTATCACTCCAGCCAGATGTGGAAATAAGATAAATGCCACAGAACACACAAACTTACCAGACTTTCAAGCAGCAGGCTTAATTTGGGTCTAGACCAAGCTCATTATAGACTGAAGGTTTAACACAAACCACATCAACATCCAGTTTGACCTCATTCAAACACATAATGGTACAGTAAGATGGAACAGATTTGAACAAGTTGGCACAGAGACACAATCCTGCATACAGTCAAAGCAACCTACTACACAGCAGAGATATTGTGTTCATTAAGACATCCATTCACATGACAACCTGAGTCATTTATAAATTTTTCTACCCAGTAGGGTCAGAGATCTCACACACACCCAATCTCCTGTAAATAAGCAGAGAAGCTAATTGGGTAAGACCAGTGAAACTGCCACAGGGTTTGTCCCTATACAAAGAGAAATGGAAGTCAGAGTATTAGTATAATGGGGAGAATCAGAGATTTGGAGCAGGATACAGTATAACTGGTTAATGTGCAAATGAATATACATCACAGGAAGTAATGCAATGTCTCATGAACTAGCTATCTCTTTCAGACTCCAAGGAAGCCACAGTAAGAGATGTTCCATTAAAGCTAACATTTTCCTTACCTTAGCAGACCCTGTAAATTTTCTGAGTTAGCATGAGACCAAGAATATTATACACTTTACAGAGTAAATATATTGTTTGGCCACAATGCAACTTACAATCTAAAGGATAAATAATTATTTCTATGATACATCACCAAATAGATCCTTCTCAGAAATACTGGGTGCAAAACTTAAGTTATGGAACACCAGTTCAATTGTGGCGGTGCTAGAAAGGTCCACTCAGCTTCTTGTACATTGCTGTCCACATCCTGCATGGCAGTGTTAGAAAGGGGCCTGGTATCCATAGCTACATAATCTGAGTATGCTCAAATTCATTAAGTGAGATGTCACGGGCAGAATTATGCCCCCAAAAACACAAAACATCATAAAAGTGAGAGATTGGGAATCCTCCACGCCAGCTTTTTTGGCACACTCCAGATCACGATCTCTTAACACTCAGGCACTATTTTGAACAGCTGGGAGCTTGTTGCCAATATTGTGGTGGGAGGAGTAGGTGGATCCTAGTACACTAGCTTCAGAGTGTGTTTGGGCACCATTTCACTAGACCGTCTGATCCACTGGTTAACTGGGAGACCTTCTCCCCACCCCACAGAAATCACTTCCATCGGCGGCATGTGCTTCCCCAACACCAACAGATCACCAGCATCAGGGCCCTCCTGACAGGTCCTCTGGCTGACTCGTGACATGTCACCCCCCCCAACCCATATCATGCCGCCCCCTCCCCCCACCCATTTTATAGCCTGTAACATGCCCGCACCCCATCATGAAACCCTTCACAATCCCCCTGCCCCCCAACCATTTGCCCCCATCCAGGACCCACCTGCTCAGCATGGTGGTAGTGCCTGATATCCGCGCCATGTGGCTGGTGATCGCTGCTGGCTGAGCACTTTCTGGCCATGCCACTGACCATTCAAGAGCTTCGATGGTTTCTGAGCCCCCTCAGCGTGATCAGATCATCATGTCTGCAGACAAGTAGCGATTCACTCCTGCGTGTTGGCTTGCTGGAGAAGTGGGAAGCATCGTGACACTTGGGCAGGGCAGGGGGTGTAAAGCAGCTGTGCCAAATTCCCTAATGATATTGAAATTCAGTCAATTTCATGCTCATACGTTTGCGTGCACCTTTTGGGCGTGAAGCAGTTGGAGCCATTCATAAGAGTTCAGGAAGATAGCAAACTGTTTCTCACCAGGCTTGAATGGATTTTTTGCCTCACTCACCTCATTGATTCACAGGTGCGGTGAGGTGGTAAGACCACAACCCATGACATTGGTGACCCGGACGAGCTGAAGCAATGGCAAGATACCAAAATTTGGCCGATGTGGGGAGCAAATTGGGGGTCAAATTGGGAGTCAGCCAGAGGACTCATTGGGAGTGCATTGATATCAGCTCTCTGTGTTCTTCATTCCTGAATTAACCAGCGTCATGAAACAAGATGCACAAGGATATCATGTGCTATCCCTGTGGATATAGCATCATTGTAAGCATGCTGCTGATTTTACTAGGGGAGATGGCCTTGCAAGATGCACTCAAATAACTCTGGGCCTTGGTGGCTCAGCTTCAGACTGCACTATCTCAGTGGTGGAAGGTTGAGCTCCACGGTACTCTGTGCCATTGACAAACTAGCCTATTCCATGCTCCAAGCCTGTAGATGGAGGCTGACAGGCCTGCCAGTAAAACAAGTAATTCAGGATTCCTCTGTAATCCATCATAACAAGGAGATCATCAAAGGCTCCTGCAGAAGAATTGATCTGTGACTTCAGGGGTAGAGGGCATTGTATGGATTTGCGCACAATCCAACCTTTTCCTCTGTTCTGGCTGCAGTACATTCATGTCCTGTGTCACAGCACATGCAGATTCTGACTCCATGCTGTCAGGTGCTAGTATCTGACCTGGCTACACCAAATAAGGCCAAGTAACTGTTCTTCAGCACAGTGGCATACTCAACCTCACACTCTCCCCCTTGAGGCTGCAGGGCTTGAGCAGCTTACATTTCTGCTCTGTCTCAAAGCACAAGGGCGGAACTGGAAGTTCAGAGTGAGGAAAGAATTGGAGTGCGGTAAGGAGGAATGAAGGTCATCAATGATCACGCCATTGAAAGTTTTAGTTTGAGGGTGAGGAGAGAGTGGAAAAGGTGCAGAAGGCAGCAATTTACCACAAATTTACCAGCAATCATCCTCGAAGGCCTTAGGATGGGTAGTACTAGACCAGATCATTCATTGGGCCATCTCCTCCTGAACACTGAGGAATGGAGGTGCCCTGGGCCTACGTTGATCCTGTTAGCCTCCTTTATGCAGCTATGTCCCTCCTTCTCCTATATAAGAGAGAGTTGAGTATCAGCTGCTGTGTGTCACTGTACTAGGGTGATGTGCCATAGCTGTGTAAAAGTAGGTTTATGAAGGTGTGCCCACATGTTTGGGCGAGTTCCAGGTGTCAGGGAGTGCTGCAGGACAAGTGACGGGGATGTAGTGCATTGAACAGCATTGTGAGATTGGTGCTGTGCCTGCCGTGCACTCACCTCGACACCTGAATGAGGCTATTAAATCCCTCTTTGTATTGCTGCCATGCCCTCGATGCAGCAGTCTGGGCCTTGACTGTCCGTGCCAACTTCCCCATTCCCTTACAAAGGTTTATTTCATTCATGACATCTTTGTTCCTTTTGACAGAGGCACATGCTCTTTCCTGGTCTCCCCTGCCCGACCAGTGTCTCCATGGTGGGGTGACAACAGTGAAACGGAAAGTCTTTTCCTGCAGTGGTGTGATATTTTCCTTATCTCTCAAATGCTTCAGTGATTACCCAGCAACCGGGAGTGTTCTGTTGCAGCTTTGCTTTAAAGACAGAGGAGGAGGGGTTTTGTTCAGAATGTTACTCTGTAAGATGCAGTCTGTACCCAAACATTAGGGCCACACTACATTCACAGAGATCAGGTGGATACTGCAAATTTATCAGTTTGCCAAGTTCATCTCAAACGGTGTAAGCTGGTCAAAAAAAAATTCTCTGTCGCCAGTGTTATTTTAAATTTGAATGGAAACCTCAGTGCTGTCTGAAGCATGCAGCTAAGTTTTCTGTTGTGGTAGAGGATGAAGTTAAGAATTGTCGGCAATCAACTAATCACTTTCAACTGGGCAGTACCGTGGCAAAGTGGTTAGCACTGCTGCCTCAGTGCCAGGGATCCAGCTTCGAATCTGGCCTCAGATCACAGAGTGAGTGAAGTTTGCATATTTTCCCCACGTCTATGTGAGTTTCCTCCGGAGATCCGGTTTCCTCCCACTCCAAAAACATGTGAGTTAGGTTGATTGGCTTTGATAATTGCTCCTTAGCATCAGAGGAATTAGGAGACTAAATATGTGGGGTTACAGGACAGAACCCGCATGGGATTGATGTCGGAGTAGGCTCGATGGGCCAAATGACCTCCTTCTGCACAGTAGATTCTATGATTCTAACGTAATTTACAGAATGTTACAAACAGTTAAAGAATATCAATATACAGATATGCATTTAAAGCCTCAAAATGGCTCTTTGAAATTAAAGCAATGCTCAATATGCTTATATAGCAAACCTCTGTTGATAACTTGATGCTGATCTGAATCCACTTAAATGGGAAATGGGAAATGACACAAGAGGCTGGATGGTTGAATGATTTATGTCTGTTCCTATTTACAACCAACAAGATAACACCTAAACAGAAGGAGAGTACTGAGCGTGGCTGTTTATCATAACAGGAAAACAAACCTCTCATACTGCTGTCTCAGGATCATATTTGATCCTAGGCCCAAGGAACTGACTTCTCAAAGCGCAGTCACATTTGTCTTTGCATTTCTTACTGACCAATTTGTTTCCGGTTTGGATTTTGTGAGCCTTGATATATCCTCAAACTAGGACGTAGAATGACACTGAAATATGAAGATGAATGGTCATGCATTTAAAATGTATACACTTTCCCTGGGGTTCAATCAACACACTACGAGGACAAACAAAATCTTGGATACCTATCAAATAAGGCATCATAACATGAAATTGTCTGATGTGGAATGGCTGGAATGTAAGAGGTGCAGCAGGGGCAAAGGAAATGGGTACAGAGTAGAAGCCAGGTTGTTGCAAGGTCAGGGGTCACAGATTGAGTGCCAGAATGGGTAGCGAGTTCTGAGGGTGGGTGTAATGACAATCAGCATGAGTGGTTTAACGCGAGGTCTCTCTAAGCCCTACTCTATATTCACAAATAACATGTTTTTTAGTCACAAGTGATCTACAGTCTTGGGGTTCCTGAGTGCTATCATTGAAGACCAGCCAGGGGCAAAATCTATATTGCAGTGGTGCCTGACTTGTATATAGAAATGGCCTAATGGCTACAATTAGATGGCGAGTAAAAATGGTTCTTGTTCTTGTTTACCTAATATGGTGGATGCACACTGCCATTTGGAAGATTTAGGACCTTAGGAGTTGGTGAAGAATGGCTGCCGCATACTTCAATTTCAAAGGCCAGTTTTTTTTATTTTGGCCCTGTCAGAAGATCTGGGTTAGTCTTCTCACTGCAACTTCCTGAATCACATTCAGTACAGCGTGGTCTCATATCAAACCTAAGCAGCACAGATTCCAGTTTCAAATGCAAACCATGATATAGAGCTGCAGTTTGAAGAATCAATGAACTCCTTCTAACAATCTAAATGCTCACAGCACCCTGTTTCATGCATTCCTTACATCACTCTCCCACCCCAACACATATCACAAACCATGAGAAACTCTATATAACCACATACACACGCACACTAAACACATTACAGTTTGGACTGCCATAACCAGATATTCTTCACTTAAAGGATTGTATATTTATCAGAAGTCTAATGAAAATTAAGCAGATGACAATATGGCATGGTTCACAACTATCAGCAAGATGCATTCTTTTGGTATATAAAGTCACATATTTGGGGTTTAGAAAGCATAAGTCAGGTTAATGAAATTATCACCACATTGCTTTCTAACACTTTGAGATACATAAATTATCAGAATACACTCCGATCTTCAGAATGTTATCTTCTAATTTAACAAGTCTTTATGTAAAACTATTGCAATGTTGAGGTAAACTGTTACTTATCAGAATTATTATTCCTTCATATGGCAAAGCAGGGATGAAAAAAAGATAGCATTACTTTACAGGGTTTTAGCTTTTTGCGAATGTGCAAAAGTGATGTCGCAGGTCTCTCCCTATTGACTTCAGTAAGAAATGAAGCAAGATTATCTTAAAAAAGTGAAGCAAGATGTCGATATCACATCAGACTGTCTAAATTTACCCCCTTTTCAAAGCTAATTTTCATATACAGCCTATCTTTAATTCAAATTTACTTCATTTGAATTAGCTGATAACTATCAAAAGCACAGAATTCCTATTTCTCTCTGTACTTATATCATTTATTCTCAGTTATTGAATAGTTCAACTATTTTAAGGCAAAAGCTTCCAATTATCAATAACAAAATGACAAAATTCTCTTTTGATTTTACCCAATGTTAAAAAAACATTGATTATAAAAAATTAAAATATGTATTGCTATTTATCTATCACAAAATATATACTTTTTAAATGCTCAATTCATGTGGGACCAATAATTAGCCGGATTAATAACATTCGATGCTGTCCCAGCTCAGATCTCGATGTGCGTTCGAAGCGATATATAAATAAATAGTTTTGCGTGCTCTGAAGTAAGCAGTCTATCTATCAATCTCTGCTTAGAATGAATGCTTGCCACCTGTCCTCTAAAGTACCTTGAGAAATTCCTAGAGAGGAAATTGCAGACTGCACCACACACATTCTAGCTTGACCTCCTACTGTGAAAGCCCGCTGCTTTGTTTTTAATAAGGGAAACCATCAGTCCATAGAGGTATGTCCTGTTTTCCATGCTTGAGTGTCTAGCATTAGAAGCAGAGGGAGAGAAAAAAAAATCAGTTCATGTTCTTATCCTTCAAACCGCAGTGCGCTTGTTTGCATTTATTCCTGTGCTGTGCATCGCTCTTACACAAAAGGATTTAATTAATTAGTATTGTGCAAGTTCTGAGAAAGTGCCGCACAAATTAAGTCATATCGGTGCATTTCTGTGGCAGACAATAAACCTCCAAATTAACCAACAGACCACCCCTTTGAACTGCCAAACCGATCTAGATTAACCCCTACCTTCTAAACAACAATCACGGGAGTTTCAAAACGTACATGCATAATAAAAGACGGTTTTCAGAGTCGATTCAGATGAACTGTTTCACCAGCAGGAGGGCATAGATTTAAGATAATTGACAACAGAAAAAGAGATGAGTTTAAAAAAACGCTGCGAGTTATGATGTTCGGGAATGCACTGCCTGGAAGGCTTGGGGAAGCATAGTCAATAATAACTCGTGAATCGGATAAATACTGGAAAAGAAATGATTTTGCAGAGTTGTGAAAAAACAGTAAAGTGAGAATAATTAAATAAAACTTTTAAAAAGGTGGTTCAGATACAATGAATCAAATGACCTCCTTTTGCATTGAGTTATCTGATGACTTAAATTTGTGAATTTTCAACCAAGGTTCAAATACATGTATCTCCAAAATATGGATCATCAATAGGCTAACATTAAATGTTATTATTACAATTTGTTAACCTGCTATTTTAATGGTGCCCTCAACCGGTTTACTGCGTTCATCCACTGATGCCACTGTGATATTATATCATCTTACCTTGAATAAACATTCTAACGTTAAAATTCAGCTCTGCTTCTATTTACATAAGCCTTGAAAAGGCTTCATTAGCACAACTGGTTTAATGTACTTTTAGAAAATGGCAAGGTCATATTTTACACCTTGGCCCATTAACATCTGTCATGGACAACTGACAATGAGATTTTTCAGAGATATTACAGAATCCTTCTAAATTGTAAGTCTTGAACTGGACTCGTTTCATGGAGCATTTGTTTTTAAGCAGCAAGGTGATCCCAAAATTCAACAAGCTTTCACCATATCTAAATTACTTCTAATCATGGCTGTCCATGCAATTAGGGCATCAAGCATTGATTTCCAAGGCGCTTTTATCGATAGTTTCGTATGAAAACAACAAAACTTTTCTAAATAAATCGAGGAAGTTGCATTGTTATTACAGCTAAGTGTGGTGGCTTTTACTCTGTAACCCTGTCTTTCACTTTACTCAAGGTAGTCAATTCCAAGTACTGTTTAATTCAATTCTTTCCTCCTCCAGATTATAAATTCTTCCAAATTTTGACACAACAACTCTCAAGCCCTCTTTCATTATGTGAGGGCATCACAGCACAGGGTGCAGACTATTTCCTCATCTGTCAGCATTGTTCTCAATTGACTGACCAAGAAGTGAACTTCTAGCATTGGCTCAGTGGGTAGCACTCTCACGCCTCTGTAGGTCAATTCTAGAGATTTGAACCCATAATCAAGGCAGGCAGTGTAGTACTACACTGCTGGAGGTGCCATCAATCAGGTGAGACAAGACATTGAGCTCTATCTGCTATCTCAAGCGCATGTAAAAGATCCCACAACACTATTCAAAAGAGAAAGGAGGATGCTCCATATGCCCTCTTGGCTAATATTTAATCCTCAAAGGCTCAACTAACACCAAAGAAAGCCCATCTCTTCATTTATTTAATTCATCTTTACAACTAATTTCCTGGTACTCTAGTGTCAGATTTGGGGACACCCCATTGGTGTACTGGGGAATCCCTCTAGGAGGTTTCCACATAAGGCTTTATTTGGCAATTGCCTCAAAGTGCTAATTACCCCTGGACAATTTTGCTGGGCACCATTCAACAAAGTGATTTATGTCACTAACTTTTGGATGGTTCTGCCAGTTTTACCATGATAGTTACTCTGAAAAAAAAAAATTTCTAACCCCAAAGTAAGCAGCTAAACACCCATGTGTGACTCCACCCCACTAACAAGCATGACTTCCCAACAGATCCCCATTCCCCCGGTCCAACAACAGAGATTGCCACTCTGAGGAAGTTACAGGTCTATATCATGCAAGCTTATAGTATCATAGAATTTCTTCAGTGCAGAAAGAAGTCATTTGGCCCATTGAGCCTGTGCCAACCACAATTCTATTCAGTTCGTATTTCCCGTAACCCCATATATTTACCTTGTTAATCTTCCCACCATTAGAGTCAATTTAGCATGCCCAATCTAACCTGCACACCTTTGGACTGTGGGAGGAAACCCACGCAGACATACGGAGAACATGCAAATTCCACACAGGCAGTGACCCAAGACCAGAGTTGAACCAAGATCCTTGATGCTGTGAGGCAGCAGAGCTAACTATTAATTACCATATTTCACAATAAGATAGTGTCTTGTTCAAAAAGTAATTGCTTAACTGTAAAGCACTTTTGTGGTGACCTGGGGCTTCTAGAATCATGGAATCAATGATTATATCCAATGATTCTATGCTAAAGGTGATATATAAATGAGAGGTGTCTGTTTTCCCCTCGCTTACAGTGGTTCAGCCAACCTCGGGTGTCTATACCCACAACGTGGTCAAGATCAGCAGCAATCACCAGGCAGGCTGATGGGTCAGTGTGTGAGGAAAGCTCTTGAACTTGACCCTGCCATCTCTGGATTCCACAAATGGAAACACTTATTCCTATTAGCCAGTCATCGAGACATGAGTCAAAACATCCCATCAAATGGAATTGTGTGTTATTATGAGCTTCAGTACAGTAAAGTGAATGGTGCCCAGCAAAATTGTCCAGGGGGAGTTAACATTTTGAGGCAATTGCCAAATAAACCCTTATGTGGAAACCATGACATCCTACAAAAAAACTACCATAAAACCCAATCCACCTGTTCATTAGTACGATATAGATGCTATCATTCTAAAGTACTATTTTACTGCTGCCAATTCTACACAAGGGAAATGGCTAACATGGTGAAGAATTAATATTCATGCAGTAGATCCTTAGCTGCCTCTGTGGTATTTGTGTGACTTTTTGCCAGTGAAATGCATGGATGCATTTCATTTTCAGCAACACAAAATGTTGTAGTGCCAGGATTCATTGCAAAAAGGAGTCAGCCTGGGGGATGTTTTATACAAGTCTCCTGCATATAATACAACTGTATCTGACGCACAGGCCTGTAACTTACAGCATTAAGGTCCAGATCCAGGTACTTTTTAAAAAAGAGTTTAGGGTCTCTGACACCAACTCAGGCAGTGAATCTCAGACACCCCCCACCCTCTGCATAAAAAAGTTCTCCTTCATGTCCCCTCTACACCTTCTGCCATTTATCTTGAATCTCCATCAAATGAAACAATTTTATCCTGTCTACTCTATCTCTTTCCCTCATAATTCTCAATAACCCACCAGTCTTCGTTGTTCCAAGAATAATAACCCCTAACTATCCAATCTCCCTTCATAGCTACTTTTTTCTAGCCCTAGCAACAATCATGTATACCTCCTCTGAATTCTCTTCAGAGCAATGATGTCATTCCTGTAATGTGGTAAACAGAATTGCACACAATACCCCAGCTGTGGCCTCACCAGTATTTTACACAAATATGAACGCCAATGCCGTATGGGCCAGTGAAATCGGTGATCTCCAGTTTGGCTACCAGGCTGCTCTAGTTTCTTACCTCAGCCTCTTACAGTTGAGGCTGCAGAGAGGAGGATTCAGCACAGCTGGAAACTGGCCAAATATAAAGGTGAACTAAGATGGCTGGATTTCTCTTTTCTCATCCCTGCCATATGAGGTGCTATTGACTTTAAAAGCAAAACTCTGCTGCCACAGAGAAATAATAGTGTCTGTTGTTCTTATTTACAATGATGCTGTGACAAAAATCCCCCCCCCCCACCCGTCCTATATCATTTCTCTAATCTCAGCACCTTATGGTTCAGGAAGTGATTACTTTGAAGTCTCAATGTTACGTATCATTTAATCTATTTCCACTTAGAATATTTGAGGTTTGCAATCTTTGCTTAGGCGTTACACTACACAGATACTGACCCCCAGGACAAGTTCTGTTCCTTTGTAAAGTACAAATGCCTGAAGGGTTTATGAGTTTATTAAAAGTTAAACTTTAACAGCAATGGTAATCAAAAGATTGTTTTTTTTCTCCCCTGTCCCAGCAGGCTAAAGAGTTAGTTCACTGAAACACAGATGTATTTGGTGTATAATGCCTGTTATTGATATGATGTTTGCAGAATTTAGTGACATGAAACAGCTTATAAAAACCCAGAGTTCAAAGCATTAAATTCTGACAGCTTTTGACATTAGCAAATACATCTCTTCCATTCATTTTCAGAACTTGTGAAGGAAAATGTCAATATGTAAACATCAAAAACTTTTGGAATTCTCTTATTTGTTGTGTACAACTAGGATTTTATAATGATGCACACGTACAGACTTTGTCAGGAACACAAAAGGTGTTTATTAACAAGGAAAAACTGTACTGAGTCCTGGAGCAGCCCTCCAGCTGTCCTCATCCCTAAATGTCATCTGTTCAAGAGAAGACCCACTCAGTTACAATGGGTCCCACAAGCCAGATGACTATTTCCACTTAAAGGCAATCCCTCCCTCCTATGTATCATCTTCAATAACTACATTACTCAAGACTAAATTCTAACTTAACATTTTACACAAGCTTTGAATAATTGTAAATTGAGTATTTTGAAGGTTTTTGTGTTTCTTGTAGAATGGTCTGAGATTCTTCCACAGGATCAACATTAACAAGAACTGAAAATTATGGGAATTGCTGCTGGTACAGGCAGTTCACAGACTAATTAGTGACAGACAGTTTGATTTTGTACAGGGGAGCTTATGTCTCACCAACTTGATTGAGTTTTTCTAAAGAGGTGACAAAGATAATTGATGAGGGAAAAGCTGTGGATGTAGTTTATATGGACTTCAGTAAGATGTTTGACAAGGTCCCACATGACAAACTGGTATAAAAACTAAAATCACATGGGATTTGGGCTGGGCTGGCTGGATGGATACAGAACTAACTTGGTTATAGAAGACAGACAGGAGCGGTGGAAGAGTTTTTCAGGGTGGAGATCTGTAATTAGTCCACGGGGATCACCATTGTTTGTAGTATATATAAATGATCTGGAGGAAAATGTGCAGGATCTGATTAGTAAGTTTGTGGATGACACAAAGATTGTTGGAGTTGCTGATAGTGCCAGGAATTGTCAGAGGATATTACAAGATATAGATAAATTTGAGACATGGGCACAGAAGTAGCAGATGGAGTTTAATCCAGATAAATATGAAGTGATGCATTTGAAGAGTCAAATTTAGGTGTGAATTTTACTGTAAATGACAGAACCCTTCAGAATATTAACATGCAGAGGGATCTGGGCGTGCAGGCCCACAATTCACTAAAAGTGGCAACACAGGTGGCCAAGATGATTAAGAAGGCGTATGGCATGCTTGCCTTCATCAGCCAGGGCACTGAATACAAGAATCATGTTGCAGCCAAATAAAATCTTCTTTAGGCCACATTTGGAGTATTGTGTGCAGCCCTGGTCACACTGTGAGAAGGAGTTGGGAGTTTTGGAAAGAATGTTACTATGTTACCCGGTCTTAAAAGGTGTTGACTATGGAAGAAAGGTTGAATAAACTAGGACTGTTTTCACCAGAAAGATAGAGGCTGAGGGGAGGTGTACACAATTATGAGAGGTGTGTGCACGTGTGCGTGTGCAACATGCTATCACAGGTGGAGGTGGAAGCAGGCACAATAGCAATATTAAGAGGTACCTCAATGAGTACATGAATTGGTGGGGGGAGGGGGGGAACGGCGGCAGAAGACGTCATTGGAGGAAAGAGGGACACAGACCAAGTAAGGGCAGAAGTCTTTTTTAAGTTTACTTAGGACATCATAATTGGCACAGGCTTGGAGGACTTTAGGGTCTGTTCCTGTGCTGTATATTCTTTGTTCTTTGTTGTTATAACTACCTGCTTACAGATTGATCAGGTATTTGGTGCCTGCAGGCTCAAAAATACTTTTTGATAGCTCTGACTGCTGGAGTGTCTTTTACCCCACATGCTTATAAATGATCTGTCATCTCTCCATGTCTACTGGGTATGACAGAAATCCAGTCAATAATTCCAGGGATCTAACTTGATCCACTACTAAAAACATCATGTCATATTATGTACTTAATATGGGCTTTGTTTTATTGTTGCAGTGGTGATGATAGCTCATTGATGAGATTTTGAAGCTTGTGTGTTCAAATATAAACACTTTTATTGGTAGGTTTACCTATGCACTGTTCCAAACATGATCTTGCATGGAAATCCTCAATATAGGCTTTTTGCTGTTTCTTTCACATGCAGTCTCACAATAGCAGGAATCTTGGTTCAATTCTGGCTTTGGACTACTGTTTGAAGTTTGCATGCCCTGGGCATGTTTGCATGGGTTCCTCCAAGTGCTCCAGTTTCCTCCCACAGTCCAAAGATATACAGGTTTGGTGGATTGTCCATTCTAAATTGCCTCTTAGGTTTCCCAAGATGTGCAGGTTAAATGGATTAGTCATGTTAAATGTGCAGAGTTACAGGGATAGGACAAGGGAGGGGATTGAGTAAGATGCTGTGACAGAAAGTTGATGTAGGCTCACTGGGTTGAATGGCCTCTTCTGCACAAAAAGTATCCTATGAATTCAGTCATAATCCCAGTTTCTTTTTCTCTCTGAATTGCTGAATCTGCTGTAAATTTTAATGTTTCTATCTGTTTAATTAATTTCTCATTGTCAAGCTTCCTTCTTCACTTGATTTGTTCTTATTCTCTAGTTGCTTTTTCTTGGAGTTCAGCTTATTCTACCTTGTCTCATTAAATTCTTCTTAACTTCATTTTGTAATTTTTTTTCCAGATTTGCTGTCAGTCATTTCACCTTAGCATTTTGATGTCCTCTCTAGAGTTTTAATTCTTTTTTCACTTTATATTCAATAGTTCCCAGTTTCTTTTGAATTCTTTAATTTCTGCATTTCTTCTGAGATGAATACCTTATATTCTTAATGGACATATATATTTCACACATGGAACCTTTCTTAAGTTCAGCTAAGCCCCTTTGGCTTCCTTTGGTCTGGTCTGTATCCAATGAAGTGTTAACTGGTTTCCATCCTGCAATTCTCTCATTGTCCTTCATTTGAGGTCTTTCTGTGCCTCTTCCTTGAGGCCTTATTTTGCTTATGGACCTTTTTAAAAGTTGCCTTCTATCTGGGGTCTTCTCCAATTTTCCTCTATTATCCTTTGTTTCTTCTTACCTTGGGCTTTAAATTGCCACTTTAAATAGGTCAACTTTTTTCTAAACTGTTAGAAGCTGCAGTTTTGAAGTTTTGGTGAGAATCCTGGCTACTCCCTTTCATAACTTCTCTTCTACTGATAGAAAAGCCCTTCTGGAGATCACTGCAGCATTTCTTTCTTCCCCTAGGCTGCATGGAGAGTCTATTTTCCCTCCACTCCCTGGTATCGGTTTCCTCTGACAATCTCAGTGGGGGATCCAGCATGTTCCATTTGGGAATGTTTATGAAAGCTTTTTAAAGTTCATTTCATAAAGGAAACATATAGGCTGGGGGATTTCTCTTCTCCCCAAAGTCTCGGAAGATCGCTGTCTGTAATCCTTTAGTGCTACCTGAAATCCTTTGTAAGCTCTTCTCGAATCCGGAACCCGGCAATCTCAACTTCTTCCGTTTGCCCCCTCAGTATTTTGCCATTTTCACTTTAAACACTGCTCGTTGTGCTCTAATATTTTCTTTTTTAAAAAAAGATTCTACAGCAAGTCTTTTGGGGGTGAGTGTTAACATGTGTTCATTTGGGGAAAGATGATCCAGGGGGCGGGATGAGGGAGAGACGAATGAGCCAATGGGAGGATGTTGTTCGTGGGGAAGAGACTGAGGGAAGATTATTTCTTAGTCTGATCAGGGCGCCCTTTTTAAAGGTGCAGTCAACTTTACCACCCCTGGAAATCACAACGAGAAACATGTCTCTCCCCTCCACCCTTGTTTTTTTTTTGAAAACTTGTCATAAGATAAGAGAAACTCCCCGGTTTCCAGTCAGTTCCTGACACTGCCATTTTTGGGCAAGAGTCCATCCTTTCTATGTTTTAAAAACTTAAGTTCCATTTTTCCTTTAATACAAAATCATAGTTTTTGCTTCTGAAGATTTTTTTTGATAGTTTAAAATATATATTTCTAAACACTTGACTATAGTGGCCAATCCAGGCTCATTCCACATCCATCCCTCAGGGTTTGGCAATATCTCAACATCTCACTGGGTCTATTCACCCAAAAACGGCATTCGGGTGAGTAGCTTTTTCCAAAGAAAGTCAAAATAAGATTTTTAAAATTGACAGTTCAGATATTATTTTATGTTTATGGCAACATCAAATCAAGAGGTGGTGATATGCAAAGGTGGCTGACAGGTAACTGTGCTGCGTGTGACCTTGAGAGCCTTCAGCAGAAATGTTGCTCCGTAACCCTCCTGAGCAAACAGCAGGATAGCAAGGTCAGGAGCCTGGAGAGAATTTACCAACATCTCTCAGCCCGTACCAATGCTGCTGTAAACCTCTGTTTATATTTCTGTGAAATATATACCTGTAATGTATTTGATAGGAAGCTGTTTATTCTATTAATACGTGCTCATTGTGTAACTTTATTTTATATCTTTTCACTGTAAGCAGCAGCATGAACCAAATCAGACCATTGTGCCACAGCTGTGCATCAAAGTCTAAAGAATTAAATTACTAATACTTAAAGAGAAAAGATAAAACATGTGAATATATATATCCCTTTTTACTTTTTAAAACTCGTACGGCTTGTGGCCAACATTTATTGCTCATCCCTAGTTACCTTGAGAAGGGCACCTATAGCAGCTTTCACAAACTCAACACATTCCAGAGCTTTATCACCAATAACACAAGTGTATTGAGGTTTCTATAAATAGCAATGTATTGATGAGGCAAGAATCTGTTTTAGCAATGTTGGTTGAGGGATGAATGTTGTCCTGGACATCCTGTTCTGTTGGCATTAAGGGATTTTATATGCTCGAGAGAGCAGACAGAGACTCAATTTATAATCTCATTGATAGATGACACTCTGACAGTGTACAGTCACTCAGTATTGCACTGGAAGTGTCAACCTGGATTATGTGCTCGTGCTTTTGGACTGGAAGTCAGCATCCTCTGACTTAGACAAGAGAGCTACCACTGCTATTACTGTCATCTTCAAGCATATTCTGCGAATTAAATCATTTAGAATGAGAGTAAGTTGTTCTCTGAATGAACATACAGATGGTTGTCAATGGCAGCAGCAAGACAACAAATATGGCTCCTGTGCTTTCAAGATCAGGTCATGAACTGTGTCCCATAGATCAATCATTGAATTTTGCCTCACAGATTCAAGAATCTCTAAATATTTGGTTGCTTTTTATAAATTAATAATATTATTATTTTCTGCCTTGTGCAGATGACAGCAATTGTGAACTGAAGGTCTGAATTCGAGCTATCAATTGCAATGCCAAGGATGTTGCATAAGGGAAACACGACAACATATAATCACATGATCAAATACGTAACTGAGAAGGCTTTTTATCTCTCAAGAGGCCATTTCCAATATCTGAGCATTTCAGCGAGAGGAAGTTACTATTCCCCAATTTCTCCAATGACAAATGGTATGGAGAATGGGGAGGTCAACTAAGACAAAGTAGTAGTTTTAAGGATTTCTACTGGTGCGACGAATTACCTAGATCAAAATCTTGAAGGTCAGCTGATGAATGCCTCGTAAAATTATTACAAAAAATATTCATCTATTAACCCACATTTTTCAGCGTTCCTTACTCAATCATGTTCTTTTCACTTGACTGTGGATTTGAACCCACTTGCATTTCAATCCAGGACCAAGGGCATCTTGCACTGTTAGAGTGCGATGGTAATCTTTGGTCCTGGCTAACTATTCCCATGCACATTAAAATTTCCACATCACTGTTCAAAGCATAACAAGAGGTCCTTCAAGTGCTCTACTCCCTCAACAATTACGCACATGAGAAAATTGGTGATGGTTCTGTTTTTGACTGCTTCTGGGAAGTTGTTGACACTTATGAGAAATTGCTGCCTGATTAGTCTAAAAACCAACAAAATAAATTAATTCTGTAAAATGCTGCTTCATAAGTACACTTCCAAATTTATAATGCTAATAACTTTTATTAATATCTTTCCCCTTTTCCATCCTTGATTTCATAGTGATCTCCAATTTATTTCAAGTGGATCAAAAAGATAAGTTAGCTGCCATCTGCAGTCAGTCATGTACCTTGTCATTGCTGAATAAATACTTGTATGTTTAATTTAGATTCCTGAATAAGGCATCTGTCCTGATTAGATAAGGCACTTCATGCATATTTCCTAAATGCAGTTTCAGGCGTCCAAGCCCTGGGAAAGAAGGAGGAAGCACTGTTTCAGAAGCAAACAATATGAACAGTAAAGTTATATGCTAAATGATTTGCTTCAATGCTTCTTCTATCATTTTTTATCATAGCACATCTAGAAGATTGAGGCTTCAGACTTTAAAATGGACAAGTGAACATACACAGAGCATATGCTGTAAGAAACTTAAACAAAGACTTCATAATTGGGACCTAAACTCCAATAAAGGATTAACCAATTGGAGTGCGTATTAGGGTGGGTACATACATGTATTGAACATGGTGAAGCGTGGTTTTGGTGGGACTTGTCATTGAGTAGGAAATCTATGGCTTCAAATTCCACTCCAAGCACCAAAGTTCAGAGGAACTGGGATGGTTGCCCATAGAACATTGAAGGTGGCAGGACAGGTTAACAGGGTAGTCGAGACAGCATACGAGACACTTGCCTTTATCCGTCATAGCATAAATTTTAAAAGCTGTGAGATTATGTTGGAGCTGTGCAAAACTTTGGGTAAGCCACGGCTGGAATATTTTGTGCCGTTTTGGTCACCTCATTAAAGAAAGGATCTGATTGCATTCTGTACCTTTCTCTGTACCCAAGAGGGTACAGAAATGATTCACCAGGATGTTGCCTGGGGTGGAGCATTCAAATTATTGAGAGAGGCTGAAAGGGTCGGGTTGTGTCCTTTAGAGCATAGGAACCTGGGGGGTAGGGGTGGGAGGATGGCCTGATTTTGGTGTATAACATTGGGGGTGAATAGGAAGCAACTATTCCGTTGAGTTGAAGGGTCAATAATGTGCGGGTGTAATGAGAGGTAGGAGTTTCAGAGACGATTTGAGGAGATATTTTTTCACCAAGAGGGTGAAGGGAATCTGGAATACACTGCGTGGGAAGGTAGGAAAGACAGGAAATCTCACAATCTTTAAGAAATAAGTAGATGAGCCCATTCAACACAACATTCAAGGCTGCAAAGTGTGATTAGTGCAAATTTAGTGTAGTTTTATCTGTGCATTTTCAATGGGATAAACAGCTATTCTGTACTGCGTGACTATGATACAATCTAGATTGACAGTTCAGGGAGCGCTGAGGGAGATGTCCTTTTTTGGAATGGCTGTAAAACCGATTTGCCTGATGCAGTGATTGTAAAAGATCCCTTGGCATTTCTTGACAGGAGTTGGAGGTGTGGCCACATCCAAGGTGCAGGCAGTTAGATGGGTTATCACCAGAAAGGGCAAGCAGTCAGTGCAGGAATCCCCCTTTCTAACAGATATACCACTTTGGATACTGTTATGGGGCAGCAGGGGAATGGCTTATTGGAGAAAAACAACAGCAGTGGCCAGTGCCATGGCACCACGACTGGCTTTGTTATTCAGCAGGCAGAGTCAAAGCACAGAAGAGCGATAGTCGTAGGGAACTCCAAAATCAGGGGCACAGATATTTGCTTCTGTGATTGTGAAAGAGACTCCAGGATAGTATGTTGCCTCCCTGATGCCAGGATCTGAAATGCCATTGAATGGCTGCAGGGCATTCTGAAGAGGGATGGTGATAAGGCAGAGGTCATGGTACATGTTGGTACCAATGACATAGGTAGAAAGAGGGATGAAGTCTTGCACCAAGAATTCAGGGAGTTAAGCAATAGATTAAGGAACAAGACCTCTCAGGTTGTAATCTCTGGATTACTCCACAAGCTAGTGAATACAAAAATAGAAGAACAGCATAGATGAATGTGTGACTTAAGAATTGGTGCAGGAGGGAGTTTTTTTAGATTCCTGGATCACTGAGACCATTTTTGAGGAAGGTGGGATTGTACAAGCAGGACGTTCTACAACTGAACTAGAGCAGAATTTGATAGTTACTGGGGATTTGCTAGTGCTGTTGGGAAGAGTTTAAACTAGTTTGGATCTAAAGGAGGCTCACACGAATGATCCCTGGAATGAAGAACTTGCTATATGAGGAATGGTTGAGATTCTGGGACTATATTTATTGAAGCTTAGAAGGATGAGAGGGGATCTTGCTGAAACCTACAGGATACTGGATAGAGTGGATATAGAGAGGATGTTTCACTCATAGGAAAAACTAGAATCAGAGGGCACAACCTCAGGCTAAAGGGATGATCCTTTAAAACTGAGATGAGGAATTTCTTTAGCCAGAGAGTGATGAATCTGTGGAACTCTGCCGCAGAACGTTTGGAGGTCAGGTCACTGAGTGTCTTTAAGACAGAGATAGATAGGTGGTTGATTAATAAGAACCTATGTATTATTAATAATAGATAGGAGAAGACAGGAGAATGGGGATGAGAAAAATATCAGCCATGATTGAATGGCAGAGCAGACTTGATGGTTGAGTGGCCTAATTCTGCTCCTATGTTATAATTTTATAGGGGATGCAGACTGTTAGCAGAATAAGGACAAAATATAACATGGAAAAGCAATTAAGTCAGAAGGAATACAACGATTTTAAGTTTCAAAGGAGTAGACAAGGAGAGGTCCTCTATTTTAATGCCAGGAGTATTGAAGATGAGTTAACGATGAGGATTAACACGCATAATTGTGATATAATAGCCAATACAGAGACGTGATTAAGGGGCAGGATTGGCAGCTCAACCTCCTAGGATATACAATCTTCAGGCAAGACAGAGGAGGAGACATTGCATTATTACTTAAGGAAACAACTACTGCAGTGAAGAAAGATGATATCTTGGAGGGACATCAAACGAAGCTTTGTGGGTAGACCTTAGGAATAAAAAAAGGACAGCTACCTTGGTAGGTGTTTATTTATAAACTCCCAGATAGTCAGTGGGAAATTGAAGAGCAAATAAGTGCACAATTTGCAGAGGGATGTAAAAGTAATGAGGGTAATTATGTTAGGTCATTTCAACTTTCCCAAGATTAATTGTGGTAGCCATCACGTTAAGGGCTTAGTTGGAGTCGGGTTTTTAAAATGTATACAGGAAATCTTCTTGGGTCAATATGTAGAGGACCCAACAAGGAAGGAACTGTGCTGGACCTAATTCTGGAGAATGAAACTGATGTGGCTGATGTGTTGGTGGTGGAGCATTTTGATCATAGCGACCAAAACATAATTCAATTCAAATTTGTTATGGATAAATAAATTGACAAGTTACAGAAAAAGGTTTTGAATTGTGAGAAGAGTAGATTTTAAAAGGATGTGGCCGAGGTAGATTGGAATGAGCTTCTTATGGGGAAATCTAGAGAAGAGCAGTTGGAGATGGGGGGGGGGGGGGGGGGGGGGGGGGGCAGTGTTCAAAGATGAAATGGGCAGGGTAGAGGCCCAACATGTTCCCCCTAGGGTAGTAAGGTGTAACAAACCCAGAGAACCATGGATGATCAGAGGCATTCAGCATACAATGAGAAGGAAAAGAGAGGCTTCTAACGAGTATAAAGGGAGTAAGTCTGCAGAGGCAGTAGAGTACAGAAAGTGCAGTACGGAGTTTAAGAAATCAGATAGAGAGCAAAGAGGGGATATGAGAAAGCTCCAGCTGGTAAAAGTAGGGAAAATCCCAAGATATTCTATAAGCATATCAATGGGAACAGGATAACCAGAGAAAGAGGAGGATCCATTAGGAACTAAGGGGGAAATCTGTGGGTGGAGGTAGAGGACATTGGAAGGGTGTTAAATGACTATTTCACAACTGTTTTCACTCATGAGAATGAGGAGGTATTCATGGAACTCAGGGCAAAAAGACAGAGATTCTAGAGAAAATCATCTGGGAAGTGATAAGGTATTGGCAGCTTAAAAATGGACAAATATCCAGGTCCAGATGAATTGCGTCCCCAGCTGTTGAGGGAGGCAAGAGAGGAAATTGCTGATCCAAATTTTTAATTCCTTTGTGGCCATCGGGGAGGTGCCAGAGGACTGGAAAACAGCTAATGTGGTCCTACTATTTAAGGGAAGATGCAGAGATAAGCCAGGGAACTACAGACCAGTGAGTTTCACGTCTATGATTGGGAAACTACTAGAGAAGATTCTGAAGGAGAGAATTTCTCTCGATTTGGAGAGGTAAGGTTTGATCAGGGATAGTCATCGTGGTTTTGTCAGAGGAAGGTCATACCTAACAAATTTGATTGTTGTATGCTCAAAAAAATTCAAAGTGTGTAGATGAGGGTAGTGCGGTTGATGCAGTTTACGTGGATTTCAAAAAAGCCTTTGACAAGGTACCAAAGACTTTTTAAGAAGGCTAACGTACATAGGATACAGGGTGATCTGACAAGGTGGATTCATAATTGGCTTAGCAGTAGGAGACAGAGTTTGGTGATAAATAGCTGCTATAGTGACTGGAGGCCAGTAAACAGTAGCGTAAAACAGGGATTCATGCTGGGTGCCCTATTGTTCATCATTGATGTAAATGACCTAGATGATTCTGTAGGGGGGTAGGATCAGTAAGTTTCCCAAAGACACAAAGATTGGCTGGGTGGTTAAGTGAGGTTGAGTCTCTTGGGTTACAGGAAGATACAGATGAGATGGTCAAATATGTGGATAAATGGCAGATGGAATTTAACCCTGAAAAGTGTGAGGTGATACATTTTGGAAGGAATAATTTAAGAACAAACAGAACTTCCCACTCATCTGACGAAGGGGCAAAGCCCCAAAAGCTAGTGGTGTTTGCTACAAATAAACCTATTGGACTTTTACCTGGTGTTGTAAGACTTCTTGCTGTGTTTACCCCAGCCCAATACTGGCATCTCCACATCTTAGATTACAAAAGCAGAGAGAGATCGTGATGGAGTTGCATGGAACTCCATTAAAGCCACAGCTGGAGCACTATGTATAGTTCTGGTCACCACATTATTGGAAGGATGTGAAAGCATTGGAAGGAGTACAGAGGAGATTTACCAGGATGGTGCCTGGAATGGAACATTTAAACTAAGAAATTATGTTGGATAGGCTTGGGTTGTTTTCATTGGACCAAAAAAAATTGAGGGGCGACCTGATTGAAGGGCATGGACAGGTTGGGTAGGAAGCAGCTGTTCCCTTTAGTTGAAAGGTCAGTTATAAGAGGATGCAAGTTAAAAGTAAGGGGTGGGAGGCTTAGGAGGGATTCAAGGAAAATCTTTTTACTCAGAGGGTGGTGATAGTTTGGAACGTGCTGCTGGGAGGGTGGTTGAAACAGGATGCCTCACATCTGTTTAAAAAGTACCTGGATGAGTACGTGGTCATGGGCCAAGTGCTGGCAAGTGGGATTAAGTCGGCAGATCAGGGCATTTCGTGCATTGATGCAGACTTAATGGGTCGAAAGACCTCTTTTGCACTTATCTTATTCTGAGACAAATAAGAAATTCTCGAGGCCCTTAATCGAGAGAGAGAGATCAATTGGTCATTTTTCCTCATTGCTGCTTGCAAGATCTTACTACGTTACCTTGCATTACAGCCAGTTAATGTTAAATCAATTCTGTGCCTGTAAGTGCATTAATGGACTATTGGAAAATTGCAGATGAAAATAAGGTTTATGAAAGGAAAGATAAGCCCCTTTCACTCATTTTGACTTCTTGAATATTTATTTAGGTACAAGTCATAGAGTCAGAGAGGTTTATAGCATGGAAGCAGGCCCTCCAGCCCAACTTGTCCATGCCACCCTGTAAGGTGCTAACCTAGTCCCAAATGCCCACCTTCTATACCCATCTTACCCACGTAATGTGGTCCTACTATTTAAGGGAAGATGCAGAGATAAGCCAGGGAACTACAGACCAGTGAGTTTCACGTCTATGATTGGGAAACTACTGGAGAAGATTCTGAAGGAGAGAATTTCTCTCGATTTGGAGAGGTAAGGTTTGATCAGGGATAGTCATCGTGGTTTTGTCAGAGGAAGGTCATACCTAACAAATTTGATTGTTGTATGCTCAAAAAAATTCAAAGTGTGTAGATGAGGGTAGTGCGGTTGATGCAGTTTACGTGGATTTCAAAAAAGCCTTTGACAAGGTACCAAAGACTTTTTAAGAAGGCTAACGTACATAGGAAACAGGGTGATCTGACAAGGTGGATTCATAATTGGCTTAGCAGTAGGAGACAGAGTTTGGTGATAAATAGCTGCTATAGTGACTGGAGGCCAGTAAACAGTAGCGTAAAACAGGGATTCATGCTGGGTGCCCTATTGTTCATCATTGATGTAAATGGAAGCAGGCCCTCCAGCCCAACTTGTCCATGCCACCCTGTAAGGTGCTAACCTAGTCCCAAATGCCCACCTTCTATACCCATCTTACCCACGTAACTGTCTAAATGCTTTTTAAAAAGGGAAAATTGTACCTGCCCCTATTACTACCTCTGGCAGCTTGTTCCAGACTCTCACGATGCTTTGTGTAGAAAAAATATGCCCGTCCAGACCCTTTTGTATGTCTGTCCTGTCACCTTAAACCGATGCCCTCTAGTTTTAGATTTCCCTACCTTTGGGAAAAGATATTGACTATCCAGCTGATCTATGTCACTCATTATTTTATAGATCTCGATAAGATCACCCCTAAGCCTCCTACCCTCCAGGGAAAAAAGCCCCAGCTTATCCAGTCTCCTCTTATAACTCAAACCATCAAGTACTGATCGCATCCTAGTAAATCTTTACTGCACTCTTTCTAGTTTAGTAACATATTTTCTATAATAGTGACCAGAATTACACACAATATTCCAAGTGTGGCCTTACCAATGTCTTATACAACTTCAAGACATTCCAGTTCCTATATTCAATGTTCTAAACAATGAAATCAAGCATGCCAAAAACCTTCTTCACCACTCTGTCGACCTGTGACTCCATTTTCAAGGAGTTACGAACCTGTATTCCTAGATCTTTGTTCTGTAACTCTCTGCAATACTCTATCATTAACTGAGTAAGTCCTGCCCTGGTTGAATTGACCAAAATGCATCACTTCATATTTATCTACATTAAATTCCATCTACTATTTGTCAGCCCACTGGTCTAATTTATCAGGATCCCATAGCAATCTGAGATAGCCTTCTTCATTGTCCACCATCCCAGTCGTGGTCTCATCTTCAAACTTGCTAACAATGCCTACTAAATTCTTATCCAAATCATTAATATAAATGACAAATAATTGTGGACCCAACACCAATCCCTGAGGCACAGTGCTGGTCACAGGCCTCTAGTTTGAAAAATAACCCTCTACAACCACCCTGTCTTGTCATCAAACCAATTTTGTATCCACTTGGCTATCTCATCCTAGATCACGTGAGATTTAACCTTGTGCAACAACCTATTATGTGGTACCTTGTCTAAGGCCTCGCCAAGGTCCATGAGACAACATCAACTGCACTGCCCTCATCTATCTTCTTGGTTACCCCTTCAAAAAACTCAAAAATTCAAGAGGCATGATTTTCTACTCACAAAGCTATGCTGACTGTCCCTAATCAATCCTTGCATCTCTAAATGCCTGTAGATCCTGTCTCTCAAAATACCTTCTAACAGCTGACGTACTATAGATGTGAGACTCTCAGGCCTGTAGTTCCCAGGCTTTCCCTAGCAGCCCTTCATAAAGACACAACATTTACCACTCACCAATCTTCAGGCACCTCACCTGTGACTATAGATGATTCAAGTATCTCTGGGGACTCACAATTTGCTCCCTAGACTCCCACAGCATCCTGGAATTCACTTCATCAGGTCCTGGGGATTTATCTACTTTGCATTTTAAGACTTCCAACAGCCCCTTCTCTGTTATATGCACATTCCTCACTATTTATGTCCCCAAGTTCCCTAACATCCATGTTTTTCTCAACAGTGAATACTGATGAGAAATATTCATTTAGGATCTCACCCATCTCTTATGGATCCACACAAACATCAGTGACCTTGTGCATCTTTAAGAGGCCCTACTCTGTCCCTAATTACTATTTTGCCCTTTATGTATTTGTATGTTTGGATTCTTCTTTGCCTTATCTGCCAAAACAATCTCATGTCCCATTTTTGCCCTCCTGATTTCTTTCTCAGCTCTACTTCTACACCCTCCTAACTCCAACGGATTCACTTGATCCCAGCTGCTTATGCATGTCAGTGCCTCTCTTCTTCTTGACCAGGGCTTCAATATCCTAAGTCATCCATTCCCCACTTCTACCAGCCTTGCCCTTCACTCTAAGCAGAATGTGCTTACCCTGAACTTTGGTTAACACACTTTTGAAAGCCTCCCACTTACCAGACGTTCTTTGCTTTCCCACAGACACCCCCAATTAACTTTTGAAAGTTCCTGCCTGATACCATCAAAATTGACCTTGCCTGAATTTAGAATTTTAACTTTTGGGCCAGATCTGTCATTTTCCATGGCTATCTTAAAACTAATGGAATTCTGATCACTGGTTCCAAAGTGATCCCTCACTAACACTACTGTCATCTCCTCTTCCTTATTTCCCAAGAGGAGACGAAGTTTTGCCTCCTCTCTAGTTGGGCTAACCACATACTAAATGAAAAATTCCTCCTGAATACACTCAACAAATTTCTTTCCATCCAAGCCTGTAATATTATGACTGTCCCAGTCAATGTTGGGAAAATGAAAATCCCCTACTATTACCACCCGATATTTCTTGGCGCTATCTGTAATCTCCTTACATATTTGCTCCTCAATTTCCTGCCGACTATTTGGAGGGGTCTGTAGTACAACACTATCAAAGTGATTTTCCTCTTATTTCTTAGTTCAGCCCATATGGACTCAGTGGGCAAACTGTCGGATATATCCCCTCTCAGTACTGCCGTGATGTTTTCCTTAATCAAAAGTGCAACTCCCCCTCCTCTCTTATCGATGTCATATGTCCTCTGGAACATTGAGCTGCCGGTCCTGCCTTTCTGTTAGCCATGTTTCAGTCCCATGTACCCATCCATGTCAAGTTCATCTGCCTTTCTCATGAGACTTCTTGCGTTGAAGTAAATGCAATTAAATCTGGACTTCCCTTGCTCTCTGTCTTGCTTTTATCTACTGACACTGCCTTTACTATTTAATGTGCTCTCTAACTCCTGTGCTGTCCTCAACCTTCTCTTCTGTCTTCCTACTGTTTTGGATCTCATCCCTCTACCAAACTAGTTGGTTGCAGGATTAATCATTGTTTTGTATGCGAGAGCATTTCTGCTTTCTACACAACCAAAGGTCTGCTTGCTCTTTAGGTGTCAAGGCCACGTCAGGAATCTGGGCTTTTGTGGGCCTCCAGTCTGAATGGCATTGAAAGTTGTCAGCTCCCACTAATAACTATCAGCTCTGAGTTGCCATTATTGTACAACTTCCTGATTTAGCGTGGACATTAATAAATGCAAAAAGCATCACATTGTATGAAAACATAGACCTAGAATTTTGTTTACACCCATTTGCAGATACCAAAAGGCTGTGGTGAATGATCTTTATGCTGTAGGTAGATGATTGTGAGAAATCAGGATGTTTTTCAGAAGAAACAGTACTTTCTCAGTTCGGTGCTCGAGTGTCAGCTTTCGAGCTCAAATTCTGGACTGAGGTTTTGAACTTTTGATCTCTTGATTTAAAGGTCATAGTTCCATAACTGCGTCAAACTCATGTGTCCTAAATCAGTATGTTTTCATTTATCACATCGCTGAAGCAGTTTGTTAGCAATAGTGTCAAACAAAGAAGGCACTGCAGAACTCCACTTCAAACACATAATTCATCTTTTCCGTTACTTTCAACAAGATGTACAATTTTCTTTCCTTAAATAAAAGCTCTTTTGCTCATTGCTTTCTTTACATATTGTGTCTTCTGTGAGATGTTATAGGTTATTTTCCATTAATGAATTCCCAGAAGTAATTTACTGATGTCACATGACCCCCCAAGTCATACATGCCTCGCTGACATTTCTGGTTGCTAAATGAATGAGTTAATTAACATATCACACAAAACAGTCACTATAAATAGAATTGGGATTGGTGAGCTCTAAGACATAATTCAACATGCGACACTGGGAGCCCATAAGTATGAAGTGCAAGTAGGTTATACGCTTCCTGTCACTGAGTTCAGTCATGTCTCACAGCTCCCATCAATCATCCTGTACCAGGATATGTATTAGTCCATTAATATCATATGACAGGAAGCAGGTGAACAACAACAATGTGATGGAGAACTCATGGCTACAGTATACACTGGAGAAGAGTAATGTTATGGAGACAGTTTCAACTGTGACACAATGATGTATAAACTGGGTAGTCATCACTCCACCAGATGGTCAGGAAGAAATGCACTATGCAATGTGGATAAGAGGTGTGGGTAGGATATCTTTTGGAACAGTGGGTAGCATTCCTGCCTCTGAACCAGGATCTCTGGGTTCGTGTCCCACCTCAGGACTTGATGGCCAGGGAAATGAGTGATCTGTTCCAGGAATTACTAATTTTAGAGAAAGAGCACCATTAGGTGCAAGGGGTGGGGGGACGGGGGTGAGTGGGGGATCAGAATGTGGGAAGGAAAATGTAATATGACCTGGAATTGTTACTCTTGAAGAAGCTTGCACAATAATCTAATCCCCATTTCTGCACCTAACATGGAGTCATCACCAAGAGATTATACTGGCGTACAAAAAATAAAGAGCTGTATGGGATTGTGATAATTTGCAGTGAAAAAGAAGATAGGCTTACATTCACATTGTTCTTTCATGACCTCAGGATTTTCCACAGTGCTTTACAGACAATGAAAATAGTTGTGGTTGGTAGAGGTCAATCATCTCAACTCAGGACAGCATTCCTTGGGATGTCTGATACCAAAGCATGTCCTACTTCATCAATGACCTTCCCTCCATCATACGGTCAGAAACGGGGATGTTCTGCTCTATTGGCAACTCTTTAGATATTGAAGTATGCTGTGCCCTCAGGCAACAAAACCTGAACATTATGATTTATCAGTTCAAGCCTGAATGATTAAAGTGTGTCACACAATGTCAGCCAATAACCATTTCCAACAAGCAAGTCCAACCATCCATCCTTGACATCCAGACTATTCATTGCTGTATATCCAACCATCAATATCCTTGGGCTTGCCATTGACTACAGACTTCACTGGAGCAGCTATATAAATACAGTAGCTGTAATAGCAAATCAAACGCTGGCAATGTCAGTTGAAATGCCCATATGGGGATATGAGGAAGTGCAAAGATGGAGAGAGGATTGTGCCTACAAGGTAAGTGGGTGTAAAAACGACGTACTAGGTAGGCTTGAGATAGCAGTGTGAGGGATTGGAATGATACGTACAATGGGTACTGGTGAATGTGCTACCACCTTTCCTGCCGTGGCTTGGTTATTGATAGCAATCCTGGGCATGAAAGATGAGAGCCGTAGCACACTTGAATGTCTCACATTCATTTCTGACCACTCTTTTCTCCCCAAGATGTTGCGTTCAATACAGGAATTCATGCTGATCATCATCATCATGCCCACTAATATTGATTGAATCAGAAATCCAGAATTAAAAAGCCAATGATAGAAGCACTGGACATATTTCTGGGTTACCCATCTGCCATCAAGCCCAATCAACACTCTCCTCAATCCTGACTCCACATGTATCTGCACAACAGCAGCCAGTGCTCTTCCATTTCATTGTGCAAAAGTCATATTTTTGACTCTATTTTGAATACATATTAGAGCCAGAGGCAGCTGAAGTTGAGTTAATTATGAATTTAATCCCCTAATGTTTGCAAACTCATCTCATTCCTGCTTTAAGAGCAGACTGCTTTTAAACCAAATGGAACCAACATACTTTTGCTCTTATCACCTGTGAAGTGACGCCTGTGAGTTCTTCAACAGTGGAACAAATTCCAATTACTGCATATTTAGGCCAATTATCCTAAACTAGATTTTATTAAATGCACCTGTAATTGAAAGGAACAACTACACAAATAGTTAGGCACCAAATGCTGCTTTGCAGTAAAACAGTTCCCACTTTCAGGGCTTCTAAATGTTGCAATTACACTGTTAGTTATCTACAGCAATCTTGCATGGCTATGAAACTATCAATTGATAGCTGCGGTGTGATTAAGTATAACAGAAAGAAATCCCACAACACCAGCTTAAAGTCCAAACAGGTTTATTTGTAGCAAAAACCGCAAGCTTTCGGGACAGGCTATCCCTTCGTCCAGCCACCTGACAAAGGGACAGCCTGTCCCAAAAGCTTGCCGCTTTTGCTACAAATAAACCTGTTTGGACTTAAGCTGGTGTTTTGGGATTTTTTTTTGTATTTAACCCCAGTCCAACACCGGCATCTCCACATCCTGATTAAGTATATCAGAAGCCCAAGATTTGAGATTCACTATAAGATGATTTCTTGCAATGTATACTATTTATTCCAGCCTTATTATGATTCTGCAATACTGTCCTCAGAAGACAGAGTTAAGATGAGGGGCTTGGAGGAGGTAGTATCAGATCAGCCTGAGTTCAACATTACACAAGTACTTTTGAGACTTGGGCACTTATTAAACTTACCTAATGTTCTATGCGCATAGGGCATTCCCGACCATTTGCATTTTCATTCCATCCAAAGCTCTTAGTCAAAAGACTTCCAGTTGTAGCCTTGTAGTATACACCTGCCAGGTATCATTATATAAATCAGCTTGTAGCACACACATTTTTGAATCAGGAGTTTTACTTCAAGATTTGGGCAGGCAAAGCTGGACTGACACTGTTTGAAGTCATTTTCGTTGGGATGAGATCCTGAGAGAACGTCCTTCTGATGTTCTGGCCAACACTTGTCATTTAACTACCACAGGCAAAACTGATTAAAATTAAGTTGTTGATCAAGGGACCATGCAATAATTGGTTACCAAGTGCTACATTTTAACACTAATGCTGATACTCCAAGTACCCCATTGATTGAAAAGCACCTTAGGACACCAGGGATAGAATAAGCATAATAAGTGCAAGTTATTTATTACTGTTTGACTACTACAGTTAATAATGTAATATAACTAGTTGTGCCAATACTTAACATTAACAGCAACAGCTAATGACCACCAATACCCGACATTCAATAACAATGGAGAACAATCCTGAAAATATATACACATTCTGCCTACCTAATTAACATATATATTTACAATAGAGTCTTTCCAGGATCATAAATTATTCATATACTCAGCTCATTATATAACTCCAGCTCTCTTCAATAAACTTTAGAATTAATCAGCAAATTAGCATATTGCACAATGCCAACAGTCCTCTGTATTTTAATACTATTCATCTAATTATAATATTGCACACTTCAACCATTGCTATTAATGAAAACCAATCCTGAGCATGTTCTCAAAACTTTACAAAGTATTCCCCACAATTGTTAGCTATCCATGTGCAGCGACACCACCCAAATGAAGCATTACCATGCTGAATGCTAGTAACTTGCTGAGGCCTAAACTCAGTTGTGCACAATAAAGGGGGTAAGACAATTGGCACATATAGAGCTGGGTTGAAGAAATTTCAATAAATCCAGGGACAGCCAAAAATACTCTAACATTGGGGTTATAATATATCAATTGTTAAATAAACACTCCCCCTTACACTAGCTTTTCTTCATGTTGTTATGGCCTAGGCTCTCCAATCACATGACTATATGTCACTTCCTTCTATGACATCACAGACTATTACAGTTAACCCCTTCGTGCGACTTGGTCTATACATGCTCCATTATACTATAGCTTCATGGGCATAAAAGTGGAAGCCTGAAAAGAATGCTGAATTCTTCCTTGCACCTCACTGGGATACAAATGAAGAGCAGGAGTAGACCATTCAGCTTCTAGAGCCTGCTCTAAATTTGATAACATCATGGCTGATCTGACTGTGGTCTCAGGTTTACTTTCCTGTTCTTTGACTGACTTGTAAATTGAGAACCTATCTAACTCAGCCTCTCCTGCTCCCTGGGAAAGAGAAGTTCACAGACTAATGACCCTCAGAGAAGAAAAACATTTTCCTTATCATCATTATAAATGGGAGACCCCATTTAATACTAATAGAAATATTGGGTAGCATTTTTGTAAAACAAAAACTTGTTTTGTGTCATTAACCAAGTGTGACACTTTGAACTGTGACAGAAGGAGGAATATGTGGACTTTCAGAAGTATATGTTGATTAGTATAGTTTAATTAACATTGACATTGGTTAAAAAGCTGAAAAAGTCGACTTTTAAGATGTAGGCTTTTGGTGAATACTATTAAGAGATATCAGTGCTAATTTAAGTTCCCAAAGTCAGCATCAGACACTCACAGATCAGATGTCATTCTCTTTTAAACATTATCTTATAGCCCTAACAGTACAATAGCAGTCGACACTATTCCAAAAAATGTCCTATTCATTCTCGCATCAGTCCACTTTGTGGCCTCTTTGAATGAGATTGTCAGTTTATGCTAAATCATAGGTAGTTTTTGCTGTGAACCCACACCATAAGCATTATAAGCTTGTTTTATGCTGGACCCTTAAGGCAGAGACTGGCAGCTTTCCACCCTAGCGCTGCAGGCCACCCCAAGTTTCCAAGATCCATAGGTGAAAGGACAACCTATTCATCTCCAGCACCATCTGGTCCCCCAGCAGAAGGAGTCTGTTACAAAACCCAATCTTCTCTTCCCCACAGTTTAGTTACCAGATACAGGTCATAAGGAGGGAGTTTATTTACATTGTGCTCACATAATTGGCAAGCTAAGGCATGCATTTCATGCAAGACACTGTTCAAATCCCTGGAGCTAGTGGGAATGGTGCCATCATTGGCCAGTTGTGTACACAGGCCTTTGAGAATTGGTACCCAGTGGTGTCAAATTGGAATGAAGGGATTAAAGTGATTAACCTGCATTTTGGTATTGTTTGGTTTAATATTTCATATCTCCTGTGTTTATTGAAGGTGTTATTAAAAGTTCAGTGAAGCTGCAAAGGTTCATAGGGGACAGACAATGGACTAAAAACAGTTATGCTAAACATGAAATCCTGCCAACATTATAATCTTGTGCAATTTAGCTCCGTTATGTAAGTGTTTGACCTTTTTCAATTGGATATTGTAGGATCATGCCAAGAGCAAGCACATGCAATCATTGATGAATGTAATTCCCCAAAGTAGCCAGGTCCAAACTTGGCTTTTTGCAAGCTTATCCCCATTAATCTCAATATTCACCTCGAGTCAGGGTGGAGCAGGTGTTGAATGTGCAATCGCGTGAATCAGCTGACAGTGAGTTGGCAGTTTGTTTTACATCATTCCCAACAACTCCAATCGGGGAGATATAAAATGGGTCAGCAACTCTTAATCACTATCTTTACATTGGCACATAAAGTCACAAAAAGAAAACTAATGATGCAACTATGACAGGAAGGTACGAAAGAGAAAAATTGGCTGTTGAGAAACTTCAGTTATGAGGAGAGATTGGAAAGTTGGGACTGTTCTCCTCAGAGAGAAGAAGATTAAGAAGAGATTTCATAGAGATGTTCAAACTCAGTAGGTGGCTGACAAAGTAGATAGAGAGACACTGTTCCCACTCATAAATGGATAAGATTTAAAGTGATTTGCAAAAAATGCAAGCATGATGTGAGAAAAACTTTCTTCAAACAGCGAGCAGTTGGGGTCTAGAATGCACTACCTGGAAGTGTGGTGGAGCCAGATTTAATTGAGACATTCGACAGCTTTAGAAGATTATTTGAATATAAATAATGTGCAGGCGTACAGGGAAAAGCAAGCAGAATGGAGAGTTAGTGCAGTCATAGTGGGCCAAATGGCCTCCTTCTGCAGCATAATAATTCTGTGATTCTGGTGCTCACAAAGCATTGTAAAGTACAGAGCTCTGTTGTAATGTGTACTTAGGAACAGGCCTGTCATTTTAAGGCAGGACGTTCTCATCGGGAAGGTCATCCAGAACTGAAGCCTACCTGATGTGTTGTGAGTTCCCATAATTTGGGAGCTGCACCAACCTCCTCCTTATCATCAGCAAATTCTCCAGGTTAGCTGAAAGTCAGAAAAATAGCAGACTGTTATGGGGTTTTATTCTTATTTTCATACATTTTGTTTGAAGGAAAGAAGAGCTGGGGTTTTACTGCAAGCCCACCCCGAAATCAGAGCGGGCGAGGCTCACAGAACGGAATTCTCCATTGGCCTCGGGTGGGATTTTACGAGCCTCACCCAAGCAAGGTCATAAAATATCAGCACCTACGTCCCCTCTGTTACCGAGAGAGTCAATTTCTACATTGTAACATTGTCTATCTCTTTCTGTCTCATCTCATCTGCTGCTGAAACCCACAGTCGTTCTAATGTTACCTCTTATCGTAAATATTTCAGTGGACTCCCACCTTTCATCTTTCATATACTTGTGCTCACCCAAACTGTGTCCTAAATTATACCAAGTCCATTATTCCAAATAGACTGACCTATGTTGGTTCCCTCATCAACAATTAATATTCTTATTCTTCTTTATAAATGCTCCTATAGCTTTTCTCTTCACCTTCCAAACCCACAACCCCCACCTTTTAAACTCATGACCACAACTAGCTAGAAGGACAAGGGCAGCAGACACACAGGAAAACCACCACCAGGAGGTTCCCCTTCAAATCTCATGCCATCCTGACTTGCAAACAACTCACCATTCCTTCATTGTCGCTAAGTCAAAATCCTACAACTACTTCCCTAACAGCACTGTGGGTGTACCTACACCAAATGGACTGCAACGGTTCAAGAATGCAGCTTACCACTGCCTTCTTAAGGACAATTAGAGATGGACAATAAATGTTGACCCAGCCGGCAATGCCCATACCCTATGAATGAATTTTAAAAAAATCTTTGCATAACCTTGCAGAATCTCAGACTGCTTGCTCATCCCTAATTTTTATCACTTCATCTTTAATGCTTCAGTTGCTAAGCTATATACTCTGGAGTGCTTTCCCCAAACTTCTATGTTCCATCACTCTCTTCCTTTAAAAATACAATTTCTTTGCCCATACTTGTAATCGCCTCTTATGACCTACTTATGTGACTGGCTATCCATTTTCTTTAGTAATGTTCCTGTGAAGCATTCTGAAACATTTATTTATTAGTGCCACAAGTAAACTTACTTTAACATTGCAATGAAATTACTGTAAAATCCCTTAGTCACCACACTCTGATACTTATTCGGGTACTTTGAGGGAGAATTTAGCATTGCCAGTGCACCTAACCAGCATGTCTTTTGGACTGTGGGAGGAAATCTGAGCATAGAACATAGAACATAGAACAATACAGCACAGAACAGGCCCTTCGGCCTTCGATGTTGTGCCGACCAAAATAAAAAGCAATGCCCCTCCTAACTAAACCATTCCCTTCTCATCCATATACTTATCAACTAAATCCATATACTTATCAACTAACATCTCAGCACTCAGAGGAAAGCCATGCAGACATGGGGAAAGCATGCAAACTCCACACAGACATTGCCCCAGGCTTGGAATTGAACCCAGGTCCCTGGCACTGTGAGACAGTACTCTAACTACTGTGCCAAATATTTTACTCTGTTTAAAAAGTGCTCTATCAATGCAAGTCATTGTTTAAGATTGCTCAGTTGTGATTCCTTAGCCTTTGCTAAGGCACAATGTGTGATGTCCAGATGCCACTGACACGGTTAAAACTTATATAAATATGCAAAGAACAATTAAAAAGTAAATATTATGATCTCCAAGCAGGAAATAAAATAGAACCATAGAAAATTACAGCTCAGAAACAGGCCTTTTGGCTCTTCTTGTCTATGCCGAACCATTTTTTGCCTAGTCCCACTGACCTGCACATGAACTATATCCCTTCACGCCCTTCTCATCCATGAACCAGTCCAAGTTTTTCTTAAATGTTAAAAGTGACCCCGCAGTTAGCACTTTATCCAGCAGCTCATTCCACACTCCCACCACTCTCTCACGTGAAGAAGCCCCTTGTAATATTCCCTTTAATCTTTTCTCCTTTTACCCTTAACCTATGCCCTCTGGTTTTTTTCCCATAGCCTTAGTGGAAAAAGCCTGCTTGCATTCACTCCATCTATATCCATCAAAACCTTATACACCTCTATCAAATCTCCCCTCATTCTTCTACGCTCCAGAAAATAAAGTCCTAACCTACTCAATCTCTCTCCATAAGTCAGCTTCTTAAGTCCCAGCAACATCCTCGTGAACCTTCTCTGCATTCTTTCAACCTTATTTACATCTTTCCTATAAGTAGGTGATGAAAACTATACACAATACTCTAAATTTGGCCTCACCAATGCCTTATACACCTTACCATAACACTCCAAATTTATACTCGATACTCCAATTTATAAAGGCCAATATACCAAAAGCATTCTTTGTGACCTTATCCACCTGTGGCAGAATTTCTCTCGCTACTAAATTAACTTGGAGCAAGCAAGCATAAATCATCAGAATTCTGAATGATAATAGCCTGATTGCCTAATGTGACAAAACAATAATGGAGTTTTCACTAATCAGGCTTTTTTAAATATCCTGGGCATTTAAAAAATATATATTTTAATTTGTTCTCCAGAATGAGTGATGCTGATTCAATGCAAAATGTTACTGGTGACCAGGAAAACTCTTGGCCTTTTTTCCTTCTGGCCTTAATCTGCTCATGGTGTCTTGGGTCTTGACATTTGGTGTCAGCCATTGGATTAACAGATAATTTTTACTGTTACATGCTCCAGCTGGTAAGGTGGCACAGTAGTTAGTGCTGCTACGGACCGAGGTTCAATTCTACCCTCGGTCACTGTCTGTGTGGAGATTACAAGTTTCCCCATGTCTGCATGGGTTTCCTCCAGGTGCTTGGGTTTCCTCCCACAGAGCAAACATGTGCAGGTTAAGTGGATTGGCCATGGCAAATTGACCCTTAGTATCAAGGAGATTACCACGTCAAATACATGAAGTTCCGGGGTAGGGTTTGGGCAGAATTTTGTGGATGCAGACTCGATGGGCCGAATAGCCTGTTTCTGCACTGTAGGGATTCGATGTTAGTGCTTCCATTTTGGGACGTACAGGATGGCTGAGAATGCTCACGGTTTTAATCATCAGCATTCGCAATGAGTGCCTCTCAACATGAAGCAAATTATTATTTTTTAAAATCCTGGTCAGGGCATCGCATAAAGTGCCGCAAACATGGGTAGGTCTTCAAAGCATGTTTTGCTTTAGCAAGTGTTGGTGAAAGATAACCATAGTCAACATTAGACAAATCTCGGGGCCCATGCAACCTTCCCCCGCCCTCGCCCAACTCAATCTTTCTGTATTTCACAGAATAAAAGGTGTATGTGCTTCGGTTGTCAGACTCCTGCCCTTTTAAAGACATGAGTTATTCGTCAAAAACAATGCTTTAAAAGTGGATACTTCTTTGTGCTTTATAACACTGTGTCAGTCCTGGAATTATCTTATTTGCAGCCTGACAAACTTTTATCTGATACCAAGGAAGCAATTAAAATAGCTGCATGGGGCATCAGTCACGCTAGCCGAGCTTGATTCCAGCTGGCACATTCCCTGGAATGAACCTTGCTGTACTTTGTTAGCATTGCGGTTGCAATTATAATTAAAATTATCTTTTGAACCAGTGCCAGATATGGCAAACACTCTATGCCGATAGAAATTCTGACTGCAGAGTATGGCTATTTTAATGTACACCTATTCAATGCTGAACGCTTCACTGCAGATTTGGATACTATGTAAATAGTGCTCAAAGGTCTGCCATTTTAAAGAGTGTTAAAATGTTCACAGAGGGTAGTATTCCGGGCTTGAGATCAACCTCTGCTTGAGATCAGTTAGAGGGGAGCGGTAGTGTATGGGAGTCATGGGGGAGGGGAGTCTGATGGCTCTCTGCGAGATCACTAAGGGGGAAGGGAGGTTCGCTGCCACTCTTCCTGTGATCAGTGAGGGGGAAGGGAGGTTCGCTGCCACTCTTCCTGTGATCAGTGAGGGGGAAGGGAGGTTCGCTGCCATTCTTCCTGTGATCAGTAAGGGGGAAGGGAAGTTCACTGCCACTCTTCCTGTGATCAGTGAGGGGGAAGGGAGGTTCGCTGCCACTCTTCCTGTGATCAGTGAGGGGGAAGGGAGGTTCGCTGCCACTCTTCCTGTGATCAGTGAGGGGGAAGGGAGGTTCGCTGCCATTCTTCCTGTGATCAGTAAGGGGGAAGGGAAGTTCACTGCCACTCTTCCTGTGATCAGTGAGGGGGAAGGGAAGTTTTGCTGCCACTCTGCCTGAGATCAGTGAGAGGGAAGAGAAGTTCACTGTCACTCTACCTGAGACCTGTGGGGGGAAGAAGGGAGGGGTCCATGATCGGTCTGGGTGGCTGAGGGAATGGGGGATTAGAGGACCAGTAATGTTGTGGGCATGGGGCAATGTCTGTGGGGAGGCATTATCCGGCCTGTGAGGGATGTAGCGGGGAGCCACATTGTATCATTTTTATTCTGCGAAGTTGGAGGCAGCAATCGGAGCTGCAGGGTCTTGGGTGTGTTAAACGCAATGACTTCTGCAGCACAATTCGGAATCGCTGATATTTTTGCAGACTGAGTGCATATAATGGCACCTGAGAACAGGTCTAAGAGTCAGATCTGAAACACTCCCAGTTTCAAGTCCATCCAGCACTTAGAATCAATATAGTAAAATAAGGCCCTATGACCCTCGAATCAACTGAATTTCTAACCCAGACTATCATCTCCTCATGAAATCCATGTTGGCAATTGCTGGTGAAGTAAAATCGCTTCTGTCACATTTTGCAGGATGATTTGAAACACCAAAGAAGCAAGTTGCCTTTTAAGATGAAAAGTACTTTTTTTATGTCCTATGGTGTCTTTTATGTAGCTCAGTTCTGCATCTTTAAATAAAGCTCATTATTAAAAACAGGCTATATAAGATATTGAATTAATACTGCATGCAAGTTAATTGTGACGGAATAATATCATTAATGTTCTACAATTTATTCATCATCCCCTTGATTGTGTTGTTCATGTTTCTCCAGGTGATCTTTGCCCTCCATTTGTGCTTTTAGAATAACACTTTTCTTATTCAATTCCACTTGGAATGATCATTTATAAAACCGCACAACACAGCAAAGCAGTGTATATTTTACGTTGTGAATGCTATTGAGAGTAACATTACTTCAAAGGTTAAGGAGCAGCTGAAGCTGATACATCACTGCACACCAGGGATTTCAATGGTGACTGGATGGTGAGTAATTTCATGTCTGGACACTCATTTCTCAAAATGCCTCACCTTATATCAAGTGCATTTATCTGAAACTTTTATCCACTCAGCCAGAAAGCATTGGGCCCAATAGTACCATGAAGATAATTTAAAGCAATCATTTCGATGGGGAAGCCAAATTCTTTGCTAATTTTCTTTATTTTTCATTATGATTCAGAATTCACTGCCTGAAAGGTTTGTGAAAATTGGATAGATACAGAAAAGTGTAGGTGATTGGACTAATTGACTAGCCTTTCCAAAGGTGGGCCACATACATTTTCAATTTGATTTGATTTATTATTGTCACATGTTAGCTTACAGTGAAAAGTATTGTTTCTTGCGCACTACACATACAAAACATACCGTTCATAGAGAACGAAAGGAGTGGGTGCAGGATGTACATGATGGACCAAATGGCCACATTTTATATTGCATTATTGTGTGATTAACCCAAAGGATATCCTGAAATGAAAGATGACAATTCATTCACATTCATGAGCATCTAACTCTCGTGTCTGAATACTAATTCACGAAATCGACCAGTGATAGGCAACCAGTGGAGTGCCCCAGGGATCTGTTCTGGGACCCCTGCTGTTTGTCATTTTCATAAATGACCTGGATGAGGAAGTGGAGGGATGGGTTAGCAAGTTTGCTGACGATACAAAGGTCAGTGGTGTTGTGGATGGTCTGGAGGGATGCCAAAAGTTGCAGCGGGACATAGACAGGATGCAAGACTGGGCTGAGAAGTGGCAGATGGACTTCAACGCAGTCCATGTGTAGTGGTCCATTTTAGCAGGAATAATGGGATGAAGGAGTACAATATAAGGGGTAGGAGTCTTAGCTGTGTTGTAGAGCAGAAGGATCTCGGGGTCCGGGTCCATAGGACTCCTAAATCGGCCTCGCAGGTGGAGGAAGTGGTCAAGAAGGCGTATGGTGTACTGGCCTTCATTAATCGAGGAATAGAGTTTAGGAATCAGGAGGTAATGATGCAGCTCTATAAGACTCTTGTCAGCCCCCAGTTGGGGTATTGTGCGCAGTTCTGGTCGCCTCATTATAGGAAGGATGTAGAGGCTATTGAGAGGGTTCAGAGGAGATTTACAAGGATGCTGCTGGATTGGGAGGCAGGCCTTATGAAGATAGGTTGAGGGAGCTGGGACTCTTCTCACTGGAGAGACGTAGGTTGAGAGGCGACCTGATAGATGTTTATAAAATGTTGAGAGGAAAAAATAGGGTGGACTCTCAGAGACTATTTCCCCGAGCTGAAATGGTCACTACGAGAGGACACAGATTTAAGGTGCAGGGAAGCAAATACAAAGGAGATGTCCGGGGTAGGTTTTTCACTCAGAGGGTGGTGAGTGAATGGAACCGACTGCCGTCGGAGGTTGTTGAGGCAAACTCACTGGGGTCTTTTAAGAGACTTCTGGATGAGTATATGGAAAAGAATAGGATAGGGGATTATAGATAGGTCTGTGGATTGGTAGATGTGATCGGCGCAACTCATGGGCCGAAGGGCCTGTTTGTGCTGTATTGTTCTATGTTCTATGTTAACTTGGGCGAGTGAGTGGGTTGCATGAGTGGCCCTTCATCATCTCAGTGGGCCTCAAGATTAAAATTCAGTTTGTTCACGAACCATGACCCCATGGATAAGATTGGATACATTTAATACACGCCAAATATTTTATAATGAGTTTTTAGAAAACTTAGTATCATTTATAGATTAATAGAATTGTCATCGACTTCAAATAGTAAAAACAAAAAAAAATCTACACTTTGGACACTCAGGGAGCACACAGTTCTCATAGTTAACTTTGTGAGCCAATAAGACTCACCTCACTTCACTTGCCCTTGCTTTATGTCTTTATCTCTTCAATAATAACAACAGGAAAAAAATCTAAGTGAGCAGTTAGTGCCAGATTGAGGAACATAGCATCAGAAAGGGCAGCTCACTGAGAGCCATCCTTCTCTCACAGCCTTGCTGTCAACCCTGCTCTCTTATGACCCCCATTTCCTCCAACATCACTTATCTGTGCATTTAGAGTCATAGAGGTTTACAACATGGAAGCAGGCCCTTTGTTTATCCCTAAGCTAATCCCAATTACCTGTATTTGGTCCTTTCCCTCTATACCCGTTGTACCCATGTAACTATCTAAATGTTTTTTAAAAGGTAAAATTGCACCCACCTCTAGCTCTGGCAGTTTGTTCCAGACTCATCATTTTCTGTCTGAAAAAAATTGGCCCTCTGTACACTTTTGTATCTCTCCCCTCTCATTTTAACCTATGTCCTCTAATTTTAGACTTCTCTACCTTTGGGAAAAGATATTGATTATCTACCTTGTCTATGCCTCTCATTATTTTATAGACCTCTATAAGGTCACTCCTCAACCTCCAGAGAGAAAAGTCCCAGTCTATTCAGCTCTGCTTATAACTCAATCCATCAAGTCTTGGTAGTATCCTAGTAAATCTTTTCTGCACTCTTTCTAGTTTAATAATATCCTTTCTATAATAGTGACCAGAATTGCACACAGTATTCCAACCGCGGCCTTACTTATATCTTGTACAACATCAACAAGATGGCCCAATTCCTGTATTCAGTGTTCTGATCAATGAAACCAAGCATGCCGAATGCTTTCTTCACCACTCTGTCCACCTGTGTCTCCACTTTAAAGGAGCTATGAACATGTACCCCTAGATCTCTTTGTTCTGTTACTCTCTCCAGTGCCCTACCATTAACTGAGTAAGTCCTGCTCTAGTTCAATCTACCAAAATGTACCATCTTGCATTTGTCTAAATTAAACTCCATCTGGCAGTTGTCAGCCCACTGGCCCAATTGATCAAAATCCCGTTGCAATTGGTGATAACTTTCTTCACTTTCCACTATGCCAGTAATCTCGGTGTCCTATAAAGATCCTAGGATTCAGCTTGGTATCATACTGGCAGCAGCCATCCCTCCCTTGGTGGCCCTACTGAGTAATGAATTGCCCTGATTGGCCAGCAACTCCAAATAGTTGGAGGATAATGAAGAAGGCCCATTGCTGCCCAGTTAAGTGCCTGATGGGAAATTAAAATGGAGCCCTTTTCAAAAGGAGGCAATGGGGGACTCTCACTGGATGTCCAGGTGGCAAGCCAGAGCCTCTTTATCTCAACAAAGTGCCATTCTGTATGTTTAGTTAATATTTGGCAAAAGTGATAGTCAGAAGATTTTGGGTTTCAAGGCCACTACGAAGATTTGAACAAATGTCCAAGACATTTCAACACATGATGTTGTTGGAGATATTTGAATGTGATGTTAAACCCAATCCCTGTATGTCTGCTGGAGCAAACGTAAAATAATTCCATAGCACAAGTCACAATGTCAGGAAGCTACAGTTTCTGCCCAATATTTCTCCCTCACTGGGAAGCACTAAGATAAACAGGTCAGCTACTAATTTAACTCATTGCTGTTTGTGGATGTTGCTTTGTACGTACTGACTGCTGCATCTGCTAATAAACACAGCAAATACACTTCAGAAAGTAACTGAATAGTTGCATGGCACTTAGTGAAGTATTGTTGAGAATGGGAAAGAGACTCCGTAAATCCAATTTTTTGATTTAGTTGATAACCAATCAGGGCTCTTGTGTAAACCACACTTCTGTAAAAGATATTTGCAGCTCGTGTTTGCCATGAACCAGCATTATCTATTATCAAGCCTGAATTGTATGTGCAGCTCACTGGGGGGGAAAAATACCAGAGAGTCTTTTATTGCTTGGCATTTTATCGTTGGATGGCAATCAGACAGATGTAACAGGGCAGAAGAGGATAGCAGCAGAATATGTGACACAGCGAATGTCAGGACAGAGGAAACTCTGGGGTATGGTGGCTTCCAGAGAAATAGGCGGCAGAAACGCTAATAGATAGTCCCAGTGTGGTACTAAATCATTCGCAACCCACCCACTTGCCCAGGTTCCTAACGTGGAGCGCTGTACTGTATGGGAGATGAGCACGTTTTGTAGGACAGATTGACAGTGTCATAGCATCCACAAGAAAAGCAGCAGCCCTCCCTGTGCAGGAGAGGTGCCAAGAGTACAAAGTGCACTCCAACACATTTACCCGCTGTGATAGAAATGCTTTCAGCCCAGGATGTGTGCAGATAATATTTTAAACGCTCAAGTCGAAACACTAATCCTGTTGTTGCAAGCCATTATCAGCTGCAGACATGAAGAAGAGGCATTTCTTGCGCTCCTCAGCTGCAAATGCGAACAACAGACTCTAAAACACAATCAGGTGACATGTAGGAATGGCTTATTTTCTCTTCCTCCTACATGGCAACTATTCCCCATCAGAAAAGACATTCACTGAGTTTTCCTCTCCCCTTCCCCTCCTGTCTCACATGCAAATCATTTCACTTGTGGCCAGTTCCAGGGTCAGACACAGATCCTAATCATTGACCCAAAAGGGACACAATGAATCATAGAATTTCAGAGGAGAGGGCAAGGCCATTTAGCCTGGTGAGCCTATGCTGGCTCTTTGAAAGAGCTACCCAATTAATCCTTCTCCACTGCTCTCTCCTCGTAGCCCTGCAACATCTATATATAATATATATATAATTTCTTTTCATTGCTACATATTAATTGACTTTTGAAAGTTGTTAATGACTTTGTTTCATTGCTCTTTCTGGCATTGTGTTCCAGCTCACAAACCACTCGCTGCATTAAAAAAAATCCAAATGCCATTTGAAAATTAAACTTTTTTGACAATTGTCTGCCCAAAATAAACAAAAAGCAAGGAACAAGTGAAGAAAAGACTTTTGTATCCTACAGTGCAAACTATTTCTCCGAGGTACTCCCTGAGGTAATTTACAATGCGTGTGGTTAATGTACACATCCCAATAGCCCAAGGGTATGTTTAAAATCAACAGTGAATACAATTCTCTGGCAAGAGTACTATGTCTGTAATATTTCTCTGTGCAAGTGCTACATTTTATATCAGTGACACACTTAGCAGTCCTGGTGTTATTTGTAGACAACCAATTTTGCTATGTTGTGGTTTTAGATGATATAAGATGTATCTGCAGGGGAAAATTGTTGTGATTTAATGCTCCTGGCTCCAAGCTCTGTGCAACAGGAGCATAGTATTGGTACTTTAGAATGGAAGTCAGTGTGTCTGACTCATAGCCTGCACTGCTTTAACAATAGAGGTTCACCTGGACAGCTCTTGAGTGCAGTAACCTCTGTCTGAATGCCCAGAATGCAGTTCCTGTACCTCCGAACTCTTCAGCAGATTTGAAGTACATAACTCCATCTCCCCTCTAGTGTTCTGAATTTTGTATTAATTACAAAGAGCAGACCTGATTTATGCTGCATCTGACACATCAAAGGATGACGCAAAGTGGTTTCCAATTAATGTATTTTTTTTCCATCCAGTAGTTATTGCTCTCTAAGACAGCAATGTAAATGGCAAGATTCCACAAAAAGCAGCAAGGAATAATGAATATACCAAATACTCATTTACATGTGGGCAAGTGCATGGGAGGTGCACTATAATGTGGATAAATTTGAGGTTATCCACTTTGGTAGCAATAATAAGAAGACATATTACTGGAATGGATGTAAATTGAGAGAGATGGATACTCAGCCAGACATTGATGTCCTCATGCATCAGTTGCTGAAAGTAAGTGCACAAGAATAGTAGGCAATAAAGAAGGCAAATGGTATATTGGTCTTCATAGCAAGAGAATTTCCCTATAGGGATAGGGATGTTTTATTCCAATTGTAACAACCTGTGGTTGGCAGTCAAACTGAATTTAATGCTGGATGGCCAATTAACTGGCAGTGGGAAAGGGAGAGCAAGAGGGCAGATGCCAGGAAGAGGGAGGGTGCAGCCTAGAGATTGTGGTGATTGGCTCTTTAAGAGCAACATGGCAGAAGAAGGTCACCTGGGTTGAGGGAAGAACTGGGATGGAAAGTGGCTAATCACCTTTTGTGCGGGGGTGGAGGGGTGGAATCCCTTCTTTGGCAGAAGATAGTCTGAAGATGTAAAGTCAACATGTAGAGACTGGGGCAGCTAGTCAGCTGCTCCAGGGCAGCCGAGGAGTTGCCAGCCTCCGTACAGTTTTTCCTTGTCAATAAATGCCCTTTGTGTTGTTGACAAAGTCTGTGAGCGTGCATTATTACAGGATTTAAATGCAATCCTCTGCAATCTGGGATAAAACTCATGTTTATTTTAACATCTCCATGGAAATAAAATATATTCATTTAAGCATGTTTCCCATTACCATAGTGGCATGTATGATCACATGTCTAATGGTCAATCATCTGATAGAGTCTTTAAACAGAGAAGTGAAGGATTACTTGAGTAAGGGGCAGAGAAAATAAACAAAAAGCAGTGAAAGAAATGTGAATTTTATATGTCAATATAAGCAAGAACTTATCTAACAGAACAACTTGCAGAAGAAATAAAGGAGGCAGATAGAGTCATAGAGGTTTACAGCATACCTTTTGGCACAATTTGTCCATGTCGCTCTTCTTTTTAAACTTCTAACCTGGCCCCAATTATCTGTATTTGGCCCATATCCCTCTATACCTATCTTACCCATCTAATTTCTAAATGCTTTTTAAAAGACAAGATTGTATCACCTCTACTACTATCTGTAGCAGCTTGTTCCAGATTCTGTGTGGAAAAAATTCTGGATCCTTTTGTATCTCTCCCCTCTCACCTTAAACCTATGCCCTCTAGTTTTAGACTCCCCTACCTTTGGGAAAAAATATTGACTATCTACTTTGTCTATGTCCCTCATTATTTTATAGACCTCTATTAGGTCATCCCTCAGCTTTCTACCCTCCAGAGAAAAATGTCCCAGTCTGTCCTATGAGTCTCTCCTTATAACTCAAACCATTAAGTCCTGGGAGCGTCCTAGTAAATTTCTTCTGCACTCTTTCCACTTTAATAATATCTTTTCTATGATAAAGTGAACAGAACTGTACACAGAATTCCAAGTGTGGCCTTTCCAATGTCTTGTATAACTTCAACAAGACGTCCCAACTCCTGTATTCAATGTTTTGACTGATGAAACCAAGCATGCTGAATGCGTTCTTCACTATTCTGTCCACCTGTGACTCCACTTTCAAGATGTTATGAACCTGTATCCCTAGATCTCTTTGTCCTGTAACTCTCGTCAATGCCCCACCATTAACTGAGTAAGTCTTGCCCTGGTTCAATCTACCAAAATGCATCACCTTGCATTTATCTAAGTGAAACTCCATCTATTATTCATCAGCCCACTAGCCCAACTGATCAAAATCCCGTTGCAATCTTAGAGAACCTTCTTCACTGTCCACAATGCTACCAATCTTGGTGTCATCTGCAAACCTACTAACCATGTCTCCTATATTCTCATCCAAATCATTAATATAAATGACAAATAACAGTGGACCCAGTACTGATCCCTGAGGCACACTGCTGGTCACAGGTCTCCAGTTTGAAAAACAACCCTCTACAACCATTTCTGTTATTAAGCCAGTTTTGTATCCATTTAGCTACCTAACCCTTGATCTGGTGAGATTTAGTCTTATGCAACAACCTACCATGCGGTACCTTGTCAAAGGCCTTACTAAAGTTCATGTAGACACATCAACAGCACTGCCCTCGATCTACTTTCTTCGTTAACCCTTCAAAAAACTCAATCAAATTTGTGAGACATGATTTTCCACTCACAAAGCCATGCTGACTGTCCCTAATCAGTCCTTGTGTCTCTAAATGTCTTTAGACTTGATCTCTCAAAAGACCTTTCAACAACTTATCCATCACAGATGTAAGGCTTACCAGCCATTAGTTCCCAGGCTTTTCCCTGCAGTCCCTTTTAAACAAAGGCGCAACATTTGCCACCCAGGTGAGAAAAGGCAGAAGCTAAAAATAATCAAAGTTGTTATTTAATAATTAGAACAGTAAAATATTCTACATGTATCAATAAAAAGAGAATTGTTAAATATGAGGTGAGGCTTTTGAGAGGAGGTATTAAGTTTGTAGGAAGTAAAGAAGGGAGATTCTTCACACCACACAAATTGTTCTCTTAGGCACAGTTTATACTCCCCACAAACATCTAGCCATTTTACATCATCATCTTGGCCAATCAACATACATATAACCACAGAAGTACAAAAATGTGACAGCAACATAAGAGGCCATTCAGCCTATTGTACCTGTGCCAGCTGCATAACCCACTCAGATTTCCACCTTCCAGCACTTCAGGTGCCTTTTGAATGATGAGAGTTTCTGCCAACTCAGGCAGTGAATTCCAGACAACTAATACCCTCTGAGAGAAAGGTTTTTCCTAACGTCCCTTCCAATCCTTTGATCAATCATCTTAAACCTGTGCTCTCTGGTAACTGATTGGATTGCTAGTCATTCCTGTCTATCCTGTCTACATCTCTCTTAATTTGTATGCTCAAGTCCCCCCTCAGGCTCCTGTTTTTTTAAAAGAAAACAACCCTAGCCTATCCAATTTTTACTTATACTTCAGTTTTCAAGACCTGCCAACATTCTTGTAAATCTCCATATGGAACTTAACATAATCAATCAAAAGGATCAAAATTAAGTTAAGCTAGGACCTCACCCTTCAAATTATAGCCTAATTTTAACTCCCCAGTACATGATGACAATGGGGTGCAGGGATAAAATGGTCACATCAGGTGAACGTCATTGCTTCCAAATTTCATGAGAACATCATCAGACATTTGGACAAACAGCTGACCTTAAGGAAAAGATAGAGGTATAGAGGGTGGGATTTTACAACCTTTCTCATCCCAAAACCATTAAATCCTAGCTGAGGTCAACAAACTTTTCCACGGTTTGCCCCTCACCTGTTCCGATGCCCGTGGCAGGTGGAACAGTAGAATTCCGACCACAGAGTCATAAAGTTTAGTGAGGTAATTCTTGGGATTGTTTCATTTATGAGATTGAGTGTCACTGGCTGGGCCAGCATTTGTTGCCCTAATTGCCATTGAACTGAGCGGCTATTTCAGCATCAACCACATAGCTGTGGATCTGAAGTCACATTTAGGCCAGACCAGGTAAGCTCAGCAGATTACCTCCCCTAAAGATTTTTAAGAGAATCGAAAATAATTCTTAATGCAAGATTTTTATTGAATTCAGATTTCATCATCTACCATGGTGGGATTTGAGCTTGTGTCCCCAGAATGCCGAGTCCCTTGATTACTTGTACAGTGACACCATACTGCCTCCCCTCAGTTATGAAGAGAAGTTAGGACTGTTTTTCTTAACTGAAAGAAGGTTGAGAGGACATTAGAGGTATTCAAAATCATGAGGGATCTGGACAGGGTAAATGGAGAAAAATTGTTCCAATTTTGTGAAAGGATCAAGAACAAGAGGGTACAGATTTAAGATAGTTAGTAATAGATGCAATAATGATATGAGAGGAAATATCTTCACATGATGAGGGTTAAGGTCTGGAATACACTGCCTGAGAGTGTGGTGGCAGCAGATTCAATCGAAACATCCAAACAGGTGGCACAGTAGCACAGTAATTAGCACTGCTGCTTCACAGCTCCAGGGACCTCAGTTCGATTTTCCTATTTGAGTCACTGTCAGTGTGGAATTTGCACATTTTCATCATGTCTGCATGGGTTTCCTCTGGCTGCTGTGGTTTCCTTCCACAGTCCAAAAATGTGCAGGTTACGTTGACTGGCCATACTAAAAATTGCCCCTTAGTGTCCTAAGATGTGTATGTTAGAGGGACTAGCAGATAAACGTGTAAGGATATGGGGACAGGGCCTGGGTGGGATTGTGGTTGGTGCAGACTCGATGGGCCAGATAGTGTCTTTCCGCATTGTAGGATTTCTATGATTCTATGAGATATTAGAAAGTTATCTCAATAGAAAGAATGTGCAGAATTCATAGAACCCCTATAGTACAGAAAGAGACCATTCAACCCTTCAAGTCTGCACCCACAACAATCACCATAACCCCATGTATTTCACCTCCTAATTCCCCCTGACACTAAGGGGCCATTTACTATAGCCAATGCACCTAACCAACACATCTTTGGACTGTGGGAGGAAACCAGAGCAACCAAAGAAAACTCATGCAAAGACAGGGGGAAAGTGCAGCCTCCACACAGACAGTGACCCAAACCAGGAATCAAACCCAGATCCCTGGCACTGAGGCAGCAGTGCTAACCACTGTGCTACCTTTATGGGGTAAGATGGGAGAATGGAATTAGTTGCTTATTTGGCGATCTCATCCAGATGTGATGAGCCAAATAGCCTCCTTCTGTACCATACCAATTCTGTGTTTCTGTGATTCCAGCATGTAGCCCTGAGGAAGCTGAAGGCACGGCCATCAGTGATACAGCAATGTCAAGAGGCCAAAATTGGTGTAGCACAGATAACTCCGGAGTATCAGATTGGAAGTGGTTATATTGGTAGAAAGGGATGAGATCATAATGGGATTTGAAAGCAAGGATAAGAATGTTAAAACTGCAGTGTTGTCAGACCAGCAGCAAAAGTAGGTCAGAGTTTCAGCGTGTAAATAGGGCTTGGTGCATATTAAGACAAGAGTAGTAGACCACTTCTTTATGTTGAGGACTCTTCTCTGGTTCCCAGAAAGAGGTCAGCAATTCTGAACCTTGACTTTAACTTACATTTTCCCTTCATTTCTCTTTTTATTGAATTCTATGAAGACTGTCATTAATCTAACAGTTGAGATGTATAATATATACTCAGTGTTGATCTGCTTTTACTCTTCATAGGTGTTGATTTTTGGTTCCCAACTCTCCAGGATTGGCCTGCACTCCCAGGACTTGAAGATTAATCTCCAGAACGCTGTGCTGTATGACCTGGGAGAATAATCATCAGAACATTAAAAAAGATTGTGGCCATCATGTCATAGCTGTTCATGTCTGTGGGATTTTCCTATCCTGCTACAGTGAATAGAGATTTGGCTGATTGTAAAATTCTCCAACTTCATTCAGCAGCAGTGTGGTGTAAATGGCTGGTAAGATCGCATCTGTCGTTTTTAAAATTTTCTCTTTACCATTTCTTTTTACCAGATATAAAAATATTGAAAACAGGAGCTGAGGTGACTGTTTCAAGTACTATACAATTAAGTAAATAAGTCATTTTGCTTCCAGTTGATGTGGAAGGCAATGCATTACAAGGATGGCTGTGTTGGCCAACTAATGGCTGGAACATGGGGGCAAGTCATGTGTTTAAATCTCCAGGAATACATTTGATCATAATTGGCAATTCAATGTTGATGGTTCTGCTGCGTATTTATAATATTGTCGTGTCCTGGAAAGGTTTTTATCTATTTCTTTTATTTAGCCAGGTTAAATCAATTCGGAACCACTTCCTATTTGAATAACACCCTGGCCAAGAGCCAATGCCACAAAACAGATTACACAACAATACAATTCATTGAAACATAAAAAGCAATAAAATTCAAATTAGCAGTGAAAGAGAATTTATAATTTAGCATTCCATGAGCTTTGGTTTAATGCAAAAGTGTTGCAGAAGACCAATTTCTTGTTGCCAATGGCACTCCCCATTAATCTGCAAAATCTCAGGTGTTAGTTCAGGCTGGGCTTTCAAGGGGAAGTTGAGAGATATTTACTTGCACTTGGGGTTGAGAAACTGGACAGGAAGTCAAGGATTGAACAATCCCAATCTCATGTCCAAACGGTTGGTCCTGCAATCCATACAGTCAGTCAAACAGCATTGAATAAGACGCTGCACAGAATGATCAGACTCCTGCAATGTGCAGAATATAAACTTCATTATTGCCTTTGCAGATATGCTGAGTGATCCCACAAAGGATGTTGGAAGTTTACTACAGCTAGCTGTTGTGTGCTGCATTGGAATCATTAAAGCCGTGCCTGATGCCATTAATCAATATACCAAGTGTTTAGTAAGGGTCAATGCATCTGAACTTTCTAACTGTGATTTATCATTGGTAGAGTTACTTTTTACTTGAATGAATCTGGATACTGAAACACTGCAGCGATACCCCTGAGCTTCAAAATGCCATTAAAATATTATATTCCCAATTTCTAAACTAAAGCACAACGGACTGCTGGAAGATTAGAAGAAACTTTTTACATAAAAAAGACTGATAGTTTATGACTACCAGAGTTACATGGTGCAATACCCATGACAACAGGATCAAAGGTTACGTTTAACCCTATTATCCTTACACTGCCACTACTGAATCCTAATGTGACAGCGCCGATACATTGACACAGAGGATCGGGTCCACTGGACTGTGACCATTTTGAGATGAATTGCTGTGTATTCTGAACTTTACATCACAGAAGTCTACTTGAATTGATTCACTGATGTTAGGGAATGCATTTCTCCATCAAAAAAAGGGAACATCATCCTCTGTCTGTAAGGACGTCTACCACTCCCCCCACCCCAAGCATGATAAAGACCTTGCTAATTTCCTCTTGGCTGTCTCTCTCCACTTTTCATTGGACTGTGTGACTCCTTGGTCATCAGTCACCCTTTGTATGTGATGTTATTCATGCTGGGTTCCCCAATGGTGAGTGTAACCAGAGGACTTGATCATGCATCTCATTGCAGTCAAACCCAATTCCACCCTCACTCAGAATCAGCTTGAAGCAGCAGTCCACAGCAATTGGATGTTGATTTGAACTGGGACAAACACTGTAATCTGCAGGGAAAGAGCAGGAGAAGGAACTAATAGATTTGTTCATTTTTAAGGAGTCAACAGAGATACAGTTAGGATCACAGACCCAGCCTTCCTTAACCCAGTGGGGCTGCCACAAATGCAGAAAAATGCAGTCAAATCAGTGTTGACCAAGATCAAACATGGGACATTCATGGAACCTGTAAGACTTGACTTTTCAACATGTAAATGTGCTGTGATACCAGGAGCCTGTAAGTCCATCCCTCAATTCAGAACTCCTGATACAAGGAAATCTTAAGGTCACAGTCATCAGGGGAACATTAGATGCAGTCCAATCTTACCTTCCACATCATCATAACTTGCTGTAAGAAGGATAATTTCTTAATTTCTCCCTTGGTTTTTATATTTGCTTAATGATCTTAAATCTGAGACCTCTGCTTACCGAATCTCCAGCCAGTGGAAGCATGTTCTTCTTATCCACACTTTTGGACATCCTTCTCAAATTGTCCCTTACCCTGTTCTACTATAAGGACATCAATCTTAGTTTCTTCAGCCACTCTATACAATAAAGTTCTTCATTCCTGATAACAGCGTTACAGAGGATGAAAAGAAGATTTATATGAATGTTATGTCTATTCTAAATAATGGTATTGGACACAATATACCAGCCAGACAAGTGATTTGTGAACAGTGATTCTCACTATTTTGTATTTGGCAGTTATGTATAAAACAGGGTGTCTAGTTGCAAACAACTAGAATATCTTGCTGGTGACCAACAATCATCAGCCTCTCTGTCTCTTCAATCTGTTGAAATTGCTCCAAGATTCCAGCAGTGACACAGAGTCACACCAGCCCGGATGGAGCCGGGCACAAAAAATACTAAGAGCAACAGTCACTTTTGACGGCTGTAAGTATTGCTGTCTATGCATTACTTAGAGGTTGCAGTAGTTGGCAAATATCAGTGAAGTTGAGGTCAAGAAATTGCTCCCTAAACCTCCTCTCTGGTGTCCCACAGAAAGTCCTTCTCCCCATCCTCCTCACTCTTCTAGCAGTTTGTCCTGCTTTGGTGACTTCTTTCCTGTCTCCCAGTCAAACTCAATTCCCGGAGGAAGCTCAACTTGGCCACCCATTTCCAAAAGCCACTTTCTACAACACAAGCTTTTAAATGAACAAAAAGTACTTCAGTACCATGCTTTTATTATGCCTGGCTCCTTCCAGGCTGCTGCTGGAGATGTAAACAACATCTTGCATTCTGTCCTGCCTTGCTGCATGAGGAAGGTGACCAAGGAATACACTCATTCTCGCTGATAGAGATAAGGAGGTGGAGAAAACATTAAAAGTTTGCATGGATTACTGGCTTCCCCATGATGCAGACTGTCATTGACTACATGCACATCGTTTTGTCTTCATCTCATGCCAACTCAACTATTTGCATGAATCAGGAATTCCATTCCCTTGGTATGCAGCTGCTGTGCAAACCAAGGCAACACACGAATCCCTGTTAACCTGGCAGCAGCCACAATTCCTTCATTGTGCGACAGTCCTCAGCTGTATTTAAACCTCCTCAGAAAGTCAAAGACCAAGTGCAGGATGACAAGAGTTATTCACAGAGGACATGGCTCACAGCTCTGCTCGGAAATCGACATAAATGCAGGCCAAAGTGAGAGCTCCTGATTGCAGTCCCCACATAACAAGATGACAACTTCACATTTGTCAAGTGATTAATTAATTCCTTGTCTGGCCAGCACATCATCAGCAATTGTACCAATTGAATATAAAAGTGTATTAACTTGTTCAGCCTCTCATTTATTATTCAATCCTGTTGAAATGCTGCATCTTAAAAATCTCCTCCTCCACAGTGTCCAATTCTGTGTGTGGTCTGGTTCTTCCATCTCCCCAGATCATTCTGACAAAGTAAATTTTAAATCTGTCATTGTTTACAGCTTAGGAGAGACTTGCCTTACATTTTTAAATGGTGCTGCAACAATCATGTTTTCTCTGATCAGAGGTTTTAGGATACTCACTGCTGTTTTTGAATTATTTCAAACCTTCTCTGAGTTTCAGGAAAAAAAAATTTCAAAGATTGTTAAGGCCGATTATTACTTTGCTAATGCTGAAGATCAAATTTAGTAGCCGCTTTTTTCCCCACCACCCAGTTGCCATGTATTGTGGTGCCTCTCTGGACTCAGGCTGTGGTCTGTTTGGGCTGCACATTTTAAAATGAACCCTCTCCTAGAGCAGACCAGTAACTGCACCTTTTGTAGAAGCTTTTTTTAAAGTTTGCTCATACTTCCTAATTGTCACCAGATTCTTTGTCTCTGGTTTTTTAATCAGGATTCTCAACAAACATTCAAGTACAGTGGTGGATTCCTTCTTGAGATCTGCATCTCTCAGGCTCCACATCTGGTATGGAGCTTTCCTGGTAATTACCAACAGTTTCATCTAAGCATCTGTTTTGGGGCTTTTTTTTTCAGATCACACTAGAGATTTCTCAATTTTAATTTTTGGACATTTGGGGTGCTTCATCTGTAAGTTCTTTGGTCCTCTTATTTGAGGAAATTCAAAGAGGCAATTCAGAAGAGGTTTACTAGATTGAACAGTTTAGGCTTATACTCTTTGGAATTTAGGATAATGAGGGGAGATCAAATTAGGTATACAAGATGATAAAAGGTGTGGATAAAGTAGATGTAGAGACAATGTTTTCTCCTGTGGGGTATTCAAGGATGAGAAAACATAGTCTTAGTATAAGGGGTAGCAAATTTAAAACAATGCCAAGGACAAAATACTTCTCCCAAAGGGTTGTGAATCTGTGGAATTCGCTACCCCAAAGTGTGGTGGATGCTGGAATAATGAGTAAATTTAAGGAGGAGTTAGACAGATTTTTAATTGGTAATGAGTTGAAGGGTTATGAGGGGAAGGCAGGAAAATGGGGATGAGGAACACGTCAGCCGCGATCGAACAGCGAAGCGGATTCAGTGGGCCACATGGCTAATTCTGCTCCTAAATCTTATGAACTTATGGTTGTCTAGAGAAAAAGCTCAGAAGCATAGGGCAGGATTTTCTGGCTGTTCCCACTGGTGGCATCTTCTGGCCTTGCCAATGACAAAAACACCCTGCTGTGGGATCCTCAGCAGCAAAATTTGTGAAAATCGGAAACTCTTGTTGACACCAGCCAAACTGGAAGAGGCTGTGAATGGAGAAAAGGTAACTCAAGAGAATATATAAAAAGTAAAAGAAGCTGTTCTACGGGGAAAACATCTTCATATCAAGGCTGACTTGGAAGATTTGACGTGCAAGATTTAGGTTGAGTGCATGCCTTTGAAAATGCACAGTAAACTGAGGTCTTCAATAAACCAAGCTGTTTGAGTTCTGAATAAACTAAGTTCAGAGATGACACAAAGGTTCCAGGAGGAAATAACAACTCTAATTAGCAAATCAAACAGGAGTTGCAAGATCTCAACCAAATGTATAACCAGGCAAAACAGCAGCCAGAAATGGCACTCAAAGAAGTTGTAACCCTGAAAGACTCCTTGAAGAATCAATATGGGGCCATCGAAAAACATAAACCTAAAAAAGGATGTTGAATATTAGTTGGAACTAATTGCAGCAATTGCACTGAAATCCAAAATGAGTTGGCAAGAGGTCAACAAGAATATAAACAGTTGAATGACCAATTGATTGTCTTTCAAGTTAAATGCAAATGTAACACATGACCAATCAGCAATATGAAGACTACCTTAAACAGCAAAATGGAAACATTGCAGAGGAAGCTCAAGTGACTGCTAAATTCCAGGAAAGTTCAAGATGAAGCAAACAAGTTTTGCAAAGTAAAAGGAAAATCTGTGGAAGGATCTTCACACACTATAAGGAAGCAGTTTGTTTCACTGGAAAATTATGAAGAGAAACAAAATGAATTTAAGGTTAATCTGAACAAACTGAATGTCTAGCTGGCTGAGGAGACTCAGCCAGCTGGACATCCCATATTTCATTCCTTATTTCATTTGCATAAGGTACCTGTTCAGCAACAACATGGCAGACACTACAGAATAAGAAAATTCAGGTCCAGTTTAGGAATGAATGAAATGCACATTTCCTTCAGAAGAAATGGAACAAACCCACCTTGTCCAAAAAAGAGCAGACAAGTTGTTAATAAAGACAAACACAACTCGAAAAAGCATAAAATGTGGATCAAATGGTGATAAGTGAGTACCAGAAATACAGAGTACTTACTATTGCCATTCCTCCAAATGTGACAGACTGAGATGTGGAAGGACTGTAAAGCTTGAAGACTGTCTGAATTTATGAAGTCAGACACTTGATTTGGGGAGAAAGGATAGCAAGTAAATATTGTATGCAAACAGTTATATTCTTTGGATGGGGGAAGTTTGCTATTAAGAAGAATGAGAGATGCTGTATTACGTGGCTATGTGCCATCTTAATAAAGGTGCTCGGCAGATTGATGTGGGACTGGCGAATAGCATGCCGATGATATGATTGTTGGAGTCACAAGGTGATAAACTTAGAGAACATTCCTGAAGCAGCACTATGCATGACTAGGATCTGTAAATAGCTCAATATTGAACACAAGTAGTTCACACTTAAACATACAAGATCATAAACATATAATTGAGACATCAAACAAACTCAGAACACAACATGGTGCACAATTTTTTTATTATTCATTTATGGAATGTGAGCATCGTTGTGCAATTATTATCCATCCGTCATTGACCTTGAGAAAGTGGTGGTGTGTTTGATATAACTGAGTGGTTGCCAGGCCATCTCACTAGAGTCAACTACTTTACTGCAGATCTGGAGTCATGTGTATGCCAGACCCAGTAAGGACAGCAGATTTTCTTCCCTAAAAGGTGTAAGTGTACCAGATGGGTTTTTATGACAATCGACAATGATTTCATTCAGGTTTTTACTGAATTCAAATTGCACCATCTGCCATAGTGAGATTTGAACCAGATCCACAGAGCATTACAGTGGGTCATTAGATTACTAGTCCAGTGACAACATCACTACACGGCAATCTCCCTCAAAATACAACATAATGCAATAGTAGGTCTTAAGGAGCATTTTAAAAGGGGAATAGTGCAATGGAGACATTTCGGGAGGAAATTCCAGAGATTTCGGCTGAGGCAGCTGAAGGCAGGACCACTAATGATTGGGTGAAGGAAGTGAAGAACGAACAAGCAGTCGGAATTTGAAGTGAGCAGGGATTGAGAAGGGATGTACTAGATTTCGAAGAGGTTACAAAGATGGAGAGGAGCTAGGCCATGCATTAATTTGAACATGAGGATGATTACTTTAAACTTGAAGTATTAATAGCCTGGGAGCCATTATAGGTCAGTGAACACAGGGCTGATGGGAAAGCTCAAGTCGGTATGGATTAGGATAAGGGCAGCAGAGGTTTACAACGGCAATAAAATTGAAAGCACCTATACAACAACCATTGGAGGAAGGTAATAATTCTAAAATGATATATGGAAGTGTTGTTCTATTAAAAGGTTCTTTCAAATGTGAGAAAGCCATAAGTTACAAACCCTGCAGGTACACATTTTGAAGGGCTTTTTCATGAGCAAATCTCGGTCCATGCAGTGGTTTATTTATTCTGTGAGTAAGTTTCCAAAAACATGTTGCCTGGAGTGCATTGGGTGGTGCAGACTGTTAAGTGAAAATTAACTGCAGTCACTCATAGAAGTTTTCACTGCCCTTTCCCATCACTCTGCTTCAAGCTAGAATCATCGAACACATAATAAATGTGTGTTTGTTGAAACATAGAATCAAACAGCATATAGTAGGAGGATATTCAGCCTATCATACCTATGCTGGCTATTTGGACAAGTGATTAGTCCTCCTGTCATTGGCACCTGTATGAAAGGAGACATAACAATACGGCAGCCCAATCTTAGGGCAAAAAGTATCTTAAGAGGAAAGTCAGGACCTATATCCAATTTCTTTTAGAGTACTGTCCTCACCAGCAATATGCTGGGACGTATCTTCATGGCTTTCACATAAATTTCACTTGATGGGATTCAAAATAAATATTTTAGTTCTGTATTAAAGTAGTAATTCTTACTTTGTGCCAGTATATTGGGTGGCAAGAGATCATTGTTTATCTTGGATTACCCATCAATAGCCCTTAGACTAATCAATTTAACAATAGCTTGCCCATTTATGTAGCATCTTTAACAGAGGAAAACATCTCAAAACATTTCACAGGGGTAGGGCAAGGGACAGTAGTAAAGCACAGGTTAATAAATTGACTAACATAGACAATATAGAACAGGTGAGCAAATGCTTCGTCCAAGAGGTAAGTTTTAAGGAGGTTGTCATGAGATGGTGAGGTAGGTGGAAAGATTTAGGAAGAGGATTTCAGATCCCTGAGCCTGATTGCTGAATGGTGAATCAAAAGGACTGCAGATGGACAAGAGCAAAAACAACTTCTTCTGCCTCCTACTATTTGAAACATCTTGGCTGGAATTTTACTGCCCTGTCCATCGCGGGAATTGAAGTGGACGAGGGGCAGACCATGGAAAGGTCTTGTTGACCTTGAGAGGGATTTTTCAGTTCCCAGACAAGCAAGGCCATAAAATTCTGCCCCTTGTCCTCTTTCAGACAAGGAGGTTGTCATTCACCATGAGCAAGCCCATAACCCCCATCCACCCAGTCTCCCTCTCCCTCTCCCTCATGGTGGAAAAAGGAATGCTTCCCATTATAATTTTGGTGATGTTAAATATTTAACTGATACCATCTCTGCTTGTTTTCATTTGAGAGGCAGCTGATTTGAAAGAAACAGCATTCAAGATTTAGTAGCTCATGGGAAGAAAAGGAAACCATTTCCTGAAATCTTTTGAAATTCTTTCCAATGCACTTAATATCTAAACTGCAGCATAAAACCTAACTGTGGAAGGTACATTTGTGAAGTGCATGGTTTGATTGTATCCAAAAATAAAAAAAGAGTTTGAAAATAAGGTGATAAGGATTAAGTGAGCTTCACAAATGATACAACTGAGAGACTTGTGTAAGTAAATTGCACTGGATTTATTTGTAGATTTTTCATCTTCAAAGCCAAGTTTGTGTGTTGGTTGGTACACGCATACAAAATTATTTGGGTTTGAGCCTGATTTGAATATAGTTGAACTAAAAAATACGGGCAATTTGGACTTGAAGCTCATGCCCATACCTGATTATCATACACACCACAGTCTCCTCTCTATTTGCACCATTTGTTATCGAAACTACTTCCTGCCTGACTGTTAAGGCCAACTAAATAGCATTGATTGTTTTTCTAACATTTACATGCATGATCTGCAGTAAATTGTGCCCCTGAGGAGATGTAATAATGGAGGTCTTGCACTTGATGTCCTTGCGGTGCTGAGACGTGCTACACCCTGTCCCACACACAATTATTGCTTCTCTCTTCACTCACAATATCGTGGCTTTTATTTTTTTGCCAGCCTAATAACTTTGCTGATGTAAAACGGCCAGCTCGTTTACAATTTATCGATTGGCAAAACTGATTTCTCCAAATCGCTTGTCAAGTCCCAACTGTTCTGCACCAGAATGTACACAAAGCAAATTTTTGTTTTTAACATCTGAGCTGTGAATGATATCATTCTATCACGTGTTTCCCTCCATGTCATCACATCACTGATTCGGTTTCAACCTGTAACAAATCAGGTTCAGGGTTAGAAATAAACAATGACAGAAAATGTGTATCTTTGACGAGTAGCTGAGAAAGCTGAAAGCGAGCAAATGCCTGTTAAGCTAATTGACAGAAGCAGCATTTCAGAAAATAAAGAATTGTCTTTATTATATTTTGCGCACTCTTCAGCCGTGACAGCACAATATTCATGCAAAAACAAAATGACGTCTGCTTCAACAGAGAGATAAAACATGCTTTAAGTTCCCCAGCGCCATTAACATCGAGAAATTAATACTGCACTTGTCTGCCAAGGGGCAAAATATGTTGACTGTGGAATATTGCTAGGACCACATATCATGCAGAGACTCTTAGCAATTTTTTCCCCGTGTTGTCATAGTGAAAAGTTTTGCTAGTTGATGAGTGTCGAGAGGTCAGTACAAACCTCTCTAATGCAGCTTTGTTCGATGAGATGACAGGGCCCATATTAGCCAACCTCCTTTGATGCACACAGCTGTTAGGAATAATTGCTGCCAGATAGGTTTTTTGCGCATTATTGCAGAGACTTATTTATTGCCTAGTGACTCATGACATGTCACTGGTATGTTTCGAAAGCATTCCCCTGAATGCTGGGCTTTATAAGCGCTACACAATCAAATGTGTTGTTCACCCTGTTGTGTTGCTTAAATTTTGGGAAATGGCAAAGGTAAAAGTAGAATTTGGTCACTCAAAGAGGCGTAAGCTGAATATCCACTCACAAAACACTCAACAAATTACAGTTGCGTACAGCCCATTTTTTCAGCCTGATAGGTGCTGATTCTGTACCAAAGTGGCATCCATCTGGACACACATACCTCTGGTATGGGAAATACTGGGTGAAACTTTGATTAGGTCATTATCATGAGAACAGGCACTGGAACTTTACAGAATAGGCAGATCATGACATCATTCAGTGAAAGGCTGATTTGATGCCAACACTGCCAATCTGAACCTAAATGCTTCATCTAACAGCATTTAAAACCATATAATCACTATGGTGCAGAAAGAAGCCATTCAGCCCATCGACTCTCTGAAGAAAATCCCATCCATGCCCTTTTCTCCACTTCATTCCTGTAATCCCGCGCATCTATCGTGGCTAATTTGCCGAATCCGCACATCATTGCACTGTGGGAGGAAATTGGTGCACCCGAAGGAAATCCATGCAGACGCAGGGAGGATGTGCAAACTTCACACAGTTACCCAAGGCCGAATTGAACCCAGATCTTTGGCGCTGTGTGGCAGCAATGGATATGCGCAGTGGATCATGAATTCTGCTGCAGAAAGGACACCCTCTCACTTGTATTATTTAAAAAGATCACAACTACACTCAGGTTAGTGGATACCAATTTCTGCTGGCTGCTGCTGAGTTTGGAGAAACATATTTTCGTTCATACTGATATTTAAAATTGTTGATGTCTACAAGAAGTGTTGTTGAACATTGTGAGTCTTAGTGCTGAGCACAAGAGTTGCATTCAGACCATTTTCTCTCATCACTAGTTCTGTTGTTTCCTGGCCTCTTAGCCTGTTGCATGACAGGAAGAATGTGCAGAGGCTACACAGGAAGAACAAGCTGCTGTAAGAGTGAGGGAAATGGTGGGGAGGCAGTAAGAAACCATATTCATTCATTGTTTTTAGACAGCATTTCTTTTCGTCAACCTGAACCAGGAAAAAGTGTGCAATGTCTCTGATTCACATTTACTCAATGAAATGTATCACTTGCTGCAGCCACAACTGAAACCAGTCACAAAAGTGCCCTTAGTTATCGGTGTTTTTGCATCTGGCTCTTCAATGTCTTCCAGTTCACCATCCACTGCTACTATATGAGAAAGGTCATGATAATTGTGCATGCAAAGACAGTTGAATATATTTCATTCTCTATTTCCAAAGAGAAGCAGACAGGATAAGCAGAGCTTTCACCAAAGTGAAAAATCCTATTGACATTGCTTTGTGGTCTCTGCATTTAATTTCAGAGCAGTATAGCAAAGGGTTCCATTCTCACATGCCTGTGACATTGAGAGCAATTCTGAGGGAAGTGGGACTGTACAAAGTGAATGGGTTACATTTAGACTGGACAAGGACTGATTTCCTAGTTGGAATATTTGCTAGAGTGGATGGGGAGGGCTTAAACTAAAATGGTAGGAGGATGGAAACCTATTCAAGGAGTCAGAAAACAGAAAATTAAGGAAAAAGATTAAAAAAAAGAAAAGTGATAGGCATGGAAATCATGGGCCACAATCAAATAGGATCACAGTACAACAGGGGGAACAGGACAAGTAATTGTGCCTTAATGCATAGAGCGTTCACAATAAAGTAAATAAGTTAATCATGCAAATAGATGCGAACAAGTATACCATTGGGATTATGGAGACACAGCTCTACAGCCTGACCAGGAATGGGAACTGAACATCCAAAGGCATTCAGCACTTACGAAGAGCAGGCAAACAGGAAAGGTCAGTGGAGTTGCATTGTTGGTTAAAGAGGAAATTAATGCAATATTGAGGAAAGGTATTGGGGATGATTCTCCCAATAAAATTCCAAGTGCTGAATTCACATGAAAACTGGAGTAACTTCTGTTGATTTTTTTTAATATGATTTTCACACTCATACACTCTGAGCACTGCAGATTGCCCTGGCAGGATTCACTCTGAAAATCAGGGAGTGGGCCTATTCCAACTGGAAAGAACAACACCATAGCACTAAGTGGCCACTGAGCATGTGCCGACCTCTGTGCTGACCGATAGGCACATGTGCAGTCTCCCATTCAATGCTACGCTGCCTGCCACCCAATTGTTGGCCAGCCCTGTGGCCTTGCATCGCTGCCCAATTGATTCCCCCTACCCCCCAGTCGCTGTACTTTCAGACCTCTCCAGCCAGCTCTTATGTTCCTTCTCCGATCCCAACTCCACCCCAATCAATCCCAATCTCTCCAACTCCACTCTGCCTGCGGCAGCCCTGACCCCAACCACCCACCAGCAGTCCTGAACCCCCGGCATCCAGATTCCCACCCCTGCCAGCTCAGACCCCCCACCACCTTGCCAACTTAGATTGTGAACCCCGATCACTCTCCCACCAATCCTCTGGCAGAGTTTCAGTGAGACCCCATTATCCCCCACTGATCTCCCCTCCCCCAATGAGCAGTGCCAAGATTCTTCCTTGTTACTCCCCCTTACCCCCAATCCCCCGGGGAGCCTCAATGGTCTCTCTTCCTTCCAGCAGGGATGGGCAGCCTGGTCCCTGTTAGTGGTGAGCAATTGTAAAACTCACTGGAGGGAACCACTACTGGCAGGGGAATGGAAAACACGAGTGAGTCCAGAGACCTCAGTCTTGGGCCCACTAATAATAGACAAATGGGAATTTCGATATTTGAATCAGCTCTATGCCAATTTCCAGCACGAAACTGATTATTCTAAAAATCTTTGCCACAGAGACACATAAATGCTCAGTTGTCCAGCGGGGAGCCTGCTAAGCACCCTGTTGCATTGCTAGAGCAGCACAGCAGTCTGAAAGAATAGCTTCCATTAGCTCTGACGATGTGCAATCTCCATGGGTAAGACTGAGAAACATTATAGGGCAGTCAGCCTAATGTCAATAGTGGGGAAAATTCTAGAGTCCATTTCAATGATTTTAATGCAGACAACTTGGAAACAGTGGCAGAATCAAACAGAGTCAGCATGGATTTATAAAAGGGAAATCATACTTGACAAATCTACTAGAATTCTTCAAGGATGTAACTTGCAGAGTTGCTGAGGGAAAATCAGTGTATGTGGTTTAGTTGAGCTTTCAGAAGGCTTTCGACAAAGCGCTTCATAAGAGATGAGTGTGTAAAATTGAAGTGCGTGGGATTGGTGTTCATGTATTGACATGGATAGAAAACTAGTTGGCAGACAGAAAACAAAGCGTAGGAACAAGTGAGTCTCTTTCCAAATGGCAGGCAGTGATTAGTACCTCACTAGTCACTGCCTGCCATTTGGAAAGGGACCCATTTATCCCTATGTTGGTAAATCTTCACTGCATTTCCTCTATAGCAAGGACATTCTTCCTCAGATAAGTGAGGTACAACAGAGATTAGTGCCACAATCCCAGCAATTCATAATATATTAATGATTTAGATGAGGGAACTAAATGCAACGGTTGGGATTTTCTGGCCACGCTTGACCCAGGACTGGAAAATCTCACTAGTGAGGTACTAATCATTGCCTGCCATTTGGAAAGAGACTCATTTGTTCCTATGCTTTGTTTCCTGTCTGCCAACTAGTTTTCTATCCATCTCAATACATGAACACCAATCCCATGAGCTTTGCATGGTTCATCCCCATCTGCTATGATTCCTATGGTGGGCCGGACAGGAAAATTCCATTTGTAGATGACACAAAGAAGGAAGGGTGTTCTGTGAGGAGAATACAGAGATACTTTACTCTGATTCGGACAAGCTGAGTGAGTGGGTAGATGCACAGCAGATCCAGTATGATGTGGATACATGTGAGGTTACGCACTCTGGTAGCAAAATCAGGAAGGCAGATTATTATCTGAATGGCTATAAATTGAGAGAGGGGAATGTGCAACGAGACCTGAACTTCCACGTGTACCAGTCACTGAAGATTAGCATTCAGATGCAGCAGGGGGTATGTTGGTCTTCATAGCGAGAAGATTCAAGGACAGGAGTAGGGATGTCTTGAATCAATTATATAGGACCTTGGTGAGGCCACACCTAGAATACTGTGTACAGTTTGGTTTTCTTACGTGAGGAAGGATGTTCTTGCTATTGAGAGAATGCAGTGAAGGTTTACCAGACTGATCCCTGGAAAGGTGAGACTGACATTATGATAAGAGACTGAGTCAGTGAGGATTATAGTCACTAGAATTCAGAAGAATGAGGACAATCTCATGGAAACCTGTAAAATTCTAACAGGTCTAGATAGTGTAGGTGCAGCAAGAATGTTCCTGATGATAGGGATGCCCAGAGCCAGTTCTCTTAATGTAAGAATAAGGGGTGAACCTTTTAGGACTGTGGTAAGAAGTTTCTTCACCCAAAGAGTGGTAAGCCTGCAGAATTTGTTACGCAGAAAGCATTGAGGTCAAAGCGAATGAGTTCAATATAGCACTTAGGGCATAGGGGATCAAAGAATGTGGCAGGAAGGAGAATCAGGCATTGAGTTGAATGATGCACCATAATGAATGGTGATCTCCTCACTCCTGACTATATAGACCTTCTCCAGAAAATGGAAAGGTCAGTTGAGCATCCTGATGTTCTGAGCAATGACATTTTGTGTGGAAGTATAGCTCTCATTAGATGCATGCTGTCCATATGTACATGAATTTCTTAGCCATGATCATAACAAATGGTGAAGCAAAATTGAAGCGCTGAGTGGCTGATACCTGCTCCTATTTTCGATGTTTCCCTCAATCTCCAATTGGTATGCAGCCATACACAGTACATCATGCAGGTCAATGTCCCAGCATCTGTCCTGGAGCTTTAATTTTAGGATACTCCAACTGTACTATCTGTATTTGAATGTCCATAATCGGCCAGAGCACGGTTATTGGGTGACAAGGGCTATTTACTGGCCACATGACCTAAGACTACAGTAAGAAACCCATGTACATATGGACATATGTATCTAATGAAAATCATACTTCTACACAAAATGTTATTGCTCAGAACATCAGGATGCTCAACTGACCTTTCCATTTTCTGGAGGAGGCCAACATAGCCAGGAGTGAGGACATCACCATTCATTGTGGTGCATCCTGCATAACTTGACCAACATAGGGCACAGCCATTGGCATCAGGTACTTTTTTTATTCATTCATGGGACATGGGCATTGCTGGCTGGCCAGCATTTATTACCCATCCCGACATGCACTTGAAAAAGTGGTGGTGAGTTGCCTTCTTGTATCACTACGTTTATACTCTGTGGGTTGACCCACAATGCCATTAGGGAGAGAATTCCAGAATTTTGATTCAGCGACTGTGAAGGAATGGCGATATATTTCCAAATCAGGTTGGTGAGTGGCTTGCAGGTGGTGTTGTTCCCATTTATTTGCTGCCCTTGTCCTTTTAAATGGAAGTAGTCATGGGTTTGGAAGGTCCTGCCTTTGGTGAATTGCTGCAGTGCATCTTGTAGATAGTACACACTGCTGCTACTGAGCATCAGTAGTGGAGGGATTGAATGTCTTTAGATGTAGTGTCAATCAAGTGGGCTGCTTTATCCTGGATGGTGTCAAGCTTCTTGAGTGTTGTTGGAGCTGCACCCTTCCGGGCAAGTGAGAGTATTCCATCGCATTCCTGATTTGTACTTTGTAGATAGTAGATAGGCTTCGGGGAGTCAGGAGGTAAGTTACTCAGCACGGTATTCCTAACCTCTGACATGTTCATTGTGTTTATGTGGTGAGTCCAGTTGAGTTTCTGGTCAATGATAACACCAAGGATGTTGACAGTGGAGGATTGGTGATGGTTACACTGTTGAATGTCAAAGAGCTGTGATTAGTGTCGCTTATTGTTGGTGGTCATTGCCTGGCATTTGTGTGACATGAATGTTTCTTGCCACTTGTCAGTACAAGCCTCGATGTTGTCCAGATCTAGTTGCATCTGAACATGGACTAGTCCAGTATCTGAGGATTTGTGGATGGTGCTGAACATCATGCAATCATTGGAGAACATCCCCATCTCTAATCTTATGATGGAGGAAGGTCATTGATGAAGCAGCTGAAAATTGTTGGACCGAGACACTATCCTAAGGGACTCCTGCAGAGATCTCCTGGAGCTGAGATGACTGACCATCCACAACCATAACCATCTTTTGATGTACCAGGTATAACTTCAACCAGCAAAGAGTTGGCCCTAATACACATTGATTCTAGTTTCGCTAGGACTCCTTGATGCAACATTTGGCGGAATGCAGCCTTTATGTTAAGGGCTCTCACCTCACTGCTGGAATTCAGCTCTTTTGTCCATGTTTAAACCAAGGCTGTAATGAGACTAGGAACTGAGTGATCCTGGCAAAACCTAAATTGGGCATCACTAAGCAGATTATTGCTGAACAGGTACTATCTAATAGCACTATTAATGACCCTCTTCCATCACTTTACTGATGATCGAGAGTAGACTGATTTGAACGATAATTTGCCAAGTTGGATTTCTCCTACTTTTTGTGTACAGAACATATCTGGGCAATTGTCCGCATTGTTGGGTAGATGCCAGTGTTGTAACTGTACTGGAAGAGCTTGGCTAGGGGAACGGCAAGTTCTGGAGCACAAGTTTTCAGTACTATTGCCGGAATGTTATCAGAGACCATTGCCTTTGCAGTATCCAGTGCCTCCAACTGTTTCTTGATATGTGGAGTCAATTGAATTGGCTGCAGATTGGTACCTGAGATGCTGGGGACTACTGGAGGAGGCCGAGATGGATCATCTACTCAGCACTTTAGCTGAAGATTGTTGCAAATACTTCAGCCTTATCTTTTGCACTGATGTGCTGAGCTCCTCCATCATTTATGATGGAGATATTTATGGAGGCTTCTCCTCCAGTGAGTTATTTAATTGCCCACTACCATTCATGATTGGATGTGGCAGGTCTGCAGAGCTTAGATCTGATCCGTTGGTTGTGGGATCACTTAGCTCTGTCTATCACCTGCTGTTTTTGCCGATTGGCATGCAAGTAGTTCTGTTTGGTAGCTTCACCATGTTGACGCCTCATCTTTAGGCTTGACTGGTGCTGCTCCTTGCATTGAATCAGGATTGTTCCTGGCCACCGTCCATCATTTTCACCAACTCCAATGTGATGCCATCACCAAATACATGTTCCCTTCACTTTCTCTGTCAGTATTCTGCAGAGACTGTTGCCTCCAAGATAACCTAGTCCACTCCTCCACTATACTGAACACCTGTCCTGTCACTCACGGCACCTCCCTATGCAATCGGAGAACATGTAACATTTGCCCCTTTATCTCTTCAATGCTCACCATTCAAGGTCCAAAACATTCATTCCAGATAAGCAGCGTTTCACTTTCATCTCTTTCAATTTTTGTTTTGATTTGATTTATTACTGTCACATGTATTAATATGTAGTGAAAAGTACTGTTTCTTACATGCTATTCAGACAAAACATACTGTTCATTAGAAAAGAAAACAAGAGAGTGCAGAATGTAATGTCACAGTCATAACTAAGAAGTAGAGAAAGATCAACTTAGTGTGAGGTAGTCAATTCGAAAATCTGTCAGCAGCAGGGACGAAGCTGTCTTTGAGTTGGTTGGTATGTGACATTGGACTTTTGTATCTATTTCCCAAAGGAAGAAGGTGGAAGAGAGAATATTCGGGTGTGTGGCATCTTTAATTATGCTGGTTGCTTTGCCAAGGCAGGGGGAAGTGTAGACAGAGTCACTGGATGGGAGGCTGGTTTATTGAATTCGCTGCTCCCAACATGGTCTCCTTTATATCAGAATGACCTAGCATAGACTGGGTGATCACTTTGCTGAACATCTTCAGTCGGTGTGTAATTAGGACCCTGACCATCCAGTTGCTTACCATGTGAATGTCCTTGGCTCACTGCAATGTTCCAGTAAAGCTCAACACAAACTGCAGGAACAGCATCTCATCTTCCGACTACGTACTTTATAGCTTTCGGTCTCAACATTGAAATCAACTTCAGATGATTTTCTCTACGTCGGCCCCTTTTGTTTTCATTTATTTTATTAAAATTTTTTTTACTGTTCTGTACCTTTTATTTCTTTATGGTCTTTCTTCATTTTTCTTCCCCCCATTCTTTCCTTCTTCATCTCCTTTCTCTTTCCTTTTCTTCCCCTCCCCCCACTTACCCTTTTCTACATTCTACCTCTAGCCCATTCCACCCATCACCACCCCCCACCAACATCTCCATCTGTCATAGCTTACAGTTCCTCTGCCATTTGACCATTCACAACTTTTATTCTCTCTGTGGACAGCTATTAGCAGAGTTTTCCCTTGGTTTCTATGGTTATGACTCATTTTTCATTCCCTCACCCTGCAATATAAATATCTCTCACTTTCTATGCCTTTTAGCTTTGACAGAGGGTCATCTGAACTTGAAATGTCAGCTCTTTTCTTTCCTTATAGATGCTGCCGGATCTGCTGAGATTTTCCAGCATTTTCTCTTTTGGTTTTGGATTCCAGTATCCACAGTAATTGATGGTAATGGTTGAGTGTGGGATATGCCGGGCCATGATGTTGCAGATTGTGCTGGAGTACAATTCCGCTGCTGTTGATGGATCACAGCGCCTCATGGATGCCCTGTCTTAAGTTGCTAAATCGTTTCGAAGTCTATCCTATTTAACTCAGTGATGGTGCTATAACAACATGATGGAGGTTATTCTCAATGAGAAGGTGGCACTTCGTCTCCACAAGGACTCTGTGGTGATCACTCTTATCAATACTGTCATGAACAGATGCATATGCAGCCAGCTGATTGGTAAGGATGAGATCAAGTATGATATTTCCTCTTGTTGGTTCCTTCACCACATGCTGCAGACCCAGTTTAGCAGTTATATCCTTTAGGACCTGACCGCCTCGATCAGTAATGCTGCTGCAGAGCCATTCTTGATGTTGAACATTGAAATTCCCCATCCAGAGTACATTTTGTGCCCTTGCTACCCTCAGTGCTTCCTCCATGTGTTATTCAACATGGAGGAATAGTGATTCATCAGCTGAAGGAGGACGGTAACCAGTAGGAGTTTCCTTGTCCATGTCTAACTGAAGCCATGAGACTTTATGGGGTCCAGAGTCAATGTTAAGGACTCCCAAGGCAACTCCCCACCAACTGTATAGCACTGTGCTGCCACCTCTGCTGTGTCTGTCTTGCCAGTGGGACAGGACATATTCAGGTATGGTAATGATGGTATCTGGGGTATTATCTATAAGGTATGCTTCCGTGAGAATGACTGTGTCAGGCTATTGCTTCACTAATCTGTGAAACAGCTCTCCAAATTTTGATACCAGATGTTAGTAAGGAGGATTTCGCAAGGTCAACAGGACTGTTTGTTTTGCTGTTGTTTTTTCCATTGCCAAGTTAATGCCATCTTCGTTGAGGTTTTGTAGCGAATGTTACAACTGAGTGGTTTGCTAGGTCATTTCAGAGTGCAGTTGAGAGTTAACCACCTTGCTGTGCCCTTGGAATCACATGTAGGCCAGAACAGGTAAGGGCAGCAGATTTCCTTCCCTAAAGGAAATTAGTGAACCAAATGGGTTTTTCCCACAATCAACAATGGTTTCATAATCATCAGTAAACTCTTAATTCTAGACTTTTAAAATTTAATTCAAACTCCACCATCTGCTGTGGTGGGATTTAAACACAAATCACCAGAATATTATCTGGGTTTGCTGGGTTAATAGTCGAGCAATAGTACCACTAGGCCATCGCCTCACCCAGCATTTGAGGCCAGGAAAAGGTTGTGGAGTTTGAGGAGACAGAGGTGGATGAGGAGGAGGAGTAGAGAAGGAGAGAAAAAGGGAGGGGAGGAAGAGGTGAAGGAAAATAAATCCACCCCCTTTCCAACATCATTGTCTGATTGAGACAACACAAAACAAATGTACCAAACCAACTTTATAGAGCTAACAATCCATTAGTTTTTTCTGAAATCAACCGATCACCCTTGTGCATTCCTTAAGTGTCTGCACTGTGTTCCTTTGCCTGTCCTCATGCTCCTACACACTGCCACCTCCAATGTTTGCAGCATAGCTGATAAAAGGGGAGGAGGCTGTAGATAGCGTTCCAGGATGAACTTCTGCAGCTTTGGACCTCGACAACCTGGCTTCACACTGCACCATATTGGCATGAGAGGCAGCAACAAGAATAGTGGAGGAGAGATTGTTGTGATAGTATGACTACTGTCATCTGTGAGAGGATAGCAGGTTTGTACTGGAACCATGGACGTCCTTTCAGAGAGACACCTCAACAAACCAGTGTTGAACTGCTGTGACAGCCAGCAAGGCTCTGGAATCTGCAGCAAGGCTGGCAACAGTCTAAGCCTGCATGGCAACCAGCTGTACTTGCTAACAACAAGCTGAGTTTGCACGATTGAGCCCTGAGCCTCCACAGCAACATCCAGTTGGTGGTTTCTGCTCGTGCTGCAGTGCAAGCTGAGGCATCAGCTGGCAGATAGTTGGGTTTACAAGAGAACAATTTAAGTTGGCCATTGGTTCCAGACTGGAGAGGATGGGATCCATGCTCTGGGCTAGGCTTTCCTCCATACCCTTGCAATGACCTTTTGGGAGGTACATCAGTGTACTATGCATTTTACTGTGCATGTCCACCTGTTTTTTTCTGTACATCATCCCACCAAAGTCCTCATTTGATTCGCCTGCAGCAGAAATAATGTGCGATCTCGGCCTCTGTCGAGCACTACACATGCCCTCTGTCCCAGCTACAGGCCATTGCAGCCCACTTGTAGATCCTAAGAGCTGGAACTCTACCATCTCACCCACCACAGAATTGGTGCAGACAAGAGTCCAAAACTGGAAATCTCTGCTGTCCTCGGGCAGGAATTTCCTGTCTTGCCTGAGTGAGACTATAAAATGCTTTGTCTCGAAACGATCCTCCTGTGCACACAATGTCAGCATCTGAACTTGAGTGTCAGACTAAATGGTGAAGCTTTTTCATCATCTGTCTCTTCTTCCATTGCTGTCCTCCTGGCAGGTTGCAGTTCCTGACTATGTGAAAAAAGGAAGGCAGAAGTTTGGCCTTGTGGTTCTGATGCTTGGAACAAGGGAGCAGCTGCATGTTTAGACCATCTGCAACTTATACATGGGAAGAGGTGATGATTTAAGGGACCAGTGCAAGGTCAGAAGCAAGATTAGATATGAGTATAGAGAAAACTTCAATGGTTTAGCCAACTTGCTGGTCAGGGTTTCAGTCTTGGTGACCGGAAATTCCCAGCCATACTGCAGGCAGGATCTTCTACCCCCACCAATGGTGCACCTTTGCTGCGGGTTCCCTAGCAGGAAGGTATGAATTCAACAGGACGCTCTAATCTGATCCCACCACTATGAAACATATAGCAAATTGTGCATAGCAAGTCCTGTTCCCTGACTTCAATGATATTGGGCATTGCTTCCTTTGTGATGGTGAGGCTATGCACTGTACCTTTCAAATACAGATTAGCCACTGCTGACTGGTCCTACAAGAGAGACAAGTGTATCCAGTGAGTGTGCTGCAACCTGGGTGATGTACTAGGTTTGTTGAGTAGATTGCACTGTTTAGTGCTGTTAAACCTGGGTAGAAGGCGAACAGAACACAAAAGCTGTAAGGATGCAGTGAAAGCTTTGAAGGTTTAGCTTAAGTTGTGATTAACAGATAGTGTCTGTCAGCGAAGCAAGAGTGGTGGCAAATTAACCAGAGCATTGAATGTCACATAATGAGCATGCTTATTATATCACCCACTGAGGACACACACATTATATCACCCACTGAGTACACAAGTTATATCACCCACTGAGCGCACATATTATACCCACTGAGCACACACATTCAATCATCCATTGAGCTCACATATCACCCACTGAGGGCACACATTATATCACCAACTGAGCACATATTATACCATTCACTGAGGGCACACATTATATCACCCACGGAGCACACACATTATATCGCTCACTGAGCACACATATTATATGACCCACTGAGCGTACACATTATCTCACCCATTGAGGGCGCACATTACATCACCCAATGTGTGTACACAGTATACCATCCACTGAGCACACACATGATATTACTATTATTTGAAAAAAGCATGGATATTAGGGAACTTGGGAAAATAAACAGTGATGTCTCGAGAAGTGTACATATTACAGAGAAGGAGATGCTGGAAGTCTTGAAGAGCATCAAGATAGATAAATCCCCAGGACCTGATGATGTGCATCCCAGGACATTGTAAGAGGCTAGGGAGGAAATTGCAGGTCCCCTAACCAAGATAATGAATCATCGATAGTCATGGGTGAGATGCCTGAAGATTGAAGGTGGCAAGTGTTGTGCCTTTGTTTAAAAAGAGCTGAGGGAAAAGCTTGGGAAGTACAGGCCAGTGAGTCTCACATCTTTAGTGGGTAAGCTGTTGGAAGGTATTTTGAGAGACAGGATCTACAAGCATCTAGAGATGCAAAGACTGATTAGGGACAGTCAAGCATGGCTTTGTGAGTGGAAAATCATGAATTACAAATTTAATTGAGTTTTTTAAGGGGTAACCAAGAAGGTAGATGAGGGCAGTGCAGTTGATGTTGGCTACATGGACTTTAGCAAGGCCTTTGACAAGATATCACGTATTAGGTTGTTGCATAAGGTTAAATCTCAAGGGATTCAGGTGAGGTAACTAAATGAATACAAAATTGGCTTCTTGACAGAAGCCAGTGGGTGGTTGTAGAGGATTGGTTTTCAAACTGGAGACTTGTGACCAGTAATGTGCCTCAGGGATCACTGTTATTTATAATTTATATTAATGATTTAGATAAGAATGTAGGAAGCATAGTTAGTAAATTTGAAGATGACATCAAAGATTGGTGGCATAGTAGACAGTGAAAAAAGTTATCTCTAATTGCAATGGGATCTTGATTAATTGGGCCTATGGACTGACAAATGGCAGATGGAACCACTGAATGTGCACATGATATCACCCAGTGAGCACATACATTATAACACCCACTGAGTACACACATTGTATTACCTATAGAAAGCACTCATTATATCACCCGCTGTGTGCACAGTATATCACTCACTGAGTACACACTTTATATCACACACTGAGTGCACACATTATATCACCCACAGGGGACACCCATTATATTATCCACTGAGGACACAAATTATATCACCAATTGCGTGCACACATAACATCAGCCACTGAGAGTGCACACTTTATATCACCAAATGTGTACATACATTATATCGCCCACCAAGCCCACACATTATATCATTCACTGACCACATATATTGAAACACCCACTGATCACACACATTTTATCACCTACTGTGTGCATACATTATATCATCCTCTGAGCACAAACATTATCTCACCCACTGAGAGCAATATTATATCACTACTGAGTGCATTACATCATCTACTCGGGGCACACACATTGCATCTCCCACTGAGCCCACACATTATATCACACATTGAGCACACACATTATCTAACCAACTATTGGGTGAGATAATGAGAGCACACATTAAATCACCCACTCAGTGCATTATATCACCTACTGGGGCCACATATATTATATCTGCCACTGGGCACACACATTATATTGCCCATTGACATTTACATTACATCACGTCATGGGCCAGACACATTATATCACTCACTGAGTGTGCACTTTATATCACCCACAGAACACGCTCATTATATTACCCACTGTGTGTGCACATTATGTTATCCGCTGATGACACAACTTATATCACCCAGTAAGGCCGCACATTATATCATCCATTGAGCAGACACGTTATAGCACCTATTGAGCACATGTATTATATCATGCACTGAGCACATACATTACGTCACCTAACAGGAGCACACACCTACTAAGCACACCTACTATCACCTACTGAGCACACATTCTCTCACCCATTGAGTGTGCACATCATCTACTGAGTGTGCACGTTACATTAACCACTGAGAGCACACATAATATGACCCAGTGACAATACACATTATTTCACACACTGAGAACACACATTATTCCACGCACTAAGTTCATACATTATATCACCCACTGAGCACACATATTACATCAACCACTGAGCACACACATTATATCACCCACTGAGTGCACAGATCATATCAATAACTGAGCATACGTATTATTATCACCCACTGAGTGCACATGTTATTATCACCCACTGAGCACACATTTTATATCACCCAATGAGCACACACATTATATCACCCAGTGAGTGCACACATTATATCACTAAGTGAGTGCACATATTATATCACCCACTGAGTACACAAAGTATATCATCCACTGAGCACATATATTACATCACCTCTGAGCGCACACATTATATCACCCACTGAGCACAGAAATTATATCATCAGCTGAGAACACACATACTTTCATGCACTGAGCACACACATTATATCATCCACTGAGCATATATACTATATCACCCACTGAGCACGCGTATTATATCACCCACTGAGCACATAAGATATATCATCCACTGAGCACACAATTACATCACTCACGAGCACACACTTATATCACCCACTGGGCACACACATTATATCATCCCCTGAGGGCTCACATTATATCATCCACTAAATGCACACAGTATATCATCCACTGAGCACACATATTATATCACCAACTGAGGCCACACATTATATTATCCACTGAGGACATGCATTATATCACCTACTGTATGCACACATTATATCATCCAATAAGTGCACACATTGTATCACCCACTGACCACACACATTATAATACCCACTAATCCCACACATTGTATCACCCACATGAGCATATACATTACATCATCCACTGAGCATGCACATCATGTCACTCACTGAGTGAGCACATTATATCACCCACTGAGGACATACATAATGTTATCACTGAGGGCACACCATATCTCACCCACTGAGAGCACACATTATATCACCTATTGAGCGCATACATTACATCCCTACTGGGGCCATACACTCATTGAGAACACACATTATTTCATGCACTGAGCACACAAATTATATCACCCACTGAGGACACACACTATATCATCCATTGAGTACATAAGTATATCACTCACTAAGCACTCAAATTATATCACCCACTGAGCATACACATATTATATCACCCACAGAGCGCACATATTATATCACCCACTGAGTGCACACATTATATCACTAAGCACACATATTATATACCCATTGAGCACACAAAGTATATCACCCACTGAACACACAAAGTATATCACCCACAGAGCACACATTATATCACTCACTGAGCACACGTATTGTATCACCCACATGAGCACACACATTATATCAGCCACCGAATACATGCATTATATCATCCATTGAGCACACACATTATATCATCCACTGAACGCATGCATTGTATCACTTACTGAGTGTGCACATTATATCATCCACTGAGGACACATGTTATCCACTGTGTGCAGACTTTATTTCACCCACTGAGCGCAAACATTATCTCCCCCACTGAGAGTACACGTTACATCACCCACTGAGTGGTGATATCGCCTACTGGGCAAACACATTGTATCACCCACTGAGCATACACATTATATCACCCACTGAGGGCATGCATTATATTGTCCACTGACCTCGAAGTAAAGAACCATATTATATCTGATATTGGAGTCCTATCCCATAATCTATCTAATATCATGGCCAGGCTGATTTATCTAACCTGCCATGACCTTAGAAATGAATTAAATATTGTGCCATATTTAAAACCCCCATCTGCACAGAACCAGCACACTCCATGGGCTGGAAATTTCAGGAACCAATGGCTGACAATGCTGGAAAACATTCTGCACAGTGAAATCCTGCCATGAAGTCCTTTATCTCCATTCTGGGCAAACAGCACCCAGCAAAGTAGGCAATAGCAGCTGTAGCCAAAGCCAATACCCTCCAAAGGAGAACAGCCACCCAATGCTGAATGTGAATATATTTCTCCACAGTTCTGTCAGGAAAATTCATGCTTTTCATCTCACTCAAATGGCACACACTTACAAACCCATCATCCACAGGAATCTCACTCAGTGGGCAGCACTATGGCACAATGATTAACATTGCTGCCTCTCAGCACCAGGGACCTGTGTTTGATCTCAGCCTTGGGTGAATGCCTGTGTAGAGTTTGCACGTTCACTGCTTGTTTGCGTGCGTTTCCTCTGAGTGCTCCAGCTTCCTCCCACAGTGTGAAAGACATGCTTGTGAGATGGATTGGCTATGCTAAGTTCTCTTTTAGTGTTCCAAGAATATATAAGTTAGGGGAAATATTGTGGTAAATATATGGGCTCACATGGATACAGTCTTAGTAAGATATTCTGTCGCAGAGTTGGTGCAGACTCAATGGGCAAAATTACTTTCTTAAGCACTTAGGCATTCTTCTATTCTATGAATGCCAGCTCCAAGGACTCCAGCACTAACAATCTCACACATATCTTCATCTATCCTATGAGTCATGTCCTCCTCTCTTCCATGGTCCCACTCACCATCCACATGTCAAACATCCTTACTATTTGTCCTGACACATATCATTGCCTGCTCAATCTCTCCATCTGTTTGGATGTAGGTCAAGCTGGCAAAAACCAAGGGAGAGAGGCCCCAGATGGGTGATGGTGGCCTGAATACAAGATCCTCACTGACTTCAAGGATAGAGCAATTCAGCCGTATAGTGATGATGTAATCCACTCCTGTGTTAATGACGAAGTCAACAGTGTTCAACCAAGTGAGGATGCAGCATGCAAATCCATCAGACTACTATGCTGTAAGTAATGTGTCCTGTTTCATAGTCCTACCATGCACTGATGACCGCTCCTTTCTTTCATATGCACATGAAGTAGCTGAACCAGTTCATGGACTCCAGCATTGACAAAAGCACTGAGAAAACTACAGACACCAAAATTGTTGACCTGTCACAGTGATCACCTATACTCTCCACTAGCACAGGGACACACACTTCAATGGGAGCGAGTACCAAAGCAGCCTCAGGGTCACAATCTGGTGAGAACACTGTTTCATCTACAACAGGCAGAAACCAGGACATCCCTGAATGCCAGCACTTGAAGGCCTGCTGAAAGCCTGGAATCTACAAAATCTGGATCAGATGAGGAACACCTGGACTTGGCCACGCCTTAGTTTCTGGAGCTGCCAAAACAAAGTAGGGAAAATCAGGAAGGTGGTTCACCTAATAGGAAAAAACAGTTTGTACCAGTATTCTTATTTCCCCATTTTTATTGGTGTTCCATTTTAAGATATACAAAATCAGTTCAGGCCAGCATTCTTAGTTCCCCATTTTTACTCGTTTTTTTCCAGCTGTACTCCTCAGATTGCAACACTTGATAGGCAGGTCCATCCGCGTTCAAACTGAGGTAATCGCACCAACGTGCCAACGCACTGACGTCAACAATGGTTGGATGATGGCTGTCATGGAGACCTTGGTCCAAGACATCTGACCTGCACTGATATGGCAGTTGCAATCATTGCAGAGGCACTTGCTGGCATTCATTAGCGTCTTTTTAAAGTTGTTGTAGATAGTACCATTCTGAGATCACTCTGACTCGGGATTTAAATTTGATGTAGGGGAATGTTTCCAGTGTGGACCCTCTATAATTAGATGAAAATTTATTATAAAAGCATTCCCAATGTTTGATAGTGGGAAATGCAGCCTGACATTAATGGGGGGAGAAGACAATCCCATGTTGCATTCACATCACTGCACATGATGTCTAAGGCGTTCTTGTGATACTTTCCAGTCGCACATCCAAATAAGCCTGCCTTAATCAGGCAGGGAAAATCCCTACCTTTACTCCTCCTCTTATTGGTGACATACCTTTGACTAATAGCACTGACCAAGACATCAGTTAGTCGCGATGTTGCAGGAATCATCCTGAGCAGGTTTATTGACATTCCAGGTTGCCCTTGGCAATGACACAGAGGGTGGGATGTTAACCTGGTCCCTTGGGTTGTAAGAACTCAGTAAGAATTTAGCAACACCAATTTTTAATCCAACCAATTTATTTGATAGTAAAATTGTGAGCTTTCAACACTCCGTGTCTTCCTCAGGCAAATGCAGTGTTCTGGTCTGCAATAGCACATATCAGCACAGACAGTCAGAGATTGCTGATTAGAATGCGAATCCTAACATCTAACCTGCTATTCAAGTGTTAAAGTGGCTAACAATGTGTGTGAAGGGAATCCTGAGCATTGATTAGAGAATTGTGTATTTTCTCCAGACAGCACAGTAAGTGAGGTTTTTTGCTAACCCAGGCAAGTTACGGGGGTTACAGATAGTGTGTCATGAAGCCAAGATCCCTGTTAAGACCGTCCTCATGTGTGCGGAGCTTGGCTATCAGTCTCTGTTCAGCGACTCTGCGCTGTCATGTATCACGAAAGCCCCCTTGAAGGACATTTACCCGCAGGTCGGAGGCCGAATGCCCATGACTGCTGAAGTGTTCGCCCACAGGAAGGGAACTGTTTTGCCTGGTGATTGTTGAGCGATGCTCATTCATCTTGTTGCTAAATTCTTACTGAGTTCTTACCACCCCAATCCAACGCTGGCATCTTTACATCATGACTACCCTTGGGTTGGTCACCACATGTGAACACATTCCCCTGTGAAAAATCTTTAAAATCACACCCTGATGCAGACAAGAAACACCAGACATAACAAAACCTTTTCCTTGCACATAAGCATAAATTTGAGATTTCTTTTGTTAAATGTTGGCTTGCATTCACTGGAGGAAGGCAAAGTGTAATGATATCGTTCAGCAGTTCATTTTCAGTCCTTCATGGTATTGAAATAGGTAGTTAACATTTATTAATGTCAAAGGTTGATAACAGGAAGATGGTGATTTTGGTCTGTCTTTGCCTAAAGGATACACTGGTTAGCAGTAGATTAGCTGGTGTGTTCTTACAGAAATTGCCTCCAAGCGCAATACTATGTGTAATCAATGAGCAACGTTGTAGATTAGGGCAGTTGCTTTCAGCAGGATCTTATAAAAAAGATCTTAAAGATAAAACTTCATTAATTAGCTTGAAAAAACTGATGGGATAAGTCAAATAGCTAGCATGCCGAGTGCACTGCGCTATTATATGCTGCTTGCATTGATAGGTGTGGATTTCAGAAAGGATATTTTATGTGCCACCTTCAAGTAGGCAGCTTGGAGTAGTGTAAGTAAGTGTAAGTAGTAAATAAAGAGTTGTGATATACCAGAGAAGAAGGAACTGTTGCATTTAATTATTTATGAAAAAATTGCATATTGAAACTAGACACATGATTCATTTAATTTTGTTCTGCTTATATTCAAGTTTACCCATTTATTCTCTTTATTAATAGCAATGCAAGACATTCGGACAACCTGATTCTCAGTTCCAATGCAATATTACATGTCCTCTGCTTGATTGCAATCATCTTGTTGTATTGAGCAAAGTTCTTTTTTGTTGTTGATATAAGGATTCACTGGGATTCTGAATTTGTCAGGTGAAGACTGGTACTCACACTGGAAAAACACTGGGGTCACAGGTACAACTCTGATATTAAAGCGCACTTATCCTGAATTTCAGATTCAACCTTCACCTAACCTTCAGTTTTATAGCATCAACAGCACATTGGCTTCTGGAGGAATCCAGGAGGAGCTGGATTTTGCAAATCAGAAACCTGAATAAATTCTTGAAGAATTAATATCATAAAGTGTATTTTCGTAAGAAGTGAGTGCTAATACTCAAAACAGTGCAATATAATACATGCTGAAACATTGATATAATTATGCTGCAAGTTGTCTGTACATAATTTCAAGGGAAACTAATATATAGAAATGCAAAAATAGATACAACATATAATAACTGAATCTGTCAAAAAGTCTCCAGAGTAGCCATGTCCCTTTAACACACAATTACCCAAACATGTCGGTCTTTAAGTTATTCTGTAACATGGGAATATCTTAATATGATCTGCAATGTGGAAACGGTGATTTTCCTGCACAGTAATCCAATTGGCACTCACCTAAAATGGGAAGCTATATTTTAAAAGACCCTGTCAAGTTCCGAAAGATTAAAAATTTACTACAAATAATCACTGCCATTTCCTTTGATTAACCTTCACCGCCCTGACCTTACCTGGAGGCAATTCAATTTCTAATTGTCCAATTACATTTCAGTTTCCCTGTACGCCTGGCAAAAGGCTAAAGTTTCTTTCAAAGTCCAGGCCTGAAGAATAGATCTGGACATGCTTGGAATGCTACACATACACTGATTTAGATGAATACACAGATCTGAGTCATTGATTTATGGTGAGAAACCTTCATACATTAATAGCTACAAAAACAAAGTGTCTTCAGATTTCACTGATAGTATATATTGATCCAAATACAAAATTCACTCCAAAAGGAAATTTTGCTGAACTCTTCCAGGTTTCCTCCCATCCCTTCAACCCTCCACACTCCCCACCACTGCAAACTTCTCCCCAACCCCCCCACACCTCCCAAACCCCCCCCCCCCCTCTCCCACCCTGCCCCAACCAGGTCACAGTGGCACATCTTGCCCTAATATATTTTTAGTTCGGTCCTTAGCATATTGTATTTTTTTTGAAAAAACAAAACCCAAAGAGTGCTACGTTTATAAATGAATGCATCGTAAATTATTTCATTATTTATCAAATGCCACAATGATAATTTATTTTCATTCTACTCAGTTGTATTGTTTCAGTTGAGAAGTAGAACAATGACCTTAATTTGTATAGTACCTTCCAACTTAATAAAAATCCCAAGATGCTTCACAGGAGCATTATTGAACAATTGAAGGAAAAGCAATGAGCAGCAACTGACCAGGACAGAATTTCACTCCAATATTGCGTGCAATTCACTGGGAAAGATTGAAGTCTATTTCTAGAACTTTCCCATAAAAGAATGGAATCGATTAGTGTGAGAATTTGGTGGGGATTCTGACTAAATGTTGCTGCTTAACCTACATTGGTTTTGGTTCAGCTAAAAATTCTTACGCTTATGAAGTTTAAGTTGTTTCATGGGCCTCACATCTCCCTTTCTCTACAACCTTCTCCAGTCATACACCTCTTCAAGAAATCTGTGCTCCTCTGGTTCTTGCTCCTTGTCCAATCCCAGTTTTCTTCACACCACAGCTGGTTGTTATGCTATCAGTCATGTTAACCCAATGCATTGGAATTCTCTGCCTATTCACCTCTCCCTTTCTTATTTCACCTGTTTTGACTAAGCCTTGTCCATCTCTGGATCAGTGCCAATTCATTTCTGATTATGCTCTTGTGAAGTGCTCTGGGACACTTTATTACATTAAAGGCGGTATATAAATGCAAATTGTTGTTCATTTAGAAGGAATTTGAAACACTTGTATAATAATGACAGGAACAGACAATATAAAGTGATTTATCAGATGCATGATTAATAAGCATCTATTGAAATCAATTGGGAACATAAAAAATTGAGGATTTACATACGAAAGTACCTCTTGAAATGTTTGTACCTCAACAAGCCCAACAATACAGTAGATTATATGAGAGGTGACTCAGTGTTGCTTAATGCCCAAAAGAGAGAATATTACATTTCCCAACACGATATCTTTCACACTGATGACCAGAAAAGCAGAAATTATTTATAAATGCTAACTTAAAGGGCCATTAAACATTACTGCTTTTCCCAGATATGCTGCATATAGCACAGGCTTAGATTCAACTTCAGCCTCCACATCCGCAAGGATTGTGTTTCCAACCTCAGCCAATCTGGCAAAAGAAGTGCAAGATATAACGTGGAAGAGTGGGGTGGTGTGTGTGTGTGTGTGTGGTGCAGTATGGCGTGGTGTGGTGCAGAATAGTGTGGTGTAGTGTGGAGTGGAGTGATGTGAAATTGTGTGATGTGCTGTGGTGTGGCATGGGTGAAGTGTGGAGTGGTGTGTGGTATGATGTGGTGAGGTGTGGTGTAGGGAGGTGCAGTGTGATGTTTTGTGGCGAGGCATAGAGTAGCATGGTATAGTGTAGCATGATGTGATATGGTATAGCATGGCATGGTATGGTGAAGCATGCTGTGGTATGGCATGATATGTATGGTGTAACGTGGTATGGCATAATGCCATGCCTTAGATAGATACATGAGTGGAATAAAGATGGAGGGATATAGGAGATTGTTTTAAATAGGGATCAAGAGCATTGGGACGTTCTGGGAATCAATTGATTCCTATGGACCTTCCAACATATTTTCTGGCTCACTTGTTTTACTTTTGAGCTTCTGGGGATTCCCTTGAATGTTGGCATAAGATGTGCATATTATTGATGTTTTCTCTTTCAATCCACAGGCGCTTTGGTCCACCTTGTTGTCCAACAAAGGGCATATTCACGTTTGGTTGTGCGAGGGCTGCTCTTGGATGTTTCGGGAGTAGCCTTGTGCTTCACATCGTTAGTGTGCACTTGAACTGGACCAGCTGATGGGCGACACGACAGCTCAGTGACTATCACTGTTTGCTGTGCAGATATATGGATTTGGGCCAGTATCTGTGGGAGTTTGCACATTCTCCCCATGCTTGCATGGGTTTTCTCCGGGTGCTCCTGTTTCCTCCCACTCCCCAAAGATATGCTCTTAGACTGATTGGTATAACAAATTGTCCCTAAACTAGTCTCCCCTCAATCTGGTTTCCAATGTGGAGTGCCATAAGCGTAGATAAGGGTCATGGATGGAAGAGGGAACTCACCATGTTAAAATGGCGACGCGGGCTCGTTGGACAGAAGGGCCTGTTTCCTGTGCTGTGTTGCTCTTTGTTCTTTGTTCTTTTTGTTAATGTGTGTGGTGTGACATGGTATGGTGTGACATTGTGTATCATGTCGTGGTGTGGTGTGACATGTGTGGTGTGACATGGTGTGGCTTGACATATGTGGCATGATATGGTGTGGCATGACGTATTGTGGTATGACGAGGTGTGGTATAATGTGGTGTGGCATGATGTAGTGCAGCGTGACATGTTGTGGCATGAAGTGTGTGCGTGATATAGCATGGTGTAACATGGTGTGCATAGTGTAATTTTAAAAGAAGGGAGAGCAATGGAAGAAGAAAGGAAATCAGACAAAACGCATTGTCTTATTCCAATCATTCTTTTATCAGTTAAAGCCCATTAACAACAGCAAATCTGAAAAAAAATTTTAAAAGATGCAAATTAAGTTCAATTTATTATAATCCTTTTGTTGATTTTCATTCTCAAAACTAGGGAAATGCAGTTTAGAAAAGTGGGAGAGACTATATAAATAAATATACTATATCAATTTAGTATATAAAGAGTTAATAAGGCATAAAATTAAGTTGAAACCTTTATTATCTAGTTCAATGATTTCACCCGTGTTGATTTACCTCAGTAGTAATTATGAAAAATTACTTGGGCAATCAACAGTCATAAATTGTCTGTGAATGAACTTTCAATGAAGATGCTAGTCATTTCTTTAGGAGCTGTACAATTCATTTTCCACTATCCTATCTAAAACGGTCTGCATTTAATGTTGCTTTTTGAAAGTTTTCCATTTCGTGCACATACATGTCCACTGTAAAGGCCATCAAATGTCGTTACTTAATAACCAGACTAAGAAGAAAGATATGGGATTCAATAACTTAATGATTTAGGTCAGCACCTTTAACCTGTGCAGGGCTGAGTTCAAAGTCGGCCAGGGATGTGTGATGAAGGTCGTTTAGTCTCTGATGGATGTAAATGTTAAATGTCATGAATGTAATTAGTTATCAGCAGACCCGCTGTAATCTTTAGCAGGTTTGAATACATTGAGAAAAAAAATGCCCTTAAAGCACAGGAAAAAATAAAAATATTGTTCCCCACTCAGACGTACAGAGCATCAATAGGGATCAACTTAAAGGAAACACTTCCCTCAATATTTTAGTTGGAAATGATATTTTACTGCAAGCATGAGGAAGCTGCATGATTATAGAAATAATCCTGATGAAATGATTTCCATACGGGAAACAGGGAAATTATTCTTTTTTCAAATGTTCTAGGCACTTAGGACCAAATACTTGCTATTGCTCGAATGTACAAGATGGCTACATACAGTCCCTTTGAAAAGATTGTGTAAAATATTTTTTAATCATTATTTTGCACAGACAGGAATCATCCTAATTATTCAAATTCTGAGAGGAGAGAAGCAAAGCTTTGATAAGGCTTTCCAGCTTCAGGTAACACACCTGACAAACTCAGATGCTGGGTTACAATAAAATTAATACTTCTGGTTTTGTATTAAGGGAGAGGCAGAATCTTCCGCCAGATTCTAGATAGTTTTTTTCAAAAAAAAAATGTTATTCATGGCTTCCTTTTGTTTCTAATTGATGAGAAGGCCAGATTATATTGAAGAAATTTTCAATCTGATTAGTTTCTCCTTGATTTGCTAACTGAGTAGTTGGAACAGACTCTATTCAGTAGTAAAGCTTGCAATCTGGGGAGGAAGGAGGGTTTGAATACATTCAGAAAATGTGCCCCTGATGCAAAAGAAATAAAATGATATCCTTACCCCTAAAACACATATAGTAGTAATAGGGCACAGGCAGATTAATGACATTCACAGAGGAGAGACCTGTTACAGCTGACCAAAATGTAAGGTGAAAGGAAAAATTGCATCGTTGCATCTTTGTCACTTCTGCTGAAGAAAAGAGACACCAACAACTTGGGAAAAGAACAAATGCACAAAGTTAAGAAGAAAGTGACCCTAAGAAAAACGAGTTGATGAAATGCTGTGAGTAGTTTTCTTTTTCCATTCTGAAATGAAGCGATGTTCTTTGTAAAAAAAAACAAAATGTGATTCAGTCATTGAAGGGACTGAGTGACAAACATCCTCCCCTGCCTTGTGGTTAACCGAGTATAAAACCCTATTAAAGCTGCGTAGCTTTGGCAAGGTGTCAAGTACCATTTTGTTTTTCAGCAATCATGACCTCTGAGTGATGAAATATTACTGGAGTGTGCAAAAAGAGAGGCCAACAGTGGCCTTTGACCTTCAGTGTTCCAGCAAGTCAGCAAAGCCCAGGTGCTGAGCCAGCAGAAAGGAAATGAATTATAGAATAATCCTCCATGTGCCACATCTGTTAGCCTTACTACTGAGAAGTGATGACACCTGGGGTCTCTCCACTGGACTACGACTATTGATGAGGTCATGGAGCTGGGATATTGGTGTCTGGATTTTCCCTTTGTGGATGCTGCAGTAATATTTATCAAACAAGTTGATAAACAAATCATGCTGCAGTCAATAGATTTATTCCAGCAATTGTAAAAAGATGTGCATTTATATAGCGCTTTGTCACACCTGTCAGGAGCATTTCAAATCGCTTCATGCACAGATTGCTTTGACTTAGAGGTCAGCCAACTCAGTAACAGTGTTTTTACCTCTGAAACGTACAGATGTGGATATGCACAGATCATTGAATGTGGCAGGTCAGGTGTAGAGAGAGAGAGCAGTAAATGAATCACATAGTATTTCTGGACATTATTAATTAAGGCACAGAGTATAAAAGCAAAGAAGTTACGCTGAACTTGTAAAAGATACTTGTTAGATCTTGGCTAGAATATCGTATACAGTTCTGGGCACCACTCTGGAGGAAGGATGTAAATGCATTGGAGAGAGTGCAGAAGAGATTGACAAAAATGATTCCACAATTCTTCTCAGTCATGAGAAACTTCAGTTATGAGGATGGATTGAAGAGGTTAGAACTGATCTTCTTTGAGAAGAGATGGCTAAGAGGAGATTTGATAGAGATGTTCTAAATCATGAGGGGATTGGAATGAGTAGATAGGGAGAAGCTCATAGAATCATACTGTGCAAAAGAGCTCATTCGGCCTATTGTGTCCACACTGACACCTTAGAAATACCTGAACTCCTACCTAATCCCATCTGCCAAAACTTGGCCCATAGCCTTGAATTTTATTATGTGCCAAAACTGCTCTCCCATGTAAAACGATCAAGAATGAGAGAGCACAGATTTAAAGAAATTTTCAAAAGAAGCAAATGTAAGAAAAAATGTTATTGCACAACAAGTGATTCAGGTTTGGAATACTCTGCCTGGAAGTACGATGGAGGAAGTTTAATTGAGACATTCAAGAGAGAATTAGATGATTAATTGAATAGAAACAAGGTGCAGAGATATAGAGAAAAGGCATGTCACTAAGTCATAATGCAATGGTGGCACAGTGGTTAGAACTGCTGCTTCACAGCACCAGGGACATGGGTTCAATTCCTTTTGTCACTTTCTTTTGTCTTGAGTCACTTTCTGTATGGAGTTTACATGTTCTCCCCATATCTGTGTGGGTTTCCTCCAGTTTCCCCCACAATCTGAAAGGTTAGATGCACTGGCTATGCTAAATTCTCCCGAAAAGGTGCCAGAGTGTGGCAACTGGGGCATTTTCACAGTAACTTCATAAGTCATAAGCCTTCTTATGACTAATAAATTTAAAACTTGTTTGCAAGTGATAGGGTAAATGGCCTCCATCTGCACCGTAACATTTCTGTGATTCCATGAACAATTAAATGCTAATTCACCTATGAATCTAATTAGATCTTTTGTCTACATTAAGTACCTGAGAATGCAAGCTTACTTCCGAATTATACCAAACTACTCATAATCAATGATCAATGTCACAACTAGAATTCTCATCTGCCTGAGATTGAATCACATTCAATTCAAAATCTGTGAATTCTGGATTCTCCCCAAAAACAATGTCCAACAGGTGGGAAAACCGGAGAGTTTCCTGTCTCATTTTTGTGCATACTAGTTTCATGGATCTCTGACACTCTGTGCTCCATAGCGGTGTTGGAATTAGCGTGCTGAGCTGGCCACTGCACATGCAGTGACCTGTCAGCGGGGAGATTGGCCTCCTGACCGTCAGCTTCCTAGCCACCAACCTCCTCCCTTTGACTTACTCATTCCCTTCCTTCCCTTAGACCAGCCCCAATCACCAGGCCCCCATGGCCAGCCTCAATCTCTCTCGTCCCCCACGTGCAGCCTTGATCTCCTGACCCAATCCCCCCACCCACCATGTGCAATCCCGATCACCCCCTCCCTTCCGTCACACCACCACGAATCAGCCCCATGCTCAAATAGATCATTCCCCCCTTCTGGCCCCATCCCCTTGACACCCAGTGGGCAATGTCAAAATAGTCTGTTGGCTATCCTCCTTCCCCCCAGGCTTCTGGGAGGACCTCAATATCATCTGTCTTGGCTGCTCTCTGTTAATAGGAATTAGTTGTAATCCTCTCTGACAGGAATCTGTCCTGGCTAGTGAGAGGGTGTTAGACATTAGAGGGTTCGAAGACTATTATCCTGGGCCCACTAATCACATTGAAATGGCAATTTTAATATGGTAATCAGCCTTGTACCAATTCTCCTCATGGGGCTAATTACATTGAAAAACATTACCTGGGAGACTCACAATCTGCCTGACGTCAGTCGGAGGGGATTTGTGGGAGGGTGGTTCTTCCAGCCTACTGCACTGGTCTAGTAGAGCATTGGGCGGGGAGAATCATCCTCCCATATCCCCTCCATTACAAAAACTGCCTATTTCTACTTTAATAAGAGAATGTAGCTCCCTACCTCAGCCGAATTGCTGCTGGAACCCTCATCCATACATTGATCACTTCAAATTCAACTCTGCTTCACCATTCACCACATCCCAGGGAAATTTACGAACCAGCACGTCTTTTGGACTGTGGTGAAAGTGAAACACCCAGAGGAAACCCACACAAACACGTGCATATTCCACCCAGAAAGTGATCCAAACCAGGAATCAAACTCGTGTCTCTGGCACTGTGAGGCTTCAGTGCTAACCATTGTAGCACCATGTCACGCTGCACTAAAGGGTATAACTGCATATGTTATACACTCCATTTTAACCCTTACTTCCCCCAAGCCTTTTCCTGAAAAGACACGTCAACCTTACATAAAAGGCAGAAAATCTGGAAAATCTGAGCTGCTGTGGAAGCATCTGTGGAAAGAAAAGTCTCATATTGTACTTGAAACATTAAAACTCTACTTCTCTCCCCACTGATACTGTCAGACCTGTAGGGTTTCTCCCGTGTTGTCTGTTTCTATTTCAGGTATCAAACATCCACAGTATTTTGCTTTTATTTTACAATCTTAAAGTTATTTATTTCTGTTGGGACCACACATAAGTATGCCACAATCCTCTAGAAAATACTTCAATTATCCTTTGTTCCAGCTATTCTCAAATAACACTCAGGAAGCTCAAAACCCTCCAGGACAAAGCAAGCTGCTTGATTGCTACCCCTTCCACAAATATCCACTCACTCCATCGCCAATGGACAGTGATCAGAGGTTGTGCACTATTTGCAAAATACACTGCAGGCAGTCACCAAGATTCCTTAGGCAACAACACCTTCAAAACTCATAACTACTAAAGAGAAGGACAAGAGCAACAGATACATGGCAACACCATCACCTTGAGGTTCCCTTTCCAAACCATTCACCATCCTGACTTGGAAATATATTACCGTTCTTTCACTGTCGCTGGCTCAAAGTCTTGGAATTCCCTCTGTAACAGCACTGTATATGTTGCCTACATCTCAGGATTTCAGCAGTTCAGGCTGTTCCATCTCTTTCCCTGACCAGTCTCCTCTATCCCTCCCTCCACCCTGCTCCCACCACATAACCCAGCTGAATGTTCAACAACATCACAACAACTTTTTTGAGATGTTGTCATGGTGGAAAATCAAATGGATTATAATATTCAGAATAACAGTATAAGCTGGCTAAGGAAGAAATATATCTTATTCTAAAGATGATTACAACTGGATGTTATTAAGGCAATAACAATCACAGCCCAGTGATTGGCATTTCTGCCTCCAGTAAAGGTGGCAGAGGGACTTCACTGAAGCATTCTGGGAGAAGTCAGCCCTGCAATATCTACAGAAGATCTGGTGCCAAGGAATAGTGGCACAATTGATAACCCTGCTGCCTCACAGTGCCAGGGACCTGGCTTCAAATCTGGCCTTGGGTCAATGTCAATGGGGAGTTTGCACATTCTACCCGTGTCTATGTGTGTTTACTCTGGGTGCTTCAGTTTCCTCCCACATTCCAAGGATGTGCACGTTAGGTTAATTAGCCATAGTAAATTGCCCCTTTATGTCGGGGAGATCAGTAGGGTAAATAAGTGGGGTTACAAGGATAGGATCTAGGTAGGATTGTGGTGCCAAATTGCCTCCTTCTGCATTCTAGGGACCCTATTCCACGATCTTGCCAGGTTCATTGATATCAATTCAGTGAGCAATGCCCTCTCTACTTGACTTTTATAATCAGGAACTGATCTGTCCTAAGAGATTTAACACAAGAGCATGCACTTGTCTGAATTTGACTGCTGCGCTTCGTTGATGTTTTTGGATTGTTTTCTGCATTCCATAAATAAATAATATTTAGGCTGGATTTTGATACTTCTGAGGTGAACAACGAAGTCAAAGTGTAGGCTTGTAAAATGCCAATTTTCCTTTCTTTCTTTCTATCTCCTAGCAGACCTCCCATGACAGGCAGAGGATATGTTATTTGAAAGAAAAGTGAATGCCATGTAACATGTAATCTGTTATTTTGGTGCTTAAGGGGAGGCAATGACACAATGGTATTGTTATTGAATTAATAATCCAGAGACGCAGGATGATGCACTAGGGACCCAGGTTCGAATCCTAACATGGCAGATAGTAGAATTTAAATCCAGTAAAAATCTGGAATTAACTATGATCATGAAATCATTGTTGGTTGCCGTTAAAAATCCATCTGATTCACTAATGTTCTTTTGGGAAAGAAATCTGTTGCCCTTACCCAGACTGGCCAATATGTGACTCCAGATCCATAGCAAGATGGTTAACTCTTAAATTGTTCTCTAAATGTCCTAGCAAACACTCAATTAAAGAGCAATTATAGATGGGCAATAAATGCTGCCACAACCCAGCAATGCCCATATCCCATAAATGAATAAAAAATGTATTTATGTGTATTTCTTTAACTCTGCAGAATCTGGTGGCAGATTCTGGGATCATTTGGAGATCACCAGCTTCTATGTTCCCTCAGTTAGAGGGTGAGATTCACTTCAGGTTAACAATGAGAAATGACTATTCATTGCACCCCTTCTTTTAATGTACTTAAATTGGCATTGAATCTATAATGAAATATTATGGTGAAATCTGAAAGATTGAAGATTTATTTTAAATGTAGAAATGGATATAGTAATAGATCCTGGACACAGTCTATAATTAAAGTTAATTAAAGTTAAGGTTGTGTAAACTTTGGATCAGATTTTACAGTTTAAAACAGATTGCAACTTACCATTTTGAAAGGGATATTTTTGCTGGGTTAAAATTCTCAACATTGCAAATAGTTTTTAAAATATTGTTGGAAAAGTTCAATATTTCTATCAGAAGCCTTGCATACAGCACGGATTTCCTGTAAGCATCACACTGATCTTTAACACCTCTCCTGTCACACCTATTAATATACCTCTGTTGTTAAGACATTAATGATAGGCATGCACTTAAAGTCATAGTGAGAGGGAAAGTTCAAACGAGATATAAAGGCAAGTTTTTTTCAGAGAGTGGTAGGTGTCTGGAAAGCACTGCCTGGGTAGTGGTGTAGCCATATACAAAAAGTGTGTTTAAGGGGCTTTTAGCTAAGCATATGAATTTGCAAAGAATAGAGAGATAAGGACTAAGGCAGGCAGAGGGGATTAGTTTAATTTGGCATCATGTTTGGCACAATATTACGGGCCAAAGGACCTGTTCCTGTGCTGTACTGTTCTATGTTCTACGACAAGCCCAAGACCCTTCCAGGTAGTGATGTACAGCAGCAAACAATGGCTAACAAGTCAAAGCAGGTATCATTGATCAGGTTGGGAAGGAATTATCTTTGGGTGTTGCATGAACAAGAGGGGAACACATTTATGAAGAACAGCTTTCCAGTTTCATTAACAAAACTTTCATTTAGGTAGTGACCAAAATCTTCCCTCCTTGTTCAAGGTTGGGATTTTCCAGTGCTGCTGAAAGTGAATAGTGTTGAGGCTGGAATGTCAATTTTTTCATTCTTGTTTGCAAGGGGTCTTGCTGCAGACAAGACCAGAGAGTCCCATCGAATTCCATCCTGCCCTCGGAACATCCCAAAGCATCTTACATCCAGTGACACATTTGTTGAAGTGAAGCCACTGTTATAATGTAGTAACAGGGCAATATGTGTGCAATAAAACCCAGCAATCAGCAATGAGATAATGATCAAATCACCAGTATTTTTTAATGATCAATGATGAAAAATAAATGTTGGCCGGAATCCCAGGGAAAACTCCTGATTCTTCTTCAGATAGTGCCATGGGATATTTTATATTCACCCGTGAGGGAAGATGTGGTCTTATGATTCACATCTCAAACAAAGGATTCCACATTGAACAAGTGATGTTGAGATTAGTATTGAGTGGCACATTGAGAAAAAATTTTCCAGGACATATTTTACATCAACTGAGAGGGCAGGCAAAACCATGTTTTATAATTTCTTTCTGGATTTCAAACAGCATAGCACTCTCTCTCTCTCTACTGTACTGAATAGTCAGTTTAAACATGTACTCATATCCTAGGCCCACAACCATCTCCAGCTGCTTCATCAATGACCATCCTTCCTCCATAAGGTCAGAAGTGGGGATGTTCATTGATGATTGCACTCAATTTCATTTGTAATTCTTCAAATACTGAAGTAGTTTATGTCTAAATGCAGTAAGACCTGGACAATATCCTAGCCTGGACTGATAAGTGGCAAGTAACGTTCATGCCATACAGGTGCCAGACACTGACCATCTCCAACAAGAAAGGATTTAACCATCGTTCCTTGATACTCAATGGCATTATCGTTACTCAGTCCCTCACTCTCAATATCCTGTGAGTTATTTTTAACCAGAAACTCAACTGGACTAGTTATATAAACACTGTGGCTACACGCATAGGTCGGAGGCTAGGAATCCTGTGGTGAGTCACTCATTTCCTGACTTCCCAAAGTCTATCCACCATCTACAACGCATAAGATAGGTGTGATGGAATACTCCCCATTTGCCTGGATGAGTGCAGCTCTGAACTGCACTGAAGAAGTTTGACACCATCCAGAAAAAAGCAAACTAATCTGCCTTCCACAAACACTCACTCACTCTGCCATAGTGAAACTCACTAAGGCGTCTGAGACAACACCTTTCAAACCACAACCACTACTATCTAGAAGGACAGAAGCAGATGCCTGAAAGCACCATTACCTGAAAGCTCCCATGCAATTCAAATGTCATTCTGACTTGGAAATATATTGATGTCCCTTCATTGTCACTGGGCCAAGATCCTGGAATTCACTCCTAACAGCACTGTGGGTGTACTTACACATAAAGGACATCTGCGGTTCAAGAAAGCAACTCATCACCATCCTCTCATGATTAACTGGCGAAGAGCAATAAATGTTGGCTTAACCAGTGATCGCTACATCCCATACATGAATTTAGAAAAGTCCCTGGTTTGGGACTCGAATCCATGACTTTACAACTTAGAAGCAAAGATGTATTTATTTTCAGATGGTTTTCTGTATTCATCAGGGAAGTTAGCCAGTAAGTTCTCCTGGCCTCTCTGGCTGAGTGTTATGGACTCATATGGCACTGAAGGAGGGCATTCAGTCCATTAACTCCATGCCAGCTTTCTATGGGACAATCCAGTCAGTTTATCTCCTCTGTTTAATCTCCCTGACCCTGTGAGTTTACTTCCTGTTGAAATCAGTAACTGTTTTCATTTCCATTACATGGGATGTAAGATCCAAATCATTACCATGGACTGCATAAAAATGTCATTCCTCATATTTTCTTATCAAAATCTTTGCTCTGTGTCCCCCAGTCTTTGCTGAATCAGCTCAAGGAAGACTTTTTCCCTGCCTATTTTATCTAAGTCTGTCATGATCATGTATTATTCCTCCCTCAATTTCCTTTCCTTCAAAGAGAACAACCCCACTTCTTCCAACCTAACCTCGTAACCAAAATCCTGGAAGTATTCTGCTTAATATCTTCCGCACCTCTTTTCTAAAGTATGGTGAGCAGAATTAGATGCAACACTCTCATTACAGCCTAATCTGGGCCTTACGTAGGTTAGCATAATATCCTTGCTTTTATCCCCAGTGTCTTTAGTTATAAGCTCAAGATCCCAAATGTATTACTAACCAATCTTTCAATGTCCTGCTACCTTCAAAGATTAATGCACATACACCACAGATCCATTTAGTTCTGCGCACTCCTTAAAACAGTGTCATCAACTCTCTTTTTTCCTTTCCATTCTGACAAAATGCACTACCTCCCACTTCTCTGAATTAAATTCCATCTGCCTCTTCCCTGCCTATTCTGATAACTTATCTGTCTTTTGTTACATCAATGTGTATAATCCTCACTGTCAGCCATTCTGCCAAGTTTTGGATTATCAGCAAATTATGAAATTTTACTCTGCATTCTGAGATCTATGATATTTATATAAAACAAAAAAAGCTGTGGTTCTAACACTGATCCTTGGAGAACACAACCATCAACCTCCCTTCAGTCTGAAAAAGAACTTTCTACCATAACTCACTGCTTTCTATTCTTAAATCAAATATTTATCTAATTGTACACTGTCAGCCTCTCGATTCCACTAGCCTCAATTTTGTTGGTCAGCTGTTCTGAGATACCTTGTTAAACATTTTCTTAAAATCTATAAAGACAACAGCCACCACATTCCCTTCATCACCCTTCTCTGTTACTTTGTCAAAAATTCAGTCAGATTAGTCAAGCATGATCTGCCTTTTATAAATCAATGCAGGCTCTCTCCAATTAACTCAAGCTTTTCCAAGTGCCTGTTGATTTATTTTCAAAATGTTGCCCTTTACTGATGTTAGGCTAATTGGTCTGTAACTGTTAGGAGTGTCCTTACACCCTCGTTGAAACAAGGGTGTCACATTTACCACTCTCCAATCATCTAGGGAATTTTGAAAAATTAAGATTGTCCTTCCATTATCTCCATCCCCACTTCCTTTAATAACCTGGAACGTAAGCCATTCAGAACAGGTGAATTACCTTAAGCATAGCCAACCTTTCCAATCACTCCTCCCTTTTGATATTCACACTATCCATTGGTTCCAGTATCTCTACTCCTACTGATATTCTGTCAGATTTCTCTTCCTCAGTAAATACTGATACAAATAACTCATTATGTATTCAAGTTTTGCCCTATTCCTCTAAGGATATATCGCAGTTGTTGTCTCTAATCGGAGACATTCCACCTCTTACCGCCTACTTGCTATTTACATCCTGGTAGAAGATTTTTTGGGATTCTCTTTATATTGATTGCCATTTCATTCCCATACCCTCTCTTTTGCAATCTTATTTTCCTCCTCACTTTCTCTCTCAATTTTGTCTGATTTGATTTTCATTTAAAGAACTCACCTAACATGCATCATGCAGCATTCTTTCTTGTTTACTTGATCTTCTTCCTCATCCAAGGAGCCTTATTTTTGGCACCTTTATTTTCACCCGTTGCAGATTATACCTAGACTCTACCTGAAGTATCTTGTCTTTAAAAATCACTCATTGTTCTGTTATAGTTTTCCTGTCAGTCTCTGGTTTCATTTTACACCAGCTAGGTCCTTTCTTAACACATTAAATTTACCTCTTCTAATTTGAAACAGTAAATTGCTCCTTGCTCTTCTCCATAATCTAAACCTTATGATATAATGATCACTCTTACCCAAATGTTCCCGCACAGACACTTGACCACCTGTCCCATCTCATTTCCCAGCACCAGATCCAAAAATGCCTCTTCTCATTCTATTAAATATGTTTAATATATTTAACGGTAGTGTGTTACATTTGGGCAAATGTTAGCTTCTGTGTGAGCCCTCTCAATTTAGCACTGCATGATACATTCAATAGACTGATTTTGAAATGTTTTTAATTAGATGGTGCAGCAAGTGTAGCAAAGATATGGCTCACCAAATTAACCTGAAGATTGCTGAAAAGACTGACTTGGGAAAACTGTCTTGCTGAAGGGAGAACAAATTTTCCACAGCCCGCTCACTGCTCGCCTCAGTAAACCTGTTTAACTTTAGATTGAAATTCTACACATAACGAAGACAACATTTCCACTGGCAGAGAAAAAAAAAATGTTTTAGAGATTTTCAGAATGCTGTAAGAGAGCTCAGGTTTCCAAACTGAACACAGAGAGCTGCCTCAAATAACTCCATGGCAATGATGCTGCCAGACTCATTCTCAAGACCAGGAGAATCATAGCCTGAGTGGCTGAAGACCCACCATTGGGAGCCAGGGCCACATTTTCCCAATGAAGTGGCCACCAGTTGGGCCCATTAAGGGTGCTGCTTAATGCCACCCAATCATAGAGTCAGCAGCTCAGCAGCACCACTTCTAGTGACGGCCAATGCTGAGGTGACAGTTGCAGGATGGGAGCACCTCATTGGCTGAGGCACCATTTAAATGGGTCTGGGATTGTGAGGGCAGCCCCTGGTGATCAGCTGCAGGGGACATTGGTAGACCAAAAAAAAAGGAGGGGCCACTTCCTCTCTCTCTGGAGCCCGATATGAGGCTACTAGTTTTACTTGGTGATCTTGCCAGGTACAGGAGGAAAACAATCCTCAAAAGCTGGAATTGATCCTCAAATGGGACTCTTTGAATGGTTCAATTAGTTCCCAGCTGGCACACTTGACTACAACTGGCAAAATGATATGGCAGAAGGAAGATGTCACCAATTCCTCGCCACACAATTTTGCAGCCTTCCTTCCTCCCACTTATTGTTGAATACTTAGTAAAATTCTGGATTCCTACAACACTGGCGGCAACATTCAGCCCATTTGCACCTCTGCTGGTCCATTAATATAGCAATCACGTGATTGCTCTTTTCCTCAGAGCCTGTAAAGATGTCTCCTTCAAGTATTTATCTAATTCATTTTTGAAAATTATTATCAAATCTGCCCATTTAAATTCTGCCTTTCAAACTCTGATATCAAGTAAGCAAAAGGAAAAGCCACTGGTCTGTGGGCCTTTGAACACATTAGATCTAAAATCAAGAATTGGATCCTTTCCATGTCCTGTCAAACAGGACAACTGATGGGAAAGTCACAGACTTATCAGACATTAAAGCAAGTTAGGTTGAACTCCATTAAAGATTTGTACTTTTATTTAAAGAAACAACAATTTTCTCAGCCTATTTTCCACATCATCAATTGGACATGACCACTTATGTGCTAAATATTTGTAACTGAAGAGAATGGCATAGATTGGAAATGGATGAGCAACATCCAGCTCCTTTGTTCACAGACTGATTACCTCCTCACTGTTGAAGGTAACATTTCTCTGCTCACTATCTAATTGTCTACAGTTCCCAGTGTAACATGCTTAATGAGCTGAACATTTCCACAAGGGAGGCTCACCAGTCTGTGTGATGTGGTATTGTTTAAAAGAACAATATCGCTTTTAATCTCCATCAATGTGCAGATAAAGAGCAAGATAATAATTGAGGTCAAGAGTGCTTCCTGAAGCCAGGTGTGAGTATTGCAGCAAGAAAACAAATGGCCGTTTTATCGTGGCTCAACATTTTGACTTGTTTAGGAAATCACCCCTCAAGTTCAGCAGCTTACCAGATATATCACAAGAAAACATGGCTTCTCAACAATTGTCAGATACGATAACCTGTTTGAAGACAGCTGCTGTTGCTTAACGTGGAATAGCAAAATTAGCAACATCATGAATCAACTCAATCGTATTAAAGCCAAATGAATGCCCTGTAGTAGATTGCCACAGTTAGTCACTTCTGAAACAAATTTACAAAATACACTTAATTTCACTTCCACAGAGAGCAATGGCATTGTAATGAGCCTGGAAACTTGGGCCACAATTCTCCCAAAAGCATTGAATTGGCAGAAAAAGTGTTCTATATCATGACTGTTTTCTTAGTTCAGCTTCTCACTCGAATCTCCCCACTCTGCACTGCAGAGGTCACAATCACAAATATCATTAAAAATCCAGGGCTCTTTTTGCGCCAAAGAAGCTAAAATAGGCAGAATGAGTGGGAACCCACACCTGCGCACATCACTGGGAAATTGCTGACAAGATCTTCCAGCATCCAGATTACTGCCATCCAATCCCCACAGACATCGCTGGCCTCATCGCTGGCCCCCACAACCCCCCCACACACGTTGCTGGACTCATTGCTGTCTCCCCCTCCCATCTCCACCCACACAGAAACATGGCTGCCCACTCACCTTGTTGTCCCCATGGATCTGGATAATGCAGGTACCATCCCATCATGGAGCTGACAGGAGATGATGGGCCATCCCAAATGGTCACTGACAGCCAGGTCGGCGGAGAGCATGTAAGTGAGCAGAAGCGCACCCTCAACCTAGGTCCTCCTCTAAGTAAGTGTGATGCTGCATGGAATGTTTTGCCTCCCTCCCCCTAATGTGTGTTCTTTTTTACAGCTCTGAACCCAGGGGAACTCAGCTCTTTGGGTGTTGCTGCTGCCCCCGCTGTTCTGGGGCAAACTGCCCACAACCCCCTGGATGACATCTTGGAGGGAGGTACTGAGGAATCCTCCAAAGGCAGCATCACTAAAGTGGCACCATCATCTACCACACAGCCCAGCAACACAGTGATGATCACCATGGGTATTTTTTGTGTTGAGGTTCCAGCGTCATGGACGAGTGAGCACATCGCAGCTGCTGATGCACATCAGGTGGAGGCAGACACATCCGAGGGCTCGGGCACACTGAAGAAGTCAAATTCAGCTGTCTACAAGCCACCTGCTGGGCCTCTGGGTTTGTTCCTCCCAAGGCTGGTGGAGATGCACCAGGAAACCCAGGGAATTGTAAAAGGGCTGTCAGCAACCATGCTGAGACTGCAAGGCTGTTTAGGGGAGTCAGACAGAATGCTGTTGCAGGAGATGGTGTTGATGCAGTGTGAGAGCCAGGCCAACATTGCGAGAGTGGAAAGTCTGGCTTAGGAACCTGTCCTCATGTACGACAGGATTCAGGCTATCCTGGAGATACGACAAGACACAGGCAATTTTGTTTCTGGCATCCAGGAGGCACAGCATTTGATAGCAATAGGTGTCAGGGCATGTGGGAGACGTTGTTGGCTATTGCTGGCATTCTGGAGACGCAGCAGGCTGTGGCTGTGAGCCTCGACAACTTAGCCCAGGCTCACAGGGCTACTGCCGAGGGTCTGCAGAGCCTGGCTCACTCACAGAATGCTGTAGCGGAGGGGCTCCTGAGCCTGGCCCAATCTCAGAGGGCCAGGGCTGAGGGATCACACATCATGGGGCAGACGTAGCTGGGCTTCCAGGACTGGCAGCTTCTAGAGCTCAGTCCAGCTATCCTGGAATCCCATGGAGTGTCCTTGGGGCCTTTGGACACCCCAAGAGAAGAGGAACTGTTTGAGCCCATGCCAGGATCTTCCACCCAGGAGATCCCAGATGTTCTGAGATCTTCCGATTTCCCCCTTTCTGACACTGGGGCAGAGAAATGAACAGTGCCTTCTGCAAGTCAGCTGGGGTCCACCAGGTCTTAGCCACCAAGGGGGTGTCCACCAAGGGCATCACAGGCAATGGGGCGTGTATCACAGCTGGTCACCTCCACCTCTGATGTGCATCCTAGGGTAGCACCGAGAAGAAGCAGCAAAAAGCACAAAGTTAGAAAGTTGTAGTTCACTAGAGGGCACGCGTGAGAGTCAACACTAGTCAAGGTTTGGCAATCATTTATGGTAAGAACACAATAAACTGTTAATTGCACATCACACAGTGACTAAGGTGTCTCTGATTTTCTACCCCCCCACCCCCCTCAATAGCTAAGTGTTCCTGACTCTCAAACATAGAATTACTGTGTGTTGAGCCTTGCAGACTCAGCCACATGTTTCAGAGTTCCTGCCCTACCTTCCCCAATTCACCAGAGTCTTAGAGCAAGTGATCCTTCCACCCCACCCCACCCCTCTCACCACCACCACCATCCCTCACCCTTGGCCAAAAAACAGATATCCCCAACCCTTACAGCTATATAGGCCAGATGCATTTGGAGTACAGGTAGGAGTCAGACTTGAGTGGCACCAGGGACAGGATCCCTGTGTACACAACAGCGAGTCATCATCATCCTCCAGTCTTCAACCAAGGCTCATAATCATTGCCAGCGCAGGCACATTAGTAGGTCGGATGTCCCTGGAGGATAGGGTGATGGGATGAGAGAGGCTGGGGAAGAGTGATGTGGTGATTTGAGGGCCTAGGTTGGTTTGGAGGGGGATAGCACTTCCACTTGCTCTTAGGGTATGGTGGATATGTGTTGGTTGCACGCTGTTTACTGCACAGCATCAGCTAGGTGAAGCAGGTTGCAATCAAGGCATCCCTCACCATGCATGGCCCAATTAAGGTTGTGTGAGATTCCCATCACAACAAATGCTGGCATAGATTATGCAGCCGTGGGCATTCCGCACTCTTGAGCCATTGCTGTGTGTGCTATTGCAGCATCTGTTACAGGCATGTGTTGCTGGTCTCTGTCACAGGGCAGGGATAGACTGCAGATTAGCACCAAATGTGTGACATCAGATTCCATGCAGTCCATTTCAACACCTCTGCACCCCAGCCTGGAGCAATAGCTGTTTCATCTGGTTAGACCTTCGTACATGGCACAGTCCTTCCCCAACCCAGAACATCATCACTCAATCAAGTCTCTGACCACACTCCACAACAAGACCATGCCACTACATAGTGCTGTGGAGGGGGAAGGTGAACAGGAGCCCTTGCAGCTGCTCCCACACTGCGTGAGAGCACTGCCCGGGGGAGAGGGGTGGTTGGTAGGAGGGAGGATGAGCACGATACCCTGACGGAACTTCACCCAGACAGCTGTTAGGAAATGGAAGCTCCCCCAATCCCTACCCCCTCACCTCAGATATCGGTGGTCCATTGGCCAACACCTGAAGACAGCAGGAGGAAGGCCAGCAGGCATCTCCAGGGCCTGCCTGCAACATCCCCCATTGTCCACTAGCAGCACTTGCCACCAATTCAAGGCTGCCATACCAGGTTGAGACTTTTAAATACCTACTCTGAATCACACTAAAGTTATCATCACGCCAAAGAGGTGGGAGACGCAGATGTGGACAGAGATTGCTATGTGGATCCCGATAATGGCATGTAAAGGTATGTAAACGCAAGCTAATCAGCGGCCCACCAGTTTTCTGCAGGTTCCCAGTGGCATCATTTTTGTCTAGCTGGGAGATGCAGGGACCCCATGCAATGGAAGAAATGCGAATCTCCCAGCCTGACCCGCCAGAAAAGTTACAGGTTGCAGTAGGAAATGGAAGGTACTCACATTCAGTGCCGCTTATCAGATGTTTGTTATTGGAGAATAGTTTGGTAATTAAGCCAGGGCTTTTAATTTGGAACTTTTACTGATTTTCATGGGTCTAGTTTTCTACAATCAGTACCTTTATGTATGCTGTTACTGAAATAGTGTGTAAAGAAGGCAAGGCTAGCAGATCAAAATTCCAGCTACAGGGATTTCAGATTAAAAAAAGAAAAAATTAAAAAAGGAGGGTGAGGGGAGCAGAATTGTGATAGAAGCACAATATTGTGGATGCTGGATTCTGAAACAAAACAGAAAATGCGGGCAAATCTCAGCAGGTCTGACAGCATCTGTGCAGCAAGAACAGAGGCAAAGCTTCGAGTCTGGATGATCCCTCATCAGAGTTGTGGAGTTGTGGTAGTGGTTAAGGAAACTCTCACAGCTGTAACAGATGATATGCCAGTCAGAAAATTAAATGAAGCCACATGGGTTCAATTGAGGAGCAAAATGAAGAGCAACCACACTGCTGGGTGTGTAAAGGGAGAGAGAGATAGCCCAAGTAATTACAGACCAGTGTTTCTAACTTGATACCAGAAAAATAATTGGAAAGCTTCTGTGAGACAGTATAAATTGCCATTTATAGAGACATGGATTATCAGGACAGTCAGCGTGATGTGTTAAGGGAAGGTCATGTCTGAATAACCTGATTACATTTTTTGATGAGGTAACCTGGAGGATCAGTGATGATGGCATATTTATTATATTGGATGTGGAATTTTTAAGGCTTTTAACTTAACAAGATCCATATAATGTCCTAACTGTGTTAGTGGTTCTGGGCTTTAACAGAAAGAAAAGATACTGGGGTGATTTTCTGACCTTGCCTGACACAGTCAATCCTGGAAAATTGCGTTTGGGCCTAAAAAATGGGTCCCATGCCCGGTGCCAAAGAGATTTCAATCGTCCAGCCCTTTTCTAATGGCATGAAGCTGATTTGCATCCAGAAAGGGCATGAGACAGATTAACATATTTAAATTAGCATCGAAACATGCATAGCCATTTGGCACTGGATTTTCCGAACTCCCGGGTCCTTCTGAACTTCAGGCATGGCACAGGAATAATGAGAATCAGTTTCCATTAGTGAAATGACTGAGCGTAGGACAAATGCAGTGCACAGTGCGCCTAATGGACCACCAAGCTTCAATTCTGTATTCTCACTGTTATGATGCTAGTTTTTTGGGGTAAAATTCCAACTGTGGTTTGTACACGTAGATTCAAGCTAACACATGGCAAGCTTTATTGAAGAGATGTTGTCTGCTCTGCACAGAGTACAAAGCTGAAAGTAAAACAGCAGTCTACAAACACTCTAGCACGCTGTACTATGCAGCATTAATCAATAAGGAAGCCCATCAGAGAGAGTATTGGTTGTAGATGACAATCTGGAATTTAGCTGTCCTCAACTTTAGAAGTATGATTTGGAGTGGCAGTCAACACTTCTTCTCTTGGAAATTCTGTATCATTCTCACATGGTATAGTAGCATAGATACAATCATCAGACACTCAGATTCAACAAAGTCTTCTGTAGTAGTGTTCACAACACTGAGGACTGAAGAACTTGGCGATGATAATGAGAAATAATTTCAAAATGACAACAATTGGTTAGCGTGGCATTGCCAAACTAGTTCATCTTCTGTTTGAACCAAATAAGAAAATTGAACCAAATAAGAAAACGGACCTGCTTTTGCTAAAGTTATGGTTGGTCCCCATGTCTCACTCAAACCATAGTGATGGACTAACATTCAGTCTCCTTATTGAAATGAGCATTGTTTTGCTCTCACTTCTGAGCAAGTAACTTCAGATTGTTCTTGATACTCTACTATTTCTGAAGTTTCTGGAGGTAATAACAACTAAAATGTAGCTCTCTACTTTTTCCTTAAAAGTACTAATACAGATAAACATTGTTTAGTCACATAAGTAGTGTTGCTCTAAGATGACAAAAAGTTATTCACATGATGTGATAACAAACCTTGTTCTTATCAAGCTTTTAAGAACATCTCAAGGATTGTACCAATCTTTCAGCCAATCGACTGGTTGATAGATGATAAGGTGCGGATTTTATATGCTGAATACCATTTATTTTGAGATAATTCTCAAACTCTTGTGAAATAAACTGTGAACCATTATCGCTAACAATCTGTTCCAATTTACTAAATCTTGTAAAAAAGGTGTTAAATTTTTCAATGCTTTGTTCAGTTGGAGTAGATCTCATGATAACAGCTTTTGGCCATTTTGAGAGTGTATCACTTATGACTAAGAACCAGCAAAATCTCCCTGCAATTTTTGCCATGGCATTTTAGATTATTCCCAAGAGTGTAAGAGAGATAACAGTGGTGTATTATTTACTTGAGCACAGGATTGACATAGTCAACATTTTCTCCAAACACAGCATTCAAACCTGGCCATCAGAAATAGCTAAGTGTTAATTCCTTCATCTAAACTTTACCAGGATGAGCTTCATACATAGAAAATGGAAGCAGGAGTGAGCGATTTGCCCCTTCAAGTCTGCTCGACAGTTCTTGCTTGACATTTCTTGAACAACACTCACAGGGGAATGATCTTCTGGATTCCCCTTGACACTCACCTTGGACTGTGAACTCCAGCTTTCTCGACACATGGTTTCAATTCAAGATATGGACAATGCGTTCCAGCAATTGTTCCTTTCAATACCATATCCATTACCTTCCCCACCATGGGAACATTTCTCATATGTCCTGAACTTGATAAGCTGTAACAGGCAAATGATCTACTCACGAAAGATGCAGAATATTAGCAAAATTAATATGCTCAATAGGTAACGATACGCTTGATAATGATGAAACTTTATATCATAAGTGTGCAGATAGGATGTGACCATTTTTGTTATCAGCTAGCAGTTAATAATAGCGTATCTTTATATGCCCAAAAACTATAACTCTTTCGCACATACTAAATTATGTGATGGCTTCAGTAATATAGCTAAGTTAGGAACAAATTTGCTGTAATAATTTACTAAGCCTAGAAAAGACCTAAATTACATCACATTTGTTGGATATGATTGATAGTGAAGAAGGAAGCTATAGACTGCAAGAAGATTTCAGTGGATTGATTCCAGCTGGGCAGAAAACTGACAAATGGAATTTATTCTAGAAAATTGTGAGACAATATATTTAGGGAGGATCGACAAAACAAGGGAATATACTACAAATTGCAGTGTTCTAACAAGTGCAGAGGAACAGAAGGGCATGCAGTGTATATCCACAGGTCCCTGAAAACAGCAGGGCAAGTAGATAATATGGTCAGAAGCTCAGTTATAAAGGATATTTTTCTGTAAAAGGGCAAGTTTATAAGAGCAGGGAGATTCTGGTAGAACTGTAAAAAAAACAAAAGTTTGACTTTGCTTGTGTACTGTGTGCTGTTCTGGTCACCACATTACAGAAAGGGTGGAGAGAGTACTGAAAAGATTTAAAAGGATGTTATCAGGAATGGAGAATTTTAGCTATGAGATTTCACCCAGAGGTTGGCTGTGTCTGTAACTCAGTGCCTGAAAAAGGTAGTGACAGAAACCCTCACTGCATTTAAAAAGGCAATCAGATATGCTCTTGAGATATCATAACCTGCACAGCTTCAGATCAAGTGCTGGAAAGTGAGATTAGAGTGATGGACCTTCTTCAATCGTCATTGGCATGATGGGCTAAATCACCTCCTTTCATGCTGTAAATATTTCTACGTTTCTATGAAACCATGTTCGTTTTCACGTTAACCACCATGTGCTGCTTGTAGATTTAGTTCATTTTTGGTAGTATGTGCTGCAAATTTCAATTTTAGAAACCCTTGGATTTCCACCCATTCCTGTGAGTTTTTTTTCTTTCAATGGGCAGCACCAGTCTCTCTTCCACTTTCATCAACCAGCAGCTATATGGCGTGTTATTTTAAGCAGCATTGTTTGGTCATTCCAAAGTTTCACAATGTGGTCAGCTATAACACACTGATTAATGGCTATGCTAGAGGCAATCCCACTTCGGATAATTCATCAATTATGTTGTCTCCCTGTCCCTCTGCTTCTTGTAACTTTCACTTGATGTTTCAGTCGCCCTTTGAGGGAGTCAGCTACTTTTACATATGCATTGTCATCTATCCCTGTATAGGTATAATCAGTGTCTGTCAATGTTACTTTTAATACATCTTAATTATCTCTTATGATCTGCGACTTCAGGTTTCCTGACAGCCAATAATAAATGTGAGTAAGATATTATTTAGCCAGACTTTTCTAACTGTTTTAACCATTTTAAACAACCTTTTGTCTAATAGACTTGTTCTTAGGAGGTCTATCTGTGGTGTGTACTGTTATAGTCGCTCATTCTTGCGTATCTGTGAAAAGAAAGATCAGAGTGGATCATTTTTTCAGGTCATCAATCTAATGTTTGTTGTCTGATTGATGTACAAGGAGAGCGATCAGTCTTTTCCAAATAAGAGCCTTTTCTAGAACCATTTTTCTGGATTGCTTCTCACAGCGTCCCTTCATTATTTGAGGGTGTATTGGTACAATCCAGTTAAGAATTGTTAATATGTCAAGGGAGTATCTTGTTTTAATTTTTTATATTTATTCATTGGACATGGGCATTGCTGGCTGGTCAGCATTTATTGCTCATCCCTAGTCATCCTTGAACGGCTTGTTAGGCCATTTCAGAGGACAGTTAACAATCAACCACATTGCTGTGACTCTGGAGTCACATGTAGTCCTGACCAGATAAGGATGGCAGATTTCCTTCTCCAAAGAACGTTAGTGAACCAGATGGATTTTTTCGACAATCGACAATGGTTTCATGGTCATCAGTAGATTCTTAATATCAGATATTTTTTATTAAATTCAAATTCCACCATCTTTGAACCCCCTTCTCCAGAACATTAACTGAGTTTCTGGATTAATAGCCTTGCGATAATACCGCTAGACTTTAATTAGAACTATGCCACATTTTCTGACAAAAGCAAGCATTATTATGGTTTATGGTTATGGTTAACAATTATGTATGTTATGCGCTGAATAGTGCTTCTTATTTCCCCCAGGGAATTTTTCTATATGTTATGATATATTAAAGTTATTTAATAATATTGGGACTGCCCAAATGAATGCGACCATCCCCTATAAACTATTTTAATTCTCCTCAGTTCCAGATAGTCTCAGAAGTAAGATTTTCATTTACTACCTCTGAATTGTGGCTATCTCAGGCCCTTGTTCTGATTGCCTTCTCAATATTTCCAGACTAATCTTTTGCCACAAGACTCTGTGATGACCATTGTAGATTTCCAGCTTTAAACTGGGCAATCTTCCATTTTTATTCCATCGTGAAATCCAAACTGAGATTAATTCCACATGACAAATGATGAAGTTAGCATCTTCTCTCCTTACGATGCATGCCTGCTAATTGTCCTATGCTTTGTCTATCTTCTGTCGGTGAGCCGTAAACTGCACACACTAGGTGGGATTCTCTGCCCCTCCCTCAACTCTCCCTCCATCCCTGGTCCCATCACTGTCAATGGGATTTCCCACTGAATCCACCTACACTGTTGGGAAACCCGTGGCTGTGAAACCAGAAGATCCCATCAGCGAGAAGGGCAGGAAAGTCCAAGCTGCAAATGATTCTCTTAACAAATACCCAGATGAGTTGAAACAAGCGAAGCCCCCTGAGCTCCATCCATCTAAAATGACATACTCTGGGATGTTCTCCAACATACCTTTAGTTAAATGATGGTTAATTAGCCATCATTTAAAATTCTTTCTTTGATATGATGAAAAATAGATTTATCAATTCTTCAGGCTTTCACTGAATGCTCTGAAATTAATTTAGCTCTAAACAAAAACATACTTCTAGACTGCACTTACTGCAAGGGTTGCAGATGTCATGCCTCATGTTCCTCACCTAAATAAGTCCACTTGCTCTTTTATGGTCTTAACTTTCTAACTGCTAAACTCTTTATTCAACATGGTACAACCATGTAAGTATAATAAACTCCAATCTTGATTTAATTACATTTATCTTGGAGCTACTTATATTAATTTTTGCAGTTAAAATGTAAATTCCCCTTGCCATTACTTAATTTGACCAATAGAGATTCCACATCATCTATGCTAATATTTTTCCTCAATTTGTATCAATATCATTTTTAATCAACAATGCAATTCCATCACTTTTTCCTTTCCGTCTGTCCTTCATAAACACTGAATAGCCCTCAATGTTTAGTTCCCATCCTTGCTCACCTTGGAGCCATGCCCAACTATTTCACGACTCTATGACTCTATATTCTAATGTTTACATCTATCTGTGCAACAAATTCATCCATTTTGTTTCGAATGTTCTGAGCATTCAGGTACAAAATCTTAAGGTGGTCATTTTTAATGTTTATTTTCCTTTCTTATTATTTTTTACTTGTTCCTTATCTGACTCTGGTCCCTGATTTCTCAGCTTATCACCTTCCTTATTCTCCTCACTGTCTTTTCCTCTTGTTCATAATCCCCTTGCTCTGACTCTTTGCAAAAGTTCCTATCGCCCTGCCGTATTAGTTTAAACCCTCTCCAACCACTCAGGAGGACAACATTCCTGCCCAGATGTTACTCATCCAGTTTGTATAGGTGTCACCTCCCCCAGAAACAGTCCCTCTCTCTCGCATCCTCCCTCTCACACCATCTTTTCTGTCACATATTCATCGTATATATCCTGATGTTTCTACTCTAATTAGCACGTGGCACAGGTAGTAGTCCTGAGATCATTGCCTTTGAGGCCCTACTTTTCAACTTGCTTCATAACTCCCTATATTCTGCTTTTAGGATTTTTTTTAACCAATGTCGTTTGTACTAATGTGTATTATGACCATTGGCTGTTCGCTCTCCCCCTTCAGAATATCCTCAGCCACTCTGAGATGTTCTTGACCCAAGGGAGGCAACATATCATCCTGGAATCTCGTTTGCGGCCATAGAAACGCCTATCTATTTCCCTTACAATTGAATCCTCTATAACTATTGCATTCTCACACTTTTTACTCCTCTCCAATTCCATTGTAGTGGTTTGTTCAGGACGGGAGTGCTTTAAAGCCACCAGAATTATAAAGAGAAGGGTGCAAAGCCTAAATATTGTAATATTAAATGATAAGTTAAATAAGACAGATAAAAACATGTTAGTGTTGAGAGAGTCCTGAATTCTCAGGGAATTTCAAACAAAATCTTGGATCACATTTCCGGTATCATATTTCTAATGGGAGCAACTTCATGGAAAGAATTCTGAAGAAACTGGTTGTCAATTTCCCATGTTGTTAACAGTGTTTGCACTTGTTGATACTTCTTCAATGGTCACATGGTAATAATTGCGCTTTGAGATGACTTGAGTTGCTGGGATTTATTTAATTTGTCGTTGCTATCTAATCCTGTGTACAAAGGCAATGTTTTTTAAACTAGGAAAGCAACATTTCTTTGAACATATCAGTGGTAGGTTTGATTGAGCTTTTGTTTTTTCAAGAGGCTGAACAAGCTTCAGAGAGAGTGATGCAATATGAATCACAAAGCAAATGGATCTAAAGCTCATGGATCTCCCCTGGTAGGTTGGTGAATGACATGGACACATACTATGTGTAACACATTATATTGTCATGTCCATTATATCTGGTATAACAGGCTGGTCAGAAGGGACTTATTTCTGCCTTACACTTATGGCATAGTGCCAACTATACTCCCATGTTCTCATTGAACAGACATCTTCCTAATGGAAGTCCATTTAAAGTGTTATCAAGCCAGTTCAGTACTAATTTTCACCGTTTCTCTTGTTCTTTAACTTTGATTGCTGATAAATCACCCTGCTGCTTTAATCTACATATTTTCTGAATGAGGATAGCCATATTTGGTGATCTTATTTACAGCTGGAAGAGGGAGAACAGAATAGAGATCATAAACTGTTCCAACTATCAAAGTGCGCTGAGATCGCAATCTGACTGTCCAAAAACTTAACTATTTCTTCAAAAGCACCTTGTTCACAGATGCTATGCTCTTGGTGCCACTATTTGAATGACATTATTTCAGACTACTCAACAACCAAGATATCCTCAATAACCATGCTCATCAATCATATTAACTAACATTCTCCCATCAATCTAATGGTGATTATGAGGAATATGTAACAGAATTTTGAGGTGCACTGGCCATGCTAAATCACCTTCAGTGTACCCAAACAGGTGCTGGAGTGTGGCAAGTAGGGGATTTTCACAGTAACTTCGTTGCAGTGTTAATGTAAGTCTACTTGTGACACTAATAAGTAAATAAAACTAAACATAACCAAGGATACTACCAGACAATAGCATTTCTCGCCTGCCTCCACCTCCTTCCAGGCATAGCACAATGCTATCCTGCCAACAATTGGCAATTGGGCCCACCCTCCCTCACAAGCATCTAGCCAGCAATTATTAGATACAGAGTTCGGCATCGACACTTCAGATCTTGGTAAAAGCTGCTAATAGATCCAAATGCTTCTTGAACTTGATGAAAAATTTAAGACTCTCTTCTTCTATCTATATCTCTTTAAATTACAACTAAAATATTCCCTTAACCAGACCAAATATACACTGAAGCATTGAATACATTTACCAATTGAGGACAAAATAATTTTGATTGATATTAGTTCATTACCATTCCGACAAAATTTGCAATACACCTTTATTGTCAGAACAGACACACCTGAGTTTGAAAATCATTCCCAATACACTATATTGCTATGTCACATAATCTGTCAAAGTCTTTCCATTATATATTTTTGTTTCTAAATACCCATTCAATCTTCCTATATCATCATCATATTACACAATGTGCTGTCAATGGAGTTTATTCTTTCAAAAAAACTAATGCTCAATGCCTATTTTTGTGCCCATTTCACAAATCTCCAGTACTCTACAGAGTGCCTCAGAGGCATTCAGGCCAGTAAGTGCTGATTTCAGTGAGGTCAGAATCAGCGCACCAAAAGAGCTGTTGCACATGCGACAATCTGTCTGTGGGAAGATCAGAGCATATGTCCATCCTCTGCAATTGCCAACCTTCTGATTTATTTCCTGGCACCCCTTGTGATCACCACACTCCATGACATCCCTCACCCCACCGATCATCGACTGATCCATCCCCTCTTCCCAGGTCAGCTCCAATTGCCAGCATCGAACCACACCCTCTGTGCAGCCCCGATTCCCCCCCCCATGTGCTCCAAACCCCTCCATCATGTGCAGCCCCGATCATCCCCTCCCTCTGTCTCTCATCAATCCCATCGTAGAGTGCAGAGTCGGTCACCCCCCACTCATTGGCCCTGCCCCCATTAGGCTTGGTGCTTTGTGGTCACTGCCAGAGTGCCATGCTGGTACTGCCCATGGGGCACCCCCTGCCCCGATCTCTGTTGGGTGAGGGGCCTGAAGGGCCTCTGTCCCCAGCGGGGATATCATGGTAGGCCCCTCTTGATAGGGACTAGCTTTAATTCCCACTGGTGGGAACCTTTCCCTGTGGGTGGGTGGGGGAGGAGACACTAGTGAGCCTGAAGACATTGTCCTGGGTCTACTAGTTGTATTAGAATTTAGATTCCAATATAGTAATCATCTTCATGCTGATATCCAGTACGAAGCTGATTACATTGAAAAAATATTGCCTGGAACAGTCCTGATTGGCCAGATGTTAGTTGCAAATCCTGCTACAGCCTCCACTGATGCATCCTGGCCCATTGTGTTACTCGAGCAGCGCATCAGCTTGGGAGAATCATTCCCCCCCCCGTGGATTTTTACCTGCCATTTCCCTCCTCAAAATGCCTGATGTTCAAAAATGTTTCCAATTAAATAGAAAATCAAAAGAGTGTATGTTTCACACTGTAACGGCGTTAAATTTACTGAACAATTTGTCTTGTGTTTCTTGATATCTTTGTTAAATATTTTATTTCAAGGCCTCATCTTTTTGAACAGACAAGGCTTCAACTGGCTTCTTCTCTTAACCGTATAACAATCAACAGGCAGCTTTCAATTATTCCTTTCCATTCAGAGTGATTGGCAGAATTTCCTAACAGGTTATGTGCTTCAGTTGGAGTTGAGGGGACGTTCCTGCATTCTGTAAGATTGAATTCTCAAAATGCTAACTACAAGCAAATGAATAACAAAACTGCTTTAATTTCCGTTATCAGCTGCTCATATAATTAAAATAGCTGTTAGTACCTGTGAACAGAAGTACTAATGATCACTGTTGCATTGATGACTGTGAGAAAAGAAGAGGTTATGAAGAATGGATATTTTATAATCTCTGTTATAGATATTGCTGTGGTAAAAGTGGTTTAAAAAATCTTTCCTGGATCATTTTCTCATAGAATGTGAGCGTCACTGACTGGCCATCATTAGTTGTCAAGCTTTCATTGCCCATGGGGTAGGTGAGGGTGAGCTAATCTTCTGAACTGCTGCAGTCCGTGGGTGTAGGTACATCCACAGTGCTATTAGGGAGGGTGTTCTAGGATTTTGACCTAGTGACAGGAAAGGCAATATGATTCCAAGTCAGACTAATGTGTGGCTTGGAGCAAAACCTACAGGTGGTGATGTCTCTCTTTCCACGTGCTTGCTTGTCATTCTAACTCAAAGGTTGTGGGTTCGGAATGTGCTGTTGGAAGAATGATGAAAGTATTTGGCAGCGTGGGATCATATAACGAGAGCTCATACACGGAAAGATTTGAATATTTTATCCAAGCTAATCAAATTGCGGTAGATATTGTATTCCCAACTTTCCTGAGAATCATGAGGGCAAGGGGAAAATATTCAGCTTCTTGCAAGTCTGCTGGAGTCAGAAAATCCAAACTCAAATACCTGTAATGAAGGTGGAGATATTATAGGGCCAATTCTCACCTAAACCTTTATTCATCACCAGGAGGTTCAGGTTCCATGAACGTAACCAACAAGATGATGAATCAATCACACTGTCTGTAGCTAAGAAATTAGCTGACTACCATGAATTTAAAGACAGACTTGTGTGTGGGTTGAGAAGCAAAGCTATCCAGGAGAAGCTATTAACAGAAAGCAACTACCCCTAAAGAAGGCTTTAGAAGTCACAATCTCAATGGAATTAGCAGCTAAGGAATCCCAACAATTAAGTTTGAGCACTAAAGTCCATAAGGTATTGACTGAAACCCAAACACAGATACAGGTTCAAAACTGCCACCAATGTGCAAAAACTGAACACACAGAAACTGACTGCTGGTGCAAGGATGTAAAATGTAGGAATTGTGGTAAAAGGGGCACATTGAATACTTGTGGTGGAGAAAGAAGCAAGTTTAAAGTTTATTTATTAGTGTGACAAATAGGCTTACATTCACAGTGTAATGAAATTACTGTGAAAATCCCTGCATCATCACACTCTGGCGTCTATTCAAGTACAAAGAACAAAGAACAAAGAAAATTACAGCACAGGAACAGGCCCTTCACAGCCTCCAAGTCTGCACGACCATGTTGCCCGACTTAACTAAAACCCTCTACGCTTCCTGGGACCATATCCTTCTATTCCATCTCATTATGTACTTGTCAAGATGCCCCTTAAAAGTCACTACCGTATCCGCTTCCACTACCTCCCCCGGCAATGAGTTCCAGGCACCCATTGCCCTCTGTGTTAAAAATCTGGCTCGTACATCCCTTTTAAAAACTTGCCCGTCGCATCTTAAACCTATGCCCTTAGTAATTAAAAATTAAACAGAGGGAGAATTTAGCATGGCCAATGCATCTAACCAGCACACCTTTCAGGCTAAGAAAAGAAACTGGAGCACCTGGAGGAAACCCATGAAGATACAGGGAGAATATGCAGAGACTGCACATGATGTATGAGGATGGTCTCAACAGAAATCTTGGGTTCATGTCACACTATCTGTAACCCCTATGACTTGCCTGGGTTAGCAAAAAAACGTCACTTACTGTGCTGTCTGGAGACAATACACATCTCTTTAACCTGTGCTCAGTGCTCCGTCCACACACATTGTCAACCACTTTAAGATTTGAATAGCAGGTTAGATGTAAAGATTCGCATTCTAATCAGTAATCTGCAACAGTCTTTGCTGTTATATGTGCTATTTGAGACCAGAACACCTCATTCATCTGACGAAGAGCAGAGCCTCGAAAGCTTGTGTGAGTTTACTATTAAATAAATCGGTTGGACTTAAACTTGGTGTTGTCAGACTTCTTACTGAGAGACTGCTCAACAGGGACCCAAGCCAGGAATCAAACCAGGTCCCGAGTGGTGTGAGACAGCAATGCTAACCACTGTGCCACGCCCAATAACAAGCCGCAATGAATTATAAAGAGCAAGAACCAAGTGCACCAAATGGAAAACTGAATAGAGGATACAGGATCCACAGGATTCAAAATGAGAATGAAAAAGGACCAGAATCACAGTCAGATAATGAATTGTCATTCAACGTACATGGTTTGTGGCTGCAACAGCCCATACGGGATAGATAACTGGTGAAAATAGAGGTGGACACCTGAGAAGCAGTTTTGTTGGTACAAGAAACTATTTACCAAGAGAAACTCAGGCATATCATCTTAAAATCCTCAAAGATAATATTACAGACGACACTGGGGAAATGGTTCGTTGAGGGGTGTATTAATATAAATGTGCTGCTAAACAGACAGATCGCAAACTTCTTCCTGCATATCCTAAAAGTTAACTATCCAGCCCTAATGGGGGAAACCTGGCTGCAGAGAATCAAGTTAAACTGGGCTGAAGTAAATCCTTTGTTGGAATTCGAAGCAAGTCCACTGAATATTTTAAAGAAATCTTTGCCTTTATTGGAGAGCTGGGAAGCATGAAAGAGATCTTAGTCCAGCAACAATTAAGGAAGAAAGCCAGGTAAAAAGCTTAAAGGTCAGGTCAATGCCATATACAATCAGGACAAAGATTGAAGCAAAACTAAAGAGGCTAGTCGAGATGGGATCCTCAGAAATGTTAATGTAAGTGATTGGGCCACACCAATAATACCCATGCTGAAGAACAATGGTTTGGTATGCATATGTGGCAATTGTAAAATCACTATCAATCTGGTACTGTGTGCAGAGCAGTACTGATTGCCTTTAATTTTTGTTCTATTCATTAATGGGTTGAGGATATCAATGGTTATGCTTTCCATTTCAGTGACATTTAAGAATTAATCACATTGCTGTGGATCTGCAATCACATGTAGCCCAGACCAGATAATGAAGACAGATTTCCTTCCCTAATCAATATTAGTGAACCAGTTGGGCTTTTACAATTGACTATGATTTCATAGTCATCATTAGACTTTTATTTCCATATTTGTATTGAATTCAAATTTCACCATCTGCCTTAGTGGGATTTGATCTCAGGTTCCCAGAGCAGTACCTTGAGTTCTAGTATTCCAGATGATTTATTTGCTGGATTGGTTGGAAGCCAATATTTCTGTAAAGTTGACTTTAATCAAGCTTATCTCCAGGTAAATGTGGATCCAGATGCAGAACAATATTTGACAATCGTGACACATAAAGAGCTATTCAAATATAAAAGGCTTCCATTTAGCATTACGTCTGCACTTGTGTTGTTCCAACCTGCCATGGATCAAATTCTAAGCAGACTGGTGGGAGTCCAGTGCTACTCGGACAATATCTTAGTTACTGGAAACAATGAAGCTGAGCAACTATAAAATTTAGAAGCTATACTCCAGAGACAAGAAGATTATAGACTATGAGCACAGAAACGTGATTTTGTCAAACCTTGTACTGAATATCACAGGCACGTCATTGAAGCAAAGGAACAACCCTTCAAAATTAAAAGCTATAACCGAGGTACCTGTATCTCAAAACATATATCAACCTTGATCATTTTTGGGCTAATTTAACTATTCAAATCATGCAGCGCAGAAGAGGCCCTTTGGCCAATCAAAGAAGGTTTGCACCTAAACTAACAACTATTCATTGAATAATAGAATCCCGACATTGCACAAGGACGCCATTCAGCCCAACAAGTCTACACAGACATTCTACATTATAGTTTGGCAATGGATAGGATGGATCTCAGAAAAAGTGAAGAAGGTGGCGGGTGAGGAGTTGGGCTGTGGAAAGCTGCTTGAGTTTTTGGCATTGTATCAAAACAAATTTCAAAAAAATCAGGAAAACAAGAAACATCCCTCCAGTTCTTGCCCATCATACATCTTCACCCCACGCAAGCAATCCTCAAGTCCCATCCATGTCAGCCCATGCCACCTCATGCCCTCTACCTAACACTATAGTGCTTAATGTCCCTATGCCAACATATGCAGTTGTGCCCACCTTCCCACCCTCTATAACTCCTTATAGCTCCTTTGTCAACTTAATGCCAATTCATGCTAACCATGCTCCCTGTTAACCACTGCACTTTTTCCTTACAGTTTACCATGCCATTTCATGAGGAGTAGATCTTAGGACCTATGCAGAGATTAGATAAAATCGTGTTTTATGAAATGAAGTTCTGTGTCTTTATTGTAAACTTCTCTATATTAAAAAAGTACTAATTTATAAAAATCTATTTACTACATTTACAATTTTTCAACTACATAAAGCCTTACAACAACATTTCATTCAGTACGTAATCCTTTGTAACAACAAGCACTGGAATTCCTGGTTCCACTTAATGGACCATATAACCATTTGTATCTCTCAATCAAACTGTAAAATGGCAGGCAACTTATTGTGATAATGGATGGTTGCGAAATCAGTCATGGAGCAATAATCCAGTGGTGGAAATGCTCAAACTTATATCAACAGACAGAGTGAAATAGTAAACAATGTTTTTTTAAACACTGAAGGCATTTTTTTTCAAAGATTTAAAGGATTGTGCTTTTAAATACCTTGTCATCTTGACAATTCCCTTTGACAGGTTCTCTTGAACATTCCTCTTAATAGGTCTCCTTGACACTTTTGACAGGTTGTCTTGACAGTTGATTTTGATAGATCTTTTACATGTTCCAATGAGCTTGACAGCTAATTTTCACTTTTTACACACTTTCATTTCTAATTTCAAAACTTTGGAAGGGCACCTTACCTTCCCCAGAGATGTCGTGGGAACCGATCCAAAGGGATACCTTACTTCTCCAAAGGAGTACCCTGGCTATCCAAATGAATCCATGAAGCTCAAGCCTGGTCTTACCAAGTCTATTTTACGTAGACTTTCATACTCCTGAGTTACCAAATTTTAACTGTGCTGAGGCCAGGTGATGATTTAAGTGAATAGCTGATTCCATAAACCGGACAAACCATTACCCCCATTCCCACCTTCAGGAAAATTGGAACTGCTGTTTCAGGCAAACCCACCATTTTAACCACAATAAAGAGACTCTCTGTCATTATGAAAATCTGAGCCTGTGTGTTTAACACCAGAGCTCCAGGGGAGAGGGAAAATACTGCTTCACATATGATTGTGCTGGGACATTGAGCTAAATCTTGTGAATTTGGACGAGTGAACTGATCAGAGATAGGGTTGTCTTAGGCACAAGTCATCTTGCTATGAGAACACTCCTGCTGACAGAAGAGAAGTTTACTCTCAAGAAAGCTATCAAGTGCAGAAGCTCTCAGCTGGCTAATCATCAACTAAAGAGTGTTAATTGGAGAACAGATGTGATTATGCACTATGCTGAAAGGCATTCCAATCTCCCAGGAACAAGTCACTGATGAAAAGGAAAGACATCTTACAGAAGGGTCAACAGAAAGATCAAAACAAGAGTATAGAGCGTAAGTACTACCAAGAACCCTTAAAGAAGGGAAAATAAACCTGCCCAATGTGGGGAAAGCTGATCTCTCACAGCAAGTAGGTGAGCCAGAGTCATATAGGTATTTTGATAGAATGAAGAAAGGCAAGTCGATAAAAATGGTTGCTGGGACAGTTTTGAATAATGATTTGAATAAATTACTCTACATCCTAAGATAGGTTGGTGCCATTAAGTCTCAAGGTAGAAAGTGGAAACTACAACTGAAGTCAATTCATAGGTCATGTGCTGACTGCTAAGGAACATCAGTCCTGATCCTGATAAGGTACAGGCTTTAGCAAAGCTCCAGCAACCAGCAGATTTGAAGGTGGTTCAGTGACTTCTTGGATTTGTGAACTACCTAGTCAAATTCTTAACCACATTGTCATCAAAATGTGAACCTCTACACAAGCTCACTGCAAAAGGGTGTTCAATGGTACTGGGGCACAGAATAAGAAGCAGCATTCACTCACATCAAACAGTTAGTGATGGAAAGCCCAGAGTGGAGGTACTATGATATCAATGATAAAGTCATTCTGCAATGTGATGCCAGTGAAACAGGGCTTGGAGCATTCTCATGCAGCAAGGACAACTAGTTGTGTTTGGCAAGTTGAACACCACTCCAGACAGATCGAGGAAGAGTGTTTGCATTGTCTTTGCTTGTGAGCAGTTCAACAAATATCTGTTTGGGAGAGAGAAAGTATCATCCAAAATGATAGCGTCCAATCACAAGCCACTTCAAAGCATCTTTCTCAAATTGCTCTGCTTTGCTCTGAAAAACCTGTAAAAGATGTCACTTTGTTTGCAGGGATGTAATTTGCATGTACATCACTGGCACGTTATTCAAGTGCTGCACACCTTTTGAAGAAAGTTACTGATGTGACAATGTGACATCTTCTAGATTCAATGAGAAGCACAACACAACATGAATGGAAGTCATCAGCTCAGCAGAGGTATTGAATCTGACAGACAAATAACTTGCCTAGATCAAGCAAACAAAATGCAACTCTCCAGGTGCTCCAGGAAGTGGTGATGAAAGGATGACTTAAAACCATCAAGGACACACCTGTTGCTGTAAGATTATTAGACAGACAGAGATTAAATAATTGCTTACAACGGCATTTTGTACAAAGGAACTCAGATCATTAATCTTAAAGAGATGAGAAAAGAGATGCTGGCGTGCATCCATACAAGCATCAAGGAATCTGGTGTACTCTGAGGAAGGCAAGAGAAGTGCCCCATTGGCCAAACATAAACAATTAGATTAAGGGCCACACAGCAGGCAGTACACTGCTTGTACTGAACTTAAAGCTGAGCAAACTAAACGGGGTTTCCACAGTAACTTCATTGCAGTGTTAACATAAATCTACTTGTGACACTAATAAAAAAAACTTTAAATGAAACAGTCTCTCATGACTCATGACATCTAAGACTGACCATGAATTAAGTTTGGAATAGACCTCTTCACTCTCACTGGAACTGATGATCTTGTCATAATGACTACAAGTGAGATTGTGGAAGGCTTGAAAGTATATTTCAGTATTGTAATAAGTCACAGTGGCCCTCAGCTCATGAGTGAGGAATTGAGACACTTCATGAATGATTGCGAAATGTAAAGTTACACATTACTGTCACACTATTCCCAGTCAAAAATGGAGTAGATCCAGCCCAGATTTATATGAGGTAATCTTATAGAGGAGAAACACACATACTTGAAGGCATGGAATATAGTCCAGTTCAATGACTAATTGAGTCGAAAGTAAGTAAGCCATGTCAACTTTTTAATGGCACTGGCTACCTCAAACCAGGTAAGTTTAAAGCTCTGATGTGAAGATGCCGGTGTTGGACTGGGGTGGGCACAGTAAAAAGTCTCACAATGCTAGATTAAAGTTTATTTGGAATCATGAGCTTTCAGAGTGCTGCTCCTTCATCAGGTGAGTGAAGAGATGGGTTCACAAATACAGCATATATAGACAGACACACGCTTGCAAGATAGTGTTTGGAATGTGAGTCATTACATGTAATCAAGTCTTTGCAAGTAGACAGTGCAAATGGGGAGAGCAATAGTCACAGGTTAAAGAGCTGTCTCAAGGCAAAATAGTTGGTAAGATTTTGCAAGACCATATCAAATGGTGGGGGTTGCACGTAGTGTGCCATGAACCAAGATCCGGATTGAGGCTGTCCTCATACGTGTGGAACTTCACTATCATTTTCTGCTCAATGACTCTGCGTTGTTGTGTGTCTTGAAGACCACCTTAGAGAACATTTAGCTGAAGATCGGAGGCTAAATGCCTTTAACTGCTGAAGTGTTCCCTGACTGAAAGAGAACATTCGTGCCTGGTGATTGTTGAGCAGTGTCCATTCATCCGTTGTCATAGCGTCTACATGGCCTCGTGGAAATACCATGCATTGAGATACCCTTTCCTGTAGGATATGAGGTAGACAATGTTGGCCAAGTCGCATGAGTTTGCACTGTGTACCTGGTTGGTGATGTTCTCATGTCCAATGATGGTATCCCTCTCGATGGTCTGGTACATCTTACAGAGGTTGCCGAGGCAGGGTTGTGTGGTGTCATCATCGCTATTCTCTTGAAGGCTGGGTAGTTTGCTGTGATTGATCTATTTGAGGTTGGGCAGTTGTTTGGAGGCAAGTAGTGGAGGTGTGGGGATGGCCTTGGTGAGATGTTCATCTTCATCGATGACATGTTAAAAGCTCCAAAGACGATGTCACAGTGTCTCCATTCCAGGGAGGCTTTGGATGACAAAGAATACTCTGTCAGTCAAAGTTTCAAGCTCAGCCAGGTTTAAAGGTCTTTGACAAGGTAATTTATAGGTGGGAAGCATTTGTGGAGGTGGCGGTTTCAGGCCCTTGGGGGTGGGTGGAGGTCAGGTCAAATTGAGTCAGATATAGGGGGTGGTACAGTAGGTCAGGCCTTTGGAGGTATTCGGAGGTTGGGGAAAGTTCCATGGTGAGAGTGAGGGGGATGTCTGTTGGGGGCAAGGGGGAATCCTTCCAAATGTCCAGCATTACTCTCTTCTGCATCAACAATACAGGTTATTGTGGGAGATGAGGGAAGTGGTTGCAGAGCCCCTGGCGATGATCTTTGCATCGTCCATGGAAACGGGAGAGGTTCCGGAGGATTGGAGGATTGCAGATGTGGTTCCTATATTTAAGAAAGGGAACAGGGATAGTCCAGGAAATTACCGACCGGTGAGTTTGACTTCAGTGGTTGGTAAGCTGATGGAGAGGCTTCTGAGGGATAAGATATATGAACATTTGGAGAAGTTTGGACTGATTAGAAATAGTCAGCATGGTTTTGTCAAGGGCAGGTCATGCCTTACGAGCCTAGTTGAGTTCTTCGAAAATGTGACTGAACACATTGACAAAGGAAGGGCGGTGGACGTAGTGTACTTGGACTTTAGTAAGGCATTTGATAAGGTCCCCATGCAAGGCTTCTGGAGAAGGTGAGAGGGCATGGGATCCAAGGGGCTTTGGCCTCGTGGATCCAGAAGTGGCTTGCTGGCAGAAGGCAGAGAGTGGTTGTGGATGGGTCTTGTTCTGCATGGAGGTCGGTAACCAGTGGAGTGCCCCAGGGATCTGTTCTGGGACCCCTGCTGTTTGTCATTTTCATAAATGACCTGGATGAGGAAGTGGAAGGATGGGTTAGCCAGAAGTGGCTTGCCGGCAGAAGGCAGAGAGTGGTTGTGGATGGGTCTTGTTCTGCATGGAGGTCGGTAACCAGTGGAGTGCCCCAGGGATCTGTTCTGGGACCCCTGCTGTTTGTCATTTTCATAAATGACCTGGATGAGGAAGTGGAGGGATGGGTTAGCAAGTTCGCCGACGATACAAAGATCGGTGGTGTTGTGGATGGTCTGGAGGGATGCCAAAAGTTGCAGCGGGACATAGACAGGATGCAAGACTGGGCGGAGAAGTGGCAGATGGACTTCAACGCAGATAAATGTGTAGTGGTCCATTTTGGCAGGAATAATGGGATGAAGGAGTACAATATAAGGGGTAGGAGTCTTAGCTGTGTTGTAGAGCAGAAGGATCTCGGGGTCTGGGTCCATAGGACTCTTAAATCGGCCTCGCAGGTGGAGGAAGTGGTCAAGAAGGCGTACGGTGTACTGGCCTTCATTAATCGAGGAATAGAGTTTAGGAGTCAGGAGGTAATGATGCAGCTCTATAAGACTCTTGTCAGACCCCAGTTGGAGTATTGTGCGCATTTCTGGTCGCCTCATTACAGGAAGGATGTAGAGGCTATTGAGAGGGTTCAGAGGAGATTTACAAGGATGCTGCCTGGATTGGGAGGCAGGCCTTATGAAGATAGGTTGAGGGAGCTGGGACTCTTTTCACTGGAGAGACGTAGGTTGAGAGGCGACCTGATAGAGGTTTATAAAATGTTGAGAGGAAGAGTTAGGGTGGACTCTTAGAGACTATTTCCCCGAACGGAAATGGTCAATACGAGAGGACACAGATTTAAGGTGCAGGGAAGCAAATACAAAGGAGATGTCAGGGGTAGGTTTTTCACTCAGAGGGTGGTGAGTGAATGGAACCGACTGCCGTCGGAGGTTGTTGAGGCAAACTCACTGGGGTCTTTTAAGAGACTTCTGGATGAGTATATGGAAAAGAATAGGATAGGGGGTTATAGATAGGTCTGTGGATTGGTAGATGTGATCGGCGCAACTCATGGGCCGAAGGGCCTGTTTGTGCTGTATTGTTCTATGTTCTAATACAGCGCCACCACCAACTGTAAAACAAGTAGATATTGAGAAGTACCTCATCTGCAGGTAGGATAGTGATGTCTTTAAACAGCATTGGTAAGAGGCCCTCATTCAGTTGAATACATTTTCAGTGGTGTGTGTTTAAGAGAAAGCATTAACTGGAATGGAGAGGTCCAAAATCCCAATTCCAGGTATCAATCAGAATTAGATACTGACTGACGTTATGATTTCCCATCTGTACACTTCCAGTTCACATATCAACTTTGCACAACAATTGGCAATTGCCAAGGATGACACCAAAACTATTGAGGAATGCCCCTTCCTCTCCATTTTTCATTATATGGAACAGTTCCTGTTGAACCAAGACCATCAATGTTACAGACCCAAACTGGGCAGCCATGGTTTTTAAATAGCAGAATGTTGCAGCATTCATAAAACACCTCATCCTTACTGTAAGCTGCATAAAAATAAAATCAGCACTGTTCATATGAGGCCTAAAAGATTTATGTCCTTGTTCAGTTCAAAATGAATTGCCCTCCTCCACACACACACGACTAGATTTTCTCAAAGTGACAAATGAGCCTGAATTTGGCATCACTATAAACATTTTTTTAAAAATCGCTTTGATATTCACTTGGAGATGAAGGTAAACAATTATCAGTCAGTGTGAAGGGGTATTGTGTTGTCAACTTGTGCAAGTGGCACATAGTCATCCCACAATGGAATCTCATACTCACTGAATACACATTGTTGCTCCACACTAAATGACAGTTATATATTGTACATACATACACCTCCTGGAGGGGAAATACTATTGGAAATAAATGTGTAAGTTCTGAATTATTCTTGGTCTTTGCTATCACTAAAGGGTAAACTCAAGAGATTTTAATTCATAATTTTAAATCTGCAAGAATGGATCAAAACAAATTGAGAATAACCAATTCTCCAACTGACTGAAATGACAAAGGAATATTCAATGTATAAGGAAGCCCCGTGATTACATCGTTATTCATATCTTCAATCCTGATCAAACATACCAAAAAAAAGGACATTTGATCCATTGTCCTGAGAAATCTTCCACCAATAACTCTACCCCATTGCTGTTAATCTCCACATTCCATCCACATGGACAATGACATTGATATGCTCAAAAGGTGTCCATGTTGCCTGCAATGTTAGAGCCCAATGCTCTTCATACTAGGAATGAGAAATGATAGTTTTCACCCTTCTGAGGTTGCAGATATTGTGGCTTTGGTAGTTTTTGCTGCTGGAGAGCTTGTTGTAAACTTATGAATCTACAGAACACCAAATCCTGGATTTTCAACCATGAAGTGGAGAATGGTAGTCAAAATAATTCCTGCTCAGACCACCCACAGGGGCAGAAAGTGTCCAAAATGGCCAGGGGTTGGTGCAAGCTAAGTCAAGTCAGCCACCCTGGGAAGAAGTTTAGAGACAGCCATATATGCAGGAGTATTATATAGTGCAATGGAGCACAGAGCAGAGGACATAGGTTTGAATCTTGCAGTTCGACTCAGTTTCAATCTCTAAAATTTTACCATGGGAGGAAAGAAGCAACCAGTAGTTCAATTGTTCTCCATTTGATCATGTGAGTTTAGTAACTGATCTGTGCTCGCTGTGCTTGATTGGCTAAGCCTGGATGTAGATTCAAGAAAAAAGCAGCTATTGGAAATTGAGGTCAAAGGGTGGTGTAGGCATTTCACAGCATTGTATAAAACTTGGTAAATAAAGTTCCTGCACATTTGGAGGTGAGAGTGATCGCTGCATTACTCCGTGGAAATTAAATATCTAAAATATCCAACACTCATTTTCACTGGATTTTTCCTACAAGTGGATTTTTCCTACAAGTGACAAGTGGCCAATTCAGATACTCTCTGGTGAAGACCTCATCAGATCAGATGGAGTCATATATGGCCCAGATTATGTAAGGATGGCAGACTTCCTTCTTTAAAAGACATCCATGAACCAGCTGGGGTTACATAGCAATCGATTATAGTGTCATAGTCTCCATTACTGAGAATAGCTTACAATTTCATATTTATTAATTAATTGAATTTAAATTCCATCAGTTACTATGGTGGGATTTGAAGTTGTGCCTCAGAGTATTAGTCCAGTGTCATCAGTACTACGCCACCGCTTCCCCACCCTTCATGACCTATAACCTCCAAAAGATCTCCAAAGGCTCTGGATCGTAACTTCCAGGTAGAGTAATATATCTCAGGCTGGTCTCTTACACACCTTTGCAAACAAGAATATTGCCTTCTTGCACCCCAGAAGATCACCTTCAGTTATCTTGCTCTTTCTGCTGTCCATCTGAACTATCATTCTCAGGTTTATCACCTTACCCTCATCCTTTGGTCCTCTAACTCAGGATTATTACTCATTCTCTGCTCTCCACCATTGTAAAGGATTCTTTTTGCTGCTCTAGAACAAAACTGACATAGCAAGAGACCATTCAGCCCATTGTGTCTCTATCAGCTGAAAAACAGCTAACCAGTCAATCATACTTTCCATCTCTTGATCCCATGCATATCTAAGTTTGTTTTTAATGTGATGAATGTTTCTGTCTCTACTGTTTTTTCAAACAGTGTGTTCCATTACCCCACCAATGAACAAAGTGAAAAATTACTCCTCAACTCCTCCTTAATCCTTCTATTAATTACTTTAAATCTATGTCTTGCTGAGGGAAGTAGCTTTCTCCTGTCCTTTTCTCAGGAATTATAGAATGATAAAATACCTACAATGCAAAAGGATGCTATTCAGCCCATCAAGCCTGTACAATCCTACCCAGTCCCTATCCACGAAACCCCGTGTATTTACCCTGCTAATCTCCTTGACACTAAAAAGCAATTTACCATAGCCAATCCACCTACCTTGCACATCCTTGAACTATAGGAGGAAACCGGAGTACCTAGAGGAAACACACACAGATAACATGCAAACTCCTCTTGATTGAACCCAAGTCCCTGGCACTGTGAGGCAGCTGTGCTAACCACTGTGACACCCCTCAAAATTTCATTCTGCTGAATCTTACCTCAGATTCCTTGGTTCCAAAAGAAAATATGTTCAATGTATTCAATCTTCCCTCAGAAGTAAGATTCTTCATTCCAGTGAGGTCACACCTTTTCTGCGATGCAGTGAGTAGAGCCATATGTAGTACTGTAGCCGCAGTCTAACAAGTGTTTTGTATCATTCTAGCGTAGTCTCTCTGCTCTTATGCTTTCTTAAAAATTCTTTCATGAAATGTGGGTGTCAATGGCAAGAGCAGCATTTGTTGCAACTATTGAACCAAGTGCCTTGCTGGGCCATTTCAGAGGGTACTTAAAAGTCAACCACATTTCTGTGGGTCACATGTCGGCCAAATCAGATAAGATGGCAGATTTCCTGGATATTAGTGAAACAGATGGGTTTTTAACAATAGCTGATGATAGTTGTCATGATCACCATAATTCCAAATATAATTAACTGAATTTAAATTCCACTGGTAGGATTTGAACCCATTTCCCTAGCTTGTGATACAGCCGCAATGCCATTGTCTTTCCTATACTCTTTAAGCTAATAAAGGAAATCTTCTGGGACGTCTTCCAAAAATCATTCGACCTTCCCATTAATCCATTGGGTCTTCTCTCTTTATCACTCTGCTTCAACACATTAGGATCAAGTCAACTGTTGCTGCTTAATATTTATCTTAATTGTCTGTAATTATTGACTGTAGAACATTAACATCCCTAAAAAGCAAAAGTTAGAGTCACAATCTGTAACGCCTTAATGAGTTGGTTCAAACTGGCCAACTGTGATTGGCCCAAATATTTATTTTTTAAAAAAATACAACCATCCCGAATGGCATTGTAAACAAGATTAATTTCAATAATAGTGAGACATTATTTACTCATTAATAGCAGCTTTCTGAAGCAAAAAAGCAGGCAAATATACTTAGAGGAAAGAAATGATTCTTGAACACACTATTCATAAACAATTAATTAGCTTTAGCGGTGCATTGAGCTGTTTAAATGCTTCATTATTCTACACAATTATCACCTTCACTGTTAACATTAGACTCTTTGCAAAAGCCTAGGCACGCCTGAACATGGGACTCCCATCCAGATCACTTTGATGTCTGCAACTTGGCTCAAAATCTGTTCTTCTGGTTTTCAGGAATTTGGCAGTAAGTTTCAGTTTTCTAGCAGCTGGTTTATTGGGTGCATCATGCTTCCAAAATGCACTGTAGTACTTACATTGGTACTAGCCACACCAGGTGCCATTAACACATGCTCAGGAAATGTCATCCAGGAGGGTAGTAGAACTGCTATCTAAATACTCCAACTAGGATGCTCAGTTAACCCTTGCAAATTTGACCCTTTGTTCAGCAGTAGGAAGGGTATCCAACCAGCACTAAGAGAGACAGCAACTATTCTCAGGCTGGTTGCTAATTGATTGCCCTTGTCTCTGCTCAAGGAAGTAGCTCTCTCCTGTCCCTTTAATGGTTGTTTGAAGTTGCTAAGATCTACATGGAGTCATGTACAGGTGCTGAAGGGTTGTGATGACAATGTGCTTTTCGGAAATGTATTTTAGTCATGTTTCTTGTTAAGGATCGATTTTATGCACTTGAAGCTGTTCTGTCTGGATCCAACAGTATTGCATTGCTACTGCAACAACATAATTGATCTTAATTGATGCAACATTTGTTTTAATTTGAACTAATGCAAGCTTCTTTGTTTTGTGTTTTCCCCTGGGGTATTGCAGAGTAGGCTTCATTAGATTGATTGACAGATGAGGACAAATGACAGGATGGGGCTAGGCTTTCACAAAGAACTCAAGGCAGGCTGCTATTTGGAATTTTTAGAGAAAAGTTGCTTTCTCTATATGTCTTGCTCTACCTAAAGTGGAGACTGGAATCTGCCAACAACTAAGCCTTTTTCTCAACAATGTCTAGACCCCTTGTGATTTTGAACAGCTTTATCAAATCTCCTCTCATCTTCCTCTTCTCAAAGGAGAACGGTCCCAGCTTTGCCAATCTACTGAAGTTCCTCACCCCTGGGACATTCTGCTGATTTTTTTTCTACACTCTCTATAATGCCTTCACATCCTTTCTAAGGCTTAATGACCAGAAATGGACAAAACACTGAGGTCGAACCAGTGTTTTACTAAGATTCATCATTGCTTGCTTTTGCACTCTATGATGAGCTTCCAATCTCATTTGCACACCATCACTGAGACAGCCTACTTCCATTTCTGTTTCGATGACCCAACTTTGACCTTGTCTCAACTCATCTGCTGCTCAAACCCCACACCCATGCCTTCATTGCCTCTATTCTTAATGAGTCCAGTGCACCCCCAGTTGGTCTTTCACATTCTCCTCCAAAACTCTGCTGCCCATGTCTTAATTCACATCAAATCCCCCAGTCAACCCAACTCTCACTGCACTAAACTGGCTCCCAACCGAGATACACCTTGATTTTAAAATTCCCATCCTTGTTGTCAAATTACCTCATGTAATCCCCCACCTCTGTAATCTTTTTCAGCTCCACAATCCTCCGAGGTTTCTATACCCATCTAACATTGGCCTTTTGACATTCCCCAATTTTAATCGTTCTGCCACTGGTTGCTGCACTATTAGTCCCACTGGATTAACAGCACTGGATTCTCTATCTCTCCCTCATTCCCACCCACTGTAATGGGGGTAAGAATTCCCCTCTTTGTCTGTCAAGTGCATGTTTTGAAAGTGTTTTGTTAACTACCAAATAAATTCCTGCCCAATAAAAAGGTGTATCTGTTTTTTTTTAAGGAAACAAGGGGTTAAGCAATCCTATTTTTAACATTCCCACTAACAAGTGAGTCTGTGCCTCATCAAAAAAACTGTTGTTTTAGTCTAAACTTTGTCAGTTCAGACCATCAGCCACATGAAGCAGAAGGTGAGGCATCACTAGGGATTTTTCTTTGGGTTACAGTGTCAAAGATCCTAAAACTAATTAATCAAATATCAAAACAAAACTCTGCTATTTGAGGACAATGCAGAATCTGACCTATTCAGTCTTTAACTGATGACCACTTCATCACATGATTTTAGATATTACACCACTCTTATACTGACATACCACAAATACTGGCTGTGGTAACTTGTCATCTTCCCAAATATCAGGAGCTCAGGTCACTGTAGAAAGTATTCCATTTTCTGTAAGAAAATGATGACTGGCATTGCCGACCTGATGTCCATTTGGCATTTCCCCATATTTTGTTAGACAGAAAACAGAATGGTTACCTACCAATTTCCAAACATAAAAGCCTACCAATCCCAACACATCCTCTTTTCCAATTCCCCACATGTCCTCTCTGCCAATTCCCCACACATCCATTTGCCAATTCCCAACACATTCTCTCTGCCAATTCCCAACACATCCATCTGCCAGTTCCCAACATGTCCTCTCTGCCAATTCCCAACACATTCTCTCTGCCAATTCTCCACACATCCAACTGCCAATTCCCAATACATCCTTTCTACCAATTTCCAACACATTCTCTCTACTAATTCCCAATATGTCCTATTTGCCAATTCCCCACACATCCATCTGCCAATTCCCAACACATCCTCTCTGCCAATTCCCAACACATCTTCTCTGCCAATTCCCAACACGTGTCATCTCTGCCAATTCCCAACATATCCTCCCTCCGAATTCCCAATACATCCATTCTGCCAAATCCCACACTCCAGCTTCCACTCAAGCCCCATGCCTGCCATACCTCATCTCCATTCTAAATGTCAACACTCCTGCTTACACTCTATATACCTGTATCATTGCTGAACAAAATAAACTACAACAAACTTGGGCAAGCATGTCCAGCCTGAGTAATGCCTAAGCTCAAAACTCTCAAGCCATTTGAGGAAAGAGCCCTCGAGTGGCCGGAGAGGAGGAAGAGCACATCCAACAGAATGAGGACAATGGTATGGAATTCAGGGAGAGAGAGACTGAGGGTTCATAAGCAAATTGATATAGAGAAGGACAAGGTATTGGAAATGCTGGCAGCCTTAAAAGTGAATAAATATCCAGGTGTTGATGAATTGTGCCTTAAACTGCTGTAAGAGGCAAAAGAGAATTCATCTTGGCCATGGGGGAGGTGCCATACTTCTGGAGAAGAGCTATTGTGGTTCCGTTGTTTAAGAAGGGTGTAGAGATAAACTCGGAAAGGACAGACCAGTGAATTTCTGGACTGTGGTAGGGAAACTATTGGGGAAACTTCTGAAAGAGACCATCTGTCTCCACTTGGAGAGGCAAAGTTTGTTCAGGGATAGTCAACATGGCTTCGTCTGAGGAAGGTCATGCTTTAAAAATTTGATCTAATTTTTTGAGGAAGTGCCAGATATACAGATAAGGATAGTGCAGTCGATGTAGTTTATATGGATTTCAGCAAAGCCTTTGGCAAGGTCCCACATAGGAAACTTGTAAAGAAGGTAAATGTACATGGGGTACTGGGTAATATGATAAAGTGGATTCAAAATTGATTCAGTTTTAGGAGACAGAGGAAGACAACAGAATGCTGTTTTAGTGACTGGAAATTCTCTAGTAACATATCAGAGGGATCTTTGTTGGGCCCCCAATTATTCTTCATTTATATAAATGACATTGATGACTATGTGGGGGGTAGGATTTGCAAATGACACAATGATCAGCTGAGAAAATAGCACCCTTGATTGATTATTGCACCCTTATTGAAAATAGCAATGGAATGGTCAAATGGGCTGATAAGTGGCAGATGAAATTTAATCCTGAGAAGTGTGAGGGGATAAATTTTGGAAGGCGTAATTTAACAAGAAAGTATGCAATGAATGTAGGACATTCATTAGGACACAAGGAAGTTCTGTGGAACAAAGAGACCTTGATAATGTTTGTCCAATGATCTTGGAAGGCATAAAGGCATGTTAGTGTGGTGGTAAAAAAGGCATTTGGGACACTTGACTTTATCAATTGAGGCATGGATTTCAAAAACAGGGAAGTCATGTTAAAGTTGTATATAACTTTGGTGAGGTCACAACTGGAGTACTGTGTGAGTTCTGATCGCTACATTATAGAAGGATGTGATGCATTGGAGGGTGCAGAGGAAATTCACCAAGATGCTGCCTAGGATGGAACATGTAAGTTATGAAGAGAGATTGCATAAGCTTGGGTTGTTTTCATTTAAACTGTTATCCTCCAAGGTAACAGGAACTGGCTTTGAGAGCTAGGAGAAATGGCCTGCTCTGTGAGAGAGCCTGTGGAATTGTGGGAGCAGCATTGTACCTCTCCTAGGCACTAGTTTGAGGGCACTCTCCCAGAGACATTAGCCAGTGTTGAAGTGAGTATCCCTTATATCCCCGAAAGCAGATGTGCTGTCCCCTCCAAATCACAGGCACCTTGAAATGACTGAGAGTGTAGGAATCATGGCCGCTCCCAATATAACATGCATGCACGTGCAGGATGTACCTGCAATAGTCACATGCCAGTTGCTCATTGTTGGAATGGTAGCTTTTATGGTTTATAAACATTAGGGGCTGCTGCTATTCTGCACTCTCTCGTACTCTGACTTCTCACTGTGAAGTTCACGTGATTCCTGGATCACCTGTAATCTGTATTCCTTTCCATTTTGCAGGAGGAATCTCTGCACTCTGTAAATCCTGTCCACCAACTCCTGTTTTAAAATGGGAACCTGGACATTATTCTCTTTTCCAAAGAGGACTAAGGACAAACGTGACCCTCTGAAACCACTGCAGCCCCGACTATTGAGTGTTGGTGCAAACCATTTCCAATGTACCATACAAAGCCTCCCCCACCCCTCTGTTTTGATGTCTGTGAGATCCTCTCTCAGTAAATGATGAGCTATTTCTTTGAGCATCATGTTTGCGAGCTTTTCATGCCGCCTTGTTGGGGCCCAGCTCATCTCCCCTCCTCGCAGTCATCACTTTTCATGTAATCCTCAAATGTCACAATGCAAGTCAGAAGCTACAAAATGATTTGAATAAAATTTGCATGCGCATACACAACAGCCAAATATATGGTCGTGTATGTTGGAAGAAATGGTCACGTATACACTCAATAAACATTATTTTATTCAATAAACATTATTTTATTAGTTAAGGATGAAACTGAAAGAGACCAAGCAATGATTGGTACCAGGAATAGGAGCATGGGATCCTTCATCACACGACATTACTTATCCAGATATAGGTCGCAATTCTCCCAAAAATGCTGAATTGATGGAAAAATTGATGGGAAATCCCGACTGTTCTGTCAGTTCAGCTTCTCACCTGAATTTCTACACTCTGTGCACTACAGAGTTCCCAGTCGGGAATCTCATTGGAAACCCAGGGTGGCAGGGTCTATTTGTGCTGGAGTCTGACAGTTCTGGAACTCTGCCCATGCGCAGACTTCCCATTTGCTGGCCAACTCAATCGTTGGCCAGCCCGAGACCCCCACAGTGTTGCCCCTCCAGCTCCCTTCATGAAGCGATCCTCCTGATAACAGTTCCCCAGCCCACCCCTCCCTCGCCCCAGAACATCCCGATGCACAGACCACCCCTCAGCAGTGGCGATCTCTCCTCCCCTTCACCCTGGTAGAATCCCCTTGCTCACCCCTCCCAGGGGTCAGACAGGAGGCAACGCTCCCCCCACCTGCAGACCACCTTCTCCCCCACCCCAATCGCTGCCCTCCCTCCATCGTAGACAGACCCACCCCATGGCCTTGGTACAGCCTGATACCCAATGGAGAGTGCCAAGGTGCTCGCTGGGCATGGGTACTTTGCCCCTTGGGCTGTGCCAGGAAGCACAAGTTGGCACTGCTAGGGTGCCCGTGCCCCAGGGACACCAGACCCCACTGTCTGACCCCCTACAGGCCCCATTTGGCCCCCCACCTTCATTCTGGCAATTGGGAACTAGTCTGAGCTCCCCCAGAATGAAGTAGTCTAGGCAGGGTGGGAGTTTCAATCAGGACCTGAAAGTTCCCAAAAATTAGATTGAAAATACATTTAAAACATATTAAAAACTGATTCAAATTATTAACCTGCCTTCCATCCGGTTTCCAGCGTGGTCTGACTGGCGACTGTTCACCAGCTCTAGGAGATGCGCATACATTCCCGGCACGTGCACAAATCCCAGTACAGCAATGCTCGTCTCCCACTTCAATCTACCAGAAAATTTGTGGGTTGTGATGGGAAAATCACAGCCATTATTTCCCAACATTAATGGTGGGAGGTAAGTAGGTAGATGGAGTCAGAGTTTCAATCAGACATGCCAGGTTAGGGTTGCACACAGAAGGGAAACACCTCCCCCCATTAATAAGGTCTTGGCCCTTCTTGGCAGCCTGGCAATGCCCTCTGCCACCATGAAACCCTTCATAAAGTCCTGCCCAAGGCCAATGGAGAATTCCATTATGTGAGCCTTGTGGCAAGGCAGTAAAATTCCAGCCACATTTTCTCACATATACACACAGACACACACACACACTCTCTCACATAATCATACACATGCACACACAAACACACTCACATATACACGCGTGCATATACACACAGCCACACACACACACACCCTCTCACATAATCATACACACACAAACACACGCACATATACACGCGCGCACATACACACACAAACATACATACACATTCTCTCACCTACACACATATACAGACACACTGGCACATACAAACTCACAGACACGTTCATACACACTCTTTCACATACTCACACACTCACAGTCACACATATTCTCACAAACCTCCCACCAATAGTTTGCAGCAATAAAAAATATTCTGCCACTTTCCTTTATATTTGCCAACATAATGTAATTTTAACTGCTTGCTCATTAATAGTATTTCTCTTTAGATATAACAAATATCTCACAATAGTAAAGGATCAAAGAACATTTCTAGATAGTTTAAGTGTTGTGAGTCTCAGAGCAGAACCAACCATTATCTTATGCATTGACTGAAGCTGTGGTTCCCATTTAAGGTTTGATTTGCCACAGACAAGAGTGTTTTCCAACTGGAGTAATTGTCCTGGAGTCTTGTAACTTACAAGGTCTTAAATCAGTAAAGAATGCAGCCAGTAGTTTCCCAATGTAAAACTATGACCTTGTGGCAATGACTATGAAACAGCACCAACAGCTTTCCAGTGCCAATATTTGGCAAATCTGTTATCGTGCATTCATTAAAACAGGAAAAAGAATCTTAGTCTATGAGAGCATGGAGTGAAGCAGATTTTAATCTCCACAAATAAGACAGAAGTAATTGCTTGTTCTTTGACGATTAGAAACACTTAGTGGGAAAGCCAATAAGATCCTGAATGATTTTGGTAAAAACAAGTTCAAGTTACAGGTGCTTTTGGTTTACAATTATGTCCCATTTATTTTCAAATTATCAATCAATTATCAACAAACTTTGAACTGACATGGTAACTGCTTGTTTCACAGGAACAGCTACATTCTAAAATCATTTTTTGATGTTTCAGTCTCCTCTACAATTCCCAGGCAAGCTCAATTGTAGATTTAAATTTATAGATGATGAGATATGGGAATTCCCCCTCATAAGATTAATTAACCTACAAGAAAACCTTAATTGCGACTCCACACCAGCCTGTTCTTTCCTCTTCACCATGAGACCATTTGCCTATAGTTCTCTCTAAGACTTTCAGAACCCATTTTGTGACCAAGTTACCTGACCCATTTAGAGGGCCAATTGTGCCCTGCTCAATATGTCAGAAATCCTTCCTAAAACTACAGCTTAAAGTTTACATTCAAGCACAATAATATGCAATTACATCACAGTGACATGCCCCTGTATCACACCAACATATGCTTTTATCACAATGACATGTGACAGGTGACTGTATCACAGTGAATATCACTGTAAGACAATAATGTGCACCTGTACCACAGTAATATGCACTTATGTCACAGTGACATGTGACAGTATCCCAGCAACATATGACCGTATCACAGTGACAAAAGCCTGTATCCCAGTGACATGTGACCATATCACAATGACATGTGACCATGTCACAGTGACATATGCCTGTATCCCAGTGCCATGGGACCATATCATAGTGACATGTGACTGTATCACACTGACATGCACCTGCATTACAATGATATGCGCCGCTATCACAGTTAGACACACCTGTATCACATTAACATGTGCCTCTATCACGATGGCATGTGCCTATATTACAGTAACATGCTCCTGCATCACACTGACATGTGCCTATATCACTGTGATATGTGCCTTTATCACAGTAATATGTGACCATATCACATTAACGTGTACCTCTATCATGACATGTGACTATTTCACAGTGACAGGTGACTATATCACAGTGACATATGATTGCATCAGAGTAACATGCACCTGTACCACAGTGTCATGTGCCTCCATCACAGTGACATGCACCTGTATCACAATAGCGTGCACCCTATACCACAGTGAAAGTGCCTGTATCATAGTAACAAGTATGCATATCATAGCGACAGTAATATGCATCTGTAGCACAGTAACAAGTACCTGTCTCGCAGTGACTTGTGCCTGTATCACAGTAACAAGTGCATGTATCACAATAAATGTGACTGCATCATAGTGACATGTGACTGCATCACAATGGCTTGTGTCGTTATCACAATGACATTATCTGTATCATCGTGATATGTGCCCGTTTCACTGTGACATGTGACTGTATCACAATGATATGTGATCTTATCACAATGACATGCACCTACATCACAGTGAGATGTGACCATATCCCAGTGACATGTGACCATATCACAGTGACATGTAACCGTATCATAGTAACATGTGACTGTATCACAGTGACATGCACCGCAATCACAGTAATACGCACCTGTATCATATTAATATGTGTCTCTTTCACAATGGTGTATGCCTATATGACAGCGACATTCTCCTGCATCACATTGACATGTGACCATATCACAGTGGCATGCACCTGTATCACAGTGACATGCACCTATATCACATTATATGTGCCTGTATCTCAATGACATGTGTCTATATCACAGTGACATGCACCTGTATAAAATGACATGCACCTGTATCACATTATATGTGCCTCTATCACAGTGACATGTACCTATTTCACAATGACAGGTGACTGTATCAAAGAAAGCACCTTCTTGCCTTCCACAGGTGTCTGCTGGAGGATGGGGGCGGGTTCAGATGGATCTCTGTTAGGGGGGTGGAGGGGTGTTGGTGGAGGATGGCAGGGAATGAGAATAGACTTGGGAGAATCTCCACCACATCCTCCCCAATCAAAGATCCATCTGCGCCCACCCCCTTCCTCCAGCAGATGCCATTGGAAGACCAAGATGGTATTTGCTGCAGGCTGTCCAACAACTGCAGGTCAGAAGGATGGTGGAGGGAGAGCAGCAATTGAGGTAGGTTGGGGGTGTGCTCTGCCAAGGGGAGCCTGCCTCCCGGGGGCGGGGGGCGGGGGGGGTGTGTGGTCTGATCACGACTCATTGCCTCCCCACCCAAACTCCACCTCGGCTCTGTTTTGTCTTTCGCGCCCCAGCGCACTGTTTCAGATTTTTTTCAAACTGCATATGTGCAGTTCAGAATTCCAATTGTTCCGGTAGCGCTAAGCCTCACCCACAGACCGGATTGGAGCCGGTAAAACACATATAGGCATGCTGGAGTGAGGATTCTAGGCTCAGATCCATTTTATGCCCAGATCCAGCCCTTCGCTCCAATTGGTAAAATCTGGCCCAAAGTCAATGGACGGGTGGCTGGTTTGCATGATGGATTGGGCTACATTCACAACCTTTGTAGTTCCTTATGGATCTGGGTAGAGCAGGGGCCATACCAAGCTGCGATATTACCAGAAAGAATGCTTTCTGTGGTGTATCTGTAAAAGTTGGTGAGCTATATAGCAGGCATGTCAAATTTCCTTATTCTTAAATAGAGGCATTGGTGGACTTTCTGAACTATAGTGTTGGCATAAGGAGTCCAGGACAGGTTGTTGGTGATCTGGATACCTAAAAACTTGAATCTCTCGTCCCTTTTACTTTGTCCGCATGGATGTAGAGAGGAACATGTTTTTCTTTATGTTTCCTGAAGTCAATGACAATCTCCTTTGTTTTGTTGTTGAGGGAGAGATAATTATTGCTGCACCAGTTCACCAGATTCTCTATCTCATTCCTGTATCTCTATCTCGTTATTGATTGAGATCCAACCCACTATGATGTTGTCATCAGCAAACTTGAAAATCAGTTGGAGAGGAATTTGGCCACATGGTCATAGGGTATAAGAAGTATAGTAGGGGGGCGGAAACATAGCCTTGTGGAGCACCAGTGTTGAGGATGATTGTGAAGGAAATGGTGTTGCCTATCCTTACTGATTGTGGTCTGTGAGTTGGAAGTTCAGGATCCAGTTGCAGAGGATGTTGCCGAGGCCCAGGCCACAGAGTTTGGAAATGAGTTCCATGGGAATAGTGTTAATGAAGGCTGAGCTGTGATAATAAATAAGAATCTGATGTAGGTGTCCTTGTTATCTAAGTGTTCCACAGTTGAATGCAGGACTGAGAAGCTGGCGGCTGTTGTGGACCTGTTGCGGCAGTAGGCAAACTGTACTGGATCCAGGTAGTCCAGGAGGCTGGAATTGATTCATGCCATGACTAACCTTTTGAAGCATTTCATAATGATGGATGTCAGAGCCAACGGCCGATAATCATTAAGGCACACTGCTTGGTTTTCTGTAGATACTGGGCACTTTGTCCCTTAGGCAGTGCCAAGGGGCACAGATTGGATTGCCAGGGTGCCTATGCCCAGGGGACACCACCCCCCATGACTCAAACCCCTGGGGGAGGGGGGGGGGTGTGCAATTGGCTCCTTCACTCCAGCAGGCTCTACTGCTGGTTCCCCGAACGCGGGCAGCTACTCTAAACCTGCCGGAATGAAGTATTCCTGGCCGGGTGGGAGATCCTATCCGCCTGGCAAGTTCCATGTCGGATATAAGAATCACATTTAAAATACACTTAAAATATACGTAAAACATATTCAAATGACTTATCTCACTTTCCACCAGTTTTCTGTGTGTTCCTGGTGGTGCCATTTTATTCCATTGGGAGATGCACATGGGTAGTAAACACCTGCAGGCAACCTGCAAAATGGCCATCACACACATCTCCTGATCCACCAGAAATGTTGTGGGTCTGAAAGAGAGAATCAGGCGCTTAGTGTGCAGTTTTGTTTTCCTTATTTGGGATAGGATATAAATGCATTAAAAGCATTTCAGAAGAGTTTCACTCAACCGATATCTGCAAAATCTGATATCTTATAAGGAAAAGTTAGACAGGCTGGGCCTGCATCCATTGAAGTTTAGAAGAATGAGAGGTGTTCTTATTGAAACATAAGATCCTGAGGGGACTGGATAGAGTGGATTCTGTAAGGATGTTTCCACTTATGGGAGAACCAGGGAGCACAGTTCACAATAAGGGGTCTCCCGTTTAACATGGAGAGGAGAAGTTTTCTCTTCCCCCACAGAGGGACATGAACTCTCTTCCCTAGAGAGTATGGAGGCAGGGTTAGTGAATGTTTTTAAGGCAGGGGTAGATAGATTCTCAATTAACAATGGAATTAAAGAGTAGGGGGCTGGCGGGATGTGAAGCTGAGATTACATTCAGATCAACCATTATTTTATTGAATGGAGGAGCAGATTTCAGGGTCTGAATAACTAAACCCTGCTCTTAATTTGCACACTCATTTGTTCATTGTCATATAGGCTTGCCAAAAGGAAAATACAATATGAGGAAAAAAACAGTCAACTTTTGAAACACATTTGCTGTTATTATATGCAAACAGAGCCATCATTTTTCACAGTTATTCAGTATTGGCTATAGGGAAAATTTCCCTTTCTTCTTAAATTGTGCCTTGGGATCTTTCCAATCCACTTGAACAGGGCTTCAGTTTAATATGTGAAAGGTGGCACCTCTGACAACACAGCACTCATTGTGCTCAAGTGCCTGCCTGGATAATATTTTCGAATCCTACAGTGGGCACTTCAACATATGATCCTCTGACTTGGAGGTAAGAGGGCTATCAGGCAGCCAAGCTGACATCCAGCAATGAAACTGCCTAAAAAGAGTTGCTGGCATTTTATTCCTCTCTTTAAAATAAATGTCAGAATTTTTACAATCCCTGGGTGCCTGTTCAGATCAGCACGATGTGTCCCACCAACCTGAACGTCTGGAATTGACAAATAGGACATTTTTGCATAAATTTAATAATGGAATGAATCTCCTGTGATTAAAATATATATTTCTTCATGTATTGAGTCCGACCTCTGCTGAATTTCGTATTTTGTATTATCCCATCCATGCCAATTTAAGGACATAGTGGGAACAAAAAAAATCCCATAAACTGTGCACATGTCCACATGGTCAGAAAGATTTGTGTACATTATAAACAAGCAGTCAATTGGAGATTTGTTTTCAAGTAAATTGCTAAAATACAATATAACTTGAGTGCCAAGTTACTCAAACATATTTTGAATGATACCATGAGACAGTATTGCAATGATCTCCACTGATGTTCAATGCTAGGGCACCTCAAATCCCAGAAGAGAAATTTGGAATGCCACTTCTTAACTGTTTACTTTTGTGATTTGCAAAAATATGAGTAAAGGGATGAAACAAGGTGAGGAATGTATTCAGTTTTGTTGTAAATTATTCAAGTAACAAAACATTTATTAAACTTCAAAACACACAACAAGAAAGACAATATTAAAGAACGACATTTACAACATTAACTACAATAATGATCATCCAGATAGTATGCTTAAACTATTGCCCAACCCAAATCTATCTACTTTCCTAAACTCCAAGAACACACTTTCCCCAAACAACATCCCATAAGTTTTAACATTTTAAGCCAAATCCAGCAAATAGATACCACAGAGGACCTGTAGCTTTTTTTTTGAGACCTTTCAATGGGTTTAGAGCAGAATTTTGGGTTGTTTGACATAAATTTTTTCTGCTTTCTTTCCTGCATCACAACTTGATTCTGAGAAAGAACTCTGCTTTGTAATTGGATGTGGCTATGATGTGGGTGCCCAGATTGCTAATCTCCACTCTGTTTAACAACGTATCTGCTTCAGCTTGCTACTCAATTAATCTGTATCTCAAAGTCCTCTGTGCAGCTAAATCCCTATTAGGTTTTTTTAATCCAATTCTTTACTTTTTATTTCATTCCATTTCCTGAAGAGTATTGTAGAACATGGTCTTTCTTCCAACAGCTAAGTCACCACAGACGATGAAAAGCAACAAGTAAAAAACTCCCAACCACCTGGGAACTTTTGGAATTTCATTTTCAACCTATTCCAAATCAGTTTCGGCATCTGAAGATTGTTGAGGGAAGCCTTCTTTGACAAGAAAATGAAACAGCAAGGAGAGTCTAGCTGAGCCAAGTGAAGACAACTTTCCTTGATTAATGAGTTTTGTGGTCAAAGCAGTCTGACAGCTTTGTGGAATGGACAAACACGAGTAAGTAGCAATTTTCAATTCATAGACATTATAGAGTGAGACGTGGAGATTTCTGCTGTGAACTAGATTCATTTGAATGGTAACTTAAATGGATGGATATAAATATTTTAGCACTAAACGACAAGTAAAAGTGACTTGAAAATGAACAAATACAGCAAGTATTTCACTTGCATTTGGAGATTTCAGGCAGATTATATTCTTCGAAAAGTCTGTTCCTATAACTTCCTTCAGGTAATGTCCAATACTATGTCAAAGAGTCCTACAATTTGGTTAAGTTTGAACTATAATGAACATAAATTTTCCTACTACCAGAAATTATAGGCTATAATATGTGATATATCATATTACAAGCCATTTGATTGCTGAAGAAAAATGGTGGCATCTTGGTAATGTCATTTCATTAGTAATCCAGTGGCCAGGCCAATGTGTTGGGCATACAGGTTCAATTCCTATCATAGACATAGAACAGTTCAGCACAGTACAGCCCCTTTGGCCCTCGAAGTTGTGCCAAGCTATGTCCAATCCCAAGATCAAGCTATCCGATGCCCTATCATTCTGGAGTGCTCCATTTGCCTATCCAATAACCATTTGAAAGTTCCTGAAGTGGCCGATTCCACTATCACAGCAGGGCAGTGCATTTCACACTCCAATCAGTCTCTGAGTAAAGAACCTATCTCAGATATCCCTCCTATATCTCCCACCATGAACCTTATAGTTATGCCTCCTGGTAACAGTTACAACCACATGAGGAAATAGTCTCTGCGTGTCCATTCTATCTATCCCCCTCTCTGCATCCTATCAATGTCTCTTTGCAGCTTACAAGAGCACTCCACCTCATCCACTACTCCACCAATCTTGGTGTCATCAGCAAATTTACTAACCCACCCTTCAGCCCCCTCTTCCAAGTCATTAATAAAAATCACAATAGCAGAGGACACAGCATTGATCCCTGTGGTACATTGCTGGTAACTGGCTTCCAGTCTGAAAATTTTCCCTCCACCACCATCCTATAAGACAGCGAGTTACTTATCCAATAGGCCAAATTTCCTTGTATTCCACATCTCCTTACTTTCTTCATGAGCCTACAATGAGGAATCTTATCAAAGGCCTTACCATAATCTATGTGTATGATATCAACTGCTCTATCCTCATCTACACACTTAGTTACCTCCTCAAAGAATTCAATCAAATTTGTGAGAAAGATTCATATCCAACCTTGGTGGCTGATGGAATTTCATTAAATAAAATCTGGAATATAAAACTTAGTTTTTGTATTGGTGACCAGGAAACTATCATTGTCATAAAATGCTCTTCCATTCCTCAATGTTTCTAAAGGAAGGAACTCTACCTTGGTCTGGCCTCCATGTGATTTCGCACCCATATAAACATGATTGACTCTTAACTGTCTAGCAAGTCATTAGTTCAAGGACAATTAGTAATGGGCAACAATTGCTGACTTTAATTGTCAGTGATGTCCACATCCCATGAAAGATTAAAATTAAAAAACAAAAGTCAATGAAAAAACTTAATCAAAACTTAACATCCAATGCTCTGAAACACAAGTATTGATTTAGGTGAATCATAAGCATTAATTCATTGAGTTTCATCTATGACAATAGTGATTACATTTGAATAATCCATTCCCCTTCTGATGTATATCGAGCAGTATCGTTGCAGTTACAGTATAGTAAATAGAGAGCGATGCCTTCTCAAATAAGGGAAAATCAGACATAAAAGGCTGACCTTAGATTTTCCGTTGTCTGTCAACTTCCATTTAGATGTGGGTGTTCTTGCCTAATGGCAAACACAATAGAAAAGTCAGATGCTAAGCCATGAAGAAATATCTTCTTCATTTGCTGGTGGTAATCATTGCAGCATTTAGGCCAGAGTGTCAAAAGGTAGCCCAGGACAGGAGAGGTTGCTACAGTCTAGATCTAACAGTGGCCAGAATTTTACAGACTTGCCATGGTGTGTCACTCTCTACCTCTCTCCCCTCTCCCCATGCCATCCAGTGGATGTGGCAGGGCACTGATCTTGTCACTTACTTCGACGAGGGCATAATATCCCACAGGGTAAGAGGACCATAATACGCTGGCCCTTGTCTATACAGCAGACAACAAACCCCAGGCTGGGATTCAAACTCCCCAACTGCTGATGGTTTCTTTCTGCCATTTCAGTGTGGCACACAACTATTTGACTGATTTAACTACCTCTTTACACATCAATCTTCACATCACAATGAAGTAGAAGTCAATTTTCTGTTGGGGGTAAAAATCACGAAAGGGAGTTTTGTGGAGACTCTGTGGTGCTTTAAAAATGGTGCACGGGTTCCAGGTGTGGAAGTCCCACTCTCATTTCTGGCTGATTTCATCTTTGCTGTTAGGAGAAAGGGGATGAACGTTATTCACACATCAGGGAAACCAGAAATTAACAGGGCCATCTGAGTTCTGATCCTATTCCATTGTAACTATGTCCTTAACCCGCTATGTGGGAGTCAGGAATTTTTAGAGTAGACATAATGTTCACAAAAGGCTGATCAGATCCATTGAACTGTCAAGCTGTAAAGTTATTTGAATCTTAGACCTTTTAAAAATTAATAAAGGCTGCATGTGTCAGTGAAAGTTGGAAAAAAATCTGTCAACCAATTACAAGAGCTGTTTGTTGCCATTTACTGGAATTCTTTGAGGACATTACAAGTGCAGTGGACAAAGAGAACCGGTGGATGTGATGTATCTGGATTTTCCGAAGGCATTCGATAAGGTGCCACACAAAAGGAGCTACATAAGAAAAAGGTGCATGGCATTCCAGATAATGTATTAGCATGAATAGAGGATTGTTAACTAACAGAAAACAAATAATGGGGATAAACGGCTGCTTTTTCAGTTGGCGATCAATGATTTGTGGCGCATCTCAGGGATCAGTGTTGGGACCACAATTATTTACAATTTACACAGATGATTTGGAGTTGGGGATCAAGTGTAATGTGTCAAAGTTCGCAGATGACAATAAGATGAGTGATAGAGCAAAGTGTGCAGAGGGGAGATAGTTAGTGTAAGTGAATGGACAAGGGTCTGAAAGATGTTGGTAAGTGTGAGGTCATCCATTTTGGTCGGAATAACAGCAAAATGGATATTAATTAAATGGTAAAATATTGCAGCATACTGCAGAGGGACTTGGATGAATTGCAAAATGTTCGTTTGCAGGTTCAGCAGGTAATTAAAAAGGCAAATGAAATTTTTCCTTCATTGCTAGAGAGATGGAGTTTAAGAACAGGGAGATTATGTTGCAGCTGTACAAGGTGCTTGTGAGGCCACATCTGGAGTACTGTGTACAGTTTTGGTGTCCTTACTTGAGAAAAGGATATACTAGCACTGAAACGGGGTGCAGAGTAGGTTGATTCCGGAGTTGAAAGATTTGGCTTATGAGCAGAGATTGAGTAGACTGGGATCATATTTATTGGAATTTAGAAGATTGGTGAGAAGGTGGATTCTTAAAGAAACATGAATAATTATGACGGGAATAGATGAGATACAAGCAGGGAGGTTGTTTTTAGGTGAAGCTAGAACTAGGGGACATAGCCTCAAAATAAGTGGGAGCAGATTTAGGACTGAGTTAAGCAGGAATTTTTTCACCCAAAAGATTGTGAATCTGTGGAGTTCCCTGCTTAGTAAAGCAGTTGAGGTACCTTGTTGAATGTTTTAAGGCAAAGATAGGTAGATTTTTGAACAGTAAAGAAATTAAGGGTTATGGTGGGTGGGGAGTAAAGTGGAACTGAGTCGGTGAAAAGATCTGCCATAATCTTATTGAATGGCGGAGCAGGCTCAAGGGGCCAGATGGCCTACTTTTGCTCCTACCTCTTATGTTCTTACATATACATCAGCAGTGACAGAATATTATACCGAGCACCCATTCATAAATTATGAAGAATTGTTGCAACCAACATATGAAATAGGAACAGAGGTAGGTCATTTGGCCCTTTGGGCCAGCTCTACCATTCAATAACATTGTGGCTAATCTGAAAATTAATCTTTCAAATGGGGCCATAAATTGGACCTTGTTAACCAGGTTTCACTGACATAAAAGCTATAACGAAGCTCAAATTTGGACATCAAAGTTTTGCAGCCAGAGCACACTCGATAAATATTTGACCCAAATTAGTTTGGGCCATTTTCAGGCCTCCATGGCAACTGCCTATAACTGGATTTAGGCCCCTTAAATATTGACCTATCCCTATTTTAGGGCTCCTTGCAGAAAGTGATCATCATACTGCGAAGCAGAACTATCGCCAATGAGAAAAATGACCAGTTCTTAATCTTTTCTGTAGGTGAGCCAGTTGAAAAAATGACAAAATTACTGATGGGTCCTCAGGCTCAATGTTGGAGACAGGATTCCTGTTTGGAATGTGCTCTGCCTGCACAGTGCCAATCCTGGGCACTGATGAGCCTGCAACATATTTTTCCAGCAATGAGATCAGATGTCACAATGAAGCATCAATTCTGATGTTCCGTCACACCTCAAGTCATATCCTACCATTTGGACACATTATGCACTCTCTCCTCAGTAGAAACAACACAGATCATCACAAATTGAGCACCCTGATCCTATTCTCAAAATGAAGAATGTTTAAAGCTAGCATTAGACCCTAAGATTCCCAATAAATGTATTCCCAGACAAACCTAGGAACAGCCATTCTCTGGGATTTTCACAGGGATGCCTTCCTAATTGGCAAGCAGACATGTTCTGCATCTAGTTCAGAGAAGTGGCCAGCATTCTTGGGACTGGGTGGCAGCAATGAGGCATTCTAGTTTGAGAGCAGCAGTCATTTACATTGGAAGGTAAATAAGAGAAGAAATGTTTGAATATAGAGGTGGCCTCTCACAAACCTTTTTTCAAATCTTTAGTTAAAACATAGATTCAGCTGTCAGACCATCCCTATCTGAGGAAAGGTGGAACCTTTCTACAGTGCAGCCTATGGCTACTCATGCACACAGACAAGCAGGCAGGGCCTCTAGACCTGGCTGGATACCTAGACCCTCAGTCTGCCACACGGTGACTACCTCCAAGCATCTAAATTGTCCTCTGTCACTGCAGGAATCCGGAAACTGATGGGAAAATCAAAAGTGGCCTCCATCAATTGGCTCCTTAAGAAACCAACATGTACAGATGAGTAGCCTAGTTGGCCCTTATCCCATCTCCACAAAGCTGGACAAAATGTGCCCAATGGAAGTGGGCAACTGGCATGCCAACATGTCTCATTGCCCCTGACAGAGCCCAAAATACCAGCTATTGAGTCAAATTGATGTTAAAGCTCACATACACTGTTTACTGGGGGTTAAAAATTATGAGTAAATAAACATTATGTTAAAGTGGCATTTATTGTATTCATAAAATCACAACCTTCATAAGCCCTATTATTCATGTTATTCTTTGCAGATTTCCAAATCACATTACTGGTAGATGGCAGTTGGTAGAAAAGTTTACCATTTATATCAAAGTGTCAGACGAAACAAAGAACCAAGAGTTAAATAGCTGATAACGACACTGAAAGAAAGCAAGGTAGTAAAGATCTAATGGATGGGTTTGTTGCGTAATGCTCAGCTGCACACAAGTAATATTTCAGGGGGAGCTCTTTGTGATATACTTTCAATAGCACGGAGCAGATTTTGCCATTTGTCTTCACTAATCTGTTAATGTATCATGAACAACACTCAGTTAATTCATTCATCCATACTATTCTTGGATCACAGAGCAGCAGATCTTAGCATGTCCCTGGGTTTTAGTGGCATTCTCGATGCACAGCATGGCCAGTCTCACTTACTGCTCTGTGTGGTCCCCACAGGAGCAGCAGCCAATATCAGCTTTCTGTTTATTATTGTAGTGCTTTAAATGGCCTTTGAGGAACATGCAAGTGATCCCCAGACCCTAGTCTTTAAGCCTGTTGTCAAGACAAATTAATTTCTGTAGAAGCGCAGTATCCCTACGATGCTATCTTGGAAATGTAGGATTAATGGAGTCTCTATGCAATTGTTTTATGGCATGTCACTACTGGAGTGGAGGAGGGGAATGAGAATAGAGTCGGAGATAAACATAAAACATGAATTATCAACATTGCAAACTAAATTCGCAAGGTAGTAAAAAGAGGTTAGAGTTGAAAAAAATCATATTCGCCCCACGCAGCTCAGCAAGTCTTATCAGCATTTCCCGAGACATCCTACCCCCTTGATAAGCCAAGGACAATTTGAGCAATCAAAATTCAGCGTATGTAATTACAGCTACTTGCACAGCTGAATTCAGCAACATGCTGTGTTGTAACTAGGTCTTAGTCTCAGGAACATGCAGAGTTATCTGATTTAAAGAGAAAAGATACCTTCTTGTTAAATAATACAACCTGCATTCCCAAATGAAGAAAATTCAAACACACAGCACACTGTTTCACATACTCCAACCATTTAAAAACAAAAGTCAATGTTAATGCAACAAAGGTATAATTGTTTTGTGCTAATTGTCCCTCAGTCACCTACTTTAACACACATATTTACATTTTGTGCAATATTCTCATCCTCCATTGAATACAGGTTTTATTAACCTTTTGTAGAAAGTAGCAAATATAAACACTTTATAGCAAGATGTTTACTCTTTGTAAAATCAAACACATCAAAGTCATTTCAGATCCAAATGGGAAGGGTTTAACATTCCTGACTGCCCATCAGTTGGAGAACCAATGGGAGACCTGCATCACTTCATTTGGAGTGGCCAATCAGAGTGCTTCTTAGTGGCTTTGAACTACTGATACAGCCTTCCACACTTGAGATCTTTTTAACCCATTCACATGATGCATTGAAAAATCCTGCATTTGTTTGCTGATTGCCTTCCGCCTCCAGCTCTCCTTTGTTTTTGATAACCACATGACTTTTGCATGTCAACTTTCTTCTCGTTGCTACTGCTTCCAGATCAGGGATCACCAGGTCACATGGAGCAGTGTTCCTGATTTTCCAAGAAATTTACAATTGATACAAGTACTTAAAAGACCTTGTGAAATATTCCTAAAAACAATTATAGATTGCAAGGCACTTTAAAGGACTACGAATTTTCCTCGCTGTACTAGTTCTGGGTTACAGGAAAATAACAGTATAACTATAAAATTGGCTAAAATGCAAAAAAAAGAGTTTGTGGTGAATGGCTATTATTTGAACTGGAGGAAGTATTCAGTGACATTCTACAAGGTCCACCAGTAGGAGCACTGCTATTTTGATTTACATTAATGTCTTGGATGTGGGATATGGGGCACAATTTTGAAATTTTCAAATGAAATAAAACTTGCAAGTGTACAACCATAGAAGAACCATCGGACCACATAGAACCATAGAAACCCTACATTGCAAAAAGAGGCCATGAGTCTGAGTCTGCACCAACTCTGTGAAAGAGCAAGTAAACCAGATCCTTCTCTCCACCCTATCCCTGTAAATCCCACACATTTACCATGGTTAATCCACAAAACCTACACATTTTGGGACACTAAGGGGCAATTTAGCATAGCTAATCCACCCGACCTGCATATCTTTGGACTGTAGGAAGTAATCAGAGCACCAGAGGAAATCCACTGAGAATGTCACCATGTGGTAAACAATAAGGAAGATGGTAATTGACTTCAAAAATCAAGGGGGTTAGCAGTGCTGTCTCACAGCATCGGGGACTCGCATTCAATTCTGGCCTTGGGTGATTGTCTGTGTGGAGTTTTCACGTTCTCCCTTGTGTCTACTGGGTTTTTACAGATGTCCAGTTTCTTCCCACAGTCTGAAGATGTGCGAGTTAGGTGGATTGGACATGATAAATTGTCCATTAGTCTTCCAAGATGTGCAGGTTAGGAGGATTAATGGGGTAAATACATGAGGTTATATGGTTAGGATTGGGGTTTTTTGCTCTATCAGAGAGTATGTGCAGACACAATGCGCCGAATGGCCTCTTTCTACACTATAGAAATTCTAAGCAGACATAGGCTGGTGCAATGGGCAAACATGTGGCAAATGCAATTTAACGTGGAGAAGTACAGATTTATGCATTTTGATGAGGACAATGAAGAGAGAAAATGCAAGTTAAAAGGAACAATTTTAAAGTGGAACAAGCAGGGAGAATCTGGGGAGTGTCAGTGCACAATTTTTCAAGGATGGCAGGACAAGTTAACAAAGCAATTTATAAAGCACAAGGGTTTATGGGCATTATAGCTAAAGGCACAGAATACAAAAATTATGCTAAACCTGTCAAAAGCAGGAGTTAGATTGCAAGCTGAGTTCTATGTTCATTTCTGGGCACCACTCTTTAGGAAGGATGTAAAGACTTTGATGAAGGTCAAAATGAAATTTACTTGAATCATCTAGTGATGAGAAATTGTAGTTGTATGAACAGATTGGAAGAGCTGGACTAATTCTAATTAGACCAAAAAAGACCAAGAGGATTTTTGATGGAAATGTTGAAAATCATGAAAGGTTTAAACAAAGTGGCTGAAGGATCGAATATCAGAAGACATAGATTGAAGATTATTGGCAAGATAACCCAAGATGGCATGAGGAAAGATTTTATATAGCAATGAATAGTTAGAATTTGGAATGCAATCTCTGATTCAGCGAGGAGTACAAATTTAATGGTATTCTTCAAAAAAGAATTTGATAATTATTTGGAGGAAAAATTACAAGGATATGAGGAAAGGACTAGGGAGTCGGATTAACTAGTTTGCTCTTAAGGTGAAATGGCACAGATTTGATGGTCTCAATCGAGGCAATATTATTGAATAACTCTCTAGTAACATCCAATAATTACCGAATAATTTCACACTAACAATAAAAATCAGTCTCATGTTTTGAGGAATAAGTGAGTTTTTAACAGCGTCAGAAGCAACAATTTGAACAGCCTCTCTGGTTCTGAAAATCTAATTTAAAAAATCTAAAGTTTCATTTTCTTAGAAAACAAATTGTTTTGCTACTTCTTTGGAAAATAATAATTTATTTTTCTTTTTGTACTTTTGTCTTTTATCTCTTTCCATTAATCCCATCTTTTATTTTGCTTGGAGTACAATGATTTCAAAATCATTCATATGCTTTTTATTGCAAGATTTATAGCTTGCATTTCTCAGAGAAGATGTTCGACCTGATTGGTTGAAAGGTCCTCAATGCATAACCCATTCACAGACACCATAAACCAAATATTCAATGTGGCAATTTCAAGTCCAGACCCATCTCTCAACTACATGGCTCATGCAAAGCAGTTTTTAAATGTTAATGTCATAATTGGACAGAAGGCAAGTTTGCCACCCAATTAGTGACTCCATACACTTCAGGAGGTGAAACCTGCCTGCTCAGAATGCCGGTGACAAAGGGAGATAGCAGCCACGTTGGAATGTGCTACTGGTTTGCAAAGAGAGTGGGTGCTCCACTGGGGGCCAATAGCATAAAGCAATGAAATGGAGGGTAACTACACGTAACTGTACACATTCCAGCACAGGATGCCTGAAGATCCTATGATTTTAATAATCAAAAAAAAATCCATCACCATTCACTAACATTGTTATACCAAAGTGAAATTAACAATCACAGAGCAGACCTTCCCATTGCTGTTAACAAGCTTCTCAAGGAGATTAATGGGCTGTTAATTGGAGTCAAGCTGGTTCCCTATTCCTCCCCCCTTTCCAATACATTGCAAATTAAAGATTGTCCCTAGACATCAAAATTCAGAGATGGGTTCCAGGATAGCAATTTTCAAATTGCACTTGCACTTGGTCCCACCCCATCAACATTTGTAGATCAAGCCCCATAGATCCTCTGCAATGGGTGTCATAGAAATGCTCAGTAAGCAGCCTGTGTACGTGAGGTGAATGGTGAAAACTAATTTTTTGCTGCTCAGAGCAAAACCTAGGCATATGTTTTATTCATGCTTCTAATTCAGAGAAAGGTCTCATACAGCACCTTTCATAACCTCAGGTCATTGCAAAACACTTTGCAGCCAATTAAATATCTTTGAAATATCATAGCTAGTTTCATGTCGGGAAATGCAGCAGCTGACCATTTGTGCACAGCAAGATCCCTCAAAAAGTAATGAATAGATAATAAGTTAGAGGTTATAGTTGCAGGATAAACATTGGCCAGGACACTGGACAAAATTCGTTTGATCTTTCTCAGCTTGGGGCAAACGTGTTTGACATTTGAAGGACAGCAGCATCTCTGCCGGTGCAAAGCTATCTCAGCACTGCTATGACTCGTTAGCACGGATTTTAAAAAATATTTTATGAGATAGTGGAATAACAGCAAAGCCAGCTTTTATTGCTTATTCCAATGCCCTAGAGAAGGTGAGAAAGAAAGAGTCAGCTTCTTAAATCACTGCTATCCATGTGGTGTGTGTGTGTGTGTGTACCCGCTACACCACTAGGGAGAGAGTTTGCAAGGTTTTGACCCAATGACAATCAGGGAATAATATTATATTTTCAAGTCTGGATGGTGTGAAGCTTGAAGGGGAAGTTGGAGGTGGCAGTATTCCAAGGTAGCTGCTGCCCTTGGCTTTCTATGCGGTACAGGTCCCAGTTTTAAGAGGCTATTGACAAAGGAGCCTTGGTGAATTGTTGGGGTGCATGTTGTAGATGGTACATAGTGCTGCCACTGTGCCATAGTGGTGGAGGGATTGGATGTTTAAGATGGTGGATAAGGTGCTGATCAAACAGCATCCTTTTTCCTGGGTGGCATCGAGCATCTTCAGTGCTGTTGGAGATGCAGTCATTTGGGAAGTGGATGTCATGCATTCCATTGCATAATATTTGCCTTGAAAGACTTTAGGGACATAAAAAATGAATGACGCTGTGGAATATCGAGCCTGACCTGCTTTTGTAGCCATGCTATTTACACTGCTGTTCCAGATATGTTTCTGGTCCATAGTGACCACCAAAATAAGGATTCAGTAATGGCAATGTCATTAAATGTCAGTGGGAAATGGTCATTCTCTGAAAATTTTGTAACAAAAATGTTAATTTCTCAGCTCAGTCTGAATTCTGTCCAGATCTTGCTACGTGTGAATGGGAAATACTTCATCATCTGAGGAGATGTAAATGGAACTGAACACTGGTAAATCATCAGTGAAGTGAACTGTCACACCCCTGACTTTAACGTGAAGGAATGACCATTGATGAGGCAGCGATTGATGCTGATGAAACCCTACGGCGATGTCCAGGCTCTGAGATGATTGACCTCCAACAATATCACCCATTGTGCTAGGTATGAATCCAATCAATGAAGAGCATTTTCCCTTCATTCCCATTGACTTCAATCTTGCAAGGGCTTCTAAATGCCAGACTCAATGAAATGCTGTCTTGTTGTCAAGGGCAATGACTCTCAATTCATGTCTGGAGTTCAGCTCTTTTTTTGATATTTGAACCAAGATTTTACTGAAGTCTGGAGTTGATTGGCCCAGGCAAAATTGAAACTGAAGACCAATAAACAGGTTATTGTTGTGTAAGAACTATTTGATAGCACTGTCAATAATACCTTCTATCATTTTGATGATGATTGACAGTAGGCTGGTAATTGACCAGATTGGGCTTGTCCTGTTTTTTGTAGACAAGATATTTCTGAACAATTTCCACTTTGTCGGACAAATGCCAGTGCTGTGGCTATACTGGATCAGCTTGACCAGAAGATTCTAGTTCTGGAGCATAAGTCTATGGTGAAATGTAGCATTTTCTGTATTTCAGTTTGCTCAGCATTTTCTCGGTATTGTATTTTGGTATCACTCAGCTCCACACCTCAATAAAAGCTTGGTCCAAATATCAAAAAAAGAGCTGAACTCCAGACATTAATTGAGAGTCACTGCCCTTGATATCAAGGCAGCATTTCATTGAGTGTGGCATCTAGAAGACCTTGCAAGATTGAAGTCAATGGAAATGAAGGGACAATGCTCTCTAGTGTTTGTCTAAGTATCTGCTTCTGTGATAGTGGGACTCTCCAGAGGGAATTGAGATGGAGGAAGGAGCATTGGCACTTTCCTCTTAAGATGCCTGCACTTTGCCTTGTATACTCATACGCTGATCTCCACCAGCATTAAGAATGGTGATGTTCATGGAACCCCCATCTTCTGTTAGTCGTTTTATATTGTCTGCCATTTTCATGATTGGAAACAATAAGATAGCAGAACTTTAATCGGATCCATTGGTCGGTGAAAAGCTTCTGTTTTTGGTGCAACCAGGCATTACACTCCAAGTTGCGGTAGTTTCCAGAAGTGAATTTTTTACTCAAGTCTCTGATCAAATTAATTCACAGATTGTCCAGTATAAGTTCTTTCAGAGGCTATTAAAATGGGTGTCATTTTAGAATAGATCTTTTATATTGTATGAAAGAATATTTTGATATGTGTACAAGTGGTTAAGTTATGCATTTTATTAATAGAATTGTTGAGGGATTTATCTGTAAAAAAAGAGCATTTTTAATCAAGGTCCACCACCTGTTCATAATCTATTTTTTTAAACTGAAAATGAGTTTAGAAAAACACAGAATTGTTTATTAGTTTCAATAATGTACTGTAGTCTGTTTCTGAGTAAATTAATTTGTTTTTAATATTTAACAGTTATTAAGATAGTCTTCTTATCCAATTGTATCCAGAAACAAAACTTAATTCTTGGAGCCTCCTCAAAGACTGTTGCCAATCTTAGAAACATGTATTCAACCTGAAACTATGGCCAGGTTTGTGGATGGGGCTAGTTCCCACCACAATATTCTTTAAACTAGCACAAAAGATGATGGAAACACAATTGGAACGTAATTTCTGCTTGAAATTCTTGATTTTGTGCACAGGCTTGGCTGATTTCAGGTAAATTGCACTAAAAGAAAGCAACAAATTTTACAAACACTCTTGTTCACTCCACATGCTTCTCTCTCTCTACATGACATCATGAAATGAAGCCATTTTGTTCAATATATAAAAAGACCCGTTGCTTACTTATACCACAATGGATGGCGAATTGTGAGATCTTAGAAATGTCTCCAGCATCTGCCTGGAAAAAGCTAGACGCATCAAAGTTCATCACCATGGTTACCATCACAGCCACTCGTAATGCAGTTTTTGTCCTGTTTGGAAGTTGCCATTATGGTTGCAGTGGCTAAAGGATTTATGTGAAAGCCTCCTTATTAAAGCATAGATGGCTCATACAGCAGTCCTCACTAAAGTTCATTTCGATGAATTGCACCCAGAACTGGCTGGGAAGTTATGGCTACAACTGAAATCCTTGTTATTTTTCTCTTCCTCCCTCTTACATCAGTCTGTCCTGTTCTCCATAACCTCTTCTCATTCTCTCAGTCACACTCACATATCGGAGGGAAGCCTTCAAGTGTGCCCCTGCCTGGGAGCAACTGCTTTGAGCTGAAGCCTCTAAGTCTGCAGTAGATAAGTAGAATGATAGTAGATAAGAGGACTGTCTTATATCTAAGTTTCCTGATGATATGAAGTTAAGTTGAAAAGTGAGTGGTGAAGGAGATGCAAAGAGACTGTAGAGGGATATAGACAGATTGGGTGAATGGACAAATACATGGCAGATGGAATACAATGTGACAAATTGTGAAGTTAACAACTTTGATAGGAAAAATAGAAAAGTAGAATGTATTATGAATAATAGCTGGGATCTTAGAACTCCTCAGAGCATGGTGGCAGGTGTTGGGATGGCCATAAAATTAGGCTCCATGCAAATTTTTAAAGTTTTAAATTTATTTATTTGTGTCATAAGTAAGCTTACATTCGCCCTACAATGAAGTTACAGAAAAATCCCCTAATCGCCGTATGCTGGTGCCTGTTTGGGCCCACAGAGAGAGAATTTAACTTGGCCATTGCACCTAACCAGCACATTTTTCAGATTGTGGGAGGAAACCGGAGCACCCAGAGGTAACCTACACAGACATAGGGAGAACGTGCAGACTCCACACAGACAGTGCCCCAAGCCGGGAACCGAACCTGGGTCCCTGGTGCTGTGAGGTAGCAGTGCTAATCACTATGCCACCGTGCATCCCATTCCTTGTGCCTACCTGCCACCAGCCAAATGCGCTGCAATTTTAGCAGCAGCAGGTGAGACACTGGGCAGCTCACTCACTTTTGACCAATTGAGAACCTTTAGGGACCAATTAGTGGCCACTTAGACGTCTCCTCCAATCACTACTGCGATCTTCTCCATGGTGGGGGAGGCTGACGCCAGGCCTTTCAACATGTATCAAAGAAAATGAGTATGCAGATACAGCTAGCAATTAGAAAGGCAAGTATGTTAACTTTATTACAAAGGGACTAGAGTTTAAGATAAAGGATAATCTTACTAAAATTTTATTAGGCATTGGTGAATTCAGACCTGGAGCACTGTGCGTTGTTTTGGTCTCTTAAGTAGGGGTATACCTGCCTGAGAGGGAGTGAAATGAAGGTCCACTAGACTGATTTCTATGATGAGATGATTATCCTATCAGGGAAGATTAAATAGAATAGGTCCATATTTCTTGGAGTTTCAAACAACAGAGGTGATCTAACAGGGACATAAAATTCTCAAGGGGCTTGATAGAGCATATGCTTAGGAAATGTCTCCCCTAGCTGGAGAATCTAGAATGTGGAGTCACAGATCTTAGCCATCTAGGATAGAGATCAGGAGAAATTCCTTCACTCAAAAAGTAGTGAATGTTTGGAATTCTCCATTTCGACAAGCATTGAGCACACTCAAGACAGTGGTTGATAGGGAATTGGCAATGTGGCAAAAGTACAGGAGGTGGCTGGAGTTGAGATAAAAGATCAACCATGATATAATTGAGCAGCAGAGCTGAAGATGTACTATAAATTTTAATTCCTATGTTCTTCAATCATTGATAAATGTAAATAGTCTTGACCCAGAGAGTGGTTAGAATGTTCAACTTACAGCCACTTGGAATAGTTGAGATAGCATGGATTCCTTTAAGAGGAAACTATACATGTGTGTAAGGGAGAAAAGGAAAGGGGATATATATGTCAATATACTATTAATCACAGTGTGTGACAATTAGCTTGTTAAGGAAATTGCTAGTTAAACAATTACCTGGTCTGACCTACATGTGACTTCGGTTTCGCAGCTTGAGGTTGACTTTTCAATGCCCTCTGAAATGGTCTAACAAGCCAGTCAGTTTATGGGCAATTAGGGCTCAGAAACAAATGTAGTTAGCATCACCCTGAACCATTAACTAACTTTGTAAAAGTCTACACGAAATACTTGCTATGCCTCCATCAGATCTCTCTCTGCATTACAGTAACAACTGCATAGACACATAATAGGGTCCAACTGCACTACAATAATAGTGAACAAAGCTACCGATGGCTGATAAAAGAACGAAGGCTGCTGGTAATTGCCACGCCTGAGTAAGGTACAGCTATGACCTTCGTCCTTGCCACCTTTTGAAATCCATGAAAAATTGTGAAACACCAGGGAGTGAATATGTGACTTCCAAATATTTTTAGGTGCCTGGGCTCAAAGTAAATAATTCAGAGCATTGCGTATTTTCTGAATTTAAAAGCAAAACTTGTCAGGATAAGCCACTTTGGAACTCAATGGCCTTTTCTCATCTCTTAAAATCTTTTGTCCTTTTAAATGGGGTTGATTTGATTCTGTCAAGCAACAACCAGGTTTTAATTGGTTTTGGTTCTGTTCCTTGTGATGGGGCAGATTGCTCCAGCCATCAAGAATGTTAATGCCCATTGGGGAAAGGAGCTTTGCAGCTGAAGAAGATTTACCTGTGCTGCATTTTCTGATCCTGAAGCCAATATGAATTGAAGTCCAATGGGATTGGATGTTGTTGGGGATGGGGTGTTGAGAAACAGGTCATTCCAGGTCTTGAGCTTGTTTGTCACTTAATGGTTTATTTAGTTATATGAAGACTGAACTGTCATATTTAGCAGCATCAATATCATTTGTACCTTCTAACCTGAGGCTCATTCTGCAAATGAATCATCTGCCAAACTCAGAAACTCAAATTCTGCAGGCCCTGTAACTTGAATTTATATCCTTTATTAGGGGAATGGGTTATCTATGGTTCAGTTGTTCATTTCCTGTTTGAACGAGTGACTGATCCTGTGACCGACCAGAGAAGTATTGCTTCGAGTGGAATGGGACAAGAAAGGTTGTTTTCAGGCTGTGGTTAAGTACAAAAGGAAATTACCAGTGAGTTGCACACAGTTTGAGGCCAGGGAAACTGGGGAAGTGACCAATCACAAAGTTTTAAGGAATTTATCAGTTCCATTTGTGAAACTTAAACTGCATGACAAACCAAGCGCATGGCAGATTGATACAGTACATTGATAATTCATCTCATTGCAGCTTGTGAGAATTCACCTTCGTTCTTTGTTTGAATCCCACTGACCCATGAAAACAATGACTTTTTATTTTTTCCGTGTTGCCCAAAAGAAGGATCCAATTCTCCTCACATTTTCCAGAGAAGACATGGGATACAATTTATTAAATGCCACAGAACAGGTTAACCCATTAACCAGTAACTTGATTTTCTACTTGCTTTTTTAATTGTTTTCTGAAAAGAGCAATGGAAGCAGCTTCAATAGGAACTACCAAAAGTAAATTGGAAAAATGCCGCAAGACGAAAAAATGTGTAAGGTTAAGAGGAAAGAGCAAGAGAATGGAATCGTTTGGTTAGCTGGGTCAAAGGGCCGACACAGAATTGAGGGCCAAATGACCTCCTGTGCCGTCACTTTCTACAATTCTATCATTAAAATAAACACGTAACATAATTTCTCTGCATAAATTCTAGTGAAAATATCTCCTTTTCTAAATAAAAATACTATAATCTTCCTCCCCTCATATTGAAAGATGCAGCCATGTTTGAATTTATATAATTGATGCGCTTGAATATCCATAAAATATGAAGGATGGTTTTAAATTGAAGGTGTCAAGGTGGTGAGTGTTTTTAATTTAGACTCTGGACTTTACCAAGCAGGTTAGAGGCTGTGTTTTGCATTGTGTCAAAATGTTTAAGTCCCACTTAAGTCCCTGTTAGTTTATGTTTTAAACTAGCCATGCAGTGCAGTTCAGAAGGAGGATATTAAAGATCCTATCTGCTTGTTCTGGTGGTTTAAGTGGATTTAAGGCTCACGTGACAATATGTGATAAAGAGCAGGGAGTTCTCTCTGTGTCCTGGCCAATATTCTTCTTTCAATCAACACTGTCAAAAAAAAAATGAACCCAGAATAACTGATCATTCATCTTAATATTGTTAGTAGGACAACAGCGTTGGCAAAATGGCTGACACCAGTTTCTGCTCAAGAGAATTCACTCAAGTGAAGTGATGAAGTTAACTAACAGGAGCAGGAGAGACACAATGAGACTCACATGAATTTCTCTATTAATTTCTGTTAATGAAACCTCAGGGCCGCAATGTATGATTTCATTATTATAACCAAACAAGCATCTCCTTTTATGTTTAGTTCAAAATGAGCTTTCTCAGTCACGTCTGGATTGCCACTACATTGGTTTCCATTGGAGATGAGCATCTTCAAGTTTTGCTGCTCAAAGTACAGATTTGGTAGAATCACAAGTCACATGATTGTAAAAAAAAAATGAGCAATTTGGAGAAAAGATCCAAGCAAGCTATCTGCGTGGGTTTCCTCCAAGTGCTCCAGTTTCCTTCCACAGTCTGAAAGACGTGTTGGTTAGGGACATTGACCATGCTAAATTCTCCCTCAGTGTACCCAAACAGCCACCGGAATGTAGCAGCTAGAGAAGTTTCACAGTAACTTCATTGCATTGTTAATGTAAGCCTTACTTGTGACTAATAAATAAATTTTACTAAACTAACTTGCATTTATTTAGTTCCTTTAGCATGAAGGCAATTTAATAATATAATCAAACAAAACTTGATTCTGAGCCATATTTGGTCAGATGGTAAAAATCTTGAGTAGAAGTTAAGACCATAAGACAATAAGAAATAGGAACACGAGTAGGCCAATCCTTTGAGCCTGCTACACTATTTTATAAGATTATGGCTGTTGTAAAAAAGTGATTTTAGGGAGCAAAGAGAAGCAGAAAGTTTTGGAAGTGAATTTCAGACCTTATGGCCTAGGTAGCTGAAGACACACTAGGGAACAGTGGGAGAAGGGAGTCACAGATCGGATGAGCTCTGAATTAGATCTATGTAGAGGGAAAGGTGTGTTATAAGGGTGGAGAAGGTCACATGTATTGGTTGAAGGGTGAGTAAAATGAGCTGCCTTTGCAAGAATTTCTGGACAACTTCTCAATTCAGAATGCTCTTTAGGATAAGTATATTTTGTCCTGCCGTTGATGGGTGCTGGCCCAGGGAGGAATGTTTGAGAACTTAGATACACTATCCAGGCCCTGCCAGTCAGACTTGGGCCATGAGGAAAATGGCTGCATGTTAAAGGTGCTACTCACAGGGGAATTGACAATGAGAAAGTCTTTGGTACAGTAAGTACAACTAATCCACCACGGGAAGTTAATCATACAAATAAATGAGAAAAATCCAAGCTGAATTTGGAGCAGCAGGAGAAAATAATAGGATCTTATAGAACTGAAGAAGGCTGATCAGCTCATCATGCCTATGCTAGCTGCATGAGAGCCCTGTCCAATTAGTTTTTTTCCTCTGCATATTTTTCCTCATCAAGTATATATCTAATTCCATTTTAAAGAATACTATTGAACTTTCGTCTGCCATAATAACTCAACGCATTTAAAAATTATTTTCCCCATCTCCCTCTTTCATTAATTATCTTAAAACTGTATTCTGTGGTGAGTGACCCACTTGCCAAACACCTTTTCCTGAATTACTCTATCAAGACTATTCATGATTTTGAACATTTCCATCAAATTTCCTTTGTAATCTTCTGTGTGTTAAGGAGAAATACCCTAACCTCTTTGGACTAACCGAACCATCATGTTAGATCTTTCCTGGGAAAAATAGCATTTAATTACAACACGGAGTGCTGAGCAAAACATGTTTTTTGTAAATCATTCAGATAAAAGAGAAATTGAAAGAATGGTTACAGGCAAATTTTGCAAAGTGATCAGGAAACAGGGCTGCAGATCTCATATTTGAGGCCTGTATCTTTACTGAGGCCAGTCTATATACTGAGGTCCATATCTTTATCAAGATCTGTATCTTCACTGAGACTTGTATCTTCATCGAGACCTGGACTTTTATTGTGACCTGGATCTTTGAGGCCTGAATCTTTCCTATATTGTAGGAATACTATATCAGTTCATACAATCTGATCAGGAGTCCACCTACATCAAGTTACCACTCGATCATGAACTCAACCATTTCATACCCAGATCTCCAGTCTCTACATGCCAGCACTGCCTGAGGTCAAGTCAAATCTTGTGCCTTCTGAGACTGAGGCAGGGGTGATGCAATTAAAACAATGACTTGTTGCTTCAGAATCAGTGAAGTATGATGTCTTAGGCATGTCGCGATTGTTTGACATTCCACCTAGTTAGACAGAAATAAGACTGTGGTTAATGTGACAAACTAGAATCTTCTTCCCAACAACCTGAGTAATATTAGTCATTACACACAAGCTAGCAAAAAGCTGCCAATTCATGGCCAAATGTGTTGTTCAGCTAGATTGCAGTTAATACTGCCCGTCTGTTATAAAATAAAGGTGATCCTGTAATCATTGAATGTAAGACCTTAAGGTGTCACTTACCTGAAGAGATGTCAATACTCTTGGTGTACAGGGAGTATTTTTATCAAGAAGGGACAGGGTTGATGGACCAGTGGCTCTTCTTTTCTTTCCATCCTTTTCGTATTTCTCTGAAATATTCAAGTGGGAAATATCCCAGCTGAGATTAAAAACGTACCATTAATGTTCTCCTGATGCAGATTCCAGGAAATCAATTGGATAAAATTAATTGATCAAAGAGTCTCTTTGCAATCAGTGAAATCATTGTTAGTGTCAGAGAACATCCAGGTGACTGTACAGTCTGGTTGACCTAGGATCAGAAAGATGTTCACAATCTAAAATACTACAGATATTGGAGATGTTAAAAATAGAAAGTGCTACAAACATTCAACAGGTCAGGCATCACCTGAGGGAAGAGAAATCAAAATCCTCACTCGTACCTCAGACAACCTTACCCTTTCACACAGATAATGAGGAAGAGACAGCAGGAAAGGAGAAAGGAATGCAACTGGGAGAGGACCTTGAAAGAGGAGGAGCAAAAGAACAAGAGGAAACAAAAGAAAAAGGTGAGGCTGAGGAGAAAGCAAAGAGAGAGGAGGAGGGGAGAAAAGGAGGGAGGAAATTGAGGGGGAAAGGAGAGGGAAGGAGTGAGAAATGGGAGAGGGAGGGATGATTAAGAGAAGAAAGGAAGGGAGGAGAGAGGGGAAGGAAGATGATTGAAAGGGATGGGGAAAAGGGAGAGGGTAAATGGAGTGGGAGAGAGGGGAAAGGGCATGGAGAGGGGAAAAGACGTGGAGAAGGGAAAGTACTCAGAGAGGGGAAAGAGGAGCAGCACTGGGAAGGGAAGTGGGGTTTGTTTTGATGGGGTTTTATTTCCTCTCTGAGGCATTTGAAGTTTGTTAGAATCATTTTCTTGAAACTATTTATTAAGAAGTATTTACAAAGACTTGACGGTAAGTGTTTTGTTTTATAGACACAGATTACTCTCATACAGCTGCTTGGTCATAACATCATCATGGCAATGATTATCTAGTTTCTTCATAACTTATACTTTAAAACTCAATAAATACAATCACGAGGGCACAGGAGAGGGGAGGAAGAGGAGGTGGGAGAGGGAAGGAGGTGGTGTGTGAGGGAAAGAGGAGGTGGGAGAGGGGTGGAGGAGAGGGAAGAAGGGAGGTGACGGAGAGGGGTGGGAAAGGAAAGGAGGAGGTGGGAGATGAAGGAGAAGGTGAGTGAGGGGAGAAGGGGGATAGGAAGAGGGGTGGGAGAGGGGAGGAGAAGATGGAGGGGGAGGTGGTGAGAGGGAGAGAGAGAGAGAGAGGAGGATGGGGATATGAGGACGCAGTGGGAGAGGGAAGGAGGGGAATAGGAGGAGGGGGTGGGAGAGAGAAGGAAAAGGTGGGAGAGGGTAGGAGGTGGTGAGAGGGGGAGGAGGATAGAGAAAAGAAGAGGGGGAGGAGGAATGAGAGAAGGGAAGAAGGAGTAGGAGAGGGAAAGAGGAGATAGGAGGAGGGTTGGGAGAGGAGCAGAGAGTGTAGGAGTGGAGAAGAGGGGATGGGAGAGGAAGCAAATAGGGAGCAAGTGATGGAGAGCAAAATAAAGAAGGGGTAGAGGAATGGATTTGAGAGGGAGGCAGAAACAGGATGTGAAGGAAAGAGAGAAGAAGGAAGGAAAGGCGGGGAGGTTAGAGAGAAGATGAAGTATAATTTGTTTAATGACAAACTAATGACTTGTTTGGAGAAAGGTGCATTATTTTTGGTCACTAGGACTCCAAAATAAGACACCCAGGGATGGAATCTGAATCCCATTCTCCCCAAAGTTAACAATCAGAAAAAAACAGATCCACAATACAGTTATTGAAACTCAAGCATTTTCTCTGCTTAACATCAAAAGAATCCTTCTAGTCTATTTTCTGGGTGTGTTATTCATGACTGCGTACACACCATTTGAAATTGTTTTCTGCCCACTTGACTTCTCTGTCTATGTGACAGATGTAATGCTGACATGTCTGTCTTGTTTCAATTGCCTTGGTAAACTGGATCAAGGTGATGAGTTTCATGTTGCAATTTGGTGTTAGAATATGCAAGTGCAGTACTATCAGCCATTGAGACTCAATGGGATCAGCAATCTGTTTGTAGCGATGCAATTACCACAAGGTGGTCCAGTTGGGGTGGGGGAATGCAGCAGCCACAATATGTTAAGGCATCAGAAAAATGACTGTTTCCTGTTGTGCGTGAAAACGTGGCTGTAACCTGAAGAGAGCTCCTAAGAAATTGTAACTGCAGGAACACATATCTGAGATTCAAGGCAAGGCAATTCTTGTTGTAGAAAGGCGTTCAGCCTGAGAGATCAATAGATGATCATAAAGGATCAAGGAGATTTGGGCAGATTGTACTTGTGCACGCAACTTAATTAAGCCCCAAAGGTACACAGTATTTTATGCAGCATGTTTGATTTGAGCTCAGACTGCATAGGAAATTCCAAGCCATTCTGCATATATGATCATGTTTTAAAAAAAACCCAAAAGCAGTGCAGCATTTATGCAGCACCTGCCACAACTTCAGAATGTCCCAGAGCGCTTTGAAATATAATTATGTTTGGAAGGTAGGATACAAAGGATTCACATGTGCAAGATCTTACTGTGGTAAGATTATTTGGTGTCTCATTAAGAGCTCTGGATGCATGAGATTGAACATGAATTATATATTGCAAACATATAAACATGTACACATCTCAAGTTTTATGCTATCTAGGTATTATCTTCATGGTGACTTCTCAGAACCTTCCTATGCACAGTCCACCATCTTCTGACTACATCATAATGAGGGTGGTACTATTCTTTAGTCCTGTACCAGCCCTTGCTATGCCAAACACTCTTATACTACACCAATAAACAGTGATGTGATAATGATGGATGATCTGTTACTTGTTGGTGTACACTTGATTCTTACAGCACACAGATTGGATCATAACAATAGCCACAACTTGTATTTATATAGTGCCTTTAACATAATCAACCATTCCCAGAGGTGAACAAAAGCATTATAAAGATAATTTAAAAGTGAATAAGACCATGTTCGGACAGATAACCAAGTGTTTGGTCATGGAAAAGGACTGTCTGAGTATCAGAGCAATAGCTACATAGCCTGCAAATAATAATACATGAGACTTCAGACCCACATCAATGGGATTAACTCTTCATTGAAGTGGCCTAGCAAACCATTCAGTTCAAGGGAAATCAGGGGTCGGCAATAATGAAAGCCAAACGTAAAAGTACCTGAGCTGATGATTGCAAGTGTCAGGACATCTTCATTAGTGTGGTGCTTTTGTTCTCTCTCAGCTTCCTTGGGTTCCTGTGGCTGAGGAGCTGGCAGTTCCTGGGTATCTGAAAATAGAAAATGAGAACATGGAAGGTTGGGGTGACGGAAAGGGGCTGAAATGTCAAGTGAGAGGACTGTGGTCACACCATCCACAGCTTTTTACTATGCCGGAAGTCAGGGTCAAAGTGAGATGCGAGTTAAGAAGGTTTCAAAGCAGGGATATGCTATTATCCCCGATGCCCTCAGCAATGCCAAATGCCACAGATTGTTGCAACTCATCTCACAATGTTGAGAGATCATTTCCCTCAGGCCCAGAAGATATAGAGATTCTTGTCCCTTAACAATGCAGGGACAGCACTGCTATCTCCTCTAGATTAAAGGGTTAACTTCAGAAGCATACATGATGCTTATTTAATAATAATGTCAGATTATATGATGGAGAAGTCAGAGACATCTGGAAGAGTACAGAGGTTCTCCACTTTGTGTGGAAATCCAAATGTATAAATACTTGCCATGAATAAATTGCTCTATTTAGAAAGATTATAGACTTGAGCAAGCAACTTTGAGAGACTAGAGAACCTTAAATCTCGTTGAGATCCCTATCACCCAACAAAACACCAGCTATTATTGTATGTCACCTTGTCCTTCAAGAGAAAAGGCAGAAGGTCAATTATGACATTGGATTTGTTTTGTACTACCATAACTGAATAGTTGGCAGTATGTGGAGGCAATGAGAGATGGATGTGAGTGTAACATCATTGGTACACATATGGTGATGAGATAGAGTATCTGGATTGTAGGAACAATCTGAATGTCAGGGAATGCTGCTGGATGAATGGTAAAGGTTTGGTACATTGAGGTTGGTAATGCTGTGTATAAATAATGCCATGTGAAGATGCATTCACTGGCTTTGATCAGACCTATGAGGTCAGTTGATTTCTTGCAGCATGCTATCAGATCCTCATTTCAGAATCCAGGAACCGATCACTCTATCTTCCACTCCATTCCAAGACTAGTCCATGACAGCCTCCTGGCACCTTGGTGAACCATGGCATCTCACCTTCTGTATACCTCCATCACCAAGGCTTCCAACACCACATCCATAACCCTGCAGTCCCCTCTCTGCCTTGGAGCTCCAGTTTCCTTTTTTAGAGCTGCAGCAATTGTGTTCAGCAACTCCTGTAATTCAATGCAGCTTCCCTTTAAAAGCGACAGACCACCTTTAAGAAAAGGGGGCAGGCTACAACAACCACTTAGCCCTTGGCTATAACCGGGTATATAAGGATGCAATTACAGATTTACATAAGGCTTACCTCCAAAGGAATTGATAGACACTTCGCAATCTCTGTGCTCAAGTAATAATATGCACCAATTTATATCTTATAGACTCCAGTAAGTACCATACTAATGATACGCAATTCTCCACAAATCTCACTTACCAATGTCCCTCTTGCACTATGAACACACGTGAGTTAGGAACTTTTCCCTTGAGAATTTCTGAAACCCAGTTATTGCTGTGTTATCTTGTTGATTCACACTGAATAAATACTCTTTCAAACCTTAATGCAAAATGAAAATGTAGACATCACTTAACAGTGATACCATAATAATTCACCTGCATATACAAAGGCTATTTATCAACTCATAAATTACCATTACACTGGGTGGAATAAATATTGATCACTCCTGCACCATTCTAGCTCCATCTCTGACACTTGTGGTTTACTAGACATTACTAGACTCTGAAATTCGAAATTGTTATCTGGAATTTTGAGAATTTGGCCCAGTAATGCTCTAAGAGATAGGAATTTCCAGTCTTGCTTGTGCTGAGAGTCCTTACAGCATGACAGAAAATTTGCTGGAGCAGAAAAGGTCCATTGCCAGGAAAATACCAGCTCATATTGGTGCAGGCATTACCACACACACAGTATTCAGTTTCATTTTATCTAATACCACACCCTTTCTGAAACTCATGCAGCTCAAAGTGTGTTCAGCAGCAAGAACCACCCACCATGCTATTTCAATAGATCACCAATCATTTGCATGTGGCAGACATGTTAGCTGCTGGCCGAATTTATGTTTGGCACTTCCCACGGTCTGCAGGGGACGGATTGGCAGATGCTGAAGGAGTTTTTACTGAATTCAATGTTTCTGTACAAATTACTTGCTTCCTGGCATGTGCATTACAACTCCCTTTCACAATGCAGCAAGAGTGGGAAAATGAACAGAGGACATGCTGAGCAGAACAAACTGGAGTGGGGGAGAGGTGAGAGACATTGATCAACCAGGGTGCTCAGGAAGCAACTGTTCTTCTCAGTGGCGAATAATGTGCAAGATGTCTATGGTTCAGGAAGTGAGATCTGCCACCTGCTGCAGCTACCACTACAATTGAACGGCATTGCCATTAGCTGGGAAGATGATCATGTCCATGAACTGTAATCCATCTAGCTCCTTTAGTTGGAGATATTTGCAAGAACTCAGGATTTGCCATTACTGTTGTTTAATTGAAATCACTGAAATTCTGCATTCAAATATATGGAGCTGTTGGTGAAAAGAGAACCCACAGGCAGTGACCATTACCTAGAAGAAAGAGAGAGAAAAAATAGGGCGTTAACAGTGAGAGAGGGCAATGGAGCCATTCACTGTGAGAGAGGAGCAATGGGGCCATTCGCAGTGAGAGAGGGGCAATGGGACCATTCACCGTGAGAGAGGAGCAATGGGGCCATTCGCAGTGAGAGAGGAGCAATGGGGCCATTCACCGTGAGAGAGGAGCAATGGGGCCGTTCGCAGTGAGAGAGGGGCAATGGGACCATTCACTGTGAGAGAGGAGCAATGGGGCCGTTCGCAGTGAGAGAGGAGCAATGGGACCATTCACCATGAGAGAGGAGCAATGGGGCCATTCACAGTGAGAGAGGAGCAATGAGGCCATTCGCAGTGAGAGAGGAGCAATGGGGCCATTCGCTGTGAGAGAGGAGCAATGGGGCCATTCACTGTGAGAGAGGAGCAATGGGACCATTCGCAGTGAGAGAGGAGCAATGGGGCCATTCGCAGTGAGAGAGGAGCAATGGGGCCATTCACTGTGAGAGAGGAGCAATGGGGCTATTCATAGTGAGAGAGGAGCAATGGGGCTATTCATAGTGAGAGAGGAGCAATGGGGCCATTCACTGTGAGAGAGGAGCAATGCGGCCATTCACCGTGAGAGAGGAGCAATGGGGGGCTACTCATAGTGGGAGAGGAGCAATGGGGCTATTCATAGTGGGAGAGGAGCAATGGGCTATTCACAATGAGTGAGGAGCAAAGCGTTCATTAACAATAAGAGAATAGCAGTGCAGCCATTCATAGTGAGAGAGGAGCAATGGGCCATTAACAGTGAGAGAGGAGCAATGGGACCATTCGCAGTGAGAGAGGAGCAATGGGGCCAATAACAATGGGAGGTCAGTGCTGCCTCATGAGCTCATGAGGTCACCGCTGTACTTTATGAATCTCAGGGAGAGAGGTCCTGTGGGAAGGAAAAAAGTGGACTGTAGGAGTATGTTTATGCCCTCGGTCTATTCTGTGGAGTTCGGTCTCTAGTCACCTTGGAGCCCCTTGCCATTAGAACAAGGCCTTGCTCTGTCAAGCACAGCCTTGTCATAACTAACTCCATTAGAGAAACAAGTACAAGACCTCCTGGTAACACCCTCACTCCAAGCACTGGCACCTGTTCAACTGCATCATTGTCTGAACAGGGGACCACAAGGACTTGTGTAGCACACACATCATGACGGGAACCAATGACTTCTGGATGGACCACTGTCTAATCTATTCTTTGATCAACATCAATGTAGCCCTAATCAGTGATGGTAACAGAAACAATGGCACAGGAAAATCAATTCTGAGGCACTCAAGACCCCAATAAAGGAGTTCAATGCCAACTTCTGGTAACCCTAAGACACAGCGTGTCCACAGCACCTGGTCTACCCTCAAAGCCTCCATAATCAGCACCTGTGGAGAAACACTTGTCACTCATCCAGGAAACGCAAAGACTGGTTCGATAGAATGAGTAGGAGATCCAGGAGCTGACAAGCTGTAATTGCAAGGCTTTTCTGAATCTGAGACTGTAACCCAATATGAGAGCAAGAAAGTAGCTCTAGAGACAGCTGAAGAGTGAGGTTCAGAGAGAAAAGGCTGTGACCAAAAGAACCAAAGGTGGGTGAAAAAACATAGAAAATCTAGCAATTAATCATCACCACCTTCAAGAAAGGTAAAAATTCTAATTGCAGTAACTACAGAGGAATTTCTCTGTTGTTGGCCACAGGGAAGGTCCTCACAAGGATCCTCCTTGATCACCTTCTCCCTGTGGCTGAAGAGTCCTCTCAGAGTCACAATGTTTTCCATGCGGCAACTACAAGGGGAAATGCAGGGAACAGCACCAACCCTTTACATAACCTTCTTTGACCTCATGAAGCCTTCAACACGAAGGATCACAGAGTGTTCTCTCCATTTCAGCCATCCCTAAATGTTTTTTCCCATCCTCTGACAGCTGCACAATGACATGCAAGCTGAAATCTTGACCAACAGGTCCACTGCAGACCTAATTAAAATTCAGTCTGGAGTCAAGAAAGGCTGTGTCATCGCACTGACGCTCTTCTCAATCTTCCTTGTTCAGTGCTGCATCTCACCCTCAGCAAGCAGGCAACTGGAGTGGAAATAAATTATAGAACAAGCAGGAATCCATTCTGCCACAAATGGCCAGATCTGAAGTCACCCTATCTTCTGTCATTGAATTACAGCATGCAGATAATGCTGGATCTAAGACGAAGTTCTAATCCATTGGCAACATCTTCATTGAGATATATGAGATTGTGGGTTACACATAAGACAATGGATATCAACTTGCCCCCACCACATAGCATTGAACTACGCTCCTCCCCCAGCAATATGGTCAATATGGTCTGCTTGGACAATATGGACTCCTTTCCCTATCTTGGGAACCTAATGTCAACGAGGGCAGACATAAATGTCAAGCTTCAACACAGCCTTCAAAGTGTCAGTATAGTATTTGGTCATCTGAGGAAGAGTGCTTGAAGACCAAGACTTTAGATCAGGCACTAAGCTTATGGTCTACAGAACAATAGAGATATCTGGTCCCCTATATGGCTCAGAGATGTGGGCTATACACAGCAGGCATCTCACAACTCTGGAGAGGTACCACCAGCATTGCCTCTGCAAGTTCCTGTCAATCCATGGGTAGAATAAGTGCACCAACATCAATGTTCTCGCTCAGGCCAACGCCCCAAGCATTGAAACCTGAACCATGCTGTATCGGCTTCACTGGACGGGCTACATTGCCCATATGCCTCAAAAGAGATTCCCAAACAAATGTTCTACTCGGAGCTCCGATACAGCAAGTGAGCCTCGGGGGGGAGGGGGAGCGTGGTGGGCAAAGGAAATGCTTCAAGGACACACTCAAAGCCTCCTTGAAAAAGTGTAACGTCTCCACTAACACCTGGGAACCTCTGGCCTGAAATAGAGGAAAAGTATCTAGGAAGAAGTTGAACACCTCAAGTTTCATCGGCGAAAGCAAGCTGAAGCCAGGCATTTACAGTAAAGGAGCACGTGGTGACCTGAGCAATTGATCACTCACTCTTCCAACCAGCCTCTGTCCCATCTGTGATAGACACTGTTGCCAGAATTCTACTGCCTCATCCGCCACGGAACAGGAACTGACAAGGGGTAGACAACGGAAATGTCCATTGACCTCGGGAAGGAATTTCCATTCTTGCTCGAGCTATGCTGTGTAGTCCTGTCCTGTAGGTCATGCTTTGGACTCCTCAGTTACCTGAGAACTTAGTTTTTGTTTGGAAGCAAATCATCTTCAATTCTGACACACTGCCTGAGAAGAAAAAGAACTTGTTGGTGAATGGGGACTTAGAGTTACTGGTATTGCCATGGAATTTATTTATTCATGGAGAGCTTGGGTAGAAAGAGAGACATTCTTTAGCAGCCATACCATCAATCTATGGCAGTCCACTGTGTCGGCTATATTTAAACCACAGGAGCCAGAAGGTAGCTTCTGGGAAACAAATTTTATCTGCTGACAGAATGGGAGATAGTAAGAAGCCTCAGAGCACCAGGTTAAGTCCAACAGGTTTTTTGGAATCACAAGCTTTCAGAGCACTGCTCCTTTATTAGATGAGTCAAGATGGGAGAGGGATCCTATGTAGAATGGGAGACATGCTGACTGGCTGAGCCACTGAAAGTTAACATGCAGATGCAGCAAGCAATTAAGGAGGCAGATTGGTGCATTGCCTTTATTGCAGACAGCACAATGGCACAATGGTTAGCACTCCAGTGCCAGAAACCCGGGTTTGATTCCTGGCTTGGGTCACTGTCTGTCTAGAGACTGCACATTTTCGCCATGTTTGTATGGTTTTCCTCCAGATGCTCCGATTTCCTCCCATTATCTGAACGATGTGCGGTTTAGGTGCATTGACCATGCTAAGTCCTCCCTCAGTTTACCTGAACAGACGCTGGAGTATGGCACCCTTTGGAGGGATTTTCACACAAACTTCATTGCATCTTTAAGTTAAGCCTACTTGTGACACTAATAACTAAACTGTTGTAAGAAAATTTGAGACAGGTATGAAGAGATCTTGCAATCGTAGCCCCTCGATAAGACTGCACCTAGTGCACAATTTCAGACACCTTACCTTGGGAAGGATAAACTTGCTATATAGATGGAATACAATGAAGATTCACCAGACTGATTTCTGGAATGGCAGAATTGTCCTATAAGAAAAGATTAAAGAGTTTTCTTTAGAGTTTACAAGAATAAAAGGTGATCTCATTCCAACACACAAAATTCTTACAGAGCTGAACAAGGTGGTTGCAAGATAGATCCACTTGGTTGGGGAGGACGGAGGCGGGGGGGAAGGAGTGTGCGAGGGGGAGGGGGGGACAGTAATGGCAAGCACTATCTGGAACCAGGGTACACAGCTTCAGAAAAGGCATAGATCGTTTAGGACTGAGATTCTTCAGACTTCTCTGCTTCAGAGAGCTGGGGAGGCTTAGACATTGAATCAATTCAAGACATAGATTGATAGATTTTTTGGAGACATCACAGAATATGGGGACAGTACAGGAAAATGATACTGAGGTAACAGGTCAGATATGATCTAGTTAATAATGGAGCAAGTTTGAGAGGCCAAATGGTCTATTACAGACCCTTTTTCCTGTGATCCTATGGACAAAATGTGATGGAGCAGGTTATTGGTGTGCCAAAAGAAAAGTCACACAGCCTGCACTGTCCTGGAGAGAAACTGATAGAAGTCTCACAACACCAAGTTAAAGTCCAACAGGTTTATTTGGTAGCACAAACCACAAGCTTTCTGGCTTGTGGTTTGTGCTATCAAATAAACCTTTTGGACTTTAACCTGGTGTTGTGAGACTTCTTACTGTGCTTACCCGAGTCCAGTGGCGGCATCTCCACATCAGCGAAACTGATAACCATATTAGGATGGCCTCAACCGAGATCTTGGATTCATGTCACACTATCTGTAACTCCCATGACTTGTAAAATCTCACTAGCGGTTCTGGCTGGAGACAATGTACTCCTCTCTAACCTGTGCTTAACCCTTTCTCCACTCACCTTTAAGACTTCATTACTGTAAAAACTCGCATTCCAACCATTATCTTGTAAATTGAGTTTGTGTCAATATGGCCTGGTTTGTGAACACAACTCCTCACTCACCTGAAGAAGGAGTGACACTCTGAAAGATTGTGTTACCAAATAAACCTGCTGGACTTTAACCTAGTGTTTGAGACTTCTTACTGGAGAGACCCTGCAGTAATCAAAAACAAAGTTCAATGGCAATTCCAATGACTGCACCCCTAATTCCCCATTCACTAACAGGTCCATACCTTCCCTTTACACTGACCATCAGGGCCTCACAATACGAAAATAAAAGTTAACACAAAATAAGCATTTGAATGCAAATGTATAAATGAAATCATTCCACATTGTGTACAGATGTAAGCTAATCACCCTAGTGCATTCCCTTCATTCCTCCATGTGCTGTTTGCTGCCTGTCCGAGTGCAGTATTACCCCAGTGGTCGCAGCATGGCTGGTGAGAGACTGCTGACTATCAGTGGAGGAGACTGCAATGGCCTTGGGGCTGACCTCAAGCTGACAGACAACAGCTGGACACCGTTGGAGTGGCAGGGCTGGGGGGAACAAAAGCTGTTTTCCAGTGACAGGACGAGAGGCTCGTGCTCCTCCAGTAAATAACTGTCACTTTCACTCCCACCCCCCTCCCCACACACAGCTCTTAGCATTCCTTGCATCCTGTTGGGGAACAGATTGCTGCACTGCTGTGATACCCTGCAAAGACCATGTGAAAACTGCAATCCACAGACATGATGATAGCAATCTGAGTGTTCACTGCAGTGCTCAGATATTGGATGGGAAGCTGCGAGTGCTGCTACAGGAGTCAGGAGAGTGGCTGTCAGGCACTGCACCTTCTCCTCTCAGCTCCCCCAACAAAGTGATCATCTGACTGTTGTACAAAGAACCTATGTGTGACCTCCTCCTCTGGTAAAGTTACTAGAAAGAATTCTGAAGGTGTTGAAAAAAAATCTTTTCACCCAGAGGGTGGTGGGAGTCTGAAACCCACCGGCCGAAAGGTGATGGAGGCAGAGACCCTCACACTATTTAAGGAGTATTTAGAAAATCACTTGTGTTTCCATAACCTCCAAGGCTAAGAGCCAAATTCTGGACAATGTGATTTGTATAGTCAGATCTTTGTTAACAAACATGGACATGATGGGCTGAATGGCCTCCTTCTGTGCTGTAAACATCTATGAGTCTATGGTGAGCTGGCACCTGCCCTATCCTTGCCTTGTCTTGGTTTCAACCCATGTATCACCGCATGCAGATCCTGCCTATACGCAGTGTCATTATGTGTGCAGGAAGCTGCAAAGCTGAAATCAACTCATGTTGCTGTGACTTCATATCAGTTTTGTCTTGCTATTCTTCCATTGCCTGGCTAGATTGGACCTCCTGAGCATCTGAAAGGATAAAGGATATAACTGAGGAGAGAGGGTGGGGAACTGCTGCATGCTTACACTACCTGCAGTTTGCAAATCAGAAGTAAATATAAAACAAAGGGGCAATGAAGATATCTTCAATGATTTCAGACTGGTTGCTGGCTACATCCTCATCAATGGACATCCCAATAAAAGACAAATGTATCTTCTTCCTCCATGGAGTTTATGACATGCAGGTATGCTTGTGCCCTCGTGTTAGTTCCTGCTGCCTTCTAGTTATGCATCACCTTGTGCTGCAAGAGCAAGAGAAGTTTGTGTCAGTGCATGTGGTGCAATCTGCATGATGTGCCTGCCACGGTTGAATAGAGGACAAGTGTGTGCAGTCTGTGGAATCTGGATGTTGTTGTAATGTGCCTTTAAGAGATTGCAGCATGACATCATTGGAGAGGAAGTATGTCACATGACTCAGCCTTAGTTTCACTTTTGCTTTTGAACGAAGCACACATGCGTAACTTTTTGCTGATGTTTTCTAGCATTTCTATCTTTGTATAAATGTTCTCATGTGTCTAGTCTTAATAAATGAACACAGAATGTATTTACCCAATCCCTTATGAATGATTGGTGCATTTATATCATTACAAGAACATGACAGGTGTGAGATCTGCCACAGTGCTAATTGTGTGAGGATGAGTTAGAGCATCTAAATGTCAAATACGAGTCCTGATTGATGTGGTCTAACCACTGATTGGTTTAATTGTCACCTTGCTTCTTTATTATGGTACTCACAGCAGTGATTTATAAAATCTAGGATCCAATGCGCAGCTACTTGTTAATAGCTTTGCCAACATTTTTCTCATTTTTAAAGAATTGTGCATGTAGACTGTCAAGTGTTTTTACTCTTTATAAAGCCTTACCGGTCATTATAAAATTTGTCTAACTATTGTTCTTCATGAAATGAGTCTGCTCACATTCCTCTCCTTTGAATCCCTCCACCAAATCTATTAGCTTTCCTGAGTCATCCTGAAAGTTAGTTCCAGTCATCTTCCTAATCAAGGATACTTCCTAAGTTGTATCATTTTTTTTATTCCAACAATCGAGTCAGAGAGAGAGATAAAGAAATTGTCATTGTTACATCCAAACAAAATAAATGCATTGCTCACATTCTCTGTTTTTTACCAAACATCCTACCAATTCTACTATATTCACTTTCATAATGTGAATCTTAATTTCATCAACTAACCTCCTATGCCACTTTATATCAGATGCCTTTGGAAATCCGAATGCACAGCATTCATTGCACCTTCTTTAGCCACCAACTAAATACGCTTGATTATTCCCCTAAAGAACACTGTTGCATTTGTCAGATTCAACTTGTCTTTTTTTAAATCCACACTGGCTTAATTAACCCATGTCCTTCTAAGTGAGTATTAATTTTATCCTCCATTATGCCCTCTAGAAGCTCAACCACTACTAATGTTAAGCTGGTTGGCATAATTACACAGTTTATCCCTTTCTCTGTGCAAGAACCAAGGCAAAGCACTCATCTAGTATCTCCACCATTCCTTCATCCTGCTTGAGAAGATTTCTTCTTTCATCTCTACTCTTTGACGATTCATTCACTTTTATGTATAGAAAGTCCTTTACTATTTCCCTTTATATTCCTTGCCAATCTTTCATCATTACCCCCTTAGCCTTTCTAATCTCCCCTCAGTATTTTCTATCCTCTAATTTTTTCATTTTAATTTAAATTTCACTGCTCTCTAAGGAACACCAGCTTCTCCTCCGCCCCTTTTTCAACTTGTGGGAATATGGCTTGCATGTGTCTTAACCAACTTCTCTTTTAAAGTTTCCCACTGTTATCTGTTGACTTTTTGTTACTCAATTCAAGTGGACTTCTGACCTTGTCATGTCTTTGAGAGTTTCATTTTTATTGCAAAATATTGTTGTATTCAAAGGTTTCCTTTTTCTCAATTTACATTCTGGAACTTAATCATACTGTGACTTCCTAAATGTCATCGTGTTTTACTTACATTGCTTACTGCTCTGACTTCATTTTCTTAAACTAGCTCAGCATTGCCTCCTTCCTTATTGGGCTAAAAAATATTGGTCAGAAAAATGGGCTGGACGATATTGTGGTAACCCTTTTACATCTTTAATATTTATATTACATTTATCAATGGAAATTAGAAAGGATATTCAGTAATAGTGGGCATCATTTAGCTCTTTCATGCACATAATGTGAAATATGTTTCAAAAAGTGCAACATTCATATCTAACTAGCAACATCTACTGTCCAGAAGGCTGAGGGCAGCAGACATATGGGAAAACTAACGTTTACGAGATTTCCTCCAAATCACACACCACTCAAATTTCAACACATAGGGAACCCTAAGGAAACAGCTCAGTCGACCTTTAAACCTGTTACGTTAAAAAAAGTGCTAAATGTTTACAACCAATGATTTCTAACTTTATTTCTGTGCAAATGGTTTTTTCCAGAGTTAGAATAGAATAGAATCCCTATAGTGGATAAGAAGGCCACTTGGCCCAACAAGAATCCAACCCAGACCCTATTGCCGTAACTCCACATATTTACCCTGCTAATCCCCAAACACTAAGGGACAATTTAGCATGACCAATGAGCCTAACCTGCATATCTTTGAACTGTGTGTGGAAGCTAAAGCACTTGGAGGAAACCCACACAGACATGGGGAGAATGTGCAACCTCCATACAGTCACTCAAGGTTGGAATTGAACTTGGGTGTCTGACATTGTGAGGCAGCAGTGCTAATCACTGTGTTACCATGCCACCTACTCCTTGAACTTGCCAAGTAAAACAAGGAGGGTGTTATGGTGGCACAGTGATTAGCTCTTTCATTTATAAATATCTATCAAATCTCCTAATGTCTACCTTTATATTTCTAGCTTGCTTTCTTCAGACTCTAATATTTTCTTCCTTATTCATCTTTTCGTCATTCTTTAATGCTTTTTATATTCTATCCGATCTTCTAACACCATCTTTGTGTAGTTATATTGTTTTTCTTTAAGTTTGATACTGTTATTAGCTTCATTCATTAATTGCAGATGGTGGTGTCCTCGATTTGGAATTTTTCTTACTGATCATAATGTGTCGCCTGAACTATTCCTTTAAATGTCTGCCATGACCTAGCCCTTAACCTTATTTATCAATTTGCTTTAGCTGCCTCTCTTTCATGCCTTCATAATTGCTCTTATTTCAGTTAAAATATTAAGAACATAAAAAGTAGTAGCAGGAGTAGGCCATCTAGCCCCTCGAGCCTGCCCCGCCATTTAGTAAGATCATGGTTGACTTGAAGTGGATCAGTTCCACTTCCCCACTTTATCCCCATAACTCTTAATTCCCTTGCTTATTAGAAACCTATCTACCCGTGACTTAAGTATATTCAGTGAGATAGCCTCCACCACTTAAACTGGCAGAGAGTTCCAAAGATTCACCACCCTTTGAGTGAAGAAGTTCCTCCTCAACTCTGAGCTAAACTGCGCCCCCCACCCTCCTTATTTTGAGGCTGTGCCCTCTAGTACTGCTATCCTTTCTAAGCAGAAAGAATCTCTCTACCTCTACCCTATCCATTCCCTTCATTATCTTATATGTCTCCATAAGATCTCCCTCCAATCTTCTAAACTCCAACGAGTACAAATCAAGTCTACTTAATCTCTCCTCATAGGCTAACCCCCTCATCTCCGGTATCAGCCTAGTGAACCTTCTTTGCACTCCCTCCAAGGACAATATATCCTTCCGCAAATGTGTCAACCAAAACTGCACACAGTACTCCAGCTGCGGCCTCACCAGCACGCTGTACAGTTGCAACAAGACCTCCCTATTTTTATATTCTATCCCCCTCACTATGAAGGCCAAAATCTTATTCACCTTCTTGATGACCTGCTGCACCTGCAGACTGGGTTTTTGCAATTCGTGCACAAGGACCCCCAGATCCCTCTGCACCGTAGCATGCTGCAACTTTTCGCCTTTTAAATAATAATCCCTCCTACTTTTATTTCTACCAGTTCTATTATTTCTATTCTATTAAAAATAACTATTTCTATTAGTTTTTGACTCATTCATTTTTACCTCAAACTAAACGTAAAATTCAATCGCTGCTACCAAAAGGCCCCTTCACTTTGCAGTTACCAATTAATTCTATTTCATTCCATAATACCAGGTCTAGCCTGCTCTCTGGTTGATTCTAGAATGTGTTGTTCTAAGAAATTATCCCAAAACATTCCACGAATTTTTCATCTTCGCTATATTTGCCCTTTGGGTGGCCTATTAGCCCTGCTGCTTCATAGAGACAATTCTGGTCTCAGGTGACAGTATGGAGTTTGCACATTCTCCCAGTGTCTGCAATAGGTTTCCTCCAGATGCTCCAGCTTCCTCCCATACTCCAAAGATGTATGAGTTAGGCTGATTGGCCATGTTAAATTAATCCTTAGTGCCGGGGTATTAGTGTAGTAAATATGTGAGGTTGCAGGGATAGGGCCTGGATAGAATTGTTGTTGGTACGGGTTTGATAGCCCAAATGCCCTCCTAACTATAGGGCTTCTACGATTCTATCTGTTTTTTAATCTACAATCTCTCCATAATTATCATTGACAAACTCCCATAATGTCTTTCTTTATACTCTGCCCTAACTCTTGTAGTTACAATCTGAGAGTCTGTACTCAACTCCCACAAGTGACTTCTTGAAATATAATTTCTCATCTCCACCCATACTACTTGTACATCCTTGTGTCCTGAACTGAGGTCATCCCTTTCCAATGTGCTAATTCCACAATTGATTAGCAGAGCCACCCCTCCACTTTTCCTAACTTTCTGTTCTTCCTAAATGTCATATACCCTTCAATATTCAGGTCCCAATCTATGTCATCCTGTAACTATGCCTTTGTAATTGCTATCAGACCATATTTATTTCTATTTGTGCCGTCAGTTTATCGGTTTTATTTTGAATGCTGTATGCATTTAGACATAGAACCTTTCATTTTGTCCTTTATTATTTTTGAAATATCCAGCCTTATCTGCAGATTTACTCTTAGATTTGTACTTTTGGTCCCCTCCCATCATGTTCTATTTATCATTTCCCATATGAATTCTTTCTCTCTTGCATTTCCTCTACACTTTGGTTTCCCAAAAGATGTGATCAAACCTATTTTCTGGAAGCATGTCCCAAGTTTAATTATTTTAATGAGGCATAATGTCTTAGCTCTGTTTCATATCTTATGCCAGGGGCTTTCAAATATTGTAGCTGAACCAAAGCAAGAATGATTGCTTGGAACATTAAATCCTTTCCAGTTAGGGTTAGATGGTTTTTCACTTGGTCTTCTGCACGTACCTGTAAACCACTCCATGATTAAGACCCAAGATCAGACTTCCCCACGTCTGCAACTCTATTGTATCTGGTTACATCTGATGCTACTCTGTTTGATTAGTTAAGTCTAGATGTGGTTGTTTCACACCCAGAGAACACAAACAAAGCTGAAGAAATTGCTGGAAGCAATGAAGAAAAGCTGGAAGCAGTCCAAATATCCAGCCTGACATCAGTAGTGGAGAAAGTTCTGGAGTATGGGGCAGACATCTGAAAAGCTTTGAATAAAACCTGTGTAAATGATTTCCTTTTGCACACATGGAAGCTGGTACATCATTTCTGCGTAGCTCCAAGGCATAAAAAAACACAAAAAAACTGGTGATAAGGATGATGGAGAATATTTTAAGTTGATAGGCTCAGACATCATTTCTTTCTTCAATGACCCCATGCCATGAGGTTAATTGATTTCAAGGTCAGAGACCTACTTGCTCACTAGACGGATGGATACCAAAAGAGAAAATGTTGAAAGATCTCAGCAGGTCTGGCAGCATCAGTAAGGAGAGAACAGAGCTGACATTTCGAGTCCAGATGATCCTTTGTCAAAGCTGGAGAGCCTGGATGATTCTCATACATTGTCTCAGAACAGAAAGTCAACAAATGTTTAAGTGGAGCACACGTCTACATTTGGTACAACAGAGTTGGAATATACTTAGGACCAAGTGTGATAATCAAATGATATACATTCTGCCAGAGATGCCGGTGAAATGATAAACAAATGAAATAATATTGGGCAAGCAATTGGTTTCTACAGGTAAATTTGGCAAAACCATCAACAAACTAATTTGTGACCAATTGATTAAAATGTTCTCAATTCCATGAATTAGCAAACTTTGCTCCATGGAGGATGATGATTTAACCTTGAAAAAGCCAGGATTTGGCACTCCAAATATCCAGCCTGACATCAGTAGTGGGGAAAGTTCTGGAGTCCATTATCAAAGATTTTATAGCTGAGCACTTTGAAAACAGTGGTAGAATCAGACAGATTCAACATGGATTTATGAAAGGGATTTCATGGATGATGGTATGGCACAGTTAGCATTGCTGCCTTTCAGCGCCAAGGATCCAGGTTCGAATCTAGCCTTTGGTGACTCTCTGTGTGGAGTTTGCACATCGTCCCCTTGTCTGCAGGGGTTTCCTCCGGGTGCTTCGCTTCCCACACTTCCACATTCCAAAGGTGTGCATGATAGGTTGATTGGCCATGCTAAATTGCTCCTTAATACACAAAGATCTATCAGTTCGGTGGATTAGTCAAGGTAAATATGCAGCATTACAGGGTTAGGGCAAAGGCTGGACTTGGGTAAAATACTCTTTCTGAAAGTCACTGCAGACTCGATTGGCTGAATGGCCTCCTTTTCATTGTATAGATTATATGATTCTATGGAATTTTTTGAGGATGCAGCCAGTAGAGTTGATGAGGGTAGCCAGTGGATGTGGTTTATTTGGACTTTGAGGAGGCTTTTGACAAAGTCCACAGAAGAAATTACTTTGTAAAAGTTAAGCAAATGGAATGGGGGGGCAGGGTGTGGCAGATCGGATGTGGTAATATACTGAGGTGCGTAAAAAAATGGTTGACAGACAGGAAACAGAGTAGAAATTAACAGGTATTTTTCTGAATGGCACTAATAGATACAGCAGGTGTAGGTGCAGGGACTCGGGACTCCAGTTATTCACAATATATGTTACTGATTTAGATGATGGAACCAAACATAATACATCCATATTTGCAGATGACACAAAGTTGTGTGAGAGAATGAGCTGTGAGGAAGATGCAGAAATGCATCAATATAATTTGGGCAAGTTGAGTGAGTGGGCAGATGCAGTAAAATGTGAATAAATGCAAGGTAATCTACTTTGATAACAAGAACAGGAAAGCAGATTATTGTCTGAATGGATATAAATTAAGAGAAGGGAATGTGCAATGAGACCTGGGTGTCCTCATGGGCTAGCACGGTAGCACAGTGGTTAGCAGTGCTGCCTCACAGTACCAGAGACCCGGATGGATTCCCAGCTTGGGTCACTGTCTGTGTGGAGTTGCCCGTGCCTGTATAGCTTCCTTCAGGTGCCCCAGTTTCCTCCCACACTCCAAAGGCATGCTGGTTAGGTGCATTAGCCACGCTAAATTCTCTCTGTGTACCCAGACGGACAACTGAATGTGGCGACTAGGGAATTTTTGCAGTAACTTCATTGCAATGTTGATGTAAGCCTACTTGTGACACTAATAAACTTTAAACTTCATACACTGTCACTGAAGGCAATATGCAGGTGCAGCAGGCAGTAAAGAAGGCAAGTAGCATGTTGGTCTTCATAGTGAGAGGATTTGAGTAGAGAGGCAGGGATATTTTGCTGCAATTATACAGAGCCTGGAATATTGTGTGCAGTCTGATGTCCTAATCTGAGGAAGGATGTTTTTGCTACAGAGGGAGTTCAGAGAAGGTTGACCAGACTGATTCCTGGGATATCAGGGCTGAAGTATGAGAAGAGACTAAATCGGTTAATACTATGTTCACTGGAGTTCAGAAGAATGAGGGGGGTCTCATAGAAACCTATAACATTCTAAACAGGGTCAATGCAGAGAGGATGTTCCTGATGGTGGGGCTTCCAGAACCAGGGGCTATAGTCTAAGGATGCGGGGTAAATCTTTTCAAATATGAGATGAGGAGAAATTTCTTCACCCAGACAGCGGTAAGTTTGTGGAATTCACTACCACAAAAGTAGTTGGGGCTGAAACATTTGTTTTCAAGAAAAAGTTAGATTTATTTTCTGGGGCAAAGGGGATCAATGAATATGGGGGGAAGGTAAGATTAGGCTATTGAGTGGCATGACCAGCCATGATGATAATGATTGGTGGAGCATGCTGATAGGGACAAATGTCCTCCCCTTGCTCCTATTTTCTATGCATCTGTAATGTTAAATTTGAAGAGGTTACAGAGTCATGCACCCTCAAGCACAGGGTTGCAAAGACAGCTTTCCCAACCAGCTGCAAGGGAAGAAGGTGAGGCTGATTTCGCCAGCAGAATAGGACCGACGTGAATCCAATTTTTCGTGCCTCCTCCTATCTTACTGGCCGAGTTTATGACTGGTCATAACTTTCACATGTTGCTGACCAGTTGAAAACTCACCACCATCCAATGAGAATGCCAGAGTGAAAGCAGAAAAAATTGTAAGATGGTTGAAATTTAAATAAATGAACACATATATGGAAACCACGATTTGAATTTGGAAATTGAGTTCACATCAAACAGCTGAATTATGACCACAATCTCATAACATCTCCCTCAGATCCAAAGCAGATCAAGCTCAGTACTAACACATATCTGTTAGATGACAACACAAGGTAGAACATGAGATGTTTGATAGCGAAAAGACCAGGATATCTAAGGACAGTATTAGGAGGATAGATTCCTCCTCCAATGATGAACTGTGATCGTGATCATCACCTCTTCAAGCTGATCACGGACAACAACGAGCTAAAAATTCATAGATCTCAGCATTATTATCAGAAAACTTTATATTTCAAAGACTTGGAGAAAACAAAGCAAAGTGATCTTTAAAACAAGACTCAGTGCATGTATGTTAATCGTATACAATGGTTTGATTTTGAATATGCTCTTTCTTTTTACCAGGAAGAGAAGATATTGGCAGGATTTTTGCAGTTTCATTCATTCTGAAACAATAAAATTGCGCCAGGGATCAACGGAATTTTCCATGGTCCACCACTCACCTGCTCCAATTCCCATGGTGGGCCGGAAGGTAAATTTCCAGTTGTATGTTCAATTATTTAATTGTTCTGTGTTTGATTATGTGAGTCAATTTTCATTGTGTATGATTAATTAAGTCTGAGTGTAGTCACACGGACAACAATGATCTAAGCTGAAGCAGTTGCTGGAAGCATGGAGCACACATTTGAAAAGGATTCAATAAACTCTTAGAAATAAATTCCTGTATCACACATAAAAGCTGATATGTCACCTCTGCATATCTCAAATGGCAAATAAAATACTTAACAATGTCCACTTCCCTCCCAATGTCTGTTCCCCTCCCAATGTCTTATCTCCAACTTGGAATCACAGGTCTAAAATGATCCCAGCTCCCCAGCAGTAAGCAGTATTTCTCAATCTTCTACAGGAAGCAACGAATCCCTTTTTTTAGACAACTCCTGCAGTTAAATTAGGCAGGACCTCTAGTAAACACCCAATTTCCTGCTTTTCCAATTATTAAATCTCCCCCTTTCCTCTGCCACAACCTTCCCATATGTCAATATCACCAGAGCCTATATTATTCTACGTAAGTATAAATTAATGGGAACATGAATTTAAACATTAAACATAATCCAGAGTCTTTACAGTAAGCAATTACTTGACCTATAAACTTAATCCTGGAATATTCTTTAGCTTACAATGCAGCCTAACATATAACTACTAATGCAGCTTTTGCTCCTGTTTTCTACTGTTCTTTTCAGGCCTGACAGCTCCATCATGTAGCTGCAATAGAAGAACATAGTCATTGGTAACTCTGTGAAAGTGTTGTTTCTCTGGGTTGAGGGATGTTTTCACAGCCTTAGTCAAGACCTTTGACTTAAGTCCTGCTGGAAATCTGGGCAAAGTGAAGGGCTATTACAACAAGTCAGGTTTGGCCGTAGGTAGTTCTGGCATGGCACGTGGGCCTGTTGCGCTGACTATTAACCTGTTTCTATTTAATGGGTTGTTTTATTTTTACTCAACCGTGTCCGTTATTCCATCTGAAGCTGGTAATGAAAAGGGGATGCCTCGAGCAGATCATACTGTGAGGGAATGGACCCCCATCAGGCTGTAAAACCATTAACAGTCCAGCTAAGGAATGCATTGCGCCAGGGAAGATAACACAGCCTTTGGGCGCACACTTGGAAATTGGAAAGTTCAGTACAAAGAAATATGAGTGAGAGGCAAGCCTACTAAACCTGGAGTTAAGTTGATAGGATATTTCCAGAACAATGCTCTAACATGCACTATTTCCACCCATGTGTCAAGAAACAGAGGTTATTGTTTTAAATATACAAAGAAAGTCATGGTTGTCCATAGCAATAATGCTTTAAACCAGAATTGATCCAAAACTATGCACAGAGTCTTTTATCAGTTCCAATGTCTCAGACAAATCACAGTACGTATTTTGAAATCTTCAAATGGTAGTTTGCAATAAAAATTTTGTTATTAAAGGCTTGCAAATTTTAATTATGGTGCAGAGGTGCAGAGAAAGGCAAAGAACACGACATATGTTCCACTCCGCTTCTCCCCGTGCAGAGTGCAGTGGAGGTCAATGCAGTATAGAGATCAAATCCTCATGAGTGACTGTAGGCTAATTAATAATTAATACCAGAGATAGGGTGTTTTGAAATGCAGATGTGATAACTGGAGGCCCAGTGAGATTGTTCAGAGGAAACAGGCATGGGGTGCTTCAGGGAATTCAGGTCCCTTGCCGGCTGGATCTGCAAATAGGCCTGGGTGTGAAAGCAAAGCCAGTGGTTTAGATTATGTTCCCCTCAGCTATTAATTACCTGCACCTGCTTTGAAGTCCTTCCTTCTGTCTCCATCCCCCCACAGCCCTCATCTCTCAGGAAAGGACACCACGAGAGCAGAGAGACTCAAAGATCATTAAACAGGGTGAGTTGCTGCAAAGCACAAAACATGGCAAGCCCAGGCGTTGCAGCAATCTTTTGTGCATGAAGTATGAGCAGTGGCGATAAAAAGAAAATTAAGTTCGTTGAATTCCACAAAACAGGATAATCTTGTATTGATTTTCTGCTTGTTATCCTTAATTTTCTTCAGCTACAGGTGTTTGTGTGTGATGCTTTTCCCCGGCCAAGAGAGCAGCTGAACATTTATCCACCGTGTAACACTGTGCCAACAGATTAAAGAGGAAATCTGTCGGATAGGGCATAGGCAAGGTCTACAGTATTCAGCATCTCACCTTTCAGGTGGTCAGAAAATCTGTCACGCCTAACAGGAAATGGATTGGAAACTTAAAATGCATCCAGACATAAATCATAACAAAAAGTACAAATGTGACAGGTGAGGCCGAGTACGAAAAATAGAGGACTTCCAGCTAAGACATCCCTAGGCCAAAGCAAACTGATCTTTTTTGTTCCGGCTCTCACTGAAGATTAAGTATCGGTGGGCCATGGTTAATCATCTATGGGTGGTCCTGTGGTGG